>OZ030010.1:36730438-38082938 GCA_964023405.1 Apodemus agrarius
ATTGGTAAATAAATACCACTTAAATTTGGTTTTATTGTGGAATGTTTTCTATTCTCCATGTATTATTATTGACAGATTGTCTGGGTATATTCCTTTGGACTGAAATCTGGCATATCTCAGAGACGTCAGATGTCATTCTAATGATCAAGCCTTTATATTTTACTAGGTATTTTTCCCTCTTGTAGCTCTTAATGTCCTTTCTTTGTTCAGTATGTTTAGAGTTTTGATTATTGTATGTCATAAGAAACTTTTGTCAACTGGTTCTGTCTATTTGATGTGATCTATTGGTCATGCACATTGCTAGCCAAATTATTCTGTATGTTTGGCAATATTTTATAAAAGTATTTGTTTTGATTTTGTCCTAGGTTTCTTTTCCTTTTTCTATTCCCATTGTTCATGTATTTGGTTTTTCAGTACTGTCCAGGACTTCCTAAATGTTTTCTCCCTGAATTATCTTACAGTTTGCATTTTCTTTTAATGAAGTACATATTTGTTCAATGCACGAGATTCTCTTTTCCATGTTTCACACTTTGTTGGTGAGGGTTCTGATATTTTTGATTGATTTCCTATTTTTTTCATTCATAGTTTTTGTGGGGAGGTGTTCTTCAATGATTCTAAATCTTTGTTAGATTCTAGCTTTATATCTTGGACTATTTTCATTATTTTATTAAACAGTTCTTTGTATTTTATGGTCTTCATAGTTTATTATCATGGCCTATTTTGTTTAAGGAGGGTCATCTTTTCAACTACTGGATAGGGACTCTGCATTAGAATCTGATAAAGTTATCAGAGGGACACAACTGAGAGCAATTACTCCCTCTCTTTCTGAATCTATCAGTAGCTAATCATTTAACAACCTTTAATTTTAATTTTTAATACTGAAAAATTATTTAAAAGAAAAGAACAGGCAGACATGGTTCCACAAGCTTTCAATTCCTCTAATTGGGAGACTCAAGCAAGAGGATTAAAAGTTCAAGTAGAAAATGGTTATGAAGTACAGCCCAATCTTAAAACTACAAGAACAAGGACAATCAGCAAACAACAACTGAAAAGGAGGAGGAGAAGTAGGAAGAGGAGGAGGAGGAGGAGGAGGAGGAGGAGGAGGAGGAGGAGGAGGAGGAGGAGGAGGAGGAGGAGGAAGAAAAAGAAGAAGAAGAAGAAGAAGAAGAAGAACAACAACAACAACAACAACAACAACAACAACAAAGAACAAGTTCAAGTGACCAAAATACAAACAAAATATGTTCTTATAAAGCTTAAAGTTTGCTGTAATCTTTTGGGCAATTACATAAAAGGAAATACATTGAACAACCTAGAATAGGAGACAGAAGGGATTTATGATTCAGAGGATGGGGAAGTGTGTTGTTAAATGCTGTATTATGAACAAAATATTGCTATTTCACATATGAACTCTGGGGATATGGGCTTACCTATATGAGACATGTTAAAGAACCCAATAGCAGTTGTGACAAAATCTACACAAGCCCAAGCCAAATGAATTCCCAGTATGAAGTGGTGAGTTAGGTATACAGACACACCCATAGCCCATAACATATGAGAAGTGTTAGCTGCTAGGAGAGCAACAGTCAGTATTATCTAAAAGTACAGACTCTGCTAAGTTGATTCAGTGGAAGACTACACATTCAAGAATATTTAGGCAAAAAAATTGGTTTTAGGTCTATATAAAAAGGAGATAAATTTGGGCAGATACAGTAGGGGAATGGATCTGTGAAGAGTTGTAGGAGCAAATATGATCAAAACATTGTAAGAATTTTTTTAAAAAAACCTATTTTTTTAAGAATGCAATAATAACAATAGAAAAAAGAGTTGGAAAGAGAGCAAGGATGGGTATATGGATAGATTTGGGGTTGAGGGAAGATAGAAATGGTGTAATTATAATCTCAAAACATAAAAGAGTAAAATGTGTTTTTAGGTATTGAGAACTGACACTTAGGATTGGGGATGGGCTAAGAAGGAGAACTGAGGAGATCCTTAAGAGAAAGGAAAGCCACCCTGATCTGCTTACTCCCTTGGGGACAGAAAGTGAGGAGAGGCCACAGCAGAATATCTACTAAGCACCTGGGCGAGACTATGACATTGGACTTGGAGGTGCATCAGAAAAGAAGAAGAGCTACAGTTAGCCTGTCTGTCTGATTTCCTGGCTAGAGTGGCCTGCAGATTTCCTAGAAAGAGAATACTGGAGTTGAGGGTTCTGATAAAGCAATTAATGGAGGGAGTGGGTTCTAAGGGGAAGATCTATGTGATCCAATGAAGATGGGGGCAAGGTGAGAAAGAAGGCCTCAGCAAGTAGTTTTCTGCTGCAGAGACATGGATGAGACTGGGAGATTAGAATTTAATGTGAGAGGGTATAGGTGATTATCTGTAATAAACCTACCTACTTTCCTGGTCAGAGTAGCCAGTGGGTTCCAAAAATTGTCTGCTTGGATTGAGGCCTGGAATAAAGAAATGAGTGGGAGTAAAATTTGGAAGGGGTGGGTCTGATTCTTGTGCCTTCTCTTGGGCTCTTTTCCTTATGTTCATTTGTTCAATTCAGATGTGTTAGGTTTTGTTTAACTTATCATATATTATCTTAGCATATATTATAATACCTTAGAAGACAATTTATTTTTTATTTAGAGATAGAAAGGGAGTAGCTCTCGATGGAAGGGACATGGGGAAGAACTGAGAGAAGTAAAGGGAGGGAAAACCATGATCAAGATATATTATGTGAGAAAAAATATCTATTTTCAATAAAACTTCATTCTAAAAATATAAAATAAGACTAAGAAAAAGGAAACTGATTATTGCACCATTCAATTCAATCTCAGTGAACTCAAGAAATCATTCAAATTCATATTAGAATGTTACAGATCATTTTATACAAACATTATTTATCTATTCATTTATTTTAAGCTTCATTGTGGACTGGGGATGGGATTCTATGGCCCCACGTTTAGCTGAGGAGTCATTATTAGCTGTAAATGGCTTCCAGGGGAGAGTATTTTACATTAGGAGTGTAGCCCCTGATAAATTTCCAATGCCTCCGTAGATGACCCCATATCTTTGACCACATGGTAGGATTTATTGGATTCAGTGGGTTATAATTAATAAAAGGAGAACATGGAGTTGAAAGGGATATGTGATAAGGAGTTCTGGGAGAAATTGGAGAATGGAGTAAAGGGTGAGCATAATCACATGATCCTATATAAATATGTTGTATTTATATAGGAAATCTTTGAAAAATAAAAAGAAGGAACTATTTTAAATTATATATCTGAAAATATATGCCATTTAGAACTAGCTTTAAAGATAATTTTATAGTAGATTTTACCTGTAGTATAAAAACTTCTCTGTTGCATTTATACACAGTGATAAAGAATTAAGCCTGGAATGAGCCTGGGAACCAGGCTTGAATGAGCAGACATTCTTTGGCCAGTGCATAGGATTAGATAACAAAGAAACAGGAAAGAGAAATTAAAATTTTGAAAGCTAAGATTCAGCAGTATCAAAAACTTATACTTGAACTTTCAAGCAAGGATTTATTACTATTTTCATCCACTTAGTTTTGCAAAAAAAAAAAAATACATGTATTTGTTTCTACTTGTGTGAGTATAGGTGTCAAATTCCCCAGAACTGGAGTTATGACAGTTGTGAGCCACCATGTAGGTACTGGAAATTGGCCCTAGGTCCCTCAGAACAACAAGTGCTTTTAACTCCTTAGTTATCTCTTCATCCATACTTAATATTAGCTGAAGAAATGATAGTTATTTTATACAGCTTCATGTCATAAGGTTTTACATGACATATATAAAGATTAGAATGTTATAATGTAGGCCAAATTATGTATTCTACTAGAAACCCAAGTTGTTATGATTAAATAAAATGTTTTTATCAGTTCTTTTATTCAAATATTTACCATATATACATCATATGCATAAATTTAGTTAATTAAATAACAATAGAAAGTATTCCAAGGGCAGAAGAAAGCTTCAAATTTAAGAAAGTTCTCTCTCTCTCTCTCTTTCTCTCTCTCTCTCTCTCTCTTTCTCTCTCTCTCTCTCTTTCTCTCTCTCTCTCTCTCTCTTTCTCTCTCTCTCTCTCTCCCTCTCAAAAATTATCAAGAAATGTTTCCTGGAGCTAGGAAGACAGTTCATGAGGATCTGTTTGATTTCCTGAACCCTTGTAAAAAGTTGTGTATGGTGGCACACATTTGTAATTCCAGTTCTGGGGCTGGGGCCAAGTAGAAACAGCCAGATCTGTGGGACACAAATGGACAAATGGCAGCCAGTCTAGCTTTTACAGAGAGCTCTAAGCTAGTGAGAAATTTACCCCCCCCATCAAAAAAACAACAACTGAAGAGCAACATGTAAGGGAGGCAGGCAGGCAGGCAGACATACAGACAGGGATACACACACACACACACACACACACACACACACACACAGATCCTGTGTACCTGCACAGGATACATACATACATATATATATACACACACACAAACTCAAAGACCTAGTCCCATAGCCACTGTTATATTTGTATTTGATGGTTAGCACTGTCATAACTATATTCTTATCATGAGGGGAATGGGACTGAGGAATTCCTTGAAATGAAGCTGAAAAAAAATCTAGATTCTTGAATGTGTCCTTAAGCCTCCCTACTTAACCATTGTAGAGTTGCCCCACTTGCAGTCTTGATTAGTGAAATTAAACCTTTCCATACATCCATTAGGCTTTGGTTATCTATTCCTTCTGTCAGAGGTAGCTAAAATGATATACATGGTCTCACTTCTCTTCTGTGTTTAAGATTATCCAGTTAATGGTAAGTATTTAATTTTCATTTGAGATTTTCAATTTATCACTTGACTATTCATTACCACAATGTTTTTTATCACTAAATATGTTTATTCGATATATTCTTTATTTACATTTCATATGATTTCCCCCTTTCCAGGTACCCTGTCCCCACAAGTCCCATAAGCCCTCTTCCCTCCCCCTGTTCCCCCATTCAACCTTTCCCACTTCCCTGTTCTGGTATTTCCCTACACTGCTGCACTGAGCCTTTCCAGAGTCAGGGGTTCTTCCTTCCATCTTCTTGGACATCATTTGATATGTGGATTGTGTCTTAGGTATTCCAGTCTTCTAGACTAATATCTGCTTATCAGTGAGTGCATACCATGAGTGTTCTTTTGAGATTGGGTTACCTCACTTAGGATGATGTTCTCCAGCTCCATACATTTGTCTAAGAAGTTCATGAATTCATTGTTTCTAATGGCTGAATAGTGCTCCATTGTGTGTATATACACCATATTTTTTTGTATCCATTACTCCATTGAGGGACATCTGGGTTCCTACCAGCTTCTGGCTATTATAAATAAGGCTGCTATGAACATAGTGGAGCATGTATCCTTATTGCATGCTGGGGGAATCTTCTGGGTATATGCCCAGGAGTGGTATGGCTGGGTCCTCTGGAAGTGTCATGTCCAGTTTTCTGAGGAACCGCAAGACTGATTTCCAGAGGGGGTGTACCAACTTGCAATCCAACCAGCAGTGGAGGAGTATTCTTCTATCTCCACATCCTTGCCAACACCTGCTGTCTCCTCAGGTTTTTTTTAATTTTTATTTTCTATATTCTATGTTTACATTCCAAAGGCTTTCCCCTTTCCCAGTTCCCCCCCACCATACGTCCCATAATTCCTCTCCCCCTCAACTATTCCCCAATCATTCCCCCTCCCCCCACGGTTTCTCTGTTAATCTTTGCCATTCTGACTGGTGTGAGGTGAAATCTCAGGGTTGTTTTGATTTGCATTTCCCTAATGACTAATGATGTTGAACATTTCATAAGATGCTTCTCAACCGTCCAAAATTCTTCAGGTGAAAATTCTTTGTTTAACATTGTACCTCATTTTGTAATATGGTTATTTGGTTTTCTGGAGTCTAAATTCTTGAGTTCTTTGTATACATTGGTTATTAGCCCTCTGTCAGATGTGGGGTTGGTAAAGATCTTTTCCCAATTTGTTGGTTGCCGATTTGTCCTTTTGACAGTGTCCTTTGCCTTACAGAAACTCTGTAATTTTATGAGGTCCAATTTGTCAATCCTTGATCTTAGAGCATAAGCTATTGGTGTTGTGTTCAGGAACTTCCCCTTCCCCCTGCCCGTGCCCATGTCCTCAAGGGTCTTGCCAGTTCCTTTTCTAATAGTTTCAGTGTGTCTGGCTTTATGTGGAGGTCCTTGATCCACTTGGAGTTGAGCTTAGTACAAGGAGATAAGACTGGATCAATGGGCATTCTTCTGCATTCTGACCTCTAGTTGAGCCAGCACCATTTGTTGAAAAGGCTATCTTTTTTCCACTGGATGTTTTCAGCTCTTTTGTGAAAGATCAAGTGACCATAGGTGTGTGGGTTCATTTCTGGGTCTTCAATCCTATTCCATTGATCTACCTGTCTGTCACTGTACAAATACCATTCAATTTTTAACACTATTTCTCTGTAGTACTGCTTGAGGTTCAGGATACTGATTCCCCTGGAAGTTCTTCTACTGTAGAGAATAGTTTTAGCTATCCTGTTTTTGTTGTTGTTGTTGTTGTTGTTGTTTGTTTTTTGTTTTTTTGTTATTCCAAGTGAATTTGATAATTCTGCTTTCTAAATCTGTGAAGAATTGAGTTGGGATTTTGATGGGAATTGCATTGAATCTGTAGATTGCTTTTGGTAAGATGGCCATTTTTACTACTATATTAATCCTGCCAATCTACAAGCCTGGAAGATTTTTCCATTTTCTGAGGTCTTCTTCTATTTTCTTCTTCAGAGACTTGAAGTTCTTCTCATACAGATCTTTCACAAGTCTGGTTAGAGTCACCCCAAGACACTTTATGGTGTTTGTGGCTATTGTGTAGTGTGTCATTTCCCTAATTTCTTTCTCAGCCTGCTTATCCTTTGAGTATAGGAAGGCTACTGATTTGCTTGAGTTGATTTTATAACCAGCCACTTTGCTGAAGTTGTGTATCAGCTGTAGGAGTTCTCTGGTGGAACTTTTGAGTCGCTTATGTATACTATCATATCATCTGCAAATAGTGATAGTTTGACTTCTTCCCTTCCAATTTGTATCCCTTTGACCTCCTTAGGTTGTCTAATTGCTCCAGCTAGAATTTCAAGCACTATATTGAAAAGCTATTGAGAAAGGGGGCCACCTTCCCTAGTCCCTGATTTTAGTGGGATTGCTCCACGATTCACTCCATTGAATTTGATGTTGGCTACTAGTTTGCTGAATATTGATTTTACTATGTTTAGGTATGGGTATTGAATTCCTATTTTTTCCAAGATTTATAGCATGAAAGGATGCTGAATTTTGTCAAATGCTTTTTCAGCATCTAATGAAATAACCATGAGGTTTTTTTCTTTAAGTTTGTTTATGTAGTGAATCACATTAATGGATTTCTGTATAATGAACCATCCCTGCATCCCTGGGATGAAGCCTCCTTGATCATGGTGAATAATGGTTTTGATGTGTTCTTGGATTCGAATGGCAAGAATTTTATTGAGTATTTTTGCATTGATATTCATAAGGGATATTGGCCTGTAGTTCTCCTTCTTTGTTGGATCTTTGGTTTTGTTATAAGCATACTTGTGGCTTCATAAAACAAGTTGGGTAGTGTTCCTTCTGTTTCTATTTGGTGGAATAATTTGAAGAGTATTGGTGTTAGGTCTTCTTTGAAGGTCTGATAGAATTCTGTACTAAAACCATCTGGTTCTATGGTTTTTATGGTTAGAAGACTTTCTATGTCCGCTTCTATTTCTTTAGGGGTTATGGGACACTTTAGTTCATCTATTTGATCCTGATTTAATTTTGGTATTTGGTATCTGTCTATTGATGTTCCCCTGCATTTCTTTAAGAGATTTGTGTATGTCTTTTTTGTGTTCCTCTAGGAGCATCATGACCTGTGCTTTTATATCTAACTCTTGTTTTTCTGGTGTGCTGGGGTATCCTGGACTTGCTGTGGTTGGCGAATTGGGTTCAGATGGTGCCATATTGCCTTGATTTCTGTTAATAACGTTCCTACGTTTCCCTTTTGCCATCTCTTTATCTCTGGCGTTAGTTGGTCTTATTGTAGATGGTGCCCTGCTGAAAGCACAGCACGCCTGTCCCCAGGAGACAGATCCCTTCTGGCAGCTTGTCTGTACTGGACTATGCTCGCTCTGAGTCCAGGTCCCTGACTCCAGCTGCTAGATTTCTGAGCTGTGCCCCGGGGCGGCCTGGTGGCCCCTCGCTGCTAGTCTGCTCAGAGAGCTGGTCCCGGCCAGTAGTCTGCACCCGCAGCTGAGCTTTCTGTGCCCGGATCTCCTGCAGAGCTAAGCTAAGCTATAACTCTGGCCATGCACCTGATTCCAGCCGCTCACTGTGTCCAGTGTGTCCGCAGTTTGCGTGCGCAGGGCTCTGGGGCAAGATGGCAGCCCCTGCTGAAAGCACCGCATGTCCTTGGCTGAGCTGCTCATACCTGGCTCTGCTGCTCCCTTCTGGCTGCGTTGTCTGTGCTGGACTATGCTCGCTCTGAGTCCAGGCCCCTGACTCCAGCTGCTAGAGTGCCGAGCTGTGCCCCGAGGCGGCCCGGTGGCCCCTCGCTGCTAGTCTGCTCGGAGAGCTGGTATCTGTCTAGGAAATTGTCCATTTCCTCCAGATTTTTCCAGTTGTGTTGAGTATAGACTATTGTAGTAGGATGTGATGATTTTTGGACTTTCCTCCATTTCTTTTGTTATATCTCCCTTTTCATTTCTTTCTTTCTTTCTTTTTTTTTTTTTTTTTTTTTTTTTTTTTTTTGCTTCCTGGATCTTTTCACTACAACATTTTCTTTCTTTTTTTTTTTTTTTGATTTTTTTTATTGTATATATTCTATATTTACAATTCATTTCCCTTTTTCTGGTTCCCCACCCCCAAATGTCCCACATGTCCTTTTCCCTCCCCCTGCTCCCGCATCCACCCCCTCCCACTTTACTGTTCTTGTACTCTCCCACAATGATGTTTTGGTCCATTCTAGCACCAGTGTCCACTCCTTTCTTCTTGTGAGACATCACTTGATATGTGATTTGTGTCTTTGGTGTTCCAAGCTTCTAGGCTAATATCCACTTATCAGTGACTGTATACCATGGGTATTCTTTTGAGACTGGGTCACCTCACTTAGTATGACATTCTCCAGCTCCATCCATTTCTCTAAGAATTTCATGAATTCATTGTTTCTAATGGCTGAATAGTACTTCATTGTGTATATATACCACATTTTTTGTATCCATTCCTCTGTTGAGGGACATCTGGGTTCTTTCCAGCTTCTGGCTATTATATATAAGGCTGCTATGAACATAGTGGAGCATGTATCCTTATTCCATGCTGGGGAAACTTCTGGGTATATGCCCAGGAGTGGTATGGCTGGGTCCTCCAGAAGTATCACGCCCAGTTTTCTGAGGAACCGCCATACTGATTTCCAGAGTGGTTGTACCTGCTTGCATTCCCACCAGCAGTGGAGGAGTGTTCCTCTTTCTCCACATCCTCGCCAACACCTGATGTCTTATGAGTTTTTAATCTTAGCCATTCTGACTGGTGTGAGGTCAAATCTCAGGGTTGTTTTAATTTGCATTTCCCTAATGACTAGTGATGTTGAACATTTTTTAAGGTGTTTCTCAGCCATCCGAATTTCTTCAGGTGAAAAGTCTCTGTTTAGCTCTGTACCCCATTTTTGGATAGGGTTATTTGGTTTTCTGGGGTCTAACCTCTTGAGTTCTTTGTATACATTGGAGATTAGCCCTCTGTCAGATGTGGGGTTGGTAAAGATCTTTTCCCAATTTGTTGCTTGCTGAATTATCCTTTTGACAGTGTCTTGCCTTACAGAAACTTTGTAGTTTTATGAGGTCCCATTTGTCTATTCTTGCTCTTAGAGCATAAGCAATTGGTGTTCTGTTCAGGAATTTTTCCCCTGAGCCAATGTCCTCAAGGGTCTTCCCCAGTTTCTTTTCTATTGGTTTTAGTGTGTCTGGTTTTATGTGGAGGTCTTTGATCCACTTGGAGTTGAGCTTAGTGCAAGGAGATAAGAGTGGATCAATTCTCATTCTTCTGAATGTTGACCTCCAGTTGAGCCAGCACCATCTGTTGAAAAGGCTATCTTTTTTCCACTGGATGTTTTCAGCTCCTTTGTTGAAGATCAATTGGCCATAGATGTGTGGGTTCAATTCTGGGTCTTCGATCCTATTTCATTGATCTGCTTCCCTGTCACTGAACCAATACCATGCAGTTTTCAATACCACTGCTCTGTAATATTGCTTGAGGTCCGGGATATTGATTCCCCCAGAAGTTCTTTTGCTGTTGATGATAGTTTTAGCTATCCTGGGTTTTTTGTTATTCCAGATGAATTTGAGAATTGCTCTTTCTAGCTCTATGAAGAACTGAGTTGGGATTTTGATGGGAATTGCATTGAATCTGTATATTGCTTTGGGCAAGATTGCCATTTTGACTATATTAGTCCTGCCAACCCACGAGCATGGAAGATTTTCCCATTTTCTGATGTCTTCTTCAATTTCCCTCTTCAGAGACCTGAAGTTTTTGTCGTATAAATCTTTCACATGTTTGGTTAGCGTCACTCCAAGATACTTTATATCATTTGTGGCTATTGTGAAGGGTTTCATTTCTCTAATTTCTTTCTAGGCCTGCTTATCCTTCACGTATAGGAAGGCTACTCATTTACTTGAGTTAATTTTATAGCCAGCCACTTTGCTGAAGTTGTTTATCAGTTGCAGGAGTTCTCTGGTGGAGGTTTTTGGGTCACTTAAGTAAACTATCATATCATCTGCAAATAGTGATAGTTTGACTTCTTCCTTTCCGATTTGTATCCCTTTGACTTCCCTCTGTTGTCGAATTGCTCTAGCTAGTACCTCAAGTACTATATTGAAGAGATATGGCGAGAGGGGTCAGCCTTGTCTAGTCCCTGATTTTAGAGGGATTGCTTCCAGTTTTTCTCCGTTTACCTTGATGTTGGCTACTGGTCTGCTGTATATTGCTTTTACTATGTTTAGATATGGGCCTTGAATTCCTGTTCTTTCTAGGACCTTTAGCATGAAAGGATGCTGAATTTTGTCAAATGCTTTTTCAGCATCCAATGAGATGACCATGTGGTTTTTTTCTTTGTGTTTGTTTATGTAGTGGATTACGTTGATGGATTTCCGTATATTGAACCATCCCTGCATCCCTGGGATGAAGCCAACTTGATCATGGTGAATGATCGTTTTGATGTGTTCTTGGATTCGGTTGGCAAGTATTTTGTTTAGTATTTTTGCATCGATATTCATAAGAGAAATTGGCCTGTAGTTCTCTTTCTTAGTTGGATCTTTGTGTGGTTTTGGTATCAGGGTAATTGTGGCTTCATAAAATGAGTTGGGTAGTGTTCCTTCTGTTTCTATTTTGTGGAATAATTTGAAGAGTATCGGTATCAGGACTTCTTTGAAGGTCTGATAGAATTCTGCACTAAAACCGTCTGGTCCTGTGCTCTTTTTGGTTGGAAGACTGTCTATGACCCCTTCTATTTCTTTGGGGGTTATGGGTCTGTTTAGACGATCTATTTGATCCTGGTTTAATTTTGGTATTTGGTAACTGTCGAGGAAATTGTCCATTTCCTCCAGATTCTCCAGTTGTGTTGAGTATAGGTTTTTGTAGTAGGATCTGATTTTTTGAATTTCCTCAGTTTCTGTTGTTATATCTCCCTTTTCATTTCTAAGTTTGTTAATTTGAATACTGTCTCTGTGCCCTTTAGTAAGTCTGGCTAGGGGTTTATCTATCTTGTTGATCTTCTCAAAGAACCAGCTCCTGGTTTTGTTGATTCTTTGTATGGTTCTCTTTGTTTCAACTTGATTGATTTCAGCCCTGAGTTTGATGATTTCCTGTCTTCTACTCCTCCTGGGTGAAATTGCTTCTTTTTGTTCCAGAGCTTTCAAGTGCGCCATTAAGTTGCTAGTATATGCTCTCTCCTTTTTTTTTTTGTTTTTTTTTTTTTTTGGAGACACTCAGGGCTATGAGTTTTTCTCTAAGCACTGCTTTCATTGTGTCCCATAGATTTGGGTATGTTGTGCCTTCATTTTCATTAAGTTCTAAGAATTCTTTGATTTCTTTCTTTATTTCTTCCTGGACTAAGGTATCATTGAGTAGAATATTGTTCAGCCTCCAAGCGTATGGGGATTTTCTGTTGTTTTTGTTGCTATTGAAGAACACTCTTACTCCATGGTGATCTGATAAGAGGCATGGGATCAGTTCGATCTTTTTATATTTGTTGAGATCTGTCTTGTGTCCAATTATATGGTCGATTTTGGAGAAGGTACCATGAGGGGCTGAGAAAAAGGTATAGTCTTTTGCTTTAGGGTGAAATGTTCTATATATATCTGTTAAATCCAATTGCTCCAAAGTTTCGATGAGTTTCTCCATGTCTCTGTTTAGTTTCTGTTTTCCTGGTCGGTCCACTGTAGATAGTGGAGTATTGAGGTCCCCCACAATCATTGTGTTAGGTGCAATGTGTGCTTTGAGCTTTAGTAAGGTTTCTTTTACAAATGAGGGTGCCCTTACATTTGGAGCGTAGATGTTTAGAATTGTGAGTTCCTCTTGGTGGATTCTTCCTTTGACTAGCAGGAAGTGACCTTCTGTGTCTCTTTTGATGACTTTGGGTTGAAAGTCAATTTTATCTGATATTAAAATGGCTACTCCAGCTTGCTTCCTGTGACCATTTGCTTGCAAAATTGTCTTCCATCCTTTTACTCTAAGGTAGTGTTTGTCTTTGACTCTGAGGTGTGTTTCCTGTAAGCAGCAAAATGTAGGGTCCTGTTTCCGTATCCAGTCTGTTAGTCTATGTCTTTTTATTGGGGAGTTGAGTCCATTGATGTTAAGAGATATTAAGGAATAGAGATTATTACTTCCTGACATTTTTGATGTTATTTTTGTTTTTGAGTAGTTATCTTCCTTTGAGTTTGATGGAAGAAGTTTACTGTCTTGCTTTTTCGTGGGTGCCATTTCCTTCCTTGTGTTGGAGTTTTCCTCCTATTATCCTTTGTAGAGCTGGGTTAGTGGAAAGATATTGTGTAAATTTGGTCCTGTCATGGAATATTTTGATTTCTCCATCTATGTTGATTGAGAGTTTTGCTGGGTATAGTAGTCTTGGCTGACATTTGTTTTCTCTTAGGGTCTGCATGAGGTCTGCCCAGGATCTTCTAGCTTTCATGGTTTCTGGAGAGAAGTCTGGTGTGATTCTGATAGGTCTTCCTTTATATGTTACTTGGCTCTTTTCTCTTACTGCCTTTAATATTCTTTCTTTGTTTAGTACATTTGGGGTTTTGATTATTATGTGACGGGAGGTGTTTCTGTTCTGGTCCAGTCTGTTTGGAGTTCTGTAGGCTTCTTGTACATTCATGGGCATCTCTCTCTTTAAGTTAGGAAAGTTTTCTTCCATAATTTTGTAAAAGATATTTGCTGGCCCTTTAAGTTGTAGATCTTCACTCTCATCTATCCCTATAATCCTTAGGTTTGGTCTTCTCATTGTATCCTGGATTTCCTGGATGTTTTGGGTTACAAGCCTTTTGGATTTTGCGTTTTCTTTGACTGTGGAGTCAATGGTTACTATGTTGTCTTCAGCATCGGAGATTCTTATTTCTATCTCTTGTATTCTGTTGTTTATGTTTGCATCTACGACCCCTGTTTTCTTCCCAAGGTTTTCTATCTCCAAGGTTGCCTCCTTTTGTGATTTCTTAGTTGTTTCTACCTCTGTGTTCAGATCTTGCATGGTTTTGCTCAGTTCCATCATTTGTTTGTTTGTGTTTTCATGTAATTCTTTAATATATTTTTGTGCTCCCTCTTTCATGACTTCTGCCTGTTGTTTCAAGTTCTCCTGCATTTCTTTAACTGATTTTCTCACTTCCTCTTTATTGGTTTCTGTCTGATGGCCCATATTCTCCTGGAGTTCTTTAAGTGTTTTTTGTGTTTGGATTGTAAGAGCTTCTACTCTATTGATGTTCCCCTGCATTTCTTTAAGAGATTTGTTTATGTCTTTTTTGTGTTCCTCTAGGAGCATCATGACCTGTGCTTTTATATCTAACTCTTGTTTTTCTGGTGTGCTGGGGTATCCTGGACTTGCTGTGGTTGGCGAATTGGGTTCAGATGGTGCCATATTGCCTTGATTTCTGTTAATAACGTTCCTACGTTTTCCTTTTGCCATCTTTTTATCTCTGGCGTTAGTTGGTCTTATTGTAGATGGCGCCCTGCTGAAAGCACAGCACGCCTGTCCCCAGGAGACAGATCCCTTCTGGCAGCTTGTCTGTGCTGGACTATGCTCGCTCTGAGTCCAGGTCCCTGACTCCAGCTGCTAGATTTCTGAGCTGTGCCCCGAGGTGGCCAGGTGGCCCCTCGCTGCTAGTCTGCTCAGAGAGCTGGTCCTGGCCAGTAGTCTGCACCCGCAGCTGAGCTTTCTGTGCCCGGATCTCCTGCAGAGCTAAGCTAAACTATAACTCTGGCCATGCACCTGATTCCAGCCGCTCACTGTGTCCAGTGTGCCCGCAGTTTGTGCGCGCGGGGGTCTGGGGCAAGATGGCTGCCCCAGCTGAAAGCACCGCGTGGCCTTGGCTGAGCTGCTTGTACCCGGCTCTGCTGCTCCCTTCTGGCTGCGTTGTCTGTGCTGTCCCTTTTCATTTCTAATTTTGTTAATTTGGATACTGTCTCTGTGCCCTTTGTTTAGTCTGGCTAAGCATTTATCTATCTTGTTGATTTTCTTACAGAACCTCCTCCTGGTTTTGTTGACTCCATGTATGGTTCTCTTTGCGTCTACTTGACTGATTTCAGCCCTGAGTTTGATGATTTACTGTCTTCTACTCCCCCTGGGTGAGTTAACTTCTTTTTGTTCCAGGACTTTCAGGTGTGCCATTAAGCTGCTAGTGTATGCTCTCTCCAGTTTCTTTTTGGAGGCACTCAGGGCTATGAGTTTTCCTCTTAGCAGCGCTTTCATTATGTCCCATAAATTTGGGTATGTTGTGCCTTCATTTTCATTAAATTCTAAAAAGTCTTTGATTTCTTTTTTTATTTCTTCTTTGGCCAAGATATCATTTACTAGAACATTGTTCAGCCTCCATATGTATGTGGGCTTTCTGTTGTTGTTTTTTTTCTATTGAAGACCACTCTTGCTCCATAGTGATCTGATAGGTGGCATGGGATTATTTTGATCTTCTTAAACTTGTTGAGGTCTCTTTTGTGACCAATTGTATGGTCGATTTTGGAGAATGTACCATGACCAATTTTTTGGTCGATTTTGGAGAATGTACCATTGGGTACTGAGAAAAGGTATATTCTTTTGCTTTAGGGTGAAATGTTCTGTATATAACTGTTAAATCCAATAGGTACAAGGCTTGAATTAGTTCCACTGTGTCCCTCTTTAGTTTCTGTTTTCCTGATCTGTCCATTGAGGAGAGTATAGTGTTGAAGTCATCCAGAATTATTGTGTTAGGTGTAATGTGTGCTTTGAGCTTTAGTAAAGTTTCTTTTACAAATGAGGGTCCCCTTGCATTTGGAGCATAGATGTTCAGAATGGAGAGTTCTATTTGGTGGACTTTTCCTTTGACCAGTAAGAAGTGCCCTTCCGTGTCTCTTTTGATGGCTTTAGGTTGAAAGTTAATTTTATCTGATGGCTACTCCAGTTTGTTTGCTAAGACCATTGTTTTCCAGCCTTTTACTCTGAAGTAGTGTTTGTCTTTGACTCTGAGGTGTGTTTCCTGTAAGCAGCAAAATGTAGAGTCCTGTTTATGTATCCAGTTTGTTAGTTTATGTCTTTTTATTGGGGAATTGAGTCCATTGATTTTAAGAGATATTAAGGAGTATTGATTATTACTTCCTGTTATTTTTGATGTTATTTTATATTTGGGTGTTTATCTTCTATTGGGCTTGATCAAAGAAGTTTACTATCTTCCTTTATCCTGGGTTTAGTTTTCCTCCTTGTATTGGTGTTTTCTCCATATTATCCTTTGTAGGGCTGGGTTTGTTGAAAGATATTGTATAAATTTGTTTTTTTCATGGAATATCTTGGTTTCTCCATCTATGGTGATTGAGAGTTTTGCTGGGTATAGTAATCTTGGCTGGCATTTGTATTCTCTTAGAGTCTGTATGAGATCTGCCCAAGATCTTCTAGCATTCATGGTATCTCGTGAGAAGTCTGATGTAATTCTAATTGGTCCTCCTTTATATGTTACTTGGTCTTTTCCTCTTACTGCTCTTAATATTCTTTCTTTGTTTAGTACATTTGGAATTTTGATTATTATGTGACTGGAGGTATTTCAGTTCTGGTCCAGTCTGTTTGGAGTTCTGTAGGCTTCTTGTTTATTCATGGGCAACTCTATTTAGGCTAGGGAAGTTTTCTTCCATAAATTTGTTGAAGATATTTGCTGGCCCTTTTAAGTTGTATATCTTCACTGTCATCTATACCTATAATGCTTAGGTTTGGTCTTCTCATTGTGTCCTGGATTTCCTGGATGTTTTGGGCTACAAGCTTTTTGCTTTCTGCATTTTCTTTCACTGTTGAATCAATGGTTTCTATGGTATCTTCAGCACCTGAGATCCTTTTGTTCTATCTCTTGTATTCTGTTGTTGATATTTGCATCTATGGCCCCTGATTTCTTCCCAAGGTTTTCTATCTCCAAAGTTGTCTCCCTTTGTGATTTCTTAGTTGTTTCTCCTCCTGTTTTTAGATCCTGGATGGTTTTGCTCATTTCCTTCACTTGTTTGTTCATATTTCCTTGTATTTCTTTTAAAAAATTTTGTGTTTCCTCTTTCATGACTTCTGCTTGTTGACTCAATTTCTCCTGCATTTCTTTAAGTGATTTTCATGTTTCTTCTTTATTGGCTTCTATCTGTTGTCCCATATTCTCCTGAATTTCTTTAAGTGATTTTTGTGTTTCCATTGTAAGGGCTTCTAACTTATTCATGTTCCCCTGTATTTATTTAAGAGCTTTATTTATGTCCTTTTGGTTTTCCTCTAACAGCATCATGACCAGTGATTTTAAATCCAAATCTTGTTTTTCTGGAGTGTTGGGGTATCCAGGACTTGCTGTTGTTCAGAAATTGGGTTCAGATGCTGCCATATTGCCTTGATTTCTTCTACCAATGTTCTGGCGTTTTCCTTTTGCCATCTTTTTATCTCTGGTGTTACTTTGTCCTGTTGACACTGGCTGGTGCTTGAACCTTCTGTGGGCCTGTAAGGCTATTTCTGCACCACTGGATGACTGGGTTTCCCCTGGGACAGATTCCTGATGTGCTGCCCTACTATTGGGTGTGGTTGGAGCCCTAGTGTATCTTGTCTGTCTAACCGCAGGTCTCCCTGTAGATCAGGCCCTGCCCTGGTTGAACTGGGGGATCCAAGATGGTGGCAATCTTGGTCTGCAGGGCTCTGTCTATCCATAGGACTTCCTACAGGCCAGATGCTCCCCCGTGTGCCCAGGCAGCTGTAGAGCTGCCCGGCTCCCTGGTGCAGAAGGCACCCAGGAAGGCTATGCCCTGTGCAATCCTTCACTCTGGTGCCCTCTGCGTACCTGGTGGGGCTACCAGATCCAAGATGGTGGCAGGTTGCAGGGCTCTCTCTAACTGTGGGATTCCCTGCAGGTCAGGAGCTTCCCTGGCTGGACTGCTCACAATTTTTGTTTTACTTGTGCAATCAGTACAAGAATAAAAATATGATGTTCATAAAGAATGACATGATTAATAACCTGGACTTACGTTAGACTATCTCCACAAAGCAAGCCAGGGAAACTCCATCTGGATTGTCAAGTTTTATAAATACACCTCTCAGTAACTTGCTTTCAAAGACAGAATTCTTGATTAAAAAGTAAAAATGGATTCTGCCTTTAACAAGATCATTCTAAAAAATATGTCATGAACATGCAAAGCAAATGAACACTGTCTGTACGTGTCACCAGAAAAAACATGAATATGATAAGTTTAGAATGTTTATTCTTAATTTTTAGAAACTCATAATAAGAATTAAATCATTAAAATAAGATCAAATTTAGCACCTACAGAAAACCATCTTCCCCCCCCTCTTGCCTTAGAACACGAAATCAAATATTACCATTACATTTGCCTGAGGTTATCTCAAAGACAGCCAGTTAATATGACTAAATGAAAGCTCATTCATACTCATGAATGCATATCCCAGATTTAGAGATGCTGAACTCTCTTGTACATTCATTTCCTTAAGGTATTCATCAACTCAATATGTTAAAGTCTTATTTGCCATGTACTTATGTCCAGTCTACGGTAGGAAGGCTTAAAGGGCAGGAAGATGGAAACAAGGCAAAAAAGAACAAGGAGTCTAGTAGGTGAGAAAGCTACTTCAAAGTTGTCTGGAAAGCTAATTAGAATGCTAGTTTCTGATGCTCTTTAATGTGGTATCTAAACAACACATCCAAGGGCAAAGAGAATCAGAATGAGAGTCTAACTTTATACTCAAAGGAAGTAAAACCTCAAAGGAAACAGAAGTCATAAACTTGTGGAAAATGTGGAGATTCAGTAAGTAAAAAGTGGGTTGTGGATGTGGGTTCATTATACACAGATAGATGAGGAGAAGGCAGATTAGGTTATCTTGCCAAGAGGTGAGGTCTCAGTAGGAGAAAGTTCCATGGATGACATCATCCAGGAGGGGAAAGCTATAGTTCATAATTTCTGCACACACTTGTTTTACCTAAAGGTCAACTGTACATAAATGCAGCCAATCATTTGGAACCATCAACTGCTTGTAACCACTCATGCTCAGAGCAGGTGATATCTTTGTTATTTCCTCAAGCCTGGCCATGGTAAGGTTTTCCCATTCTTATGGGTTTGAGGCAGTAGGGTAATTGATATGGCCATGCTCATGTCAATACACCTTCAATCATGACTTTATCTGCTCTCCACACGAACTCACCAACAGTTAAACTTGGTCTAGACTAACTGCCCTGGTGCCAATTCACAGATGTCCATCAATGTGAGAAAGGAACATTTATCATACATAGCACAACTCACAAGAGGTGCCTACTCAAGGAAACTAAGTATAGTGGTTTTAAGAAGGAATTAATATTAAACAATCCCCTAAAATTATTAAGCCTAGATATTTAGAATTCAAATGAAAATATATTTTAAAAGAAGCATGATTTTGGACTTATTTCCATGTATCATCTGCGTTTTATAAAAATGCAAGTAATTTTCAAAATGCACTCTGTGACATCTCAGACCATTACAAATTCAATTGATTTGGAAGAAAAGGTTACAGTAAAGGATTTTGTGAGGGATTTTACTTTTAAAGTCAAAACAGAAATAACAAACCTGAAAAAGAACTAGAGCTGACTTCTCATACATAACGTACTGGTTTTCCAAGTATGTGTCAACAAAATCCCCTGTTTCATCTCAGGTAGGAATGTTTCATCATTCTTTCCATTCCCCTTGTTAAGCTGATCACATTACAACATGTATGTACTTACCCCCCCCCGCCCCCAGAGTCATGAATCACCTTGTAAATTATTTAAGTCTGGTATGTGTCAGGGAGATCTCTAATGGCAGGAACAGAAGCAGAAATTTGAAAGAAGAGAATTAAACATAAATTAAAATTAAAATTAGGCTTGGTGGCACAACCCTGTAATCCCTGCAAGGATATTGAGTTCTACCTATGCTGTCCTAAGGTGACAGTTCAAAATCAGCTTGGACTACATGTCAAGATCCTATCTTAAAATAAAATATAAAAAACATTGTTACAATCATAATTAGGTGACAGAATGACTGTATAGCATGCCTAAGGCACTAAGATTAATCCTTACTATTGCAAAAGAAAAAGAGAAAAACAGTACACAGCTGATATTTCTGCCTATTTTGTCAATATTACAAATTAAGAAATGGATCACATCAACATTCTCTTCTGTTGTATTTCGAAGTTTTCAATGACACCATACAAGATTAACACATAACTTTCTGTTGTCTTTTCCCCCACATTGAGTTTTTGATGATATCACATTGGTCAACTATGTCAAATTGTACAACTAAGATTTACAGAGTAGCAATGGCTTATGCTCTAAGATTAAGAATTGGCAAATGGGACCTCAAAAAATTGCAAAGCTTCTGTAAGGCAAAAGATACTGCCAAAAGGACAAAATGGCAACCAACTAATTGGAAAAAGATCTTTACCAATCCTACATCTGATAACGGGCTAACATGTAATATATACAAAGAACACAAGGAGTTAGACTCCAGAGGACCAAATAACCCTATTAAAAAAATGGGGAACAGAATTCTCATCTGAGGAAACTCAAAGGCTGAGAAGCACCTAATGAAATGTTCAACATCCTTAGTCATCAGGAGAATGCAAATCCAGACGACCCTGAGATTCCACCTCACAGCAGTCACAATGGCTAAGATGAAAAACTGAGGTGACAGCAGATGCTGGCAAGGATGTAGAGAAAGAGGAACACTCCTCCATTGCTTGTGGGATTGCAAGCTGGTACAACCACTCTTGAAATCAGTTTGGCAGTTCCTCAGAAAATTGGACATAGTCCCACCTGAGGACCCAGCTATACCACTCTTGGGCATATACCTAAAAGATGCTCCAACACATAAAAAGGACACCTGTTCCACGATGTTCATAGCAGCCTTATTTATAATAGCCAGAAGCTAGAAAAACCCATATGTCCCTCAACAGAGAAATGGATACAGAAAATGTAGTACATTTACACAATGGAGTAGTATTCAGCTATTAAAAACAATGAATTCATGAAATTCTTAGGCAAATGGGTGGACCTAGAAAAGATTATCCTGAGTGAGGTAACCCAATCATAAAAGAACACCCATGGTATACACTCACTGATAAGTGGTTATTAGCCCAAAAGCTCAAAATACCCAAGATACAGTTCACAGACCACATGAAGTTCAAGAAGAAGGAAGACCAAAGAGTAGGTGCTTTGGTCCTTCTTAGAAAGGGGAACAAAATACTCATGGAGACAAAGTGCAGAGACTGAAGGAAAGGCCATCCAGATATAGTCACGAAACTCCAACACTATTGTGGATGCTAATAAATGCTAGCTGAAAGGAGCCTGATATAGCTGTCTCCTGAGAGGCCCTGCCAGAGCCTTACAAATAAAGAGTAGGATGCTGGCTGAAAACCATTGAACTGAGTGTAGAGTCCCGAAAGGAGGAGTTAGAGAAAGGACTGAAGGAGCTCAAGGAGTTTGCAACCCCCACAGGAAGAACAATATCAATGAACCAAACCCCCCAGAGCTTCTAGGGATCTATGCCAGTAACCAAGGAGAGCACATGGTTCTGGCTACATATATAGCAGAGGACAGCCTTGTCAGGAATCAATGAGAGGAGAGGCCCTTGTTCCTATGAAGATTTGATAGATGCCCCCGAGTAGTGGAATCGAGGGTGGGGAGGCTGAAGTAGGTGGGTGGGTGGAGGAACAACCTCATAGAAGCAGGGGGAGGGGGTATGGGATAGCAGGTTTTCAGGAATGGGGGAAACTGGGTAAGGGGATATAACTTGAAATGTAAATAAATAAAAATAAAGATTGCATATTAGCAAAAGGTAGAGCACACAGTAGATACAATGTTCTTTAACTCAGATAAAAATCAAAGAGTAGATGGTCATTTCTAAGACCTAAGAGAGCAATACCCAGCACAGCCAAGGTCCCTAGAGTAATCAGTGTAGAGATGTTAATTACATTAGTCCAAAGGAATAGTGACAATTCTTTTAACTGAAATAGGGTTTTTTCACAGTATGCAGTACAATTATGGTTTTGCCTTCCCCAACCCTTCTAGATCACCCCAAGTATTCTCATATTCCCTCACCTTCCCATTTACTCATATCCACACATTTTCTTTCTTTCTCTCATTAGAAAACAAACAAGGACAAGTAAAATAACAAAGTAAAATAAGCAAACTAAAATAAAGCTACATAGGACCAAAAGTAAAAGGAAAGAAAAAGAGCCAAATAACTAGGCAGAGATAAACACATTATCTTACATATATAATCCTTGAAGATACAAAATTGGAAACCACACTATATCAAAAGATGTATAGAATAACACACACACACACACACACACACACACACACACACGGGGCGGGAGAGAGAGAGGGGGGGAACCCTCAGATGGAGCATTATGAGACAAAGACCTTCAAAACTTGATTTTGTTTTGTCTTTCCTATATATCGCTGGGCATGGGGATTGCTTTTAATTATGGTTTGTATGTCCATGAGGCCCTATTGGGGAAAACTAATTTTTCTTTTACAGACACTTATTAACTGAAGATAAATTTCAGTGTATGGATGGGGGTTTGTGTTCATTTTCTTCCTCAATATTGGGACCTTATTTGGTGTATACTTATGCAGGTACTGTGCATGATTGCAGAGTCTCTGTGAGTTCATGTGTTTATAAGTTTTGTGTCTAGGAATACATATTTGCTTAGTGTTTCCCATCCTGTCTAGCCATTTCAATCTTTCTGCTTCCCCTTCTACAGAATTATCTGTTCCCTGATTCCTGAGGGGATGGATTTGATGGAGACATCCAATATATAGCTACGTCTTCCATGGTCTCTCACTCTCTACCCATAGTCCAGTTGTGGGTTTCTGTATTTATTCCTATCTATTAGGAAGAGAGATAGAAAGCAACTTCTCTAATGGTGGCTGAAGAAGAAACTGATGCATGGGTATAGCAAAATGTCATTAGGCATCATTTTATTTCTGTTTCTTTAGCAGAACAATAGTATTTGCTTTTTCCCCTAGGTCCATGACCTTTCTAGGCTCAGGTTCTTGGCTGTACAGAGTCTGAGATGGGTTCCATTTCATGGGATGGGCCTTGAACTCAATTAGACAATTCCACAACCTTTGTACCACTATTGCATCAATATATGTATGACACAGGCAGATTATCATAGTAGATCTAAGGTTTTGTACCTGGATTATTGTTTACTTTTTTCTGATAGGATATAGACTGCCTTTCGCTGCCATAAACAGTAGTCACCTGAGGTGAAGGCTCTAAGTAGGAACCAGGTTAGCTTGTGTATGTTCAATGAGTTATGTAGGTATTGTCTTTATCCATAGGGCCATATCATCATTTTGTGGAGAGGGTCCAATAGTCTGAGTTGTTTGAACATTATTGTGGGGCATCTTTGGCAACAAGTCAAACATATGCACCCCATTCTTGGTACTGGACATTTCATTTGATGGAATATCTATTTGGAACATTGTCTCCTTCATTATTCAGTGATCCCATTTAGATTTCCTTTATATGTGTATATATTTTAAGAAGCATCTACTATAGTACATTGAGTTGTTAGCTCTAAGATTTCATTATGAACACTCAAAACTTGATTACTTTCATATTTTTCAATTGATATTTCTGCAATTTTATCTATAACCTGTTTTTAATTGTTACTAGCAAAGAGATGAGGAAGTAATCATGAAAGACACCCCCAGAAGAATGGAGATTGCTTACATAAATTCTGGTGCAGAAGAATTAATGGAATTAATCCATTAATACAGATTATCTGATGCTGATCAATTTTAATGAGCCAATGTTGCTTGTGTGTATAATCGAAATTAGCCTCATACATCTCTATTTGCCTTGTGTTCTGCCTCTTCCACCAGTTACTTATTACATTTAATGATGTGGGTTGTTATGTGAGGTAAAGTATATATAAGTTGTGATGATAAGTTTTATACTTATTTGGAAGGATCTAGCATATGATATTTCCACATTATATAATTCATAAAACAAAAGCTACCAAATCTAGATGTTATATTTCTCTAAAGGGAACACCCACAGTGAATGTGGGTGGTGCCATTATTGAGATTGGGTCTTAGAATGAATAAAATGGTGAAGGTAAAATTTGCACCAGCATTCATGGCACTTTTTTATTGTAGACACAATGCAACCTGCTGCTTCACACATCTACTGCTGTGGCTTCTCTGTAGTGATAGGCTATATACCATTAAAAAATGAGCCAACATATACTCTATCTTTCTTAAATTGCTTTTGTCATGCATTTCATCATAGTAATGACAAAAAATAGTATACCAAGAGATCATTGATTCTAGTTTGGGTATAAATTAAAATAATAATATTATTCACATTTCTAAATCATCAAAATGCTTTGTTTTCTGAGAGAGGGCAGCTTATGCATGTATGTCTAGCAGTAGGAAGGCTTAGATGGTATATCAAGCTAGTAATTGTTAGATGGTCAGTCCACACAAGCCTGGTTATAGAGTGAGACTCTACTTCAACACACTGTTTATTTAGAGTAGTTGCTCTCAACTTTGCTACTGCTTTATCCATTTAATGCAGTTTCTCCTTGTTGTGGTGACCCCAGTCATGAAATTATTTTGTTGCTACTTCACAACTATAATTTTGCTGCTATTATGAATCATAATGTAAATATTTTTGGATATAGAAGTTTAACAAAAGAATCTCAACCCACCAGTTGGGAGCCACTGATTTTGAGACATACTATATTGGTAAAAAATGTTTCAATATTTTGTACACCTCTGTTATCCATTACAGATCTGCTGGTGTATAGAATCACAGTGAAGTGGAAAAAGTACATACTCTGGACAAGGTTCATATTCTAGGCAATTATTTAAAATTTCTTGTTTACCTGACATATAAGCAAGGAGGTACAGAAACTCTGACATTCATATTCAGACAACAGTCTTCTCAGAAATTGTATTCAAAATTCAAATCCCCATTTGTCATCTGAAGCACTACCCCTAATGGTTATCCTTTGTAGTAAACTGTATCCTGTGTCATCTGACTTTTCAGTCCAAAGCCTGTAGGTACATAAATATGCAAAACAGAATCTATGCCAGTCACATACCACTAAGAGTAAGTGATCACTTTGGGGATAGAGTCTTAAGATGCAAACTCATTGGAGTGGAATACAGTGGTGACATGTATTCCCATGACAAAGTTCTAGATCTTACAATTCATGCTTATTGTAGTAGATTAGTGTTTAAACATGTATGCTAACATTGAGATAAATAACATAAATATGAGGTAAAATAAAACTCAAATTCTTTCCCCTAGTGAACCTTAAATCTAAAGTAAGTGTCTTTCCTAACAAAGACTTATATTAATTAAAGAGGCAGATTTTCTGTTCTACTCTCTTGGGGTGGTTTGTGAATACTGATGTCTAGTTGCTTTAAATATTTCAATTAGCTATATACATTATTGTACTATTACCCTGAGGTATCAAGCTAGCAGTATTGTTTTAAAAGACAGAAAAGAGACACCACAACATTTTACTTGCTACAGCAATGGTGGGGATCATAACTATGTCAAGGACACTCCTGCCTGATATTTTCAGTTCCATCCCTCCAGCCTCAAAGCAGGTAGAGTAACCCTGGAAGAATACAATTGTCATGCAATGCTCACAATTGGGAAGATCCTTCGTTTCAACTCGTATCTGCTATTCACTGTCCAAAAAAATCATGAATTTTTGAAAAGCTCAAATTTCTTGCTACTTCCATGATGACTTTCAGGTATAATATGATTTGTAAACTTGCCAGAACATTTTTCTCTAAATTTAAAACGTATGGTATCAATGAACTGGACAACAATAAGCATCATGGTAGAGTTTATTAAGGTATACTTTATGTAAAATGAAAAGGAGATCTTATAGATTCAGCTTAATGATTTATGAAAATTGCACACATCCATGTAGTAAGGACCCCCCAAAAATAGAGAATGCCTATGTCACAGCAGAAAGTTTACCTTCGACCTTTCAGGGAGAATCATTTCAGAGAAAAACAATTTTGATATCAATCAAATAATTTTTTTCTATTTGTGCAGTTAAATATAATCTGTGCTATCCTACAACAACTCCTTTGCTCAATCTAAACTTCTTTCTTTGTCTTTGGATAGAAATACCATTATGTATTTCAGATATTTTTTCATTTTATATTGTTAAGCCAGTAACTTGTATTGTGAATATTACTATAATATGGGTACCTATTCTAAATGCAATAGCAACAACAACAAAACCAGCCATTTATGCACTTGAGTTCTTCTATATGTTGGTTATTATATGAAAGGTTATTAACATGGTCCCAGGAAGGCTGCTACAATCAGGGGCAATTGGCCACAATCCAAAATGTCTGCAATTTTTATTGACTACCAGGTGAGACCCTCTACTCCAATTCCCTGCATACAGACGCCTCTGGATAAAGCTAGCAGCAGAAAACTCCCAGATGCTCCCTCTGCCCTCCATTTCCCAGGTCACAGCTCCACCTGCATGCCTGGAAGCCTGTTGATACCCAGGACAAACAGCAGATGCAACTGGTGCCTACTGCCACCAGGGACAATGAGCTCTAGTTGCAATTACACAGGCCTCATGACATCAGAGACTACCAGCTCTACCTGTAGCCCCAGAGGCATGCTCCCATCAGGGACTACCAGGTTTGCCAATATTAGGGATAATATGATGGCTAAAGATAAGCATGAGAATATAATAAACAAAAACCAGGGAGATATGGCACTTCCAAAACTCAGCTAACCTACAACAGCAAGCCCTAAATATCTTAAGAAATCTGAATTGCAAGAAAATGACTTTGTATCTAATCCTATGAAGATGATAAAGGCTTTTAAAGAGGAAATGATTAGATCCCTTAAAGCAATACAGGAACATATAATCAAACATACAGAGGCCCTTAAAGAAGAAATTAATAAACATAAAGAAATACAGAAAAATACAAATGGTGAAGAAAATGAACAATACTGTTCAAGACCTGAAAAAATAGAAACATTAAAGAAAGGATGAATAGAGACAATGCTGGAGATGGAAAACCTAAGAAAAAGAATAGGAATTACAGACACAAGCATCACCAACAGAATACAGGAGATGGAAGAGAGAATCTCAGATGTAGAAGATACCATAGAAGATATTGATGCATCAGTCAAAAAAAATGTTAAAGCCAAAGGTTCTAGCACAAAATATCTGTGAAATTTGGGACACTAGGAAAAGATCAAGCCTAAGAAAAAGGAAATCCTCCCACCACATAATAATCAAAACACTAAATGTACAGAACAAGGAAAGAATATTAAAAGCTGCAAGAGATAAAGAACAAGTATTAAAATTATATCATATTTCTCAACAGAGACTTAGAAGCTAGAATGACTTGGGAAAATGTCATATTTTCTAAGAGATCCTGGACACCAGCTCAGTCTACTATACCATAGAAAACTTTTAATAACCATAGACAGAGAAAACAAGATATTACATGAAAAACAAAATTTAAATGATATTTTTCATTTTTCCATTATTCCAGCCATACAGAATATATTAGAGGGAAAACTAAAAAAAAAAAAAAAAGAGGGTTACTCTACCCAAGAAAACATAGAAATACATAAATCCACACCAGCATAACCAAAAGAAACAACACACACACACAAACACACACACACACACACACACACACACACAGAGAGAGAGAGAGAGAGAGAGAGAGAGAGAGAGAGAGAGAGAGAGAACTACCACCAACATTAATCAGTAATCACTAATCACTAATATCTCTCAATATCAATTGTCTCAATTCACCAATAAAAAGACAGGGAATAACAGAATGGATATGTACACAGAATCCATGAGTCTGCTGCATACAGGAAACACACCTCAGCAAAATGGATAGACATTACTTAAGCGTAAAGGGCTACTGAAAGGTTTTCAAAGGAAAAATGGACAGAAGATAGAAGGTAGATTATAATAAATAATATAATAGATTTTCAATCATACATAATCAAAAGGGATGCTAAAGGACACTTCATACTTATCAAAAGATAATCCACCAAGATGGTGTCCCAATTCTGAAATCTATGTCCCAAATAAAAGGGCATCCATATTTTAAAAGAAATATTGCTAAAACTTAAATTGTACAGGGAACACCACGCATTAATTAATAGTGGGGAGACTTCAATATACCACTCTCACCAATTGCCAGGTCATTGAAACTGAAACTAAAGACAGAAATAATGAAAATAACAGAGATTATGAATCAAATGGATCTCACAGATATCTACAGAACATTTTATCCAAATACAAAAAATTAGACATTCTTCTCAGCACCTCATGGAACTTCTCAAAAATTGACCATATAATAGGTTACAAAGCAAGACTCAACAGATAAAAGAAATTATAAATAACTCCTTGCATCCTATCAGACAACAATAGATTAAAGCTGGACTTTAACAACAAAATAACAGAAAGCTTACAGAAACTGAACAAATTTCTACTCAGTGATCATCAGGTCAGGGAAGAAATTTTTAAAAAAAGGAATTAAACTCTTTCTAGAATTCAATAAAAATGAAGGCAAAATATACCCAAAATTATGGGGCAAAATGAAAGCAGTGTTATGAGCAAAGTTCAAGCACTAAGTACCTTCATGAAGAAATTGGAGAGTTCTCATACTAACAGTTAAGTACAGATGAAATCTCTAGATTCCAAAAGCACCAATACATCCGAGATAATTAGATGGTATGAGATAGTTTAACTCAGAAAAAAAAAAAAAGAATCAAAGGGGACAATAGAAAGGATCAACAAAACCAAAAACTGTTACTTTGATAAAATGAAGAAGATAGACAAACCCTTAACCAAAGTGACTAAAAGGCCGTACCTAAATTAACAAAAACAGAAATGAAAAAGGACACATAACAACAGATATTGAGGAAATTCAAAGAATCATTAGGCCTTACTCTACAAAATTGGAAAATCTAAATGAAAGGAATGATTTTCAAGACAAATACTACTTACGAAAGCTAAATCATGACCAGATTTAGAAACTTTCCCCCTGTGCCCATGTCCTCCAGGGTCTTCCCCAGTTTCTTTTCTATTAGTTTCAGTGTGTCTGGTTTTATGTGGAGGCCTTTGGTTCATTTGGAATTGATCTTAGTACAAGGAGATAAGAGTGGGTCAATTCGCATTCTGGATTCCCCTGCATACAATAAATATACATGCTCCACTATGTTCATAGCAGCCTTATTTATAATAGCCAGAAGTTGGAAGGAGCCCAGATGTCCATCAAAGGAGGAATGGATACAGAAAATGTGGTATATTTATACAATGGAATACTACTCAGCAATTAAAAATAACGAATTCATACAATTTGTAGGCAAATGGTTGGATCTGGAAAATATCATCCTAAGTGAGTTAACCCAATCACAAAAGAATACACATGAAATGCAATCACTGATAAATGGATATTAATGAGCCCAGAAGCTCTGAATACTCAAGGCACAATTAGCAAATCAAAAGATTCCCAAGAAGAAGGAAGGAGAGGACCCTGGTCCTGAAAAGACTGGATCCAGTTTTGTAGGAGAGTACCAGAACAGAGAAATGGTTGGGGGGTGATTGGGGAATGGGGGGAGGGACTTATGGGACATATGTTGAGGGGGGAACTGGGAAAGGAGAAAGCCTTTGGAATATAAACAAAGAATATAGAGAATAAAAATAACCCTCAGGAGATAGCAGGTGTCAGCAAGGATGTGAAGAAAGAGGAACACTCCTCCACTGCTGCTGGGATTGCAAGCTGGTGCAACTACTCTGAAAATCAGTCTGGAGGTTCCTCAGAAAACTTGGCATGACACTTCTGGAGGATCCTGCTATACCACTCCTGGGCATATACCCAGAGGATTCCCCAGCATGCAATAAGGAGTCAAGCTCCACTATGTTCATAGCAGTCTTATTTATAATAGCCAGAAGTTGGAAAGAACCCAGATGTCCCTCAATGGAGGAATGGATACAGAAAATGTGGTATATTTACACAATGGAATACTATTCAGCAATTAAAAACAATGAATTCATAAATAAAAAAAGACAAATACTACTTACCAAAACTAAATCATGACCAGGTAAATTATCCAAATAGTCCTATAATACACAAGGAATTAGAAGCAGTCATTAAGAGGCTCTCAATCAAAAAACAAAACAAAAACAAAAACAAAAAATGAACAAACAAACAAAAAATCACCTGGGTCCTATGGGTTTAGTGCAGAATTCTATCAGACATTCAAAGAAAATCCAATATCAATACTCTTCAAACTATTCCCCAAAATAGAAACAGAAAGGAACATTGCCAATTTCACACTATGGAGCTATAGTCACCCTGAAACCTAAACCACACAATAAAGAAAGAAAATTTCAGACGAATTTTCTTTATTAACATTGATGCAAAAATACTCACAAACCAAAATCATGAATATGTCAAAGACATCATTTGCCAATAGGCTTCATTCCAGGGATGCAAGGATGGTTCAATATATGATAATCCATCAATGCAATCCAGAATGTAAAAAAAAAAAAAAAAAAAAAAAAAAAAAAAACCTGGGAGAAAAAAATCCCACATGATGATCTCATTGTTTGACAAAATCCAACATCACTTCATGTTAAAAGTCTTGAGAAATCAGGGATACAAGGTGCATATATAAGAAGCATTTACATCTAGTTGAATTGTTGGCCAAAGAAACTTCATTGAAACACACACACACACACACACACACACACACACACACACACACTTGATTTAAGGTCCACTCCATGGGAGAGAACCTATTCCCAACACTAATTGTGTGGCCAAGACCAAAGCCTAGATAGGTCATGGATCTAGGAAAAAATCAAATACTATTGTTCTACTAAAGCAGTTATTCTCAACCTTCCTAATGCTGTGACCCCTTTAGTACATCACGTTGGGATGATTCCCAGGTATAAAATTATTTTTGTTGCTATTTCATAACTATAATTTTGTTACTGTTATGAATCATAATGCAAATATCTGTGTTTTCTGCTGGACTTATGTGATCCCTCTGAAAGGGTTGTTTGAACCCCACAAAGGGGATGCAAGCTACAGGTTGAGAACCACTGAGGTAAATGTATAGAGAAATAAAATAACCACTAATGGTATTCTGCTATACTTATAAATCAGTATCTTGCTCAACCATCATCAGTGAAGCTTCCTTCTTCTGTTCCCAATAAATGGAAACAAATACAGATACTGGATACTGTGCAGAGTGGAAGACCTTGGAAAACTTAGTCCTTAATGGGAAACCATCAATTTCATCCCATTAATGTTCAGGGAGCTCAGCAGCAGAGGAAGCAGAAATATTGTAAGAAACAGATAGGATGGAAGACACCAAAGAAACAGTGCTTTGCAGACACAACAGGATGACACAAATATGAACTCAGAGACATTAGGGCAGGATGCATAGGGTTTACATATGTCTAAGCCAGATGGGTTCCAGGGTGGAGAGAGAAATTAGACATGAGCTTCCATCCATAATACAGATGCTATCTTTGCTTGTGTAACTGTTTGCAAGGGATAATTTACTTTTATCCAATGGGGTCTTACTGGTTATACAAACCACACTTAAGGGCAGGCCCCATTCTCAGTATTAGATGGTGAACACAAAACAAATCCAGTAGTATTTTTGGAGAATTTTTGTCTCATTATACTTTGGGCATTATTCACCTTACTTGTCTTTTGCTTACATATTGTGGTTTCTCATTTTGTGGGTTTTAATGTGTTTTATATGTGTGCCTGTGTATTTCTCTGTATGTATGTGGTTCTTGTGCTTTTTGCTTGTTTGCTTGTTTTGTTTTATTCTGTTCTTATTTGTTTTATTTTCTAGAGATAGAAAGAAGGAGAGCGAGAGAGAGGGAGAGAGAGAGAAGCTGTAAAGTTAGAAGAGTAGAGAGGTGACAAGGATTCTAGGATACTATGAGAGGGGAAGTTCTATGAGAGGGGAAACTGATCACTATACAAATTATTTTCAATTAAATGTGATCACCAGAGAAATGACAATTAAATTTACAAGGAACTATCACTTCATGACTGTTAAATGTCTATTGTCAGTAGAGAAATATGAAATATATAACATTTTGTCAAGAAAATGGGAAGAAATGAATTAACGTTAAGATAGTTACTGCTAATGGTAATGTAAATATATATATATATAGTCATTATAAAAAAAGTGGGTGGGTTAATTTCAAACCTTTAAATAAAATTACAGTATAATTAATAGTATTGTCAGGACATTATAGAAACTCAGGAGTAAGACATATTTCAAGGTAATAGAACATGGGAATAAAAGGAGAGTAGTATAGTTTTGAAAGGTTTCATCTTGTCCTTTACATCTTCTTCTTTCATCTTTTAGCTGTCCTGAGGTAAGCTATATTACATCACTACATGATTTCATCCATAAGAGTGTATCTTACCATGCATGGGTAGCAAAGCAAAGTGGCTGAGTACTCAAAAAATAAAACCATGATTTAAAAGCCTTCTTTCCCATAAGGTGTTTGCTCATATATTTTTGTTACAGCATTGAAAAGTGATTGATGCCAGGCGGTGGTGGCACACGCCTTTAATCCCAGCACTTGGGAGGCAGAGGAAGGCAGATTTCTGAGTTCGAGGCCAGCCTGGTCTACAGAGTGAGTTCCAGGATGGCCAGGGCTATACAGAGAAACCCTGTCTCAAAAAACAAACAAACAAACAAACAAAAAAGAAAAGAAAAAAACAAAAAGAAAAGTGATTGATACACATACAACTCAATTTGATAGAGTTGTTTACAATTATATGCACATATTAAATTTCTATATACATTCATGTTTATTCATAAGGGAACTGAAGTTGGTATGCTGAAAACATTTCCACCTCTATATTCATAGCAACACTATTCACAGGATCTGAATTACAGAAGCAACCGAGGTAGTCACCATCAGTTAAATTACAAAGGAAATGTTACATAAATACATAGTGGAACACTATCCAGTTTTAAAAGGACAGCTCTATCATTTATAACATGAATAAATCTGAAAATATGGTAGGTAACATAAGCTAGGCACAGAAAGATAAATGTCACAAGATTTAATTTATATTTAAACTAGGGTAGTGGTTACTAGGGACTGGGAGAGAGGTGGATAAGAAAAAGAGAGTTGCTGATCAGAAGACATAAAGTTGACTGGGGGTATATAGTTCAATGGCAAAACACTTGTTTTTATTTGGATCTGAAGTCTTGAATCATTCCCAAACAAAAAAGTATAAAAGTTATAAAGTTTCACTCAGAGAGTACCAATAACTCTAGTGATCAGTTTCACAGAAAGGCTACTGGTACACTGATTATTTTCTAAATGGTGAACAAGAAGATTGATTCAAATAACATTTTTATGTTTTCTGAAATTTTCATATAAAAAATGTTGATCATATTCATCCCCCTCTTCCCATTTCTTCTAGACAAAACTTCTTTCTCTACCCACCATAATTCATGTTAAATCAGTCTCTCCTCTCTTTCTCCATTTCTTTCTTTTAACATATTAAGTCTACTTTGTATTGGCCAACTATTCTTGTGTGTGAGCTGTTCTCTGGAGTGTGGTTGACATGTCAGAAATAAAACCATTAAAACAAATTAATTCTGCCTTTCCAAGTAGTTTTCAAATGACAATAGCTCCTTAACTAATGGTGGAACTAAGTACCTGGCTTGTCTCTCTGTGCTTTGATTTTGTCTGGAGAGAGTTTGCAGAGGACTTATACATGCTATCATAGCTACTGTGTATTCCTATGTGCAATTGCCCTGCTGTGTCTGGAACACATAGTTTCCTTGTAGTCATTCAGTGCCCTCATTCTTATAATCTTTTTGCTCCCTCTCTGTGATGATTGCTAAGCCCTGACAAGATGGGTATAATATAAATGTCCCATTTAGGGCTGAGTACTCTGAAATCTAAATTTCTGTAAGGAGAAGACAGTGTTTTTGTTGTGTTGTCTTTTTTTACAAAAGCAATATGTGAAATGAAGTATTGGTTTAATTACCCAATTTGATCACTAATATGATAAGTATATTTTAGTACATAAAACTGTATCATTCATTTGTGTGTGTATAATTATTGTGAGATTATTACCTTATTCCAATTAGAATGACTTTTATGAGAAAGATGAAAGTACTAAATGCTGATGAAATAGTGGTAAAGGAACCATTATACACCATTAATAGCTGGAATTTAGGACAGCCACTATGGAAACTAGTATGGAAGTTCATCAAAAACATAAAAATATGTTCATTTAGCATTTGTACATCACCTTTTGGGAGCTGTTCATTCCATAAGCCCATTTATTGAATGGATTGTTTAATTTCTAGTTTTCTTTGAGGTCTATTTCATATATATTTGAAATATTGATCTTCTGTCACATATGTAGTTAGCACAAACTTGCTCCTTTTCTTCACCTAATTGCTACTGATATGTAGAAACATTAATTTCATGAAATCTCATAGGTATATTCATAGACTTATTTACTGAGGACTGCATTTAGCAGGGAGTACTCCCCCTGTTTTTCCTCTAACTCTTACAGAATTTCAGGTCTCACAATAAGTTTTTTGATCTGTTTAGTTCTGATTTTTGTGCAGTCTGAGAGGTAGGAATCTGACTAATTCTACATGTCGCCTTCTGTTTGCCTAGAATAGTTTGTTAAATAAACTGTCTTTTCTCCAATATAATTATATTTGAAGAAATATTGATTCAACTTGAAACCAGCATATTTTCAACTTCATATAATGTTTTATCTCATGTATTTATACATTCATGTGTATATACAGAGAGATAGACTGATGGATGTTCAATGGAATATTACAGAATCATTAACATTAAAATATTGTGGGAAACCAATCAGGCAGTACAAAACAGCTGATATGAGGTCCCCAATACATATACAGCAGAGGATTACCAAGTCTAGACTCAGAAAAGATGTACCTAACCCTCAAGAGACTGGAAGTCCTGGGAACTGGGAGGTCTAGTGGAGTGTGGTGGTGGGGGGCATCCTCCTGGAGTCAGGGGCAGGAAGGAGGAGGTATGAGATGTGCAACAGTCAGAAGATGGAACAGGATGGAGATAAAATCTAGATTTTAAAAACAGACTAAACAAAATTAAAATGAATACATAGGTAAAATATTGTGATATTGTGACTTAGACTACATACTGGATAAAGTAAAACAAAATCAGAAATTTACACATGATATAATTCATATGTAGACTACACATACTCATAAACAGTGTAAACTAGTGATTACCAGAGTCTGTAAAGGGTAGGATAGAGAAGAAAACTGGAGTTGACCAAATACGTTTTATAAAAGTTACAACTAAATAAAAGGAATTATTTCTGTTCTTTATTGCTTAGCAGAGTAACTATGACTCAAAACATATTTGAATTTGTCAATAGCTAGAAAGATGACTGAGTATTCTGGAAACCAAGAAATATGACATAATGGATATGTAAAATGTCTCCATATGATTACATAATCTATGGTTATATTAAAACATTATGCTTGTACTTGAGAGAAGGCTCAGCCATAAGGAGAACCTGTTCTTGCAGTGGACAGAGTTCATTTCCCAGCACCCAAATTCATAGACACATATGCATATAGTTGCACATGCAAATGTGAACAAAATAAGCAACTGTAACAAATTTTAAAAATAATTGTTTGCTCTTGGTAATGGAAGTAGTCTGATTTTCTTTACTAAACTTCTATGAATTTTAACTTTTCACTGTACATAAATTGGCACCCATCTAAGGTAGTCACTTCACAGATTTAAACTGTCATATTCTAATCATTTTAAAATAATTCAAGTGCTCTGAGTCTCAAACATTTTATATGCAATCTTATTTAAAGAAATAATTTTAGTTTTAAAATATATGGGCATTTCAGTCAATTTTACCTGAGTTTATTATAAAATTTACATTAATAGATAATATGGTAATTACTGATAATGTATAGTCATGGCTTGCTAAATCAAATGTGCATTTTATTTTCTTTGTTTTAGAACTACCAGAATTTGAGATATTTGCATATTAAATTTGACAGATTGGAAAGAAATGTATTGTGCCTCATATGAAAACTACATTTAAATAAGCAGATTTTTATATGATTATTTATTTTCCTGGATGGTTTTCTTATTGTTAAATACATCACTTTTTCCTAAGCATTTTCTTAACCATAAAAAGGGTAAATGAGCTTCTCTTTTTTTCTTGCACATACACAAATTCAAAACTATGAGTTCATTTGTCTAGGAAACACATGGGTACCTAAGTATGAGCCATGGGTAGTACAAATAAAAACAAATATATTGATGAAGAAGACAGTCCCAGTTACTAAATTTATATTTAATATTAATTAAAATATATTAAAGTAAGTAATTGTGAAATACTACTAGTAAAGTACAGAGAGATTTTGAGATTTTATGTCACAATGATTTAACTTATTTTGTAGACTAAGGGAAATGCTTTCTTGAGAAGGTAGCTCCTAAACTTGGTACTGAATATCAGAATTACTTGAGATGAAAATTTTGGCATACCAAAAAAGTATACCAAAGAGAGAAAAGAGAATATGCAAAGGATCTAATACACAGAGAAACTTAAAAAATTAGTGTAATTGCATCAGTCTAATGGAAGAACTAAAATTGAAAGAGCAAATTTGTTTTTTTAGTAAACTCAGTTTAAATTTATTCCATGAGAATATATTTGAAAGCAAGGAGATCAAGTTTAGGAGAAAGGTGGATTTGGAGAGATAAATAGGATACTGTTACATTGGTTTAAGAGGAAGATAATGGAATGGAGAGAGATTTTTACTTGTGTTATATAGAGAAATAGCAATAATTGGATAGAAGAAAAACTATATGATATGAGCCAAAATAGTTACTTCATACTAATATGGATGAAAGAAAGCTCAGGTGACCTCAACCCCATACAAAAATCTAGAGGTAACTAAAGTGCTGAGAGCAGGAGAAATAGATAGTGCCCTAGGGAAGAGCACACCACTTTTAAATCCAAAACCAAATGTTCATCTCTGGAAAATTTATATAAAATATTATGTGTAATATATGTATATAACAATGATACTGACTGAGAAGGTTATATATACTTATGTATAAGTTAAAGAAAAATTTAAGGGGACAGGCACATGGGAAGCTTTGAATGGAAGAAAGACAAGGTGAAATAATGTGATTTTATAATCTCAAAAATATAAATATTTAAAAAACACAAATGATGTAAAAATAAATAAAAAGGAATTTCAAGTTATATTCATGTTTGTGGATCATGAATAACTATGCATATACATATGTAATTAATTTTACAATGAGTAAGTTACATTAAATAAAACTAAGCTGAGGTCAGTAGAGATACAGATAATTTGATAATATAGTTAGAGATGTTGAAAAAAATCCTCCTATCTCATAAGTCAAGAATACAAGAGTGAAGAAATAGAAGACTTAAGGCATAGAATTAATTTACCAATGTAGCTTGCATGCCTAGACCATCTTCCAGTCATTGCAGGATGTATTTTTTCTGCTAACAATATATATATTTGAAAATATTATGGATCATAAAATAAATCAGCCTAAAAAATAATAAAAAGGAACAAACAGTTAAGGAAATACAAATTTTATTGTCTTGGGATTTATTTAGTTTTTCCCTGTCAAGTCCCTGCTGATTTTATTTAAAACCTAGTAATCACTGATGAGTTTGCCTTTAATTTGCTAGAAACATGAATAAAGAATGCTCTACTTCCTTTATAAACCCCTTTGGATTTTGTGACCCTACACTCTTGAGTCTTTTCCTTATGTCTCCAGGTACTTCATTACCTTTTCATACATTGCTTTCTCTTCGAAGAAAATTTGAAATAATGGTGATCTTCAGATATTATTCTTTATCAACTCTCTAAAGATCAAACTGGAAATCCTGAAACACTCTGAACATAACTGTTGACCAAGTGTTCTTCTGAATTCTAAGCCAGTATACCAAGTGGTTATTTGACTCCTTGATTTAGATATCTTTTTTCTGTTTTCTTTCTTTCTTTCCTGCCTGCCTTCTTTCTCTTTTTCTTTCTCTCTTTCTCTCTCCCTTTCTTTCTCTCTTTCTCTCTCCCTTTCTTTCTTTCTTTCTCTCTCCCTTTCTTTCTCTCTTTCTCTCTCCCTTTCTTCCTTCCTTCCTTCCTTCCTTCCTTTCTTTCTTTCCTTCCTTCCTTCCTTCCTTCCTTTCTTTCTTTCCTTCCTTCCTTCCTTCCTTCCTTCCTTCCTTTCTTTCTTTCCTTCCTTCCTTCCTTCCTTCCTTCCTTCCTTCCTTCCTTCCTTCCTTTCTTCTTCCTTCCTTCCTTCCTTCCTTTCTTTCTTTTCTTTCTTTCTTTCTTTCTTTCTTTCTTTCTTTCTTTCTTTCTTTCTTCCTTTCTCTCTCTTTCTTTGTCTTTCTTTCTTTCTTTCTTTCTTTCTTTCTTGTTTGCTTGCTTGCTTCCTTGTTTACTTGCTTTTTTTCTTCACTTTACATCCTAATTGCTGCCCCACATCTCCCAGTTCCTTCTCTCCATTTCCCCTTCTCCTGTGAGAGGATGAATGCACTCCTGGGTATCTCCCCATCCTGGCACATCAAGTCACTGCAGGTCTAGGCACATTCTCTCATATGGAGACCAGAAAAGGTAGCCCAGTTCAGGGAACATATTCTACAAATAGGCAACAGCTTTAGAGATAGCTCCCACTCCAATTGTTGGGGGTCCAACATGGAGACTGATCTGTCGATCATGTCAGGGACCTGGGTCCAGCCCATGTGTGCACTTTGGTTGGTCATCTGGTGTATGATATATTTTCTGATATTTAATTTTTGTCCAGATGACACAACTATTGGAGAAAGCGGGGTTTGATGTTAATCTGTGAATTTAATTTAATGGTTTGATATTAATCTATGTCTTTAAATCCAAGATAACATGTTTTATAAAACATTGTGCACCAGTGCTTGGTGCATATGATTAGGAAGAAATGTATTTTTGGTTAACTCATAGTGTTTGTGTTTTTATGAAATATGAATGTAGACTTTTTTGCTATTTCTGTGTTTGATGTGATAGAATAGACTGGGGCAGAGAACAGTATGTACAGGTCAGTTGTGTCTAAATAGTGGATATTGCTTAGTATAATGAAATCATGAAAAGGGGGGAAGGTGGTAAGCTAGAATGTAAGCTCAGAGATTGAGGATAGATCTAAAGTTTAAGGAGGAGTCATGAAGGAGAGGATGAGGCAGAATCACCAGGATAGACTTTAGAAAACGGTGTGTAAGATCTGGGTGAGTCCAGTACAGGAAGCTCAAGAAGATGGAGGACTTAAGCCAGGGTGTTTCCGTTCCTCGAAGAAAGGGAACAAAATAGTCACAGGAGCAATAAGGGAGACAATGTGTGTAGCAGAAACTGAAGTAAAGGCCACCCAGAAACTGCCCTACCTGGGGACTCATCCTATAGTCAACAAACCATATAGACACTACTATGGACAACAAGAAATATATACCAAAAGGAGCATGCCATGGTTGTCTCCGGAGGGGGCCTGCCAGAACATTACAAATAGAGAGGCAGATGCTAACAACTAACTATTGGACTGGGCATGGGTCCCCAATGGAGGAGCTGGAGGGTGGTCCTGAGGAGCTGAAGATGTTTACAGCCCCATGGGAAGAACAATGATTTCAGCCACCCAGATGGCCCAAGACTCCCGGGGACTGAACCATCAACCAAGGGGCACACATGGTTCCAGCCAAAAATGTGGCAGAGGAAGACCTTGTTGGGCATCAGTGGGAGGAATGGTCCTTAGTCAGGTAAAGGCTCAACAGAGGCCTGAACAAAGGGAAATGGAGGGGCAGGGGAGGAAGGAGTCTATTGGGTAGAGAGATATGTACATGGAGGCAGGGAGAAGGAGGAAGGGGGAGGTTGGGTGTTTTAGGGGAGGGGGGATTTCAGGAAAGGTTTTACCATTAGCAATATAAATGAAGACGATATTGAATAATAAAAAAGAAGATCTGGGTGAGTGAAGAGGTGAGATATGGTGTGGGAGTTGCCTGTGCATCTGTGACAAGCAGAGTAGCTTCTGGTGGAATCATAGAGGACAGTTGCAATATAAGCAGAGTTGGCCAGACTAGACTGAGACAAAAACGATGTGGGTTTTGGAGAGGATGCTCAGAGATGGAGGAGAGAATCAGATGGTTTATTCGCTAGACCTCAGCTAGAGGTCTGAAATTAATTCTTCATGGCCATATTTAAATAAACTTAGATATACAGTTTATCTACATGTCACATAAGAAAGTATGTTTGTTAAATAGTTAAGCACTCTCTAATATATAGGACAATGCAAACTGATGCTTTAGTTACATATTAAATAGAACCCATACTCCCTCATGGGAAGAATGCAAAGTATTATAACCACATTGGAAAATAATTTGGCAATATGTGTATCAGTTAAATAATAATTACAACATAAAATTTAAGAATACAAACTAAACAAAGTTGAAAGCACAATAAATTTTAATCATTCACATGATGGGGAGGAATTAGTAATATAGCAGTAAATATGTCTAGCAAAGTCAATAATCCATAGATATACAATATTGAGTCAAGAATGAAGTAAAAGTACCACATAAATTATACCACTTTCATAATGCAGAAGAAACTTATGTCTTACATAAAAAGAAATATGTCCTCTGGGAAACACATACATGACACTGGAAAAAAATCCCTTTCAGTTCTACTTAACAATCTCGGTGCAAATAGTGTAATTTAATAGCATTTTAAATTATTATCCCTCCTAGCTTGTATTTAGGGGTAGATAAAGGCCAAAGAAGCTATTTTTCATTTTATTCAATCATAGGGAAGGTTCTCATAAGTGTGAATGGTGATGGCAAAGAATAAGTTTGGACTTTTAGGGAAAGAAAGGAGAACTAATGGAACTATGTATGTGAGATGGGGGAGGGGATAAACTTCTGAGTATAAACTACCATTCACAGAAACAGAAAGAAAAGCCTCTTACTCTTAATGGAAAAGAATGGGCTACAAATACTGCTTTTAACCAAAGTGACTTAACTTCTTAAACTAAGCAATTGGTTCTTTGAAATATACAAGGAACTTCAGGGGGAAATGCCTTAGTATCACTTAGGCCTAATTCACTAAGTTGAGTTTTATTGCCAGATGTAAAAGCTAAACTTGTTCTTTGACTTCATATGTAGATTCACTCAAGCACTAAAGTTCCTAGAGCACTATCTACTTTAATTTGTCAATTCTTTACGGACTCTTTGTATCTTTCCTTGTCTTAGCCCCCTGTTCTATAAAAAACAGAGTTAGACAAATTCTATTTACTTTCACTGAGATTAGCTAAAAACACCCTTCTTTTCCAATTTGGATTTTGGAAAATGGTACTGATTTGCCCGTTCCACCTGTTTTACTTACTACAAAAGCCTACGCCATTAGCTTTCCACATCCATTTTTGTTTTTTTCAAGACAGGGTTTCCCTGTGTAGCCCTGGCTGTCCTGGAATTCACTCTGAGGACCAGGCTGGCCTCGAACTCAGAAAGCCACCTGTCTCTGCCTCCAAAATGCTGGGATTAAAGGCATGTGCCACAACTGCCTGGCTCCACACACATTTTGTAACATTTATATTTAAAACTATAAAATTTCATTTATAGTAAAAATATAAAAACTCTAATAGAAATATTTTCAAGATGTATCCAAATTTTCTTGAGAATATCTGAGTATACACGGCAATACTTCATACCGTAAAGAATTTGTTTATGAAGAAAAACAAGTTACAAGTAAATAAAAATTTAGCCATTTCCACAGAGAAAATTTTTGTTGGAAAAAAAAAGTTTGTATTTTTAATGAAATCTGAATGTAGACGTTTTTGTTCTTTCTGTGTTTGATATGATAGAATAGGCTGGGGCACAGAACCGTATATACAGGTCAGTTGTGCCTAAAGGTGGATATTGCTTAGTTATTATTATTATTATTATTATTATTATTTATATATTGAAATCACGAAAAGGGGGGGGAGGGTGATAAGCTAGCATGCAGAATGCATCTGTTCCCAGCTCAGAGTTTGAGGATAGATCTAAGGTTTGAAGAGGATTCATCAGGCAGAATCATCAGGATAGACTTAAGAAAAGGGTGCGTTCATCAAAAACTGATGTTACCCCATACTGTGGCTGGGAGTCAAGTGCAGCTGGAGAAGTCCTGCTAGGGGCTGATCTTGAAGGGTGAATGGCTTTTCATCTTTGGTGGGCGAGCTGATGGCTTTTTTTCCTGGAGAAACCTCTGTGATTGTGTTTATCAACAAATAACAAGGTGCTTTTCTCTTGAAATTACCATTTAAAAATGTAAGAAACTTTGTCTGGTTTAAATAAGTATATGTTTATAGCAACAAAAAAAAAGAAAAGAAAAGGGTGCGTTAAGATCTGGGTGAGTGAAGAGGTGAGATATGGTGTGGGAGTTGCCTGTGCATCTGTGACAAGCAGAGTAGCTTCTGGTGGAATCATAGAGGACAGTTGCAGTACAAGCAGAGTTGGCCAGACTAGACTGAGACAAAAATGATGTGGGTTTTGGAGAGGATGCTCAGAGATGGAGGAGAGAATCAGATGGTTTATTCTCTAGACCTCAGCAAAAGATCTGAAATTCTTCCTTCAAGGCCATATTTAAATAAAGAAACTTAGATATAAAGTTTATCTATATGTCACATAAGAAAGTATGTTTGTTAAATAGTTAAGCATTCTCTGCTATATAGGACAATGCGAACTGATGCTTTAGTTACATATATCTATACTCCCTCATGGGAAGAATGCAAAGTATTATAACCACATTGGAAAATATGTGTATCGGTTAAATAATGATTACAACATAATTTTTAAGAATAGAAACAAAACAAACAAAGTTGAAGGCACAATAAATTTTAATCATTCACATGATGGGGAGGAATTAGTGATATAGCAGTAAATATGTCTAGCAAATTCGATAATCCATAGATTCCAATATTGAGCCAAGAATGAAGCAAAAGTACCACATAAATTGTGTCACTTTGCATTATTCTATTACTCTATTTGCCACCTCCTTTCTGTTTTCTTTTCTTTTTTTCTTGATCCCACTTCCAGTGACATGACTGCCCTACCCCTCAGATTTAGTTTTCACATACAAGAGAAAACAAGCAATATTTGTCCTGTTGAATATTGTTTGTTTCACTTAACATAATGTTTCACTTAACATCACTTTTGATGCAGATATTATGCCTTAACATTTCTTTCCGGAGATATAATATTTTGTTGCAAATGTATACTGTGTTTTATTTATTCTTTTATCTGTTGGTGTACATTTGTACTGTTTCCCTTTCCTGGCAACTACAAAAAGTATATGGTAGAGCTCACACATTCTGTTACACTGAATGGCCAACAAGCTCCAGGGTTCCCCCTGCCTTCACTTTGCAAAGCCCATATTTCAGAACCTTGTCAGAACATATTTTTGTTTATTTTACATGAATTCTGGGCCTTCAAAATTATACCTCCATTCTTATGTGGCAGGTACATTTCCAACTGAGCCATCTCCTTAGCTTCTAATTTTTCTTCTTCCATAAGCTATGTGTGTGTGTGTGTGAGAGAGAGAGTGTGTGTGTGTAATATTAAATACTAAGCAAAGTTGCTTTCTTGAAATGAATCTCTTTTTTCTTTTTCTAATTTTTATTAATTATTTAATCTTTCTTTTTTTTTTTTTACAGTCCAGACTTTGTCCCTCACCTAGTTCACCGTCTGACTGTTTCACATCCCATACCTCCTCCCCTCTAAGATGATATCTTCTCCCAACCCCTGCTCCACCATACCTGCTCACTCTGGGGTCTCAAGTCTCTTGAGGGTTAGGCGCATCTTTTCTAACTGAGTCAAGACCTGGCAATCCTCTGCTGTATTGTTGTACAGTTGGCAGCCTCATAATAGCTTGTGTATGCTCTCTGGTTGGTGGCTCAGTGTCTGAGAGAAGTCTGGGATCTAAGCTAGTTGAGAATGCTGGTCTTCCTATTAGATTGCCCTCCTCCTCGGCTTCTTCCAGCCATTCCCTAATTCAACCTCAGGAGTCAGCAGCTTCTGCCCATTGGTTGGGTGCAACTATCTGCATTGTACTCTTTCAGCTGCTTGTTGGGCCTTTTGGAGGGCAGCCATGCTAGGCCCTTGCTTGTAAACATAAGTAATAGTGCCAGGCCTTGGGGTCTCCCCTTGAGCTGGACTTCCTTCTCCTCAGGCTCTTCTCCATTTTTGTCCCTGTAGTTCTTTCAGACAGGAACAACTAGAGGTCAGAGTTTTTTATTGTGGGATGGCAACCCCATCCCTCACTTGATGCCCCCCTGTCTTTCTGCTGGAGGTGGGCTCTACAAGTTCCCTCTCCCCACTCTAAGGCATTTCATGTAAGGTCCCTCCCTTTGAGTCCTGAGAGTCTCTTACCTCCCAGGTCTCTGTTACTTTCTAGAAGATCCCACACCTCCTACCTCCCAAGGTTGCCTGTTTATGTTCTTTATGTTGACCCTCAGAGCTTCACTCCTGCCCCCTCCCAATACCTGATCATATTTCCCCTCTTCTGCTCCCTGTCCCCTTTTCCACTCAGGTTCTTCCCTCCTTCCCCACCTCCTGTAGTTGCTTTCTTCTCCCTCCCAAATGGGACTAGGATATCTTCACTTGGGCTCTTCAGCTTGTTAACCTTTTTAAGTTCTGTGGATTGTATCTGTGGGTATTTTGTACAATTTTGGCCAACACCCAACTCCTGTATTAGTGAGTACAGCCCATGCATGTCCTTCCAGGTCTGAGTTATCTCACTCAGAATATTTTCCTGTTCTATCCATTTGCTTCAAAACTCATGATGTCCTCATGCTTAATAGCTGAGTAGTTCTTCATTGTGTAAATGAACCACATTTTTTGTATTTATCCTTCTGTTGTGAGACATCTGGGTTGTTTCCAGCTTCTGACTATTACAAATAAGGTCTCTATGAACATAGTGGAACATATGCCCCTGTGACATAGTAGGGTATCTTTTGGGTATATGCCCAAGAGTGGTATAGTTGGCTCTTCAGGCAGATCTATTCTATTCTCTGAGGAACCTCCAGATTGATTTACAGAGTGTTTATACGAGTTTGCAATACCATCAACAATGGAAAAGGGTTACTCTTTCTCCACATCCTTGCCAACATGTGCTGTCACCTGAGGTTTTGATCTTAGCCATTCTGAGACACCATAGCCTGAAGGCATCCCAAGAGTTCTGCTGCACACTGGGCAGCTGGGCCACTGATTCCACAGTCTGAAGACCTCCAAGGGACTCCACTGTATGCAGAGCAACTGACCCAACAACAGCCTGAAAGCCTCCCTGGAGTTCTTCTGAACACAGACCCCACAGTCCAAAGTCATTGCAGGAGAACAGCTACACACAAGGCAACAGCTTGATTGTTTCTCTGAAGACCCAACATTCTAAAGGCCTCCCAGGAGATCTACCGCAGTCAGGGCAACAGACCAGCAGCTTCTGAAGGCCTCCCAGAAGAGCCACTGCAGCCAGAATAATAGGTTACCAGTGTACATGCCCCTATGAAGACCCCAGAGTCTGAAGGCCCCACAGGAGGTCTGCCCCAGCCAGAGCCACAAAACTGCCAGGAGATCTGAAGCAACCTAGGAACACAAGAGACAGGCTCCAGACAGAAACACAGAGACCTGAAAACACCAGGGATAACCAGGTGACAAGAGGTAAGCAAAAACTATAAGCAACAGAAGCCTATATACTTAGGCATCATAAGAACACAGTTCTCCCACCACAGCAAGCCCTGGATACACCAACACATCTAAAAATCAGAAAGCTGACCTAAATTCATATCTCATGAAGATAATAGAGTCCTTTTAGGAGAATATAAATAACTCACTGAAAGAATACTGGAAAACACAGGAAAACAGGTAGAAGCCCTTAAAGAGGAAACAAGTAAATAACTTAAAGAAACATGATCAAACAGGTAAAGGAATTGAACAAAGTGGTCCATGACATAAAAATGGAAGTAAAATCTATAAAGAAAACACAAATGGAGGCAACCCTGAAATGGAAAAACTGAGAAATGAATCTCTTATTTATGGTGACTAGGTATCAGTATATTTTTAATTCTACTCCCAACATTTTTGTTAAAGACTTTTATGTATATTAGTAAGGGATGTCAGTTTGTAGTTTAGAGGGTTTTTGTTTGGGAGTTGGGTCTGGTTATGGTGTCAGCAAAACCATTTTGTAAATATAAATAAAACAAATTAAAAAGTTCCCCTTTGAAATTTTCTGAACATGACTATATAGTACTACTATCAGTAATTCTTTGAATATCAGAATTCTCCATAGACACCATCTTTCTGGCATTTTTATTGTGGTAAGTTGTTTTGTTAGTAATTTACTTTCAATTTGATGTATATGATGCTAGTCAATTTACCAATTTGACATTAGTTTAATTATAGTTAGTAGTTTTTGAAGATGAGCAAGGTCTTTTGCAAGTAATTTGTTAATTTTATTTATGAATACTTATCTCCAGTGTCCCTTCATTACACATTTGGTGTCTGTAGAATGCATAGATCAACCACTGTCATTCTTGATATGGATAATTACCCTTGCCCATCTTTTCGTCTTTATTTTGGCTTAAGGTGCCAATTCAATTTATCTGTATAACAAGAGATTTGGGTTTCACTTATTTTCTGTTATTGTTCTCCTCATTTTATCTACATTATTTTCTCCTTTCTACTCTTTTCACTTTTGAGAACCCCCTGTACTTCCATGAGACCTGCCCCAAACATCAAGAATAATTTCTAAATTTCAAACTTCTACTTTACCAATCTTATCAAACTCCCAATTAACCTGTTACTATTAAGTAACAGATTCAGCATGTTAGAAAATGAACCTTTTTGTGAACTTACTATTATGTCTAGCATATTCTACCCACTCACTGTGAAAACTATCTGCCCATATTAATTATAAAATACATCCACTCTCTTCTAAGACACCTAAAAGTCTGAACCCATTATGACAAACTTCAGGTCAAAGGGCTTTTCTAATGTTTGTCAGCTTACAAACCCTAAATTTCCTCATCTAAATCACTTATGAGTGAGGTTGTAAGAATAATCCTTCCTGGTATTTTTATCTACATTCTTTTTGGTTGTTATCTTCCTCAGCTCCAATTTTGATATGTATGGACAAGAACAATACCCAAGAAACTCTTCATGATGGCATTCCTAAGATACCCAGTACATCATTATTGTTTATTCTTTTGGAGTCATTTTACATTTTTTTCAAATACAATGCCTAGAGAATTTAGCTAACTTTAGTGAGAGAAAAAATAGAAAAGCAGATCAACTCCACATTCCAGGAATTTAAGTCCCAGAAATTCTATTGATGAAAACTAGTTAAGATATTTTTTAAATGAGTATCTATTCCTGTAATTTTACTGTCAAATTCTATGTAGCAAAGGTTTCCCCAACATAGTTTAAGCTTGTACTTCTAGTAACCAATATCTAAACACATCTTAAAATTTTGAGTGTTAAGATAAAAACATACCACACATTACTGTAAATGCACTTTGGCACTTTAAAAACTCTTTTGTAAATGCTATGAAAATCAGATTTAATTCATTTAGGTCTTTAATTTAAAGTAATGTGGTAAATGGAGACCAAATTAATTCTTCAGAAAGTCATGGTGCCTTTCACATTTATCTGGAACTTATCTTGTAAATCAATTTAAAAATAATTATGGTGAATGCTACCTAGCACTTTCTTTTTTAAATATGTTTTTATCAATTAAGAAAACAATAAGTATAAAATCATTGTTGCCTCAGTTTAAACTGAAAAATCCTTTTCATAATTAAGTTGTATATTTAGGTTTGATGAATAACTTTCAGTTGGGCTTGCACTCCAAGAACACATGTACAAGTCACAAAATTTAACCAAACAGAGTATATAATGCACAAATTATTTTCTTTTTTAAAGTTTTACTAGATATTTTCTTTATTTACATTTCAAATATTACCCCTTTTCCTCATTTCCCCTCCAAAAACTCCCTATCGAAAAGAATCTCTCCCTGTTCACTAACCCACCTAGTCCTGCTTCCTTATCCTATCATTCCCCTATACTGGGGCAACGAGCCTTCCCAGGACCAAGGGCCTCTTCTCTCACTGATGTCCAACAAGGACATCCTCTGCTACATATGCAGCTGGAGCCATGGGTTCCTGCATGTGTACTCTTTAGATGGTGCTATAGTTTCTGGGAGCTCTGGGGTTACTGGTTGGTTCACAATGCTGTTCCTCTTATGGCTCTGCAAACCATTTCAGCTCCTTCAGTCCTTTCTTTAACTCCTCCATTGGTAACCCTGTGCTCAGTCCAATGGTTGGCTGCAAGTATCTGCCTCTGTATTTGTCAGGCTCAGGCAGAACCTCTCAAGAGACAGCTATATCAGGCTCCTGTCAGCAAGATGGTGGTGATACACAACTTTAGTCCCAGCACTAGAAAGTCAGAGGCAAGCTAATCTCTGAGTTTGAGGCCAGCCTGGTCTACAGAGTGAGTTCCAGAACAGCCAGGGCTGTTAGACAGAGAAATCTTGCCTCAAACAAAACAAACAAGCACTTGTTGGCATCCACAATAGTGTCTGGGTTTGGGGACTATATATGGGATGGATCCCCAGGTGGAGGAGGAGTCTCTGGATGGCTCCGCTCCACACTTTGTCCCCGTATTTGCTCCAATGAATATTTTGTTCCCCTTTCTAAGACAGACCAAAGCATCCACACTTTGGTTTTCATTCTTCTTGAGCTTCATAGGGTCTGTGAATTGTATCTTGGGTATTCCCAGCTTCTGGACTAACATCCACTTATCAGTGAGTGAATACCATGTGTGTTATTTTGTGATTAGGTTACCTCTCTCAGGATGATATTTACTAGTTCCACCAATTTGCCTAAGAATTTCATGAATTCATTGTTTTTAATAGCTGAGTAGTATTCCAGTGTGGAAATGTACCACATTTTCTGTATCCTTTCCTCTGTTGAAGGACATCTGTGCTCCCTCCTCGGTTTTTAGAGACCCTGACCTCCTCCGTGGAACTCAACTATATTCACTTGTTTTACTTTTTGTTTGTAAACAAGCCATGATGACATTTAACTTTTGATCTTTCTGCTTCCACATCCTAAGTGCTAGGATTACAGGTGTGTGCTCCTTTGCCCAGTTTTATTAGGTGCTAGGGATAGAAGATACAGCTATGTCCAAGCTTAGCAAGTACTCTACCAGCTGAGCTACAGCCTCAGCTCTGTAAATGTCTTGTTTCTTTCCAGCTTCTGGCTATTATAAATAAAGCTGCTGTGAACATGGTGGAGCATGTATCCTTATTACATGTAGGAGCATCTTCTGGGTATATGCTCGGTATAGCTGGTTCCTCAGATAGTACTATATCTAATTTACTGAGGAACCATCAAACTAACTTCCAGAGTGATTATAACAGCTTGCAATCCCACCAGCAATGGAGAAATGTTCCTCTTTCTCTCCATCCTTGTTATGTGTTGGAGCAAATTTTTGGTATGTGGCCAGGAGTGGTATAGCTGGGTCCTCAAGTAAAAGTATGCCCTCTTTTCTAAGGAACTGCCAGAGTGATTTCCAGAGTGGTTGTGCCAGCTTGCAATTCCACCAACAATGGAGGACTATGCCTCTTATTCCACATCCTTTCTAGAATCTGCTGTCACCTCAGTTTTTCATCTAAGCCATTCTGACTGGTGTAAGATGGATTCTTAGGGTTGTTTTATTTTTCATGTCCCTGATGATTAAGAATGTTGAACCTTTCCTTAGGAATACTGAAAAGTCGATATTCCTCAGTTTAAAATTCTTTGTATAGCTCTGTACCCTGTTTTTAATAAGGTAATTTGATTCTCTGGAGTGTAACTTCTTGAGTTCTTTTTATATATTGGATATTAGCCCTCTGTCTGATATAGGGTTGATAAAGATCTTTTCCCAATCTGTTGGATGCCAAATATTCCTATTGACAGAATCCTTTGCCTTGCATAATCTTCACTATTTTATGAGGTCCCATTTGTCAATTCTTGGATCTTGGAACATAAGCCATTGGTTTTCTGTTCAGGAAAATTTCCCCTGTGCCCATGTGCTCGAGGGTCTTCGCAACTATCTCCTCTATTAGTTTCAATGTGTCTGGTTTTATGTGGAGCTCCTTGGTCCACTTGGATCTGAGCTTTATACAAAGAGATAAGAATGGATTTATTTGCATTCTTCTACATTCAGACCCTAGTTAATCCTAGTTGAAAATGTTGTCTTTTTTCCACTGGATGTTTTTAGCTCCTTTGTCAAATATCAATTGAACAAAAGTGTGTTGGTTCATTTCTAGGTCTTCAATTCTATTTTATTAATCTTCCTCCCTGTCTCTGGAACAATACCATACAATTTTTTAATCAGCATTACTCTATAATAAAGCTTGAGGTCATAGATGTTGATTTTTCCAAAAGTTCTTTTATTGCTGAGAATGGTTTTTCTCTATCCTGGGTTTTTTGTTATTCCAAATGAATTTACAAATTTCTCTTCCTAACTATATGAAGAACTGAGTTAGGATTTTGATGGGGATTGCATTGAATCTGTAGATTGCTTTTGGCAAGATGGCCATTCTTACTATATTAATCCTGCCAATCTATGAGCCTGGAAGATCTTTCCATCTTCTGATGTCTTCTTTCTTCAGATTTGAAGTTCTTGTCATACAGATCTTTTACTTACCTGGTTAGAGTCACGCCAATATATTTTATATTATTGTAACTATTGTAAATAGTGTCATTTTCCTTTTTAAAACATTATTCAATATATTAATTTATATTTCATATGATTTCCCCCTTTCCAGGCTCTCCCCTCCCCACAAGTCCCAAAAACCCTCTTCCCTCCGCCTGTTCCCCCATTCACCCCTTTCCTCTTCCCTGTTCTGGTATTTCCCTACACTGCTGCATTAAGCCTTTCCATAGTCAGGGGCCCTTCCTTCCTTCTTCTTGAATATCACTTGTTATGTGGATTGTGTCTTAGGTATTCTAGTCTTCTAGGCTAATATCCGCTTATCAGTGTGTGCATACCTTGAGTGTTCTTTTGAGATTGGCTTGCCTCACTTAGGATGATGTTCTCCAGGTCCATCCATTTGTCTAAGAAGTTCATGAATTTATTGTTTCTAATGGCTGAATAGTACTCCATTGTGTATATATACCATATTTTTTTATCCATTACTCCACTGAGGGACATCTGGGGTCTTTCCAGCTTCTGGCTATTATAAATAGGGCTGCTATGAACATGGTGGAGCATATATCCTTATTACATGCTGGGGAATCCTCTGGGTATATACCCAGGAGTGGTATAGCAGGGTCCTCTGGAAGTATCATGCCCAGTTTTCTGAGGAACTGCCAGACTGATTTCCAGAGTGGTTGTACCAACGTGCAATCCCACCAGCAGGGGAGAAGTTTTCCTCTTTCTCCACATACTTGTAAACACCTGCTGTCACCTGAGTTTTTAATCTTAGCCATTCTGACTGGTGTGAGGTGAAGTCTCAGAGTTGTTTTAATTTGCATTTCCCTAATGACTAATGAAGTTGAACATTTCTTAAGATGCTTCTCAGCCATCTGAATTTCTTCAAGTAAAAATTCTTTGTTTAGCTCTGTACCCCATTTTTAATAGGGTTGTTTGGCTCTCTGGAGTCTAACTTCTTGAGTTCTTTGCATATATTGGATATTAGCCCTCTGTCAAATGTAGGATTGGTGAAGATCCTTTCCCAATTTGTTGGTTGCCATATTGTCCACTTGATAGTGTCCTTTGCAAAGTTTCTGTAAGACAAAGGACAGTGTCATTTTCCTAATTTCTTTCCCAGCCCTTTTATCATTTGAGTATAGGAAGGCTACTGATTTGTTTGAGTCAATTTCATATCCAGTCACTCTGCTGAAGTGGATCATCAGGTTTAGAAGTTCTCTGGTGGAATATTTGGGGTACTTAAGTATACTATTATATCATCTTCAAACAGTGATATTTATACTTCTTCCTTTCCAATTTGTTTCCCTTTGACCTCCTTTTGTTGTATAATTGCTCTCACTAGAACTTCAAGTACTATATTGAAAAGATATGGAGAGAGGGGGCGGCCTTGTCTAGTCCATGATTTTATTTTGATTGCTTCAAATTTCTCCCCATTTAGTTTGATGTTGGCTTCTGGTTTGCTGTATATTCCTTTTACTATTTAGGTATGGGCCTTGGATTCCTGATCTTTCCAAGACTTTTAGCATGAATTGAATGTTGAATTTCGTCAAGTGCTTTTTTAGCCACTAATGAGATGATCATGTATTTTTATTTTCAGTAAATTTGTTAATGTAGTGGATTTTGTTGATTCCATATATTTTACCATCCATGTATCCCTTGGATGAAGCCTATGTGATCATGGTGAGTTACCGTTTCAATGTGTTCTTGGATTAGGTTTGCAAGTATTTTGTTGAGTATTTTTTCATTGATGTTCACAAAGGAAATTGGTCTGAAGTTCTCTTTCTTTGTTGCGTCTTGTGTGGTTTAGGTATAAGTGTAATTGTGGGAGCTTCATAGAACAAATCGGGTAGTGTTCCTTCTGTTTCTATTTTTTTGGAATAGTTTGAATATTATTGGCATTAGGTCTTCTTTGAAAGTCTGATAGAATTCTGCACAAAACCCATCCGGTCCTGGGCTTTTTTTATTTAGAAACTTTTAATGACTACTTCTATTTCTTTATAGGTTATGTTACTGTTAATATGGTTTAGTTGATCCTCATTTAAGTTTGACACATGTTGTCTGTTTAGAAATTGTCTATTTCATACAAATGTTCTAATATTTATGAGTATAGGCTTTTGTTGTAGTATCTGATGATTTTATGATCGTCCTCAGTTTCCTTTGTTATGTCTCCCTTTTCATTTCTAATTTTATTAATTTGGATACTGTACCTGTGCCTTCCAGTTAGTCTGGCTAAGGGTTTATCTATCTTGTTGATTTTCTCAAAGAACAAGCTCCTAATTTTTCTGATTCTCTGTATAATTATTTTTATTTTTATTTGGTTGATTTCAGACCTGATTTTGATTCTTTCTGGCTGTTTACTTCTAGGGTGAATTTGCTTCTTTTTGTTCTAGAGCTTTCAAGAGTGCTGTCAAGCTGCTAGTGTATGTTCTCTCCAGTTTCTTTTTGGAGGTTCTCAGAGCTATGGGTTTTCCTCTTAACACTGCTTGCTTTCATTTTGTCCAATAAGTTTGGTTATGATGTTCCTTCATTTTCATTAAATCCTGAAGTCTTTAATTTCTTTATTTCTTCCTGGACCAAACTATCATTGAGTAGAGTGTTGTCAGCTTCCATGTATATGTGGACTTTCTGTTGTTTTTCTTGTTATTGATGACCAGCCTAAGTCTGTGGTGATCTGATAAAATGCATAGGATTATTTCAATCTTGTATCTGTTGAGGCCTATTTTGCGGCCAATTATATGGTCAATTTTGCAAAAGGTACCAGGTGGTGCTGAGAAGAAGCTATATTCTTTTGTTTTAGGAAGAAATGGTATCTGTTAAATAGGTATCTGTTAAATCCTTTGGGTTCATAACTTCTGTTAGCTTCACTGTGTCTCTGTTTAGTTTGTTTTTTTTTTAATGATCTGTCCATTGCTATGAGTGGGGTGTTTGTTATGAAATATCTTGAAGTTTCCAAGAATTATTGTGTGAGGTGCAATGTGCGCTTTGAGCTTTAGTAAAGTTTCTTTTATTGTGGTTGTCTTTGCATTTGGAGCATAAATGTTCAGATTTGAGACATCATCTTGGTAGATTTTTCTTTTGACCAGTTTGGAGTGTTCTTTCCTTATCTCTTTTGATAACATTTGGTTGAAGGTTGATTTTATTCAATATTAGAAGGGATACTCTAGCTTGTTTCTTGGGACCATTTGCTTGGAAAATTGTTTTCCAGCCTTTTACTCTGAGGTAGTATCTGTCTTTCTCACTGATGTGCATTTCCTGTATGCAGAAAATACTGGGTCCTGTTTAAGTATTCAGTCTGTTAGTCTATGTCTTAATTGGGGAGTTGATTCTATTGATTTTAAAAGATATTAAGGAAAAGTGATTGTTTTTTCCTGTGATTTTTGTTGTTACAGGTAGAATTATGCTTGTTTGGCTATCTTCTTTTTGGTTTGTTGAAAGAAGATTACTTTCTTGCTTTTTCTAGGGTATAGTATCTCTCCTTTGTGTTGGAATTTTCTATATATTATCCTTTGTAGGGCTAGATTTGTGGAAAGACAATGCATAAATTTCATTTTGTTATGAAATATCTTGGTTTCTCCATCTATGATAATTGAGAGTTTTGCTGGATATAGTAGCCTGGACAGGCATTTGTGTTCTCTTAGGGTCTGTATGAGGTCTGCCCAGGATCTTCTAGCTTTCATTGTCTCTGATAAGAAGTCGGGTATAATTCTCTTAGTTGACTTTTTTCCCTTACTGCTTTTAATATTCTTTTGCTGTATTGTGCATTTGGTTTTTTGATTATTATGTGACTGGAGAAATTTCATTTCTCATTCAGTTTATTTGGAGTTCTATCGGATTCTTATTTGTTCATGGGCATCTCTTTCTTTAAGTTAGGAAGTTCTCTTCTATAATTTTGTTGAAGGCATTTACTGGCCCTTTAAGTTGGGAATTTTCTCTCTCTTCTACACCTATAATCTTTCAGTTTGGTCTTCTCATTGTGTCCCGCATTTCCTGGATGTTTGGGGTTAGGAGCTTTTTGCTTTATGCATTTTCTTTGACTGTTGTGTTAATGTTTTCTATGATATCTTCTGCACCCGAGATTCTCTTTTATTCTGTTGGTGATGCTTGCATCTATGATTCCTCATCACTTTTCTAGGTCTTCTGTATCCAGGCTTGTCTCCCTTTGTGATTTCTTTATTGTTTCTATTTCTGGTTTTAGAACCTGGATGGTTTTGTTCAATTCCTTCATCTGTTTGGTTGTTTTTCTGTATTTCTTTCATGGATTTTGTGTATTTTCTTTAAGGCCTTCTGCCTGTTTTCCTGTGTTCTCCTGTATTAAGGGACTTATTTATGTCCTTCTTAAAGTCCTCTATCACCCTGGTCTTGAAAAGACTGGATTCAGTTTTGTAGGAGAATATCAGAACAGAGGAAAAGGGGGGGTGTGATTGCGCAGAGGGAAGAGACATATTGGACATATGGTGAGGGGGGAACCAGGAAAGGGGAAAGCCTTTGGAATGTAAACAAAAAATATAGGAAAAAAAAAGTCCTCTATCATCATCATCAGAAGTGATTTTTAGATCAGATATTTGCTTTTCTGGTATATCCAGGACTTGCTATGTTGGGAAAATTGGGTTCTGATGATTCCAAATAACCTTGGTTTCTGGTGCTTATATTCTTTATTATTATTATTATTATTATTATTATTATTATTATTTGTTTTATTTTTTATATTCTTTGTTTACATTCCAAATGCTTTCCCCTTTCCTGGTTCCCCTCTCCCCATATGTCCCATAAACTCTCTTCTCTCCACCCATTCCAAAATCACCCCTTCCATTTCTCTGTCCTGGTTCTCCCCTACAATGCTGGATTAAGCCTTTCCAGGACCAGGGCCCTCTCCTTCCTTCTTCTTGGGAATCATTTGATATGCTAATTGTGTCGAGTATTCAGAGCTTCTGGGATAATTAATATCCACTTATCAGTGATTGCATTCCATGCGTATTCTTTGGTGATTGTGTTACCTCACTTAGGATAATATTTTCCATGAAATTTTTAGGCAAATGGTTGGTGCTTATGTTCTTATGCTTGCCTCTCACTATCTGGTTATATCTAGTGCTAGCTACCTGCTCTCACTGTCTCTGACTGGAGCCTGTCCTTCCTTTGATTCCCTTTGTGTAAGAATTCACCAGAGTCCAATTGTCTCTGTGATCTTCTGATTCTGGGATCTTCTGATCCTGAGATCCTTTGTTAGAAATCCTGGGAGTCAAGCTGCCTCTGGGATCCTGAATTCCTGGTTTGATCAAGCTCCTGAGATCCTGTGAACCTGGGAGTGTTAGACCACCTGATATCCTGGGCATGTTTTCTGGGTGTTGGAGGACTGGGTGTGGAACTAGTGCCCAATGTCTGCTCAGGGCACTGGCTCAGACAGAAAGAAACTTGTCCCACTGGCCAGATGGCTGTTCCTGTGTCCCTGGATCCCATTGGTCCCAGATCCTCCTGGTGTTGGGGCAGATGTTGTACTTATGATCCTAGGCATGTTAGAGCACCTGGGAGTTAAACTTACTGTGGGTGTTTTGGGACTGGGTAGAGAGTTAGTGCCCAAGGACTACTCAGGGCACTGGCTCAGACCAGAAGGATCTGAAAGGATCTAATTTTAAATTTTAATTTTATGAAATTTTATATATGAGTGCTGTATTTACATTATTTCTACCTCATTCTTCTTCTCCAATTCCTCTGATGTTCTCTCAACTCCCTCTAAAATTTATGGCACCTTTTATTTTAATCAGTCATTAATTTGTCTCATCTGCAGAAGCTCTTCATAAAGTTACCCCATATAAAATGGCATGTCATCAATGTTTTACATCTATGAAATACTATGCAATAGGAATTTGCATGAGGAATTATTAGTAAATTCTGTAAACTCCACTGGAAGATTTTTACCTGTCTAAGCAGGAGTTTGTAAAAAAAAAATGAAGAAAAAGACTCATACTATGATAATTTTAGAACAGAAAAGGTAACAGAAGAAATTAAAGGAAAAGATTCTTCAGTTTGCAAAGGGACTAATGGTAAAATGAACGATAAGAAAAGTTTCACCAAACATTTCTAGGAACAATAATTAACTGAATAGAAAACCTAACAAATATGAGCAATTATGTAAACTAATAGTTCTATTTAGGGATAAAGATACCACTTGGTTAGTAGTATTCTTATGTGCCATGTTTCAAGTCCTGGCTTTTAGGCCCAGCAATTTATGTAATCAGGTGTAATAGCACATGTCTCTAATTCTAACACTTGTGAAGTAGAGAAGTAAGATAAAATGTTTAAGATCCCTGAATACATAGTGATCTTGAGCCCAGTCAAGCATGTATGAGACTCTGCTGCTTAAATAAAAAAAATGAAAAAAAAGAAAGAATTAAACAAACAAACATAAACAGAGGTGGAAAGATCAGGCGGCCTCAATCCTACACAGTATATTACATGCATAAGGAATGCTGGGAGTGGGAGAAATACTATTCCACATGGAAAGAACACACCAATTATATCAGGCTCCTGTCAGCATGCACTTCTTGGCATCCATAATAGTGTCTGGGTTTGGTGTCTGTATATGGGATAGATCCAGAAGTGGAGCAGTCTATGGATGGCATTTCCTTGCGTCTTTGTTCCACACTTTGTGCCTGTATTTTCTTTAGATGGGAACAATTCTGGGTTAAAAATTTGGAGACGAATGGGTGGCCCCATTCCCCAACTGGGGGCCTTGCCTAGCTTCTGGATATCGTCTCTACAAGTTTTCCCTCCCCTTTGTTGGGTTTTTCAATTAATCTTATCCATGTTGGGTGCTTTTTGGCTATTTGAAATTCCTTAGTTGAGAATTCCCTCTTTAGCTCTGTACCCCATTTTTAATTGGGTTATTTCGTTTACTAAAATTTACCTTCTTGAGATTTTTTTATATTTTGGATATTAGCCCTTTGTCAGATGTAGGGTTGTTAAAGATCTTTCCCAGTCTGTTGGTTGTCATTCTTTCCTATTGATGGTGTCCTTTGACCTTCAGAAGCTTTTTGGTTGCATGAGGTTCCATTTGTCAATTGTTGATTTTACAGCCTGAGCCATTGGTGTTCTCTTCAGGAAAATTTCTCCTGGGCTGCTGTGTTTGAGGCTCTTTCCCACATTTTCTTCTATTAAATTCAACATATGTGGATTTGTGTGGAGCTCCTTGAACCACTTGGAGTTGAGCTTTGCACAAGGAGAGAAAAATGGATTGAACTCATAATAATAAAGTAAAATAAATAAAAATATTTAAACAATGTAATTTTTCTCTATTTTTCAAAATTTAAATTTATACTTATTTAATACATATTCATGCTAAATCTGTGAAATTTATATATTATACTTTCAGAAAACCTTAATATGTTTAGCAAATCATATTTCAAGGAAAAACTGTCAAATATGTTTAGTAGCTATCATATCAAATATGACAAATTATTATGTAAGTATATCACTATATGAGTACATGATTTCAGTATATAAGCATATATGTATATTTGTAAGTATATAATGAAAGTATGTATATAAATGTATGTAAGTAATATAAATCATATAAATAATATGACTCAGTCATTCCTCCATAATTTGAGGGTTTGTTATATAACACACACTAGCAAAACTGGAGTTCACTAAATTGAATTAACCACTGCCTTCATGGGACTGAAGTAGTAATGTTTATATGTACACACATAAAAAATGAGTTGTCATGGAAAAATAGGCAATGAACTTGTATATATATGTATATCTATCTATACATACATATATATATATACATATTTACATAGTGTTATATTACATAAGGATAGGTAGAATAAAATTGGGGTAATATAAAAAAAGAATATTATACTCTATGTGTAGTATAGGGAGTAGAGAGTGTGTTATTTTATATTAGGTGAAAAATAAAGTCCCACAAGTATATAATATTTGAGAAAAATCTTATAAACCAAGAACCATGTAATGTAGAATATCCAGGATAAAATTATTCCCATGTATTCCTTTTTATTTAAAACTCAAGTCATGGACTAAAAAGAAGTTTATACATAACAGAAGAATGGATTAGGGTGTAATTCTGAAAATATTAGTTAATAATTATCTGAGAAGCTTTCTTGTTACAAATTAATTATGTTCTATACAAATAACAATAGGCCCCTTTTTACATTTCTGATTTTATTTTTTACAAAAAGCCTATTTAGGTATGGTGGTACTCATGTCTAATACTAGCATATGGGAGGTAGATGTAGGAGGATCAAAACTTCAAGGCCAATTCCAGATAGATAATGAATTCCAGGAAAGGCTAAGCTACATAAAACACTGATGAAGAAAGAAAAGTGAAAAAAATTTCACCCTGTCAAATCTAAATATAAGTAAAATAGACATGTATTCTGGGTCGGATTTTACTTGTAAGTTGTAGCATGGCCTTCTCAAGCAACCACCTCTTACTTTACTTACATATCGCACAATCAAAGATGGATAATAGAATTTAGTCTTGGAATAGAAATTATGATTCAACTTTGACAAATAATAGTAAATAACTTAAATTTTATTTGATACATGGTTAATGAGTCCGTAATTATTTGTTTCAGGAGATGCTTCTAAATCTTTTTTGGTCTGTCCACTATAAAGCAACTATGTAAAATAACATTTTTCTAGAAAAAAAATAATGTCCAAAGCCAATTGTATCTGTAGAAAACTGAAATGCCATAGCAAATATGTTCATAGCAGAAAAATTTTTCATAAATATGAGCTAAGACTGGGTTACATATTGAATGCCAGGTTTATCTGAGCTACATAGATCATATGGCCCCAAAATATATACAAATGAAATGAACTACTGTTTTTACTTTTTAGTACACCAATATCTCTAATGGATGAGACCTTGAGTCTGGACATGCTAGAATTGTAGAAAAGTATACTTCTTCAACAATGTATTAGTACCTAATTTCCTTTGAAGCACTAGTGCTTAACTTGAGAATCTTATGAAAGTTAAGTTACATTTTTACTTACAATTTGCAACAAATCTGTTTCCAAATACTGTTTGCCTTGTTAATTTCTAATGTCACCATTTTAGAAGGCACTTGCCACTAGCTCACATTGTTTAGTAGTTATCCTCAGCTTCTTTTACATATTGATGGCTACTTTCCCAGGGAATGATTTTGTTTGCAACCTTTCTGCAGCACAAACTATAGGATGCACATTTCATTTACATCACTTTGTTCTTGCAGCTGCTCAATAGCAAATACAATGACATATATAATTTGGTGACTCATTTCAATGTGTAAACTTCACAGAAGCCTCTGCCCAGAACCAGCAATCAGTAGGGCCAGTACATCACTGCTAACGATTCTACAAAGACAATTCAAACAGCCCTGTTATTTTATTTTATTTCTATTTAATAGTGTTTGTATACTATTTAAATAACTATTATGGATGCCACTGATTTTGTGTAGGCCACCTCATAGTGTTTTCTAAAACTGTTTTTTTTTAATGCCATCTGTAGTCCTTTATTTACTTGAATTATTGGCACTTTCCTGTATCTAGTGAAACCAACTGTAATTCTTGATGCTTGAGATTTCAATGGGATCATACCACACTGCAAAATATCATACTTGGTGAGAACATTTGAAGGTCCTGGATTTATTTTTAATATTCTAGAACTCAAATTTGTTTTTGAATGAACATTACAATTACTTAAAATGGTACTAGAATCGTAATTTGAAAATGTTGAAAAAAAGTACAATACCTATGGGGTTTAATGTTAAGCAATTTTGAATTCTGTCTCTAAAAATATTCTGCATGATGTGTTATCAAGAATAGATAGATGTTCAAGACATATCACTCCCTTTTCTATTGAATTTCCCTAGAGTCAATAAGAAGAGAAAAATAAGTTTGGACTTTATTACAGAGGGAATTAGTATGGCATTTTAGAAAACAAAAAAAAAAATAAGATACGGGGTGGGCTAAAGAGGTGGATAGTAGTTAAGAATGAGTACTACACTTTCTGATGAACCAAGTTGGTTTGCCGAGAATCATGTTGGACGGAACACAACCAACTATAAATCTAGCTGCAATGGTTCCAATGTCCTCTCCTAGCTTCTATGGTCCACTTGGCTCATGTGCACATAACCTCCAACAAAGACACACAAATAAAACAAACAAGATTTCGCTATGCTTTCCTAGCTAGCCTGGAACTTGCTATATAGATCAGACTAGCTTTGAACTCACAGATATCTCTCAGTTTCTGCCTCTGCCTCTGATTTCTGACTGCTTAGATGAAATATGTGCACCATCATGCCCAGCATATTCTATTTTTATGAAGAACAAAGGATAATCACTGATGATTAAAGCATCACTATGCTGCCAAGATGAAACATCAGAATACTTGAGGATTAAAAGAGTTTTTGAGAGACCAATAGTAATGGATATGTGATTTTATATAGATAAGGTTGAATAAGGCAAACAAAGACTAGAATGTGTCATAGCAGTTAATGGGGAAGTTAGTTGAGGCTACAACAGGTTATAAGAGAGGAGGGAAAGAGATGAAGGGTGAAGAAGAGATCTTACCCAATGATGTTTTCTATACTAGGTATTTTTGTACTTTTGTAATTTCATGGCTGAATCAAAGTATTAAGCCTGGAAGATACTTAGTAATCATCTGATCTTTTAGGTGATGTATAACGAAATAACTAAAGACATTAAATGGCAAGCTCAGACATGAGAAAACTCTGCTGAACTAAGTCAACAAATTGTCTCCTGGTTTAGTGCACATTGAAAAGGGACTGCTTATGGTACACTGTACTCTATCTAGCTCATACTTTGTTAACATAAACTTTACTTGAAAGTCCTATAACTTCTATCTGCATCTACTTATGGTCCAGATAAACTATAGAAGATCTTTTCAACAAGATAGAAGCAAGACAGTGAGAAAAGATGTATATTTCTTAGAATGCATAGGATGTAGTTTAAGACTCATAAAACTTTCTAACCTGAACCTCAATATTTAAAGAACATTTGTTTATTCATTGCATTATTTAGTACAGAATCACTACAATTTTCCTTATAAGTCGATTTCATTCTAGATATAAAATTCTTGAAAGGTAGAGGAATTATACTTGTTGTATTTTTATTATTAGTCAGTCTGTGTTAGAAAATTCATATATATTAGTACACAAAAGTAGAAACACTTTGAATCAATCTTTCTAAACGCAAGGTTTTAAACATTTGGAATTCAACTGTCCCTTAAAAATGCTGTGTGAAATCTAATTAAGTTCACATTTAGGCACCTTATCCTCAATGAAAGATTTGAATTGCTAATTCTAAATGTACTTAGCATTAAAAATGAAGCCAGATAAAACTCTTATAGTATTGTCAACTACTTTAATTTATAAGTTTCTGCTAATAAAAATTTTTCTTACAGAAATATTGAAAAATGCACAGCAAAATCATTGAAAAATAAAAGTTTAATATTCTTGATAAATAACTGTGGCCGATATTTTATTTCATTTAGTATTATGTTAATAAATACCCATGTATTATTGTATGCTTTGTTTAATTATATTCGTATTACTAAATAGCCAGCAACCACAGCAGTTTAATGTATACATGAATCATGAAAAAAGTGATGTCATTTAAACTATTATCCCACAATTTAGGATAAATTTTATTTATTTTATTAGTATCTTTTGTGAATGTTTTCTCTGTGCATAAGATTTGCTTTGTTTCTAAAATTCATAGCTGTTAACTTATGGTAGATTCAGAAAAGTTCAATGACATGGTAATTTAAGCTTAATTTTGTTTTCTCTATTTGTAAAATAAAATACCTGAAAATTTAGTTTACATCCTCAAAAACAGATGCAAACCTAATTTGTTATCTGACACTGAATGGGGCACTATTTTTCAGATCATTTACATCCTAATTGTCCTGTAATGATGATAATACTAATTATCAAATAACTAATCCTTTTTCTTTATATTATCAGCAATGTGAAGAAAATTGTCAAATGGGTAAATCTGAGTTAATTCATTTTTTTTCTTTAGAATTATATATATAATCACAGAGGTAGGTTTTGGCTATGTAATTGTCTTTTCACATATTTCATACCAGATTCTATGAACCTCAACACACTGGCCTTCTTCTCAACCATTCTTAAAAACTTACTAGCAATTATAGTGTTCCAATACTGAAAGTAGTGTCATTACAAGAAATAGCACATGCTGCATACAAATAGGTCACTAGCCAGTATATTTTGATACATGTCAAAGCCTATTTATTGGGAGACAGCTCATCTTGTTGAAAAAAAAAAAGGATCTATTTTCAGGGGGAATCCTACTTGATAAATCATAACCTTATTTTAGCTAAGTCAAGAAAAAAATTCATACACAATCTGCAGTTTTGCATTCAAAGCACATACATATTTGCAAGCAAGTTTACAGAGGTCATATTTTCCTTTTGTCTAAGGAAAAGAATCATGTGCCTAATTATTACATTTAGAAGCTAACTTGCAATGACATCTGAAGAATCAACTAGATTTCAGGTTTGAAAACATTCAAAAGGGTTAATTTGCCTTAATATTTCACTTAATGATTTTTTTCTTTTAAAATATCATTTATAGCAGAAACATTAGAAAAGCATCCATTATTTTTTCAATTATTTCTGTCTTCTGTAACATTTTAGCTGCTTTTTCTTTCATTACTGTTTGCATGTTTTTGGATGGGGTTATAACATGCTTCTTTTTAGCAGTTCATTTATGGTAATTAGTGAATTAAAATCATTCTACATATATTAGATATCTATGCCATTAATTATTCATAATAATGATTTCAGTTGGCTGCAAGATAAATTATCAGGATATGTTGGATTAGATTTCCAGCTTCAATGATAGACTAGAGGCTGCCTCCTTATGATCCATTTAAGAATAGACAAAAATAAAGAGAAAAGTCAAGCAATGGATATCAATGTACAGTTAGTTATGAGACACTAGAGTGTCTCAGGCACAGTATGGTAAATGCAAATAATAAGCATACATTGTATATTTTAATAAAACTATTATGATTTACCATAAAATGTGACAACTGAGGAAATAGATGTTTAACCTGTTTGTAACATCACTCAATAATGGACTATTTGAAATCCAGCAATTTTGGAAGACAATATTGCAGTTTCTCAGAAAACTGGAAATTGATCTACCTCAAAACTTAGCCAAACCATTCCTGAACATATACTCAAAGAATGCTACACCATACCACAAGGATAGTTGCTTAGCTATGTTCATAACAGCTTTATTCATAATAACCAGAAACTGGAAACAATCTAGATGTCCCTCAACCAAAGAACAGATAAAGAAATGTAGTTCATTTCACACAATGGAATATTATTCAGCTGTTTGAAAAATAATGTTATGACACTTGCTAGCAAATAAAAATTGAGTGAGGTAAGTTAGACCCAGAAAGGCAAACATGAAATATATTCCTTTACAGCTGTTAAATAAAGGGTAATCATGCTACATTCCACGGATCCAGAAAGAACAAGTAACAAGTATGGCTCAAGTGGGAGACATAATGATCTCTCAGGGAAGGGGAAATAGAGACGATTTTGTTGGAGGACTGCAGGCAGATGAGGATGGAAATAAGGATTAGGTGGAGGGATGGAGAGAGACAGTACTGGAAGCATGGAGTCGAATTGGGAAGATTTGAGGGATACTGTAGAAAACTAGTATACTGAAAAACTCCCAGGAATCTATGAAGAAGACCCCAGTGATGATTCCCAATAGTGGGGGATGTGGAACCTAAACTAGCTATCATCTTTAATCAGCAAGGCTTCCACTGGAGGGAATGGGATAACAACCCAAATACAAAACCTTCAAAGGACCATATGTCCTGCTTGCAAGATGTGCTGAAATGAAGGTGGTACAGAAACTGTGGAAGTGGTCTACCAATGAGTAATCTAAATTTAGACCCATGCTACAAGAGGGAGCCCACGCCTGACACTGCCTGGAAAGCCAGACTAGATAGACCAGAAAACCAGAATAGAATCAAAAAGAACTATCAAAAATATCAATGATTCCCAAGGATACACTCTTATATTTGTAGAACATGGCATAGGAAAAGGTTATCGGAGAAGCTTCTTACAGCAATTAATAGGAGCTGATACAGAGACCCACAGTCAAACATTAGGTGAAGCTCAAAGAATCATGTTGAAGAGGCAGGGCAAGGATTATAGAAGCCAGTGGGATTAAGGATACCACAAGAACATGGTCCACAGAATCAACTGACAGGGCTTCATGTAAAGTTGCAGAAATCGGAAAGCCTGTAGGAGACTGAACTAGGTCTTCTACATAGATTTTATGGCTGAGTAGCTTGGTGTTCTTGTGGAAATCCTATCTGGGAACAGTGGCTGTCCAGATTATTTTGCAGCTTGTTGTGCTGTTTGATTGATGTCCCTAGGAACCCTGCTCTTTTCTGAGGGGAAGGAGAGGTGTGCTCGGGGGATCTGGGGGAGAAGGAAGTTCTGGAGAGGTCTGGGAGGAAGGGAGGGAGAGAAACTGTGGTTGGGATGTAATACATGAGGGAAGAATAAAAAGAACCAAAACCATTTTACTTTGTTCTATTTTAAAATATTTAATGTTTAAATTAATTAGTTCTCCATCATGCATTTAGATAAATGTTATGTACAGATGTTTTCTTTTCTGGGTAGCAAATTTTTTATTCTTTTTGTCCAAATTGCACCTTTAAGTATACTTTAAATAGTATTTTTTATTGGATATATTCTTTATTTACATTTCATTTCCCTTTTCCTTGTTCCCTGCCCCCCAAAGGTCCCACATGCCCTTTTCCCTCCCGCTGTTGCCCCATTCACCCCTTCCCACTTACCTGTTCTGTTGTTCCCCTACACTGATGCATTGAGCCTTTCCAGAACCAGAGGCTTCCTTCTTCTTGGACATCATTTGGTATGTGGATTGTGTCTTAGGTATTCCACACTTCTAGGCTAATATCCACTAATCAGTGAGTGCATACTATGGGTATTCTTTTGAGACTGGGTTACCTCACTTAGTATGATATTCTCCAGTTCCATCCATTTGTCTAAGAAGTTCATGAATTCATTGTTTCTAATGGCTAGATAGTACTCCATTGTGTATATATACCACATTTTTTGTATCCATTCCTCTGTTGAGGGACATCTGGGTTCTTTCCAGCTTCAGGCTATTATAAATAAGGCTGCTATGAACATAGTGGAGCATGTATCCTAATTACATGCTGGGGAATATTCTGGGTATATGCCCAGGAGTGGTATAACAAGGTCCTCCAGAAGTATTGTGTCCAGTTTTCTGAGGAACCGGCAGACTGATTTCCAGAGTGGTTGTACCAGCTTGCAATCCCACCAGCAGTGGAAGAGTGTTTCTCTTTCTGAACATCCTTGCCAACACCTGCTGTTCCCCAAGTTTCTTTTCTATTAGTTTTAGTGTGTCTGGTTTTATGTGGAGGTCCTTGATCCACTTTGAGTTGAGCTTAGTGCAAGAAGATAAGAGTGGATCAATTCTCATTCTTCTGCATGTTGACCTCCAGTTGAGCCAGCACCATTTGTTGAAAAGGGTATCTTTTTTCCACTGGATGTTTTCAGCTCTTTTGTCGAAGATCAATTGGCCATAGATGTGTGGATTCAATTCTGGGTGTTTGATCCTATTCCATTGATCCACCTCCCTGTCACTGTACCAATACTATGCAGTTTTTAACACTACTGCTCTGTAGTATTGCTTGAGGTCCAGGATATTGATTCCCCCAAAAGTTTTTTTTTTTACTGTTGATGATAGTTTTAGCTATCCTGGGTTTTTTGTTATTTTAGATGAATTTGAGAATTGCTCTTTCGAACTCTATGAAGAACTGAGTTGGGATTTTGATGGGGATTGCATTCAATCTGTATATTGCTTTTGGCAAGATTGCCATTTTAACTATATTAATCCTGCCAACCCACAAGCATGGAAGATTTTTCCATTTTCTGAGGTCTTCTTCCATTTCCTTCTTTATAATGCTCTCTTAAGAACAGATAGATGAGCAAGACTGAGATGAGTCCTTCCAGGTGCCACACTACCAGGGTGGGGCAGAGAACTCCTGAGACTACTTCTAAAAGAATCTCTGACACCCAGAAATCCTGGGTGCCACTAAGATGAGCGAGTAAATGGTGAAGAAATGAAAACAAAAGAAAAACAGAAGAATGTAGGTACAATGAAAAGATGTAGAACTGGAGACTTGAGGGTAGTAAGGAACAGCCTGATGTGAATAGCCAGTAATGCTACCTAAGACCACAGTGAGGTCTTAGCCTGTGCTGTCACGGAAAGCTATGTCTGGGTCTGTGACCCTACAGCATCAGCGATCTATTATTACCAGCATCAGGGATGTCTTCATGGTCTACGCTGCTTAGGCTCATGTTGCTGTCTGAGTGCTGTGCAGAACTGGCCCTATCTCTCATCTGGGCATTCAAAGAGAGCTGGACCCACATATGTGAAATCAGAAGACCTGGCCTTTCTCCTTGCCCACTGCAGCACTTGGGAAAGAATATCCTATAACATTCATGGACAGCATAATGGAACTGCTCCTGATATCTTGAGTGGAAGTGTGGAGGGTCCTAGGGCAGATCTGGCTCTGCCCCTTGCCAGCTATGGTATTGGATGAGCTAGCCGGAGAAGTCCTGGAGAGCTCATCATGGTGGTGTGAGTGCAGAACTGCTGACTGGCTAACCAGCTTAGATTCTACCCAGGCCCATATCTAGGGCATTGATTTGGCCCACCCCAGCATCTAACCCAACTATTATCTGGTGGAGCATGTGAAGGGTCCAATTTTTTGGGTTCAAAGCTTCAGGATCTCTGTGACACTGGTCAACAACAGGATAGCTGAGAGGACTCCTGATGAGGGTCCAGTATTGACAGTATAGAAGAAGCCAGAGACCTTGAACCAAACCAATGGCACATTGCAATGAACATTTGCACACAGAGTTACATAGACAAAATAATATACTGTGGGAAACACTACAGCTTTCACGGACTTTTTTCTCTTATTGGGGGGGTTGCAAGGGCAAAGGATAGGTACAAGGGAACAGGGAGATAAGGAGGATTAGGATACATGATATGAAATTCAAGGAAACAAATAACACAATTAAAAATAGGTACAGAACTAAGCAAAGAGCTTTTCTGCTGTTATTTTCAAATCTTTATTTTATTTTTATTAAAGATTCCATCTTCAGTATGACCCAGAGAAGAGAAAACAAAACACGATAAAAGCAAGAAGATCAAGCATACAGAGTATATAAATGAACTCAAAAATGGTCAAAACCATTTAACAGAATTGTTGCTGCTACTACTGCTGTGTGCCTTTTGTTTTCGTTTTGACTTATTCTTTTCTGCTTTTTCTTAGTTCTTTTAACTTTTGTTTTTTGTTTTTGTTTTTCTGAGAGAAAAGGGAGGGAGGGGGAGAGAGAGGGAGAGGGAGAGGAAGAGGGAGAGGGAGAGGGAGACGGAGACGGAGAGATAGAACATGAGTTTAGTTGGGAATGAATGTAGGAAGGATAGAGGAGGATGTGGGGAGAAGGAAAGTATATCCAAAATAAATCATACAGAAAATTTTAAACAAATATTACTAAGGCATCCAAAATGCATCTAATACATATTTAGGCTAGTGAGTTGAACAAATAGCTCTCAAAAGATAAAAAGAATATATCTAATAAATATTTGAAAAATGCTGAACATACCAGCCATAAGGAAATTTAAAATTGAAATTTCTTTTAGCTTTTACTAATCCATCTAAATCGCTATACTCATGATAGCAAAAAAAAATATTAGATACTGGCAAGGATTCAGGAAAAGTAGAATTTCTCTGCAATACTGGTGTGAATGCCAACTGATATAGCCACTGTGAAAGTCAGAGTAGAGGTTCCTTCAAAAACAAATAATAAAACTACCATACTTTAATTTATACCTCAATGATTCTAAGTAAATATAACAGAGAGAGTTCTATTCACAGAGATATTCTATTCAAAATTCTGCCACGATTTCCATCAACAGATAAACCAAAAAAATATGATACATGGATTTATATTTAGGCACACTGAAAAATTGAATCATGTCATTTGTAGGAAATGCATGCAACCAAAATTCACTATAAGTGAAGTAAGCAGCCTGGAAAGGCAAATGGTATATTTTTCTCTCATATGTACAATCAAAATTTAAATTTAAGCACATGCATGACAAGATAAAGTTCTTGAAAGTATAAGGGAGACCCCTATAGGAAAAGCATACTTCATGAAATTGGGGTCGAGGAGGGGTACAGTAAAGTGAGTAGTGGAATCCAATAAAGCTCAAGGCAGAACTATTTGAAGGGACAAATGGGTAAGGGACATAAAGGAAGTCAGTTGAGTAGAAGAATAAGAGCAATGTATTGTGACATATGTGCATGATAGTGCCAGAATAAAGCCTGCCATTTTATATGCTAATTTAAATAGTACTTGGTGGGGTCTGAAAGACTATTCAATGGCTAAAGGTTTTTGCTGCCAAACCTAACTACTTGAGCTCTATCCCTAAACTTAGATGATAGAATGAGAAAAGCAACTATTAAAAAGATTTTGTGAACTCTACACATGTGCCATGGCATATATACACCCCCACATGCATACACATACACACACAAACACACACACACACACACACACACACACACACACTAAATAAAATTAACAAAATTTTAAAATATAAAGTAATTGCAATTTACTAAGATTAAAGAGTTCCATGTACTTGTAAAATAATTTATCTTCACATACTTATTGAAATATTCCTCAAAGTAAAACTAACCAATATATCAACCATTAAAAAAGAATATTAAGCCAATGCTGTATTTTTGGCTCCCACAGGCTCATAGGTTTGAATATTTGGTCCTTAGTTGATGGAATTGTTTGGGAAGAAAAACAAAGTGTGGTCATGTTAGAAGAGGTGTATCACTTATGTTGTGTGTGTGGAGGGGCATTTGATGATGTTGAGGCTTTAAAAACTCACATAACCAAGATGTGATATCTGAGTTGTTTATGCCACCATGCATTTGCTTCTACATCATGGATTCTACTGATTATAGTAATAGAGAATGAGGATACCATTGAAGCTATGTAGTATCCAGTTGAAACATCTAGCAGTATTTATCTACCCACAAGCCTGTGTCTATACCAGAAACAATTATCATGTTCAGTTTTTCACATCTCTGTGCTTGAGTTATGCTGTACCTCAAAATGTATCTCAGTTTATTGGTGTGATAGTAAGGAAGATTAAATAAGTAAATGCTGGAAAAATTACACTTGAAAACTATGGTCCACGCTAGATTTGCTAACAATTTTGAGTAATATTCGCCAGTTCACTGATGGCCTCCAGGAAGGTTGGTTAGAACAATTTATTTATTGGTAGTCCCTAAATTCACATTATTTCATATCCTTTCTGATTTTTTTACCTCCTTATAGTGTTTCTGAGATCATCAAATACAGCATCAAATTCTGATCATAAATACTATCCAGCAAGGTCTATGATAGTGGAAATGCATTAAATCTAATCTAAATATTGGTACTAAGATAACTACAGGTAATAATCTACTATTTATGCTTAATGAACGTAAAGATAAATAGGTATATTTGATTATTAAGGTACTCTCTTAGACATTGCAAACTTGACTTATACTCCACTGTTAGAAATGAACGAAAGGAATCTCTTTGAAAGTACAGTTATACAAAGTTATTTCTAATCTTATGGGGAAATCATGCTAATTAAGGCCATAGTCTGCCATGACCAGGTAACTCCCCTGAGCTCAGCACCATATTGAAGATTGACTTTACTATTAGGGTTTCCCTTTCTCTGACCTTGTGTGTGCAGCCTGACTTCCCACGCCCTCTACCTGAGAAACGTCCTTGGCAAACCTACAATTTCAACTTCCACTTTACTGATAAGGAACTCCACAGAAAGTCCAACAGAGTCAACTAACCTGGACCCCTGGGAGCTCACAGAGACTGAACAACCAGCAAAATAGTCAAAGAACAGAACAGAAGGGAGGAATCTATGTGGGAGAAGCGAGGAGGAAGGGAATGTGGAGGCAGGATCAGTTATGGAAAGAAACAGGAGAGAGGCCCAGAGGGTCAGAAGAATGAGTAGAAATCTGCAGCTGCTAGAGAGTGTGGGAAGGGAAATTCTCTAGGAAGTCACCTGGGACAGGGGAGGCTCTCAACACTCAATGCTGGTGACCTTAGCCAAATGCCTAACAATGGGGACATCAAACTACATGGAGAGAAACTTGAAGCAATCCCACTAAAATCAGGGACTAGACAAGGCTGCCCCTGCTCTACATATATTTTCAATATAGTACTTGAGGTACTAGCTAGAGCAATCGACAACATATGGAGGTCAAAGGGATACAAATTGGAAAGGAAGAAATCAAACTATAACTATTTACAGATGATATGGTAGTATACTTAAGCGGCCCAAAAAACTCCATCAGAGAACTCCTACAGCTAATAAACAACTTCATCAAAGTGGCTGGTTATAAAATCAACTCAAGCAAATCAGTAGCCTTCCTATACTCAAAGGATAAGCAGGCTGAGAAAGAAATTAGGGAAATGACACCTTTCACAATAGCCACAAACAATATAAAGTATCTTGGTGTGACTCTAATCAAACTTGTGAAAGATCTGTATGAAAAGAACTTCAGGGCTCTGAAGAAGGAAATTGAAGAAGACCACAGAAAATGGAAAAATATTCCATGCTTGTGGATTGGCAGAATTAATATAGGTAAAATAGCAATCTTGCCAAAGCAATATACAAATTCAATGCAATCCCCATCAAAATCCCAACTCAGTTCTTTATAGAGTTAGAAATAGCAATTCTCAAATTCATCTGGAACAAGAAAAAAACCAGGATAGCTAAAACTGTTATCAACAGTAAAAGAACTTCTGGAGGAATCAGTATCCTGGACCTCAAGCAATACTACAGAGCAATAGTGTTAAAAATTGCATGGACAGGCAGGTGGATCAAAGGAATAGGATTGAAGACCCAGAAATGAACCCATGCACCTATGGTCACTTGATCTTCGACAAAGGAGCTGAAAACATCCAGTGGAAAAAAGATAGCCTTTTCAACAAATGGTGCTGGTTCAATTGGAGGTCAGAATGCAGAAAAATGGGAATTGATCCATTCTTATCTCCTTGTACTAAGCTCAACTCCAGGTGGATCAAGGACCTCCACATAAAGCCAGATACACTGAAACTAATAGAAAAGAAACTGGGGAAGACCCTTGAGGACATGGGCACAGAGGGAAAGTTCCTGAATAGAACACCAATAGCTTATGCTCTAAGATCAAAAATTAACAAATTGGACCTCATAAAATTACAAAGTTTCTGTAAGGCAAAGGACACTGCCAAAAGGACAAATCAGCAACCAATAAATTGGGAAAAGATCTTCACCAACACTACATCTGACAGAGGGCTAATATCCAATATATACAAAGAACTCAAGAAGTTAGACCCCAGAAAACCAAATAACCCTATCAAAAATGGAGTACAGAGCTAAACAAAGAATTTTCACCTGAAGAACTTTGGATGGCTGAGAAGCACCTTAAGAAATGTTCAAAATCATTAGTAGTTATGGAAATGCAAATCAAAACAACCCTGAGATTTGACCTCACACCAGTCAGAATGGCTAAGATTAAAAACTCAGGAGACAGCAGGTGTTGGCGAGGATGTGGCGAAGGAGGAACACTCCTCCACTGCTGGTGGGACTGCAAGCTGGTACAACCACTCTGGAAATCAGTCTGGCGGTTCCTCATAAAACTGGGCATGATACTCCAGCAGCACCCCGCTATACCACTCCTGGGAATATGCCCAGAGGATTCCCTGGCATGTAATATGGATACATGCTCAACTATGTTCATAGCAGCCCTATTTATAATAGCTAGAAGCTGGAAAGAACCCAGATATCCCTCAATGGAGGAATGGATACAAAAAATGTGGTATATATACACAATGGAGTACTATTCAGCCATTAGAAACAATGAATTCATGAAATTCTTAGATAAATGGATGGAACTGGAGAACATCATCCTAAGCGAGGTAACCCAGTCTCAAAAGAACACTTATGGTATGCACTCACTGATAAGTGGATATTAGCCTAGAAGCTTTGAATACCCAAGACACAATCCACTGGTGTCCAAGAAGAAGGAATGTGTGGCCCCTGGTTCTGCAAAGGCTCAGTGCAGCAGTGTAGGGGAATACCAGAACTGGGAAATGGGAAGTGGTGGATGGGGGACTTTTAGGGAGGGGGGAGACAGGAAAGGGCAAATCATTTGAAATGTAAATAAAGAATATTTGGGAAAAAAGAACCTGAAGAAGCCACCTCCAGTAGCCAGACCGGAACCCCTGTAGAAGAATAAGGACACCAACCCACCCATAACCCTTTCAACCCAAAGTTTGTCCTCTCTAAAAAAAAATGTAGGGATAGAGCAGAGACTGAAAGAAAGGCCATCCAATAACCAGCCCAATATGAAATACATCCTGTGGACAAGCACCAATCCCTGACCTTATTAATGATACTCTGTTGTGCTTTCAAACAGGAACCGAGCATAACTGTCCTCTGATAGGCTTTACCTAGCAGTGGACTGAAACAGATCCAGATACCCACAGCCAAATATTGGACAGAGTTCTGTAATACTTATGAAAGAGTTGGGAGAAAGATTGAAAGCCCTGAAGGGGAAGGAAGCCCCAAGGGAAGACCAACAGAGTCAACTAACCTAGACCAGAGAGCTCTCAGAGAATACGTCACCAACCAAAAAACCAGAGGATCCCTGGGAATTATGTAGCAGATATGTAGCTCAGTCTCCATGTCTACCAAGTCTGGCTGCAGTGGTAGAGGATGTGCCTAATCTGGTAGAAACTTCATGTATACGAGTAGGAGGATACCCAGGGGTGTGCCCATCATCTCAAAGGAGAAGGTGAGGTGTGGGTAGAGGGACTCTGAGTGAGTGACCTATGGGGAATGCAACTTTGGGGATGTAAATAAATAAACTTTTAAAAACCAGCCTGATCATAATGTCTGTATACATAATGTCTGTGCCATTTACTATAAAGTTAGGTTTTTGTGGTTAAGGCTGATAAAAGCTTTTGTGTTGTGAATATGTCTTAAAGTTTTACTGCTGTGAATAGATACCATGACCAAGACAATTCTTATGAAGGACAACATTTAATTGGGGCTGGCTTACAGGTTCAAGGGTTCAGTCCATTATCATCAAGGCAGGAGCATGGCATCATCCAGGTAGATGTAGGGCTGGAGGAGCTGAGAGTTCCATCTCTTGTTCTAAAGGCAGCTAGTAGAAGACTAGCTTTCCAGGAAGCTAAGATTAGGACATTAAAGTCCATGCCCACAGTGACATATCTACTTCAACAGGGCCATGTCTACTCCAACAAGGGCATACCTCCAAATAGTGCCATTCCCTGGGCTAATCATACTCAAACCACCACCTTGAATAGAAACATAAATATTTAGAATATAGCTTGATGATAAATCAGTTTAGCTAAGCAGCAGCATTAAATTTGTCACTAGTGTTTATGACTTTCTCAGTCTGGATTGTGAATAGATTTATAGTACCAGGCATGGATTCTGTATTGTGGGTGTGATGGTTTGCTATGATTGGCCCAGGAAGTGACCCTATTAGGAGATGTGGCCTTGTAGGAGTGGGTGTGTCACTGGGGGGGGGCTTAAGACCCTCACCCTGGCTGCCTGGAAGACAGTCTTCCACTAGCAACCTTCAGATGAAGATGTAGAACTCTCAGCTCCTCCCGCACCTTGCCTGCCTGGATGCTGCCATGTTTCTGCCTTGATGACAATGGACTGAACCTCTGAGCCTGTAAGCCAACCCCAATTAAATGTTGTCTTTTATAAAACTTGCATTGGTCATGGTGTCTGTTCACAGCAGTGAAACCCTAACTAAGACAGTGGGGCAGGCTTCAAATTGAATCTCAGAGCAGTTGCTTAGCACCTGAACAGTTGTGCCACTGTTGCACAGTTAGTCACATCTTCCCTGATAAGTTGACACTATACTTCATGGAGTTCATAGCTGAGTTAGATCATTATTATTTTTTCTTCCTTAAAGATAATACGAGCCTAAAGTACAGCTAGTAAACTGGGAGAAGTACCACAAAACCCACAATGAGCTTATCCACAGGTGCAGAAAGTACAGCCTAGTAGTCAGCTCTGACACAAGCCATTTTAGACATAACAGTTCATATAATGGATTCTACATAAAACTTTGTAGACTTTCTTAAGATTAGCAAGTCTCACATAGAACATTACAGGATATGTGATCAGCATGACCTTACTCTGAGTCAAGTTACCTTTCTGTGTCAATGACTGGCAGGCATGGAAGAAAATGGCTACAGCTATGCTGGGGGTAGGGAGGCACAGACCTCAACAGATTCCTTTAGGAAAAAGAAGTATTTCAACATAGATTACTAATATTTGTAGACTTACTATGGAATCAACAATGTTGCCCAAGTGTATGGGTCACTGAGAAACTCTAAGGACAGGCAGTTTACTCCAAGCTTCTTTATTTAGGGTGATATTTTTTCATATTTTTATTAGATATATTCTTTATTTACATTTCAAATGATTTCCCCTTATTTCTTTGCAGAGCTGCCAACTGCCATGAACAAGAACTAAGCAGGTGAATTATAGAGATTAGAAGATGCTAAACTCTTTATTAAGTCAAAGAATAATTACTAAGAAAATGTCTGGGAGAAAATGTTAAAAAATCAATGTATTCAGATTAAGTTACCTTACGTTAATATATGTCTGTCAGAAAGTAGGAGGAATGTAGAAAGACAGTGAGTACTAACAGGAGATAGTGTGGAAGAGATTTTGGGCAAAGAGTGGGTAATAAATAGGAGGGAAAGACTTTTTAAAGTTAGATTATTCTACCTACAAGCTGAAATGTTTGTTTTTAATTCAGAAAGGCCATAATCTTTCCCAGATGAAAACAACAGCAACAACAGCAACAACAAAAACAAAACTAGACATCTTGCATTCACTCCATAGAAATTGCTAGTTAGATGAAACAAAACCAAAATCTCAATAACTTTTGTCATATATCAACCAAACACAAAAAAGAAAAAGACTATTAGGAAAAACAATGAAAATAAAGTTAGAATTTTATCATTGATAAATTTATGCTGAGAATCAAGAAAATGTTTAATTGGATTGAAACTGTCCCTGGCATCCATAAACATTCTTGAGACTGATCTTCACTTGGTTTCATCATGGGAGACCTGGGAGGTCTAAGTAGGTGACATTCAAAACTTAAAAATAAAATTCCAAAATACCAAACTAGAACTCTCACTGATATGAAATAAGCAGTTCTCAGTTATTTCATGGAATTCGTTAATCAAGAAATCAGTAAGAATATAGAAACATTCCAAAGATGTGATAAATGATTCATTAAAAAATATTTGTTATGCTGTGAGATTTATAAGTTTAAGGTATTAAACTAGACAATGAGCTACATGGATATGAATTGAAAATCTGGGATAACATTGCCAGGTAAAATACAGAACAATGGGAAATGTAACTTTCAGGTAGTTTGTGAATACTATTTCAGGACAAGTAAATGTATCCAAATCCTTTGTTCATTTTCTATGTCTGGAACCTTTACATTGGGTTATCTTTACCAGTGATCAGAAATCATTTTCATTATTTCTGGACAAAATTGTAGAAATTAACTTTAGCTGTCCAGGGGCAAAAGATATTTTGTACAATACAAAGTTAAGACCACATATGAGCTGAAAAGATGAGTTAATAATCTTGTTTACCTATTTCCAATGTTTTAGAAGGTTTCTTAATGAATCACAGCTACAGAGTAACAATATAATTTATTACAAAGTATCACTGAAAGTTAATTTATTATCAACTCTATAGTGTATTTCCCTAGGGGTTTTTGACTCATATTGCAAAAGCATTAGTAATTTTTGGCCAGAGTATTACTTTCATTCAAAAGGTCTTCTTGTATTTAAGGCTATACATCATAGTTTTATTTTGTAAAAGCAAAAATTTGCAAAAATTATTTTTACCCTTGTCTTTTTTTCAAATGCAGCACAGTATTCTCTTGTAGAAACAAAAACAAAAGAAACAACTTAATCATATAGCAAGGCAAACTTGTTCACAAATATGACTTGATCCAGGTCAATTGCTGTATTCCCACCCCCACCCCTGTTAATTTCTCTAAATACCAAGATAGACTATGCTGCACTACTATCCTTCAACAATTTATCCTAGTCAGGAGGGAATTATGTAAGAACCATGAAATTTGGATTTTAAGTCAAAGGCTAATAACCTTACATGCAAAACTTAAGCAGAAAATTATACCCAATAGCTCTATATATAATAACAGTCATATAGTAACAATACAAAATAGCTCTCCAGTGAAATTAGCTATGTTTATATATTCATTAACTTTTTAGAGATTTGTTGGTCTCTAGATATATGTTGGTCTCAAGTGATACCAAGACTAACAACAAATAATATGAATTCTAACCCTTTTTTTTTACACTAGCCAGCATTTGTATGAGCAGAGGGAACAAATAAAAAATTGCTATTCCAAAGCTGAGTAACTGGAATTTAATAAAACCTTTCTATAAAAGGACTGTAGAATACACAGTTAAATTTATCTTTTAAAACTTGACAGTTTAAAAAGTGACTAATCTTATCTTGACAACAGAAAATGATTTTTGTTTGTTGGCTTAAACTTTTGCAATTCAGAATGCAATGCCAGAAAAGAGCCTTTAAGGAGCAGCAAACAATGAGTGTCAAAATTTAAGCAGGAAAGAAAAAAATTCATTATATTAAAAAGACATTAGCATGTATATTTATAACGATAAAAGTAATGTTTAATAATGGATAGTCATAAAATAGTGGGCTTAGTGGGTAAAAAAGGCACTTCTCAGATATTATTATTTAAGCAATAATTAAGTATCAACCTGGGAAAATTTTCCAAAATATACACAAATTTTTGATTCAATGCCACATCCTGTAATTTCATGATTCAGGTGATTCTTTTAAGAGGAGCATAGAGTCGAAGGTAGGATGTTCTAATCTCAGGCTAATCTAGATTACATGGTGGGACACAATTTCAAAATAAACATATTGAGAAAGGGCAAGAAGAGTGTAGAGACAGCAGCAGGAAGGGAATGAAGGAAGGGTGAGAGAGAAGAAGGTAGGGAGGAAGGGAGAGAGGGAGGGATGGAGGGAGGAAGGGAGAGAAAGAGAGACAGACCAGCCGACTGGCAGTTTGTGTGTATTATCTTGATTCAAGTATATTTCTGGTAGCTTTGAAAGCAAGTTCCCCATCTAAAAATGGAGTCTACCTTATGAGAATACAGATTAGATTGAAAATGCATTGAGTCTATTAGAATTCTGAGTTTCGGCTTCTACAGCTAAATTTAAATCTGTGACCAAGACTAATTGGTGAAATGATAGTAGAGATATAATGGTTAGACATCAAATACATTTCTAGTTACCTTCTAAAGTGAGACAAATCAAGTTGCAGAAACACATGCCCTTTATGCCCTTTATTTATTCACTCTTTTATGTCTAAAAGCAGAGGACAATAGTTCATCTCCATGTCAACCTCTTTCTACCACTACAAACAAAACTTTTCAAATTAGAAGATCAAAAAGCAAAAAAAAAAAAAAAAAAAAAAGAAAGGAAGAAAGAAAGAAAGAAAAAAAGAAAGAAAAGACATGTGAGATAACAAGCTTTTGAGCAGCTGTATTCTCTCTGATCTATCAATGTCTTAATGAAATTCTTAATGAGAAAAATTAGGGAAACTTCTATATGAGCAAGTCATCTAATTACGTAGCTCAATCAAAACCTAACAGTAGATATAGTAATGGATAAAGAAGGGGAAGGATGAAAATTGATATGTATATTTCCAAAAGATTATTTTGGGAATTTTAATGTAGACTTTTTATAGTCTATAAAGTGGGCACTGGGAACTTTCCTTAATGAGAGTTGAGGACTATACTGATCTATGGAATGGAGTAGAGAATATGATGTCTTGGTAAAGTGCTAGTTATATGTTCTTAGCCAAGACCCAAGATTCCATTATCCCTGATTAGTTGTCTAGGTTTTCTGTATCAGGCATGATTCCAGTGTTGTTGAGTGGGTCCTAAGTATAATAAGACGTGTCGGTTAACACCAAAGTGTCCATGCCACTACTGCATGCTTAGGGTTATCATTACATGCTGGACATTGCTGTTTCTCATAGGTGTCATAGGTGGGCAGGACGGCTGACTGTTTCCCTACTTTGGAAGACTTTATGGTATTTATTTTGGACTGTTGGAAGTTGGTCTGGTGCTGATATACATTCAAATACTAAATATAAGCCCCCAAAATCTGGTTGCAATCCCTACTAACATGTTTCCACATAAACCCAATGATGTTATGCAAACTTTACTCAACATTATTCTCTGACTCACACTATAAAAGTGGCTGACAACCAATTACTGGAGAGAATAGAGAGAAGAGTGACTTCAGTTCCTGGACTGGGTTTGCTGGTAAGGACAATGAGGCAGAGAGGGAAGGAGGGAGATAGAGGGGGGAGAGGAAAGAAGATGGAGAACCAGGAAATATCCTAATGGGATGAATCTAGCATAGCCAGGATGACTATTAGCAAGTAACTTGGGGAAAATAGTAGGAAAATAGCCAGTCTAGCATATGAAAATAGTTTAGGGGTAATAACAAAGTAATTGTGCTAAAGCTGATTAAGTAAATTGATGGGACTTTATCTCATTATTGGGGACTGTCCAAGTAATGAAAAAACAATAGTTATTAAGTATCCAACAGCTGGTTCTAAGGGAGGAGACATTCTTGAATGAAGCATTGTCAATTAAGGTGGGAAAAAATCATTTAAAAGGTATATGCTGAGCTGGGCGTGGTGGCACACGCCTGTAATCCCAGCACTTGGGAGGCAGAGGCAGGCAGATTTCTGAGTTAGAGGCCAGCCTGGTCTACAGAGTGAGTTCCAGGATAGCCAGGACTACACACAGAGAAACTCTGTCTCGGAAAACCAAAAAAAAAAATGTATATGCATATTAATATACATACATACGTGTGTTGTTGAGGTTTTAACATAGAAACTTAATAGTAAGATTCCTTATGAAATTTTCAGACATACTGGCTGTTACTTTACTTTCTTCTCTGTCTTCTGTATCGCTTTCACTCCCCATCCCTAATTCAAGAAGCATTCATCAAAGAAATTTCTCTTTGAAACAACTGAAATATTACATAAAACTACAACCAACCAATGTACAGATCTGTGTAGCTCAGCCATAGTGGATATATCCATAACATAACTGTTCTGCCCAAGTCGCAGGGATTACTGTGGAAGAGGCAAAGGGAATTTAAGACCTAGATTATCAGGGTGGCTGTCAGGTTGTTTCTCCTAGGACTATCAGAAACCCTCACTAACATGACTGCCTAAAGAAGAGTTGAACAAACAACAGACATGCCAAAGTGGAAACCCATGAATTTCAACCCTATATATAGAAATAAAGGCAGCTAAAGAATCCTGATTAAGGAGAAATGCTCTTACCCAAAGAAGAACACACCAATTTGTTATTCAATACCAGATGGTCATTGCTGAAAATGTGAATACATGCAATATTACAGGTTACATTCTATATTTAGGAATGAATATACATATACATGCAATTAATAAAATGAGACACCAGGAATATGAAAGAGAGCAAAGAAGTACATAGGGGAGGATTTAGACAGGAACGTGGGAAATGATGCAATTATATCATAAATTCAAAAATGAAAAAGTAATAAAATGAAAAGTGAGCACTATTCACTAATTGCTTATCATCTAGACCAAGACTTTGCAGATTTTTACAAGTATTACAATGTAGACTCAGATCTTTTTGTTTTGTAAGAAGACCCAGGATGTCGGATTTTTAGCAAGTTTTTAAACGTGGCTGACATCAATCTTCTCTGTACCAGACAGAAACAATTAACAGGGCACCAAATAAGGAAATATCTTAACTGCCATTCTATAAAGTCTTCATTTGTTTCAGGTGACACTCACTAACTTTATCTGAAAGACTCTAATTTATGATCCTACAATGGAAAACACAATGAAACTTAACCACATCTTAATAATTATACCCACCATATTAAACAGTTAGCATTCTGTCTCTCTTTTTCTCCATACCACATTACTAAAATAAACTAATTCTCAGGGATCACTGTGGAAGAAGAGACAAATGGAATTTAAGACCTAGATTATCAGGAAATTGACTGTGAGGTTGTTTCTTCTAGGACTATCAGAAACCCTCAGTAACATGACTAGAGTAAAAATTTATATTATAATCACAACATATTGGTAAAGGTTATATATAACACATTTCATATATGTATAACACAAATATAATACATGTACAGTATAGCATAATTATAATGGGTTATATAATACCATTATATATTATATAATATAATAAAGATATTAAAATCTTTCTTGATGAAAGAAGTTGAAATTTTAAGATTGATTTGAAGTACAATAAAGGTAGCTACTTATTTTCAGTTCAATAAATAATGTTAAAATAAGAGATCGCTGGATTGCTGGTGAGTAAATGGCTTAAGGAGTAAAGCACTGGCTGTACAACTTCAAGAACTGTAGTTTGAATTCCCAGAATCCATGTAAATGCCAGCACACATGTGCACATGTACGCAGTTCTGTACCATATATATGTGGACATACATGCACATATTCACTTACAGTGCACATGTACATGTGTGCATACATACACACACACACACACACACACACACACACACACACCAAAAGATTTCTCCATTTAAAACAAAGTGATATTGTAAAATGGAATACATTAAATACAAAAAAAGTTATGGTACAGTCTCCTTTTACTCCCTGATCTAATTCTGGAGATTTTGGTCCTAAGTAGAAAGATATTGTCACTATGTGTGAACATATAGTTATTTTTTTGGAGACAGAATTTATTCATGCTTTTTGTTTCAACTAGGTGTGTGATTTTTATTATGAATAAAGGAGGCTTTTATTATGAAAAATTCCAAAATTTACTTCCTATCAAACTTGAGCATCATTTTACCAGATAGACTTTAACCACTCTTATTCTTCCTTTTTCATTTCTGTTATAGCATATTAAGTCCAAAACACCAGTTTTTTCATCCTTACAGATTTCACTGTGTCCCCCCAAAATTAAGATATGGCCTTGTCTTCCATCAGCAGCACACCATTACATTTAACAAAGCCAATGTGAGTTCTGAATATTATCTAAACAAACGAGTCTGTTTTCAACTATGCCTCTAAAATTACTAATGCCCCTGTTTTTAATAGCTGTTTTAATAGGTCCATTGTCTAACGAACAACATTATCTGTAGCCATTCTTCAGTTGAGGGGCATCTGGGCTGTTTCCAGTTTCTTGCTATTATAAATAAAGCTGCTATGAACATAGTGGCACATTTGTCCTCATGGAATGCCTGAGAATCTTCTGGGTGAGTGTAGCTAGGTCTTCAGGAAGAACTATTTGTAATTTTCTGAGAAACCTCCAGATTAATTTTCAGAGTAGGTGTACAAGTTTGCACAACTACCTGCAACAGAGGAGTGCTTCCCTTGCTCCACATCCTCAATAGCATGTGCTGTCACTTGAATTTTTGATCTTAGCCATTCTCAAGGAAAATATCAGTTGTTTTGGTTTGTGCTTCACTAATGACTAAGGATTGGGATCATTTCTTTAACTGCTTCTCAGTCATTCAAGATTCCTATGTTTAGCGCTATACTCCATTTTTTAAATTTGGTTATTTGGTCTGTTGGTATCTAATTTCTTGAGTTCTTTATATATTTTGGATATTTGCCCTCTATCAGATGTGGCGTTAGTGAAGATCTTTTCCAAATCTGTAGGCTGCCATTTTTTGTCCTACTTTCAGTGTCCTTTGCCTTACAAAAGCTTTTCAATTTTATAGGGTCCCATTTATCAATTGTTGATCTTAGAGACTGAGCCATTTGTGTTCTGTTCAGGATTTTGTCTCCTGAGCCAATACATTCAAACCAATTTCCCACTTTATTCTATTAAATTTAGTGTACCTCTTTTTCTTCCTTCCTTCCTTCCTTCCTTCCTTCCTTCCTTCCTTCCTTCCTTCCTTCCTCCTCCTCGTCCTGCTCCTCCTCGTCCTCCTCCTTGTCTGTCTCTCTCTCTCTCTCTCTCTCTCTCTCTCTCTCTCTCTCTCTCTCTCTCTCTCTCTCTCTCCACTTCATATTTTATTCCTACTCCTGGGTCAACCCTCCTACTGTTCCACATCCCATACCTCCTCTCCACCCCACTGTTTCCTTGAGGATGTCCTCACCCCACCTGACCTCTAAACTCCCTAGCACCTCCAGTCTCTTGAGATTTGGTGCATCATCTCTGATTTAACACAGACCCGGCAATCCTCTGCTGTACATGTGTTGGGGGTCTTATGTCAACTGGTATATTCTGCCTTTTTGGTGATTCAGTGTTTGAGAGATCTTGTGGTCCAGGTTAATTGAGACTGCTGGTCCTCCTACAGGATTTCCCTTCATCTCAGGTTCTTTCAGCCTTTCCCTAATTCAACCACAGTAGTCAGCAGCTTCTGTCCATTGGGTCAGTGCAAATATCTGCATCTGACTCTTTCAGCTGCTTGTTGGGTCTTCTGGAGGGCAGTCATGTTAGGTCCCTTATTGTGAGCACTTCATAGCCTCAGTAATAGTGTCAGGACTTGGGACCTCCCCTTGAGCTGGATCCCACTTTGAGCCTGTCTCTGGATCTTCTTTTCCTCAGGCTCCTCTCCATTTCCATTACTGTAATTCTTTCATAGAAGAACAATTATGGGTCAGAGTTGTGACTGTGGGATGGACCCCTCTTCCTCATTTGATGCCTCATCTTCCTGTTGGAGGTGGGCTCTATCAGTTCCCTCTCCCTACTGTCAGGCATTTAACTAAGGTCCCTCCCTTTGAGTTCTGAGAGTCTCTAACTTCCCAGTTCTCTGGTCCATTCTGGAGCCCCCACCCCCCACACCTCCTATCTTCTGAGATTGCCTGTTTCCCTTCTGTCTGTTGGCCCTCATGGCTTCAGTCCTTTTCCCTCAACCAATACCAGATCAGGTTCCCCTCTTCCCTCCCCAAGTCTCGTTCCCTACCAGGTCCCTCCCTCTCCTAGTGATTGCTTTCTTCTCCCTCCCAAGTGGGACTGAGGCTTCCTCACTTGGGCACTCCAGCTTATTGACTATTTTGAGTTCTGTGGACTGTATCTGGGGTACTCTGTACTTTTATTTTTATTTTTTGGCTAATATCCACATATTAGTAAGTATATACCACATATGTCTTTTTGGGCCTGAGTTACCTCACTCAGGATGATATTTTCTATTTCCATCCATTTGCCTGAAAAACTCAGGATGTCCTCCATCCTAATAGTAGAGTAGTATTCCATTGTGTAAATGAACCACATTTTGTGTATCCATTCTTCTGTCATGGAACACCTGGGTTGTTTCCTGTTGCTGGCTATCACAAATAAGGCTGCTATGAACATAGTGGAACATGTGCCCCTGTGGCATGGTGGGGTATCTTTTGGGTATATTCCCAAGAATAGTATTGCTTGGTCTTCATGTAGTTCTATTTTGAATTTTCTGAGCGACCTTCAGATTGATTTCCAGAGTGGTTATACCAGATGGCAATCCAACCAGCAATGGAGGAGTGTTTTTCTTTTTCCACATCCTCTCCAAATGCTTTGCCACCTGAAGTTTTGATCTTAGTCACTGTGATTGGTGTAAGGTAATATCTCAGGGTCATTTAGATTTACATTTCTCTGATCATTAAGGACTATGAAAATTTCTTTAGGAGCTTCTGAGCCATTTGAGATTCTTTAGTTGTGAAATCTGTTTCATTCTATACACCATTTTTTGATTGAGTTGTTGGGCTTTTTGGTGATTAGCTTCTTGTGTTCTTTATATATTTTGGATATTAGCCTTCTATTGGATGTGGGGTTAGTGAAGATTTTTTCCCATTCTGTTGGTTGCCAATTTGTCTTATTGGCTATGTCCTTTGCCTTACAGAAGCTTTTCAGTGTCATGAGGTCCCATTTGTCAATTCTTGATCTTAGAGCATGTGCCATTGGAGTTCTGTTTAGGAAATTTCCCCATGTGCCAGCGTTCAAGGCTCCTTCCCAATTTCTTTTCTATTAGATTCAGTGTATCTGGTTTTATGTTGAGGTCCTTGATCCACTTGGACTTGAGCTTTGTGCAAGGTGACAAATATGGGTGTATTTTCATTTTTCTACATACAGACAGCCAGTTAGACCAGCACCATTTATTGAAGATGCTTTCTTTTTTCCATTGTATATTTGTGGCATCTTTGTCAAGATCAAAGGTCCTTAAGTGTGTGATTTTATTTCTGGGTCTTCAATTCTATTCCATTGATCAATGTGTCTGTCTATCAATTCCATGCAGCTTAAGGTCAGGGATGGTGATTCCCCTAGTCATTCTTTTATTGCTAAGAATTGTTTTGGCTATTCTGGGCTTTTTTACCTTTCCAGATGAATTTGAGAATTGTTCTTTCCATGTCTTTGAAAAATCATGTTGGGATTTTGATGGGGATTACATTGAATCTCTAGATTGCCTTTGGTAGGATGGACATTTTTACTATATTCTTCCAATCTGCATGAGAGATCTCTCCATGTTCTGAGGTCTTCGATTTCTTTCTTGAGAGAGGTGAAGTTATTGTCATACAAGTCTTTCACTTGTTTGGTTAGACTTATCCCAAGATATTTTATATTATTTGTGGCTATTGTAAATGGAGTTATTTCCCTAATTTCTTTCTCAGCCTGTTTATCATTTGTATAAAGGAAGGTTACTGATTTGTTTGAGTTAATTTTATATCTGGCCACTTTGCTGAAGATTTTTATCATTTGGAGAAGTTCTGTGGTAGAATTTTTGGGGTCGCTTATGTATACAATCATATTATCTGCAAATAGTGATACCCTTTATTTTTTCTTTGCCAATTTGTATCCACTTGATGTCTTTTTATTGTCTTATCATTCTACCTAGCACTTTAAGTATATATTTAATAGATATGGGGAGAGTGGGCATCCTTGTCTTGTCTTCATTTAATCTGAGATAGGCTGTTGTTTTACAGTAAATTGATTTTTATTATGTTTAGTCATGGGCCTTGAATTCCTGATCTCTGCAATACTTTTAACAGGAAGGGATGTTATTTCTGTCATTTTTTTTTTGCATCTAAGGAGATGATCATGTGATTTTTTTCTTTGAGTTTGTTTATATAGTGGATTAAGTTAATGGATATTTGTACATTAAGGTCAGGGATGGTGATTCCCCTAGTCATTCTTTTATTGTTAAGAATTGTTTTGGCTATTCTGGGCTTTTTATCTTTCCAGATGAATTTGAGAATTGTTCTTTCGATCAAGAATCAATTGTTGTTTCAATCAAGATGAATCAATCTTGCATCCCTGGGATGAAGCCTCCTTGATTGTGGTGAATGATGGTTTTGATGGGTTCTTGGATTCGGTTTGAGTATTTTTGCATCAATATTAATAAGCGAGTTTGGTCTGATGTTCTCTTTTTTGGTTGGGTCCTTGTGTGGCTTAGGTATCAGTGTAATTGTGGCTTCATAGAATGAGTTAGGTAGTGTTCCTGCTGTTTCTATTTTATGGACTAGTTTGAAGAATATTGGCATCAGGTGTTATTTGAAGGTGTGTTAGAATTCTGCACTAAATCCATCTGCCACTGGGCTTTTTTTTTTTTTTTGTTAAATCAAGAGCAGGTAAATTGTCTAAACCAGCCCATATTAAAGAAAGAAATAGAAGAAGTTATTAAAAACCTCCCAACCAAAGAAAGCTCAAGGCCAAATGGATTTAGTGCAGAATTCCATCATTCTTTTACTAGAACAAAACCAACTTAATATGTAACTTGTTAATTTTCAGGATCCCTTGGTAGATTGTCTATAAGCTTTAAACTCATGGAAGTTACCATTATACATATTGTTTTTTTCCAATATCAAGCCTTCTATTAATTTTCATGGTAAACAAAATAAAATATATGACCTAAAAGTACTTTTCTTGGGAGACCCAGCAGGTAAAGGCACTGTTAAAATAAAACATTGATGTGATATAAATGGTATTAACTCCATTCCATACTTATTAGGAGCCACAAGTACCTAGAGAAAACATGAAGTCCTGATTGATTCTCATCATTTTTCTGTTTTTCTCTTCTATTGATCCTTTGCCATATCATACATTGCTTATGATATGGCAACTCCTCAAATTGAACGTTAAATAAAAGAAACTAAGCCTCTTGTATTTAACATACTTCTCTACCTCAAGTGCAGATGCATACTCTAAAAACATAATTATACTGTAGTTATATTTGCTCTCATTACTTGGTACAAAACATAGTCTTCTCTGGATTTAGAGGAAGAAAACCAATATTTCCATGCATTACACAATTTCACCTGTTTCCATGCAATACCTACAGAAGAAAACTGAGTTTGGGATATGGCTGAGTGAGTCTCCTGCAGAGACTAATATTTTATCTGACCATGATGGTATTAAATCAGAAAACAGTAACAAAACTTGCCACATATATCTTTACTAAATGGCACACTTTTAAAGAACTCATAGATGTCAGAGTTGAACAAAAAAATGACATGAAGGGAAAAATAATATTTTATTGGCAAAAATGTTGGATTGGGTGTTAGGTCTCTCTTATACCATATAATGTACAAAGTGGTAATAGTTGTGCTTAAATTTTATTTTGAGGGAAAGATTTTTTTAATTAAACTGAAAGGGTGATATATCACAGGATTTTCCCTGTCCAATTACATTAGTGCAGAGAAGGTCTGTGATTGGACAGGGAAAAGAAGGTGGAGCTAGGAGTTGGGCAGATAGAGAGTGAATCAGAGGAGAGGGTAGAAGAATCAAGGCCACTGAAGTGAACCAGCCTGGCAAATACTAGTCACAGGTTGCTAAGTTTTCATAAGGCTAAAAATGTGGGGATAAAGCTTTTATCATCATTTGGCTCTAAAATTATTGTATTGACATCTGGTAAATTGTGATATTATTTATACATAAATCGGATTGGTTAATTACGCTTTAAGAGTTTTGATTTACTTGGTTACTAGAATGTGTGTCTGCTGATTACAGGGGTTTATGGCAGAGAGGGAACAGAGTTGGGGTGCTATGGGAGCTGGCTGGGAGAGAATAGCTCTGTGACAAGAACACAGGAGCAGGACCCCACCGAGACATGGTGTTGTGGCCCGCCAATACAGTGTACTAGAGTGGGAACATGGCCCAGCAGGACAGAAGAGATGGCAGGGTTTTTTTGTTTGTTTGATGTTTTTAATATTTCCTACAACAAGTCCCTTAATATAATTTATAATCATGGCTAAAACTTAGGAGATTGTCAAGATAGTAAATAAAAAGGGTTAAATGTTTCTATCCATTATAATTGCAGAGTCATTCTACATTATTTATTTATTTATTTATTCATTCTTCTTGACTAAATTATATTAAACAGTTAAGACTTAATGACTTGTTTTACCACCCTCGTGGATCTTATTTGTTTTTGTTATATACTTCGTCATTCTCTGACTTATATTTTTGGACTTAATCATTTGTTTGGTTGCTTGATTTACAATATCAGCTTCCCAAAGAGTGCTTTTTATCCTTAAAGGAAAATAACTGGCATCCTTTCTGTGATCTTTTTCATAGAGTCCTTACCATGCAAAATATAAAGCAGACTTAAAAATATTTTCTGTTTGTGCTGAGAACAAATGTACTGTAGTTTACATCGCCTGAATAACATGAATTTACTATTGCTGGTAACTTAGACCATTTGACTTATAAAAGCCTCTTTATAAAAATGTCCCTGAAAGCATAATGAATATTTCACTATTTCCCAAATGTATATTAACACCCTAAATCTTATGTCATCTCTGGATGAGGCAATGGGACTCAGCATACACCAATCCATCAGGATAGCTTTTATTCATCTCTTTTGCTTTCTACTGAACTAACTTTCCTGTCACCCTCAATAATAATTAGAAAAAATAGGAAACAATGAATTAAGTAACAATGATCTAGAGACAATGAGAAATGTGTTTAAAGAGGATACTGATGGATATTTATATGCAGTAGACCTAAATAACAAAAGTGTAAGCATGCATAAGGCTGTAGATGAATATAACTAGTATAAGGGAAAAAGATATGTGTATTGGAAGTATCATTTGTCTCTGTGTATTCATGTGTATTTGTACATAAGAAGATTGGAGTTCAAATTTGGGTGTCATTTATAAAAGGCCACTCACCTTGTGTTTGAGAAATGATTTGCTATTGTCCCAGAACAGTGTACTAGACTGACTATCTAGCAAACTCTGGAAATACACCTATTTCTCCCTCTCCAAGACTGCATGCACACTACCACTACTAGCTTTTCTGCCATACTCCTCTGAATCAAATTGAGATACTTACTCTTCCATTGCAAGAACTACACTATATAAGATATCTGCGAAGTCGCAAAGATTTTTAGAACTTCAATTTGATATAATTATGTGAAATGTTTCTTTAATGGTCAATTAAAATCTATAACAAAGAAACATTGTAAGTTTAGTTTCTATTTCATTACTTTCAACATAGTAGGATTTTCAGCTTATAATAGGACCTGACTCTTAGTTTAAAATAGAATTCTGGTTTGTAAATTGTCAATTTTATTAATTTGATTAATTTGTTGACACAAATTATTAGCAGAAACCAATTATTCTTTCATATCTTCTAAAATATTTGAGTAGTTTTCTTATTAAATGGAATAACTCTCTTATTCAGAAAGGAAAAATAACCCAAATAAGTATCAAGACAATAGAAATCAGGGAAAGGGGACTTGCCATCAATGTACTTTTAGAATTTGAGAACAATTTGTATTAAGACAAGACTAACAGAAACTAAAATCACTGTGGTTTATGGTAAGCTCCCATTGAAAATAAGGTAGAAGAAGCTTTGTTCTTTTGTAGCCTGTATTTAGGTACTCAAAGACAGACTATGTACCTACTTGAAAACTGGGAAGAGTTGCTTTTCTTTGATGAGGCATTATTATTTTGTTCCCATCCCTTCAACAAACTGTCCTTTTTATTGCTAAAACCAATTTGAGAAGAAAATATTCAGAAAGCCCCAGGATTGATAATGCACTTAAATAAAAAACTTCTGAAGCACATTGAATTTTAAATGAAAATTCAAGAAGTATAAAGTTCAAATGTTTAAGATATCAGAAGCTACCATCTCAATGAAATTAGAGTACATGCATCACAAAAAGAAAGCCAGAAAGTATATAACATTTTAAAAAAATAATGAAATTAAGAATGATTCAGAATTACATTCTATGTGCGGCAAGAAAGAGCAAAATTAACTATGAAGACTGTCAAAATTTTGAAGGAAAGTTATGTTAGAATCTTCTTATACATAAAAATGAAAAAAGTAACAGAGTTGTAATTAGATAACATTATTGCCATGAAGTAAAATTATTAAAATTTCAGGGAAATGGATGGAACTGGGAAATATTATATTAAGGGAGGTAACCAAGGCTCACAAGCACACCTACCATATGCTCTCTTTCATACCTTTTCTTATTTTTATATACATATTTGTGTGGGAGTAACTATGGTTAGATGCCAGGAAATTGGAAACATCCATAAATGAAAGGATAAAGAGAAGTCATAAGGGAAAAGAATGAAGCAGGCTATAGAACACATGTAATATGAAATTGGAAGGGAGAATCCCAGGAGTAGAAGGTAGCTCAGGGCCAAGAAAGTAGTAGATAGCAGCATCTGAGGTAGAATCAATCAAAAGTAAGCAAGTTGAACACATAATAGAGAAATGTCTTATATAGTATGCCAATATTAAAAATTAAAAAGAAATAGAAAATTAACAGCGAAGGTAATTATTAAAGCCTTTTATTTCCAGGAAAAAGATGAATGCAGAAAAAAGCAATAATCAAACTATCAATAAGGAAACACTAATACAAGCATGTACAATGCAATGGAGAGTTCACCACACCCTAGTTGAAAGATATAAAGAGAACTCCATTATATACAAAAAGGTCATAATGAAATGCATTACTTTGTATACCTAATATGTCTTACTAAAAAGAGTCCCAATACTAGACACATACTTACAAAATCTAAATACTTGGATAAAAGATTTATTAGCTCCCTTGTTGATAAGTGAAAAATTAATTAAAAAATAAAATTTAGGCTGATCTAAGCTATTTCTGACATTCTTAAAACAATACATGGTATGTGCCAAAGCCCAATAAGTGCTTATTATTTAATTTAATAAAATATTGGATAGTATGTATTACTGCAGTGGAAAACAGAACTAAGAAGGCTAATATCCCTACTGTAGTTTGTATACTTTAAAAAGTATATAATCAATTTTCCTTTCATCCAAGCACCCAACTCCAGCACGCATTGTCTGAGAAACTACTAGCAAGCCTGCCAGAGAAGCAAGTAGGTCAGAGAAGCAAGTAGACAAGCTAGTGATCTTCATTCTTTCTATAACTCCAAATCTTAGCCCCTAGACTCATTTATAGTTCTGCATCAGACACCTGCTGTAGACTCTCCTCATTCTCTGGCCACATTCCCAGGTAATTAAACACATCATGGTGAAACATTCTGCTGTCCACTCTCCTGTGAACCATCTGAATCTCCCCTTCTAATGTATTCACATTCTTGTTTTTCTTTATTGGATATTTTATTTGTATTTCAAATGTTATCCCCTGTCCAGGTTTCCCCTCCAGAAAATCTCTATACCATTCCCTCTCCCCCTGCTTCTATGAATGTGGTCTCCCAACCAACTCCTACCTCACCATCCTAGCAGTCCCCTAAACTGGAGCATCAAGCCTTCACAGGACCAAGAGCCTCTCCTCTCATTGATGTCTGACAAGGCCATCCTCTGCTACATATAAGGCTGGAGCCATGGTTCACTCCATATGTACTCTTTGTTTGGGGGCAGTCTTTGAGAGCTTGTGGGGAGCTGGTTGCTTGATATTGTTGTTCTTCCTATGGGGATGTAAACCCCTTTATCTCCTTTAGTCCTTTCTCAGTCCTGGGCTCAGTCCAATGGTTGGCTGTGAACATCCACCTCTGTATTTGTCAGTCTCTGGCAGAGCCTCTCAGGAGACAACTATATTAGTCTCCTGTCAGCAAAAACTTGGTGGCATTCCAATAGTGTCCATGTTTGGTGTCTGTATATAGGATGGATCCGCAGGTGGGGCAGTCTCTTGATGGCATTTCCTTCAGTCTCTGCTTCATACTTTGTCTCTGTATTTCTTCCCACGAGTATTTTCTCCCCCCTTCTAAAAAGACTGAAGCATCCACACTTTGGTCTTCCTTCCTCTTGAGCTTCATGTGGTCAGTAAACCTGAAAAACAACTTTAGCAAAGTACCTAGATATAAAATTAACTCAAATAAATCAGCAGCCTTCCTCTACTCAAAGGATAAACAGGCTGAGAAAGAAAGTAGGGAAATGACACCTGTCATAATAGTAACAAATAATATAAAATACCTTGGTGTGACTCTAACTAAGCAAGTGAAATATCTGTATGAAAAGAACTTCAAGTCTTTAGAGAATGGAATCTAAAATCTCAGAGGTTGGAAAGAACTCCCATGCTCATGGATTGGCAGGATTAATATAGTAAAATTGGCAATTTTGCTGAAAGTAATCTACAGATTCAATGCAATCTTAATTAAAATTCCAGCTCAATTCTTCATAGAGTTAAAAAGAGCAATTTGCAAATTCATTGGGAATAACAAAAAATTATTCTCGAGCGCTGGGAGGGCGAACTTATGGGACACATGGTGAGGGGGGAACTGGAAAAGGGAAAGCCTTTGGAATGTAAACAAAGGATATAGAAAATAAAATTTAAAAAATATTCTCAACACTAAAATAACTTCTGGTGGAATCTCCATCCCTCACTTCAAGCTGTATTACAGAGCAATAGTGATAAAAACTACATGGTATTGTTCAGAGACAGGCGGATAGATCAATTTAATAGAATTGAAGATCCAGAGATGAACCCACACAGCTATGGTCACTTGATCTTTGACAAAGGAGCTAAGACCATCCAGTGGAAAAAAACGACAGAATTTTCAACAAATGGTTCTGGGTCACCTGGGGTCAGCATGTTGAAGAATGCAAATCGATCAATTCTTATATCCTTGTACAAATCTCAAGTCCAAATGGATCAAGGACATCCACATAGGCCAGATATACTGAAACTAATAGAAGAGAAAGTATAGAAGAGCCTCGAACACATGAGCACAGGGGAAATTTTCCTGAACAGAACACTAATGGCTTATGCTCTAAGATCAAAAATAGATAAATGGATCCTCATAAAATTGCAAAGCTTCTGTAAGGCAAAGGATACTGTCAAAAGACAAAACAGCAACACTACATTCAATAGAAGGTAAATATCATATATATGATATTATATATATATGAAAAATTTACACTCTAGGGAATCAAATAACCCTATTAAAAATGGGGTATAGAGCTAAACTAATTTATTTTTATTTTAATATTTTCTATATTCTTTTACATTCCAAACTCTTCCCCCTTTCCCAGTTCCCCCCTCACCATATGTCCCATAAGTACTCTTCTCTCCACACATTCCCCAATCACCCCTCCCCCCCCCCATTTCTCTGTTCTGATTCTCCCCTACAATAATGAATCAAGTCTTTTCAGGACCAGGGCCCTTTCCTTCCTTCTTAGGAATCTTTTGATTTGCTAATTAGGCCTTGAGTATTCAGAGCTTCTGGGCTAATCAATATCCACTTATCAGTGATTGCTTTTCATGTGAATTCTTTTGTGATTGGGTTAGCACACTTAGGATGATATTTTCCAGTTCCAATGATTTGCCTAAAAATTTCATGAATTCATTGTTTTTAACTGCTGAGTAGTATTCCATTGTATAAATGTACCACATTTTCGTATCCATTCATCCATTGAGGGACATCTGGGTTCTTTCCAGCTTTTGGCTATTATAAAAGAGGCTGCTATGAACATAGTGGAGCATGTGTCTTGTTGCATGCAGGGGAATCCTCTGGGTATATACCCAAGAGTGGTATGACAGAGTCCTCTGGAAGTGTCATGCCCAATTTGCTGAGGAACCCCCAGACAGATTTCCAGAGTGGTTCTACCATCTTGCAATCCCACCAACAGTGGAGGAGTGTTCCTCTTTCTTCACATCCTAGCCAACACCTGCTGTCCCTTGAGTTTTAATCCTAGCCATCCTGACTGGTGTGAGGTAGAATCTCAGGGTTGCTTTGATTTGCATTTCCCTGATGACTAATAAAATTGAACATCTCTTAAGGTGCTTCTCAGCCATCTGAATTTCTTCTGGTGAAAATTCATTGTTTAGCTCTGTATCCCATTTTAACAGGGTTATTTGGTTCTCTGGGGTCTAACTTCTTGAGTTCTTTGTATATATTGGATATTAGCCCTCTGTCGGATGTGGGGTTGGTGAAGATCTTTTCCCAATTAGTTGGTTGCTGTTTTGTCCTTCTGACAGTGTCCTTTGCCTTACAGAAACTTTGTAATTTTATGAGGTCCCACTTGTCAATTCTTGATCTTAGAGCATAAGTTATTGGCGTTCTGTTTAAGAACTTTCCCCTTGTGCCCATGTCCTCCAGGGTCTTCCCCAGTTTCTTTTCTTAGTTTCAATGTGTCTGGCTTTATGTGGAGGTACTTGATCTACTTGGAATGGAGCTTAGTGCAAGGAGATAAGAGTGGATCAATTTGCATTCTTGTGTATGCTGACCTCCAGTTGAACCAGTACCATTTGTTGAAGAGCCTTTTTCCCCCACTGGATGGTTGTAGCTCCTTTATCAAAGATCAAGTGACTGTAATTCTGTGGGTTCATTTCCGGGTCTTCAATTCTATACCATTGATCTACTTTCCTGTCACTCTACTAACATGCAGTTTTACCACAATTGCTCTGTAGTACTGCTAGAGGTCAGTTATATTGATTCCCCCAGAAGTTCTTTTATTGTTGAGAAAAGTTTTAGCTATCCTGGGTTTTTTGTTATTCCAGATGAATTTGAGAATTGCTCTTTCTAAATCTATGAAGAATTGATTTGGGATTTTGATGGGGATGCACTGAATCTGTAGATTGCTTTTAGCAAGATGGCAATTTTTACTATATTAGTCCTTCCAATCCAAGAGCATGAAATATTTTTCCATCTTCTGAGGTCTTTTTTGATTTCTTTCTTCAAAGACTTGAAGTTCCTGTCATAAAGATCTTTCACCTGTTTGGTTAGACTCATGCCAAGATACTTTATATTGTTTGTGGCTATTGTGAAAGGTATTATATCCCTAACTTCTTTCTCAGTCTGCTTATCCTTTGAATATAGGAAGGCTACTGATTTGCTTGAGTTGATTTTATAAACAGCCATTTGCTGATGTTGTTTATCATCTTCGGAGTTCTCTGGTGGAGGTTTTTGGGTCACTTAAGTATACTATCATATCATCTGCAAATAGTGATAGTTTGACTTCTTCCTTTCCAATTTGTATCCCTTTGAATTCCTTATGTTACCTAATTGCTGTAACTAGAACTTCAAGTACTATGTTGAAAAGATATGGAGAGAGAGGGCAGCCTTGTCTAGTCCCTGATTTTAGTGGGATTGCTTCAAGTTTCTCTCCATTTATTTTGATGTTGGCTACTGGTTTGCTATATATTGCTTTTACTATATTTAGATATGGGCCTTGAATTCCTGTTTTTTCCAAGACTTTTAGCATGAAAGGATGCTGAATTTTGTCAAATCCTTTTTCAGCATCCAATGAAATGATCACCTGTTTTTTTTTTTTTCCGAGTTTGTTTATGTAGCGGATTGCATTGATGGATTCCATAAATTGAACTACCCCTGCATCCCTGGGATGAAGCCTACTTGATCATGGTGGACGATCATTTTGATATGTTCTTGGATTCAGTTGACAAGAATTTTATTTAGTATTTTTGCATCGATATTCATAAGGAAAATTGGCCTGAAGTTCTCTTTCTTTGTTGAATCTTTGTCTGGTTTTGGTATCAGCGCAATTGTGGCTTCATAGAACAAGTTGGGTAGTGTTCCTTCTGTTACTATTTTGTGGAATAATTTGAAGAGTATTGGTGTTAGGTCTTCTTTTAAGGTCTGATAGAATTCTGCACTAAAACCATCTGGTCCCATACTTTTTTTGGTTGGAAGACTTTCTATGACCCCTTCTATTTCTTTAGAGGATATGGGACTGTTTAGCTGATCTATTTGATCATGATTTAATTTTGGTATTTGGTATCTGTCTAGGAAATTGTCCATTTCCTCCAGATTCTCCAGTTGTGTTGAGTATAGGCTTTTGTAGTAGAATCTGATGATTTTTTGTATTTCCTCCTTTTCTGTTGTTATATCTCCCTTTTCATTTCTAATTTTGTTAACTTGGATACTGTCTCTGTGCCATTTGTTTCGTCTGGCTAAGCGTTTATATATCTTGTTGATTTTCTCAAAGAACCAGCTCCTGGTTTTGTTCATTCTTTGTATGGTTCTCTTTGTTTCTACGTGATTGATTTCAGCCCTGAGTTTGTTGATTTCCTGTCTTCTACTCCTCCTGGGTGAATTAGCTTCTTGTTGTTCCAGGGCTTTCAGGTGTGCCATTAAGCTGCTAGTGTATGCTCTCTTCAGTTACTTTTTGGAGGCATTCAGGGCTATGAGTTTTCCTCTTAACACTGCTTTCATTGTGTCCCATACATTTGTGTAAGTTCTACCTTAATTTTCATTGAGTTCTAAAAAGTCTTTGATGTCTTTATTTCTTCCTTGACAATGGTATCATTGACTAGAGTATTGTTCAGTTTCCATGTGTTTGTGGGGTTTCTGTTGTTTTTATTGTTATTGAAGACCACTTTTACTCCATAGTGATCTGATAGGAGGCATGGGATTAGTTTGATCTTCTTATATTTGTTGAGGTCTGTCTTGTGATCAAGTATACGGTTGATTTTGGAGAAGGTACTGTGAGGTGCTAAGAGAAAAATGTATATTCTTTTGCTTTAGGATGAAATGTTATATATATATATATATATATATATATATATATATATATATATATACTCCAATTGTTCCAAAGCTTTAATTAGTTTCACTGTGTTCCTGTTTAGTTTCTGTTTTCCTGATCAGTCCATTGAAGATAGTGGAGTGTTGAAGTCACCCACAATTATTGTGTTAGGTGCAATGTGTGCTTTGAGCTTTACTAAAGTTTCTTTTATGAATGAGGGTGCCCTTGCATTTGGAGCATAGATGTTCAGAATTGAGAGTTCATCTTGGTGAATTTTTCCCTTGACCAGCAAGAAGTGTCCTTCTGTGTCTCTTTTGATGACTTTAGGTTGAAAGTCAATTTTATCTGACATTAGAGTGGCTACTCCAGCTTGTTTCCTGAGACCATTTGGTTGTAAACTTGTCTTCCAGCCTTTTACTGGAAGGTAGTACTTGTCTTTGACACTGAGATGTGTTTCCTGTATACAGCAAAATGTAGGGTCCTGTTTCTGTATCCAGTCTGTTAGTCTATGTTTTTTTTTATTGGGGAATTGAGTTCATTGATGTTAAGTGATATTAAGGAATAGTGATTATTACTTCCTGTCCTTTTTCATGTTATTTTTTATATTTGATAGTTTTTCTACTTTTGGGTTTGATGAAAGGAGGTTACTATCTTGCTTTTTCCAGGGTGTAGTTTCCCTCCTTGTATTGGTGTTTTCTCCATATTATCCTTTGTAGGGCTGGGTTTGTGGAAAGATATTGTGTACATTTGGTTTTGTCATGGAATATCTTGGTTATTCCCTCTATGGTGATTGAGAGTTTTGCTGGCATAATAGTTTTGGTTGGCATTTGTGTTCTCTTAGAGTCTGCATGAGATCTGCCCAGGATCTTCTAGCTTTCATTGTCTAGGGTGAGAAGTCTGGAGTAATTCTTATAGGTTTTCTTTTATATGTTACTTGGCCTTTTCTCTTACTGCCTTTAATATTCTGTCTTTGTTTAGTACATTTGGGGTTTTGCTTATTATGTTATGGCAGGTATTTCTGTTCTGGTCCAGTCTTTTTGAAGTTCTATAGGCTTCTTGTATATTCATGCGCATCTCTCTCTCTCTTTAGGTTAAGGAAGTTTTCTTCTATAATTTTGTTGAAGATAGTTGCTGGCCCTTTAAGTTGCAAATCTTTACTCACTTCTATACCTACAATCTTTAGGTTTGGTCTTCTCATTGTGTCCTGGATTTCCTGGATGTTTTTTGTTACAAGCTTTTTGCATTTTGCATTTTCTTTGATTGTTGAATCCATTGTTCCTATGGTATCTTAGGCATCTGAGATTCTTTCTTCCATCTCTTGTATTCTGCTGTTGATATTTGCATCTACGGTCCCTGATTTCTTCCCAAGGGTTTCTATCTCCAAAGTTGTCTCCCTTTGTGATTTCTTAGTTGTTTCTACTTCTGTTTTTAGATCCTGTACAGTTTTTCTCAGATCCTACACTTGCTTGTTTGCGTCTTCATGTAATTCTTTAAGAAATTTTATGTTTCATCGTTCAGGACTTCTGCCTGTTGACCCAAGTTCTCCTGTATTTTTTAAAGTGATTTTTGCATTTCCTCCCTATTGGCTTACATCTGTTGGCCCATATTCTCCTGAATTTCTTTAAATGATTTTTGTATTTCCCTTCTAAGGGCTTCTAACTTTTGATCCATTTTCTCCTGTATTTCATTAAGAGATTTATTTATGTCCTTTTTGTGTTCCATTAACAGCATCATGACTAGTGATTTTAAATAAAAATCTTGTTTTTCTGCTGTGTTCGGGTATCTAGGACTTCCTATTGTCGGAGAATTGGGTTCAGATGCTACCATATTGCCTTGATTTCTGTTAGTAATGTTCCTAAGTTTGCCTTTTGCCATCTGGTCATCTCTGGCATTAATTGGTCTTGTTGTCACCAATTGGTGTTTGAACCTCCCGTGAGCCTGTAAGGCTAATTCTGCACCTCTGGATATCTGAGTTTCCCCTGCCTCAGATTGCTGATGTGCTATGCTCCTCTTGAGTGCCCTTGGAGCCCTAATGTGTCCTGCCCCAAGCAATGCTATACTCGGGTTGTCTCTGTGACCCTGGTGCTGCCTGTCTCCTCGTTCAGGAAGCACAGATGGCAGATGCTGCAGGGAACTTACCCAAGTGCTGATCACTCTTCAGGGCAGATGACCCCCCGACTGGGTTGGCGTACAGATGGCCTGCCAAGCTGCCCAGGCCCTGGGTGCAGGCAAAAGCCTAACAGGTTTAGACCTGAGCAATGTTAGCCTCAGACTATGTCTGCGCCTGGCGCTGTCTGTTAGTTCTCTATGGTGTACTGGAGGCAAGTTTGCTAAACTAATTTTTAACTGAGGAATATCAAATGTCTGAGTAGCACCTAAAGAAATGTTCAAATCCTTAATCATCAGGGAAATGAAAATCAAAACAACCCTGAGATTCCACCTCATACCAGTCAGAATGGCTAAGATCAAAACTCCCATGACAGCAGATGCTGGAGAAGATGTGGAGAAAGAGGAAAACTCCTCCATTGCTAGTGGGAAGGCAAGCTGTTACAACCAGCTTGGAAATCAGTCTGGTAGTTCCTCAGAAAATTAGACAGAGTACTACCTGAGGACCCAGGTCTAACACTCCTGGGCATATACCCAAATTTTTCCAACATATAATAAGAACACATGCTTTACTATGTTCATAGCAGCCTTATTTATAATAGCCACACACTGGAAAGAACTCACGTGCCCTTCAAAAGAGGAATGGATACAGAAAATTTACATTTATACAATGGAGTACTACTTAGCTATTACAAACAATGACTTCATGAAATTCTTAGGTGAATGGATGGAATAGAAAATATCCAGTGTGAGGTAACCTTATTGCAAAGGGGAATACATGGTATGCACTCACTTATAAGTGGATATCAGCTCAAAAGCTTGGAATACCAAGATATAATTCACTTGTCACTTGTATTCACATTCTTTTGTTTTTATTGAATATAATCTTCATTACATTTCAGATGGCAAAATCTTTCCCAGATTCTTCCCTTGCTGAAAACCCCCAACCCCTCCTCCCACTCCCTGCCTCCAAGTATATCCCCTCCCCCTCCCCCTTCCACCCCTTTGTTGGGGCATCTATTGAGCCTTCACCTGACCAAGGAACACTCTTCCCACTGATGCCTAACAAGTCATTCCTCTGCCACATTTTTGGCTGGAACCATATGTACCCTTTGGTTGATGCTTTAGTCCCTGGGAGTCCTGAGGCTTCTGGGTGGCCGACATTGTTGTTCTTCCCATGGGGTTGTAAACCCCTTCAGCTCTTCTTGACCACCCTCCAACTCCTCCATTGGGGACCCCACGCCCAGACCAATGGTTGGCTGCTTGTATCTGCCTCTGTATATGTAAGGCTCTGGCAGGGCCCCTCCAGAGACAATCATGGATATGGTATATATACACAATGGAGTACTATTCAGCTATTATAAACAATGAATTAATGAAATTCTTAGACAAATAGATGGAACTAGAAAGTGTCATCCTGACCAAGAAACACAAAAGAACGCACATGGTATGTACTCACTGCTAAATGGATGTTAGCCCAAAAGCTCAAAATAAATAAGTTACAATTCACAGACCACAGGGAGCTCAAGAAGAAGGAGGACTGAAGTGAGGGTGCTTTGTTTCCTCTGAGAAAGGAAACAAAATACAGGAGCAATAAATGTGACAAAGTGAGGAGCAGATACTGAAGCAAAGGCCACCCAGAGACGGCCCTACTTGGGGATTCATCCTATAGTCACTAAACCCCTGACACTATTATGAATGACAAGAAGTACATATCAAAAGGAGCATTCCATGTATTCACCTTCTTAAGCATCAGTTCCCAAAACTTAAAGACACATTCTACCTAGAACCCCAGTGGCAACACCTGAAAGGATCCCAAAGAATTTTCTACCAATGAACACACAGCCACCACTCTTTTAAACAATAGAAGACAATAGAAATGAAGGAACAAAGCATTCAAACAAAACAACAACATATATAATCACCTAGAATTACAATAATTTCAAACATAATTGCCTACAAACTTGCAAAAACAAAACCAAACAAAACAAAACAATCAAAACAACAAAATCCATCAAGAATACATTGTAATTCTGAACATCTATGCAGCAAACATAAGGGCAAAGAAGTTCATAAAAATACTAGTACAACTTAAATCATATACTGACCTTAATACACTGATATTTATTTCCATACCTGACTCTCCAATAAACAGGTCACCTAGACAAGTAAATCCTGAGTTAACTGATCTCATAAACCTAAAAGATATGTACAAAACATTTCACCCAAATGCAAAAGAATATACCTTCTCAGCATATTATGGAATGTTCTTCAAAACTGACCACATAGTCAGACATAAAGAAAATTTCAACATATATAAGAAAGTAGAAATAACAACCTGCATTTTATCTGGCCATCATGGATTAAATCTGGATAACAACAACTAAAACAACAGATACAACAGACTCATGGAAACAAAATCAGCTTTATATGGAAATACACAAACACACACACATACACATACACAAAAAAAGGAGAGTTAAAACAATTTTGCACAAAAAAATACTTGTGGGAGATATCTCCATCCCTAATTTCAAGTTGTACTATAGAATATAGTAATAAAAACAGCACAGTATTTGTACAAAGCATACACACTGATCAATGAATTTGAATTGAAGACATAAATCCGCATACTCATGTACGCCTGATTTTTGACAAGCCAGAAATAAACACTGGAAAAATACTATATCTTCAACATATAATGTTGATCAAACTGGATGACTGCATCTATAAAAATGCTAATAGATACACTTATTTCTCTTTGCAAAATTCAAGTCCAAATATATTAAAGACCTCAACCTTAAACCAGATACACTGATCCTGATAAATGTGAAACTAGGGAGTAGCCTTGAACTCATAGGAAAAGGAGATGGCTTTCTGAACAGAGCAAAGTTATTGCAAGGGAACTCATGAAATTGACAAGCTTCTGCATAGCAAAGGACACTGTCATTCAGACAAATTATCAGCCTACAGAAAAGGAAAAGCTGTTTACCAAGTATACTTCTAATATAAAGAAAAAATATCCAAAATAGATAAAAGTAATTTTAAAACTGAATATCAATACAAATACACAAATAACTTGATTTAAAAATGGAACACAGATCTAAGAAGAGCATTCTCAAAAGAGAATACTCTAATTGCTGAGAAACACTTAAAGAAAATTTTAACATCCTTAAGCAGGGAAATGCAGATCAAAAGGACTTTGAGATTTCTTCTACAACCTGATAGAATGGCTGGGGAGCAAGAGGAACATTTCTTCCTTGCTGGTGGGAGTACAACCTTGTAAAACCACTATGGAAATCAGTATAGCCCTTTTTCAGAAAGATGGAAATTGATTCACTTCAAAGTCCAGCTATTCTACTTGGTACACTTGCTCTAACTGTTCAATCAGTGATGCTCTATTTGTGGTCACCAGAAGTTGCAAACAATCTAGATCTCTCTATTTTTTTTCTAACAAGAAATAATTGTATTTATTCTTTTTATTAATTATTTTATTAATTTACATTTCAAATGTTATCCCCTTCCAGGTCCCCCCTCCAAAAGTCCCTTCCTCATTCTCCCCTCCCCTTCACCTCTAAGAGGGTGCTCCCCTCCCCACCCACACCCTCCCAACTCACCCCTCTCACATCCCACTTCTCAGGATCATCAAGCCTTCACAGGACTAAGCACATGTCCCCTCATTGAGGTCAGGCAAGGCAGTCCTCTGCTATATATGTATCTGGGGCCACCTATCAGCCCAGGCGTGCTCTTTGCTTGGCGGCTTAGACTCTGAGGGCTCTGAGAGAGGTATAGGTTAGTTGATACTGTTGTTCTTCCCTTCAGCTACTTCAGTCCTTCCCTTAACTCTTCCATAGGGGTCTCCGACCTCACTCCAATAGTTGGTTGTAAGTATCTGCATCTGTCTCAGTCAGGTGCTGGCAGAGCCTCTCAGAGGACAGCCATGCCAGGCTCCTGTCTGCAAGCACAAAATGGTATCAGCAATAGTGCTGAGGTTTGGTGTTTACACATGGAATGGATCCCAAGTTGGGCTGGTCTCTGGATGGCCTTTCCTTCAGTCTCTGCTCCATTTCTGTCCCTGTATTTCTTTTAGAGAGGAACAATTCTGGGTCAAAAATTTTTGAAATGGGTGGATGGCCCCATGCCTCAAATGGGGGTAATGTCTATCTATTGGATGTGATCTCTTCAAGTACCATCTCCCCACTCTTGGACATTTCAGCTAATGTCATCTCCATTAAGTCCTGGGAACCTCTCACATCCCAGGACTTTGGAGCTTTCTAGAGGTTTCCCCATTTCCCTACCTCAAAATGCAGCATATTTTTATACATTCTCCTGGTCCTCTGAGCTTCTTTCCCGTCTCCCCTCATACCTGATCCTGCCCCACTTCTTTCCCTCTCCTTGTCCTCTCTAGCCAAGGCCCTCCCTCCCTCTGCCTCCTGTGATTATTTTGTTCTTCTTTCTAAGTAGGATTGAAGCAGCCACTTATGGGCATTCCTTCTTGTTACTCTTCATATGGTCTGTGAGTTTTATCATTGGTATTCTGAACTTTTAGTAGATGAATTAAATGAATAAAAATTGTGGTATATTTTATTAATGGAATATTACTCAGCTGTTAAAAATGACACATAAAATGTAAAAGTCAATCAATGGAACTATAAAATATTATCCTGAGTGAGGTAACTTCGACCCAGAAAGATAAATGTGATATATAGTCACTTATATGTGAATTAGCTGATAAGTTGATGATATGCAAACTAGAATCTGAATAACCACAGAGATTAGGTATAGAGTAAGGACTCTCAGGTGTGGATTGGTCTCCCTGGTAAGGAGAAATAAAATAGGTAATTATGGATGAATGAACAGGAATGGGAAGGTCAAACCAAGAAGGTGAGGGAAGAAAGGGACAAGGGAGGGAATACATGGAGAAACAGATGAAGATTAAAGGCCACTTGAGGTAGTATGGTAACTTAACAAAATAAAAGTTTCCTAAAGATAGTGAAAAGAGTATAAGAGACAGAAAGGATGGAGGACAGCAAGAAAACAAGGACTGATACAGTTATGAACTCACAGAAACTGAGGCAGGATGCACAGGGTCTACAATAGATAGAATCCTAGAGCTGAGAGGGGACATGAACACAATCACTCATCTGTAACTCAGAGACTATCTCCCATTAAAAGACATGTGCAAATGAAATGTTAGTTTTCACCAAGGAAGTTTCCCTAAGATAACCGGACACTCTTAAGGATAGGTCACATGCCCAGCAGTAGATGACCAACAGAAAAATGAACTAAATGGCATCTTTGGAGCTTCTTTGTTTTATAATCTTATGTCAGGGCATTTCTTTTCTCTTTTGTTATTTTTATACTTTTTATTTTCTATCCTACTGACCTTTCATGTATATATTATGGCTTGGGATTTTGTGTTTTTTTATGGGGTTTCTGAGTGCATGAATAATTGTTTTCCTGTCTGTTTCTTATGCCTTTTTTATGTTCTTTTTCTTCTGTTTGTTTTGCCCTGTTTTAATTTTTTGTTAAATTTTATTACTATTTATTGAAAGCTCCTTCTTTTCTAATGAGAGGCAGAGGGGTTTGGATCTGGATGGGAGGAAAGATGGGGAGGAACTAGGAGGAGTAGGGGGTGAGAAAACCATAATCCAAATATATCATATGAGAAAAAATATTCTTAACAAAACATAGCTCTTCTCTCCCAATTTCATATGCTCTGTTTTTGTTTTTGTTTTTTTGCCTCACTAAAGGATACTTAGTGTTGTCATATGTGTATAGGTATAGGTGCACATGTTTCATAGGTACAGTTTTACATAAGTGTAGTTTTACTATAATCTCAAAAGTAAAAGACAGAACATAAACAAAAATTAAAACAGGCCTGTGGTGTAGTCATGGTAAAGCAAATGCTTATTCTTCTAAGACCTGGAGTTCTACATTCACCATCACCTTTTGGACCCTTAACATGTTAACATTTGGATGAGTTCCATTATATGCACAAACCACATTTAGCTTGTTCATCGGTCAGTTGGTTGAACATGTAGGCTATTTCCAGATTCTCAATGTTATGACTAGAGCAGCTATGAACATGGATATGCATGTGTCTGTGTAGGAAGAAATAGAATTCTTTGAGTATATACCTATATGTGGTATAGTTTGACTATATGGAAGTTTTATGTACTGTTTCTTGACTTACTTTTATAGTACTGGAAGGCACTATGAGGCTATTGGGTGGGAAAGTACTTAAGAGTTTTATCCATCTGTGACCACTGTGAACTCTAATAATAACCAAGATGATAAGTTATGTTCCTGGGTACAATAGTGGCATTAATGTTATTACAATAACAAATCACATTCTATTTGGACTTAAAGCCTGCCAACAGGAGAAAACACATGCCTATTACTATGAATCTAGCCAACAAAACATGGCTAGAATGATTGTAGACCTCGGGGTCAAGCTACTAATATTATTCAGCTCAATGGTTATAGTATTAAATTATATTCTAAATTTACATTCCCCTACCTAGATATAAGTGTAGCTTTCAGACTTCATCAGGGAAGTTTCTTTGTGCTGTGTACACTGATGAAAGCATAAAGTCAGCATCATTAGAAAGTAGAGAGAATAAATACCAGCCACAAATATGACATTTATATCACATGCCCTCTCCAAATCCTAGGGCCTATTTTAGAAGAAGGGACAGAATGACTGAAATACATAGAGACTAGGGAGGACAAGAATTAAAATATCTTTTGTACACACCAAAAACCACTGTTCACATAGCACCGATAAAATACCTTTTAAATTCCTGAAGAATTAATTGCAAATTCATATGAGGCTATCAAAACAACCTCTTCAGATTTAGGTATGTTGTGGTACTGGAATCATTATAGCCTTTGTCAGAGGACTATAGAATTATAAAAATGTAATGCAACCATTAAGGAAACTGAACTCACAGTAGCAATGGTGGCCTATACAAAATCCAGCCAGCCAACATCTTACTTTGGAAGCAGAAGGGATTCATGATTCCTCAACCCTAACAGAGGAACAGTTGATGGCTTCTTGGGGAGGGAAAGTCAGTTTTCTTTAAGAGTGTGGACCTTGGTAGGTCAACTGTGATCCTGTGGACACCTCACATCACAAGTATATGGATAGCAAAAACTGGAGTTGATGAGTTAATTTTTAGAAAAGAAGACAAAATGTTGGGGTATAGAGAGGTAAGGGTTGATATGGAAGGAATTATGGGATGATATGGTGATAAATATAATCAAATACATTGTGAAATTTTCATAGCACCAATAAAATACTTTTTAAAACCCTGAAGATTTAACTGCAAAATCATAAGAGGCTATCAAAACCATCTCTTCAGATTTAGGTATGTTTTGGTACTGAATCATTATAGCCTTTGCCAAAGGACTATAGAATTATAAAAATTTAATGGCAACCATTAAGGAAACTAAAAACAACATGGGAACAATATGTATATTACTTTGAATATTGTCAGTTTAAATGCAAGGCAATTAGAGTAAAGAGAACTTTAGGAATGATTTGGGAACATGTCTAATTTCAAACTAAAATATAACTTTTATATTGAGAAGCTAAGTTATTCTTGGATCCTTGGAAGAAGAGAACCAATAACCAATCAAAAATTCTCTTTCTCTTAGATATGCAAGTTAGTGGGCATGTTCTTCTAGTACACATTATAGGATACAATCAAATATGACTACAATTCTTGAAAAGGGTTAGAATAAAATATTCTATGTTATTGTGACACTTACATAGTTTACTCCTCCATTGCTGGTGTGATTGCAAGCTGGTACAACCACTCTGGAAATCTGGCAGATACTTAGAAAATTGGACATAGTACTACCTGAGGACCCAGCTATACCACTCCTGGACATATACCCAGAAGATGCTCCAACATATAATAAGGACATATGTTCCACTATGTTCATAGCAGCCAGAATCTGGAAACAAACCAGATGTCCCTCAACATAGGAATGGATACAGAAAATGTGGTACATTTGCACAATGGAGTACTACTTAACAATTAACACAATGGCTTCATGAAATGTACAGACAAATGGATGAATCTAGAAAATATCATCCATTTCCCTGATGACTAATGATGTTGAACATCTTTTGAGGTGCTTCTCGGCTATCCGAATTTAGTCATCAGGGAAATGCAAATCAAAACAACCCTGAGATTCCACCTCACACCAGTCAGAATGGCTAAGATTAAAAACTCAAGGGACAACAGGTGCTGGCAAGGATGTGGAGAAAAAGGAACACTCCTACACTGTTGATGGGATTGCAAGATGGTACAACCGCTCTGGAAATCAGTCTGGCAGTTCTTCAGAAAAATGGGCATGACACTTCCAGAGGACCCTGTCATATCACTCCTGGGTATCTACCCAGTGGAATCCCCTGCGTAGAATAAAGACACATGCTCCACTATGTTCATAGCAGCCTTATTTATAATAGCCAGAAGTTGGAAGGAGCCCAGATGTCCCTCAAAGGAGGAATGGATACAGAAAATGTGGTATATTTATACAATGGAGTACTACTCAGCAATTAAAAATAACGAATTCATTCAATTTGTAGGCAAATGGTTGGATCTGGAAAACATCATCCTAAGTGATTTAACCCAATCACAAAAGAATACACATGAAATGCAATCACTGATAAGTGGATATTAATGAGCCCAAAAGCTCTGAATACTCGAGACACAATTAGCAAATCAAAAGATTCCCAAGAAGAAGGAAGGAAAGGACCCTGGTCCTGAAAAGACTGGATACAGATTTGTAGGAGAGCATCAGAACAGAGAAATGGGGGGGGTGATTAGGAAATAGTTAGAGGGGGAGGACTTATGGAACATATGGTGGGGGGGGGACTGGGAAAGGGGAAAGCCTTTGGAATGTAAACAAAGAATATAGAAAATAAAAAAAAAAAAAGACGGATGGGCGGATGTTCCACTCCTTTATCTATTCTTTATTTCCTGACAGAGGGTCAGAAAATTGAACAGAATTGTGGGGTAATGGGGGATGGGGAATGGAGCTAGCAACTAGAAAGTCCCAGATGCCAGGAAACAAGAGCTTCCTAGGCCCCACAAAAATGACATTAGCTGAAATACCCCACAAAGGGGAGGGAGAACCTGCAGAGACCATATCCAGAGGTTAGGCATGGCCTCCCAGGTTATGAGATGGGGCTATCCACCCATCTCCAAAATTTTAACCCAGAATTTTTCCTGTCTAAAGGAAAATACAGGGACAAAGAGTAGAGCACAGACTGAAGGAAAGGTCATCCAGAGACTGCCCCACCTGGGGATCCATCCTACATATAGTCACCAAACAGAGACACTATTGAAGAGGCCAAGAAGCGCTTGCTGACAGGAGCCTGACACAGCTGTCTCCTGAGAGGCTCTGCCAGATCCTGACCAGAGATGTAGATGCTCACAGTCAACCATCAGACTATGCACAAGGACCCCAATGGAGAAGTTAGGGCAAGGACTGAAGGAGCTGAGGGGCCTTATCTGGCATCAATAGGAGGAGAGGCCCTTGGTTCTGTGAAGGCTTGATACCCCAATGTAGAGGAATGCTAGAGTGGTGAGGTAGGAGTGGGTGGTTGGGTGGGGGAGCACCCTCACTGAAGCAGGGTAAGGGGGAATGGATTTGCAGAGGGGAAACTGGGAAAGAGGATAACATTTCAAATGTAAATAAATAAAATATGCAGTTAAAAAAGAATTTATGAAGTTTGAGTACAATGATTGCACTCAAGTAACAAATAAAGGGAAAATTATTACAGTTTATTAAACATTGTGTTACTGTCCAAGCCTAGGAAGCTATGATTTGAGAATAGAAAAGTACCGCTATGTTCACAGCAGCCTTATTTATAATAGGCAGAAACTTTAAAGAACCCAAATGTTCCTCAAAGGAGGAATGCATACAGAAAATGTGATATATTTACACTGTGGAATACTACTCAGCAGTTAAAAACAATGAATTCATGAAATTCTTAGGCAAATGGTTGGAACTGGAAAATATCATACTAAGTGAGATAGCTCATTCACAAAAGAACACACATGGAATGCAGTCACTGATAAGTGGATATTAGCCCAGAAGCTCTGAATACCCAAGACACAACTCACATATCAAATCATTCCCAAGAAGAAGGAAGGAGAGGGTCCTGGTCCTGGAAAGTCTTGATGCAGCATTGTAGGGGATTGCCAGGACAGAGAAGTGGGAGGGGGTTGATTGGGAAATGGGCAGAGGGAAGAGAGCTTATGGGACTTATGGGGAGGGGGAAACCGGGAAAGGGGAAATCATTTGAAATATAAATAAAGAATATGCCTAGTTAAAAAGGAGAATAGAAAAGTACTAGGACTGACAAAACCATGAAAACTAAAACCTAAAGTTACTTATCATAAGAGACATGAAGAAAATATTTATGTTTGTTACTCAAACCCAAACAAACTTGTCTTATATTAAAAGCATGGCCAATCAATAACAATGACAACTTAAAATAACTTATCCAGATAACCGGACTGGTGAGGTGATTTTGTTGAGAGAGCTGAAAAGAGAAGTTCACAGAAGAATAAGCAAGTACAAGAGGAGCACTCTCAAAAGAAGTATTTCTTTTTCAAGGGTGATATAAAATGCTCTAAGAAGTTATACTGAGATTTTTGCAAAAAAAAAATCAGTGATGACGCACACTAAAAATTTACAACAAAGGAATTAGTTAAAGGTACACAGATGTACCCTTGGTTTTACCTGTCTAAATACAAAATGGTAACCAAGAGTAAAAAACTATTAGTATATGACATGTGAAAGTTCTTTACATCTCAATCATTACTCTTGAAGTAGAGACTCTACAATTTGGATGAGTATAATTTCTTCAAAACAGACAGCTTATTCGTGATATGTTTCATTTGTGAATTGGTTCCAGATAAGAAAGTTTCAGTAATTTTTCAGTTTGGGCACATGACACATGCTGAGTCATATCATACTTCGTAATACTCAGCCTCCTTTGTACACCTTGGAATGTTTTCCAATACTATAGAACAATTATTTTTATCAGAGTTTGAAAATATTTACTTTTTGAAAATTGAAAAACAAAGGAGAAATGAGTTAGAAATATAGCATGGTTGGTTGGTTGTTTTAGGACGTCAACCAGCCATTCCTGAAGATACACCAACAAAAGTAATCATGTCTGGGTTTCATAGGCCAATCCCACTGTAGAGCTATTTATATATTGATCAATATCTGCTACTTATATTTATTTAATACTTATTTAATATTTATATTTAATATATACATGTATTAATAATAATATATATAAATTAATATATAATATTATACATTATGTATTATATATAGTATTTATAGTATACTATATATAGTATTTATAGTATACTATATATAGCATATATATAGTATATATAGTATTTATTACATATAAATATATATGTTAAATACTTATATATAAGTATTAACCCACATTAAAACAAAAGGTGGTAGATACTTGTTATCTCAGCAGTGGGGAGACAGGGTTACTCCTAAAGCTTGTTAGCCAGCCAGCCTGTCTGTTTAGTGAGCACTTGGTCAATGAGAGATGCTTTCTTGAAAGACAAGGATGGCTCCTGAGTAATGCCATCCAAATTTGGCCTCGGCTCTCCTCTTAAGTGAGCACACATGACCCCAGGAACACACACACACACACACACACACACACACACACACACACACACACATTTAAATAAGGTCATAATATCTCTGCAAAGATTTAGAGTCCAGTTTTCAGCCAAACTTTTATAGAACAGAGAGCACTTTATATTTTCAATTACTTTAGCTTTTAAAAGAGTATTTCCCACCATATTTTATCTTCATTAATTATGCAAGAATTATTATAAATATGGCGTGAGAATATCTTCATGTTATAGGGACAGATCAATGAAGCAAGATTTCTACATTAGTAGAGAGTGGAAGGTATAGTCTATGCGCAGCACTAACACATTCTATCCCTGAATAGGCTGCCATAATATCCTTGGTATCTCCCTCTGTGGGCATTTACAAAGCTGTAGATGAGTTCCTAGTAAACAGAACTGAGAAGCTGCACACATGTAGCTATTTAAAAGAAAGCTGCTTTATCAAACATTTATTTCAGTTGATTTTAATAATATATCTTAAGAAATAATACACAAAATATAGCACAAAAATGGGAGTTTCCTGTCAGGTTCTTAGTCTCAGCAATAAAAGAATATAGAAATGGAATTCAGCAGAATGTAACATAGGATAGTTTCATCAGACTTTGAGAGCAAAGCAACAGGGAAGGCAAGTTGTAAATCCTGGCATTTGCCAGAAAAAGGGAGTACAAAATAGATAAGAGAAAAGTCTGCCTACTTGTGTTAGGCTCCAAGAATACTAACATATTCAGCTATGGAGGTTGGCAAACACCTGCAAGGGCAAAAAATGAGGGGTCATGGAGAGTCAAGAAAGCCTCTGAGTCAAAGGAAAGGATAAAATATTAAGTGAATGTATATTGTTGACAATGGAACATCCATGTAAGGAACATTAACCTCAGTCCCATCACAAAGCCTTGTTCCAGGTAAACCTCAGGAAAGGCAGAGCCTTCCATTGGTCCAAGGAAGCCTTCATCCAAGTGTGTGTGTGTGTGTGTGTGTGTGTGTGTGTGTGTGTGTGTGTAAATGACTGACAAACTAGCAACTGCAGCTTTATCCTTTAGATGATTGAAACTTGAAAATTGTTCCCTACAGAGACGTCCTACCAAGACTAGTTAACCCTTCTGTCTCATGCTTTTTATAGCAAACCTGCTGAAGTTACAGGTTGTTTTTTTGTTCCACTCTATCCAAGCAAGCTTGGCCTATCTGATTCTAGATTTTTCATAAAGGAATCTACAAACCGGCCCTTTTCTCATTCTTTTCTTTCTCCAGTTTAGGTCAACCCCTGATGCCACAGAGGGAGCAGAGGCAATGTCAGAGAGTGAGAAAGTTGTGAAAATTCAGAAAGCAGAGGAAAGTATGTCTAGACCAGGAAAGTATGTGTGGCTTCGTAGGCAGTATCTGAGAAAAGAGGTAAGAAGGGAAAGAAAAGTTAGAATGCAAAAGCCCATCAGGCTTAGCAGTGTAAAGATCTGCAAAGTACTAAATCAGGGGAGGAGTTTCTGAGAAGCATAACTATTTCATCTTCAGGAGAGAATCAGCTCTCTTGGGGATAGGAATGGACTCCAGGCTATCTGACTGACAGGACCATCTTTATTAACTGTTACTGAAGGAGAAAATAAAATGCAGTGTTCGAATGTTATGGAAGAGATTAAGATGTCAAGACTCCACCTAGAAACAAGAGCAATACATTTTGTTGACCAAAAAAGTGGAGCTATGATGCTTTCATCTCTAGTATTACCAGGGAAACAAGCGCGGTTCAAAACTGACCATGAATGAGAGTTCCCTCTTTCATGGTCTCCAAGGCTACTAATTGCCATCTAGCTACCCAAATAAAGAGCTGTGAATTGTGTTTCTGAGACTTCTCCTGAGGTTGTGTTTTATTTCTGCAATGTCAAGTTTCATTTGTTTACAGTTTTCTCATGTAGGCTTTAATTGAGAAAAAAATTTGAAAACTAGAAGTAACTTCCAAACTCTTTCATTTCATAAGAAAGGACAATTAGGGTTCAAAAAAGCTTATATACTTTTTAATTCATAACAAAATCCAACAGAAAAGTATTCCTCTTCATGCTAAATAGTAAATTAAATCCTTAAAGATGTGACTTAATTTTTAGTATAAACTTGATCTGAAAATCTTTCTAGACAGTATATTTCCTTCCCTAAGATTTCAGTTATAAAATCTGCCAAACTGTATTCAAAAAATTCTTAATGGAAGATGCTATTTTCACATACTTAGTAAACTAAATAAGTATTTCTTCTAAGATTTTTATTTCTATTTATAGACAAACTAGAATTCCATAGAATACCAAATCATTTAATTTCTCTTTTAAAATCCTCTTTATTTGGGAGAAGTTTCTAAGGAAATATGGTGCTTTGTAGCCTTCTTACCTATCTTGACTTAAAATGGGGGAAAAAGAATCATTGGATATTATGAACACATATTTTTCCAAAGCTGACGTACCCCATTTGTGTGAAAAAGGAATGATCATTATTATTTAATGACAACTCTGAGAAAGCTCTTTTCAATGTTTCTGAAGCCCTCCTGTCTGCAAAGGGGAATGGCTCTCTAATGAACACTTACACTGAGTTTTCCAAGATAATGTCACCTTTGCTGTCTAATTACCAAACAAGTATAAGGCATGGGTACAGCACAAGTTATTTCTATTTTGTAGGCATTTGTCAGGGATTTCTACTGTGAATACAGTAGGATTAAACCTAAAGTACAGGTGACATTTGAGAACTTATTATTGTGTCAAATCTATTTAACTTTCTCTGTGTATTGAAATATGACTTGTAGATCAGAAATCTTTCACTCAAATATAACAAAAAAAGATTTTTAAGTGAGCTATGTGACGAGACTTTTTAACTTCATGATAACAATTGTAACCCAGAATGACTATCTCATATGGGGCTTGATCAGGAAAATATTTTATAACTTTACTGCTCTGTGCCTTTACCTGTCTCCACCTGTATCTATTTATTCCTATTTGGTATAAAATGAATTTATCTAATACAGATCCACCAGCTCCCTAAAAATGTCATTACTCATATGTTTTCTTTTCCCTTCCTTCCTTCCTTCCTTCCTTCCTTCCTTCCTTCCTTCCTTCCTCCCTCCCTCCCTCCCTCCCTCCCCCCTCCCTCCCTCCCTCCCTCCCTCCCTCCCTTCCTTTCTTCCTTCCTTCCTTCTTTCCTTCCGTCCTTCCTTTTTTTTTTGTATTTTTTAGTGAGTTGTATACTGTGCAAAAATCCTAAAGAAAGCACTGTAGCAAGGGAGGTGGGTTACACTAAGTGATTAGAGCCTATCAAGTACATAGAACTATAATGAGATGAAAGGGACCTAAAGATCTGAACACTCATGTCTCTTATTAATACTGAACGTTTGAATGTAATTATTTATAAATAGCACATATTGAGTTGGGGCATGCTACAGATATCCTTGTCGCATTGTCAGCCACTATTTATCAGAATGTGCAATAACTGACTCAAAGTCTCCCTTAGAAACTTCTATATACCAGGGGCTAATAAATTATTACTGAAAATCCCAGATGGACCAAAAGGTGTTTGTCCCAGATGCAGTGACCCTATAATAACAAAAATGACCATAGACAATAAATAATCAAAAAAGTGCAGCTGTATTCCATTAAACTTCATTTATTGCAACAAGGGAGGGAACCTTGAAGGCTGTAATTATCTGTAATTAGCTGACCCTTTGAAAAATGAAGCTGAAGAGAAACTCTAATGTCATATATATATATGTATATATATATACATATATATATTTAAAATAGGGAAGTGAAATTTCCATAATTCATCATGTTTTGTTCTTTTTTTCTGCTACCAGGAGGCTCAGAACTGTATTTAGTGCTCCTCTTTAAAAATGCATATCTCATCCTCTTTGATGTGTGAGTCTTTTCACCGTTCTTGGTCTCATAGCTTCACATTTCCAAATCATTATTTTCTTGTTCTGTGTACATTTTATTATTGTCAAGCTTTCAAACCATCTTTGAAAATGTATGACACACAAGTTATATTTAAAACTTGATCTTTCCAGTACATGCAGACCTAAAAAATTAGTTGCTTTCAACCCCCTTCAGCAAATTAACAAAATAATCCAAGAAATAATCAGTATTCATAAAGCAAGAAGTATACCTATATCATAACCCTAATCTCCTTTGTTGGATACAGCTTATTGCAGAATAATAGAGATCAAAGGAAACATTAAAGGTATGATAAAGGCATGTAGTAGAGAAATCGACCAAAACTCAGTATTATGAAAATGCCATAAGAAAATCTATTATTTCATTAAACAGTTAAAATAAACAATTAAAGAACTGGAGAGATGGCTCAGCAGTTAAAATTATTTGCTACTTTTCCAGACAATCTGAATTCAATTCCCAGTGGAGTCACATCAGGTGACACACAACCATCTGTAACTCCAGCTACAGGATCTGGTCTACACACACATGCACTAACATACACATATATATGTACATAATTAAAAATTATAAGCTAAATATTTTTAAAATTGCAATAGAATTACAAATGGATGAATAAATTCCAGAATTTCCATACTGCAACAAGGATAATTATCACTCTTAGTTATATCTTAGTTACACATCACTAGACCTGATTCTGTCCTTGTACATTTTTCTCTTACCACTGCTGCCTCTTTTCCCTCTTCTTCTGTCCTAAAGTTATTGCCTCCATAGCCCATTCCCAGAGTCTTCTCTAGGTTGTGGCACTCCTTTCAAGTTTAATTTACTATTTACAATTAAATGTTTGTTTTCCCCTTGTCTATGTCTTTGATCTATGCCCATCAGCATATTCCTTTCCCTTTGTTTATTTTGTTGTTGTTGTTGTGGTGGTTATAATAGCTGCCATATTTTGCAATAAACTTAGACTAAAGAACTACAAAAACCAGTCAACAAAATTTGCCTTGGAGGGCAAAATGCTAGGGAGAAAATAAATTAAATACACAGAGGAGTAAATCAAACATGAAGCCATGATACTGTGCTATCTCACTAGCAAGTCAGTTGGAAACCTTGTACAAACTTCTCCACCAAATACAACTGCATCTATAAAACTCTAGGCATCAATGCACAGCTAAAATAGAGTTAATGGAAAACCTGGTCTTATTTTCTCCATATTACACTCTATGAGATTATCTAAAAATGATTATAGGGAAACAAAACACTTTAAATTTATCTTTAGAGATAATTGGAATGTTCTTTAATTCTATGACTTGTTTTGTTTTCTACTAAAATATGTTATTTTGGTTTTTAAAAATAACTAGTCTCAAATATTTCATTTTATGCTAAAATTTAGCAAAGGGCAAACATTTTCAAGTACGAATTTCATTAGAAACTGGAGAAACTGAACATATAATTGACTTATCTTTTTTCTTCTTCCCACTGAGAGTTGGGATAAATTAGGTTAAAGATAAATAAGTTCATAAAACAAGTAGTTTGGAATAATCTCTGAGATTTTGCACAGAAAGTTAAGGCAGACATTTTGTTAATTTAATTAAACTTCAGTGATCTTTTTTTTTCTTTTAAACTTCAGTAACTTTGATGTGTTTTCTATAATATCATGTGTTGAAAGCACCAGAAAAGCAGCTGCCTTTGGAAAGAATTATTATTTTAAATAACAAAATATATTTCATTGAAATCATTTGAACAACATAAGAAAAATAAACATCTTGCTAATATTTAACATTATGTTTATTTTCAAATACCTATGGAAATAGAAGAATAGTTTATGGTGATAAACTCTCTAACAATTCTATTTTGATTTAGCTTGCCCAATTTATACACAAACATGGTCATATGAGCACCACACTGGACCTAACTAAAATCATATGTACATACACTTGTGCACGTCCCTGTACTGTAATGATTAAGAAGTCCTTTATAATGATGTTGAGAAATAATGAATTTCTGACAAGAGAGATGAAATGGGAGACTGTGGTGTGAATGTATGACAAGAAAATCTGTTACTGCTAAATTCCCATACTAAAAACACACCCTTCTATCCTCTCACCTTTAAACATTCTGAGTTCAAATTTTCTTCCAAATAGACATTAGAATGGAGATGTATTTATGAGTAAATTACTTGTAGCACAAGCATGAGGACCTGAGTTTGAGTGCTGAGAAACCATGTGCAAAAGCTGAGCACAGATTCATGCCTATGACCTCAGCACTAGTTGCTGGGAGGCAGAAACAGACAATCTGATATCACTTTCATTTCTAATTCAGCACAGTAAGAAATCTGGCAAATTTGAACAAAAACAATCCTGTCTCTAAAATAAATTTTATAAGTATCTGATTATCTTAATATATATATATATGTATATATATATATATATATATATGTGTGTGTGTGTGTGTGTGTGTGTGTGTGTGTGTGTGTAAGGAGAGAGATTCCATTATCTGAGTACATTTGAGGACAAATTCAAGAGCCTTATTTCCTTTATATGTGTTAGTTTCTACATGACAAAAAAGAAAAGAAAAAAAACAGAAACTGCATTCATATTTAGTGAGTAAGAGTATAGGCCTGAGAGTGTCTTCTGAAAAATTAATGGTTCAATACGTTAAATCTTTCATGACAACCATAACAATTTGAGATGCACATGTAATACAAAATTTTCAACAATATTTGAGAGTAGCAATAGCATATGAAAAATATTGAAGCTGCCAATGAATTTTTTTTCTTCCTGGACAATATTATCAGGGGTTGTTTAAGTTTTTTTTAAATATTTTCTATATCCTTTATTTACATTCGAAATGATTTTCCCTTTCCAGGTTCCCCCTTCCCTATAAGTCCCATAATCCCTCTTCCCTCTACCTGGTCCCCAATCAACCCCTCCCACTTCTCTGTCCTGGTACTCCCCTACAATGCTGCATCAAGCCTTTCCAGGACCAGGGCCCTCTCCTTCCTTCTTCTTGGGAATCATTTGATATGTGAGTTGTTTCTTGGGTATTCATAGCTTCTGGGCTAATATCCACTTATCAGTGACTGCATTCCATTTGTGTTCTTAAGCAAAATTTTCAGAAATTTACTCATATATACCCTCAATATTTGTGACTAAAAGAGAGCATAAACTATCCAGATAATAATTACACATTTCAAAGTTTGAATTCAATTTTGTTTTGATATCTGTCTTCTTTTCACAACAGTAAAGATAGAGGCATAAAATGTCATGCTGAATTTTATGCTGTGTTTCCTGACACATGTAACTTTGCTCCATGTGAACGATTTCTCTCTTTCCATTTGCTTCCCTCTCCCTAAAATTAGTCTTTCCCTTCTATCTCTCTGTTAATAGGATGTTCCCGTTATTGAAAAGAGGAATGACTAAGGCAGTCCAGTGGCACAGGAGCTGCCAGGCATTTCTCAGATGGTACAACTGTTAAGGAAAAGAAAAGAGCAACATCCTTCCTTTTCATAGGCTCATCAAAAAATTTTGTACTTCTTTCCAATTTGCTTGCTCAGATGAAATATAGTGAATAGTACTACTCCCTCCCCTGGCTTTTTTTCTTTTTTCTTTTTTCTTTCCAAAGAGCTGAATACCCAGATTATTAGTCTAATATGGGAAGAGAAAGTCTCTTCTTGAATGATGATCTACAATAACTACAAGTTAAGAGGAACTCTCCCCCTTTCTGCTTTGTTATGCATTATTCATTTCTCAGACTTGCCAAACTTTTTCCAACATAGTAGTTCATCAGATTTTTCCTTCTAATTATTATGTCTTCATTTCAAATATTCACTTAAATTCTGAATGACAGAATTTCACATTAAATTCTGAACTGTTAACAACTGGTTAACAATGTGTTATGTGCCCTCTAGGTCTAAAATTCAGTTTAATCCTATCTTCAAATGTATGATTCTCCTTAAGGCACAAACATTGTGGATCTGGTGAAAGTTAATAGTAAGCACCATTCAAAATATCTACAAATACAAGTAGGAGAGAGAGCATCCCTCTCTAGTTCACTATTATATTTCTAGAGTATAGCCTAGCACTGCTTTGGACACTTGATAGAGATCTGTTTTGCTACCAAGAAACAAATAAACAAAAAACGAATAACATCAACACAACAACAAACTTGTCAAATAATAGATTGTTGCAGTTTCACTTTTTAGAACTTAACAAAGAATACACTTAAAGCAGAGTGAGGTTTTATATTGAAGTACAGGGAACAGCACATTCAGAAGGAATTCTGTGTGATTAAGTTATTACTGTAATAAATGATGTGACAAGAAGATATTACTCCTCCACTGGAATCACAACCTACATCAGGAAATGAGAGCAAAATAGTGTCTCAACAGAGCTGTTGCTCACTTATTTATTACTGGTTTTCCGTGTTTGGACTATATTAAGCCTTCACTTTATTGTGTCGGATGAGTGGTTATGTACTGCTCGTACTTTGATTACAATGAATGTTCAGTACCTGGGAACATATTCCTAAGAGGCTTAGTAGTAGGTTATTATAAACACTAAATTATATATAATTACTTCCATAAACATTTACTGACCACAATTTATGTGTGGGAAAGTGTACTGTGTCTTACTGAATTCACCTGATCATTAGGAAAGAAGCAGATTAGTCACTGAAGTGAGCAAAGAAAGAAAAAACTTAATCTAGCCAGAGTAAAACCATTTTTTCTACCTTCTTCAATCCATTTCAGAATATTTTTATTCAAAAATGCATCCTTCATTACTTCAATATGTTATAAGAAAGGAGAAAATGTGAAAAACAATTTAAAATGTTGTTCTCTGGTTATAGTATTTTTGAATGTTTTATGCCTTCTGGAATACTTTAATTATAGACTTAAGTTTTTTCTTCTCTGAAAGATGTATTAGGTGATATTGTCATGAAATTACTTTCTGTCTTGTCAAGTAACACACAAGCTCTCTCTTCCTGACTTACGTGGGATTGTAGTCCTCACTGATGTCCCCAATCCCTGCTGTTCATTGGTCTTGTTGCTCAGTATCAGCAACAACTATGTATGATCCAATGTTTAATGAAAGGTTCTCCAACTTTTATAATATCATAAGGTCTGACATGATATTATCTCATTTATTGCTTTATGAGGTAGGGTAGGTAGGGCTACTATCACAAAGGTACAATTAATCTGTACAGTCACAGAAGAGAGGCTTCAGACAAGCTTCACATTCTTCACATCTTGAAATTCTTGATAATTTTTATCTTTCAACTTTTGCTTTATAAGTCCATTGAAACAAGTGAGCATGCATATGAATAAGACAATATAGCAAAACTGGGGAAAGCCTCTTATTTTAGTACTTTTAAAGACCTTTATATTTTTCAGCATTTTCATTTTGAACTTGGCGCCACCAAAGAAGATGTAGCCAGTTCGACTCTAAGGAGAGAGATCTGAAACTACAATTTCAATTAAGAAAAGTCCAGATAATTTAATCTTCAATAATGATGGTGGAAAACTCAAAAGTTTTGCTATAGTGAATCTTCATGATAAATACAGTATCTATCTAGTAGAGGCATCTAATAATTGCATGGTATATTAATTACCATAATAAACTCTTCTCCAATAGGATTCTGAGTAAACAACTCTTCAGCTTCAGGCCTCTCCTCATTAAACTGCAATTAGTATGATGAATTGGAAGTGAGGTTATTTTTTCTGCAGCCACTATTAGCCCCACTTACTCATAAGGTGACAGGGGAAAACATCAGAAATAAGAATTAAAAAATGTTTAAATAAAAAGTAAAATGGTGGAGTTTGCTATATTCTTCTCACTACATCAACACATCTGTGTTCAGGCATGTTTGAACTGTAAGTAACAAATAAGCAATGATATTAAATGTTAATATCATAGACACAGCTTAATGATTAAACGCTCTTACTCCCTAAAAGGTCACAAGTGTATGTCAAGATAGCTATAATTTTAACAAAGCACTAATGGCAATTCTTATTAAAAAGATAGCTGGTGCTCATGGTTTCTGAAATACTGTGCAATTTTAACCAAGTGAGAAGATCAGATCGCATCTGCATTGCTATTGAAGAAGGCTTTCACACAGATGGATCTGCTGAAATGTAAAACAAAATAGGTTATAAAATTTGATTTTAATATTTGAAGATAAACTATAATCCAACAATTAGATTGCAGGACAATCTTTATAACCTTGGAGTATATTAATTTTAACCTAAGTTTCTTTTGATAGGTTTCTCTTCCTGACTTTCAATTATTTTCTAAGACAATACACATTTAAAATGTCATTTCAATAAATGAATTTTATACAAAATATGCTATAACAGTCTGTGATAATTTTATAATTTTAAATTCTTTTTATAAATGCATCATTTACTATATTTCAATTTATTTGGTCAACTCTTTTTATTTGTTTAATTTTTTGTTGTTTGTTTTAATTAGACAAAGTATCACTACATTTTCAGCTGGCATAGATCTCACCCTCCAGAACAGGATGACTTTCAATTTTCAGCATGGTAAAAGTTGTCATGGGTTTGGTTGTATTGATTCATCATGAAGGCTTATTGTATATGTAATAATATGTTGTATTATCTCAATTTAGGATTCTTTCAAGCAAAACACTAAAACAGAGTGTATAAATTTTATTTCTTAAAAATGCCTACAATTTCTCACAGACATTTCTGAGATGTTTCTGGGACCTATATCTAGCGACAAGCTCTCTACTAAAGTCACAAAATCAAGAGATTTTCAACCTTTGTACTTGCTATATTTAAGAGTATTAAGTTAGGACTCACCCTGAAAGCTTCTTTAAAAAAATAATAATTTTTTTATTCTTCATCTTGCCAATCTTTCCTGTACAAACTTTTATTCATAGTCATCATGGGCACTCATTGCCATAAATTTTGTTTCATATTTATTAATGTATCCCCCCTTTCTCAGAAACTGTCAGTTCGAATATTACTGTTATTTTCATGTTTTTAGGTCACTACTTCATTATTTTGATCTCTGTCCATTTGAATGTATTAAGTGAATATAATTTAAAAATTAATACATAATTATTTATCTCCTTTTTAAAATTTCAAAATTAACACTTATAGGGTTATGGAGATAGCCCAACAGGTAAAGCACATGGGTCAAGACTAATGACCTCAGGATAAATAATCAGAGCTTACAGAAAAGCTTGATATAGTATAGCAGAGCAAGAACACCCTTATGGAAAAATGGAAGAGAAGGCAAAACAAAAATAGATTCTGAACCTTATTGGCCAGATAGCTTGTCTTACACAGTGATAGGATTACTCTCCTTCCTCCTTGATGTGCATATATGCCAGATTAGACCAGACTAATAATAGATAAAGACTGTACAAATTTGTACTCCCACTGGCAATGGAGGAGTGTTCCCTTTGCTCTGCATCCTTGCCAGCATGTGCAGTCATTGAGTTTTTGATCTTAGCCATTCTGACAGGTGTAAGATGGAATCTCAGAGTCCGTTTGATTTTCATTTCCCTGATGACTCGGGACATAGAACATTTCTTAAAGTAGTTCGCAGTCATTTGAAATTCTTCTACTGAGGATTATCTTTTTAGTTCTGGACTCTATATTTAATTGGGTTATTTGGTTTGTTGGTGTCTAATTTCTTTATATATATATATATATATATATATATATATATATATATATATATCCTCTGTCAGATGTAGGGTTTGTGAAGATTCTTTCCCATTTTGTAGGCTGTCATTCTATGTTATTGATGATCTTCTTTGTCTTATAGAAGCTTTTCAGTTTCCTGAGGTTCCACTTATTAATTGCTAATCTAAGTGCCTGAGCAATTGGAGTTGTGTTCAAGAAGTTGTCTACAGTATCAATGTTTTCCAGGCTACTCCCCAATTTCTCTTCTATGAGATTTATTGTATCTGGTTTTATTTATTATATCTGGTTACCTTTGATCTTTGGTGCATTACAACTTGAGTTTTACACAGGGTGATAAATATGGATCTATTTGCATTTTTCTATATATAAACATTCACTTAGACCAGCACCATTTGTATAGGATGCTTTCTTTTATCCACTGTATGGTTTTCGATTCTTTGTGAAAAATCAAGTGTCTATATATATATATGTTGGTTTATTTCTGAGTTTTGGATTCTACTCTTTTGAATAACTCATGTTTTAATGCAAATACCATGCAGTTTTTATCACTATTTCTCTGTAGTGGAACTTTAAATCAAGGATGGTTTGGTGATTTCTCAAAAAAATTGGCAATAGGTCTACCTCAAGAACCAGTTATACCATTCCTGGGCATAAACTCCAACAATTCTCCACCATACTATAAGGACATTTGCTCAAATATATTCAGAGTAGCTTTATTCATAATAGCCAGAAACTGGAAACTACCTAGATATCCCTCAAAAGAAAAGGGGATAATGAAAATGTGGTATATTTATACAGTGGAATATGACTCAGCTATTAAAAACAACGACATTTTGAAATTTTCAAGCAAATTGGTAAAATGAGAAAATATCATCCCGAGTGAGGTAACCCATAGCAAGAAAGCCAGGCATGGTATATACTCAATGATGATAGCCATAAAAAAAAAGGATAGCCATGCTATGATCTACATACCCAAGCATGGTACATATTTGAACTGTACCTGGGACTTTCCAGAGGATCAGGTGACTATCAATCAGTACATTCTGAGAAATTTTTAATCAAGAATGTTTCTATGGTTAAAGAATGGAACTTGGCCTAGCTTTGAGCCCAGGTGGGAGGGGAAGTAGTAAGGAGGGTGTGGGACTGGAAAATGTCCTTAGGGTCCCTCAGTAGCTAAAGATCACAATGACCCTATTCCTGTTTCACCATCACCTGTTTCTAGTTTCTCCTATTTTAAATTAAAACAAAATGGAGGAAAGTTAGCATTCCTTCTATTCTCTGCCAAACAGTTACTTGGCAACAGCCAGGTATGCCTGACTCACTATGAAATGGGCTGTTTGCTCCCTCGTCACACTTTAACTCTTTCATTCTCTTATCCTCTTACCCCCTCTGTCCCTTCTTTCCCCATTCTGCCCTCTTCTTCACATGTTCCTAGCTGGCCTTGTCTCTCTTTCTCTCTTCCCCTCTCTCTTATCAACTCCACCCCATAACCTAAATAAACTCTATTCCATACTATGGCCTATTACAAACAGACACACACACACACACACACACACACACACACACACACACACACACAGTAAGTATATCCTATACTATATATACTATCCTATGGCTGGTCCTTCATGGGAAAGTGATATCTCAGTATGGGTAGGCAGAGACAACCCCTTCCCACTCACCATATCTCACTCTACCAAACACATCCCTGGATTCCTTTTCTTTTTATAAAACACAGCAGAGGGTGCCTTGAGGGAGGGATATGTAAGGGTGGGACTGGGAGAAGAGGAAGGAGGGAGACTGATCAGGATGTGAAGTGAATAAATAAAAAAAATCGATAAAGGGAGGTTTATTAGCCACTCCTCCTATGTGGGTTCATTGGTCCCAAAGGGTCCAAGGAAGTCAAGTGCATAGGCTAGGGTGGAGAAATTTTATAGACTGTAGGTGCAGGGTGATGATGTGTCTGCCACAAGCTGGTGCCCAAGTATAGTCAAGAGCTGAGCACTTTGGTGGGGATTAGGGTAGCTGGAAGCATCATGGAAGGAGGTTGTGACAGCTGTCAAGAATGTGGAACTGAGAATATACATAGACGTTTTGCATTAGAAAGCTCATGACTAGAATGTTCTTACATGTTTTCTCTCCCAACACTGCCTTCTCTAATAATGCTTACTCATTTGTAAAGTATATCAGAAAACAATTTGAACAGTAAAACATTGAATACACTTTATTGATGTTTCCTCTGGCTCTTGGAAATATTCTTTTGTTTAGAGTTTTTCAGTAGGGTAGTACAGGGGGAAAAGGAGGACAGGCAGAGTTTTCCAACTCATGCAGGAGTAATCAGGGGTTCCAGCTTAACACACAGTTGTGAAGAGATCCTGTGTTGCAGTCAGACATTGAACCAACCAGAAAACCACACATTCACTCAAAATATCCACACACATTAAATTAAAACCATCTCAAAGTTTTATTAATATTACTGGTACATGTTGATATATCTTACTTTGAACTTCAACTCATTTAAAAAAGCATAATAGTAGAAAAAAATCTTATCTCCTTCAACACTGCCTTTATGCCAAGCATTGTGCTATTAAATTTAAACATTTTTCTCATATAGTCCTTATATAAAATCCAGCAATGTAGATTACCAATAAAGTGAATATTTTGAGACTACATCTTGCTCTGCAGGCAAGGATGAGTTTGAACTCATGTTCCTTCTACCTGAGCTTTTTTAAGTCCTGAAATTTTAGTTAACTAAGTACATACCTTGAGGGCTTTGTTTTGCTTTGTTTAGTTTAGTTTTGTTTTATTCATATGTAGAGAAATGCTGGTGTCTTAGTTGATTTGAAACATGGAAATTTCTTTTGTCAAATCTCCTTTTCCATGTTTCTTCAAATAATTCTAGATGGACCTTATCACTTCCTACATTTTATATCAGAAGCAAACTGCATTTCTTTGTCCATGAGCTTCTACAGCAGTAGGGTTAAGGAATAGAAAGGAGGCAAGTTTCCAGGTAGTATAGTACAGCTCTATCTTTAAGCATCTCTCATCCCTGTCCTACTCATATTCTTTATCCACATGACTGAACCTGATGCACAGTTGTTTTGCTTTAGAATGCTCATGACTAGATTCTCCTTATATTTCTTCTTCCCCAACACTGATTTCTTTAATTATGTTTCCTTTTTTTGTAAACTATGTCAGAAAGTAAATTGAACAATAAAACACTTACTGATGTTTCCTTTTTGCCTTAAGTGTATCTTGTCATTCTCTTAATATCTTCATATTGTCTGTTATATTTCATTGTGGGTTAATGTTCATCATTGACCCGTAAGCACAATTGTATTGGAAAAGCAAAGCCTGGGAAAGGCATGATAATATTGGCTACAGATAACTGTTCACTTACCCTCCTCCAAACTGGTCTTCAGACCAAACTTGACTGGATTTTTTCTGTAACCAGCAAAAGGCTATGCCCTGTATTTAATTATCCCCTACATCTTAGCCTCTGAGAACACTGTACTTATTAATTTGCTAACACGCCAATACATCTTACAACTTTTACATCTACAATAATATTTCTCTTACCTGGAACATTTTTGTTATTCCATTATTCATCTGACAAGGTTAAAGATATTAAAAAACCTGTATAGATAACTTTCCTTATTTATCCATCCCTTCTTGGAAAGCTAATCATATTTTAATATTGCTAGAGGTTCCATGCTGCTTATGACATTATTTCTTGTATTTATAGTTGTATTTATCTTTAAAGGTGGAGTCCATTTTGAGCATAAATTCCTAGAATTTAATAGTTTCAAAGATGTAAAAACAAATGCCATTGAATATTCACCACGATTCTTACATTGCATCAATATTAATTTAGTCATATTTATCTTTATTGATCAATATAACCATTTTCAGTACAGAGACAGTTTGCCCTTAACTCTTTCTACTCCCTAGAACTAAAGAATGTTCAATGTCTAAGAAGACTAATAATGGGTAGTTACTATTGCCAGGTGCTTTTGACTAGCATCAAAATATGGCTCTTTATAGTACATATTAATACATATTACAGCTTAAGTCAAGCCTACCTACTTCTCTAAATAGAGGAAGCCATTTCCCACCTTCCAAATATTTCTTTCTGTTCTGAAAGGTTACATCAAAATCATCATGATTAATAGTTGGCTTATCAGCTTCACTTAAGCAAACTTTAGAAGGATTTGTTATCATTCTTTAAGAATTCTATATAAAATAAAACTTCCAAAGACAATATATTATGCCAGCAATATCACAAAAATGACATTTTCATTGTTATTGGATATCTATTAAAATTGTCACCACCATTTATTACATTTTGATATTAAAAGGGGCTCTCTTTTACGATACTTGTCCTAAAATGTTCTTTGTCAAACATAAAAAATACCTTTGGAAAATCCTATGGTCTGGAAATTGATCTTTCAATTATCTATACTTAAAATAAATGTACTCTTTCTATAGACTTCAAATTTTCACACCTTCATTCCTTGTTTCCCTTTTCCCCTCTCATTCATTAGAGGAGGGGAGGCTAAATTCTGCTTGTGTTTGCATTGATACTGAGGGCAAGATTCCACACATCAAAGGCTCCATTTAGTAAAAGTGCAAATTAATTGAAAAAAAAAACAATGGAAATAATGTTCCCCAAGTGTTTCCTGTGTTTTGTTTTTTATTGACGCTTTGAGAATTTCAAACAATGTATTTGATCATATCCACTGCCTTCCTCACTCCTCATTTCGTTCTGACCTAACTTTCTATCCTTTATTTCACGCTTATATCCCTGCTCCTTGAAAGCAAATGCCTAGGAAAGCATCTTTCTTATTTCAGTACATAGGAGTGACTGTGACTCCATGTGGGCCAGGTTTCATCCCAAAAAAGTAACAGATCTTGCTGGAGTCATCCAACTTGGTACTGGTATTGAAAAAAAATCATGAAGTTTTACACCATGTTTTTTAGAGAGCTAATAAGACTAGGCAATATGTGGCAAAGCCTCCATTCCTGTAAAAATATCCTGAGAGGACTGCCAAATGGAATGAAGTGACCTCAAGTAACAGGTTATACATGTTTGCAAGTGTTAGAAAAAGAACATGGGGCTACCAAAATCCTTGGAATGCAGATGAGCCCCAAATCCCTTCTGTTGGTGTTTGGAATAATACTTCTTTTGTATGCCCTTATTTTTTCTTATGGAAAACATTTTGAAGGTTCCTTAAGTGTAGCAAAACAAACAAGTCAAACAAACAAACAAGCTAACTAACTAAAACTGATTTTTTGGTTCTAGTTTAGTATGTATCACCAAAGGACTTGAAGTTTATATACTATAAACATAATAGAAACTCCATGCTCATTGCATAATTCTCAATAGCCTAATGTGGATTCAAATATCCATCACCTGTGAAATGGGGGAAAATATTTGCAAATTATACTTATGGCAATAAAATAATGTCCAAAACACATACAGAACTCATATAAGACTATTATAGTTTAAATGCTTGAAAGACTAGATTAAATGTTTTTCAAAAGATATACAAAGGGTAAATAAATACCTGAAAGTGGTCAGCATCATTTATCATTATGAAAATGACATTAAATACAAAATAGGGCACCGTTCAATACTTTTTATAATGAATGCTATAAAAAAGATTAACAATAACAATATTGGTGGATATGTGAGAAGCCATAAAAGTCTTCATCTGTCTCCATAGCTTCTATTTAAAAGCCTTTAAATTAGTCCTAACCATTAATTCCACCTAACATTTCTTCCTAATGGATCTTTTCTTACCTCCAAACTCCATGAGAATTATGTAATACTATACTATTTTTTACTGATCTGAAAAAATATTATTCTATGCCTTCTTTTGATTGTTATTCTGAACTAAAATATCATCTGCAAATTGTGCTTTGTGTTATGACTTTATATAGAAAGGTTAGATGTATGTCTCTTTGGTCCCTATGGTATATTGAACCTAGGTAATTATGCATTGTTTCTTCCTCAAGCTATCCCCAAGTCAGTGGTTTTCAAAATTGAATATACTTCAGAATTGTACAGAAAGGGATTAACAGGTTAAATATAAAATTTTTGTTCTATCCTCTGAAATTCTTATTATATTGATTGTAGGAACCTGAGAATTTGATTATCAAATAAGTTTTCTGATAATTCTTGAAGGTTATTCTATGTCTTAAAGGTTCATAGGTAGATGAGGAAAAAGAAAGCAAGACAGACTGACTGCATGACAGGCTTTAAATACACAGTTCAGGAAACTAGGCCTAAATCTTTGTTTTCAAGAACTATGCAAGTCTAGGCAAGTCCAGGCAAGTCAGTTATTGAAAAAAATCCCAGACCTCAGGCAGCCAGTCAGCAATAACCCTGCCATCAGAAGCTGTCCCACCACCTGGCCTGAGGCAAGAGCAATGGGCCAGCAAAAGTTTCCAGACTTCCCCAGCAACAGTTTCCAGACGCCCATGCCCCAGCAATGGTTCTGGGATGTCCCTAGAGATAGAGCCAACAGATTAATATAAAGGTCACATATCTATCCCCAGAATTCCCCTAATGTGCTTTAAATTGGGCTTGTGAGCTCACATGTGCACTTCCATCTTTGTACATGGTAGAGTCCAGCATTCTTGATTTCTTTGCTTTAGCATACAATTTGAGTCTGGGGTATCATTCTTCAGCAAATCATGGACCATTACAAAAGCAGGTTTCCTGAGATACATGCTTCTTGTTTCTAGAGAACATAGTGAGGTGACATGGTTGAGGGCATTGGGGCTGGTATCTAAATTAGACCAATAGAGAAAATGTGAGGACCTAGCTTACTTGTAACATACCCTTGTTGTCCGTCTGTTTAGTGGGCCTCCAGCCTTATCCTTTTTCTGTCCTGAACATATAAAGCTGCTGTTTTCCCTTTAGCTTGATTCTTCCTGTGGTTGAAATCTTTTCTAAAGTTAATTTTATTTTATGCATATGGGTGTTTCACCTGCATATCTGAGCACTGTGTGCATAGAAGTCAGAGGAGGACACTAGATCCCCTGGTACTAGAATACAAGTGTTTGTGAGTTGTCACATGGGTACCAGGAATTGGACCTAGGTACACAAGAAGAGCAACTAGTGGTTCTTAAATGTTCAGACACCTCTCCAAATCACTCACTGAATTCTTCCTTAGTGTCAGGGAACTGATTCAATAGTCATCCAGACAACTACTGGCACTCTAATTATAATTCTGATATTTCTAGGTTCAATAAAAAATTTGGGAATTACTATTTGTGTCTTGTGAATAATTGTTATGGTTAATATCTCATACATATGGGTTATATGTATCTTTATGTGGATGTGGTAGTTTATGCAATATTATTCATTAGAAATTAATGTATTCTTTACTGATCATTAGTAACTATTTTTGTTTGAGACTCTCCAGTGCTTTTTATTTATAATATATGAATCCTAGCTGTTTCAAATCCACTTTTATCTATATTCTAGCATTTTGATTTTGGAGATTAGTGTTATAAATGTCAAATACCCTGCTATGATAAGAACATCTTGCACTCCCTTTATATTTGTATGTTATGATATATCTTCTTGTGATAAAAAATAACTCAAAATGTCATGGTGATATTTAATAATTTTATGGTAATGGAAGCATGACAGTGGGGGAATAAACTATGGCATGTAAAAAATAAATTAATAAAAACATAAAAAGTAAAACATTTGTTGAAAATAAATACAACATTAAATAATAAAGTAAATTAATATAGATAGAATTCTTTATATTTTTCAAATTTCCTCAAAATGTATCAATGTATCTATTGATAGTATGTTTTAGAGAGGATATCTGTACATCCTTTGCTTTATGAAATAAAGCTGTATTTGTAGGGTTGCTATTTTCTGATATATAATTAGAATAAAACAATAATAAAACCTAGGGTAAAATTTGAATTTGAAGTGGAATCACTATGTGCTTTCATGAGGAATGAATCCTTTGAAAGAAAATCTTATGTATTTTCATAATTCTGGACTGGACCCATGGATTTATAAGAACCTCAAGCTTTCCTGATTCCTAGACAGACTATATTTTAGTTGTTTTTTTTGAGCAAAATTGTATCCATTAACTTTTTTTTTTAATTTTTTTTTTATTTTCTATATTCTTTGTTTACATTCCAAAGGCTTTCCCCTTTCCCAGTTACCCCCCACCATATGTCCCATAATTCCTCTCCCCCCCCATGCTATTCCGCACTCTTCCCCCCCCCCCCCACGATTTCTCTGTTCTGGGTCTACAATACTGGATCCAATCTTTACAGGCCCAGGGTCCTCTCCTTTTTTTCTTCTTGAGAGTCATTTGACTTGCTAATTGTGCCTTGAGTATTTAGGGCTTCTGGGCTCATTAATATCCACTTATCAGTGATTGCATTTCGTGTGTATTCTTTTGTGATTGGGTTAGCTCACTTAGGATGATAGTTTCCAGATCTAACCATTTACCTACAAATTGCATGAATTCATTATTTTTAATTGCTGAGTAGTACTCCATTGTATAAATATACCACATTTTCTGTATCCATTCCTCCTTTGAGGGATATCTGGGCTCCTTCCAATTTCTGGCTATTATAAACAAGGCTGCTATAAACATAGAGGAGCATGTGTCTTTGTTGTATGCAGAGGAATCCTCTGGGTATATGCCCAGGAGTGGTATGCCAGGGTCCTCTGGGAGTGGCATGCCCAATTTTCTGAGGAACCGCCACACTGATTTCCAGAGTGGTTTTACCATTTTGCAATCCCACCAACAGTGGAGGAGTGTTCCTCTTTCTCCACATCCTCGCCAGCACTTGTTGTCTCTCGAGTTTTTAATCTTAGCCATTCTGACTGGAGTGAGGTGGAATCTCAGGGTTGTTTTGATTTGCATTTCCCTGATGACTAATGATGTTGAACATCTCTTAAGGTGTTTCTCGGCCATCCGAATTTCTTCTGGTGAAAATTCTTTGTTTAGCTCTGTACCCCATTTTTTGATAGGGTTATTTGGTTCTTTGGGGTCTAACTTCTTGAGTTCTTTGTATATATTGGATATTAGCCCTCTGTCGGATGTGGGGTTGGTAAAGATCATTTCCCACATTGTTGGTTGCCGTTTTGCCATAGATGGGGAAACCAAGATATTCCACGACAAAACCAAATTTGCAAGATACTTATCTACAAACCCAGCCCTACAAAGGATAATAGGGGAAAAATACCAACACAAGGGGGGAAACAACACCCCAGAAGAAACAAGATAGAAACCCCATCTCATCCAACCCAAAAGAAGAGAACCACTCAAATACAAATAATAATAACAATTCCCAAAATGTCAGGAAGTAATAATTACTATTCCTTAATATCTTTTAATATCAATGGACTCAATTCCCCAATCAAAAGACACAGACTAACAGACTGGATACGGAAACAGGACCCTACATTTTGCTGCATACAGGAAACACATCTCAGTGTCAAAGACAAACACCACCTTAGAGTAAAAGGCTGGAAGACAGTTCTACAAGCAAATGGTCCCAGGAAACAAGCTGGAGTAGCCATTCTAATATCAGATAAAATCGACTTTCAACCTAAAGTCATCAAAAGAGACACAGAAGGTCACTTCCTGCTTGTCAAAGGGAAAATCCACCAAGAAGAATTCTCAATACTGAACATCTATGCGCCAAATGCAAGGGCACCCTCATTCGTAAAAGAAACTTTACTAAAGCTTAAAGCACACATCACACCTAACACAATGATTGTAGGTGACTTCAACACTCCACTCTCCTCAATGGACCGATCAGGAAAGCAGAAACTAAACAGGGACACAGTGAAACTAATTGAAGCTTTGGACCAATTGGATTTAACAGATATATATAGAACATTCCATCCTAAAACAAAAGAGTATACCTTTTTCTCAGCACCGCACGGTACCTTCTCAAAAATTGATCATATAATTGGTCACAAGACAGACCTCAACAAATACAAGAAGATCGAGCTAATCCCATGTCTCCTATCGGATCACTATGGAGTAAAAGTGGTCTTCAATAGCAAGAACAACAATAGAAAGCCCACATACACATGGAAACTGAACAATACTCTACTCAATGACACCCTGGTCAAGGAAGAAATAAAGAAAGAAATCAAAGACTTTTTAGACTTCAATGAAAATGAAGGTACGACCTACCCAAATCTCTGGGATACAATGAAAGCAGTGCTAAGAGGAAAACTCATAGCCCTGAGTGCCTCCAAAAAGAAACTGGAAAGAGCATACACTAGCAACTTAACAGCACACCTGAAGGCGCTGGAACAAAAAGAAGCTAACTCACCCAGGAGGAGTAGAAGAGAGGAAATCATCAAACTAAGGGCTGAAATCAATCAAGCAGAAACAAAGAGAACCATATAAAGAATCAACAAAACCAAGAGCTGGTTCTTCGAGAAAATCAACAAGATAGATAAACCCTTAGCTAGACTAACCAAAGGGCACAGAGATAGTATCCAAATTAACAAAATTAAAAATGAAAAGTATCCATTAACTTTTAATAATGTTTTTAATTAAATATTGCAGTTTGAAATGGCAAAACTGGCTCTGGAGGTAAATAGAATGAACAATGCACTATAAATATCATGTTTGGCTAGACAGATTGATTAGCAGCACCCATGTCTGGCAACTTACAACTGTATGTAACCCCAGCTCTTTGTTATATAATACATACTTCTGGTTTCAGTGGACACCCAAACAGACATGTGGCATACTTATGCAAATGAAAATAATAAAATGAACACTTAATAGTAACATAAATTGATCAGGAGAGTAGGATATGGTAGTTAACAAATGCCATGCTTATTGTCAAACCAGAGCAAAGTAAGTCTCAGAAAGCACCAAATAAAGCTTCCAACAATGGATTCATAGAGTTTACTTGTATGGAACATGTTGTATAAAGTTGTGGTGTATGCTGTATGGCAAGGAGATCATACAGAAAGCAACATTTAATTTCAGTGCTAGGCCCACATTGACATGCCAGATCTCATAACAGAAGGAACAGAGATTGGCAAGGAGGTCTATTATTATTTGAAAGGATTTTCATTGACATCCCTGTCATAAGGAGCATGTGAATAGTGACTAGATAATAAAATGAGAAACAGAATGAATAATAATCATTTTTCCAATATAATTCCTAGAGGAATATCAAGAACTTAAAATGTTCTTGGCAACTTGAAGCCTTCTCATTGTGACAAACTTCTTGAAACAAATGTCAGGGTTCCTGAAGAATACAGAATATCTTCATGTAACTTCACAGATAGTGACTAATACTAGGAAAGAAGATAGCCAGGAAAACATGAAGATGGACAAAGGAACTGATGAGCCTAATATCTCTGAGTTGTTTTGCAAGTCTAGAAAACACTTCAACAAGAAACTGAAAAAGGACCAGCGGTGTAGCGGCGGGCCTCCATATTGCAACCAGGACACAGCTGGAAAGGCCCAGGTAAACACCCCTTCCAGGGCTACACTCACGGGGGTATCTGCTAGGGTCTCGGAGCCAAGCAGGCAGAGTCCCGCCTAGGCTCTGTGGGACATCCCCGAGCCCTCTGGTGAGCACCAAGGCTGCGTTCTGCAACGAGCTCGCCCGCCCCTGGACCAGCGGTGTAGCGGCGGGCCTCCATATTGCAACCAGGACACAGCTGGAAAGGCCCAGGCTCTGTGGGACATCCCCGCCCTCGGGTGAGCACCTAAGCTGCGTTCTGCAACCAGCTCGCCGGCCCCTAGACCAGCGGTGTAGCCGGCCCCCAGACCAGCGGTGTAACGGCGGGCCTCCATATCGCAACCAGGACACAGCTGGAAAGGCCCAGGCTCTGTGGGACATCCCCGCCCTCTGGTGAGCACCTAAGCTGCGTTCTGCAACCAGCTCGCCGGCCCCTAGACCAGCGGTGTAGCAGCGGGCCTCCATATTGCAACCAGGACACAGCTGGAAAGGCCCAGGTAAACACCCCTTCCAGGGCTACACTCACGGGGGTATCTGCTAGGGTCTCGGAGCCAAGCAGGCGGAGTCCCACCTAGGCTCTGTGGGACATCCCCGAGCCCTCTGGTGAGCACCAAGGCTGCTTCTGCAACCAGCTCGCCGGCCCCTGGACCAGCGGTGTAGCAGCGGGCCTCCATATTGCAACCAGGACACAGCTGGAAAGGCCCAGGCTCTGTGGGACATCCCCGCCCTCTGGTGAGCACCTAGGCTGCGTTATGCAACCAGCTCGCCGGCCCCTAGACCAGCGGTGTAGCAGCGGGCCTCCATATCACAACCAGGACACAGCTGGAAAGGCCCAGGCTCTGTGGGACATCCCCGCCCTCGGGTGAGCACCTAAGCTGCGTTCTGCAACCAGCTCGCTGGCCCCTAGACCAGCGGTGTAGCGGCGGGCCTCCATATTGCAACCAGGACACAGCTGGAAAGGCCCAGGTAAACACCCCTTCCAGGGCTACCCTCACGGGGGATCTGCTAGGCTCTCGGAGTTCCTTGCAACCAGGACACAGCTGGAGAAGCCCAGGTAGACAGACTCCAACAGGGGCTACAATCGCATGGGTGGCAGCCAGCTTATGATCCCTTAAAGCAGCAGTCACACATATTCACCAATAGAGAAACAACAGGTGAGCCCAGCCTCACAGGAGATTCAAACACCAGCCACTGACAACAAGGCCAACTAAAACCAGAAATAACCAGATGGCAAAAGGAAAACGAAGGAACGTTACTAACAAAAATCAAGGCAACATGACAGCATCTGAACCCAGTTCTCCAACAACAGGAATCCCTGGATACCCTAAAACACCAGAAAAACAAGACTTGGATATAAAATCACTGGTCAGGATGCTGGTAGCTGAACACATAGAAAAATCTCGTAAAGAAATAGAGGAGAAAATGGATCAAAAGTTAGAAGCCTTTACGAGGCAAATACAAAAATCACTTCAAGAAATGCAGGAGAAGATGGATCAAAGAGAAGAAGACAATAAGGAAGAAAGACAAAAGTCACTTAAAGAACTACAGAAGAACGTGGGCCAACAAGTAGAAGCTATGAAAGAGGAAGCACAAAAATCTATTAAAGAAATACATGAAAACACAATCAAGCAAGCAAAAGATCTGAGCACATCCATCCAGATACTAAAAACAGAAGTAGAAACAACTAAGAAATCACAGAGGGAGACAACATTGGAGATAGAAAACCTGGGGAAGAAATCAGGGGCCATAGACGCAAGTATCAACAATAGAATACAAGAGATAGAAGACAGAATCTCAGAAGCCGAAGATAACATAGGAACCATTGATTCAACAGTCAAAGAAAATACTAAATGCAAAAAGGTGGTAACCCAAAACATCCAGGAAATCCAAGACACTATGAGAAGACCAAACCTAAGGATTATAGGTATAGACGAGAGTGAAGATTTACAAGTTAAAGGGCCAGCTAATATCTTCTATAAAATTATGGAAGAAAACTTCCCCAACCTAAGGAGAGAGATGCCCATGAATATACAAGAAGCCTATAGAACCCCAAACAGACTGGACCAGAACAGAAATACATCCCGTCACATAATAATCAAAACTCCAAATGTAATAAACAAAGAAAGAATACTAAAGGCAGCAAGAGAAAAAGGCCAAGTAACATATAAAGGAAAACCTATCAGAATAACACCAGACTTCTCACCTGAGACCATGAAAGCTAGAAGATCCTGGGCAGATATCATGCAAACTCTAAGAGAACACAAACTTCAGCCAAAACTACTTTACCCAGCAAAACTCTCAATTGCCATTGATGGAGACATCAAGGTATTCCATGACAAAACCAAATTTGCAAGATATCTCTCCACAAATCCAGCCCTACAAAGGATAATAGGGGGAAAACACCAAGACAAGGACAGAAACTACACCCGGGAAGAAGCAAGATAGAAACCTCCTCTCATCAAACCCAAAAGAAGATAACCTCTCGAATATAAAAAATAAGATAAATAAATATAATTTCAAAAATGTCTGGAGGTAATAATTACTATTCCTTAATATCTCTTAACGTCAATGGACTCAATTCCCCAATAAAAAGACATAGATTAACAGACTGGATACGGAAACAGGACCCTACATTTTGCTGCATACAGGAAACACATCTCAGTGTTAAAGACAAACACTACCTTAGAGTAAAAGGCTGGAGGACAATTTTACAAGCAAATGGTCTCAGGAAACAAGCTGGAGTAGCCATTCTAATATCAGATAAAATTGACTTTCAACCTAAAATCATCCAAAGAGACTCAGAAGGTCACTTCTTGCTGGCCAAAGGGAAAATCCACCAGGAAGAGCTCTCAATACTGAACATCTATGCTCCAAATGCAAGGGCACCCTCCTTCGTAAAAGAAACCTTACTAAAGCTTAAAGCACACATTACACCTAACACAATAATTGTGGGTGACTTCAACACCCCACTCTCCTCAATGGACCGATCAGGAAAGCAGAAACTAAACAGGGACACAGTGAAACTAATTGAAACTCTGGACCAATTGGATTTAACAGATATATATAGAACATTTCATCCTAAAGCTAAAGAATATACCTTTTTCTCAGCACCGCATGGTACCTTCTCCAAAATAGACCATATAATCGGTCACAAGACAGATGTCAACAAATACAAGAAGATCGAGCTAATCCCATGCCTCTTATCAGATCACCATGGAGTAAGAGTGGTCTTCAATAGCAACAAAAACAACAGAAAGCCCACATACACATGGAAACTGAACAATACTCTACTCAATGACACCTTGGTCAAGGAAGAAATAAAAAAAGAAATCAAAGACTTTTTAGAATTCAATGAAAATGAAGGTACAACCTACCCAAATCTATGGGACACAATGAAAGCAGTGCTAAGAGGAAAACTCATAGCTCTAAGTGCATCCAAAAAGAAACTGGAGAGAGCATACACTAGCAGCTTAATGGCAAACCTTAAAGCCCTGGAAGAAAAACAAGTTAATTCACCCAGGAGGAGTAGAAGACAAGAAATCATCAAACTCAGGGCTGGAATCAATCAAATAGAAACAAAGAGAACCATACAAAGAATCAACAAGACCAGGAGCTGGTTCTTTGAGAAAATCAACAAGATAGATAAACCCTTAGCCAGACTAACCAAAGGACACAGAGACAGTATACAAATTAACAAAATTAGAAATGAAAAGGGAGACATAACAACAGAAACTGAGGAAATTCAAAAGATCATCAGATCCTACTACAAAGGTCTATACTCAAAACAACTGGAGAATCTGGAGGAAATGGACGATTTCCTAGACAGATATCAAATACCAAAATTAAATCAGCATCAAGTAGACCAGCTAAATAGTCCCATAACCCCTAAAGATATAGAAGGGGTTATAGAAAGCCTCCCAACCAAAAAAAGTACGGGACCAGATGGTTTTAGTGCAGAATTCTACCAGACCTTCAAAGAAGACTTAACACCAATACTCTCCAAACTATTCCACAAAATAGAGACAGAAGGGACACTGCCCAACTCATTCTTCGAAGCCACAATTACGCTAATACCTAAACCACAAAAAGATCTAACAAAGAAAGAGAACTTCAGTCCAATTTCTCTGATGAATATAGATGCAAAAATACTAAATAAAATTCTTGCTAACCGAATCCAAGAGCACATCAAAACGATCATCCACCATGATCAAGTAGGCTTCATCCCAGGGATGCAGGGATGGTTCAATATATGGAAATCCATCAATGTAATCCACTACATAAACAAACTGAAAGAAAAAAACCACATGGTCATCTCATTAGATGCTGAAAAAGCATTCGACAAAATTCAGCATCCTTTCATGCTAAAAGTCTCGGAAAGAGCAGGAATTCAAGGCCCATACCTAAACATAGTAAAAGCAATCTACAGCAAACCAGTAGCCAACATCAAAATAAATGGAGAGAAACTTGAAGCATTCCCACTAAAATCAGGGACTAGACAAGGCTGCCCTCTCTCTCCATATCTTTTCAATATAGTACTTGAAGTTCTAGCAAGAGCAATTAGACAACATAAGGAAGTCAAAGGGATACAAATTGGAAAGGAAGAAGTGAAACTATCATTATTTGCAGACGATATGATAGTTTACCTAAGCGACCCAAAAAACTCCACCAGAGAACTTCTACAGCTGATAAACAACTTCAGCAAAGTGGCAGGTTATAAAATTAACTCAAGCAAGTCAGTGGCCTTCTTGTACTCAAAGGAGAAGCAGGCTGAGAAAGAAATTAGGGAAATAACACCCTTCACAATAGCCACAAACAACATAAAGTATCTTGGCGTAACTCTAACCAAACAAGCGAAAGATCTGTACAACAGGAACTTCAAGTGCTTGAAGAAAGAAATCGAAGAAGACCTCAGAAGATGGAAAAATATTTCTTGCTCCTGGATTGGCAGGATCAATATAGTAAAAATGGCCATCTTGCCAAAAGCAATATACAGATTCAATGCAATCCCCATCAAAATCCCAACTCAATTCTTCATAGATCTAGAAACAGCAATTCTCAAATTCATCTGGAGCAACAAAAAACCCAGGATAGCTAAAACTATTCTCAACAATAAAAGGACTTCTGGGGGAATCAATATCCCTGACTTCAAGCAGTACTACAGAGCAATTGTGTTAAAAACTGCATGGTATTGTTATAGCAACAGGCAAACAGATCAATGGAACAGGATTGAAGACCCTGAAATTAACCCACAGACTTATGGTCACTTGATCTTTGATAAAGGAGCCACAACCATCCAGTGGAAAAAAGATAGCCTTTTCAACAAATGGTGCTGGTTCAACTGGAGGTCAACATGCAGAAGAATGCGAATTGACCCACTCTTATCTCTTTGCTCTAAGATCAACTCCAAGTGGATCAAGGACCTCCACATAAAACCAGACACACTGAAACTATTAGAAAAGAAACTTGGGAAGACCCTGGAGGACTTGGGCACAGGGGAAAAGTTCCTGAACAGAACACCAATAGCGTACGCACTAAGATCAAGAATCGACAAATGGGACCTCATAAAATTACAAATTTTCTGCAAAGCAAAGGACACTGTCCGAAGGACAAAACGGCAACCAACAAAGTGGGAAAAGATCTTTACCAACCCCACATCCGACAGAGGGCTAATATCCAATATATACAAAGAACTCAAGAAGTTAGACCGCAAAGAACCAAATAACCCTATCAAAAAATGGGGCACAGAGCTAAACAGAATTTTCACCAGAAGAAATTCGGATGGCCGAGAAACACCTTAGGAGATGTTCAATATCATTAGTCATCAGGGAAATGCAAATCAAAACAACCCTGAGATTCCACCTCACACCAGTCAGAATGGCTAAGATTAAAAACTCAAGAGACAACAAGTGCTGGCGAGGATGTGGAGAAAGAGGAACACTCCTCCACTGTTGGTGGGATTGCAAAATGGTAAAACCACTCTGGAAATCAGTTTGGCGGTTCCTCAGAAAATTGGGCATGGCACTTCCAGAGGACCCTGGCATACCACTCCTGGGCATATACCCAGAGGATTCCCCTACATGCAATAAAGACACATGCTCCACTATGTTTATAGCAGCCTTGTTTATAATAGCCAGAAATTGGAAGGAGCCCAAATATCCCTCAAAGGAGGAATGGATACAGAAAATGTGGTATATTTATACAATGAAATACTACTCAGCAATTAAAAATAATGAATTCATGCAATTTGTAGGTAAATGGTTAGACCTGGAAAATATCATCCTGAGTGAGCTAACCCAATCACAAAAGAATGCACATGAAACGCAATCACTGATAAGTGGATATTAATGAGCCCAGAAGCACTAAATACTCAAGACACAAATAGCAAGTCAAATGATTCCCAAGAAGAAGAAAGGAGAGGACCCTGGGCATGTAAAGATTGCATCCAGTTTAGTAAAGAAACCGAGGGGGGGAGGGGGAATGATTGGGGAATAGTTGGGGGGGAGAAGAACTATGGGAACTATGGTGGGTGGGAACTGGGAAAGGGGAAAGCCTTTGAAATGTAAACATAGAATATAGAAAATAAAAATAACTAAAAAAAAAAAAGAAAGAAACTGAAAAAGAGGAGTGCAAATGATACACTGATGCTGCTCGTGTGGCATTATCACTCACAGTTGGAGAAAGCAGACTATTATTTTCCATCTATAGCCATAGACTTATGAAATTTGGTAAATGTCAGATCTGAATATTTAGAATTGGGTTAGAAACTGGAAATTAAGTGAAGTAAAGAAAATGATTTTTGTTTGTTTACCCTATATTTTAATGCATTATGATCTAAAACAAGAGAAAATAACCCAATACCCCAGAAGCTGGTGATATAGAGTAATAAAAACATAAGACTACCAAATGATAGTCAAAGACATTAAAACACATGTAACAATATAGAATATTTAGAAAAGTTTAGAGGTATATAAATTTTCCTTTAAAAAGGATTTCAGATAGTAAATGGGAATCATGACAATAAATATGTAATTTAATATTGACTCACAAGACTTGTTTGTGATTACTAGATATTTTCTCGCTTTAAATTTATATATAATCTTAATTACAAGAAGGATAGAATGATAGTATCTATAGATAAAAAGCAGCAGATATCTGATAGATGTGAATGTTGATTATTTTTATGCTTCAAGGAGTAAAACTAGGAATAATCTATAAAAATTATGAATTTTTAATTTAGATATTATAGTTCATCTTCTTTAATAATTAATTATTTATCTATTTCTATTTCAGAGAAATCTATAATCACTTTGAACAATTGTCCGTATATGGTTTATTTATGGATAATTTGAAAGCTGATTTTTAACCTAACAGTGAAAGTGGAAAAACAGATGAATTTGAAAATTGCTCTAAGTCTATGAAGAATTGAGTTGGGATTTTGATGGGGATTACATTGAATATGTAGACTGCTTTTGGCAAGAGAGACATTCTTACTATATTAATCCTGCCAACCCACAAGCATAGAAAATTTTTGATATTCTGAGGTCTTCTTTGATTTCTTTCTTCGAAGACATGAAGTTCCTGTCATACAAATCTTTCACTTGTTTGGTTAGAGTCACACCAAGATACTTTATATTGTTTGTGGCTATTGTGAAGGGTGTCATTTCCCTAATTTCATTCTCAGCCTGTTTATCCTTTGAGTATAGGAAGGGTACTGATTTGCTTGAGTTAATTTTATATCCAGACACTTTGCTGAAGTTGTTTATCAGCTGTAGGAGTTCTCTGGTGGACTTTTTTCGTGGCTTAAGTATACTATCATATCATCTGCAAATAGTGATAGTTTGATGTCTGTTTTTCCAATTTGTATCCTGTTGACTTCCTTTTGTTGTTTAATTGCTCTGGCTAGAACTTCAAGTACTATATTGACTAAATATGGAGAGAGAGGGCAGCCTTGTCTATTCCCTGATTTTAGTGGGACTGTTTCAAGTTTCTCTCCATTTAGTTTGATGTTGGCTGCTGGTTTGCTAAAACTATTCTCAACAGTAAAAGAACTTCTGGAGGAATCAGTATCCCTGACCTCAAGCAGTACTACAGAGCAATAGTGTTAAAAACTGCATTGTATTGGTACAGTGACAGGCAAGTAGATCAATGGAATAGGATTGAAGACCCAGAAATAAACCCACAGAATTATGGTCACTTGATCTTTGAAAAGGGAGATAAAACCATTCAGTGGAAAAAAACAGCCTTTTCAACAAATTATGCTGTTTCAACTGGAGGTCAGCATGCAGAAGAATGCAAATTGATCCATTTTTATCTCCTTGTACTAAGCTCAAGTCCAAGTGAATCAAGAACCTCCACATAAAACCAGACATACTGAAACTAACAGAAAAGAAAGTTAAGACCCTTAAGGACATGGGCACAGGGGAAAATTTCCTCAACAGATCACCAATAACTTATGGTCTAAGATCAAGAATTGACAAATGGGACCTCATAAAATTACAAAGTTTCTGTAAAGCAAAAGACACTGTCAAAAGGACAAATTGGCTACCAAGTAATTGGGAAAAGATCTTCATCAACCATACGTCTGACAGAGGGCTAATATCCAATGTATACAAAGAACTCAAGAAGTTAGACCCCAGAAAACCAAATAACCCTATCAAAAAATGTGGTACAGAGCTAAACAAAGACTTTTCACCTGAAGAACTTTGGATGGTTGAGAAGCACCTCAAGAAATGTTCAGCATCATTAATCTTTAGGGATATGCAAATCAAAACAACCCTGAGATTTCACCTCACACCAGTCAGAATGGCTAAGATTAAAAACTCAGGAAACAGCAGGTGTTGGCAAGGATGTGGAGAAAGAGGAACACTCCTTCACTGCTGGTGGGATTGCAAGCTGGTAAAACCACTCTGGAAATCAATCTGGCGGTTCCTCAGAAAACTGGACGTGGTACTTCTGGAGGACCCTGCCATACCACTCCTGGGCGTATACCCAGAAGATTCCCCAGCATGCAATAAGGACACATGCTCCACTATGTTAATAGCAGCCTTATTTATAATAGTCAGAAGCTGGAAAGAACCCAGATGTCCCTCAACAGAGGAATGGATACAAAAAATGTGGTATATATACACAATGGAGTACTATTCAGCCATTAGAAACAATGAATTTGTGAAATTCTTAGACAAATGGATGGAGCTGGAGAACATCATACTAAGTGAGGTAACCCAGTCTCAAAAGAATACCCAATGTATGCACTCACTGATAAATAGATATTAGCCTAGAATCTTGGAACACCAAAGACACAATCCACATACCAAATGAAGTCCAAGAAGAAGGAAGGAGTGGACCCTAGTTCTGGAAAGGCTCAATGCATCAGTGTAGGGGAATACCAGATCAGGGAAGTGGGAAGGGGTGGATGGGGGAACAGGGGGAGGGAAAATGGCATGTGGGACCTTTGGGGGCGGGGAACAAGGAAAAGGGAAATGAAATGTAAATAAATAATATATCCAATAAAAAAAGAATGAAGAAATCATGAGTTTTGCTGAAAGTGGATGGAACTAGAAATGATCATTCTGAGTGAGATAACTCAGACCCAAAAGGATATGCATGGTATTAACTCACTAATAAGTGGATATTAGCCAAAAAATAAAGATACAATTCCCAGAACTCAAGGTTAACAAGCAGAGGGGTCCAAGTGAGGATGCTTCAATTCCAATTGGGAGGGTATAGTAGCTATTTCTGTTTGTCAACTTGACTATATCTGAAATGAATTACAATCCAGAATTGGAAGGCTCACCTGTGATCCTAATCTGGAGGCTTGGGGATACAAGCTTCTAACCTGGATCTTGTTTTGGAGATCTTGAATCACAGTGGCTATGAACTCCTGAAGATTAAGACAGGGAGATCTCTGAGTTCTAGGTCATCTGGGACAAAGAAAGTCCCAGACCCAGCTGTGGTGGCACACACCTTTAATCTGGGTCACATCTTCTGTTGGAGACCTACATAAGGATATTAAAAGGAGAAAGTTTAACTTTCTCTTCTTCGTGTGATTGCCCTGTGGGACTGAGCAACTTCTAGATCCTTGGACTTCCATTCACAGCTGCTGCTGACCATTTTTGGGAGCTAGACAAAAGACTGTAAGTCATCAACAAATTCCCTTACGATATTGAAACTACCCATAAGTTCTGTGACTCTAGAGAACCCTGACTAATAGAGAGGGAGAAGATAATGGGAACCTGGGTGGGAGAAGGGAGGAATAGGGATAAAGGGGAACATGATCAGATATGGGGGGCAGAAGACAGGATTAAAGTCCTGAGGACCAGCAGAATACATGGAAATATGCAACCTCAGGGGGGTAGGTGGGAGGTTGAGGAACTCTCTAGAATATACCAAAGACCTGGGAGGTGAGAGTCTCTTGGGATTCATAGGAAGAGACCTTAGATGAAATGCCCAACAGTGGGAGGAGGGAACTCAGTAGAAAGACAAGGAATCAAGTGGAGGGATGGGGTTGCCCTCCCACAGTTAAAATTCTGACCCAGGATCATTACTTTTTAAAAGAACTGCAGGGACATAAATTGAGAAGGGACTGAGGGAAAGGTGGTCCAGTGACTTGTTCAACTTGAGATCCATATCAAGGAGAGACTTCAAGGTCTGACACTATGACTGATACTATGGTGTGCTTACAGACAGGAGCCTAGCATGACTGTCCTCCAAGAGGCCCAACAGGCAGCTGACTGAGACAGAGGAAGTTATTTATGCCCAACCATTGGACTCAAGGTTGAATTAGGGAAAGACTGGAAGCTTAGGAGGAGGGTGACCCCATACAAAGACTAGCAGTTTCAACTAACCTGGACACCAGAGATATCTGAAACACTCAACCACCAATCAGGTAGCATATATGAGCTCTTCCAAGGCCTCCAACACATATATAGCAGAGAACTGTCTGGTTTGACCTCAGTGGGAGAAGATGCACCTAACCCCTGTAAGACTTGAGGCCCCAGGCAGTGGGTAGGCCTGGCCTGGAGTGGGGAGTGGGGGAAAAACATCATCTTGGAGACAAGGAGAGGAGGAATGGGATGGGGAACTGTGGGAGGGGGGACCAGTAGTGGAGCAAAGGTTGAACTGTTAAAAAAAAAAGTAAAAAATATAAGAAAAGAAACATTTCAAGAAAAAAATATATTTGCATTTAGTTTTATAGTCTTGATTAGACTTACAATGAAATTATTATTTGGGAAATTATTTTTTAATATTTATTTGTTTCTATTTTATGTGTATGAGTTTTTTCCTGTATGTATATATGTGTACAATCTATATGCCTGGTTTCAGTGGTAGTCAGATGAGGGCATTTGATTGCCTGTAACTAGAATTACAAATTCCTTCAGGCTACCATTTCAATGCTTGGAAGTGAACGCAGATTCTCTGCCAGAGGAGTAAGTGCTCTTAATCATTGTTTCCCTGGGAAACAATTTATCCAGTCCCTGGAAAGTACCTTCTTCCTTGAACAAATTAAGATGTTGGCAATGAAAAGCTTTTATTATATTTTGGTTTTGGTAGTGTCATTAAGTCCACACAAGAAAACATACTCAAATGAATGTCCAATGATTATTTTCAACAATATATGTGGGATACTCTATATGCTGTTCAACACAATTTTGCTCATGTTTATAGGGTTATGGGGTCCTCTGTCTGCTCTGCCACAGGGCTTGGTCATTCAGGGAGCCAGGATGCTGGAAGTGATCTTTCTTACCCCATTCTGACAGGATGTGGGAATTCTGACTGCTCCTACCTGCTGGGCAGGTAGTGGACTGTAGGGAAGTCCTAGGTCACCACTGGGAGAGGTGAGAAAGCACAGTCTGGGGCACTGAGGCAGGTGGGGTTATGGGGAGGGTGAAGCTCTGGCTCCTCCCCTCCAGTGGGGAGAGTTCCTGGCTTTGTAGGTGGTTGGCTTGGGCTTGGTATGGGATTGGTAGCCATGACTGGGAGCATGGCAGCTCTATAGGTGAAGGCCTTCTCCATGTCTCCCCTCATCGAATCCTGATGAAAAGAAGCAGTCCATGGTATTAAGGCATTTATTATCACGGTGTAAAGTGAATGAGAAAAACCAGGGTGGGCCTAGGTTAAATGCCTTTTGTAGGGAGGAATGTCTGGGAACAAAAGTTTATTGGCTAAGCCTTCCAGGCCTCTATGTACCTCATTAAAATGGAGATCTGTCTTGAGCTTATGTGACTAGAGGCCATGTCTTCTACATGTGGAGGGGCTTGGGACATTTCCCCTATATGACTGATGGCCACAAATCTAGGGGGCAGGGTGCTGTGGCTAATTATAGAGGTCTGGCGCCCAGGAACAAGTGAAACTCCTACAGGTCCATCATGGTCTTAGGGTTTTGAGCCTTTGCTCAGCCAGGAACAAAGCTACCTTTAATGGTCCCATACATGTTCTTAATTATTGCCTGAGAATATATCTATGTATTGTTTGAGTGTGTGTGCATACATGTGAGTGTTCATTTGGAGAGCTGGGGAAGGAGCACACCACATGTACAAGGCCAAAGAAGAATAATGAGTATCCACCTTTATCATTTTCTGCCTAATTGCCTAGAGAAAAGTCTCTCATTGAACCTGGAGGTCCCTGGTTCTCAGTTCTGACTCATTTAATTTTGCCTGGCTGTCTAGGAATCTCAAAGCATTCTACTGTCTCTTCTTGAATGCCAGTGATGGAGGGTATAGGCATTCTCAGTTTTTACATAGGCACTAGGGATCTGAACTCAGACTACCAAGCATAAACAGCAAAGCACCTTTACCATGGAGCCAATCACATCAGCATTATTATTGCCTTTATTAAGTATCTACACATATATATTATTTTGTATAGAAACGGGTGTTAAAAATTTGGGCCTTTTGTCCATATTTAAAAAATTCTACTCAAGGCTAGTAATAGATTAATCTGTGATAAATGTAAATCCTTATCTGGAAAAAAAATCATGTACTCCAAATATCTTCCATCCTTATTCTTCATATTCTACCATTTAATATTTCTTTTTTCTTTTTTCTTTTTTTAACTTTTTATTAGATATTTGCTTTATTTATATTTCCAATGGTATCCCCTTTCTATGTTACCCCATTGAAAATCTCCTATCCCATCCCCCCTCCCCCTACTTCTCCACCCTAATTTCCTAACTTGCATTCCCCTATTCTGGGGAATTGAGCCTTCACAGCACCCATGATCACTCCTCTCATTGATGTCTGAAATGGTCATCTTCTGCTACACATGTAGCTGGAACCATGGGTCCCTCCATGTGTACTCTTTGGTTGGTGGTTTAACTCCTGGGAGCTCTGGGGGTACTGGGTGGTACATATTATTGTTCCTCTTGCAGGGCTGCAAATCTCTTCAGCTCCTTGGGTCCTCTATCTAGCTGCTCCATTGGGGACCCTATGCTCAGTCTATTGTTTGGATGTGAGCCATGGGTATTCTAATCCATTTTGCAATAAGGAGCAAAGTATCCACATTTCAGTCTTCCTTCTTTGTGAACTTCATGTGGTCAGTGAGTTGGGTGTTCTGAGATTTGGGGCAAATACCCACTTATCAGTGAGTGCATAGCATGTGTGTTCTTTTGTGATTGGGTTACCTCACTCAGGATGATAGTTTCTAATTCCATCCATTTGCCTAAGAATTTCATGATTTCGTTGTTTTTAATAGCCGAGTCCTACTACATTGTATAAATGTACCACATTTTCTATATCCATTCCTCTGTTGAAGGACATCTGGGTTCTTTCCAGCTTCTGGCTATTATAAATAAGGCTGCTATAGACATAGTGAAGCATGTGTCCTTTTTATATGTTGGAGCATGTTCTGGGTATAAGCCCAGGAGTGCTATATAGCTGGGTCCTTAGATAGTATTATGTCCAATTTTCTGAGTAACCACCAAACTGATTTCCGGAGTGGTTTTACCAGCTTGCAATCCTACCAGCAGTGGAGGAGTGTTCCTCTTTCTCCACATCCTCACCAAAGCCTGATGTTTCCTGAGTTTTTAATCTTAGCCATTCTGACTGGTGTGAGGTGAAATCTCAGGGTTGTTTTGATTTGCATTTCCCTGATGATTAATGATATTGAACATTTCTAAAGGTGCTTCTCAGTCATTTGAAATTCTTCAGGTGAAAATTCTTTGTTTAGCTCTGTACCCCATTTTTAATAGGGTTATTTGGCTCTCTGGAGTCTAACTTCTTGAGTTCTTTGTATATATTGGATATTAGTCCTCTGTCTGTTGCAGGGTTGTTGAGGATCTTTACCCAATTTGTTGGTTGCCATTTTGTCCAATTGACAGTGTCCTTTGCCTTACAGAAACATCGTAATTTGATAAGGTCCCATTTGTCAATTCTTGATTTAGAGCATAAGCTATTGATATTCTATTCAGGAAAATTTCCCCTGTGTCCATGTGCTCCAGGTTCTTCCCCATTTTCTCTTCTATGAGATTCTGTGTATTTGTTTTTATGTGGAAGTCATTGATCCACTTGGACATGAGCTTTGTGCATGGAGATAAGAATGGATCAATTTGTATCCTTCTACATGTTGACTGCCAGGTGACACAGCACAATTTGTTTAAACTGCTGCCCTTTTACCACTGGATGGTTTTAGCACCTTGCTTGTTCAACAGTCTTTCTGGGAGTCTCAATACACCCCTATGTAGCTGTTCTAATTGTACTGGACTTCATAATACATATACTTTTCACAATCAAAATCTAATGTACTCATTCAGGTACAAAGTCATACTAGATCATATACCTCAGCAAGAGAAGACTGGCCAATGGTTTTCTGGCATGGAGTAAAAAAAATCATATAATCCATTTCTTGCTATTTCATACAAATACAAGGAACAAGAAATAACACCTAATTATAATATGTTTGCAGATTTGGGTGAACTGGAAAAATTGTTTAAACATAAAGTAGTTTGTGCAGGTACTACCTTTTTATTTGTATATATTTGTGCTACTTGTTTATCTACTTGTTTTTCCAGCTTCAAATACATATTCTATAATGGTATAACTGAAAATCTGAAAATTGTATTTCCCATACTCCTTTGCCAGTTAAACTTACATTACCTTCAATCAATAGAGCATACTAGAGATGAGAAAGTGAGGGGAAAGGAGGGGTTTGTTCATGTATTTTCCTTCCTCTGATATTCTTATATTTTATGGTTGTGATCCTAGCCTTTAACGGCTGAGCCATTTCTCCAGTCTGTCCTCTGATATTCTTTTTTTTTAATTTTCTATATTTTTTGTTTACATTCCAAAGGCTTTCCCTTTTCCCAGTTCCCCCCACCATACGTCCCATAAGTCCTCTCCCCCCCCAAATATTCCCCAATCAACCTCCCCCACCATTTCTCTGTTCTGGATCTACAAAACTGGATCCAATCTTTTCAGGACCAGGGTCCTCTCCTTTCTTCTTCTTGGGAATCATTTGACTTGCTAATTGTGCCTTGAGAATTTAGGGCTTCTGGGCTCATTAATATCCACTTATCAGTGATTGCATTTCATGTGTATTCTTTTGTGATTGGGTTAACTCGCTTAGGATGATATTTTCCAGATCTAACCATTTGCCTACAAATTGCATGAATTCATTATTTTTAATTGCTGAGTAGTATGCCATTGTATAAATATACCACATTTTCTATATCCATTCCTCCTTTGAGGGATATCTGGGCTCCTTCCAACTTCTGGCTATTATAAATAAGGCTACTATGAACATTGTGGAGCATGTGTCTTTATTGTATGCAGGGGAATCCTCTGGGTATATACCCAGGAGTGGTATGACAGAGTCCTCTGGAAGTGACATGCCCAATTTTCTGAGGAACCGCCAAACTGATTTCCAGAGCAGTTTTACCATTTTGCAATCCCACCAACAGTGGAGGAGTGTTCCTCTTTCTCCACATCCTCGCCATCTTGAGTTTTTAATCTTAGCCATTCTGACTGGTATGAGGTGGAATCTCAGGGTTGTTTTGATTTGCATTTCCCTGATGACTAATGATGTTGAACATCTCTTAAGGTGTTTCTTGGCCATTCGAATTTCTTCTGGTGAAAATTCTTTGTTTAGCTCTGTACCCCATTTTTTGATAGGGTTATTTGGTTCTTTGGGGTCTATCTTCTTGAGTTCTTTGTATATACTGGATATTAGTCCTCTGTTGGATATGAGGTTGGTGAAGATTTTTTCCCACTTTGTTGGTTGCTGTTTTGTCCTTCTGACAGAGTCCTTTGCCTTACAGAAACTTTGTAATTTTAAGAGGTCCCATTTGTCAATTCGTGATGTTAGAGCATAAGCTATTGGTGTTCTGTTCAGGAACTTTCCCCCTGTGCCCATGTCCTCCAGGGTCTTCCCAAGTTTCTTTTCTAATAGTTTAAGTGTGTCTGGTTTTATGTGGAGGTCCTTGATCCACTTGGAGTTGATCTTAGTACAAGGAGACAAGAATGGGTCGATTTGAATTCTTCTGCATGTTGACCTCCAGTTGAACCAGCACCATTTATTGAAAAGGCTATCTTTTTTTCACTGGATGGTTGTGGCTCCTTTATCAAAGATCAAGTGACCATAAGTCTGTGGGTTCATTTCTGGGTCTTCAGTCCTATTCCATTGATCTATTTGCCTGTTGCTGTACCAATACCATGCAGTTTTTAACACAATTGCTCTGATATTCTTAATTGGCATAAGTAGCTGGGGTGATGACCCATACCAGTACCAGTACCAGTACCAATTCTATTATCTCTTCTTTAAGATCATAGGGAATGGTTGTCTTAATCTCTTTGATATCATATTTTCAGAATGACAGATGGTAAATACTTGGCACATTATCTTGGAATTACATAAGTATTTTGGTTTCTGTTTCAGATATTCAATACCCATATATCTACTTCTTTATATTAGATCTCCTCTGTTCCTAGCATGGCATCTGTTTTTATTAGCCACAATGGGTCTGTGGCTTTATAAAGTGAGTCCTGTTTATTTTTCATAATCCACTCTGTAAGCATTAATGAAAATTCTCTTTTGGGCAACAATTTTAAGCATAAGTGGACTTTATGTATATTTACTTTTGAATTTTTATTTTTGAGATTAGAATTACAACATTCTTTCCTTCCCTCCTTCTAAGCTGTCCCATAATGCAACTCACAACTATTTTTCAACTCCATGCCCTCTTATTTTCACTGTGATTGTGTGTGTGAGTGTGTGTGTGTGTGTGTGTGTGTGCGTGTGTGTGTGTGGTGGGTATAGCTTGTACATACAAGCACTTCCGTGTATGTGCATGGATACACATATATTCCTAAATGTAACCTGCCCGGTCTGTATAATGTTACTGGTATGTGTGTTCTGATAACTGGGCAATGGACAAGTAGTTGATGTACCCTTCTCTGGGGAAGTCTACCTCTCTACTCCCAGCATTCCTAAGTTGACTATAGTTCTTTGTGTAGTGCTGAGGCCTCATGGGCTTTTCTTCTTTACTGTATAGTCAAATCATTCTATCAAAAATATTAATGCATTAATCAGTTTTTACATTGGTTTTATCAAATATGTGATGAAAATAACCTAAAGAAGTAATGGTCCAATAAAAATAGAAAGATTAAAAAAAACATACCAAATGATGTCTGACAAGAAGGAAGGAGTGGACGCTGGTTCTGGAAAGGCTCAAAGCATTAGTGTAGGGGAATACCAGAACAGGGAAGTGGGAAGGGGTAGATGGGGGAACACGGGGAAGGAAAAAGGCATGTGGGACCTTTGGGGGGGCAGGGAACAAGAAGAGGGGAAATGAAATATAAATATAGTATATATCCAATAAAAAACAAAGATTAAAAAAAATAAAAAAATTTAAAAAAGAAGTAATGGTTTCTTTTTCTTCACAGTATGATTGGAGAAAGTCTGTCAAGGTGGGTAAAGCATGACAATTAGAGAAGGGCTAGTCAAGAACCAAGAAGAGATGTACTTTAATATTCAATATTTTTCCTCATTTTCTTATTGACATTCAGTCAAGGCCCATGAATATAGGATTGTGCTGTTCATATTCAGGGAAGTCCTTTACTCTTCAATTAAATCTCTCCAGAGGAACTCTCACAGACAAACCTGAAAGTGTGTTACAAGATCTATGCATATTCTAATCCAGTCTAATTGGTAATCAAAACTATTCATCATACTTAGAACTTATAAAAATAAATATGTGGGGGTAGACTCAAAAATTTATGATTTAACTCAGTTGACTATTTTCTGTGACAAAACTTTTCCTGGGGAGATGCAACACACATGTCAACTCACCCCAGATAGAGATCCATGACAGACTAAAGTAAGGACACCAGTAAAATCTAAATTGGTGAACCAAAGTGTTTTATTTGGGTTACTTTCATGAATATGGGTGAAAGGTTTTTTTTGTTGTTGTTGTTTGCTTGTTTTGTTTGTTTGTTTTTTACAGGAGCAGAAATGACTCAAACAAAGCAGCTGTATCCATCGCAACATAGCTGGCAGCTCACAAAAGCTGGCAACATTCAGCACACACAGGCTGCAGGCAGCTCAACCATTAGAAGAGTGTTCTTCCTCAGTGTCAGTTGGCCTAAACCTCTTCAGACAGCTAGGCTGGTTCCTGCTACTTTGAGGTAGCTGGTTTGGCCCATTTTTTATTGCATTTTGCCTAGTCTGAGTCTTTGCTGTTAAACTCTTCCTCTGAGGGGTACTCTAAGCTTTCATTGTTTACTCTGGCCTAGAGGGCTTTAGTAAATCTGGTCATTTTCCTAGACTTGCTGAAGATATTTTGAGTTGTTTACCATCCCCTTTAAGGAGCTCCCCTGACAGGTGGAGTGTTTCAGTATTTAAGAAAATCGTTACACAACAAACAGCCTAACAGTTTCACTTAATCAAAGATTGCATGTCTTTATAGCTAGTTTTTCAAAGTAATATCAAGCAGAAAAAAAAAGAAAGGCAATTTAATACATCATTTTTGGTATTAGCCAAGTCTTTTCCCAAATGCTTAAGATAAAATTATGTAAACCAAAGAAATTAATCAGTATGTGAGACAGATCTAAAACTGCATGACTTAATTGGATTTTTGTTGACATAAACTATGAACTAAACAATAAATACAAAAATGGTGTACTTATCTGAGTAGAATAGACATAATAGCTGATCAGAAAAAGACACTAGGATTTCAAATCCCATTTTGCCACTGTTGGCAATCCTTCTATGCTCCACCCAACAGTTGCCTGTCAACAGCTTGCTATAAAAACAGCTCTATCAAATGTATCCTGGCCCTTTTTAAAAAACACAATAGCCATTGACTCACTTGATACCATTTGACAAATTATAAACAACCTGCATTTTACATCTCCCAAAAGAAAACAGAAAGCAGATAATATAATAATTGTTTTTGTACATAATAGGACAATTTTGAGACATATTCAAAGGCATTATAGTAGAGAACTTCAAAAATAAAAAAATAATATGGTTTAAAAGAAAAATAAAATTGACAATTCAATGGTGATATGAGTACTTTTTAAATAGATCTTTCAGGAACAGAACAAGACACTGTATACAACATATAATGAGTTCACTCCATCCATATCAATAGGTAACTCTAGTTGATGTAGGTATGCATTAGAAGGACCTGTGCAATCATTCACATGTAATTCATCAGGTGCCATGGAGGAAACCCAATCTTCTGAACCTTGAGTTTTGCCCAAATAAATCAGCCACATCTCACAAATCCAAGAGTTATATTGGATACATATATATACTCATTACTTAAGCCGACATATAAAATTGTACTGAACAAAAAGTAGTTGACCCCAGAAAACCAAATAACCCTATCCAAAAATGGGGTACAGAGCTAAACAAAGACTTTTCACCTGAAGAAATTCAGATGGCTGAGAAACACCTTAAAAAATGTTCAACATCATTAGTCATTAGGGAAATGCAAATCAAAACAACCCTGAGATTTCACCTCACACCAGTCAGAATGGCTAAGATTAAAAACTCAGAAGACATCAGGTGTTGGCGAGGATGTGGAGAAAGAGGAACACTCCTCCACTGCTGGTGGGAATGCAAGCTGGTACAACCACTCTGGAAATCAGTCTGGCGGTTCCTCAGAAAACTGGACGTGATACTTCCGGGGGACCCAGCCATACCACACCTGGGAATATACCCAGAAGTTTCCCCAGCATGCAATAAGGATACATGCTCCACTATGTTCATAGCAGCCTTATATATAATAGCCAGAAGCTCGAAAGAACCCAGATGTCCCTCAACAGAGGAATGGATACAAAAAATGTGGTATATATACACAATGGAGTACTATTCAGCCATTAGAAACAATGAATTCATGAGATTCTTAGAGAAATGGATGGAGCTGGAGAACATCATACTAAATGAGGTGACCCAGTCTCAAAAGAATACCCATGGTATGCAGTCACTGATAAGTGGATATTAGCCTAGAATCTTGGAACACCAAAGACATAAATCACATACCAAATGATATATGACAAGAAGAAAGGAGTGTTCAGTGGTACTAGAATGGACCAAAGCATCAGTGTAGGGGAATACAAGAACAGGGAAGTGGATAGGGGTGAATGAGGGAGCAGGGGGGGGGAAAGGGCATGTGGGACCTTTGGGGGTTGGGGAACCAGAAAAAGGGAAATGAATTGTAAATATAGAATATATCCAATAATAATAATAATAATAAAAGTAGTTCCTTCAACTGAAAGTAATCAATTCAGTGACAAGTAGGGAAGGGAAATCCATGACACCCCCCAAAAAAATCGGAAAGTATTGGATAATTACAATGACAATTGATATATAAACAGGATTTAAAAGTAAGCCTAATCCAAAATGTAATTTCTAATCTTTAATGGGATTTACTAGATTAAAGTCTAGTGGAAATTTCCAAAAGATGATAAAATAAAAAATATAAAACATCCAAAGAATTATTTTTGAACATGCTTTATCACTGAAGGCTAGATAGCAAAGAATACTTTTTTAGCCCATGATTTAGAGAAACGTTCTATTTAATTCCATCTCAGGCAATATCGAAGATTTATAAGTAGGTGGTTGCAGTTATTCAGTGTAAATAACTCAGTAGTATGTGATTTATATTCCAAACTTCAAAGACAACAGGGCGTGGGGAGGAACTGCTGCCATGAAGTATTTATAATTTGTGTTTGTATAAGTCAGGATTCCTAGCAAGAAACACAAATCAGTCTAGTTATTTTAAGAAAAGAGAAAGTTTAAATCAGAATCATAGGGGTTTCTTTTGGTGTTTTTTGTTTTTTGTTTTGTTTCTTTGTTTTCGTTGCTGTGTGTTTTCTCAATGATTGAAAGTCCCCACAAGGGAAGAGCTGGAATCACAGGCCATCACTGAAACACTTGCTATTGTCTAGCCTCAGTAGGAGAGGAAGTGCCTAGTCCTGCATTGACTTGAAGTGTCAGGGTGAAGGGATACACTGGTGGAGGTGTGGAAGGTTGCAGGGGAGTAGGAGTGGGGGTTGGGGGAAGAGGGGGTGGGAGGGAGTGGATGGGGTGGGGAATGTTGGGGGGGTAAGAGACAGGGAGGACACACCCTCTCAGAGGAGAAGGGGAGGGGATGGAAGGAGGGGCTATGAGGAGGGGATAGAGAGGGGATTGTGATCCAGATGCAAAGTAAATAAATAAGTAAATACATTAAAAGACAAACATGCTATAATACATGTGGCTCAAGGACTAGGATGTTGCTGCCACTAAACATCCAGAGAGATAGTTACTTCATCTTGTAATCTTGATTTTTATCCTCTATTCTTTTCTGGATAGTCTTCACTTTATGACTTGTGCTGACCAGAAGCAACAACCTCTGTAATTTATCCTCCACATGAAGTCTGGTTTCCAGTGGAACAAAGCTAATTCATATTTAGTTGGCTTCCTAAAACAAAGTCTGGAGAATATGCTTCTTTTGTTTCTAGTCCTTTCAGAGTAGGATCATATAGGGAAAAATAGAAATAAATAAGGAATTCCAAACTTAATGTGCAAAAGTAAGACTCGTTTAAGTTAACACTTCATACAGGAAGAGATGGAAATGGATAGGCGTGCAATGAACACAGAGGGAGTAACCTGAATACTGTCATGTAAATGCTATTGTTTTGCTATCTCCTGGGCTAAATACCAGCATAACTATTATGAAGAATGTGAGTTGAAGAAGACTTTATTTTAATTATCCAATCTTTAATTATGAAAATCCATGTCTGATGCTATGATGCGATCTATGTTTTAAATGTTAGTTTGTTAAGACAGTTAATTATTATCCCACAGCAAACAGCAATGAAGCCAAGAAACACATTTTATAGTTTTAACATTTTTACTTAAAGGAAATGGAATTCTAAGTATTATTTTAAGATAGTTTTAAATGCTAACTCCTCTTCTTTGTGACATTGGAAGTTGTCCAATGTCACAAAATTTATATAATGAGGATCAATATTAACAATGCATATAGTTGCATAAAATAACATGTATATAGTGGACATATCAAGTATATAATATGCCATGAGAATGTTCTATGGGCTACAGAGATGACATAAGCAGTAAGGTGTAGGTACTGCTCTTGCAAAGGGTTCAGGTTTGATGCCAGCACCCATGTGGGAGAAGGCACACTGCCTATAATTCCATTATCAGGTTATCCAACATCTTCTGAACTCCACAGACACATGCACTTACTTGCACATACCCACATACAAACTCACCCATATATACACATAGTTAAAAATAATAAAAATAAATCTGAAAAAGGAAATCCTAATGGGAATTTGTAAATTATGTAATGAGTCTAATTTTATGTGGTCTAAACCATCTATATCATAGTTTAAGTGAATAAATATTGTTTTAAAAATGTGTAATTTCAAAAGAAATCATTGAGGTACTTGAATTTTCACTCTATATGAGAAAGAAAACTACTTTGCTCATGTGTATTTATAAATATTATCTTATATAGTCCATTTATTTTAATATTGTATGGACAAACTTAATGCTATTGAGTTAATTATATTTGTGAGGAAATGAGAATCATTGTGATATTTTATAGACTTTCCTTTAACTAATCAAGTATATTTTTCTATGTTAATGATATATAAAGGCTAGTAAGAATGATAAGAGAAATAGATGACCTTATCCAATTAGTCAAAATGAAGGAATACCCATCTACCTAATACATTTAAAACTATTTATGGAACTGTTGTATAACAACCTACACCAAATGTTTAAAACATAATAATGAGTCTCTGATAACATGTTAATAAGTTCACAGTTGAGTATGGAAAGTAAAGAAAGAAAACGAATATTCAATTTGATGGTAACGGTCACTTTATAGGATCGTTTTGTTGGGATACAGACTTTGGGTACCTTCATTATCTAAGAAGTATGTTAAGGGAAGCTCTTTGGTGAAATACTTCTTGAGGAAGCAATAAAGGACTAGTTTGGCATCAGAAAGCCTACTTTGCCATTCTTTCAACAGGATCTTCAACAGATTTCTGAGGGAGCTCTGAGAAAGCATTTCTGGGTCGTCCAAACTGATATAAGACAGATCTTTGTATCTTACAAGTTCACTGGATGCTTATTAGGAAGAGACTTAAATTCAAATAGCTCTTTGCAGACAAGTTGAAATTATCAGAGTGCTGAGATCTGTTAGTGATAGCACACTCAGATGCAAGGAATGTAATTCCCTAAAAGCTGGAGTAGAATTTGAGCACAGGGTATGGTACTCAAAAATGATATGGGTAGGTAAATGGGAGTTAGCCAAGGGGAATAAACTGTGTGATTTATGTAATATAAAATGGTTTTAAGTCTTACTGAGGAAGTATAAGAACTGAATTGTTAACCATGCTCCACATTATTCCATACAACACACAGATAAGAGGAATAGCATTTGTAAAACAATGTGAGTGAGTGAACAAAGCCTGTAAAGGAGGAAGGGAAAATCCCAATCCAAGTAGAAATTAGAATAAATGTTTAGGAGTGACAAAATAAAGATGAAGGAATGTTTATGGGCAATTACTGAAAAGAGCATTAAAGGGAGAAGAAATAAGGATTTTCTACTATAAAAATTATAATATTATTTGTATAATTACAATAAAACAATAAGGATGTGTGGTTGGAATAGAGGAGGGAAAGGGCAAAGCAATGGATTTATAGAAACTTAAACTGTAAATTGTAATGAAACAAAATTATATCCAAGGGGCAGAAAGTCAAACAAGGAAAAAGTTGGCCTTCTACTAGTCACTTACACAAATATACTGTCATTCAGGCACCTGAATATTAACAAATTCAAGAAGTTGTTGTGGAGGGACAAATATCTTCCAATGTAGAGCAAAATTATGGATTAGAAGGATAACCAAGTATGCATTCCAAGCAACCTTAGGAATAACAATTATTTTTTGGGTTGAAAGTTTTTCACTCAATGACCAGCAAACCATTCAACAAAACTTCACAGCCTACAACAGAAGAACTTTCTATACTATAGCATAACACTTAATCAAACACACACACACAAATACACACACTCACACACACACAAAATTAGCTACATAAAATATGCTATAAACAAACTATTTTGTAACTTTAATAGTCCAAGAAAATGGGTTTTAAAAGAAGACGTAAAATATGAGCTAACAAAACAGTCTGACAAGAAAGTTTGATGACAAAAGAACATTTATAGATTCAATAAATATTCAAAGGGCAGGCTTAGTTTGACAGAACTGAGATAAATTCTGAAAAAGGAATTTTACTCATTTTTTTAAAAAAATAAAAGCAGTCAGAGGTTAAATATAAGTTGTACTTCAGTATTCTTTTGTGAGAATCTTTGACTATGTAAATTTGCTCATGATACTAGCTGTCTGGACCATCTAGTAGCTCAAGGTTAATTATCTAAAGACAGGCATAGACACTATCTAGGTCTTAGAAGAAAAGCATAGCATATCTGGGAGATGAGAATACAGAATTGGTAGATGGAATTCTAATGGATCTGAGCACTATGATGAATTCTAATGGTGAATTCACCATTGCAGTTCTAAATTAGAATTCTAAGATGGAACAAAGAAGGATGTTTGAACAGACACACATTTTCAGTTGGAAAACAAGGATGGGAAACCAATAAACAGATTCTTTAAAAAAAGAAAAAGATAAGCATGGCTTAAGTAAATTCATCAAAGGGATTAAATGTAAAATGTGAATGGGAAGACAGGCCACACAGGCCAGGGAAGCAGGTAGCCTAACTATCTTCACCTCTCCCTCCTCTTCTCCAAATCAAATCAATTGTCAAGTCAATTGTCAATCATCCCCAGTTCTGTGCAGAACACTTGTGACCCTCCCTTCCTTTTCACCCCAATCTTTAGATAAGGATACAGATCTTCAGTCCCAACCTTGAAAGGATCAGCTCATTAACTTTGGAAAGGTCCTGGAACACTTGCCCCTCCCAGAAGGGAGAGGTTAAATTGCATTCCTCAGACCACAGGGAGGTTCCTGCCACTAAGGGAGGAGCAGAGTTATTCTAAGACCATTGGCCACCTACCTGATTCCCAAGTAACCAGTTAGTTTAAAGGTAACACTGTTCTGCTGCCCTAGGGACTGTATAAAGGCCTGCACAGCAGGTTGCACATGGTTGTTCTCTCCCCATGTGCAGGGTGACCCCAACATGCTGGATTAAATCAAATTCTTCTTGCTTTTTGCATCGTTTCCCATCTCCATGTTGTTCACTCAGGGGGTCTTCGGTAAGTTAAGGGTCCTCAAGGCTTACAACCTTACTTCACATTCACCCTGCCATTTCAGCTCATAACTCCAACAAGAATGCCTTAAGAATCAATAAGCTAAGCTTCACAGAGTAAAATGACCAGCAAAGCAGGAATATAAGCTTGGGAAGTTCAATATCCCTCCTCCTCTGCAAATCCAACCTTTCATTTTTATCCCCAACAGTGTAGCAGACTACCTCTTGCATCCTTTCCTTCCTAGCTACCTCCATTCCCAGGGGAATAAGTATATCTGTGATAAAGACTTGCTTTCTTGCCCTTGCTGGATCTCCTCCAACTTCTTCTTCTAGGTCATCCCCATTTCTATGTGTCAGCTCCCCAAAACTAAAAACCTTCTATCTGGAAGGCCACAGTGGAAGGATCACATAAGAATTCTCTATCTGGCAACACACAGCCACCACAACCTCAAGAAACCAGAGACTACAACACAATTATGGGAAAACACACCCACCTAACAAAAAAAGCAGATGTCAGTACTTATAATTACCATAATTCCAAACACAGATGCCTAGACACCAGCATAAAAACATGATCAATAATAGCCATGACAATCCATCTCTTCTAGAGTCAGCAACACTACTATATTATGCCCTGAGAAATGAAATATTGCAGAAATATATGACAAGGACATTAGAATAATTTTAAGAATATGCTAGAGGTTCTTAAAAAGTAAGTGAATAAATCCTTTAATGAAACATAGGCTGTATAAGAAAATGAATAAAACAGTTCAAGATAAAAAAAACAGAAATAGAATCAATAAACCCAAACTGAGAGAAATCTCAGTTTTAGGAACTCAAACAGAAACTTCTGAGGCAAGCCACACCAACATAATATAAGAAATGAAAGAGAAGATCTTAGTCATTGTAGTCAAGTTGGAAGAAATGGATTGCTTGGTAAATGACCCCATAGGAAGATCAGCAGTCTCAATAAACCTGGATCATTGAGATCTCTCAAACACTGAACCACCAACCAGGCAGCATATACTAGCTGGTCCTAGGCCCCCAACAGATACAGCAGAGGACTGCCTGGTCTGGCCTCAGTGAGAGAAGATGCACCTAACTATTGAAAGACTTGAGGCCCCATGGAATGGGGAGGCATAAAGGGATGTGGGGGTGGGGTGGGGAATGGGGACATCCTCTTTTAGATGGTAGAGGAGAAATGGGATGAGAAACTAACTGTCTGAGGGTAGAATGGGAGGGAGATAATGACTGGACTGTTAAAAAAAAGATAATAATAATACAAAGAATATGTTAAAACTAAAACAAATAAGCAAACAAGAAACTCCAGGCACAATACATCCAGAAAATCTGGGACACTATTAAAAGACCAACTCTATGAATAATAGGACTAAAGGAAGAAAAACAAATACAGGTCAAAGGTAGAGGAAATATATTCAACAAAATCATGCAATAAAATTTCTCTAATGTAAAGAAAGAGATAACTATCAAGGTTACAATAAATATATGGACTACACTAGAAAAAATACTCCTCAGCAGATAATAATAAAAAAGTAAATGTACAGAATAATAAAAGAACATTAAAACCTGCAAGAGAAACCATGTAGTAACATATAAAGCAAACTTATTAGAATAACATCTGAGTTATTTTTAGAGCCTCTATTGACTGTTTACAAACTCTAATAGACCATAAAGGCATGCTCTGACTACTATATTCAGCAAAACTTTCTATCGCAATAAAGGGAGAAATAAAATGTGTGATAATACCAAATGTAAGCAGTCCCTGTATCAACAAATCAAGTGCTACAGAAGGTGCTAGAGGAGAAACTTCAACCTGAAGAGGTTAACCACACCCAAGAAAACACAAGGATTAAATAAACCTGTGAGAAAATCAAAGTTGGAGGGGACCACCACCACAATAAAATAACAGGAACTAACAAACAGTACTCATTTGTAACTCTCAAAATCAATGGTCTCAAATCCTTAAGAGAATGTGACACAACAGAGTAACAGAATCCTTCTCCTTCATCTAAGAAACACACCTTAAACTCAATGATAGACATCACCTCAGGGTAAAGGAATGGAAAAAGTTGTCCCAAGCAAAGGGAACCAAAAGGCCAAGAGGTATAGACATTTCACTATCTGACAAAGTTGACTTCAAAGTAGAACTAATCAGAAGAGATACAGAGGACATTATTTACTCATCAAAGAAAAACTCCACAAAGATGACATTTCAATTCTTAACATCAATGTTCCAAACACAAGACAATCAATCATAGCTTGTAAAAGAAACACTCCAATAGCTTAAATCACATATTGACCCTCATACACTCTCCAACAGACAGGTTCGACAGACAAAAACTAAATCTCAGTCATTGAAGACAAAATAGAAGAAATGCATATCTTTAAATAGAAGAAATGTTTAAATGTAAAGTTCTAGGATCATGAAACCTCTAAGAAATCTCCACAAGCTGACAGCAAGTCCCCATAGCTAATGACAACACCCATACAACTCATTGAAATCTTAGAATTCGATCTGGTGCCTGCCTGGAGACCTTCATTCCCTACAGGCTATGTTCTTGGTACTGGTAGGTATTCTGCATGTTAGCAAAGGCAAAACATAAATACCAAGCGGTCTACAAATTCTATGATCTACTGTAGTGATCTGTATGCAAGATATGCTACTACAATGGTACCACAAAATTTTTTAGTTTAACCAACCAATATATGATTTGACAAATGGTCCATTTTATGAGATTGAACCCATACTGGCTACTGCTTGGGGTTCCAAGAACCATAGCCCTGGGTTCTCAGAGAAAACCAAATATTACTGTTCTATTAGTATAATATAGCAATAAAATGACTCCTAATGACATTTTGCTATACTCACAGCTCAATGTCTCACTTTGCTATCATCAGAGAAGCTAGCTCTTGCAGCATATGGGAACAAATACAGAGATTCACAGCTAAACAATACACAGAGATTGGGAGACCTTGGAACACTTAGCCATAAATGGAATCTCTCTACCTAAACCCTACCTTCAGGACTAAGGAAGCAGAAGAGGAAGCAGAAAGAATATAAGAGTCAAAGGGGATGGAGCACAACCAAGAAATAAGGTCTTCTAAACACAACTGATATACATAAGAGCCCAAAGAAATTAAGGCAGCATACATGGGGCCTCCATGGGTCTGTATCAGAGCTGAAAGGAGAATTGCACACATGTCTCCATCCCTAATCCAAAAGTTATCTCCAATATATCACCATTTGTAAGTGAAAATTTAGTTTTCTCCAAGAGAGTCTTACTGGAGAGTCAAAAGCTACTCTTATGGTTAGGTCACATGGCCAGCAATAGTTGACCAAAACAAAATGAACTCAAAGGCAACTTTGGTAGGTTTATTATATTCATTTATTGTTTTGGATATATATTCACTCTGTCTCTCTCTGTCTTTTTCTCTCTGTATCTCCGTCTCTGTATGTGTGTGTTTGTGTGTTTTGCACATGTATCATGACTTCCACTTTTGTGTTTTATGGAATTCCTGAGTATACATATGAGTGGTTCTCTGTGCCTATGCATTTCCTGGGCCTTTTCTTGTGTTCTTTTCTTTCTATTTTCTCCTATCCATAGTTACTGGATGTTGTTTTATTTTATTACTATCTCTAAGAAGCCTAAGTCTATTTATTTCCTAGTAAGAGACAGAAAGGGGATAGATTCAAGTAGAAGAAAAGGTGGGGGGGGGGGAAACCTGGGAGGATTAGAGGGAGGAAACACAATAATCAGGATATATTATAAGAGAATTAAATTATTTTTAATTAAAAACTAGAATGGGAAGGCCATGCAATGTGTGTTTTACTGTATTGATTCAAATATATGAAGTTTGCCTTTTGATGAAGTTTAAATAGAGTGAGAGGATAGCAGAAATTAGGTGATGGGGAATAGTTAATATCAAAATTGAAATGAGAACTTCTGTATAAGGAAAGGTTTTACTGGGAGTTGTTGGAGAAAGAGAAGGTGAGTGTGCTGGAAGGTATAACCAAAATGAAGTGTGTAGTAAAGGTCCATATAGAAACATGCTTTCTCATAATCAAATTAACATATAGAATTTATTTTTAAAAACTGACTCATGCATTTACCTGCAAATATCATTTTCCTTACACCCGAGTATCATTCCATTGTGTATATAAACCACATTTTTCTGGGTCTGGAAATTTTATATTAAATAAGGTTATGCAGGTCCCAAATAACAAATGCCTCATGTTTTCTCTCATATATGAGAGCCTTACCTTAAAATCTTTGGTTTGCATGTTTAATGCAGAGTACATGTGGAAGCTAGAAAACAAGAAATGGGAAAATGATACAGAGATGGCTGCATTTGAAAGGGGGACAGTATAGGTGAAAATGAATGTTGAAAGCCAGAATATTGGGTGCAAAATAGGTCAAGCAGGTAATAGAGAAATGGACACAAAGAATGAAGGGCCAGGTGACAGGTTAAAGAAAATGAAGTGTACATGAAGAAGCCATTTGAGAGTATGTGGCCTATCGATCCTGGTAAAAAAAATACACACACACACACAGACACACACACACACACACACACACACACACACACACACACACGCACATGCACAAAGAGGATAGTAAAGCATACTTGATCTTACAGAACAGGGGAGAATAATGGGAGCTCCAGGCTTAAATGGGAACTTGGATAGAGGTGTGGGAAACAGGAGGAAACAGATTAATCCAAATGATGTATAGATGAAGGAGCCTTATGAAATCTCATTAGTTTGGAATTTAATTTTAAAATAACCATGTTTAAAAATAAGTTTTAACAAAAGAATCCCACATTAGTGGACAGTGATGCTCTCAGAAGACATGATGATCAAATGAAAATCTCTGTGCCAGTCCTGGATAGCTTCCTTATGGTTACTTGTCTACAAGGTCTCAGAGGAACACAAACCAATGAAGGCTTTTGGTACTGGTTTTGACTTTCCAGTATAATTAGAAGATATAATCTTATTGCAGAATGTAAAGAAATTCTAATCCAGCAACATGGCTGCTGTGGCAAGGGATCACATCTAAAGACCTAGGTTTGTGTATGCCAGGAGGAATAGGAACTCATTTTTAATCCCAGGACATAGGCAAGCATATCTCTGAGTTCAAGGCCATCCTGGTATAGAGCAAATACCAAGTAAAGAAAAGCTTAGGTCTTGGCATAGGTGTACACACCTTTATTCCCAGCACTCAGGAGCAAGGATGCAGATTTCTGAGTGTTAGTCTGTCAATTAGGTCGAGTCAGTGAGTGAGAGTTATGTAGTAGAGTTCAGTTCCATTCAGTGCAGGCAGCAGAAACAGGTGAAGTCAGAGAATAAGAACAAGCCAGAAGATTAGAACAGATAGTCATAGCTAGTTGGAGGCCAAGCAGAGCAATTTAGTAATAAGCCCAGAAAAGTCAGACTTAATTAGTCCTCTTAAAGAGGGTTTTGGTCCAGAATAGCTCAGTTGAACCAGTCAGATGGAGTTCAGAAAGAGCTGGAAAGGGTGAGTTTATTCAACAATAAGTCTCCAAAATGAAAATTACATCAGATGAATACAAGTTACTTTTACAGCTAAAGACACCACACTCTAGTTTCACTACACAGAGAAATCAATATTAAACTGGCAGTCAACTCTACCTAATAGTGGACGTTCATAGTATTAGAAGATGCTGTACAGGCTGCTGGTGGAGAAAAATCATCAGTGGTCTTATCCAGCATTAGTCCATGCATACTGCACTACTGACCTCCTAGGTATGTTTACACAGACAAAATAAAAGCCACACTACTTATGGGGTTAACAAGTTGCTCACATTATTGCATTTGAGGCCTTTTCCACAGCAATAAGTCATATCTAATATTGTAATCATGGCCAAAGCACATGGCTAGGGAAGTCATAGGCCCTAGGGGAGAATCAATTGATCTTGGTTTTCTAAGTGGTCATATTGGCAAACTTCCTTCTATATATTTATAAATATACATAGGTTTTAGCTATTTTTAACCTTGGATGGCAAAACTTCTTGTTGCAGTGGGCAGCAATTATTCAATTTGCAGAAAAGAAGAAACTGTGAGTACAATTGGCTATACATATCTTGTATTTCAAAGGGAATTAATATGAATTTCATTTTCATAAATATGTGAAAATAACTTAAAACATTTTATGAGATGTGGATATTATATGAAATTTAAATTTAACTGTTATTTAAAATGTTTATTGCAACATCTTGCTTATATATTATTTAATAATACATTCTTTCCTCTGTAAAACCTGAGAAGTTGTAGGTTACTATATGCTGCACAGTCCCAAAACTATCTACATTTCCTTTATAGGACGATGTTACTGAGAAACAGAAATAGAAAATTATTGAAACTAGATGGAAAATCTGGCAACTCTCTTCTTTTAATCATAAACTCAACTCTCTTGTTTTAATCATAAACTGAATCACTACCCAAGAAAACCTTAGGAAATACAATTTGGATATATTATTAGATAATAGTTTTTGAGATCATAATATAATTAAAATATTTCTCCTTTCCCTTTCCTCCCTCCAAATCCTTCCTTCCATGTAACTTTTCCCTGTTCTCTTTTAAATTCATGGCCTTTTAAAAACACTAATGTATGCAATAACAATTATATATATATATATATATATATATATATATATATATATATTTCTAAGTATAGCCTGCTCAATCTGAATAATGTCATTTATACACCTATTTTCAGGAGTGATGATTTGGTAACCAATTGTTGTACATACTCTTTCCTGGGGGAGATATTACTATGGGATACACTCTCCCTGTGAACACCCTGATCTTCTGGTTTTAATATTTACCCCCTGTTCCACAATTTTCCGGTGCCTTAGCAGTGGGATTGTTTTGTAGATGTCTAAAGGAACTCTCTCTGTCTATAGGACATTTATTAAAATAAATTACAGTAAAGCATTGATACTGTAAATGAAAGATTATTGTGTTATGGCAAAGTCCTAAGGATAGAATGAGAGTGCCATATGAGATGTTACACATACTCCAGGTAGCTGTGGTAACATCGTTGTATCCAGGGAGATTATCTCCATGGCTCACAGAAGTTTGCTATAATTTGAATAGCTGTGGAAAACTTGAGTACTGGGAAATCACTAGGTTTAAAACATGTAAATCTTGGTTTCTAGATGTTTGTTTATTTAAAGAATTTCACAACTGAAAATGAAAATAACTGAAAAGTAGACATGAAAAAGCATTTGCAAGCTAATTTTTGCTATAAAACCTTGTTTTAGACTGGCTACTGTCTTTCATAGCACATTTTGGACGATGACCAGTTTCATCTTTAAATAAGATATCAGACTTATTTAAACTACTTAGTTACTCCCTATACACTGTGTATTTGTTTGTTTGTTTATGTGTGTGTGTGTGTGTGTGTGTGTGTGTGTGTGTGTGTGTACATATACACGATTATTCACATGTGTGAAGGCTACAGATCACCTTGGGTGTCACATTAGATGGCCATCTGCATATTTTCTTTTTTTTAATTAAACAGTCTTGGGAGCCTCCAACTATCTCATAGTGGCTGGCTGATCAGGAAGCCCCAGTGATCCATTTGTATTAGAATTATATGTGCCTGTCACAACTGCCTTCTCTGTTTCACATGGGTTCTATGAATTGAACTAGGGTCCTGGTGATTATAAGGCAAACACATTAACACCTGACCTATCTACTGAGACACATTTTGAATGAGTGAACAAAAACATCATTGATGTACTTACAAACCAAATAGTGTTTATTTATTGAAGGAACCATTCTCACTTTTCTGTATGTATTTTTTTCTTCCATTGGAACATACATTCTGAAAACTGCATTTTCCAGAATCTAATACCTGTAGGACTTTAATCAGATCCTCTTGCCAATGAGTTATATCTGCAAGTGATCTGAATGTCAATAGAAAAGAAGAACAATGCTATCTCTGACATTGGCATCTAGGAACATGGGAATCAGTGGATGGTAAATTTTCTAAAATACATACCTCAGAATTCTATTCTATGAGTCTTGAAAAGTTGAGGATTTGCTATTCTCTTACTAAACCTGGGTCAATGATCCAAGAATATATAGCCAAACAATAATAACAACATTCACTATAGTCCAGAGAGCAGTGATTTATAGTCAGGACTATACTTTGACACTTGGAGTAAATTCTAAGATTCAGAAATAAAGGTTCAGTGGTGAACCACCTATGTAAACTCTATTCATCATCTTGTTGCCAAGACCAAACCAACACAGTATTTAGCAATGTAATTTGGAGAAATTTTCAGCTTATAAACTGTATCATCATAAACATTCTAAAAACTGGACAATATGCCAGATACCCATCAAATTAATGGGTTCATAAACAAAATGATAAGTTAGGCCATGTCAATTTTAATAGCCCAACTCACTGCCAAAAGTTGCATTTATTCCTATATTGAAAGACTCTGGTGGTTATGTTAACTGACAAGTCTGTTGGTATTATTTCATTCCTAAGATTTAATTATTTACTTCCTCTTAGAATTCAAGGGCTGCCAAATATTTTTGCAAATGCTGCTGAACATAGAGGCCGTTAGAGCTTAGAAAATTTCCTGAAATTTTCCTTAATATACCTAAGGAAACAAGTCAAATCCATCATCTTTCAGCTGCAGACATTTTCTACAAAGAATGAATAGTAAAACATTTTAAGCTTCTTGAATTGTATGATACAAACAACATATAAATCATTTAGCAATAAAGAAATATTACAATCAAGGCAGGCTGTAAGGTATACTTTCTAATTTATAGAGTTTATGCCTGACATTATACTAAATATATTAGAATCCACTCATATCACAAAGTTAATATGTTTAATGTATTGCATATAAAGGAATTCTATATTTTTTAAATTCCATATATTTACATAAGGTATAGAATACAGGTTTTCAGCAATAATACATACTTGAGAAATCTGGCAAAATGGAAGGCAAATTTAGTCTTCAAATGTGATGAAGTTTTCAGACTGCCAAATTTCTTAGCAGTTGATATGCTTGACTTCATGTCTGTTTTGTACACTATAACATGTAATTTTTGACTCTGAAACTACTGTCTTCATATTTAAATCTACCATTCCTTCATTTATTCATATCTCAGACATTTCAAAAACCTTTGAGAAACTGTGTGATATGAGACAGAGACCACCAATAAGCAATTTGCAGCTTGGTCTGAGAGAACAAATTTATATGACCATTTAATAACTGACAGGATTTAATTTCTTAATCTGAGCTACTATAAGGAAAAAAAGAAAAAAAGAAAATGATTTATCAGTGAGTGCATACCATGTGCATTCTCTTGTGATTGGGTTACCTCTCTCAGGATGACACTTTCTAGTTCCATCCATTTGCCTAAGAATTTCATGAATTCATTGTTTTTTCATGAATTCATTGTTTTTTAATAGCTGAATAGTACTCCATTGTGTACATATATCGCAGTTTCGGTATCCATTCCTCTGTTGAGGGACATCTGGGTTCCTTCCTGCTACTGACTATTATAAATAAGATAGGTATGAACATAGTGGAGCATGTGTCCTTATTACATGTAGGAGCATCTTCTGGGTATATGCCCAGGAGTGGTATACCTGGGTCCGTAGGTAGTACTATGTCTAATTTTCTGAGGAATCACCAAACTGATTTCCAGATTGGTTTTACCAGCTTGCAATCCCACCAACAATGGAGAAGTGTTCCTTTTCCCCCACATCCTGTCCAGCATCTGCAGTCCCCTGAGTTTTTCATCTTAGCCTTTCTGACTGGTGTGGAAGTTAGCACAAAAGCTCAAAATAAACAAGTTACAAATCACTTAGCACAGGAAGCTCAAGAAGAAGGAGGGCTTAAGTGAGGGTGCTTTGGTTCCTCTGAGAAAGGGAACAAAATAGTCACAGGAGCAACACAACTTTGGATGACAAGAAGTATATAGCCAAAGGAGCATGCCATGGTTGTCTCCGGAGGGGCCCTGCCAGAGCCTTACAAATAAAGAGGCAGATGCTACCAGCCAAACATTGGACTGGGTGTGGGGTCCCCAATGGAGGACCTGGAGGGTTGTCCAGAGGAGCTGAAGGGATTTACAGCCCCATGGGAAAAACAATGATTTTGGCCACCCAGATGCCCCAAGACTCTCAGGGACTGAACCATCAACCAAGGGGTACACATGGTTCCAGCCAAAAATGTGACCAAGAAGGGCCTTGTTGGGCATCAGTGGGAGGAGTTGTCCTTGGTCAGGTAGAGGCTCAATGGAGGCCCCAACAAAGGGAAACCAAGGGGGGAGTTGGGAGTGTGTCAGGTGGAGGGGCATATAGGAGAAAGCATGGGGGTAGGAGGAGAGGCTGGGGGTCTTTGGGGGAAGGGGGAAATTGGGAAAGGTTTTACCATTGTCAATGTAAATGAAGACGATACTCAATTAAAAAAATGATTTATTTGCACATGTCTTTGAAATCAATTTAGAAGTCATATTCTGGGATATCATTCTACAAACACTTCTACTCATCTTTCCCATGCGGCAGAGGTTCTCTTCTTTCTCCATGAATACCATCTAACAGTTTAACAACTGGTCAAGTTTTACCAGGCTTCATCCAGGTGAGCTTCCTGGATGATCCTGAAGATATTTTGTGCTATGTCATTCTTTTTCTGAAGGAGCAATAATTTGAGAATTGTCTTCTAAGGCCAGACAAATTAGATTATCCACAAATGATCATCACTTTGGTAAGAGAAGTATCTAAACGTATACCTCTTTCAGTGAAAAATGTTATTCTTCTTTATCTATTCATCATAATAGCACAGAAACAGATAAAAGGTTTCTGTCACTTTAAGTGTGGACACTCATTTAAAATGTTATTTTCTCTAGGTAATGTGCTATGTGAAGCATATACATTCTAATCCAACAATCAAACATTTTTACTAAGAATGATCCTGCAGGTATTTTTTTATTTATAAGAGAGACAAATATCATGAGCTTTAAGTAGCCATTATCTAATATTTTGTGATAAGTCTAAACTGACTGATTTCACCCCACTATATTTGTTTTTAAAACACTGTTATAAGCCATACATCACGTTAAAGGGGCTGGGGTTGTAACTAAAGTATGGGTTTTTCCAACAGTCTAACATAAAATGAATCCTATAGATTCTACAAGGCTACAAAAAAATTTATATTCTGAAAGAGTGTATTTTTTAGACTGTTTCCTTGCTCAACTTCATTGATCAGACAGAAGAAATTTCAAACAAAAAGTTGCTATACAACATGCCAAGGTGTTCTAATGGTTTCAGGAACTATTCGAAAGTAACGTTGCCATATGTACAGATGATGTATGAGAAATAAACAGATTCAGTGGTGTCTATTTTTATATTTTCTCTTATCAAAAATGGAATTGTGGGTTTTGTTTGTTTTGTTTTGTTTTGTTTTGTTTTGTATTGTTTTTTCGAGACAGGGTTTCTCTGTGTAGCTCTGGCTGTCCTGGAACTCACTTTGTAGACCAGACTGGCCATGAATTCAGAAATCTGCCTGCCTCTGTCTCCCAAGTGCTAAGATTAAAAGCGTGCGCCACCATGGCCAGCCTTGGAATTGTTTTTTATTGGATATGTTCTTTATTTATGTTTCAAATGTTATCCTCTTTCCCATCTATTTTTAAATAATTACTAGTTAATGAAACTGATATGGGTTACATTGGAAGGAAATTATCAAGGAGCCTACTCCATCAGACAAATAATGAAATATAAAGAGGCAAACATGTCAGTTATGAGGATCATTGACTTAAATATTAATTATCAATTAATATTTTATTATGTATCCATGACCTATAGAATGATTTAAATATACATTATGTATATTTAAGTAGTTAATTATCATGAAAAACGAATGAGTTGGACAATATATATCCACAATATCAAATGGTAAAAAGCAAAGATGCAATGTCTTTTCATGGAATAAGAAGTAATGCTTATTAATGAAGAAATATTTTAAATCTTATGTTAAGTAACTATTCATGGATAAGGGCACTAGAAAAATGTTTATAGGTAAAGGAAAGCATACAGTATATTTTATTATGTGAAATTGCTGAGGAAAACATTTTTTCTAACTCACTGAATTATTTTGAAAGAAAATAACATTATTGTCAAATATATTAAAACAACAGTATAACCCTGAAAATACTTTAAACAAGTTGAAAAAGAAAGGGATAAATGACTAAGACAAATAAAGACTTGTCACAGAGAAGATAAGAGGAAAAAAGTAGTTCACAGATAGGGAGGTAGCTTAGCAGGTAAATTGCATGCCTTCAAAGACAGACAGTGCTGTAGACTCACTTGGTGAAATGAAAGAAGATCCTCCCCAAACTTGTCCTTTAACTTCCACAATTGTGCTATGTCAAATGTGTGCACATGTGTGTATGCACACACACACACACACACACACACGCATGGATGCACGCACACGCACAAGCACATGCACAGACACATGAATAGTCATGATCAGGCAAAAAAATGACAGCACATGCTGACTAGTATGTAAATAAAGTAAACATTTATCCATTGATAGCGAGAGTGCTTTTCTAGATATTCCACTCTGGTGCAAATACCCAAAGGACAAAGAATGCCTTTTCTTATTACAGAGACACTTATTCAAACATGTTTATATGTTGCTATATTCATAATAGCCAGAAATTGCAAACAGCCCACTAATATGACATGTTTCCTTTTTTGTTTAATGTTCTTGAAACCACTGATATTTGGTCCCATAAGTTTTCCTTTTCATTCAGATCCACCATTATTTTGCTGTGGTGATGTAGGGGACTGGTATTATCATGGAATATTGTGAATGAAAGTTGGATGAGCTTTGTTGGATATAGTAGTCTGGTCTAACATTTGTGACCTTTTAGAGTTTATGAAACATTTGTTCAAAGTCTTTGAATTTCAGAGTCTTCATTGAGTAATAAGGTATAAATCTCATGGCTGTGTTTTATGTTATTTGGTGGTTTTCCCTTGTAGGTTTTAATATTCTTTCTTGGTTCTCTATGTTTAAGGTTTTCATTATCATATACAGAGGTAATTTTTTTCTGGTCCAGTCTATTTGATGTTCTTCATGCTTCTTATATCTAGGTAGATACCATTACCTTTAGGTAGGGAAATTTTCTTTTATAATTTGGCTGAAGATATTTTCTGTGCCTTTAACCTGAATTTCTTCTCTTTCCTATATTCCTATTCTTTATAGATTTAGTCTTTTCATGGTGTCACAGACATTCTGGATGTTTTGTGCCTAGAGGGTTTTCTTTTTCTTCCATTACTTTTATTTTGTTTCTAATGCTTGGCTCAGTGTTTCATTTTTGAGTTCCTTAAATTCTTCTTCCATTTTTCCTCAGTTAAAGATTTCCTTATTGATTCTATTCCTACTTGCATGTCTTGAACTATTTCATCATTTTATTTCACTCTTTGTGTTTACATATATCTCACTAATGGATCTATTTCTATTATCTTTATTCTGCACATATTCATAATAGCTATTTTGAAGTCTTTGACTCTTATTTCAGCTATGTTAAGTTTCTCAGGACCTAGTCTAGTAGCCAGGCTCTAGTGAAGTCATATTGCCTTGGAGTTACTGATTGTGAGTTTTTGTTGTTCACATTTATATTATTTATTTTTCGGATAAGTGAAATTCTGGGTGATGTTATTGAATTTTGTCTTTGCAGGTGGTAGGTGTTCAATTCCCTGGATTCTTTTCTGCCTATGATCCTTTGGATTCTCCAGGGCTTGTGAGTTCCTAGTAGGAAAAGCCTATTATTTTTTCAAGCTCTTGTCACTGGGGCTCTTAGGTAGATTTTGTTTCTAGGTATTGAAATCTGATCCTTAGGAATGAGAATTGTCTAGAAAGGGTATTACGAGGTTCTACAGGAGGGAGGCAATCTGTTAAAACTCTGGGATTTGTATAGACCCTCTAGTCATAGCTGGTAATCTGCTATTGAGCTGGGGACAAGACATGGTGATTAGAATTGGAGAAGATGAGGGAGAGATAAGATCACCTATATAATTCATTGCCTGTTTCCAGGGAGCAACTAAGGGAGTTGAAGCCTGAGACAGAGGGATAGGATAGTGGAAGAAGTGTGTAAGAGAATATCTGTGTTATCTGAAGGAGGAAGGAGCACAGAGAAAGGTGAGGCCACAGTCAGTCATCTACTAAAGAGGTGAGTAAAACTGAGGTATTGGAATTATAGGAGAGCCAGGAGCATAGGCATTACTTACATGATTCCCTGGCCAGTGTCACAAAATATTTTTAATAATTGAGTATTTAAAATATATTTTTAAAATGCACTATCCCTGCATTCTCTTCCCATCATTTCTCCTTAGCAGTATGGAGCTTTAAAAAGTACAGAAATACATTAAAGTTTTGTGATTATTGATTGGTATATAGCAGATATTGAAAAACAGGATTTCTTACAGATATTATATCCTCAAAAAGATATCATACTATAATTATACATAGCAATTATATTCTTGCATAATTATAAAAAGTCATATATTAGTAGTCATAAAACAAATTCCAGTACATTTTGTCAATATTCTTCTTATACTTCATCATCAAGCATCTATCTACAATTTATAAAGAATTATCCACTATCAAGAAGAATCTGCATTTGTTCAACTTATGCATTTCCTCACTGGAACTCTGATACCACTGGTATTAATAAGTTGCTAGCTGTATATTTGAATACTATATATTTCTTTGAGTGATGGTAAATATATATTTTCATTATTTTTATCTTTGCAAAAGTTCTGAAGAATATCATAATGGTATGCAGAACAAAGTTTCAAAATGACCTACTTGCTTAAAGACTCCTACATTTTCTCTCAAATTCTCCTAGTTCTTGTGACGTCAATGGTAAAGTTTTGGTTATCCTTTCAGGATCCAGCAGTCTATTTGCCATCTTTTAAAATCATAAACCTAGGTATCTTAATTTTTGCACATTTACTTAAGCATTTAAATATGGAGACTCTATAGTCATTCTTTGCTATATAATCAATGTACTTGAATTAATATTTGCATGATAAATGTCAATTTGCTAATATCTTTATCTAGCAGATTTTTCTTTTAAGTCTCCAGTTCTATAATTCTTATAGAAACAAAATGTCTTTTGCTATTGTGTTTAATCCTCTGTCTTTCAGGAATAGGAATCAGAAATTATTAATTTGTAACTTATGCTGTCAACCTAGATTCTCAATTTTAGTCCTTGTTTGGCCATGTTGTCCAAGAGTGTGATTGTCACTGTTGTTTCTTCACTTACTCAATGATTTTCTTGAAGCAATGTGATTTTAAAGAGATATGGGAAGAAAAGCACCAAGAGGAATTTGGAACAGATAAAGCTGTCATACCATTCTGTAGAAAGGCTGTTTTGTTCCTGATGAATACTGTACTTAAGGGCCCATACAGATGTATGAAAGGAATCATTCAAATTGTAACCAGAGCCAAGAAATCTTCTATTGGCATCTTCTTCATGATCAATATCCTGCCTATCTACATTTCCAATCATCAATCTTTTGCATGTGTCCCAGGGTACAATTACGATAAACTATGTACTCTTCATCCAGAATCTTATTTTTCTACTAGTTGAGTTTGCAAACAATTCCCTCAATTGTATCCCCATTTCTGTGTGATTTGGCATTGGCTTGATATTCATTCCTAACTACACGTATCTACAAAAACATAAATAAAAATCTTAACCCAATTTCTCTTGTCTATTTTAAGTTTAATGGCCCCCTATTCTCTATGAAATAGAAGACTTCTTTACATTACCTCATTTCACCTCTTGTAAAGCTATCATAAAGAATATCAGCTATTTTACTACATGTCAGTATTGTAATAGCTGTTTTTCCAGTCATAGTTGTGTACTACCTTATTACCAAAGGCAGTAACCTTGTAAAATTTAACATTATAATGACAACAACTACCATAATTAGTAAGTACTTAATAACTATTAGATATCATATACTATAGTACCAAATTTATAATTCTTTACAATAACTATGAGATGATGAATGCTTATTACAATATAGATGGTAAGAGCAAAGAGTCAGAGACATTACAAATCTATACTTTTTGCTGAATGATACATTTCTTCTTACACAATTTATTCATCTCTTCTATTATTGCCTCTCTTCATCTAAAAAATGACAAAAAATAACAGTAGATACCTGATAGGACTGAATTAATGACTAATGAAGGTGATTAGAATAAAGATTATAATGCAATTAATAAAATGAATATGTTGAATGTGATTAAAACATTCAATTCCTATTAACCATACTGTTGAAGTATACTGACTGTATATAAATGACCTTTAAGTAAAATACCTTAAAAATTATTTCTTACAAAAATGATAAAGTGATTGAGAAAATGAGATATAACCCAACTTATATATGATCATAAAATTTTACAATGTTAAAATCTAACTCCTTTTGGAAAACATTTTTATTGGATATTTTCTTTATTTGCATTTAAAATGTTATCCCCTTTCCCAGTTTCTGACCTGTAAAACCCCTATACCATCCTTCACCCCTTGCTTCTATGAAGGTGCTTCACCACCCACCCACCCACTCCCACTCCAACCCTTGCTTCTATGAGGGTACTCCACCACCTGCCCATCCACTCCAACTATCCGCCCTGGCATTCACCGACACTGGGCAATTCAGTCTTCACAAGACCAAGGGCTTTTCCTTGAATTGATGCCTGACAAGGCCATCCTCTGCTACATATGCAGCTGTAGACATGGGCCCCTCCACATGTACTCTGGTTGGTGGGTTAATCCCTGGGAGCTCTGAGGGATCTGATTGTTGATATTGCTGTTCTTCCTATGGCATTACAAACCCCTTCAGCCCCTTCACTCTTTTATCTAACTCCTCCATTGAGGACGCAGTGCTCAGTCAAATGATTGACTGTGAGCATCCACCTCTATACTTGTCAGACTCTGGCAGACTCTTTCAAGAGAGAGTTATATCAGGCTCCTGTCATCAAGCACTTCTTGGCATCCACAATAGTGTCTGGGATTGATGAGTGTAAATGGGATGGATCCCTTGGTGGGGCAGTCTCTGGATGGCCTTTCCTTCAGTCTCTACAGTTTATCTCTGTATTTCCTCCCATGAGTATTTTCTTCCCCCTTCTAAGAAGGACTGAAGCATCCACACTTTGGTCTTCCATTTTCTTGAGCTTCATGTGGTCTGTGAATTGTATCTTGGGTATTCTGAGCTTTGGGGCTAATATCCACTCATCAGTGATTGCATACCATGTGTGTTCTTTTGTGACTGGGTTATGTCACTCAGTACAATATTTTCTAATTCCACCCATTTCTCTAAGAATTTCATGAATTCATTGTTTTTAATAGCTGAGTAGCACTCCATTGTGTAAATATACCACATTTTCTGTATCCATTCTTCTGTTGAAGGTCATCTGGGTTCTTTCTAGCTTCTGGATATTATAAATAAGGCTTCTGTGAACATTGGGAGCATGTGTCCTTTTTATATGTTGGAGCATCATTTGGCTATATGCCCAAGTGTAGCTGTGTCCTCAGGTCATACTATGCCCAATTTTCTGAGGAATGGCCAGACTGATTTCCAGAGTGGTTGTAACAGCTTGCAATCCTACCAACAATGGAAGAGTGTTCCTCTTTCTCCACATCCTTGCTAACATCTTCTGTCATGTGAGTTTTTGATCTTAGCCATTTTGACTGGTGTGAGGTAGAATCTCAGTGTTGTTTTGATATGCATTTCCCTGATGACTAAGGATGTTGAACATTTCTTTTAGTTTTTTTTTTTGGCATTTGCAATAGTGTCTGGGTTTCATGACTGTGTATTGATGGATCCCCAGGTGGGGCAGTCTCTGGATGGTCTTTCCTTCAGTCTCTGTTTCACACTGGACTCTAGTATATTAACCATAACAAAGGGAACACTCTACACCCAAGAGTAGCATGCCAATCCCAACTCGCTCAGTGTACATACAGAGAGTGAGAATCAGAGACAGGGGCACAGATACAAAAACAGACACAGAGACAGAGAGAGGGGCACATTTCTGAGTTTCCATATTCCTCAATCCCTCTTTTCTTGTTAACTATCATTCCTCTCTAAAAATTTATGAGATCAATAAACTTTAGATTCTTCATGGGAGAGAAATTGTATGGTGCTCATTTTAATATGCCTTTAGATACATTGCAGCCATTTGGTATTCCTCAGTTGAGAATTTTTTAGGCAGTTCTGTACCCCATTTTTAATAGGGATATATGGTTCTCTGGAGTCTATATTTTTAAGTTCTTTGTATACGTTGGATATTAGCCCTCTATCAGATATAGGGTTGAAAAAGATCTTATCCCAATCTGTTGGTTGCTGTTTTTCCTTATTGACAGTGTCCTTTGCCTTACAGAAGCTTTGCTTTTATATGAGGTCCCATTTGTCTATTTTTTATCTTAGAGCATAAGCCATTGGTTTTCTGTTCAGGAAATTTTCTCCTGTGCCCATGTGTTCAAGGTTCTTCCTTACTTTTATATTAGTTTCAGAGTATCTGATTTTTTTGTGGAGGTCGTTGATCCACTTGGACTCAAGCTTTTTGCAAGGAGATAAGAATGGAACAAAGTGCATTTCTTCTACATGCTGACAACCAGTTGAGCCAACACCATTTGTTGAAGGTGCTCTCCTTTACCCACTAGGTGGTTTGAGCTCCTTTGTCAAAGATTAAGTGACCATAGGTGTGTGGGTTCATTTCTGGGTCTTCAATTCTACTCCATTGATCTACCTACCTGTCTCTGTACCAATACCATACAGTTTTAATCATATTGCTTTGTAATACAGCTTGAAGTAAGGGATGGTGATTCCCTCAGATGTTCTTTTGTTGTTGAGAATAGTTTTCACTGTCCTGGGTTTTCTGTTATTCCAAATGAGTTTGCAAATTGCTCTTTCTTTCTTTGTTTTTAAATTTTCTATATTCTTTTGTTACATTCCAAAGGCTTTCCCCTTTCCCAGTTTCCCCCTCACCATATGTCCCATAAGTCCTCTTCCCTCCCGCCCCCCACCTATTCCCCAATCACCCCCCCCACCATTTCTCTGTTCTGGTACTCTCCTACAAAACTGGATCCAGTGTTTTCAGGACCAGGGTCCTCTCCTTCCTTCCTTCTTGGGATTTTGATGAGGATTGCATTGAATCTGTAGATTACTTTTGGCAAGATAGCCATTTTTACTATATTAATCCTGCCAATCCATGGACATGGGAGATCTTTCCATCTTCTGAGATCATCTTTGATTCTTTCTTCAGAGACTTGACATTATTGTCATACAGACCAAGGTATTTTATATTATTTGTGACTATTGTAAAGGGTGTCATTCCCCTAATTTCTTTCTCAGCCTATATAAGCTTTGAATAGAGGAAGGCTACTGATTTTTTTGAGATAATTTTATATCCAGTCACTTTGATGAAGTTGTTTCAGAAAGACAGGAGGTAAAATTGCCTGCAAAAGAATATATCAACAAGAAACAAGAGGTCATGCTATACACACACACACACACACACACACACACACACACATTATAAGATCAGTTTCTCTACAGAACGCTGACAAATCAAACAAGGTAATTGTAATTCAAATAAACATCCTTTCACCATACTGGGCTATATGAATCAATCAGTCTCAGTAGTTTCAATACTAAGATGTTTGCATAATTGTATGTAAAGTCAAATATTACTCTTAATGCGGTTGTGTTACTAAACACATGTGCATTTCATGTTAGTATTAATAGCATAGCTTCTCAATAAATATGTATTTTCTATGTTATCTAATTTCTACCTTCTGTTTAGTTATTTTTAATACAAAATTGCAAATTATATTACCCTCAATATATCATTTCTAAACTGGTAAAGATAAATTTCTTTGGACTGTTGAGCCTATGAACTTGTTCTTAATAAATGGCCTTAACTAGGGGTTGGATAGATGTCTCTATGGTAAAGAGCACTTGCTGCTCTTCCAAAGAACCAGAATTCAGTTCCCATCATTTAAATAAGGTGTCTCACAATCCTTTGCAACTCCATCATCAAAGGATACAATATATTCTCTTAGCTTCTGTGGATACCCATACACCTGTGCCATATACACAAGCAGGAAAAATGAAAACAAATATTTAAAAGTCCTTAAAATTTTCATGGGTCACAGTTATGAAATTTTTAAATCACTACATTATCCTATTAATCTAGCACATGATCAAAATTTTTATCTTAAGCCTTAAGGAATAAAATAAAATATTTTTTGTCTTTTGAGTGAAGGTCGGTAGTTGTAGAATAAAAATTATCTCACTTTGTACTATAAATGTTTCTGTAGCATCATACTGAATTCTATGGCAAAGTTAATTTATACTTATTGTGGAGGGTTTGTAAGGGCATTTTGGCAGCCCTGGAACTTACTAAGCTGTCCTCAAACTTATAATCCTTTTGCCTTTGCACTTCCGGTGTTGGGATTCCAGGCATGAACCACATGCATGGGTCATATTCGTCTTTTTAAGATTTAGCACTGTTTATAGTTTGGGAGTTCTTATTAAGTTTTTGGAATGACATAAGGAGAAATCACTTCTGTTGAAATAAACCTTTGAGAGAGAAAAAAATGAGCTAACATTTATCAAGCCCTCATTATGCATCAGATTCCTTCTGAAATACAATATAAAAGACTATTGTAACCTTTACAAGGAGACTTACTCACTATTCCCCTTTCCAGAAGATGGACTGAAGTGCAGGTAAGTTATTTAAATAAGTCAAGGCTCAATTGGCAGTTAAAGAGCTAGTATGCATTCATATTCACTATGCTTTTACCATGAACTTGGCTATGTTCTTTGGTTAATATAGTACTAAACATTTTTTAAATTATCTTTAATTTTTTCTTATAGTCCAGTAGTATCCCCTTCTGGTCTATCCTCTGACAGTTCCTCATCCCATTCTTCCTTCCCTGAATCCAAGAAGATATTTGACCCCTCCCAGACACCACTCCACCACACCAGGCCTCCCCACTCCCTGGGGCCTCTAGTCTCTTGAGGATTAAATGTATCTTCTTTCACTGAGGCCAGAACAGGCAGTCCTCTGCTATATATGAGTTGGGGGTCTCATACCAGCTAGTGTATGCTCAGTGTCTCAGAGATCTTAGGAGTCGAGGTTGGTTGAGACAGCTTGTCTGCCTGTGGGATTGCCTTCCTCCTCAGGTTCTTCCATCATTTCCCTAATTCAACCACAGGGGTTCCAACTTCATTTGATTGGTTGGTTGTAATTATCTGCATCTGTTTCACTCAGTGGAATGTTGGGCATCTCGGAGGACAGCTATGCTAGGCTCCTGTCTGTAAGTATACCATAACATGAGACTTAGTGTCAGGCTTTGGAGCCTCCCCTTGATATGGATACCAACTGGTGCTGGACACTGGACTTTCTTTCCCTCAGTCTCTTCTCGATTTATTTTTTGTCCCTGCAGTTATTTTACACAGGAATAATACTGGGTCATAGTTTTTGACTGTGGGATGGCAACTCCATCCCACCACTTGATGCCCTGTCTTTCTACTGGAACTGGACTCTACAAGTTCCCTCTCCCCACTGGTGGGCATTTCATCTAAGGCCCCTCCCTCTGAATCCTAAGCATCTGTCACCTCCCAGGTCTCTGGTACATTCTAGAGGATCCCCCCCAACCTCCTACCTCTCAAGGTTGCCTGTTTCCATTCATTCTGCTGACCCTCAGTGCTTCATTCCTTTTTGCCCCCTAAAACCTGATCATGTTCTCCTTTTCCCATCCATGTCCCCTCTCCCATCTAGGTCTGTCCTTCACTCTGTCCCCATACTGACTTTCTTCTCCCTCCCAAGTGGGATTGAGGCATCCTCACTTGGGCTCTTTGGCTTGTTAACCTTATCTGTAGATGTCTGCAGGGTAAAGACTATGATGTATTACTTATCACAAATGTTCCATAATCTCGTAAAAGGCTTACCAAGGAGCTAGGTAACACCTCAGTCTGTAATATGATTAGCAAGTAAGCATGAGGACCTGCGCTTAAGTCACAAAGTACATGTTGTAAAAAATTGGTATGATGATGTACACTTTTATTTCCTGTGTTAGGGAGACCGAGTCAGGTGACTCCTTAAGGCAAAAAACCTGCCAGCCTAGGTAGCTTGACTAGTTCTAGGCCATTGAGACTCTGTCTCCGAAGAACAAAGTAAAAGACACTAGAAATGACAACAATTTTTTTTCTGACCTCCACATTTGTGTTCACACATGTATGCATACCCCACATAGATGTGCACTTATACACACACATACACACTAAAAATATATCCATGGCACAGACTGCATGTGTGGATACATGTGTGTTTCTGTGTGTGTGTTTCTGTGTGTGTGTGTGTGTGTGTGTGTGTGTGTATTCTTTAAGCATATAAAAATTAGTCATTTTTGGTATAACAAAAATCTGGCATAAATATTCACAATATTAAGGTCTAGTTATAGATGTTAAAGACAGAATTATTCTATCTAGTAAAAGTGTAGATTAAAATCATTAAGATCAACTCTGTTATTTTAGTGAAAAAGGATGCTGAGACAAAAAAGGTATGATAACAGAGCTAGTGTATGTGTCTGTTTACATCATCAAAAAGTCTGTATTCACCTTATCAATCCACTGCATACTAATAAACAAGTATAGAAGGGACAGAACACAATCCCTACCCTCAGAGACAGTGCAGACTGCTTCAGTGAAATAAAACTCATCTATCAATTAGAGGACAGCAAGAAACGGATATTCAGTACTAAAACAGACAGATTAGTTGTTCATAGTGAAAAAAAAAAACTACCAAACGAGCTCAGATTGCTCATTTACTGCCTTGTCACTCCTTTGGAATACATCATTGTGTTTATGACTGTCACCATAGCAAGGGCAACTCTTTTAGGAAACAGATTTTTGTTGCTTTTACATCTTCCTTGCTGTGGATAATCACTGATCAGTTGAAGAAAACTGACATATGCTATAACTTAGGTTTGTGAAAGTCTTCAGAAATGACAATATTCTCTTCAATTCATTGATATTAGATTTTCTAAAAATAAAGGAACAAAATATAGCGTCATAGTATATTCAAGTTCTGAATCTTGTCAAAACAACACCAGAGATAATTTCCATTCCTACACACAGTAATAGACATAGACTCACATAACTTTCTACTTTATGCATCATTTAAAATAAAGTTTTTTTTAATTTAAAACACTGATGATTAGAATTTTAACTCAAGTCCTCCTACACATGTTTTTCAGTTCTTCAATTATAATGCTTTTTTGTTTCTAGTAAGCATTGGGCAGCATCGTTGATCAGTTATCAAGTTCTTCAGTTTTATGTTTTCCAATGATTTGTATAAGCTTTAACAGGCAAACATTGGGATTAAAAAGGTACAAGATTGTAACTTCTCTTTTTATATGTGGTTCCATAGTATTTCAAAATGAAAGAATAGGTGAGTTCACTATTTTCTTAACACAACAATAATTTAAAACTCAATTCCTGGGTAAGCAAGACAGCTCTTTGGGTAAGAGCGCTTGTCACCCAACCTGGAGAGCTTAGTGTAATCCCAGAACTAACATGATAGAGAAGAAGAATGGTTTCTACCTTCCTTATTGTGTGTATCTCTGTGCATTAATATATAAACACACACACATACACACACATACATGCATAAGCATGCACAGATGTGTACAGGGATGTGCACACACACCAAAAAATAAAAAAGTGCAAAAAAATCCTATCACCTTAGCATATTATTGTTTGCTAAAATTGCTAGGAGACTGTGATTCTATGCTTTGTACCCTTACAGCACTCTATGGAAACATCTAAATGCTTTTAAGACAGAACTGACCTATCCTATAGTTATACTTTTGTTTAGCTTCTTAGAGGCAGATCTCTATATCTTATGCTTCATTCCTGACGATGACTTTCCACATAGTATGTCCCAAATATACTTCATGTAATCCAACTAGAGATTACTTAAACATGATTTTAGTTCAATGCACTGTATAATTTTAAAGCAACTTTAGTATCAGTGGTTAAAGATACTGACTTTCTGACACAGGCAATCTAAATCTCAACCAGACATAGTCATTTTGGGGGACTTCTTTTTAAAGGAGACCATAACATGGGTATTTAAGCAAAGATAAAATGGGAGTTCTAAAATTATGAGCCCTAGGCCACTGGACAATATGGTTAAAATTTATAGAGTGAATTAGCTTTTATCAAAGCTTTCTCTTGAAAAATATTGGTGTACTTTCATTCGAGAAGCTTAGTTCATGGGTCTAGTATCTTCAACATTGACTTGACCTGGTTTTAGTTGTTATTCTGACCTTGAAGTATGCCTATAAAATATTTATAGGCTTCTCTAAGATATCAAGATTTTTATTAGTTTTATATGTTATATACACAGCATATAGGAAAAAATACAATGTCATGATTCATATAGTTTGTTACAGCACTGTGACTAGACTACTAATCTAAGACTGCATTTCAATATAGACAAATGTGAAATAGTAAGATACAATGAACCACATCAAAAAGTCCACATTAAGCAGTAGCAATGTAATGTAATGATCAGAAAAATGACTTAGAGGGTTGTTGTGCAATGATGCCAGAAGCTGAGAGCTCTGAACTATTTGCTAGTTAAGCAAAAACAATTGCATGATTCATGGAATGCAATTCAGATCATAAAGCTGAAATTCTGTGAAAACCACAGTAGTAACATCTGTAGAGCACTGTATGTGCTTCCTCTACCATTTCACCAAGGCCATGTAAAAATAGTCACTTTTAAGTTGGTTGCTTACTGACAACTAAGGCAGTTGGATGGATTTAAATAAGATATCTTCCTGCCTCTGTGAATTGTGAAACATTTAAGTTCCTTAAAAGAACACCAAACATGCTATGTTTTATTATCTTTGTCTTATTTTCAGTCTTTTCATCTTAATCTCATCTGCCCTCTTAGGAAAGTTGTGAGAAAGCTTAAGAGAAATCGAATTTCCATTCTTCAAAAGTTAAAATGAGTAAGATTGTGTAGCTAAATATATCAAGGGAAGAATAGAAGCCTAGAGCTTACAAATATGTTATAGTAGCCACTCTAACATCAGATAAAATTGACTTTCAACCTAAAGTCATCAAAAGAGACACGGAAGGTCACTTCTTGCTGGTCAAAGGGAAAATCCACCAAGAAGAACTCTCAATACTGAACATTTATGTTCCAAATGCAAGGGCACCCTCATTCGTGAAAGAAAGTTTAGTAAAACTTAAAGCACACATTGCACCTAACACAATAATTGTGGGTGACTTCAATACTCCACTCTCCTCAATGAACTGATCAGGAAACCAGAAACTAAATAGGCACACAGTGAAACTAATTGAACCTTTGGACCAATTGGATTTAATATATATAAAACTTTTCATCCTAAAACAAAAGAATATACCTTTTTCTCAGCACTGCATGGTACCTTCTCCAAAATCAACCATATAATTGGTCACAAGACAGATGTCAACAAATACAAGAAGATCAAACTACTTCCATGCCTCATATCAGATTACTATGGAGTAAAAGTGGTCTTCAATAGCAAGAAGAAAACAGAAACCCACATACACGTAGAAACTGAAAAGTACTCTAATCAATGACATCTTGGTCAAGGAAGAAATAAAGAAATAAATAAAAGACTTTTTAGAATTCAATGAAAATGAAGGTACAACCTAACCTAATCTATGGGACACAATGAAAGCAGTGCTAAGAGGAAAACACATAGCCCTGAGTGCCTCCAAAAAGAAACTGGAAAGAGCATACACTATCAGCCTAAAGGCATGCCTGAAAGCCCTGGAACAAAAAGAAGCTAATTCACCTAGGAGGAGTAGAAGACAGGAAATCATCAAACTAAGGGCTAAAATCAATCAAGTAGAAACAAAGAGAACCATACAAAGAATCAACAAAACCAGGAGCTGGTTCTTTGAGAAAATCAACAAGATAGATAAACCCATAGCCAGACTAACCAAAGGACACAGAGACAGTATTCAAATTCACAAAATTAGAAATGAAAAGGGGGATATAACAACAGAGATTGAGGAAATTCAAAAGATCATCAGGTCCTACTACAAAAGTCTATACTCAACACAACTGTAGAATCTGGAGGAAATGGACAATTTCCTAGACAGATACCAAATACCAAAATTAAATCAGGATCAATTAGATCAGCTAAACAGTCCCATAACCCCTAGAGAAATAGAAAGGGATATAGAAAGTCTCCTAACCAAAAAAAGTACAGGACCAGATGGTTTTAGTGCAGAATTCTATCAGGCCTTAAAAGAGGACCTAATACTAATACTCCTCAAACTATTTCACAAAATAGAAACAGAAGGAACACTGCCCAACTCATCCTATGAAGCCACAATTTCGCTGATACCAAAATCACACAAAGATCCAACAAGGAAAGAGAACTACAGGCCAATTCCCCTCATGAATATTGATGCAAAAATACCAAATAAAATTCTTGCCAACTGAATCCAAGAGCATATCAAAATGATCATTCACCATGATCATGTAGGCTTCATCCCAGGGATGCAGGGATGGTTCAATATATGGAAATCCATCAATGTAAACCACTACATAAACAAACTCAAAGAAAAAATATAACATGGTCATCTGATGCTGAAAAAGCATTTGACAAAATTGAGTATCCTTTCATGCTAAAAGTCCTAGAAAGAACAGGAATTCAAGGCCCATACCTAAATATAGTAAAAGCAATCTACAACAAATCAGTAGCCAACATCAAACTAAATGGAAAGAAACTAGAAGCAATCCCACTAAAATCAGGGACTAGACAAGGCTGCCCTCTCTCTCCATATCTTTTCAATATAGTACTTGAAGTTATAGTGAGAGCAATTAGACAACATAAGGAAGTCAAAGGGATACAAATTGTACAGGAAGAAGTCATACTGTCATTATTTGCAGATTATATGGTAGTATATTTAAGCAACCCAAAAAACTCCACCAGAGAACTCCTACAGCTGATAAACAACTTCAGCAAAGTGGCTGGTTATAAAATCAACTCAAGCAAATCAGTAGCCTTCCTGTACCCAAAGGACAAGCAGGCTGAGAAAGAAGTTAGGGAAATAACACCCTTCACAATAGCCACAAACAATATAAAGTGTCTTGGCGTGACTCTAACCGGACAAGTGAAAGATCTGTATGACAGGAATTTCAAGTCCTTGAAGATAGAAATCGAATAAGACCTCAGAAGTTGTAAAAATATTTCATGCTCTTGGATTGGCAGGATCAATATTGTAAAAATGGCCATCTTGCCAAAAGCAATCTGCAGATTCAATGCAAACCCCATCAAAATCCCAAATCAATTCTTCATAGATCTAGAATGAGCAATTCTCAAATTCATTTGGAGTATCAAAAAACCCAGAATAGCTAAAAATATTCTCAATAATAGAAGGACTTCTGGGGTAATCAATATCCCTGATCTCAAGCAGTACTACAGAAAAATTGTGTTAAAAACTGCATGGTATTGGTACAGCCATAGGCAAGTAGATCAATGGAATAGAATTGAAGACCCAGAAATTAACCCACAGAGATATGGTCAATTGATATTTGATAAAGGAGCTACAACCATCCAGTGGAAAAATGATAGCCTTTTCAACAAATGGTGCTGGTTCAACTGGAGGTCAACATGCAGAAGAATGCGAATTGACCCACTCTTATCTCCTTGCACTAAGATCAACTCCAAGTGGATCAAGGACCTCCTCATAAAACCAGACACACTGAAACTAATAGAAAAGAAACTGGGGAAGACCCTGGAGGACATGGGCACAGGGTGAAATTCCTGAATAAAACACCCTTGCTCTAAGATCAAGAATTGACAAATGGGACCTCATAACATTACAAAGTTTCTGTAAGGCAAAGGACACTGTCAGAATGACAAAATGGCAACCAACCAATTGGAAAAAAATATTCACCAACCCCACATCTGACAGAGGGCTAATATCCAATATATACAAAGAACTCAAGAAGTTAGACCCCAAAGAACCAAATAACCCTATTATAAAATGGGGAACAGTGCTAAATAAAGAATTTTCACCAGAAGAAATTTGGATGGCTGAGACGCACCTTAAGAGATGTTCAACATCATTAGTCATCAGGGAAATGCAAATAAAAATAACCCTGAGATTCCACCTCACACAAATCAGAATGGCTAAGATTAAAAACTCAAGAGACAACAAGTGCTGGCGAGGATGTGGAGAAAGAGGAACACTCCTCCATTGTTGGTGGAATTGCAAGATGGTACAACCACTCTGGAAATCAATCTGGATTTTCCTCAGAAAATTGGGCATGACCCTTCCAGAGGACCCTGTCATACCACTCCTGGGCATATACCCAGAGGATTCCCCTGCATGCAATACAGACACATGCTCCACTATGTTCATAGCAGCCTTATTTATAATAGCCAGAAGCTAGAAAGAACCCAGATGTCCCTCAAAGGAGGAATGGATACAGAAAATGTGGCATATTTATACAATGGAATACTACTCAGCAATTAAAAATAATGAACTCATGCAATTTGTAGGCAAATGGTTGGACCTGGAAAATATCATCCTAAGTGAGTTATCCCAATCACAAAAGAATACACATGAATTGCAATCACTGATAAGTGGATATTAATGAGCCCAGAAGCTCTGAATACTCAAGGCACAATTAGCAAATGAAGAGATTCCCAAGAAGAAGGAAGGAGAGGACCCTGGCCAGTAAAAGACTAGATGCAGTTTTGTAGTTCTGTACCAGAACAGAGAAATGGTGGGGGCAGCAGGTGATTGGGGAATTGGCAGGGGGAAGAGGACTTATGGGACATATGGTGACGGGGGGACTGGGAAAGGGGAAAGCCTTTGGAATGTAAACAAAGAATATAGAAAATTAAAAAAAATATATGCTCCACTATGTTCATAGCAACCTTATTTATAATAGCCAGAAGCTGGAAAGAACCCAGATGGCCTTCAACGGAGGAATGGATACAAAAAAATGTGGTATATATACACAATGGAGTACTATTCAGCCATTAGAAACAATGAATTCATGAAATTCTTAGAGAAATGGATGGAGCTGGAGAACGTCATACTAAGTGAGGTGACCCAGTCTCAAAAGAATACCCATGGTATACAGTCACTGATAAGTGGATATTAGCCTAGAAGCTTGGAACACCAAAGACATAAATCACATATCAAGTGATGTCTCACAAGAAGAAAGGAGTGGACACTGGTGCTAGAATGGACCAAAACATCATTGTGGGGGAGTACAAGAACAGTGAGGTAGAAGGGGGTGGATGAGGGAGCAGGGGGAGGGAAAAGGGCATGTGGGACCTTTGGGGGTGGGGAACCAGAAAAAGGGAAATGAATTGTAAATATAGAATATATCCAATAAAAAAAAGAAAATTAAAAAAAAAAAAGAAAAAAAAGAAATGTAACCATCATCTGCCTAACTTTCCTAATGTCTCCTTGTAATCTGTTCATGCTTCTGTCAGCCCCATCCCAACCAGTGTTGATTATTACACAATTTTATACAAATTAATTCATATAATACATATGCTTTTATTGTCATCTGGATACTTTCATTTAGCATATTATGAAGTCATATGAGCTTTTACATATTCAATTTGTGGCTATATGTATGATATATTCAGCTGTTTTTTTACATTTGGATCAGTTCTTCTTTGCTATTTTATCAAATCATATTATTCAAATTTATGCAAAAGAATTTGTGTTTGTTATATGCTTTCAATATTAGCTAAACACTTTGCTGTGAAATGACTAGGCTATATTGTAGACTTTTACATTTTAAAGGTATCACTATTGTTTTCCAAATTGACTATATTATTTTATATTTCTACCTGAGAATGCAATGCAAAGGCTCTAGGACAACTGATTTTAATTGTGTATGTTTTAATTGATATGTTATGAGAAGCCACAATAGTTTCATATGTCTCTAGTGATTAGGATATTTGCATTTGTTTTTTTTTGTTTGTATTTTTTTCTAACAGATTCTCTAGTGTTCCTCTTAATAGATATACTTTTGGCCATCTTGCAGAAAGACTTATGGTGAGTCATCTGTCAGCATGACACATTTACCTGTCAAGAAGCAGTAGATATGGCTTATGCTCCAACTTTAGCCATTCTTTCTTATCAATAAAAAGTGACACATAGAGAAAGATCCAAGAAGATATAAGCAAAATGATAAATTGCTATCTCTTGACGTTAAGGTTAAAGGTAAGACTTGTTTCTTTACCTTTTTTTTTCTATTTTCTGACTAAATGCATATAGCAGGTAGGGAAAAATATGGGAACAAACGTAGTGATAATCCTTGAATATTTTGATATCCCAGCAGAATGTATGTTCTTGGCATTCTTGCTGCTCTGAAAAAAATGCAGATAAATGACCATGTGATACTTTATGCTTATGTGTTTTGGTGGCTAGTAAACAGAACAAAAGACTGAATAGGGATTTCAGAAATGGGGAAGGAGGAAAAGGAATGTATATTATTAAAGTACAATGGATTCTACAGTGGTAATGTATTGGTATCTACCTCAGTTGCTTTGATAATGACTGATAATTAAAAATTGATAATCATGATGGAAAATGTACATTCAGAGTATCAGAGTGTGCATCTCAAATTCATAACCATAGTCATAAATATTCACCAGCACCTAGCTAGCCATTCACCATCTTGAAAATGAGTCTTTCATTTTATTTTAACTATAGCCTGGCAAAGGAAGCAATCTCAAATGAGACCACACTGATCCAGAAATAAATTTAAGATCAAAGATTATTAAAACGAGCTAGTATACTTCAAATACATTTTTTTTAAATGTATCCATGAGATCTTATTTTTAAATGGTGGAAATGTCTATTGTGTGGATGATATTAACACTTCAACTATACTGGGTAAGTTTTATTACCCTTTTAAAATATGATAGCTTGAGGGAATGCAAAATACATATTTAGAAAGTTATCAAATAATTCTTCTGTCTATACATTTTTATATTTATTTTTTATTTTAGATATTTTATTTATATTTCAAATGCTATCCCCTATTCTGGTTTCCCCTCCAAAAACACCCTATCCTATTCCCCCTCCCCTGCTCACCAACCCACCTACTCCAGATTCCCTGTCCTGGTATTGCACTATACTGGAGCATCATGCCTTCACAGGACCAAGGGGCTCTCATCCCTTTGATGTCCAATAATGCCATCCTCTGCTACATATGCAGCTAGTGCCATGGGTCCCTCCATGGTTGGTTGGTGGTTTAGTCCCTGGAAGCTCTGGGGTTACTGGTTGGTTCATATTGTTATTCATCCTATGGGGCTGCAAGCTCTTTCAGATCTTTCAGTCCTTTCTCTACCTCCTCCATTGGGGACCTTGTGCTTAGTCCAATAGTTGGCTAAGAGAACCCACCTCCATATTTTTCAGTTACTGTCAGGGACTCTCAGGAGACAGCTATATCAGGCTCCTGTCAGCAAGCACATGTTGGATTCCACGATAGTGACTGGGTTTGGTGACTGTATATGGGATGGATCCCCAGGTGGGGCAGTCTCTGGATGGTCTTTCCTTCAGTCTGCTTCATACTTTGTCTCTCTATCTCCTCCCATAGGTATTTTGTTCCCCCTTCTAAGAAGGACCAAAGTATCTAAACTTAAGTCTTCCTACTTCTTGAGCTTCCTTTGGTCTGTGAATTGTTTCTTAGGTATTCCAAGCTTCTAGGCTAATATTCACTTATCAGTGAGTGCATACCATGTATGTTCTTTTGTGATTGGGTTACCTCACACAGGACAATATTTTCTAGTTCTATCAATTTGCCTAAGAAATTATGAATTCATTGCTTTTAGTAGCTGACTAATATTCCATTGTGTAAATGCACCATATTCTCTGTATCCATTCCTCTGTTGAGGGGCATCTGGGTTCTTTCCAGCTTCTGGCTATTATAAATAAGGCTGCTATGAACATAGTGGAGAATGTGTACTTATTACATGTTGGAGAATCTTCTGGGTATATGCCCAGGAGTGGTATAGCTGGGTCCTCAGGTAGTACTATGTCCAGTTTTCTGAGAAACCACCAAACTGATTTCCAGAATGGTTGTGCCAGCTTTCAATCCAAGCAGCAGTGGACACATCCTTTCTTCACATCCTGGACAGAACCTGCTGTCACTTCAGACTGCCTTAGCCATTCTGACAGGTGTGAGGTGGAATCTCAGTGTTGTTTTGATTTGCATTTCCCTGATGACTAAGGATGTTGAACATTTCTTTGGATGCTTCTCAGCCATTTGTGATTCCTTGGTTGAGAATTCTCTATTTAGCTCTTTATTCCACTTTTTAATACGGTTATTTGGTTCTCTGGAGTCTAACTTGCTGTGTTCTTTGTATATTTTGGACATTAACCCTCTATTGGATTTAGAGTTGGTAAAGATCTTTCCCCAATCAGTTGGTTGCAATTTTGTCCTTTTGATGGTTTCCTTTGTTTTATAGAAGCTTCTCAATTTTACAGGGCTCCATTTGTCAATTCTCGATCTTAGAGCATGAACCACTGGTGTTCTGTTCAGAAAAATTTCCCCTGTTCCAATATGCTTGAGGTTCTTCTCTACTTTCTCTTCTATTATATTCATAGTATCTGGTTTTATGTGGACATCCTTGATTCACTTGGATTTGAGCTTTGTTCAAGGAGATAAGAATAGGTTAATTTGCATTTTTCTACATGTTAACTGCCAGTAGAACCAGCACCACTTCTTGAAAATGCTGTCTTTTTTCAATTGGATGGTATCCTTTGTCAAATATCAAGTGACCACTGGAATGTGGGTTCAGTTTTGCCTCTTTAATTCTATTCCATGAATCTACTTGTTTGTCGCTGTACAAATACCATGTGGTTTTGTCACTATTGCTCTGTAGTATATCTTGAGGTCAAGGATGGTTCTTTTATTGATTTTTTTATTATTAGATATATTCTTTACTTACATTTAAAAGATTTTCCCTTTCCATGCCCCCCCTGTGAAAGTCTTATAAACCATCTCTCCTCCCCTGTTCCCCAATCAATCCCCTCCCACTTCTGATAAGCAAATCGAGTGAAATCTGTATATTTCACAGATTGCATTGAATCTGTATATTGCTTTAGACAAGTTGACCACTTTTACTATATTAATCCTGCCAATTCACCAGCATGGAAGATTTTTCCATCTTCTGAGGTCTTCTCCAATTTCTTTCTTCAGAGACTTGATGTTTTTGCCATACAAATCCTTCACTTGTGTGGTTAGAGTCACACCAAGATACTTTATATTGTTTGTGGCTATTGTGAAGGGTGTCATTTCCAAAATTTCTTTCTCGACCTGTTTATCCTCTGAGTATAGGAAGGCTACTGACGTATTTGAGTTAATTTTATATCTGGCCACTTTGCTGAAGTTGTTTATCAGCTGTAGGAATTCTCTGGTGGAGTTTTTTTGGGGGGGTTGCTTAAGTATGCTATCATATCATCTGCAAATAGTGATAATTTGACTTCTTCCTTTCCAATTTGTATCCCTTTCACCTCCTTTTCTTGTCTAATTGCTCTAGTTAGAAATTCAATTACCATACTGAATAAATATGGAGAGAGAGGGCAGTCTTGTCTAGTCCCTGATTTTAGTGGGATTGCTTCAATTTTCTCTCCAATTAGATTGATGTTGGCTACTGTTTTGCTGTATATTGCTTTTACTATGTTTAGGTATGGGCCTTGAATTCCTGTTCTTTTCAAGACTTTTAACATGAACAGATACTATATTTTGTCAAATGCTTTTTCAGCATCTAATGAAATGACCATGTAGTTTTTTTCTTTGAGTTTATGTAGTGAATTACACTGACAGATTTCCCTATATTGAACCATCCCTGCATCCCTGGGATGAAACCTGCTTGATCATGGTGAAAGAAAGTTTTGATGTGTTCTTAGATTTTGTTGGCAAGAATTTTATTGAGTGTCTTTGCATTGATATTCATAAGGAAAATTGGTCTGAAGTTCTCTTTCTTTGTTCGATTTTGTGTGGTTGTTGTATCAGAGAAATAGTGGCTTCACAGAATGAGTTGGGTAGTGTTCCTTCTGTTTCTATTTGAGGAATAGTTTGAAGAGTATTGGTGTTAGGTCATCTTTGACAGTCTGATAGAATTCTCCACAAAAACCATCTGGTTCTGTGCTTTTTTTTTTTTTTTTTTTTTTTTTTTTTTTGGTCTGGGAGAGTATCAGAGTATCAATGAACACTTCTATTTCTTTAGGGGTTATGGGACTGTTTAGATGGTCTATCTGATCCTGATTTAACTTTGGTATTTGGTATCTGTCTAGGAAATTGTCCATTTCATCCAGATTTTCCAGTTGTACTGAGTATAGGTTTTTGTTGTAGGATCTGATGATTTTTTGAATTTTCTCAGTTTCTGTTGTTATATTTCCCTTTTCATTTCTGATTTTGCTTATTTGGATACTATCTCTGTGCCCTCTGGATAGTCTGGCTAATCTTGTTGATTTTCTCAAAGAACCAACTCCTGGTTTTGCTGATTCTTTGTATACTCCTTTTGTTTCTACTTGATTGATTTCATCCGTGGGTTTGATGATTTCTTGACTTCTAGTCCTTTTTGGTGTATTATATTTCTGTTCTAAAGCTTTCATGTGTGCTGTTAAGCTGCTAGTGTATGCTCTTTCCAGGTTCTTTTTGGAGGCACTCAGAGCTGTGAGTTTTCCTCTTAGCACTGCTTTAATTGTGTCCCACAAATGTGGGTATGTTGTGCTTTAATTTTCATTAAATTCTAAAAAAGTCCTTGATTTCATTCCTTATTTCTTCCTTGACCAAGGTATCATTGACTAGAGTATTGTTCAGCTCCCTGTTAATGTGGGCTTTTTGTTTCTTGTGTTGCTATTGAAGACCACCCTGAATCCGTAGTGGTCTGATAGGAGGCATGGGATTAGATCAAATTTCTTATATCTGTTGAGGTCTGTTTTGTGACCAATTGCAGGGTCAATTTTGGAGAAGGTACCATGAGGTGCTGAGAAGTTATATTCTTTTGATTTAGAATGAAATGTTCTATAGATATCTATTAAATCCATTTAGTCCAAAACTTCTGTTATTTTCACTGTGTATCTGTTTAGTTTGTGTTTCCCTGATCTGTCCCATGAGGAGAATGGGATGGTGAAGTCACCAACAATTATTGTGTGAGGTGCATTGTGTGATTTAAGCTTAATAAAGCTTTTTTTCCCTGAATGAGGGTGCCCTTGTATTTGGAACTTCAATGTTCAGAATTGAGAGTTCTTCTTGGCAGATTTTTCCTTTGATGTGTATAAAGTTTCCTTCCCTGTCTTTTTTGATGACATTTGGTTGAAAGTCTATTTTATTGGATATTAGAATGGCTACTCCAGCTTGTTTCCTGGGACCATTTCTATGGAAAATTGTTTTCAACCCCTTTACTCTAAGGGAGTGTTTGTCTTTGACACTGAGATGGATTTCCTGCATTCAGCAAAACTTTGGGTCCTGTTTACATATCCAGTCTGTTAGTCTATGTCTTTTTATTGGGGAATTGAGTCCATTGATGTTAAGAGATATTAAGAAATAGTAATTGTTGCTTCCTGTTTTTTTATGTCATTTTTATGTTCATGTGGTTTTCTTCTTTTGGGTTTTTTGAAAGAAGATTAATTTCTTGCTTTTTCTAATGTGTAGTTTCCCTCCCTTTGTTGATGGTTTCTATTCATTATCCTTTTAAGAACTGGATTTGTGGAAAGATTTTGTGTAAATTTGTTTTTGTCATGGAATACCTTCATTTCTCCATCTATGGTAATTGAGAGATTTTCTGGGTATAGCAGCCTGAGTTGGCATTTGTGTCCCCTTAGGTTCTGTATGGCATCTGCCCAGGTTCTTCTGGCTTTCATAGTCTCTGTTGAGAAATCTGATGTAATTCTGATAGGTCTATCTTTATATGCTACTTGACCTTTTTCCCTTACTGCTTTTAATATTCTTTCTTTGTTTAGTGCACTTGACGTTTTAATTATTATGTGATAGGAGGAATTTCTTTTCTGGTCAAATCTATTTTGAGTTCTGTAGGCTTCTTGTATGTTCATGGGCATCTCTTTCTTTAGGTTAAGGAAGTTTTTTTCTATAATTTGTTGAAGACATTTACTGGTCCTTTAAGTTGGACATCTTCACTCTCTTCTATAACTACAATCCTTAGGTTTGGTCTTCTCATTTTATCCTGGATTTCCTGGAAGTTTTGGATCAGGACCTTTTTGCATTTTGCATTATCTTTGACTGTTGTGTCAATTCTTTCTATGGTATCTTCTGCATCTGAGATTCTCTCTTCTATCTCTTGTATTCTGTTGTTGATGCTTGCGTCCATGAATCTTGACTTCTTTCCTAGGTTTTCACTGTACAGAGTTCTTTTCCTTTGTGATTTCTTTATTGTTTCTACTTCCATTTTTAGATCTTGGATGGTTTTGTTCAATTCCCTCATCTGTTTTGTTGTGTTTTCCTGTAGTTCTATAAGGGATTTTCCCTGTTTGTTTGTGTTCTGTATTTCTTTAAGGGAGTTACTTGTGTCCTTCTTGAAGCCTTCTATCAGCATCACAAGCTGTGATTTTAAATCCAAATCTTGCTTTATTGGTGTGGTATGGTATCCAGGGCTTGCTGTTGTGGGAGAATTGGGTTCTGATGGTGCCATGTTGCCTTGATTTCTGTTGGTAATGTTCCTACATTGGCCTTTCACCATCTGGCTATCTCTAGTGTTAGTTGGTCCTGCTCTTAAATGCTTTAATCTTCCTTTTAGCACATAACCCACCAGATGTAGTGGAAAAGAAGTAATAAAAGAAAGTGGACCTGTTAATTTTTTTTTGAGCAACTTCCATCTATCTTGTCTGGAAATCAGCACTTTAGTTCTCAGGTCACCAGTGGCAGTTCAATCTACCCTTGAATATTTCATGAATATAACGTCACTCAGTTCAGTAGTGTTGGGTTAGCAAGCAAGAATCAGAAATGGTGCCACTACTTTGAAGAGACAGCCAGGCCTCAGTCTTGCCACAAATCAGAAGTAGGGACTAGAGCTTAAAGGAATATGAAGAAAATATCTCTCTCCATGAAGTGAGTTGCACAGCTAACTCTCTATACAATTAAGGTCAGCCTCTGCCACTATTCATGTAGTCCTTTTTATACTCCCTCCCAAACATCATGTGTCCATGGGTCTTACCTAAGCATGTGTCTTCCCTCAGCATGTCAGTCTGTCTCAGCTGACATCATTCAGCCAATGAGCCTGAGTCCATGGAAGTAACAAGAAATTGCAGTATATCACCTTTAGATTTTTTGTGCTATTCTCTCTATGGAGTCATGACAAATGGAGTGCAACTAAGCAAAGTAAGAAGGACCAATACATCAAAGCCCATTCAAGTGCTTGCCTTAGCAGAATATCTTATCTTCTATGTCTGCATCATTGAAATGTTCCTTCATGAGTCTGCCTTAGCCATTCAACTATGTCTGCTCCAATGAAATGTTTCTTCATTTGCTTGCCCCAGCAAAACTCCATCCAACACAATTGACTTTCCAAAAAAATCCATTTCCATTTCAACAGTCCATCTTACTATGTCTTTAAATTCTTCTACACAATCATGTAGTTATAATTATGAATATAGACTCTGTGACAGATTCCTAGGGTTTGAAACCATGGCTCAGCCATATAATGACTTTGGGTAAATAAATTAATTTTTCTGCAACTGAGTTTACTCATCAGTGAAGGGCAGACTTCTTAGTACTGTTGGATAGATATGAGATACCCCTCAAAAGCCTATGTAGTAAAAGATTACAAGGGTGGTGGTATTGGGAAGATGTTGAACATTTAATATGTAGACATAATGGGAATTCTTTTGGTCTGTGGAAACTATGTTCTTTAAAGGAATAATTGGACTATAGTCATTTCTTTTCCCTTCTCCCCTTGTGTCTTATCTTTTTGCTACTATGATACACTAGACTGTTCAGGACAAACATCAATAAGGCCAACTAGTCACAAAGTGAAACCTCTGAGACTGTAGGACAAAATATACTTTCTCATCAGTTGATTTGCTCAGAGAATATGTAGTAACAGAGATCTGACTAGCAGAGGCTAACACCTCATGATACTTGACAACATGATACATGATAACTTCCTCATGATGAAGATTAAAATATTGTTGGTGAAGGGCTTAAAGAACTGCCTATTATATAGTTGACATTCTATTTGTGGTTACTACTGCTATTATTAATATAATCGTTCTAAATATCTCAGTGAAGGAATTAATTACCTCATTAGTTATATATGGTAAAATTTTAATTGCCATTCTTAGGTGGTTAACATCTTACTCCTTCCTATCCATTATGAATCTACACAGACTCTTTGCAAATGTTCATACTTCATATCACAGAATTTGAGCCAAATATATGCTTATTTATAATCAGTGAGGGTCGATTGTGAATATCTATCTTATCCCATCACAGTAGTCATTACCACTCAATTAGCAGCAACAACGTGGCCATGGTTTGAGGATAATTAGTCAGAGTCTAATACAACATTGAAAATCCTACAAATTAAGGATCTTTGTAAAGAATCAGTTGTTACATTTCTGCAAACACACCACTTTTCTGCACACGGTTACTTCTTCAAATTACCACAAAGCATGCTGATTATCTATTTCTGCCTCTGTTCTTGGTATGAGCTGGTCTATAGTAATACCGAAGAAAATCATGATCCGAAAACACTAGTACCATCATGCCACCACTTTTCAGATTGAATAATTCAGTATTTCTTCATCCCCTTAGGTTAAAAGCATAAATCTTTAGGATAGCATACATAATCTGTACTGATTCTGTCAGTATCCCACATTCACGCTCTGGGCAATCACCTTTCTTTTATATGAAAATACTTTATTACCACAAGCACATGGAAGTTTCTGCCAGAGGCATTTTTTCAACCTAGTTACAAGACTAAGAGTGTCAGAGAATTAATTCTCAGGGGAGCAGCCTATGCCTAAAAGTGAAAAGGAGTCATCTGGAATTATATAAATGTGCGCATTCTATCTAGTAGAATGACTCAGTTATCTAGTGGATGCCAGTTTACAACAGATGTAATGAAATGATAATCCTGAGATTATCTCCCAAATAAAATAGTCTTTAAATTCATTATTTTAGGGTCTGTTTCCAAAGGAGCCTAAGGAAAATACTATCATTCAATGTTTGACTGTGCTCTACTTTAGGCTTGCCATCCCTCTCCCTATCCTGAATTCAATATGTACAGACCATATCCAATGTAATTTTCTAAATGTACCATTATGTTTGGTGCCACCATATGATGTGCAGGTGTTGTGAACTTTAATCTGGAATAGGAATCACCTGACAATTTTAGCTTATCCTTCTAACCACAGCCAACTTTGCCTTGATCACTGTTGTTTCTTTCTGCTGGGTCAGGACTCTGATAAGTTATCTTTTCCTCACAAAATTGTTCTCAGTGGATGGTGAGTTCATTTTTGCATCCTCTTCTTCATCAATCTTGCTGCCTGGCTCTTACCCTCGATATGAAAAATACAGTCAAGTCAATAAAGATTTTGTGAGAGTATCCATTTTTCCTGACCCTTTGTCCCCTGTCTTCTTACCCCTAGAGAAAGAGTTCAATAAGGATTTCAGACTAAGAAACCACTGCTTTCATGTGCTTGCCCATGACTGTTGTATAATTACAAACATTATCAGAAAATAAGCTATTTGCATAAATATAGCCAAACATGTATTTTGCTTTAGTGCTGTTGATATGCTCTATAAAAATTCAGCAGCTTTTAGTTTTGACATTTTCTTATTATCTCCGCATTTCAATATTACCTTCCGGCTTGGCAATTAAGGAAAGACTTAGGATTTTGAGGAAAAAGCTTATGCTATTTAGAAGTGGCAAAAGACCCAAGGCACTGCTTAATCCTCCAATTCTGTCTGGAAGTGGTTACTCAGCTGTGACTATAGATCCTCCTTCCCAGAAGAGCTGGCCTCCCTGTTTTCCTTACAAACTGTACTTTGTGTCCTCAGTTTTTGTTGGTGTTTGTTTGCTTTTCTGAAAGAGTGTCACACTGTGTAGAACAGGTTGGCCTTGAAGTCAGAGAACTGCCTGCCTCACAAGGGCTTGGATTGAAGGTATTGCTAGGCTACAGTATATCCTCTGTTGAATATTTTTATTCACAGAATTTCAACAAAAAACCTGGGAGGTTGACTCATCATCCTTATTCAGAAAGAAGCCCTGGAGGCCACACTTAGAAATTTTCCTTCTCTTACTGCATAGACAAGCCTTGATTAGAAAATTCGTGCTCTGCTTTCAGAAGTGTTGCCTACCTAGGTAGAAAAGAACATTTCACAAAGATTGAGCAATAATTTTAATGTGGAGATACCCAGATTCTTTAGGCCCTGATGTATTTTAATGTAATAAATTCAGTTAAAACATTCTGGGTACATACTATAGGTAATATGAAATGATAGAGGTTAAAGAAAATTGAGAATACATGGCAAAATCTTTCCATCTAGCCTCTTACCCCTAGGAAATTATTATTTTATTATCTTCAGGATAATCCAGCATTTTTCTAATTTATGTCAAATAACTAGATACAGAGTATTAGAATTGCCATTAATCTTACACATAAATAGAAAAAATATATGTGGCTTTCCAGATTCTCTGCTCACATGTCTACATTTAAATGCCTTAGTGGCAACTATTTAGGAACCTCTGTTCTTCTTTTTGCTAACATTTTGGTTGACACTAAGAAAGTTGAGATGGTTGATAGATTACACAGGAGAAGTAAAACTTGGACACAAAATACTAAGATAAAGTGGAGAGTTTGAATACAGGGAGTGGTACAAGAAAGCCCTGGGACCTGAAATTTTCAAAGAAGTGTGTGCAAAAATAGTAATTCACACAACACGTAATATATCAATGTTAAGAGTTTCAGAAAGTTCTAGAAACTGTGTTGACATAAGCAAATAATACAAGCCAGATGGGCCAGTTGGATCACTACCAATATGGGAAGAAATGCTAAGAATGATATATGTAGCAAAACAATGTTATGAAATTCCTAAAGCAGTGTTCACTAGGTGAGAGCCAAAAGTTTGGAGCCAAGACTTCCTTGGATACAAATCCTTTATTCAACCAAATAGTTGGTATGAATTATTTAATATCCCTATCTCTAGTTGCTCATTTGTCAATAACAACAATTAAATAGTATGTCATTATTTTTGTCTGTTGAACAAAATACATTGTGTGACAAATTAAATAAAAAGGCAGGAACAAGATTTGTATGACACATATTTTTTATATGCCTTAAAGGAAAAAATGAAGAATTAATGATTAAAATTGTAAGATGCTTTTGATTATAATATGCATCCTTCCTGGAAAGAAATATTTTTTCAAAAATAAGTATATAAGAATTGATGAAACCAGGAAATAGAAGTATTGCACTTACATGGATGCCAAAAAAATGATAGAAACTAAATGTGTGAAAAGCACTTATAACACCTACTGGGACCAGGCAAATGTTGTCTATAGCTCCCTGGATGTGAGAGTATAAGACTTGTTTTATTTGAAACACATTGATATCTGAACACATAGGCTTCTCCAATTATACTTTCAACCTTCATCTACTATGATTTTATAAAAGCAAGAAACCTTTTAAAATCTCAAACTCCATGGTGCCAGAATGATTCAGCTCTCTTGTCACAAGGTGATTTCTGATACCTGGTTAGGTGTGGAATTGTGGGAGTAAAATGGATAGGGTACTAAGTATGCTTCTAACATTTGCTTTACAATGTGAACATAAATCATTATCTCTATATCTTAAATATATACAGTTGTAATAGTAAGATACAACTTACCTAAAAATCTATACTAGCTTTACCATTTTTAAAAGCATCTGTTTTCTTATCTTTACTACATTGTTGCATGATGATTTCTTACTATTTGTATTATATTTGATACTCTAAAGATTTGTTTAAATTTTTATGTGATTGTGTGTTTTGCGTGCATGTATTTCTATGCACTACATGTAAGCCTAGAATCCATAGAAGTCAGCAACAGATGTTGGATTCTCTAGAACTGGAGCTAAAAATTATTGTGAATCACAGTGCAGTGCTGGGAACTGAGGCCCATTGTTTTCAACAGGGACAAGTGCATAATAGCTTGCCATATCTCTGGCTCCCAAAAGAATATTTTTATAAAATATTTTTGAAATGTTTACATGATATAAAGGAGAAACCAGTGAATATTTAAGAGTGAACTTAAAAAAGCTATATAAATATAAGTAATACTCAGGCTATAAAAACCATTTGCATATCTGTTGGAGAACAGAGTTCTTGCTTCATACTTTATCACTGAATTTTTCAGACTTGAAAAGTGTGAAAGAGCCTCAGATGCATTGGAACAGGGAGAAAGTTCCTAAACAGAACACCAATGGCTCAGCCTTTAAGATCAGCGTTGATAATGGGACCTCATGAATCTGAAAATCTTCTGTAAGGTAAAAGATACAGTCAATAGGACAAATATGAAGCCCACAGATTGGGAAAAAATTGTTCACTAGCCCTACATCCAATAGAGTGCTAATACCCAAAATATATAAGAAACTCAATAAGCGAACCTCAAAAAACTAAATAACCCAATTAAAAATGGGGTTCAGAGCTAAGTAGAATTTTCAAGTGAGGAATCTCAAATGGCTGAGAATCACCTAAAGAAATGTTCAACATCCTTAATTATCAGGGAAATTCAAATCAAAACGACCCTAAGATTCCACATTACACTAATCAGAATAGCTAAGATCAAATCTCAGGGCAGAGCAGTTGCTGGTAAGGATATGGAGAAAGAGGAACACTCCTCCATTGCTGGTGGGATTCCAAGCTTGTACAACCACTTTGGAAATCAGTTTGGCAGTTCCTCAGAAAATTGGAAATAGCTTTACCTGAAGACACAGCTATACAACTACTGGGCATACCCAAAAGATGCTTCAACATATAACAAAGACACATGCTCCACTCTGTTCATATCACCCTTATTTATAATATCCAGAAGCTGGAAAAAAACAGGTGTCCCCCAACAGAGGAATGGATACAGAAAATGTGGTACATTTACACAATGGAGTACTTCTCAGGTACTAAAATTGATGAATTCATGAAATTCTTAGGCAAATGGAAGGAACTAGAAAATATCATCCTGAGTGAGGTAACCCAATCACAAAAGAACACACATGGTATGTACTCACTACTAAGTATATATTAGTCTAAATGTTCAGAATACCCAAGATACAACTCACAGACCATATTAAGCTTAACAGGGAAGAACAAAGTATGGATGTTTCAATCCCACTTAGAAAAGTTAACAAACTTTAGAGGGAGGAGGGTCCTGGGTGAAAAAGGCAAGGGGAAGGGAAAAGAGGTTCAGGTATGGGAAGAGACATAAGAGAAATCAAGAGGGTCATAAAAATTGATAGAAATATGTAAGGGGGTGTGGAGAACTAGGCAGGAGAAAACCACTAGAAATTCCCAGACACCAGGGATGTGAGAGTCTCCCATGTTCCATTAGCAGAAATATCCAACACAGAGGAGATAAAACCTGAAGAGACTACCTGTAGTAGATAGGCATGGCCCCTAATTGAGGGAAGGGGCCACTCACCCATCTCAAAAGTTTTAACTCAGAATTGTTCCTGTCTAAAGGAAATACAGAAACAAAAAATAAATGGAGCAGAGACTGAAGGAAAGTCCATCTAAAGACCACCCCTCCTTGTGATCCATTCCATCCTCAGACACCAAACTCTGTCACTGTTGCTCATGCCAAGTGCTTACACACAGGAGCCTAGTATGGCTTATCTCTGAGAGGCTTTGCCAACCCCTGACTAAGACAGATGCAGATACTCTCAGCAAACCATTAGACTGAGCCTGAGGACCCCAATGGAAGAGTTAGAAAAAGGATCAAAGAAGATGAAGGAGTTTGCAACCCCATAGGAAGAACAACAATATCAACTAACTGGACCCCTCAGAGCTCCCAGGGACTAAACCACTAACCAAAGAGTATACTTGGGTGGATCCATGGCTCCTGCTACATGTGTAGCAGACTGCCTTATCTGACGTCAATGGGAAGAGAGGCACTAGGTCCTGTGGAGGCTTGTTGTTCCAGTGAAGGGGGATCCTACAGGGGTGAGGCAGGAGTGGGTAGGTAGGTGGGAAAGTACCTCTTAGAGATAAAGGAGAGGGGGAGAGGAGAGGGGTGTGGTAGAGGGGAAACACCTCTATAGGAAGATGGAAGATGGATAGCATTTGACATGTAAATAAATAAAATAATCCATTAAGAAAAGAAAGAGAAAACTTCAAGCTAATTCAGGCAATATCCTGAAACAGTAAGTCAATGTGTTACATACATATTCAAATAATTGTTAATGTTGACAAAGAAACAAACAAAAAAGAAAATTGTTTCATGCCAACATAGAGACAAAAGCTTACCTATAAAACTATTTTTGTTACAAAATGTCTACATGATTTATAAGCTAAAATTTCTGTCACAATGCAATATAATGAGTAAAGATTCCACAAGAAGGAACATATCACACATTCCCAAAATCAGGTACTATTCCTGTCTAAAAGAACTATAGGGACAAAAATGGAGGAGACTGAAGGAATGGTAGCCCAAAGATGGGCCCAACTTGGGCTCCATCTCATGGGAGGGCACCAAGATCTGACTTGATACTATGATACTATGATGTGCTTCCAGATGGGAACCTGGCATGGCTGCCTCTAAGAGGCCCTACCAGCAGCTGACTGAGACAGATGTACATACTTATACCCAACCATTAGACTGAAGTCGGAGACCAATATGGTTGAATTAGGGGAAGAATGGAAAAAGCTGAAAGGGAGGGCAACCCCATAGGAAAACACGCAGCCTCAACTAAACAAGATCCCAGGGAGCTCCGAGAAACTGAGCCACCAACCAGGAGCATACATATGCTGGTCCAAGGCCCCTGGCACAAATGTAGCACAGGTCTGCCTGGCCTGGCCTTAGTGGGAGAAAACATGCTTAATCCTTGAGAGACTTGAGGCCCAGGAGAGGGTGAGGCCTGCTGGGTGAGTTCCCTCTCAGAGGCAATGGGATGGAGGAATGGGATGAGGAATTGTGGGAGGGAGTACCTGGAGGGGGAAAAATAATGGAATGTAAATAAAAAAGGAAAACTGGAAAAAAAGATAAATCTATGAATGTAAAACAGTAATTTGATTAATTTCAGCAATATTGAAATATTTGGAAGTTAAATTAAAAAGTATGTGGTCCTACTTATTAAATTTAAAGACATTAAACTCTGAACGAACTTGAACTTTCCCATTCATGTTCATTCTTCAACAAAAGGTATAGTTTACTTCCTATTACTTATATTAGTGATTTGTAACTATACAAAAATGCAATAAAATAAGAAATTATGTCATCTAGCAAAAAGGAAAAAAAGCTTTCTTAGTAAATGCAGGATAATGCACTGAAATATTTTTCTTAAAATTCAGCAAGATTTAATGAACACGGACAATGAAAATCAGATATAGAGACTGTGAAGTATTTTGTTTATGAAAAAGTATCTGCTCTATGTCAAGTCATAAAAGAAAACACAGTTCAACTAAATTGCTTTAAGTGATTTTACATATGTAATTATAACTTTTCATTAGTAATGCATGGATTCTAATTAAGAGAATAGTTTATCAACTATATTTTTGTAAAATACTTGCTTCAAGTAATGAGATTTTTCTCCATGTTAAGGATAGTATAAAAATTAATCAATCATTCTCTACTGTAAGATGATTCAGCTTAAAAATCTGCAGAATTTCTGAATCTATTTCTGCAAATGACCTAATTTCATTCCTTTCTACATGTTTCCAAATCTATAATTCTAGAATTTATATTAATGCATAAAGTCACACACATATTGATAAATTCTAATTATTTTATAATTTAGACAAAAATATATGTTAAAAGGTGTGTGAACATATTTCCTTCTCTCTTTAGATGGATAAATAGATAGATAGCATTAAATTGAGACTGTGGAAAAATAATAATGGAATAATGGGAAGGGAAAAGAGAAAAAGTAGATGATGGTGACTAATGTTAAAATAAGTGATATATAAAATATCTTCATGAACCCATCAATGTATAGAATAATATATGTAGAATAATTTAAAATTATATTTATAAAAATGAATTTACTATTTAACATAGCGATAATATAAAATATGCTATGTGATTTTATTTAATTAAGATAGATCTTTTGATTTATTCTTGCTTAAAAAACCAAAATCTTAATGTAAGGAATTAGAAAGATGTTTAAAAACCAGGAGCTGAATCTTTGAGAAAATCAACAAGATAGATTAACGCCTAGCCAGACTTACCAAAGGGCACAGAGACAGTATTCAAATTAACAAAATTAGAAATGAAAAGGGAGATATAACAACAGAAACTGAGGAAATTAAAAAAAATCATCAGATCCTACTACAAAAGCCTATACTCAAAACATCTGAAGGAAATGGACATTTTCCTAGACAGATACCAAATACCAAAACTAGATCGGGATCAAATAGATCATCTAAACAGACCCATAACCCCCAAAGAAATAGAAGGGGTCAAAGAAAGTCTTCCAACCAAAAAAAGCACAGTACCACATGGTTTTCGTGCAGAATTCAGACCTTCAAAGAAGACCTAATACCAATACTCTTCAAACTATTCCACAAAATAGAAACAGAAGGAACACTACCCAACTCATTGTATGAAGCCAAAATTACCCTGATACCAAAACCACTCAAAGATCCAACTAAGAAAGAGAACTTCAGACCAATCTCCTTATGAACATCGATGCAAAAATATTCAATAAAATACTTGCTGACCGAATCCAAGAACACATCAAAACGATCATTCACCATGATCAAGTTGAATTCATCCCAGGCATGCAGGGATGGTTCAGTATATGGAAATCCATCAATGTAATCCACCACATAAACAAACTCAAAGAAAAAAACTACATGGTCATCTCATTGGATGCTGAAAAAGCATTTGACAAAATTCAGCATCCTTTCATGCTAAAAGTCTTGGAAAGAACAGAGATTCAAGGTCATTACCTAAACATAGTAAAAGCAATCTAGAGCAGACCAGTAGTCAACATCAAAGTAAACGGAGAGAAACTTGAAGCAATCCCACTAAAATCAGGGACTAGACAAGGCTGCCCCCTTTCACCATACCTCTTCAATATAGTACTTGAGGTACTAGCTATAGCAATTCAACAACATAAGGAAGTCAAAGGGAAACAAATTGAAAAGGAAGAAGTCAAACTATCACTATTCGCAGAGGATATGATAGTATACTTTTTTATTGGATATATTCTACATTTACAATTCATTTCCCTTTTTCTGGTTAACCACCCCAAGGGTCCCACATGCCCTTTTCCCTCCCCCTGCTCCCTCTTCCACCCCCTCCCACCTCACTGTTCTTGTACTCCCCGACAATGATGCTTTGGTCCATTCTAGCTCCCGTGTCCACTCCTTTCTTCTTGTGAGACCTCACTTGGTATGTGATTTATGTCTTTGGTGGTCCAAGCTTCTAGGCTAATATCCAATCATCAGTGACTGCATACCATGGGTATTCTTTTGAGACTGTGTCACCTCACTTAGTATGATGTTCTCCAGCTCCATCCATTTCTCTAAGAATTTCATGAATTCATTGTTTCTAATGGCTGAACAGTACTCCATTGTGTATATATACCACATTTTTTTTGTATCCATTCCTCTGTTGAGGGACATCTGGGTTCTTTCCAGGTTCTGGCTATTATATATAAGGCTGCTATGAACATAGTGGAGCATGTATCCCTATTGCATGCTGGGGAATCTTCTGGGTATATTCCCAGGAGTGGTATGGCTGGGTCCTCCGGAAGTATCACATCCAGTTTTCTGAGGAACCGCCAGACTGATTTCCAGAGTGGTTGTACCTGCTTGCATTCCCACCAGCAGTGGAGGAGTGTTCCTCTTTCTCCACATCCTCGCCAACACCTGTTGTCTTCTGAATTTTTAATCTTAGCCATTCTGACTGGTGTGAGGTGAAATCTCAGGGTTGTTTTGATCTGCATTTCCCTAATGACTAATGATGTTGAACATTTTTTAAGGTGTTTCTCAGCCATCCTAATTTCTTCAGGTGAAAAGTCTCTGGTTAGCTCTGTACCCCATTTTTGGATAGGGTTATTTGGTTTTCTGGGGTCTACCTTCTTGAGTTCTTTGTATACATTGGATATTAGCCCTCTGTTGAATGTGGGGTTGGTGAAGATCTTTTCCGAATTTGTTGGTTGCCGATTTGTCCTTTTGACAGTGCCTTTTGCCTTACAGAAACTTTGTAATTTTATGAGGTCCCATTTGTCTATTCTTGTTCTTAGAGCATAAGCAATTGGTGTTCTGTTCAGAAATTTTTCCCCTGAGCCAAGGGTCTTCCCCAGTTTCTTTTCTATTAGTTTTAGTGCGTCTGGTTTTATGTGGAGGTCCTTGATCCACTTGGAGTTGAGCTTAGTGCAAGGAGATAAGAGTGGATGAATTCTCATTCTTCTGCATGTTGACCTCCAGTTGAGCCAGCACCATCTGTTGAAAAGGCTATCTTTTTTCCACTGGGTGTTTTCAGCTCCTTTGTCGAAGATCAATTGGCCATAGATGTGCGGGTTCAATTCTGGGTCTTCGATCCTATTCCATTGATCTGCCTCCCTATCATTGAACAAATACCATGCAGTTTTTAATACTACTGCTCTGTAATATTGCTTGAGGTTCGGGATATTGATTCCCCCAGAAGTTCTTTTGTGGTTGATGATAGTTTTAGCTATCCTGGGTTTTTTGTTATTCCAGATGAATTTGAGAATTGCTCTTTCTAACTCTATGAAGAACTGAGTTGGGATTTTGATGGGGATTGCATTGAATCTGTATATTGCTTTGGGAAAGATTGCCATTTTGAGTATATTAGTCCTGCCAACCCACGAGCATGGAAGATTTTCCCATTTTCTGATGTCTTCTTCAATTTCCTTCTTCAGAGACCTGAAGTTTTTGTCGTATAAATCTTTCACATGTTTAGTTAGCATCACTCCAAGATACTTTATATCATTTGTGGCTATTGTGAAGGGTGTCATTTCCCTAATTTCTTTCTCAGCCTGCTTATCCTTCATGTATAGGAAGGCTAATGATTTACTTGAGTTGATTTTATAGCCAGCCACTTTGCTGAAGTTGTTTATCCGTTGCAGGAGTTCTCTGGTGGAGGTTTTTGGGTCACTTAAGTATACTATCATATCATCTGTGAATAGTGATAGTTTGACTTCTTCCTTTCGGATTTGTATCCCTTTGACTTCCCTCTGTTGTCGAATTGCTCTAGCTAGTACCTCAAGTACTATATTGAAGAGATATGGTGAGAGGGGACAGCCTTGTCTAGTCCCTGATTTTAGTGGGATTGCTTCAAGTTTTTCTTCATTTACCTTGATGTCGGCTACTGGTCTGCTGTATATTGCTTTTACTATGTTTAGATATGGGCCTTGAATTCCTGCTCTTTCCAAGACCTTTAGCATGAAAGGATGCTGAATTTTGTCGAATGCTTTTTCAGCATCCAATGAAACAACCATGTGGTTTTTTTCTTTGAGTTTGTTTATGTGGTGGATTACTTTGATGGATTTCCGTATATCGAACCATCCCTGCATCCCTGGGATGAAGCCAACTTGATCATGGTGAATGATCGTTTTGATGTGTTCTTGGATTCGGTTGGCAAGTATTTTGTTTAGTATTTTTGCATCGATATTCATAAGAGAAATTGGCCTGTAGTTCTCATTCTTAGTTGGATCTTTGTGTGGTTTTGGTATCAGGGTAATTGTGGCTTCATAGAATGAGTTGGGTAGTGTTCCTTCTGTTTCTATTTTGTGGAATAGTTTGAAGAGTATTGGTATCAGGACTTCTTTGAAGGTCTGATAGAATTCTGCACTAAAACCATCTGGTCCTGTGCTTTTTTTGGTTGGGAGACTTTGTGTGACCCCTTCTATTTCTTTGGGGGTTATGGGTCTGTTTAGAAGATCTATTTGATCCTGGTTTAATTTTGGTATTTGGTAACTGTCTAGGAAATTGTCCATTTCCTCCAGATTCTCCAGTTGCGTTGAGTATAGGTTTTTGTAGTAGGATCTGATGATTTTTTGAATTTCATCAGTTTCTGTTGTTAATGTTGGTACTCTGTTCAAGCTCCACCCCACAGTTACCTGGCAATAGCCAGGTATGCCCCGCCCCACCCACATGCCTGGCCCACTATAAGAGTGGCTACCTGCCCCTCTTCTTTCTCTTTCCCTGCTCTTTCCCCTCTCTCTTCTTATCCTCTCACCTCTCTGCCCCTCTTGGTCTCCCCTCCCCCCTCTCTCCACTTGGTCATGGCTGGCCTCCACTCTCTTTCTATTCTCTCTCTCTCTCTCTCTCTCTCTCTCTCTCTCTCTCTCCTACTCTCATCTTATTCTCTAAATAAACTCTATTCTATACCATGTTGGTGTGTATGTGTGGTCCTTCAGGGGGAGGCGATGCCTAGGCATGGGCCCGCTTAGGTATCCCCCTTCCCCCACGCAGCCGTGCCATATTCACTAACACCCTTTCTCTCTTTTAAATCCCATCAATGGTGCTGAAACCCGGGAACATCAACAACCCCATTAATAAACAAACCATCATTTGGTGCCCTGTGACTCGGATCGGATCGAGAAACTGTGAGGTTTATGGTAAGCGCTTTTCCCTTACTTGCAAGCAGCTTCTTTCTGTTTGCCTGAAAAATCCTTCCTTCCCTTTCCCTCATCTGCAGAGGCTAATTGCTGTTTGCCTGTCTCCTCCTAGTACCCCCATTCTGTTTCCCGAGCCCTGAGCCCGCATCCTGCGCGTCCTGAAAAATCTTTCCTTTCCCCCCCAGCTCCATTCTGTTTGTACTTCACAGCAGCGGCCTCACCACTTCTGAGCCCCTACCCAAGCTGCCCTAGCCCCTCCCTTTTCATTTCTAATTTAGTTAATTTGAATACTGTCTCTGTGCCCTTTGGTAAGTCTGGCTAGGGGTTTATCTATCTTGTTGATTTTTTCAAAGAACCAGCTCCCGGTTTTGTTGATTCTTTGTATGGTTCTCTTTGTTTCAACTTGATTGGTTTCAGCCCTGAGTTTGATGATTTCCTGTCTTCTACTCCTCCTGGGAGAAATTGCTTCTTTTTGTTCCAGAGCTTTCAAGTGCGCCATTAAGTTGCTAGTATATCCTCTCTCCTATTTCTTTTTGGAGACACTCAGAGCTATCAGTTTTCCTCTAAGCACTGCTTTCATTGTGTCCCATAGATTTGGGTATGTTGTACCTTCATTTTCATTAAATTCTAAGAATTCTTTGATTTATTTCTTTATTTCTTCCTGGACTAAGGTATCATTGAGTAGAATATTGTTCAGCCTCCACGTTTATGAGGATTTTCTGTTGTTTTTGTTGCTATTGAAGAACACTCTTACTCCATGGTGATCTGATAAGAGGCATGGGATTAGTTCGATCTTTTTATATTTGTTGAGGTCTGTTGTGTGTCCAATTATATGGTCGATTTTGGAGAAGGTACCATGAGGGGCTGAGAAAAAGGTATTGTCTTTTGCTTTAGGGTGAAATGTTCTATATATATATATCTGTTAAATCCAATTGGTCCAAAGTTTCGATGAGTTTCTCCGTGTCCCTGTTTAGTTTCTGTTTTCCTGGTCAGTCCACTGTGGATAGTTGGGTATTGAGGTCCCCCACAATCTTTGTGTTAGGTGCAATGTGTGCTTTGAGCTTTAGTAAGGTTTCTTTTACAAATGAGGGTGACCTTACATTTGGAGCGTAGATGGTTAGAATTGTGAGTTCTTCTTGGTGGATTCTTCCTTTGACTAGCAGGAAGTGACCTTCTGTGTCTCTTTTGATGACTTTGGGTTGAAAGTCAATTTTATCTGATATTAAAATGGCTATTCCAGCTTGCTTCCTATGACCATTTGCTTGCAAAATTGTCTTCCATCCTTTTACTCTAAGGTAGTGGTTGTCTTTGACTCTGAGGTGTGTTTCCTGTAAGCAGCAAAATGTAGGGTCCTTTTTCTGTATCCAGTCTGTTTGTCTATGTCTTATTATTGGGGAATTGAGTCCATTGATGTTAAGAGATATTAAGGAATAGAGATTATTACTTCCTTACATTTTTGATGTTATTTTTGTTTTTGAGTAGTTATCTTCCTTTGAGTTTGATGGAAGAAGGTTACTGTTTTGCTTTTTCTTGGATGCATTTTCCTTCCTTGTATTGGAGTTTTCCTCCTATTATCGTTTGTAGAACTGGGTTAGTGGAAAGATATTGTGTAAATTTGTCCTGTCATGGAATATTTTGATTTCTCCATCTATGTTGATTGAGAGTTTTGCTGGGTATAGTAGTCTTGGCTGACATTTGTGTTCTCTTAGGGTCTGCATGAGGTCTGCCCAGGATCTTCTAGCTTTCATTGTTTCTGGAGAGAAATCTGGTGTGATTCTGATAGGTCTTCCTTTATATGTTACTTGGCCTTTTTCTCTTGCTGCCTTTAATATTCTTTCTTTGTTTAGTACATTTGGGGTTTTGATTATTATGTGACGGGAGGTGTTTCTGTTCTGGTCCAGTCTGTTTGGAGTTCTGTAGGCTTCTTGTATATTCATGGGAATCTCTCTCTTTAAGTTAGGAAAGTTTTCTTCCATAATTTTGTTAAAGATATTTGCTGGCCCTTTAAGTTGTAGATCTTCACTCTGATCTATCCCTATAATCCTTAGGTTTGGTCTTCTCATTGTGTCCTGGATTTCCTGGATGTTTTGGGTTACAAGCCTTTTGGATTTTGCGTTTTCTTTGACTGTGAAGTGAATGGTTACTATGTTATCTTCAGCATCTGAGTTTTTTACCTATCTCTTGTATTCTGTTGTTGATGTTTGCATCTATGATCCCTGATTTCTTCCCAAGGTTTTCTATCTCCAAAGTTGCCTCCTTTTGTGATTTCTTAGTTGTTTCTACCTCTGTGTTCAGATCTTGGATGGTTTTGCTCAGTTCCTTCATTTGTTTGTGTTTTCATGTAATTCTTTAATATATTTTTGTGCTCCCTCTTTCATGACTTCTGCATGTTGTTTCAAGTTCTTCTGCATTTCTTTAACTGATTTTCTCATTTCCTCTTTATTGGTTTCTGTCTGATGGCCCATATTCTTCTGGAGTTCTTTAAGTGTTTTTTGTGTTTGCATTGTAAGAGCTTCTACCCTATTGATGTTCCCCTGCATTTCTTTAAGAGATTTGTTTATGTCTTTTTTGTGTTCCTCTAGGAGCATCATGACCTGTACTTTTATATCTAACTCTTGTTTTCCTGGTGTGCTGGGGTATCCAGGACTTGCTGTGGTTGGCAAATTGGGTTCAGATGGTGCCATATTGCTGTGATTTCTGTTAATAACGTTCCTACATTTGCCTTTTGCCATCTGTTTATCTCTGGAGTTAGTTGGTCTTATTGTAGATGGCAGCCCCGCTGAAAGCACACTGCTCCTGTCCCCAGGGCACAGTGACCTTTGCTGAGCTGTTGGTACCCGGATCTGCTGATCTCTTCTGGTTCTGGGTGTGGGCCAGAGCCTGGCGGCGTTGTCTGTGCTAGACTACACTAGCTCTCAGTCCAAGCCTCTGACTTCAGCTGCTAGAATTCCACGCCCTGTCCTGAGGCAAGATGGCCCCTTGCTGCCAGCCCGCCCTGAGAGGAGAGCTGGTCCCTGGTGGTCTGCACCCACAGCTGAGCTGTCTGTGCCCAGATCTCCTGCAGAGCTAAGCTAAGCTATATCTCTGTCCACGCACCTGACTCCAGCAGCTCGCTGTGCCCACCATTAGCGCAGTGTCCCGAGGCAAGATGGCGGCCCCGCTGAAAGCACACCATGATAGTATACTTAAGTGGCCCAAAAAACTCCACTAGAGAACTTCTACAGCTGATAAACAACTTCAGCAAAGTGGCTGGTTATAAAATCAACTCAAGCAAATCAGTAGCCTTCCTATACTCAAAGGATAAGCAGGCCGAGAAAGAAATTAGGGAAATGACAACCTTCACAATAGCCACAAACAATATAAAGTATCTTGGTTTGACTCTAACCAAACAAGTGAAATATTCATATGACAAAAACTTCAGGTCTTTGAAGAAGGAAATTGAAGAAGACCTCAGAAAATGGAACAATCTTCCTGCTCATGGGTTGTCAGGATTAATATAGTTAAAATGGCAATCTTGCCAAAAGCAATATACAGATTCAACACAATCCCCATCAAAATCCCACCTGATTTCTTCATAGAGTTAGAAAGAGCAATTCTCAAATTCATCTGGAATAACAAAAAACCAGGATAGCTAAAACTATCATCAATAGTAAAAGAACTTCTGGGGGAATCAATATCCCAGACCTCAAGCAATACTACAGAGAAGTAGTGTTAAAAACTGCATGGCATTGGTACAGTGACAGGGAAGTGGATCAGTGGAATAGGATTGAAGACCCAGAATTGAACCCACACATCTATGGCCATACCACTCCTGGGAATATACCCAGAAGATTCCCCAGCATGCACTAAGGATACATGATCCACTATGTTCATAGCAGCCTTACTTATAATAGCCAGAAGCTGGAAAGAACCCAGATGTCCCTCAATGGAGGAATGGATACAAAAAAATTGGTATATATACACAATGGAATACTATTCAGCCATTATAAACAATGAATTCATAAAATTCTTAGAGAAATTGATTCAGCTGGAGAACATTATACATCGACAAAGGAGCTGAAAACATCCATTGAAAAAAAGCTAGCCTTTTCAACAAATGGTGCTGGCTCAACTGGAGGTCAACATGCAGAAGAATGAGAATTGATCCACTCTTATCTCTTTGCACTAAGCTCAACTCCAAGTGGATCAAGGACCTCCACAGAAAACCAGACACACTAAAACTAATAGAAAAGAAACTGGGGAAGACCATTGAGGACATTGGCTCAGGGGGAAAATTCCTGAACAGAACACCAATTGCTTATGCTCTAAGATCAAGAATAGACAAATGGGACCTCATAAAATTACCAAGTTTCTGTAAGACAAAAGACACTGTCAAATGGATAAATCGGCAACAAACAAATTGGGAAAAGATCTTCACCAACCCCACATCCGACAGAGGGCTAATATCTAATGTATACAAAGAACTCAAGAAGGTAGACCCCAGAAAACCAAATAACCTTATCCAAAAATGGGGTTAAGAGCTAAACAAAGACTTTTCACCTGAAGAAATTCGGATGGCTGAGAAACACCTTAAAAAATGTTCAGCATCATTAGTCATTAGAGAAATGCAGATCAAAACAACCCTGAGATTTCACCTCACACCAGTCAGAATGGCTAAGATTAAAACCTTAGGAGACAGCAGGTGTTGGCAAGGCTGTGGAGAAAGAGGAACACTCCTTCACTGCTGGTGGGATTGCAAGCTGGTACAACCACTCTGGAAATCAGTCTGGTGGTTCCTCAGAAAACTGGACATGATACTTCCAGAGGACCCAGCCATACCACTCCTGGGAATATACCCAGAAGATTCCCCAGCATGCCCTAAGGATACATGCTCCACGATGTTCATAGCAGCCTTATTTATAATAGCCAGAAGCTGGAAAGAACCCAGATGTCCCTCAATGGAGGAATGGATACAAAAAAAAATTGGTATATATACACAATGGAATACTATTCAGCCATTATAAACAATGAATTCATAAAATTCTTAGAGAAATGGATTCAGCTGGAGAACATCATACTAAGTGAGGTAACCCAGTCTCAAAAGAATACCCATAGTATGCACTCACTGATAAGTGGATATTAGCCTAGAATCTTGGGACACCAAAGACACAATTCACATACCAAATGTTGTCCAACAAGAAGAAAGGAGTATGCACTGGTGCTGGAAAGGATCAAAGCATCAGTGTAGGGGATACCAGAACAGGGAAGAGGGAAGGGCTGGAAGAGGGAGCAGGGGGAGGGAAAAGGGCATGTGGGACCTTTGGGGGGCGGGGAAGCAGAAAAAGGGAAATGAAATGTCAATACAGAATATATCCAATAAAAAATGTTAAAAAAAAGATGCTTAGTACCTTTGTTTATAGTGATTATAAGGTGGTGTACACATATCTTCAAAATAATCCAAATGTACATATTAAATTGTGTAATTTTTACATAAAACTATGCCTGAATAAAGCCAAATAATTTTAAGTACAAATTACATCATAAAATTGATTAACATTTCTTAATTAAAATCCATTTTCTGTAAGCCATTAAGTTAAGTAAGCCTTATTTAGAATCAGAAACCAGTAATGGATCAACATTGCATAAAATGACAGCTTTAAAATACAGAGAAACTGCTATGGATGCTTTATGCTTTTAGAAATGAACATTTTTTCCTGTTTTTTCTGCTTGGCTGTTGACTTTTTCTAAGGTCCATTTATTTAATACAGTAACTCATGCTGAATCCATTCCTTTTTATTGCAGCCAGCAGAGATGAGGAAAGAGCCAATGACCTCATGACCTCTTCTTTGAAAAGAAGACCTCTAGAATTTGTACACATTTTTTCCAAATCACATGACAACTTACAACTGTTTAAAACTCTAGGAAATATCTTTTCTCACTGTCCCTATATCCTTAATGATCAATTAGTGTTCTTACTACTAAAGAACAATGAGGAATAGACATTAATGAGAATGTGTCTCTGTTATTAACTGCTATCTATCATGAGTCAGGGAATATCTAGTAGTTAAATATATATGCAGTGATGCACTCAGTCTCATGTAGTTATTTTCTACTATATAGTATAAATTGTAGGTGAATTTTAACATATTTTAAACTTTTTAAAACCATGTATATGCTAAACTGCCAATTACACTCTAAGAAAACATATGATGAAAATAATAAAATACAATAAATATAGAAACATTGATCAACGGAGATATTTGCTCTAGTTAAGTCTAGTGAGAAATAGAAATAATACAAACTTTTCCATTGTAAATTGGAATGTGGTCATAAATAGAGCATCCATTAATAAACAGGGAAAGGGTAAACAAGAGGAAGGAAAACAAATTAAGTAAGAAGAGAAAGGGAACCCCGAATTTAAAAAATAAAAACAAAAAGTAAATGTCTGTTGTTTTTTAGGTTTCAGTAACAAGAAAATAACATTTAACTGTACATTTTTATTTATTGGCTTTTAAATTATATATACATGTATATATATATATATATATATATATATATATATATATATTTCATACTAAACCTAACTTTATGTTCCCCCCTCTCTCTTACTAACTACCTTGCTAGCTCATTCTCACTCTCTCTCAAAAACAAAACAAATTAGCAAAACCTTCAAAAAATACTACAAGAAACCAAGCCAAACCAACAACAGAAAAAAGGACACAACGACATGGTTTCCATTTTGTATTGGCTAATGATTCTTGGGAATGGAACCCACCCTGCCCTGTAGTTCATGTACCCAGTGACACTTCATTAAAGAAAATTTATTTTCCCTCTACCCAGCAGTTGTCAACTGTAAATAGTTTCCTGATTAGGTGTGGGACTTAGTGCCCACATTCCCCCTTCCCTATGAGAAGCTAACTTTTATTGAGCATTTGAGATAGGTAGCTTACAGAACTACTTCATTTAATCTCTCAAATGCCCTATTAATTAATATTATTATTATGCTACCTCTACAGATATTGAATTTGTGGAATGGAGATAGTAATTGTCCTATGTCACAAAGTTATTTAACAACAAAACAGGATGTAAAATATGAGCACCTTCAGTTCTGAAGGCTGTAGTTTTCTAGTGTCCTAACGGGGAATAAGAAAATAAAATTCCTACAAATTCCAAGACTAGAAACTTTGGTAAAAACATAGCAGGGCATTTATTTTCTTCATTCTTTTGTGTCTACATTTTTATTGGAGGTCTGTTAGCTGTAATAACAAAAATGGTAAAATAAAACTCTAGTGTCACTAACTCATATTATATCAATTCATGTTGCAGACAGAGGTTCGACTTGTTAATAAATCTATGCTCATGCATAATTTATTGCATATTATCTAAAGAAATGTAAGCTGTTCTCTTGTTTGCCCATGGGAAACGGAAAAAACATTTCCTACTTCATTGTTAAATTATGCTCCTGATTTTCTCATCAGAATGCTTGACAGCTAATAACTGTGGCTATTCACAGACACATGAATTTACTATACTAATATCTGGTGTCCTAAATGTAGGACATTTGTAGTATAAGAGGAAGGGCAAGTTAATGAGTTTTTCTTCTTAGTAGCTGGCATTAGATCCAATAAATAAGAAGGAGTGGCCCCTGGTTCTGGAAAGGCTCAGTGCAGCAGTGTAGGGGAATACCAGGACAGGGAAGTGGGAAGGGGTGGATGGGGGAACAGGGGGAGGGAAGAGGGCTTATGGGACTTTCAGGAAGAGGGGATCCAGGAAAGGGGAAATCATTTGAAATGTAAATAAATAATATATCGAATAAAAAAAGAACAACTTTTATACGTTTTAGAACACATAGTAGGCCCATAATACTCTCTAAGTTTTAAGAAGAAAAGATATATTTTGGCTCACACTTTTAAAGGTCCACCATGGTAGAAGGATATGACAAAGCAGAGTAATTGCTGATCCAGTGGCATGGAAGCAAAAATAGTCTGTGCATGTGCTGGCTGGCTCTATCTTTCTCCATTTTATTCCATCACATACACCAGACTACTACATAGCCCCACATACATTCAGAACTTAGGTAACCTTCTTAGCACAGATTCTCATATACACATTAAACACATACAGGTCCTTCTTAATCCAGTCAAGGTAACAATGAAGATTGAATATCACAGATATTTATATACTGAAGAAATAACATTCTTTATATTTCAACCTGAGTTCTGTTCCCTACTATATAGCATTTTATTGAAAGAGTACTTTTGAAGCATAGATTTAATGTGAGATGTGATACTGGAGGGAGTGGAGCAATGGTGAAAGAAAGAAGACAAGGTCTCTGTCTACATACAGGTTATCTGAAAGTAAAACCCTAGAAGTATTATCACCAATCTTTGATGACAGAAAAATTGAGCCCACTGTCAAGTTTTGCTTATTTCCATGAGCTAATGGTGATTTTGCATGGAAATGCCTAGAAAATGCAAAACAGTATTTTATTATTTGTAAAGAATATATGGTATTTAAATTGAAAAGCCATAAATAAAGATTCAAACTTGCAAGTGTTTACCGCATATTTTAACTGGAGGATAAGGAAAACAGACTTTAGTTGTTAAGAAAAAGCATGATATTCCTATTTTTTACATTTTATTTACAATTAAAATAATACCTCTAAGGTAGAGATGATAATGGGAGCTCCTTTAAATGTCCAGAAGAATAAATACTTGCAATTTTGTGGCCCATATGGTCTGTTATAATTACATTATCTGAAGGGAGCAGAGGAATGTCTGAGTGAATGAAATCCTGAGTGTGTGTTCTAGTTCCAAATATTCAGATGTTAGTACACAATTTAGAGTACATGCAGAAATCAGGAATGTAAAAAGCTACAGCTGCTAGGAACAGAGAGGAAGAGCAGGATATAAATAATCTGATGAGGGGAATTAGAAAAACACAAGACTATAATCAGGGATTGTTGGTGTATTTTTCCTTTGATGAGTATAAAGTTTCCTTCCCTGTCTCTCTTGAGTACTTATGGTTCAGAGTATTTTATTAGATATTAGGAAGGCTAGTTCAACTTGTTTCTTGGGTCCATGTGTTTAAAAACTTTTTCAAGTCCTTTACAATGATTATATTTGTTGCTGAGATGTATACCTTTTATGCAGCAAAATAATGGATTCTGTTTATACATTCCTTCTGTTAATCTGCATCCTTGTTTTTCTAGGTAATTGAGTTCATTGATGTTGAGAGCTATTAAGGACCAATGATTGTTACTTCCTGTTATTTTTTATGTTAGTGGTGGTTGAGTGTGTGTGTGTGTGTGTGTGTGTGTGTGTGTGCGCGCGCGCACGCGTGCATTTCCCTTCTATTGGGTTTAAGGGTGAAATTATTTATTTCTTGTCTTTTCTTGAGTGTATTTAACCTCATCAGATTGGATTTTCCTTCTAGTATTCTCAGTTTGTGGATTCTTTAGTCCTTATATTTCCATATCCAGGCAATTGGTCCTATGAAGGCTCAATGCCCCAATGTAGGGGAATGCCAGGACAGGGACATGGGAGTGAGTGAGTTGGTGAAAAGGGAGAGGGGGTTAGAATAGGGGGTTTTCTGAGGAGAAACAAGGAAAGGTGATAATATTTGAAGTGTAAATCAAGAAAATGTCTAATTTTTCTAAAAAAACAGTATTGACAAGAATAAGAAAAATAGAAATTGACATTTATTTGAAACCACTATGTTCTAGGCAATGGATTAAACTTCCACTTAATACTTATTTTATAATAAAAATATAGTCAGTATATTACATGAGCTAACTTAAAAATGGCAGAGCCTTAGCATGGAACAAACAGGCCCAAATCTAAAGCCCTTTCAAACATACTATAAACTGCTGATTCCTCCCATTTAGAGTCCCTTATAGACACTGTAGAAAAGATACAGTGGTGTTATTAAACACCTTGGATACACCTAAGAACGTCCAGATTTCTGCTCCATTCTAGAATTCTATTCCCTATTGACAGATGCGTCAAGAAATCTCTTTTATAAGAGTTCCAGGTATGTAAGTGAAAGAGGTTGCTGGTTTGAATAATGGCCTCCATTGGATCAAAATACTTGGTTTCCAGTTTATGGAATTGTTTAGGAAGGTTTAGGAGCTATGGCAATCTTGGAGGTGGTGTGTCACTGGGCCAAGCTTTGAGGTTTTCAAATATGTGTTTCCCTGTACCCTATTTGTGGTATAAAGATGTGAGCTGTGCCAACATGGACTCTAACAGTCTGAAAATTATAAGCCTAATTAAACACTTTCTAAGTTGCCTTTGCCATGGTGTTTTACCACAGCAGTATAAAAGTAATTAAAACACAGTGCTTCATTTCTAGATGACTTCTTCCAAACTAGATAAGAACTACCATGATATTAAAATATGAGAACCTAGTAGTACATAAAACATTAGTTCAACTGTATTTAGGAAAGGGAAAACAGATTAGCTTTTATATGTATACTTCAGTAAAGAGATATATACCTCCACAAGAAGAAAGTAAAAGTATTTCTCATTAACTCAACTAGAAGCCAGTAACCCATATATTTGAAATGATAATAACAAGAAGTGTGAGTTTTCTGTTTTCTGACAGTTCATCTAATGCTAATTGTAACAAAGCATGCCTAATGACTCTGCTAATGATTTTAATTTAGGCTATGATATGTTTAAGAGCAGAGCAATTGATTGTCAAGGATGAGTACACAGCTTAAAATTCAGCCTGTTTTCATTTCTGTTACTTCTTCCTCAGTCACCATTCTATTTTTACAGCAGTGTGTTTTGGCAGCTTCTAGCATGTTATTATTTTGATGATAATTCTGAGACATTATTATGCAACATTTTTTATTCATATATCCTCCATGTGTTAAGGGCCATTTGTATGAGTTGGATAATGCTGGATACAATACTAATATATAGCCACTGCTCTATTTATCTTCTTCTGCATTTCTTTAAGAGTTTTATTTATGTCCTTCTTGTAATCCTCTAATAGCATCATGATAATTTATTTTAAATCCAAATCATGTTTTTCTGATGTGTTGGGGTATCCAGGACTTGCTGTTGTTCGAGAATTGGGTTCAGATGCTGTCATATTGCCATGATTTCTGTTAGTAATGTTCCTACATTTGCCTTTTGTCACCTGGCTATCTCTGGCATTAGTTGGTCCTGTTGTCATTGTCTGGTGCTTGAACCTCCTGTGAGCCTGTAACTCTATTTATACACCACTAGATGACTGAGTTTCCCTTGGCACAGACTGCTGATAGGCTTCCCTACTCTTGGGTGCAATTGGAGTCCTGGTGTGCCCTTCCCCAAGCAATGTTATACTCAGGTTGTCTCTGTGTACCTGATGTTGTCTGTCTGGTCCACTCAGGAGCGAAGAAGGTGGATGCTGCTGGGACCTCCTCCAAGTGCCAATCACTCTGCAGGGCAAATGACCCACTACAGGGCTAGTACATAGACAGCCTGCAGAGCTCCCCAGGCCTTGGGTGCAGGCAGAAGCCTGGTGGGCTGTGTCCCAAGTGATGTTAAACTCGGGATAACTCTGGGTACCTGGCGTTTTCTGTCTGGTCCATACAGGAGTGAAGATGGCGGATGCTGCCGGGACCCACATTTTCTCTATCCATTCTTCTGTTGTGAGCCATCTAGGTTGGTTCCAGCTTCAGGCAATCAAAAATAGGGCCGCTGTGAACATAGTAGAACACATTCCCCTCTGGCATAGTGGGACATCTTTTGTGTGCATTCCCAAGAATGGTATTGCTGGGTCTTCAGTTAAATCTATTTCCAATTTTCTGAGGAACCTCCAGATTGATTTTCAGAGTGGTTGTAACAGTTTGCAATCCTACCAGCAATGGAGGAGTATTCCTATTTTTCCACATACTCTAACATACTTTGTCACCTGAGGTTTTGATATTAGCAATTCTGATTGGTATAAGGTGGAATCTCAGGGTTGTTTTGATTTGCATTTCTCTGAGCATTAAAGAGTTTGAATGTTTCTTTAGGTGCTTCTCATCCATTAGAGGTTCCTCAGTTGTAAAATCTCGGTTTAGCTCCATACACCATTTTTGATTGGATTTTTTTTTTTTTTTGGTGATTAGCATCTTGAGTTCTTTATATATTTTGGATATTAACCTTCTATTGGATGTTGGTTTAGTGCAGTTTTTTCCCCGAATCTTTGGTTTGCTGATTTGTCTTATTGTCTATGTACTTTGCCTTACATAAGTTTTCTAGTTTCATGAGGTCCCATTTATTAATTCTTGATCTTAGAGCATGAGCCAATGGAGTTATGTTTAGGAAATTTCCACCTGTGCCAATGAGTTCAAGGCTCTTTCCTAATTTCTCTTCTATTAGATTCAGTGTATCTGGTTTTATGTTGTGGTCCTTAGTCCATTTGGACGTGAGCTTTGTGCAAGGTAACAAATATGGTATATATTCATTTATTTACATACATACAGCCAGTTAGAGCAGTACCATTTATTGAAGATGGTTTTTATCCCATGGTATATTTTTGGCTTCTTTGTCAAAGATCAAGTGTCCATAAGTGTGCAGTTTTATCTGTGGGTCTTCAATTCTATTCCATTGATCAACATGTCTGTCTAGGTACCAACACCACATAGTTTTTGATCACTATTGCTCTGCAGTAAATCTTGAGGTCAGGGATGATGATTTCCCCAGTTGTTCTTTTATTGTTAAGAATAGTTTTCACTACTCTGTTTTTTTTTTCCTTTTCAGATTTATTTGAGATTTGTTCTTTCCATGTCTTTGAAGAATTGTGTTGTGATCTTGATGGGGATTGCCTTGAATCTGTAGATTTCCTTTGATAGGATGGTCATTTTTACTATATTAATTCTGCCAATACATGAGCATGAGAGAGCTCTCCATTTTCTGAGAAATTCTTCGATTTCTTTCTTGAAAGCCTTGAAGTTATTGTCATACAGATCTTTCATTTGTTTGGTTAGAATTACCCCCAAGATATTTTATATTGTTTGTGGCTATTGTGAAGGGAGTTGATTCACTAATTTCATTCTCAGCCTATTTATCATTTGTATAAAGGAAATCTACTGATTTATTTGAGTTAATTTTATATCTGACCACTATTGCAGAAGTTGTTTATCAGCTGGAGAAATTCTTTGGTAGAATTTTTGGGGTCACTTATATATACTATCATATCATCTGCAAATAGTGATACCTTTATTTCTTCTTTGCCTATTTGTATCCCTTGGATCTTTTTGTTCTCTTGTTCTAGATAACATTTTGAGCACTATATTGAATTGATATGTGGAGAGTGTGTATCCTTGTCTTGTACTTGATTTCAGTGGGATTGCTTCAAGTATGTCTCCATTTAATTTGCCTTTTCTGCATCTAAGGAGATGATCAAGTGATTTTTTTCTTTGAGTTTGTTTATATAGTGAACTACATTACTGGATTTTAGTATATTTAACCAACCTTGCATCCCTGGGATGAAGCCTAACTTGATGGACGTGAATGATGGTTTTGATGGATTCTTGGATTCCATTTGCAAGAATTGCTTCACTCATAAGCAAGATTGGTTTGAAGTTCCCTTTATGTGTGGTGCCCTTGTGTGGTTTAGGTATCAGAGTATTTGTGGCTTCATAGAATTAGTTAGGTAGTGTTCCTTCTCTTTCTATTTTATGGAATAATTTGAAGAAAATTGGTATCAGGTCTTCATTGAAGGTCTGGTAGAATTCTATTCTAAATTCATCTGGCTTTTATTTTGGTTGGGAGGTTTTTTTAATAACTTCTATTTCCTTGTGATACATGGGCCTGTTTAGATAGTTTGCCTGCTTTTAATCTAACTTTGGTATGTGGCATCTACCTAGAAAACTATCCCTTTCATCTAGATTTTCCAGTTTTGCTGAGTATGGGCTTTTATTGTATGGTCTGATGATTTTTATTTTTTTAATTTACTTCATTTCTGTTGTTATGTCTCCCTTTTCATTTCTGATTTTGTTTATTTGAAAATTGCTTCTTGGCCCTTTAGTTAGTTTGGTTAGGGGTTTATCTATCTTGTTGATTCTCTCAAAGATCCAGCTTTTGGTTTTGTTGATTCTTTATATTAGTTGATTTTGTCCCTGAGTTTGACTATTTCCTGCCTTCTATTCCTCTTGGGCGAGTTTGCCTCTTTTTGTTCTAGAGCTCCCAGGTGTTATATTAAGTTTTGCGTGTAAATTCTCTCCAGTTTCTTTACCAGAGCATTTAGTGCTATGCACTTTCCTCTTATCACTGCTTTCATTGTGGCCCATAAGTTTAGGTATGATATGTCAACATTTTCATTAAATTCCAGGAATACTTTTATTTCTTTATTTCTTCCATAACCAAGTTATATTAATTGAGTAAAGAGTTGTTGAGTTTCCACATATATGTGGGCTTTCTGTAGTTGTTGCTATCATTGAAGGCCAGCCTTAGGCAATGGTGATCTGATAGGATGCATGGTTTCATTTCAATCTTCTTGAGGGTTGCTTTGTGACCAATTATATGATTGATAATGGAGAAGGTATCATGAGGTGCTGAGAAGAAGTTGTATTCTTTTTTTAAGGGTGAAATGTCCTGCAAATATCCGTTAAATCTATTTGGTTCATAACCTCTTAGTTTTACTGTGTCTCTGTTCAGTTTCTGTGACAATGACCTGTCCATTGGTGAAAGTGGGGTATTGAAGTCTCCCACTATTATTGTGTGGTGTTAAATGTGTGTTTTGAGCATTACTAAATTTCATTTAAGAATGAGAACAGTCTTGCATTTGGGGTGTAGATGTTCAGAATTGAGACTTTCTCTTAGATTTTATCTTGATGAATATGAAGTGTCCTTTTCATCATGCCTGATAACTTTTGGTTGAAAGTCTATTTTATTGGATATTATGATGGCAACTCATGCTTGTTTCCTGGGTCCATTTGCTTGGAAGAACTTTTTCTATCCTTTTACTCTGTGATAATGTCTGTATTTGTTATTGGAGCATGTTTCTTGTATGTAGTAAAATGTTTGTCTTGTTTGTGTATCCAGTCTGGTAGCTTATGTCTTTTTATAACTGAGTTGAGTACAGTAATATTGAGTGATATTAAAGAGAGATGACTATTTGTTTCTGATATGTTTGTTTTTGTATGTGGCTTTATGTGCTTGTGGTTTTCTCCTTTTGGCTTTGTTGTGAGATGCTTAATATCTTGTCCTTTCTTTTGTGGCGGTACCTTTCTTGTGTTGGAGTTTTCCTTCTAGGATCCTCTTTAGAGTTGGATTGGTAGATAGATACTGTCTGAATTTGGTTTTGTCATAGAATATTTTGGTTTCTCCATCTATGTTGATTGAGACTTTTGCTGAGTAGAGTAGCCTTGGATGGCATTTGTGTTCTCTTAGAGTCTGCATGACCTCCAACTAGGCTCTTCTGGGTTTCATAGTCTCTGTTGAGAAGTCTGGTGTAATTCTCATAGGTCTACCTTTGTATGTTACTTGGCTCTTTTTTCTTGCAACTTTTAATATTCTTGCTTTGTTCTGTGTGTTTAGTAGTTTGATTATTATGCTATGAGAATATTTTCTTTTTTGGTCCCATTTATTGGGTGTTCTATAGACTTATTATACTTTTATAGCCATCTCTATAGGTTTGGGGAATTTTCTACTATGGCTTTTTTCAAGACATTTTCAGGTCCTTGAGCTGGGGATATTCATTCTCCTCTACGCCAATTCTTCTTCTCCTCCTCCTCCTCCTCCTCCTTCTCCTTCTCCTTCTCCTTCTCCTTTTCCTTCTCCTTCTCCTTCTCCTCCTCTTCCTCCTCCTCCTCCTCCTCCTCCTCCTCCTCCTCCTCCTCCTCCTTCTTCTTCTTCTTCTTCTTCTTCTTCTTCCTCTTCTTCTTCTTCTTCCTCTTCTTCTTCTTCTTTTTTGTTTTTTTGAGAAATGATTTCTCTGTGTAGTCCTGGCTGTCCTGGAACTCATTCTATAGACCAGGCTGGACTTGAACTCAGAAATCTACCTTCCTCTGCCTCCCAAGTACTGGGATTAAAGGTGTGCACCACCACCACATGGATACTCCAATAATTCTTAGATTTGGTCTTTTATTTGGGCACTGAATTTCCTGGATCCTTTGGGTTAGGAATTTTTTATATTTTGAATTTTCGTTGACAGTTGTGCCAATCTCTTCTAACACATATTCTACAACCAAGATTCTCTCTATCTCTTGTATGTTGGTGACACTTATATCTGTAATTTCTGACCTCTTTTCCATTTCCAGGTTTGCTTCCCTTTGTATTTTCTTTATTGTTTCTACTTCTAGTTTTAGGTCTTGAATTGCTTCATTCAATTCCTTCACCTGTTTACCTGTGTTTTCCTGCATTTCTTTCACTGACTTATTAATATCCCCCTTGAAGGACTCTATTATCTTCATGAGATAGGAATTTAGGGGAGGTTCCTGATTTTCAATTGTTTTGGTGTATTCAGGGCTTGCTATGGTGGTAGAATTGGTTTCTGATGATGCCTAGGTATGTTGGATTCTGCTGCTTTTGGTCTTGTGCTTGCCTCTAACCATGTGGATATCCCTGGTGTTTTTCTAGATGACTCTCTGGAATCTGCCTCTTTTGTCCCTGGGTTGCTTCAGGTCTTCTGGTAGGCCTGTGACCCTGGTTGTAACAGACAAGGTCACCTGTGGGGCCTTCCAACTGGGGGCTCTTCACAGGGGCAGAGAAGTTGCTGGTCTGTTGCCCTGGTGGCAGTAGATCTCCTGGGAGGTCTTCAGACTGTTGAGCCTTCAGTGGAGGAATCCAGATGTTGTCCAGCTTCTCTGAGTGCAGCTCATTCTCAACTGCTGTGAGCGCAGCTGATCCTCAACTGATCTGAGTGCAGCCAATCCTCAACTGCTTTGAGTACAAGTGGGTCCTGGACTGCTCTGAGTACAGTGGGTCCTTAACGCTCTGCAGTGGTTCCTCTAGGATAGGTCAGGATATGGTGTCTTCATGGGAGCAGATGAGCTAGGAGTCTGCCCCAGCAGAAAGGACCTGGCAGAAGGGGCAGAAGGGGCAGAAGGAGCCAAAGGAAGGGTATTTGAGTGTTATTTGGAAGGGTAGGGGTTTTGATGGGTTGTGGTGGTTTCAGAGTCCATTGAGCTCCCAGCAGTAGCTCTGGGACTCTGGAGGGGAAAGGGGCTTCTTATCAACTGCACTGAGTATTGCAGGCCCTCTAGGATGAGTCAGGATATGATGTCTTTACTGGAGCAGACCAGATAGGAGTCTGTCCAAGCAGAAAGCCCATGATACTTTTAATAATTAGCTACATGTGGTCAAATGAGACCCTGAAAGCCAAAAAGAATATTCAGGCCAATAAATATGAGTGCTGTTCAGCTTCATGCAAAGGTGAAGGACATACATTACAGAGGGACTTAAAATGACATTTGTTGCTGCAGACATCTAATTCCATGTGTACTTTAGCACATTCTAGTGTATGCATTTTAGTATAGTTATGTGAATGAAAATTGCTTCTATAAATGTAGCACCAGACATTCTGTTTCTCAGACAAAAGAGTAGGCCAATATTGAAATGAAAATAGATTATCTAAATGGCAAGGGAAAAGCCTATTGAAAAGGAAAACAGTTACTAAATTTTGCATCGTATATACCAGATGTTGGTTTTAAAATGCCACAATGATAAAAATGTTTCTGCAGTAGACAAAATGACATTAGTGCTTTCCAGCCATGAAAATTGGAAGAAGAATTTATTTGAGAGTCACTAGCAGTGACACTTTTTTGGTTATTAAATATCTTACATGTCTTAAAATCAATCTACACAACATAAGAGTAAAATAGTTATCAGAAAATTTGGGGATGTTCAGAAATTATATAAAGTGATTTAAAATTATACCTAGAAGGGTAATGTTATTCACTGGCTCCAGAAATGAATATAGATACAGATACAGATACAGATACAGATACAGATACAGATACAGATACAGATACAGATACAGATACAGATACAGATACATCAGACAATCAGTCAAGAAAGAACACAGACCTTGAGGCAGGTTTCAAAAATTAAAACATATATTTCCTACACTATTATCACATCCTTGTCATCTTTATATCCTTTGAAATTCATACCATCAAGGGTCAGAGACTAAGTCTCCACTCCTTTGAAACTTGGCTGGCTCTTTTGATTTGGCCAGTAGGTTGTAAGACTGAAAGTTAGTTGATGAGGAAGGCAGAAAGTAGTTCTTCGTTACTCTAGTCAAATGGCTTACAAAATGCCAGATAAGTTACACAATCTATGAAATGTGTTGAGCCTGACTCAAACAACATGAATTTCTTGGCTCTAAATGTTATCCCCTTTCCTGGATTGTAACTATTCTGGATTGTAATGTTTGGAACTACATAATGAAAAGTAGGTCAAAATATTTGCTCTCATGGGAGTTGCATTCAAACATGAAAAATTCATCAATCAAATATTAATCACAAAATAAGCATAGACTGTGACAGGTAATGACAGATAATAAGAATGGAAGTAATGGATGGTTAAGGGGCTATCAAGTGACAAAAGTTTCACATAAGAAATTGATAGGCCTATCATGAGGTTGATACTTTCACTGTCCTAAATGTCTTATGATTTATATCTCCTACATCTCTCCTTGGATCACTTCACTCCAGGAAACAACATTCTCTGGTAAATAGCCTGGTCTACAACTGCCTCTATTACATTTTGTGGTATATGTGCAAGAAAGTCTCTTAGTGAATGAAGCTAGTATTACTAGAGATGAATGTAATAGGGAGGTGTCCTTAATAACTTTCTTTTGTTGTACCATGACCAAGCCAACTTGTAAAATAAAGCAATTAATTTGAGCCTCTTAGTTGCAGAGAATTAGATTTTATGACCATCATGGCAAAGAATATGCCAGCAGGGAGGAAGACAGGTATAGCATAGGAGCAGTAGCTCACATCTAGGCCCACAAGCATGAGGATAGTTAGCTGGGAATGGTATGTCCTTTTTGAAACCTCAAAGTCCACCTCCACTAACACACCTCCCCCAACAAAGCCACATTCACAAGTCTTTCGCAGAGTGTTCCACAAAGTAGGTGATATGCATTCAAATATATGAGCCTTTGGGACCATTCTCATTTAACCACCACAGAAGAAGTAATACTAACGGTGATTTCCATTTATCTTAAGAGTTTAAGCGAAAATCATCAGGCAAGAGGAATGGGTGATTTGTGCCTAAACTCTGTAGACATGAATGACACAGGAGTAACTACTTGGTCACTGATGGGATAAAGATAGCATGGAATGATTGTGTCTTCTAAGAAGAATATACCAGGCACTCACAGGATCCGTGGATTCTAATATTAAGAGAATTCTAAGCCTGGAAGAGATATTGTTGGTCAAGGGAATCTAATATATATTTGGCAAAAGTTGCTGCTTATTTCACTTCAGGAAACTGTCTCAAATTTCAAGAAAATATTTCACCTGAAGGCTGCTTCCTTCTTATAGAAAAACTGCATCTAGAAATTGTTACTTTTTCATTTGCAGAGGATGTTATATTTTAAGACATTCACCAATAGTGGGAGAACAGGTATCTACTGGTAAATAAATATAGAAAAGGCAACAGGGAACATTATGCCAACTTTTCTTTCACTAGGGTTTTTAAAATGACTTCTAATATACTGATGATTTTTAACACATAAAAGATGCAGTAGAAATGAGACCATAAAAAGAATCAAGAGAAAACACACTGAAAGTACAATGAAAGAAGATCTTTCTTTGTTAAAAAAAAAAAAGACAGGACTGGCCAGCAGACTAATTTTATCAGGATATTCATTCTAATGAATCTATAAATGGCTGGAAGTTGTCTCAGTGGTTAAGAGCACTGGTTGTTCTTCCAGAGATCCTGTGCTCAATTCCCAACAACTACATGATGGCTCAGAACCATCTAAGTCCTCTTCTGTCACACATGTGTTACATACAGATAGAGCACTTGGATACACAAATGAACATTTTTTAAAAATGTCATTGTGAGACTTTTGATAAGGAAAGTCTTGGCAGAAAGTTCTATTGTCCCTTTTGCCACATTTTTCCCCTGGTGGTCTCAATGAAACTGAAGATTTAAAGACATCAAATATCCATGAGTGATTTTGTAGTTTAATTTCTCATTCTCATGTATCAAATTATTTGTACAGTAGTGTATTTCCTGGTTCCTTTAAGAGATTTTGTTCATTAACATATTATTATCTGGCTTGAAACAAAGTTAGAACTAGTGCACTATTACAGCACTAAGTAGCATTATTCAATATAAATCTTCTATAAATTTTCATGTTCAAATATTGATGTGCCATAATATTGAACAAACAATGTTTCTCTGTGTAGTCCTGGCTGTCCTGGAAGTCACTCTGTAGACCAGGCTGGCCTCGAACTCAGAAGTCTGCCTGCCTCTGCCTTCCAAGTGCTGGGATTATAGGCGTGCGCCACCATGCCCGGCTTCGAACAAACAATGTAATAGGGTCATCAGAATAAATATTCTCAAGATCATCTAAACACTTAAGTAGCCTGATTTTTTTTATCAGATTATTTGTTTGTATGACTCTCTTTAAAACATGGAGGACAAATGCACAATATCACCATGCTGCCTGCCTTCCTGTATATGTCACAAGTACTACTATTTAGAATTATCATAATTAATCCTTTTAAATTTAAACATACAGGTAGTCACAACCAATAGACCAAAGTAGGTACTAAGATATAATGAACACATCCCTGAAAGGTTTTAAAACTTTCATTCAGCATCTAGATTTGCTTCCCATCAAGCAACTTACTATCATTTTGGAGGCAAATATGTTCAGTTCATAAATTCAAAGTAACAGCTACATGGGCCTTGAAATATTTTATCTAATGAGAAAAATATGAAACAGGAACTTGGGAAATGTACACAGTTGTCTTGGGAAATGTACATGTGACCTTGAAATATTTTACCTAATGAGAAAATTGTGAAACAGGAACTTGGGAAATGTACACATATATCTTGGGAAATGTACACAGTTTTATAGATAGTTTAGCACCCCCAAAAAGAAAAATGTAGCTATCAAAATATAGTTTATTTTAGAAAAGTTAATCATGGATGTGGACAATGATCTTTTTCTACCACAACTCTAAGCATGTAGTCAACATGAGTAATGGTTCTCAATGAATGAGTCATGGTAATGAACAACTTACCCTGAAATTGTTGAGCAAACTATACTTCTTCTCCATAAAGAAAATACAATGAAACAATTTTCTTTAAAGTGTATCTAAAATGACTTAAAATGTTCTCAAAAAAATTCTCAATTCTACCTACCCACCCCCATATAAAAGGAAAATCTAATTTGGTTCCCAATCCTTATATGATATACACTTATTTTTGACATAGATTAAAATTACTTCATAATCCTTATCAATCTTCACCAAGAAGATTAGAAAATGTTTTTTTCTATAAAACATTCTATCAAAATATATTGGAGAGGACCTCTGTCTGAACACCCTGAATTGCTTGACTTTAATTTCCCATTGCTACCTTTCAACTGATAATGTCAAGAGGTAGACAAATACACCAAGAAAATTATACTCTTATGGACATCTTATCCACTCCAATTCTGTCTAAATACTTTTCTACAATACTATATCATCAAACCCAAAATGTTTATTTACTCTGATCTGTGTACCCTTCCATTGTTTCCATTTTTCTCCCATGGACATGATACAAACCAGCAATTCCAGACCTTTTCAGACAATCCCAATATTAGAGCCAAGCAACTGATAGTACATAATATTTTGTTTTCCATTTCAAGAATGATGCCCCTTGCAGACAAAACTTGTAATTATAGCCGTACACTGCATGTTTCTGGTTCATTCAGAAATTTCCTTTTTCCATTTCTGGAATTAAAAATTACTGTATGAGTCTTCTCTTACACCTCATTAAAAAAATGAAATGATCCCACGTTTTAGCAGATTACAGGAACATAAAATAAATATAAACTCTCTGATTTTAAAGGAATTAGAGGTTTCTATTCCTCTTCTTAATTTTCAACCATTTATATCATGATTTTGTATTACATCTGATAGGTCAATGGTGAATGGATACATACACATACACATACATATGCATAATATTCTTACACATATATAGCATATGCATATACATGGACATATATTGAAGATACTTTTCTCTAAGGAAAAACTTCTGGTCATTTGGAACAGAGGGAACAAATTCATTCAGCTGTCACCATTGCCACATTACAAGTTACTCTTTCTTGAGTTAACAGTGTAATTGCAAATGAGCTTGAGCTGAGTAATATGTATCTATTCACAAAACTGAAATAGAAAGTTTCAAAGTTCATGGAATGCCTAGCAAAGTCTTAACAAAAATAAAGATAATATAATATCTAAGGATACAGTAGTAGAGAGGATGACAAGCATGGGGCAGTTGGATTTAATCTTTACTGTTCCAAAATAAAAATGAATTGCTGATTGCTTAAGAGTGAATTTTGCTGTCTGTGTGACCCCATGTGACATGGAGATCTACTGGAATGGGTGCATACTCATTTTGCACTATCAAAGATCAGAAGGCACAGAGAGGGTTGCTGCCTGAAAGGATCAACAAAGTGGTCCTTAATGATAAGTGGTAAGCAAAAGCATGACTAGATGGAATGAAAGAAGTGGTACTCACTGCCTGAGTACAGTCTACACATGAAAGTCATTTTATCAGTTTCCAGGCTCACGTTGAAGTAAATAAACCAGATGTGTTGACAAGCCAAGAAATGAGGTCAAGATTAATAGGATATGCAACTAGCAACGTCAAATTTAGAAAATGATTAACTGAGAGAATCAAACACATAGATATTAATAAGAAAAACTTGGTAAACCTGTAAGTAGTTATAATTTCTCTCTTCTATCTTAGCTTTCCCTTATTACCTTAGTCTGTGATGTTATTGCAATTGTACATGTTAGTTTGAAACAGTTTTGACTTTGTGCCAAGGATAATGAACCAGCTCTACAAAATTTTTAGCATAATATTAATTGTTTGAGGCCTTGTAGCTCTAACCATTCTCAGTTCTCACTCGGCTCTTTGCTGTATTGAACATAAGCAGGTTTGCTCCTTCTAATATATTCTTTGCCAAATATGGGCAGAAAATAAGCCCAGTTATCTTAGAATGGGTTTTCTATCTTGGAGCAGCAATAGCAGAGGTAATAATTTTACTGTGATTGCCCTAGATTTCTGAAAGAAATAGAATAACATTCTATCATGTGGTTTTCAAAAGAGCACCCATTAGAAGCCACTGCTCTGATTTTCTTGAAACGCAATAAGTTCCTGTAGGCTGCAATGATATTTGTCACAAAGCCACTAAGCATTGAACTCTGAAGGCTAGGACAGCCTGAATCTTATTTTGCTACAAGAAAAATAATTATAGAAATTGATCTTATGATGTATACTCCCATGTTTAGGATCAGAAATAGCTAAAGATCTTGATTAATTTTACTGGTTATTCCATATATATTACCTTCTGCATACCACTGTGAGATTCTCTGAGGATTGTTATTTTATATGCTGTAAATGATGATTATAGAAAAATATGGAAGATTTTCCTGAGTAATTGTGGGCCTGTGTACTTGGGGCTGGGGCGGAGGCCCAACCAGGTGCAAGAGTTCTGGCAGAGGAAAAAGGGAGGGAGTTGCTTCTGCACTGCAGCTGGTTCTACTTCAGTCTTTGCCATGTTGCCGTTTTGGTTAAACACATCATCCTGGGCTGAGTTGGGTATTGTGTGCAGATGAAAGGCAGGAGTGCATTGGAGCTGCTGGTGACGTTTAGGGAGGACAGACCTCTTCCCAAGTGTTACAGCTCTTATGACAGAAGCTCTCAGAAGATGGAGTAGTTCTTGCACACCCTTAATAATCTTCTATAGGATTTAAGATAAGATTTACATACAGTTTTGGGGGTGATTCAGGGTTTGAGAGCAGATACTTCTCATTGGCTTGGACTGAGAGCTTCAGGAAACCTTATTTACATATGAGAAGTCTTGGTGCTGCTCTCATATGACTGATAGCCACACACCTCTCCTGTTGGGGGGGCGGGGGGGGGCTGGGAGGGCTGAAACTGCTGCAGGAGCCAGGGGCCCAGGAAGCATGACTGAACTCCCTCCATCACATGTAGACAGAAGTTGCCAACCAGGTTGCTGGGGTTCAAGGTCAGTGCTCGACCTGGGACCAGGCTACCTGTACACAGCTCACTTCCCAACAAGTAATTTTTCATCAAAATGAGTGACAAGCTGAAAGTAGCAGCACACTTGAAATGTGAAAGTGATAAGAGCTTGAGTCCAGCCTAGTCTTCCTGAGACTCTGTCTTATTTTCTTTATACTTTGTTAATAATTTTGAATATCTAGCTGAAGAGTTTTCCTGTAAAAATAACAAAAGATTTCTGAATACACACTGAACTCTTATGACAGAAAATTCAGCACATACTCAGTTTTACAATGCAAAATGGGTTTTGAAAATCTTCTGAAAGGTCAGAATGTCACAAAAGCCAACTGAGTTCTCCACAGTTAAACATATTCCTTTATGGACAAAAGAAAAAATTGAGCAATTAGTCAAAGTCATGAGACTTTCTATCCATAGTAACTTAGACCTCCCAATGATGTAAAAACAAATAAAAAATTAAAAATAAACACCATATACAAATCTAGGACCTACCATCAGACAATCTCTAATCAATGCTTCAATATTACACAGTATCAAGAAAAGCCTTAAAAATTGTCATTAGTAAGAATATGTGCAATAGCTTTATGAGGAGTTCCTGAAACTAAAGAGACCCACTGCTCCCATGGGCAAGACTGTGCCATACTCCTCACTTTCAGCTCCACTACTTGGTTTGCTGGACCTTTTGACTTGGAGCCTAAAATACCTTGCCAGTTTTCTTTCCTGGAAAATGAGAGGAAGGTATGTTGATCTGATTAGATGTTGCCTCAATCCAGAGAAACTCTCCTGAGTGATGTGGGTTATAACCTTCAGACCCCAACAACTGTCTAAATTTTTTGGACGAAAACAGAAATTTACTCTTTCAAGGACCTCAAATCTGTCCTCATGTCCTCTCCTTCCCTTCTCAAAGACAGTCTAATAACTAAAGCCAGTTTTTAGAACTCTTATGATTTATTTTCCATATGAGTACAACTGATATATTCAATGTAATCACAATTTATAGTGTGGTCATAAAAACTCATCTATGCTTTTAGTAACATGGAAAAGATCCATGTTACTAAAGATTGTATTTGGAGAATAGAACATGATAGTCTTATTCTCATTTAAAAGGTAGAACCAAACATGACTGGAAAAAAAATAAAGGAAATAGTTCTTAATGATATTCTCATATAGTCATAGATCAGTGCTTTGTAAGTCACCATCATAGAGACTCCCCCCCCCCAGCAGAAGATGGGCATGGGTATAGAGACCCACAACTAGATATTATAGAGAGAAACAGGGTAAAAAGGAAGTCTCCATCTGGTCCCCCTCCTAGAAGACTGGGGAACCCAGTGAAAGATGCAAGGTGGAGGAAATATCATAGGACTCAGAGGGGATGGAGGAGAACATGAAAAACTGGGCTACTGAATCAACTAAGCAGGGCTCACATGGGCTCGAAGAGACTGAAGTGGCAAGCAAGGAGCCTGGATGAGTCCGTACCAGGTCTGATCCGTATATGTTATAGCAGTTAGCTTGATGGTTTTGTGGAACTCTTAACAGTGGGAGCAGGTATATTTCTGACTCTTTTGCCTGCTATTTGGACCCTTTTCTTCCTACTGAGTTGCATTTTCCAGTCTTGATATAAGGGTTTACGCCTAATCATATTGGATATGGTTTTGATCTTTTTAGATGTTGTCTCCTGGAGACATGCTGTTTTCTGAAGAAATGAAAGGGGAAGGGATCTGGGGGAAAAAAGAGTTTGCAGGAGTTGGGAGGGGAAACTGTGGTTGGAATGTTTTGTATGAGCATTGAATAGTTGTGATAAAGAGCAGATTGCCTACAATAAATCATTACTTGACACTTTAAAGAAATATTCTGTCAATTCTTATTAATGAAATTATTCCTAATAATTAATTTCACATATACATATATACATAAGTTCTGCTTCCATTTGACTGATTTCTGTGATAGTGGACTTATGGAACCAACGATAAAGCAATAAATGATAACATTTAAAGCCTTCTGTTTGTTTATCATTATCATATATTTTTTTAGATTTGGCACTTTGTATTAAGCAACTTAACATATTGTTGTATGTATTCTTAATATTCATGACACATTTTTTTCTGCTTTTCAGATGTGAGCTTATTCCAAGAAGCTTGCAATATTATTGAGGTCATACATACAACTACTAAAAATGTTATGAATATTAAGGTAATATGCCAATAATTACTTTTGGCATCCATAGGGTGGGTAAACTGAGGTAGGCAGCCAATAGGGGTCAGTGCTTAAAGTAGGTGATGGGTGTTGGTTCAGATATATATGGGGGCTGCTGCCTATAACTGTCAGTAATTAGAAAAATTACTAAGCAGATCTTTCTCTGAGAGATCAAAATTTAATTTACTAGAGCTGTCACTCCTTATAGCCAGAGGAAAATACTTCGAACTTTTAAACTCCTTGACACTGATGAGAAAGAAAAGGAAAGAGAAAAATTCATACATATACATGCACACTGAGTGGATGAAGCAAAAGGCAGACTTCAATAACTTTATACAAGCAAATATATGCATCCATGCATACAGACCTACAGACAGACAGACATATATACACTCACACTCAGTGGTTAGAGCAAAGCTCCAGCAAGCAGGCTCTAAGCATTTCACAATACACACATGTACACATACACATATGCATATATATACACATATGTACATATAGACATATGCATATATACACACACACATACCTGTTGGGTGAATGGAACAAAGCTCCAACAAGCAGGCTCCAAGTATTTCATACACACACACACACACACACACACACACATATATATATATATATACACACAAACAATCACAAATGGTGTATGGAGCAATCTTCATTATGCACATAGACAAACTTTACATATATACATACATACAGATTTGATGGATTGAACAAAGTTCCAAAACACTCTCACACAAAATTTGCACATATATGTAACTTAAAATTTTCAAAACCTATTTCTAATGATAGTTCTTACATGCTTTAACCTCCCCTTTAGCCCACCAAAGGTAGTGGGAAGGAAAGGATACAGTTAGGGGGAGAAGTGGACCTGTTTAGAAAGGTTCTTTAGAGGAAATCCATTCTGTGTTGTCTGGAAATCAGCAGTTCATTTTACAGGGTAGCAGTGGCAGCTTGATCCATTCACAAACACTTCATGCATACACCAGCAGTCCTGTTCAATAGAGTCAGGATTGCAAACAGGGATCAGCACTACTGGTACTGCCTAGCAGAGACAGCAAGGCCTCATCCTCCAGCTCTAGTCAGAAAGAGGGACCCAGAGGAACACCAAAAGACATTTTTGGCTATACCTCTCTCAGCCAGGAAAATGAAGATCAATGAAGATGCAAGACCCACAAGCACTGCATAGCTACCTGTACCAGTAATCCTAGCTCTGCCCCTGTCACTGTCTGCTGAGTTCTTTTATACTCTCTCCAAATATCACGTGTCCTCCAAGGGTCTTGCCTCAGAATGTGTCTTGCCTCAGCACGTGCATCTGCCTCAGCTGACATCACTCTACTAATCAAATCAGCCCAAGTCCATGGAAGTAGCAAGAAACTGCATCATCATGTGCCGTTTCATGTGCTTGCTTTAGTAGAACATCCTCTCTTCTGTGTCTGTTTTAGTGAAACACTACTTCATGTGTTTTCCTTAGCCTTTCACACCTGTGTCCACTGTAACAAAATGTTCTTCACATGTTTCCCCAGCAAAACACCATCTGACTTTCCAAAGAACCCTTATGTTTCCACTTCACATATACATATATGCACATACATATCTGTTGTGGATAGTCCTGGTGCTGTTTGTATTTTTATGTTAATTCCACTTTTTCAGTAGGGGCTGTAGATAAGGAGTGAATCACGTATTCAGGTGACTTGTTGTGAACCTTTTCCCCACCTTAACTTGTAAAATGAAGGCTAGAGCCAGTGATTTGGGAGTGGAAGGGAAGGTGGAGCCAAAAAGTTTGGGAGGGGAAGGAGACAGGGAGAAGAGGTGAGAGAGAGAGAGAGAGAGAGAGAGAGAGAGAGAGAGAGAGAGAGAAGAGAGAGAGAGAGAAGAGGAGAGAGAGAGAGAGAGAGAGAGAGAGAGAGAGAGAGAAGGGAGGGAGGGAGGGAGGGAGGGAGGGAGGAAGGAAGGAAGGAAGGAAGGAAGGAAGGAAGGAAGGAAGGTAGAGGGAGAGGAAGACAATCTAGATTCCACGTGGCTTTAAATAGCCATGGGTAGCTATGGATATCTCATAAGGGATGGATAATTACAGGACAATTTGTCTCATCTAGGTGGACAGTTTATATCTATGTCAATTGGCTCTGAGTAAACTGTTTGAATGTCTTGTACATTGAATTTATTGATAGAAAAAACTGACTGATTAATTACAAGCTTCTAAAGATTCGATTTTACTGGGTTACTGGGATTTGGGATAACTGAACACAATGGCTGGATGGCTGGGAATGTGAGCAGAAGCCATGGCAAGGAACTTCAATCTGTTACTACTTTGGGCTAGCCTAGAAGTGGAGAGACCTCGGGCAGAGAGTAACTGAGTATAGTGCAGGATGGTGCACGTTTTAATATGTCCCAGAATGAACAGGTATTAATTAATAAATGTCTGTGGTGCCACTCATTTAATATTTCACACAACACATATATACATACATACTTGGAGGGTGGAAAGAACAAAGCTCTGGCATATTTACATAAACCATATATACACACACTTGATGGAAGGAAGGAACAGTGTTCCAACATACTTTCACACAAACCTTACATATACACATACATGTACTTGATAGATGAAAGCAACAATGGCAGTGCTCCAATGACTTCATTCTTTCTTCTATGGCTTATATATTCTAGTAAAATCTTTCAAGGAGTTTAAAAAAATGTGATATATCTACACAATGGAATACTACTCAGCAATTAAAAATAATGAATTCATGCAATTTGTAGCCAAATGATTGGATCTGGAAAACATCATCCTAAGCGAATTAACCCAATCACAAAAGAATACACATGAAATGCAATCACTGATAAGTGGATATTAAAGAGCCCAGAAGCTCTGAATACTCAAGGCACAATAAGCAAATCAAAAGATTCCCAAGAAAAAGGAAGGAGAGGACACTGGCTCTGAAAAGACTGGTTCCAGTTTTGCAGGAGAGTACCAGAACAGAGAAAGGGTTGGGGGGTAATTGGGGAATGGGCCGGGGGTGGGGGGTGGGGAAGAGGACGTATGGGACTTATGGTCAGGGGTGAACTGGGAAAGGGGAAAGCCTTTGGAATGTAAACAAAGAATATAGAAAACAAAAAATGAATTACAACATGATTACATTTTAGTCTTCTTTTGATGAATGATTGTTAAAAAAAAAAAAAGGATCTTCCCCAATAACTTTTCACAAAATAACATTAAATAATACTGGTAGAGAAAACAGCTTATACCCAAGAACCTATGTACACTTGTAACCAAGCAACTTGTTATAGATTAACAAAGTGTAAGCAAGCAAGATAGTTTTCTCAGCCAGTTTCCCTCCAGGTAGGCAGTAATTTGCAGTTACAAAGAAAGGATTAATTATTTCATTATATCTTTAAAAGTAATCTTATAATTTTTTTTAAAAAATCCCAAATCTGGACTTCTGTATAAAAACAAGTCATATCTACTTTAAATCCACAGAATGCACATCTCATCAGCAATTCTTACTAAATCACATCAGGAAGCTGAGGGCAAAAATAGGTATAAGGAATCAATCACCACCAGTCCAGACTCATTGAGAGTCAGCCAGTGCTGATATTATTCTTGTTCCCTGAGCATAAAAAGTCCCTATTTTCCCTAATATGAGCAGTGACCAACCCATTTTGAGACCCATCCCATAGGCAGGCAATAATCTTTCACACTATTACTAACCATGTGCTGTTTTGCTTGTGGATAGGAGCCTAGCATAGCAGCCTTCTGAGAGGCTCTATCCAGCAGCAGACTGAGACAGATGTAGATACTCACAGTAAAACATTGAACCAAGATCAGGGACTCCTATGAATGAGTTAGGGGAAGGATTGAAAGAGCTGAGGTGTTGCAGTTCCTTAGGAAGAGCAACAGTGTCAACTAACCCAGACTACTGGGAGTTTCCAGAGCCTGAACCACCAACCAAGGAGCATACATGGGCTGGTCCAAGGCCTGCAGCACATACGTAGCAGATGGCTGCCTTGTCTGGCTTCAGTGGGAGAGGATGTGCATAATCCTGCCGAGACTTGATGTACAAGGGTGTAGATATATGAGGAGTGGAGCTGCCCTCTCACAAGTGAAAGGGAGGGTAGATGGGAGAAGGAACTCTTTGAGAGGGGATCTGGAGAAGGGCAGGATTTGAAATGTAAATAAATAAATAAACAGGTAAACAAGTAAGAGTATGCCTTTATGAACTTCAAATTGTTCCCTAAGATTTTCTACATCATAGCTTGTAGTAAAAACATCTTAACCTAGCTTTGCTAACAATTTTACTTTCCAAATGTTTTCTAAGGGTTGTAGTCATTGCTAATAATCTATTATCTCTAAATTGTTTGAGTCATCAATCTACTCCAGCAGCAATGCCTGAAAGAGATCAAGCACTATTGTTTTGAGTGCCAGAGATACTGCTAAGTGAGGATTGGGAGGCAATTAGAGTTCTCATACAATTATTAGATGAAGAGGAAAGTGAGGTCAGCAGGCAAAGCAGAACTCTTACTTTGAAGTCCTCAAGAAATGTAGTCCTCAGGCCCATGCCTCAACAGAGGCACACCCATTGTGGCTGTGCAAACTGGGGGGCCACATTCCATGAGTTCTAAAGCCATTTGTTGTTCCTCCTGCATGGCCCTGGGACAGTAATCCATTACACAAGTCTTCTCAAACCTTAAAGTACAAATAAACTGTCCATGAATCTTGTTGGAATAAGAATGCTGACTCAGGATATCTGAGGTGAATCCTATTTGTCTTCACTTTTAATCCATTTTCAGGTGTTGTGTAGAAGTTTCTCCTGAGATTGAAAGATTCCATTCCTCAAGAAAGTGCTTTAAGACACATAGTAAAGAACTCAAAATAGCTTAAAGAAGTCACTGAAACTTACCAAATTTCCAAGGTTCCTTTCTCCCAAGAGTAAACAAAGATAGATAAATAAATAAATAATAAATAAACAAACTTTCTAGAGTCACTGTCAGAGAAGCCAAGCTTAAAAAAAGTTTCAGATGAATCAAGATCCAGAGTATTAGAGATGAGCCAAGAAATTTGAGAGAAGCAGAAACAGAAACAAGCCAAATTGCTAAGGATGGTTTAAGGAAAGCTTAAGGAAAAGCTTAATGCTTACAGAAACCAAGTTGCCTGAACCAACCCATTAAGGTGCCTATGGGCTGGGCAGTGTGCAGTTTATGAATTTTATGAACTGTCACCCATGTTGAGGTTAGCTTTCAGTGGTGAAAGTGTTTAAGTCATTTCTACTCCTATCAGTAACCCCTCACCCATAGTTCAGTAACTAATGACAATAAAACTTACTGGTTCACCAAGATAGACTTTGGTCAGATCCTTAGTTTAACTTATTGTAGGCTTCCTATCTGTGGTCAGGAGATGAGTATATGTTGCTTTTCCCCTGGAAGAGCATCACACAACAGGTGATGCTGTCTATTTGCAGATCACAATGAGTAACAAGCCATTATTTTTTTATTGTGCTTTGCCAAAGTGATTTAACTGGAAAATGTTTGAGATTTCTAGCTATATGAAAGCCTAGGTAGCAAAATCAGTGACTGCTTTTGGAAGTAGCCCAAACTAGGGATACGATATGAGAAGCACAGACAACACTAAGTAACAAGAGCAGAAAAAAATCCCTACAACATGGTATAGTTAAAATACTAAGTACTGAGAGACAAAGTATATTTAAAGATGCAAGAGAAAAAATAGTCACATGTGATGGAATAAAATATCAGAGTAAGAATTAATTGCTCAAAGGAATATGAAAGCCTGAATAACCAAGAGCAATGCAATCCAAGTTTAAAATATTATGATGGCAAGCCTAGACTAATATACTTAGAACAAAGGTTTCTGCCATAATTGAAAGGGGAAAATAATGTTCAGTAATATAAGAAGCTTAAAAACTATATTAAATAAATAAAACCTAAAGAAAAGACAGGAAGTGATATTTCTGACTGAACTTGGGAATGAGCATAGCATAGTGATTGTGGGAAAAATATGAAGCCAGGATGATTAAAACACAAATTACCTCTGAGAACACAAAAGACAGCATCAAAAATTAACAACACAATGACCAAATTATTATACATTTCAACAAAACCTTCAAATATCAAAGCCCTTAATTCTCTAGTCAAATTATACACTGACCTAATGAATGAAATACAAAATCCATCTATCTGTAGTCTATAACAAACACACTTTAGCTTGAAAGATAGCACCATTATAGAATAAACAGATGGAAAAATTAATCTAATAAAATGGGGCCAGGAAGCAAACAGGTATCACAAAATAGATTTCATACTAAAACAACATCAAAATAGGTAAAAAGGATACTTCATTCTAACCAAAAGATGACTTAAGCAAAAAGACATTACTATCCTAAATATTTATTCACCAAACTCTAATACACTCAATTTCATAAAAAAATGAACTACTCAATCTATAGATACAGATTAACATCAATCCAATAATAGTAGGTGATTTCAATATTCTATTTTCTAAAATAGACAATCTAAAAAAAGTATATAGAGAAGCACAAGCATTAAATGACATTTTATATCAAGTGAATATAAGTGTACAGAATTCCCCTTCCAACCACAAATGAATACACACTGTATGGAGCAGTACAAGGAAACTATTCTAAAACAGACCATGTACTGGAAAACAAAACAAGTTGAGACAAATACAAAAGGACTGAAAATAATTTCTTTTATGTTATCTGGTCATCATGCAATATAACTTAAAAGTGAATGCAAAAAGCTCTAGTAAATCTTCAAATACATGGCTACTAAAAAAACATTACTGGATGATGAATAAGACAAAAAAGAATACAAAATTAAAAAATTATTGGAACTGAATGTAAATGCTAATACACCCAATATGCTGGGACAGGTTGAAAGAAATTTATAGCTCTGTTGCTTACATTAAAATATTAAGAAAGAACAAATAAATTACTTAATGATGGAACTGAAAACAGCAAAACCAAGAATAAAGCAAATCAAAACCTTTCCAATAGCAAGAAACAATATCACAGAAGAAATGCAAAAAAAAAAAAACAAAAGAAAAGAAAAAGAAAGAAGGAAGGAACAAAGATAGAAAGAAAGAAAGAAAGAAAGAAAGAAAGAAAGAAAGAAAGAAAGAAAGGGAATAATATGAAGAATCAATTAATCCAAGAGATGTTTCTTTGAGACAAAATAAACATTATTGATGGCCCAACTAAAAAAGAAGAGAGGGCTTAAATTAACAGAATCAGAAGTGAACATGGAAACATCACAACACATACCAAAGAAATTCAGAATAATATAAGGGAATTTTGTTGAAACCTGTATTCTGCTAAACTCAAAAAATCTAAAAGAAACCAATTCCCAAACTAGCCTCAAATTGTCAATCCTTCTGCTTCCACCTCCTTCAACAAATCCTAATAGCATGTGCTATGTCTGGTTGTTCGATTGGTATTTTGAGAGAAACAACTGACAGTGGGTATGAGGGTTTCTCTGATTCTTTTACTTGCTTTGGAGACCCTTTTCTTACTACTGGGATACCTTGTTCAGCCTCGATGATAGTGTTTGTACCTAGTCTTACTGTATCTTGATATACTGTATTCTGTTGATGTCCCTGAGAGACCTGTCATTTTCTGGGTAAGATAGGGAGCAGAGAGTGCAACTGAGGAGAGGAGAAGTGGGGTTGTGTGAATAGTGGAGGAGGTAGACTCAGTAGTTGGGATGTATTGTAGGAGAGGAGAATGAATAAGCAGTTAAAAAGAGAAATCAATACATTTCTGGAACCAGCAACATCCCCATATTTTAAACAAGAAGTAAACTATGTAAATAGACATGTAAGTAGTGGAGAGAAGTACTTTTTTAGCCTTTGAGCTAAAAGATATTCATGGTCAGATGGATTCAAAAAGGAATGCTACAAGACTTTGAAAGCAGACCTACAGCAGTACTTTGTTAATTATTCAGAAACAAATAAGGAATGAAGGAAAAGAAAAGACAAAGAAGCAAAGAACTTCCAAATTCCCAACCAAGCCAATATAACTCTAATACCAAAACCAGTTAAAGAAAAGAGATGCAAATAAACAAACAAACAAACAAACAAAAAAACTACAGGCTAATATTGGTGATGATCACAGACTCAAAAATATTCAATAAAATATTTGCAAACATAACACATAGATGATAAACATGACCTATCATGACAAATTTTAATTTATCCCTCAAATACAATGATTGTTCACATATGGAGGCCAACACATGTTATAAATTAGAATTTAAAAGATGAAAATCACATGATCATATTTTTTTTTTATTTCCTATATTCTTTGTTTGCATTCCAAAGGCTTTCTCCTTTCCTAGTTCCGGTCACCATATGTCCCATAAGTGCTCTCCCCCTCCCAGTCCCCAGCCATTCTGCAATCACCCCACCCCCACCATTTCTCTATTCTGGTACTCTCCTACAAAACTAGATCCAGTCTATTAATGACCAGGGTCCTCTCCTTCTTTCTTCTTGGGAATCTCTTGACTTGCTAATTGTGCCTTGAGTATTCACAGCTTCTGGGCTCATTAATATCCACTTAGCAGTGACTGCATTTCATGTGTATTCTTTTGTTATTGGGTTAACTCACTTAGGATGATATTTTCCAGATCCAACCATTTGCCTACAAATTGCAGGAATTCATTATTTTTAATTGCTGAGTAGTATTCCATTGTATAAATATACCAAATTTTCTGTATCCATTCCTACTTTGAGAGACATCTGGGCTCCTTCCAAATTCTGGCTATTATAAATAAGGCCGCTGTGAATATAGTGGATCATGTGTCTTTATTGTATGCAGGGGAATCCTCTGGGTATATGTCCAAGAGTAGTATGACAGGGTCCTCTGGAAGTGTCATGCCAAATTTTCTCAGGAACCGCCACACTGATTTCCAGAGTGACTGTACCATCTTGCAATCCCACCAACAGTGGAGGAGTGTTCCTCTTTCTCCACATCCTCACCAGCACCTGTTGTCTCTTGACTTTTTAAACTTAGCCATTCTGACTGGTGTGAGGTAGAATCTCAGGGTTGTTTTTATTTGCATTTCCCTGATGACTAATGATGTTGAATATCTCTAAAGGTGCTTCTCAGCCCTCTGAATTTCTTCAGGTGAAAATTCTTTGTTTAGCTCTGTACCCCATTTTTAATAGGGTTATTTGGTTCTTTGGGGTCTAACTTCTTGAGTTCTTTGTATATATTGGATATTAGCCCTCTGTCGGTTGTGGGGTTGGTGAAGGTCTTTTCCCACTGTGTTGATGGCTGTTTTGTCCTTCTGACAGTGTCTTTTGCCTTACAGAAACTTTGTAATTTTATGAGGTCCCATTTGTCAATTCCTGATCTTAGAGAATAAGCTATTGGTGTTCTGTTCAGGAACTTTCCCCCTGTGCCCATGTCCTCCAGCGTCTTCCCCAGTTTCTTTTGTACTAGTTTCAGTTTGTCTGGTTTTATGTGGAGGTCCTTGATCCACTTGGAGTTGATCTTAGTACAAGGAGATGAGAGTGGGTCAATTCACATTCTTCTGCATGTTGGCCTCCAGTTGAACCAGCACCATTTGTTGAAAAGGCTATCTTTTTTCCACTGGATGGTTGTAGCTCCTTTATCAAATATCAAGTGATCATAATTCTGTGGGTTCATTTCTGGGTCTTCACCTCTTTTCCATTGATCTACTTGCCTGTCACTGTACCAATACCATGCAGTTTTTAACACAATTGCTCTGTAGTACTGCTTGAGGTCAGGGATATTGATTCCCCCAGAAGTCCTTTTATTGTTGAGAATAGTTTTAGCTATCCTGGGTTTTTTGTTACTCCAGATGAATTTGAGAATTGCTCTTTTTAGATCTACGAAGAATTGATTTGGGATTTTGATGGGGATTTCATTGAATTTGTAGATTGCTTTTGGCAAGATGGCCATTTTTACTATATTGATCCTGCCAATCCAAGAGCATGAAATATTTTTCCATCTTCTGAGGTCTTCTTCGATTTCTTTCTTCAAGGACTTGAAATTCCTGTCATACAGATCTTTCACTAGTTTGGTTAGAGTCACGCCAAGATACTTTATATTGTTTGTGGCTATTGTGAAGGGTGTTATTTCCCTAACTTCTTTCTCATCCTGATTGTCCTTTGAGTACAGGAAGGCTACTGATTTGCTTGAGTTGATTTTACAACCAGCCACTTTGCTTAAGTTGTTTATCAGCTGTAGGAATTCTCTGGTGGAAATTTTTGGGTCACTTAAGTATACTATCATATCGTCTGCAAATAATGATAGCATGACTTCCTTTCTAATTTGTATCCCTTTGACTTTCTTATGTTGTCTAAAGGCTCTCGCTAGAACTTTAAGTACTATATTGAAAAGATATGGAGAGAGAGAGGGCAGCCTTGTCTAGTCCCTGATTTTAGTGGGATTGCTTCAAGTTTCTCTCCATTTAGTTTGTTGTTGGCTACTGGTTTGTTGTATATGGCTTTTACTATATTTAGGTATGGGCCTTGAGTTCCTGTTCTTTCCAGGACTTTTAGCATGAAAGGATGCTGAATTTTGTCAAATACTTTTTCAGCATCTAATGAGATAACCATGTGGTTTTGTTTTTCTTTTAGTTTGTTAATGTAGAGGATTGCATTGATGGATTTCCATATATTGAACCATGCCTGCATCCCTGGGATGAAGCCTAATTGATCATGGTGAATGATCGTTTTGATGTGCTCTTGGATTCGGTTGGCAAGAATTCAATTTAGTATTTTTGCATCGATATTCATAAGGGAAATTGACCTGTAGTTCTCTTTCTTTGTTGGATCTTTGTGTGGTTTTGGTATCAGCGTATTTGTGGCTTCATAGAACGAGTTGGGCAGTGTTCCTTCTGTTCCTATTTTGTGGAATAGTTTGGAGAGTATTGGTGTTATGTCTTCTTTGAAGGTCTGATAGAATTATGCACTTAAACCATCTGGTCCCATACTTTTTTTTCATTGGAAGACTTTCTATAACCCCTTCTATTTCTCTAGGGGTTATGGGACTGTATAGCTGATCTAATTGATCCTGATTTACTTTTGGTATTTGTTATCTTTCAAGAAAATTGTCCATTTCCTCCAGGTTTTCTAGTTGTATTGATTATAGGCTTTTGTAGTAGGATCTGATGATTTTTTTGAATTTCCTCAGTTTCTGTTGTTATGTTCCACTTTTCATTTCTAATTTTTAATTTGGATACTGTCTCCGTGCCCATTGCTTAGTCTGGCAAAGGGTTTATCTATCTTGTTGATTTTCTCAAAGAACCAGCTCCTGGTTTTGTTGATTTTTGTATGTACCTCTTTCTTTCTACTTGATTGATTTCAGTGCTTAGTTTGATGATTTCCTGTCTTCTACTCCTCCTGGGTGAATTAGCTTCTTTTTGTTCCAGGGCTTTCAGGTGTGCTTTTAAGCTGCTAGTGTATGCTCTCTCCAGTTTCTGTTTAGAGGCACTCAGGGCTATGAGTTTTCCTCTTAGTACTGCTTTCATTGTGTCCCATAGATTTGGGTAGGTTTCACCTTCATTTTCATTAAATTCTAAATAGTCTTTGATTTCTTTATTTCTTCCTTGAACTAGGTGTCATTGAGTAGAATATTATTCAGTTTCCATGTGTATGGACTTTGTTGTTTCTGATGCTATTGAAGACCACTCTTACTCCATAGTGATCTGATAGGAGGCATGGGATTAGTTCGATCTTCTTATATTTGTTGACATCTGTCTTGTGACCAATTATATGATTGATTTTTGAGAAGGTAACATGCAGTGCTGAGAAAAAGGTATATTCTTTTGCTTTAGGAAGAAATGTTTTATATATATATATATATATATATATATATATATATATATATATACATACATATACATATATGTTAAATCCAATTGGTCCGAAGTTTCAGTTAGTTTAACTGTGTCCCTTTTTAGTTTCTGGTTTACTGATCAGTCCATTGAGGAGAGTGGAGTGTTGAAGTCACCCACAATTATTGTGTTAGGTACAATGTGTGTTTTAAGCTTTAGTAAAGTTTCTTTTACAAATGAGGGTGCCCTTGCATTTGGAGCATAGATGTTCAGTATTGAGAGTTCTTTTAGTGGATTTTCCCTTTGACCAGCAAGAAGTGACCTTCTGTGTCTCTTTTGATGACTTCAGGTTGAAAGTAAATTTTATCTGATATTAGAATGGCTACTCCAGCTTGTTTCCTGAGACCATTTGCTTATAAAATTGTCTTCCAGCCTTTTACTCTAAGGTAATGTTTTGTCTTTGACACTGAGATGTGTTTCCTGTATGCAGCAAAACATAGAGTCCTGTTTCCATATCCAGTCTGTTAGTCTATGTCTTTTTATTGGGAAATTGAGTCCATTGATGTTAAGAGATATTAAGGAACAGTAATTATTACCTCCTGACATTTTTGAAATTATTTTTTATATTTGAGTAGTTATCTTCTTTTCGGTTTGATGAGAGGAGTTTTCTATCTTGCTTCTCCTGGGTGTAGTTTCCCTCCTCGTGTTGGTGTTTTCCCCCTATTATCCTTTGTAGGGCTTGGTTTGTGGAAAGATATCGTGCAAATTTGGTTTTGTCATGGAATACCTTGATTTCTCCATCTATGGCAATTGAGAGTTTTGCTGGGTATAGTAGTTTGTGTTGAAATTTGTGTTCTCTTAGAGTCTGCATGATATCTGCCCAGAATCTTGTAGCTTTCATGGTCTCTGGTGAAAAGTCTGGTGTAATTCTGATAAGTCTTCCTTTATATATTGATGGCCTTTTTCTCTTACTGTCCTTAGTATTCTTTCTTTGTTTAGTACATTTGGGGTTTTGATTATTATGTGACGGGAGGTATTTCTATTCTGGTCCATTCTGTTTAGAGTTCTGCAGGGTTCTTGTATATTCATGGACATCTTTCTCTTTAGGTTGTAGAAGTTTTCTTCCATAATTTTGTTGAAGATATTTGCTGGCCCGTTAAATTTTAAATCTTCACTCTCATCTATACCTATAATCCTTAGGTTTGGTCTTCTCATTGTGTCCTGGATTTCCTGGCTGTTTGGGGTCACAAGCTTTTTGCATTTTGCATTTTCTTGGACTGTTGAATCAATGGTTCCTATGGTATCTTCAGCATCTGAGGTTCTTTCTTCTCTCTCTTGTATTCTATTATTGATATTTGCCTCTATGGCCCCTGATTTCTTCCCAAGGTTTTCTATCTCCAATGTTGTCTCCCTTTGTGATTTCTTAGTTGTTTCTGCTTCTGTTTTTAGATTCTGGATGGTTTTGCTCAGATCTTTTGCTTGCTTGGTTGTGTTTTCATGTAATTCTTGAAGAGATTTTTGTTTTTCCTCTTTCCTAACTTCTCCTTGTTGACCCACATTCTCCTGTATTTCTTTAAGTAATTTTTGTATTTCCTCCTCATTGGCTTCTATTTTTTTGATCCATATTCTCCTGAATTTCTTTAAGTGATTTTTGTGTTTGCCTTGTAAGGGGTTATAACTTATATCCATTTTCTCCTGTATTTCTTTAAGAGATTTATCTATGTGTTCTGCTATCAGCATTCTGACTAGTGATTTTAGGTCAAAATCTTATTTTTCTGGTGTGTTGGGGTATCCAGGACTTCCTGTTGTTGGCGAACTGGGTTTGGATGCTGCCATGCTGCCTTGATTTCTGTTAGTAACGTTCCTACGTTTGCCTTTTGCCATTTGGTTATCTCTGGTGTTAGTTGGCCTTGTTGTCACTGGCTGGTGTTTGACCCTCCCGTGAGGCTGGGCCTGCCTTCTGGTTCTCTACCAGTGACCAGGTGGAGAGATGGAGATGGCCTCTGTGCGTACTGAGAGGACCTCAGGGTAGGTGTTTCCCAACTGAGTTGCTGCATGGCCCAGTGGCTGTGGAGGTGTCCCGCTGAGCAGCCCGGGCAATGGGCACTGGCAAGAGCCTGGCAGGTTTCAACCCAAGCGATGGTAGTCACAGATTAAGTCTTTGTATCTGGCCCTCTCTACTGGTGAACTAGCAGCAAGATGGAGACCACCGCTGCAAGTGTTTGGGAGGACCATGCGGCAGGCAGCTCCCAGCCTCACTGGTGCACGAGTAGGTGGCCATGGAGATGTCCCGCCAAGCTGCCCAGGCACTGGCGACTGGTGAGAGCCTGGCAAGTTTCTACCTGAGTGATGGTAGTCACTGATTAAGTCTGCATACCTGGGCCTCTCCACAGGTGGCCTGGTGGCAAGATGGAGACCGAGTGCCACTGCAAGTGCCCAGGAGGCCAGCGGGACAGGCAGCCCCCAGCAGCATTGGTACATGGCCAGGTGGCTGTAGAGATGTCCCACCGAGGTGCCCTGGCACTGGCCACTGGCGAGAGCCTGGCAGATTTCCACCCTAGTGATGGTAGTCACAGATTAAGTCTCCACATGATCATCTTAATAGACACAGAAAGTACTTAACAAAACCCAAAATACATTCATCATAAAAGTCCTATAGAATATAGAGCTAGAAGGATTGTCAGTATAACAAGTTAGATATGAGTAACTCAAAGCCAACACCATCATGAATAAAGGCTTAAAGAAATTCCCCTGAATTCAGGAATGAGACTGATAGGCCCTTTATCCCCACTCCTTTTCAATATTGTGCTAAATGTTAGACTAGATGGAGCAATAAGGCAAGAAAAGGAAATTAAAATGATACAAATAGGAATAGACAAAAATAAACCATCTTATTTTCAGTTGATTGTATACATCAGATACTCCAAAAAATTCTATTAAAAAACTTTTAGAATGTGGCAAGATACATAATCAACTTGTACAAATCAGGATCTAAGTGATGTGACTTGGGAAATGAGAGACGCTAACTAGGGAGGGTAAAGGCAATAAAACACAGAAAATGGAGTAAGTATGTCTGAAAATTTCATGAAAATCATACTATTAACTATGTACCTAAAAACCCTTGCAATATACATAAGTCTGTGCATAAATATATAAAGTTTAGATAAAATATTTTTTCTAGGCTGACAGTGCTCCCTCCAAGAGCAAAAGACCACCTTAAAAACAAAACAAATAATAGACATGAAATGCTATTGTTTGAGTTGTTGGCCAGGGTTGTACAAGAGACTTCCCAACACATTTCAGACTATTGTTATTGCCCTTAGTTAAGCCCAGATGTGGGAGGTAATCTTATTGTTGAAGAAACCATGCACTTCAAAAACAGGGTCCAGAGGTCCATGCATTATCCCTTAGGACTAGATTTCATGGTATCAGAAATCATCAAAGGAGAAAAACAAACAAAAAAATGTCCTATGCAGGTATGATGCCCATGAATCACAAAAGTGACCATTATGACACAATAATATTAAAAATGGCACTTTCTGGTAACCAACAGCCCTATTATTGGACTTAAGATCTGCTCAAGAAGAGGGAAATAGGGCTGGAGAGATGGCTCAGCCGTTAAAGGCTAGGCTCACAACCATAAAATATAAGAAGAGGGAAATAATTTCTGGTACTGTAAATCTAGCTAAGTACTCTTGGCTACCTGAGTCATGAACCTTGAAAAAGAACCTACATCCATCAATTTACTAAACCAGAGCAATTTTAAACTAAACTCTAATTTTCTTTATATCCACAAATAAATGCAATTCTTACCCATCAAAAAGGAAATATCTCTTTGCAACATAAATCATTACTGAAATTAACAGCCAGTCAAAATAAAAAGTTGTGGAGCTCAGTATCCATGGTTTTATCTAAAAACCAACTCTTTTTTTTTTTTTTTTTTGGTTTTATGAGACAGGGTTTCTCTGTGTGGTCCTGGCTGTCCTGGAACTCACTCTGTAGACCAGGCTGGCCTCGAACTCAGAAATCTGCCTGCCTCTGCCTCCCAAGTGCTGGGATTACAGGCGTGTGCCACCACACCCGGCTAAAAACCAACTCTTAAATATAAGGCTCAGCGATCATAGTGGAAGAGGGAGCATAAAGATTATAAGATCCAGAGGATAAGGAGTTTTTCTTGAGACTCTGTCTCCTAGAAATTTCAGAAGCTATAACTAAAGATACCATTGACATGACTGCCTAAATCTGAAATGAGCAAGTATAGCAACAATAGACATGCTAAAGTCAACAAGGGCTGATCCCAGGAGGCCTCAACCTTTTACAAAGAACTGTGAACATCTAAGAAAAGAGCATAGCAATTGGTTATCTAATACCCAACGGTTTTCCCTGAAAATATCAATAAAGGAATATTTTACTGATGGAGCATGTTATATTTATATATATACATGTATAGAGACATATATGTATATGCGTGTACATATATACACATAACAAGTAATGTAAAAAAGTCCTTGAATTTGAAAGATAGCAAGGAACACCATAGAGAGGCTTTGGAGGGAGAAAGAGAAACTAGAAATGATGTAACTATAGAATAACTAGTCTGGACACTTTAGTAAGTTCACCTGATATCAGTCATCTCATTTTATATTTACCAGTCATACTCATAAATAACTAGTATTTTTAAAAAGAGGCATTAATCCTAGAAAATTATGTATACTAGTCATACATATGGCTGAAAGGGTGTATAAAGCATACAGAAAGCTAAACTAAAAGTATTAATAGCAAGTGATATGATAGAAAGATGATAGATAACAAAACAGCATTAAATCAGGTACCTAAAACTGCTAGCAGCAAGTATATTCAAATCAAAATCCATCTAGAAAATACTTTTGACTGCTATCTTTGAATGATCCTAAGATAGCCATACACATTAATTAATTTTGTGCTGTACTTCACTGAAGTTACAATATTTTTCAGCAAATGAAGATAGGGACTCAATAATGGGAACAAAATGATACAGAACACCATTTTGGCAAGAGTTGAAAATTCTAAAGTGGTAATATTTCTAAAGTAATGGCTATGTTGGAAACAATAAATGCCACCAAATGCATTTTTCCCTGTCAACTGCTCTAATGAGAATGGCAGTAAAGGAGTATCTGAAATTAATCGGCCCTTAAAAGCTGTTGTTTCCTTCCATCTGACTCTACTCACATCATTTAGGAATATCAATACTCTCTTAAAAAGAAGCTTTGGTGGTTGTTACCATTGTTAATTGGTGTTTGTCTTCTCCTGCAAAGACATATAACTACAGATTTAAGACCTCTGATATCTCCCACTGTAGTGATTCACACTGCAAAGAACTGAGCTTAAGCTTTGCCCCAAATCCTCTGGTTTGACTGGCTTTATCACCTACAAGCAGTTCCAGGGCTCCCACGAAAGGCAGTAAAACTTCTGTTACACTGACTTGCTTTTTTTAAAATCCTGGGTTTTCACAACTGAATATATTTATTGAAAATGGTTTCCTTTTTTGCCATCCCTATATTTTCCTAGCATATTGCTAATAACCATGTATAGAGTCTGAAATTGCTATCTGATTTGTGCCACTCTGAAGTCAGCCAATTATTTTTAGCCTTGAGTTTGCATTTTAAAACTATTGCTTTTAGAGGTAATGAATGCATGCTGAAACTAAATAACATGTAAAAAGGAGACAAAGTTTTTGTAAAGTTAAATTGCATATATGACTTGTTTTAATAGATTTTGTAATATAATTTACATGCAATTCACGCACCTACAGTGTCTGAACGTATTTTCAGCTTTTCATGATTTATTTCTTTTATTTATTTATTTATTTATTTATTTATTTATTTATTTTATTTTTCTCCTTCCATAACCTCCTGCACACCTACCTCTCCTTTCTCTTTCAATTTCATTGTTCCTTTCTTTTATTGTTAGTTATTTTTACATACATGTATGCATATTTATATATATATGTAAACCTATATACATAAATACAGCCTGTTCAGTTCATACATTATTACTTGCATGCATTCTTTTAGAGATGGCCATTTGGAAATGTACAATGAATAAGTGTGCTCTTTTCTGGGTAGTCCATTTCTCCCACTCCAAGCTTGTTAGTTGCCTGTAGTTCTTTGTGTAAGGTTAAGGTCTTATTGACTTTCTCCTATCTTTAATAGCATATCCATTGTTGTTGACCTTGCTCAGCTACTATTTAGGCAGTCATGCTGGTGAGGCTTTATTGCTATTCACAAAATCATTTTAGAATAGTAACTCATTTACAAGTCATTTTTTATCACAACAAATATATATATATATTATAAGGCTATGTATAAGGGCTTTTAAGGGCTAATTATTTGTATATAATAATTTTGGGGAAAAGTAATAATGTATGAACTGAACAGGGTGTATTTATGTATATAGGATTACATATGTATATAAATATGCATACATATTTATATTTGTTGACCATATTGTATTTTTGTAGAGAGAACCTCGGTTTTATTGAGCTGTAAATGTTGATGTCATCTGCATACAAGTACATTATCAGATAAATTATTTATACATATTTTGTCATATTTATGCTTTCCTTGAAAAATAAATACCTTTAGTTTTGATAAAGTTCAATTTACCATTTTTATAATTGCTCTTTCCTTTGTAGACATATATCAAAAACCACTACTTAATACATGGTCACAATAATTTATTCCCATATTGTATAAGGGTCATAACTTTAGTACTCAAATTTGCATCTGTATGAATGATAGTTAAATACTGTGTAAGGTGTGAATTAGAAGAGGCCTAACTTGACTTTTGCCTGAGTATATCCAGTTATACAAACTCCATTTGTTAAGAAGAGTATTCATTTCCAGGTGACTTGTCCTTTGCAACCTTGTCAAAAACCAATGTGTCATAGTTTAAGTATTTATACTGGACTCATATTGATTCCATTGGCATTATCAGCCTACTTTTATGTCAATACCATGTGTCCTTTGTTTTTGTATTTTATTTTTTAAATTGCAGTGTGTTTTTTCAAAATAAATATTGCATATACTGAATATATCAATATATTAAAACACACACACACACACACACACACACACACACACATATATATTCCAGGTCCTTGCACCTCCATGCAAATTTCTGGATCAGATTTCCAGTTTCTACAGAAAAAGATATCCAAGATTATTAAAGGAAGTTTGAATTTATTGATGAATTGAGGAGCACTATAATCTGAATAGGCTTACTGTGTTTGAGTCATGAACATCTGGTATATTTCTTTTTAGTTTTATAATTTTTTACACTATACATCTTATACCCTCATCTCAAATTTTTCTGTATTTTCTTCTTTCCATAATATTATTAATGACTTTTCACAGTTTATTTCAGATATGTGCATTATTCACATACACAAATATGGTAAATGTTACTTGTATTCAGAAATCTGACTGCCTAAATAAGGCTGCGATGAACATAGTGGAGCATGTATCCTTATTCCATGCTGGGGACTCTTCTGGGTATATGCCCAGGAGTGATATGACTGGGTCCTCCGGAAGTATCATGTCCAGTCTTCTGAGGAACCACCAGACTGATTTCCAGAGTGGTTGTACCAGCTTGCAGTCCCACTAGCAGTGGAGGAGTGTTCATCTTTCTATGCATCCTTGCCAACAACTGCTGTTTCTTGAGTTTTTAATCTTAGCCATTCTGATTGTTGTGAGGTGAAATCTCGGGGTTGTTTTGATTTGCATTTCCCTAATGACTAATGATGTTGAACATTTTTTTAAGGTGCTTCTCAGCCATCCGAATTTCTCCAGGTGAAAAGTCTTTGCTTAACTCTGTACCACATTTTTTTTTGATTTCTTTGAACACTACCCCAGTGTTCTTTATTTTTTTCCTATTTTTATTGGATATATTCTATATTTATATTTCATTTCCCTTTATTTTGTTTCCCCACCCCCCTAAGGTCCCACATGCCCTTTTCCCTCCCCCTGCTCCCTCATCCACCCCTTCCCACTTCCCTGTTCTGGTATTCCCCTACACTGATGCTTTGATCCTTTCCAACATTAGTGTCCATTCCTTTCTTCTTGTCAGACATCATTTGGTATATGAATTGTGTCTTTGGTGTCCCATGATTCTAGGCTAATATCCACTTATCAGTGACTGCATACCATGGGTATTCTTTTGAGACTGGGTTACCTCACTTAGTATGATGTTCTCCAGCTCCATCCATTTCTCTAAGAATTTCATGAATTCATTGTTTCTAATGGCTGAATAGTATTCCATTGTGTATATATACCACATTTTTTTTATCCATTCCTCCATTGAGGGACATCTGGGTTCTTTCCAGCTTCTGGCTATTATAAATAAGGCTGCTATGAACATCGTGGAGCATGTATCCTTATTGCATGCTGGGGAATCTTCTGGGTATATTCCCAGGAGTGGTATGGCTGGATCCTCCGGAAGTATCATGTCCAGTTTTCTGAGGAACTGCCAGACTGATTTCCAGAGTGGTTGTACCAGCTTGCAGTCCTACCAGCAGTGGAGGAGTGTTCCTCTTTCTCCACATCCTCGCCAACACCTGATGTCTTCTGAGTTTTTAATCCTAGCCATTCTGACAGGTGTGAGGTGAAATCTCAGGGTTGTTTTGATTTGCATTTCTCTAATGACTAATGATGTTGAACATTTTTTAAGGTGTTTCTCAGCCATCCGAATTTCTTCAGGTGAAAAGTTTTTGTTTAGCTCTTAACCCCATTTTTGGATAGGGTTATTTGGTTTTCTGGGGTCTAACTTCTTGAGTTCTTTGTATACATTAGATATTAGCCCTCTGTCGGATGTGGGGTTGGTGAAGATCTTTTCCCAATTTATTGGTTGCCAATTTGTCCTTTTGACAGTGTCTTTTGCCTTACAGAAACTTTGTAATTTTATGAGGTTCCATTTGTCTATTCTTGATCTTAGAGCATAAGCTATTGGTGTTCTGTTCAGGAACTTTCCCCCTGAGCCAATGTCCTCAAGGGTCTTCCCCAGTTTCTTTTCTATTAGTTTTCGTGTGTCTGGTTTTATGTGGAGGTCCTAGATCCACTTGGAGTTGAGCTTAGTACAAGGAGATAAGAGTGGATCAATTCTCATTCTTCTGCATGTTGACCTCCAGTTGAGCCAGCACCATTTGTTGAAAAGGCAAGGCTGTCCCCTCTCACCATATCTTTTCAATATAATCCTTGAAGTACTAGGTACTGATAAACAACTTCAGCAAAGTGGCTGGTTATAAAATCTACTCAAGCAAATCAGTAGCCTTCCTGTACTCAAAGGATAAGCAGGCTGAGAAAGAAATTAGGGAAATGATACCCTTCACAATGGCTACAAACAATATAAAGTATCTTGGTGTGACTCTAACCAAACAAGTGAAAGATTTGTATGACAAATACTTCAGGTCTCTGAAGAAGGAAATTGAAGAAGACCTCAGAAAATGGAAAAATCTTCCATGCTCGTGGGTTGGCATTATTAATATAGTTAAAATGGCAATCTTGCCAAAGGCAATATACAGATTTAATGCAATCCCCATCAAAATCCCAATTCAGTTCTTCATAGAGTTAGAAAGAGCAATTCTCAAATTCATCTGTAATAACTAAAAACCCTGGATAGCTAAAACTATTATCAACAGTAAAAGAACTTCTGGGGGAATCAGTATCCCAGACCTCAAGCAATACTACAGAGCAGTAGTGCTAAAAACTGCATGGTATTGGTACAGTGTCAGGGAGGTGGATCAATGGAATAGGATTGAAGACCCAGAATTGAACCCACACATCTATGGCCAATTGATCTTCGACAAAGGAGCTGAAAACATCCAGTGGAAAAAAGATAGTCATTATTTTTTGTTTGTTCTATTGCCTCTTCTGAAGTCCCATCATGAATATGAGACTTTTTATTGATGTCACAATTTTCTTCCATTTATAGTCTGTTAAGGTCAATTCATTGTTAATGTTCTATTTTCAAGTTCATTGTTACATTCTTTTCTCATTGAATCCTTTTACTGGGGAAATTCTATTGTTTTCATTTATAGAATCTGTATTAGTTTCATTATATTTTCTATTGCTTGAGAAGAGTCCCTAGTTTTTATTTGTTTCAAGCACATTCAGAGTTTCCCAATAAAGTCATTGTTTGACAGGTCCTTTTAAATCATCCTAAAACATTTTTGATGTATTTCTTGACTAAATGTTAATGCCCTTGTGGTTTTTTATTTATATTGTGATTAGCTTGTTTTTGATATGTTGAAATATTTTACTTCTATCTCACACATTTAAAGTATTAAAAGGTTGGACTTTTATTTAAATCTATTTTTGGTCTTCACTAAAACCATATTTATTAGGGATGTGTGTCTTGCCACATGGGGGACAAAAAGATGTAAAAGTCTGGACATGTTATTTAACTTTCACCTACATTGTATAAAGGTATAGGTATAGCTCTTCCTACCTAATAGAAGTTGAGGGTGCCTATGTGGTATGTGTTGACAATAGAGGAGCTGGTAAACAGAGACATCAGAATTTCTCCTTGAAATAAGTGCTAAATATCCAGTGTCTTTATTTGGTCTCTTTGGACACTAAACAATCAGGAAATAGAGAAGCATCTAGCTACTAGTATTTACTATTGATGGATGAATACAAGTAGAAATCTAGGCTTCTTGTCTGCTGTTAATGGGAGAGAAGTGGGAGGGAGAGCTAGAGGGTTCTCTGGTTTTGTTTAATTCTGTTTGAATAGAGAAGTTTATGCTAAAATATTTGCTTCCTTGATAAACTGCTGCTATTTTGTATCTTTGGTTTAAAATTATGATTTTTTCTTAAATTTATTAACCATGTGGCAATTATTATTTTTTAAAATTGAATCTATAATGTGTTCCACATTTTGGGGGGAGAAAGCTACTGTAGATATTGAGTCTGTCATTTGAACATTGGCAAGTTCAAAGAAATTTTACATTAGTTTAAAGATCTTAAATTCCTTGATTCTAAAAGTAAATGTTTGGTTTCTTTAAACATTGTGAAACTGTGTAACTTATATTGTTGCTCTTAATGCTTACCAACAGAAAAGTTAGTTATAGTGAAATCATTTTAGAAAGCATACAACATACTTCAAAATAGAGATAGGAGATAATTGAAAGTTATTATTTTTAAAATAATTTCATTATGCTAACATTTCCATAGGAAGTAGTTGGTAAGAATGAATTTTCCCCAAAGAGCTTATTACAGGTGCTAATCATCTTACTATTTTTAATTTTTGTGCTAGAGAGAAAATTAATTATTTCAGAAGTCTTACTTATTCATTTACCTAAATAATGAATTCCTTCACTCTGTGAAGAATGAACTCAATTTGATAAAGTTTAATGCATAGCTAAAAAATAGCATAATAATCCAATTTGCAGAACTTTGAGAACTCTTATCCCTCTTTTAAGACAGGTTTTTTTTTTCTGAATCTTGTAATGACTGCTTCTGCAGCCTTATGATATGTTCCTTTATTCTCCATTCTCCAACTTCCTCCATTCCCCGAAATATTAGTAAATTTTTGCCCTTTATTATTCATGATTAATTTCTTGAAACTCATTGAATTATTTTCCTTATTTATTTATTTATTTATTTACTTATTTATGACCTTTACATCTCAATCACAGCCTACTACTTCTCACTCTATTCCACCCTTACATATTCCTCCTGCTTGAGCCCCTCCCTCCTCTTCTCCCAAGAGAAGTTAAAGCCCCCCCACCCATAGGATCCAACCTGCCCTGGCATATTAAACCACTGGATTCTTAAGAGAACAGTTGGCAACAATCTATCCATGAGAGCTTTGTTTCTTAGAAGCCATGCTTCACACGTCTGCTCAATACAGCAATGACTAAGCAAAAAAAAATATTTCAAGAGACTACATCTAAAAAGTGCATTTGTAAACTGTAAATTGTTATAACTGCTGGAAGATTTAATTATAGTGAGAATTTCATTCTTAAAGCCACCTGATTTTGACTAAGTGGTGAAAAATGTACACTGGAGAAATGACAGTATCCTCAAAAAATGGTGCAGGTAAAACTCTCTGGCCATGTGTAGAAGAATGATACTAGACACTGCATAAAAGTCATTTGCAAGTGGATCAAACTTTATCACACACAATGTGATAAAATGGATTTATACTTTAACTGGATGCTAATGCCCTCTTAACCAGTTGCTAAAATGGTTTATGCCTTTTAGAGTGGCTAGTGATGTTCCATAGACCTTTAAAACATTATAGGCTATTGCCACTATTACTGCTTATATTAGAAGATAAGCAGTAATAGTGGTCTTTCTTGACAGAAAGACCCTATTGCTGAAGTCATCACATTGTTAAGTTATAGAATATGGAAAAGGCAGACTGATCAGCACTTGGAGGGGCTCTCTGCCATCTTGGCTCCTGGATGCTGGACAGACCTGACAGGCAGAGTCAGGTAAACAGACATAGCCCAAGTTTAACACCTCTTAGGTCTCAGATTGTCAGGCTTCTTCCTGTACCCAGGGCCTGGGCAGCTCTGCAGGCCATCTGTGTGCCAGCCCTGTCAGGGGATGTTTGCCCCGCAGAGTGATCAGCACTTGGAAAAGGTCCCTGCAGCATCTGCCATTTTCGCTCCCTAATGGATTAGACAGGCAACACCAGGTTCACAGACACAACCCAACTATAACATTGCTTGGGGCAAGAAACACCAGGGCTCCAATGGCACCCAAGAGTAGCGTAGCACATCAGCAATCTGTGGCAGGGGAAACCCAGTCATCCAGTCTTGTGGAAATAACATTACAGGCTCACAGGAGGTTCAAGCACAAGCCAGTGACAAGACCAACTAATGCCAGAGATAACCAGATGGGAAAAGGCAAACTTAGGAACATTACTAACAGAAACCAAGGCAATATGGCAGCATCTGAACATAATTCTCCAACAACAGCAAGTTCTGGATACCCCAACACACCAGAAAAACAAGATTTGGATGAAAATCACTGTTCATGATGCTGTTAGAGGAACACAAGGACATAAATAAATCTCTTAAAGAAATACAGGAGAGAATGGATCAAAAGGTAGAAGCCTTTACAAGGGAAACACAAAAATCATTTTAAAAAATTCAGAAGAATATGGGTCAAAAGATAGAAGGCAATAAAGAGGAAATGCAAAAAAAAATCACTTAAAGAAATACAGGAGAACTTGGGTCAACAGGCAGAAGTCATGAAAGAGGAAACACAAAAACCTCTTAAAGAATTTTAGGAAAACACAAACAAGTAAAAGAACTGAGCAAAAACTATCCAGGATCTAAAAGCAGTAGAAACAACTAAGAAATTACAAAGGGGGACAACTTTGGAGATAGAAAACCTTGGGAAGAAATCAGGGGCCATAGATGCAAATATCAACAACAGAATAGAAGAGATAGAAGAATCTCAGATGCCAAAAATACCATAGAAACCATTGACTCAACAGTCAAAGAAAATACAAAATGCAAAAAGCTTGTAAGCCAAAACATCCAGGAAATCCAGGACACAATGAGAAGACCAAACCTAAGGATTATGGGTATAGATAAGAGTGAAGATTTACAACATAAAGGGCCAGCAATTATCTTCAACAAAATTATGGAAGAAAACTTGCCTAACGTAAAGACAGAGAGATGCCCATGAACATACAAGAAGCCTACAGAACTCCAAACAGACTGGACCAGAACAGAAATACTTCCCATCACATAATAATTAAAACCCCAAATATAATAAGCAAAGAAAGAATATTAAAGGCAGTAAGAGAAAGAGGCCAAGTAGTATATAAAGGAAGGCCTATCAGAATTACACCAGACTTCTCAAAAGAGACCATGAAAGATAGAAGATCCTGGGCAGATATAATGCAGACTCTAAGAGAAAACAAATGCCAGCTAAGACTATTGACCCAGCAAAACTCTCAATCACCATAGATGGAGAAACACAGATATTCCATGACAAAACCAAATTTACACAATATCTTTCCACAAACACAGCCCTACAAAGGAAAATAGGTTGAAAACACCAATATAAGGAGGGAAACTATACCCTGGAAAAAGCAAGACAGTAACCTTCTTTCATCAAACCCAAAAGGAGATAACTACTCAAATACAAAAATATCATCAAAAATGACAGGACTTAATAATCACTACTCTTTAAAATCTCTTAACATCAATGGACTCAATTCCCCAATAAAAAAGACATAGGCTAACAAACTGGATGCATAAACAGGACCCTACATTTTGCTGCATACAGGAAACACACCTCAGTGTCAAAGACAAACACTACCTCAGAGTAAAAGCCTGGAAAACAATTTTACAAGCAAATGTTCTCAGGAAATAAGCCAGAGTAGCCATTCTAATATCAGATAAAATTCACTTTCAACCTAAAGTCATCAAAAGGGACACAGAAGGAAACTGCTTACTGTCCACCAAAAAATCCACCAAGAAGAACTCTCAATTCTGTACATCTATGCTCCAAATGCAAGGGCACCCTCATTCATAAAAGAAACTTTACTAAAGCTCAAAGCACACATTGCACCTAACACAATAAGTGTGGGTGATTTCAACACTCCACTATCCTCAATGGACTGATCAGGAAAACAGAAACTAAACAGGGACACAGTCCAATTAATTGAAGCTTTGGACCAATTGGATTTAACTATATATATATATATATATATATATATATATATATATATATATATATAACAGTTCATCCTAAAGCAAGAGAATATACTTTTTCCTCAGCACCTCATGGTACCTTCTCTAAAATCAACTATATAATTGGTCACAAGACAGACCTCAACAGATAAGAAGATCAATCTAATCCCATGCCTCTATTAGATCACTATGGGATAAGAGTGGTCTTCAATAGCAACAAAACAACAGAAAGCCCACATATATGTAGAAGTTGAACAATACTCTACTCAATAATACCTTTCTCAAGGAAGAAATAAAGAAATCAAAGACTTTTTAGAATTTAATGCAAATGAAGGCACAACATACCCAAATTTATGGGACATAAGGAAAGCAGTGCTAAGTGGAAAACTCATAGCCCTGAGTGCCTCCAAAAAGAAAATGTCTACAGCATATAGTAGCATCTTAACCAGAGTGGTTGAACCAGCTTGCAATCCAACCAGCAGTGGAGCAATGGTCCTCTTTCTCCACATCCTCACCAACACCTGCTGTCCCCTGAGTTTTATTCTTAGCCATTCTCAAATTCATCAGGAATAACAAAAAACCCAGGATAGCTAAAACTATTCTCAACAGTAAAAGAACTTCTGAGGGAATCAGTATCCCAGACCTCAAGCAGTACTACAGAGCAATAGTGTTAAAAACTGCATGGTATTGGTACAGTGACAGGCTGGTGGATCAATGGAATAGGATTGAAGATGCAGAAATGAACCCACACACTATTGTCACTTGATGTTCAATAAAGGAGCTGAAAACATCCAGTGGGAAAAAAAAGAGAGCCTTTTCAACAAATGGTGCTGGTTCCGTTGGAGATCAGCATGCAAAAGAATGGGAATTGATACATTCTTATGTCCTTGTACTAAGCTCAACTCCAAGTGGATCAAGGACCTCCACATAAAACCAGACATACTGAAACTAACAGAAAATAAACTGGGGAAGACCCTTGAGGACATGGGCACAGGGGGAAAGTTCCTGAACAGAATACCAATAACTTATGCTCTAAGATCAAGAACTGACAAATGGGACCTCATAAAATTACAAAGTTTCTGTAAGGCAAAGGACACTGTCAAAAGGACAAAACAACAACCAAAAAAATGGGAAAAGATCTTCACCAACCCCACATCTGACAGAGGGCTAATATCCAATATATACAAAGAACTCAAGAACTTAGAGCTGAGAGAACCAAATAACCTTATTAAATAGTGGGGTACAGAGCTAAACAAAGAATTTTCACCAGAAGAACTTCGAATGGCTGAGAAGCACCTTAAGAAATGTTCAACATCATTAGTCATTAGGAAAATGCAAATCAAAACAACCCTGAGATTTCACCTCATACCAGTCAGAATGGCTAAGATTAAAAACTCAGAAGACATCAGGTGTTCGCGAGGATGTGGAGAAAAAGGAACACTCCTCCACTGCTGGTGGGAATGCAAGTTGGTACATCCACTCTGGAAATCAGTCTGGCAGTTCCTTAGAAATCTGGGCATGACAGTTCTGGAGGATCCTGCTATACCACTCCTTGGCATATACCCAGAGGATTCCCTGGCATGCAATAAGGACACATGCTCCACTATGTTCATAGCAGCTTTATTTATAATAGCTAGAAGCTGGAAAGAACCCAGAAGTCCCTCAGTGGAGGAATGGATACAGAAAATGTGGTATATTTACACAATGGAATACTACTCAGCAATTAAAAACAATGAATTCATGAAATTCTTAGGCAAATGGTTGGAACTAGAAAATATCATACTGAGGTAATTCACTCACAAAAGAACACACCTGGACTGCAGTCACTGATAAGTGGATATTAACCCAGAAGCTCTGACTACCCAAGACACAACTCATATATCAACTCATTCCCAAGAAGAAGGAAGGAGAGGGCCCTTTTCCTGGAAATGCTTGATGCAACATTGTAGGTGATTGCTAGGACAGAGAAGTGGGAGGGGGTTGATTGGGGAACTGGTTGATGGAAGAGGGCTTATGGGACTTAAGGAGAGGGGGGAACCAGGAAAGGGTCAATCATTTGGAATGTAAACAAAGAATGTAGAAAATAATAATAATAATAATAATAATAATAATAATAATAATATAAAGAACATGAAAAAGCCATGCTGTTACTGATATAGCTAGTTTTTATAGTGTTGTGAGGTACTATGTACACTACTTGAGGAGAAAAGTAATCACCAGTCTTACTCCCTTTTTAAAAACCCACAGATTCCAATTTGTACTTCCTATAGATTCTTGCATGTGTTTTCCCTGTTCTATGCCTCAAGAATATGAGTTCAGCAATAGGGTCTTACTGTCAAATGAACCCTGTGAGCTACAATAATGACTGGCCTGACAAGATGTGCCTACTGGTCCAATAGTGGTGTAAACCTCATGGAAATAACAAATCACTTTTGAATTGGATTTAAGTCCTACTCCACAAAATGAAATCCATACCTGGCACCATTGTGTGCCTAAGAATCTGCAACCAGATAGATCATATGCTTATGGAAGAACATACTCTGCTAAATGGACATATTAAACTTCTGATGACTTGTCATTATACCCTAATGCTATTTCATCTTCCAACTCTCATCATAAAAATTCACATTTGAAGTTGATGACAATTAGAAAATAGATCCATAATGGTCAGTATCTAGAGAATAAGAGGATGGATAATTCTCAGCCTTAAATTTCACATCTATATCACACTCCCTCTGAGTCCATCACATTCTTGAGTCATAGATCATGGAATAGTGCTCAGAGACAGTAAGAATGTAAGAGCCAGAGGCAGTGAGAGGATTACAAGAAAGCACTATTTTCCTTGACATAGTAGGGAAGGTACATATAAAATTTCACAATGGTTTAGACAGCATGCATAAGACCTATGAAAACTCAAGTCAGAAAAAAATACTAGCATGGAGAGCAGAGATAGGAATGAAGTCCCAGCACTAACTAAGGAGATATTGGTAGTTGATAACCATGGGGAAAATGGGAAGTCAGTTTTGCTCATGAGTTATCTGTGGACTATTGGCCACACTCCAGGGGAAGACCACACATGCAAGAATATATAGTAAGGACAAATTGAAATCTGTGGGGTTTTTAAAAGAGAGAAAGTTGTGTAGGTAGAAAAGTGGGTTGCATCTGAGAATAGTTAGGAGCAGGGTGAATATGATTAAACTATGCTGCACAAAATTTTGAAAGAACTAATAAAAATTTCACAAGTAAAGGTTACCTCAGATAAACAGATTTATTAAATGAAATATTGTCAAGAAGATTTCAAAGGCATTTCCACTGTTAGAATATTTTAGGGAACCAGCATTAACTATTTATTATACAAAAGAGTTTTGTGAAATAGGTCCAATATACTGTCTATAATATTTTACTCAATAGTATAGGAAAGGTTATAGGAAATACACTAAGCTGAATGCTGAAAATTATCTTAAACATTTACTTTTTTGTTATCTTTGTGATGAGGTATAGTCACATTACCAGAAAGTTAATCGCTTCTTTCTTTACCTCCCCATGCCCTGCAAGAACCTCTTAGGCAGGTGATCCAAAATAGTTCATTTAGCAAACAATTGGCATTATATATAAATTTCAAGGACAGTACATATACTATTTTTAAAGGTATCTGCATCAAAGAATGTGATATAGTGTGTTTTATTTTTAACCAACAAGTCTTGCTATAGTAATTAACAAATGACCCTAAAAGGGAAATTTTTCTCAGTTCTATTCTATAGTTTGATTTTACAATGGCACCTTTTTTTCATTTTTTATTCTATATTCTTTGTTTACATTCCAAAGGCTTTCCCCTTTCCCAGCCCCCCCCCATACATCCCATAAGTCCTCTCCCCCCAACTATTCCCCAATCACACCTCCCCACCATTTCTCTGTTCTGGTACTCTCCTACAAAACTGGATCCAATCTTTTCAGGCCCAGGGTCATCTCCTTTCTTCCTCTTGGGAATCATTTGACTTGCTAATTGTGCCTTGAGTATTTAGGGCTTCTGGGCTCATTAATATCCACTTATCAGTGATTGCATTTCATGTGTATTCTTTTGTGATTTGGTTAACTCGCTTAGGATGATATTTTCCAGATCCAACCATTTGCCTACAAATTGCATGAATTCATTGTTTTTAATTGCTGAGTAGTATTTCATTGTATAAATATACCACATTTTCTGTATCCATTCCTCCTTTGAGGGACATCTGGGCTCCTTCCGACTTTTGGCTATTTTAAATAAGGCTGCTATGAATATAGTGGAGCATGTGTCTTTATTGCATGCAGGGGAATCCTCAGGGTATATACCCAGGAGTGGTATGCCAGGGTCCTCTGAAAGTAACATGCCCAATTTTCTGAGGAACTGCCAGACTGATTTCCAGAGCAGTTGTACCATCTTGCAATCCCACCAACAGTAGAGGAGTGTTGTTTCTCCACATCCTCGCCAGCACCTGTTGTCTCTTGAGTTTTTAATCTTAGACATTCTGACTGGTGTGAGGTGGAATCTCAGGGTTGTTTTGATTTGCATTTCCCAAAGGAGCTAAAACGATCCAGTGGAAAAAAAGATAGCCTTTTCAACAAATGGTGCTCTTTCAACTGGAGGTCAACATGCAGAAGAATGCGAATCGTCCCACTCTTATCTCCTTGTACTAAGATCAACTCCAAGTGGATCAAGGACCTCCACATAAAACCAGACACACTGAAACTAATAGAAAAGAATTTTCACCAGAAGAAATTCGGATGGCCGAGAAACACATTAAAAGATGTTCAACATCATTAGTCATCAGGGAAATGCAAATCAAAACAACCCTGAGATTCCACCTCACACCAGTCAGAATGGCTAAGATTAAAAACTCAAGAGACAAGTGCTGGCGAGGATGTGGAGAAAGAGGAACACTCCTCCACTGTTGGTGGGATTGCAAAATGGTAAAACTGCTCTGGAAATCAGTTTGGCAGTTCCTCAGAAAATTGGGCATGTCACTTCCAGAGGACCCTGGCATACCACTCCTGGGCATATACCCAGAGGATTCCCCTGCATGCAATAAGGACACATGCTCCACTATGTTTATAGCAGCCTTGTTTATAATAGCCAGAAATTGGAAGGAGCCCAAATATCCCTCAAAGGAGGAATGGATACAGAAAATGTGGTATATTTATACAATGGAATACTACTCAGCAATTAAAAATAATGAATTCATGCAAATTGTAGGTAAATGGTTAGACCTGGAAAATATCATCCTGAGTGAATTAACCCAATCACAAAAGAATGCACATGAAATGCAATCACTGATAAGTGGATATTAATGAGCCCAGAAGCCCTAAATACTCAAGACACAAATAGCAAGTCAAATGATTCCCAAGAAGAAGAAAGGAGAGGACCCTGGGCCTGTAAAGATTGCATCCAGTTTAGTAAAGAAACCGAGGGGGAGGGGGAATGATTGGGGAACAGTTGGGGGGGGAGAGGAACTATGGGAACTATGGTGGGTGGGAACTGGGAAAGGGGAAAGCCTTTGGAATGTAAACATAGAATATAGAAAATAAAATATTAAAAAAAAAGAAAAGACCCTGGAGGACATGGGCACAGGGGGAAAGTTCCTGAATAGAACACCAATAGCTTATGCTCTAAGATCAAGAATTGACAAATGGGACCTCATAAAATTACAAAGTTTCTGTAAGGCAAAGGACACTGTCAGAAGGACAAATCGGCAACCAACAAATTGGGAAAAGATCTTCACCAACCCCACATCTGACAGAGGGCTACTATCTAATATAGACAAAGAACTCAAGAAGTTAGACCCCAAAGAACCAAATAACCCTATCAAAAAATGGGGTACAGAGCTAAACAAGAATTTTCACCAGAAGAATTTCAGATGGCCGAGACACACCTTAAGAGATGTACAATGGCATCTTCATAAAGACTTTATCAATCTTCATTTTACCTTCAGGGTTTCTTTTATTCTTTCCTATCACTACAGTCAACAAGAAAAGCACAGTACTTAATGCTACAGAAGTCAGAGTCCTGTCCAAGACATAATATATTGTTTATACTCTCAGTGATTTTACTGAATCATTCTGGACTTAAGTCTACAAAGACAAGGATATCAGCTTCATTGCTTCTGTGACAAATAAAATCATGATAACCTCTGGTTTGTCTTATATTTGTACATTTCTATAACATTACTGACACTATTAATGATATTCTCCCATACCTGAAGAGCAGAACCCCGCATAAATGCCATCAGAAAGGCTTCACCCAGCAGCTGAAGCAAACTAATCCATAGACCCAGAGCCAAACATTAGGCAGTACTTGGGAAATCCTGAGGATGAAGGGGAGGAAGGATTGTAGGAGCCAGAGTGGTCAAGGACACCAGGAGAAAAAGTACAGAATCACTCATATGGGCCCTCGGGGCTCATAGGGAATGAACTGACAACCAGAGAGCATATATGGATGAATCTAGGTCCTCTCCACACATGTAACTGTTGTGTAGCTGGGGCTTCATGTAAGAATCCTAAAGCAGGAGCAGGGGCTGTCTCTGACTATATTGCCTGATTTTGGATCCCTTTCCCCTAAGTGAACTACCTCCACTAGCTTCAATAAAAGATGTGCTTAGTCTTACTGTAACTTAATATGCCAAAGGTAGTTGATATCCATGGGAGGTCTCCCCTGAGGAGAAGAGATGGGGTGTGAGGGGGAGATGAGAAGGAGTGACATGGAGGAGAAGAGGGAAGGGAAGCTGTGATTGGGCTGTAAAGTAAATAATTAATTAATAAAAACTGAAGGCTTCATGATTGAAAAACAGAATGACTTAATATATCCTTTGACAAGTAAAACCACATTTCACTAAACAAATTTCCCTTTGAAATTATTAATGAACTAAGTGATAAAATAAGGAAAATGCCTCAAAACCCCCACTTCCATTCATGGAAAACTTGGATGGCATTATATTTTCATTTGGTAAGAGTACGTCTGATTCAGTGACTAACTAAAAATTTTAAATACTTTATATTGAAATACTAGTCTTCATACAAAATAGCAATAAGAATTGCTGTTGAGGGTTTTCTGGACTTAGTAACTCAATTTAAAAATATACAATATAATTTTATAATGTAGAAAGTTTGAATAACACCACTTAACCAAGTGACCAAGGTTAAATTTACTAATAATGTGTCATGGTAATAACAGGCAGCCATGTCTCTAAAACGATGAGATGAGAAGGGCACCTCACCTCTGCTATATTTCTTCCAAATTCCCATAACCTTCTTCTAATCATGAGAAATTACATCAGACTTACCCAATTTAAAGGACATTCTACAAATGCCCAGTAATTATTCTTCAAAACTGGCAAAGTTAAGAAAAATAAAAAAGCCCAAATAACTCTCACAAATGTCAAATTAATGTAGTGTTAGGTTCTGGGATGGATCCTGTAATATTAAAAAAAAATGTATTAATGGCCAACTGGAGGCATTACATCTAGAAGTTTATTCATAGTAATAGTATAGTAATTTCCTGTACTTCATAAACACACCATGGCAATAAGAGATGTTGCAATCAGAATAAACAGACAAGTTCATAGGAACACTTAGCACTATTATGTACATTTAAATTATTTGAATAAAAAGTCTACTAAAATAGATTAGAAGAAAAATCAAGCACTAATGAAAGCAAATCATCCAATAAATAAATAGACAAATTAATTGAATAGAAAGTTCCTTGAAAGAGAAATACAAACACCAGTTAATATATGGAAAATGTGTGCAATGCACTTAGCAATTAAAACTACATTGAGATTCCATCTCTTAGTCATAATGACTATCATCAAGAAAACAAATGAAAAGCCGGGCGGTGGTGGCGCACACCTTTAATCCCAGCACTTGGGAGGCAGAGGCAGGTGGATAAAAGGAAGAATGGATACAGAAAATGTGGTATACTTATACAATGAAATACTGCTCAGCAATTAAAAATTAATGAATTCATGCAATTTGTAGGCAAATGGTTAGATCTGGAAAATATCATCCTAAGCGAGTTAACCCAATCACAAAAGAATACACATGAAATGCAAGCACTGATAAGTGGATATTAATGAGCCCAGAAGCACAATTAGCAAGTCAAATGATTCCCAAGAAGAAGAAAGGAGAGGACCCTGGGCATGAAAAGATTGGATCCAGTTTTGTAGGAGAGTACCAGAACAAAGAAATGGTGTGTGTGTGTGGGGGGGTGATTGGGGAATAGTTGGGGGGGAAGAGGACTTATGGTGGGGGGGGGAACTGGGAAACGGGAAAGCCCTTGGAATGTAAACAAAGAATATAGAATAAATAAAAAAAAAAGAAAACAAATGACAAGTGCTATCAAAGACAAATGAAGAGAAGAATTCTTAAATCCAGTTCATGGGCATGTAAATTCTGCAGCCAAATAGAAACCAGTATAAAACCAGTATAAATGTTCTTCAGAAAACTAAAAATAGAAGTGCCATATGCACAATCTTTGGTATATACCCAAAATACTTTAAATCATCCTATCAAAGAAATAGATCAACATTTCTGCATATTACTTCACTATTTACAATAGCCAGGCAATGTAACTAGACTAGATACCCATCAGCAGATCAATGAATAAAGAAAAAAGTTACACACACACACACACACACACACACACACACACACATATATATATATATATATATATATATATATATATACATGTATATATACACATTATTCAGCTTTAAAAGAAAATATTATCATTTTTGTCAGGAAATAGATAGGACTTAAGGTTATCATGTTGAATAAAATTATCCAGGCTCAGAAAGTCAGTTTTAAATGTTTTCTCTTGTATATGAAATGTAATTTTATGTATATACATCTATGACAGTATGTATATAGTTTATATATAACATGAGCATAGAATCAAGGTATTTGGAGGGCAAGAGGAACATAATGCAGAAAAGAGAACTTAGGATACTAAGGGTAAAAAGACTAAATATTACATGTGTTCTTTTATATAGAGAATCTAGATACAGCTGTTTATCTCTTATTCAAATGAAGGACTATTTGAGGAGATGGAGGGAACAAGCTGTAACTGGTAGGCAAAGAAGAAAGAGGGAATGGGGAAAGGAAGTGGTGAGTAAATATGGACAAAGCATAATGACAAAAATATTTATTAAAATGCAAGATTACATCTACTAAAAATCTCCTTTGGAAAATTTAGCGTTAAGCAATTCATTTTATCAAAGCTCTTAAGTGCCAGGATTTGGCAGATACTTAATAAACTGTTATTTTAGTAGAAAACACAGGTATTATATTTCCCAAACATATTTGGCTAAACATATTTTATTTTCTCCAACATTATCTTTTAGAAAAGTGTGGAAATAGAGAAGCTTTGTTCCAGCCTCTAACTGATTTTGAGCCACGTTCAACTTCAGTTGTCAGCTTTGACTGGAGAGAAAAAAATAAGGATATTAAATTGTCAGAAAGTTTGACCCCAGCAAATAACATATGAGAAAATATTAATTATGTACTGAGAATGATATATAAATTTATGAAACATTATGGAACAAATATAATATATAACATTTTAGATAAACATACTATAATAGATTCACTAAACTAAACATAAAATAAGAGAAAATGGACTTAAATGCCTATGACATTACTGTGAGCAGTTTTGTGTCTTTGGAATTTTTAGAGTGAGTTTACAAAACTGCCATGCTCACTGAAAAGGCCTTAATAGTAGTCATCAGGTCATCTTTGCCTACTGTTTAGGTCTTTAGTTCTATGTACCAGAATACAAAATGTCCTCTATAAGTAATTTCCAGAGAAGGGACAAAATGTGTACTTTAGAGATGAGGACATAGCAAGAAAAAGAAAATAAGAGTATCACAGAATATCCTGTATCTGTGATAGAGGAACATAAATTATATATATATATATATATATATATATATATATATATATATATATATATATATATAACAAAAAAGCCCTATCAAAGAAAACTCATTGGGTTTTATTAATGTTTATATTGAACTTCCTCCTAGGCTATGAGAAGACTCTGGGTATGTTAAAGATATGCTTTATTTAACACACAAAGGCAGTATTAGAAATACACTGACAGTTTGAAGACAATCAATTCTTTAAAAACATTGCTAAGCTTATAGTGTTTTACATGGTCCTTAATTAAAAACAAATTGAAAATTACTGTTGAGAGATTATATGGGAAAAATTTTAAATGTTAGATATTAGATAAATTCTTCATTACTTTTAAAACATGACACAATTGTTTATATTCTCTAAAGACATGATGGATGGCAACCATGGTTCTTTTCTTGCTTTAAAATTATTGGGTTTTATTGAATGGTAGTTTTCACCAATTTTATTACAATTAAAATGCTATTGTTCCTCCAGGGTTGTTGGTGACATAATGATCTCAAACAATATCTCTTCTACTATTCTCCAGTTTATAATTTTTATTTTTCAGTCCACTGGGAAAAAAAAGTGGTGAGTCAGGTTCAGCCCATTATCCTCAAGGTGGGAGCATAGCAGCTTTCAGGCAGGCATTGTGCAAGGAGAGCCAAGAGTTTTACATATTCATCTGAAGGCTGCTAGGTGAAGACCAGCTTTCAGAGAGTTAGGATGCTTTTTTTTTCTTTTTTCTTTTCTTCTTTTTAATGAATATTGTCTTCATTTACATTGCCAATGGTAAAACCTTTCCCAATTTTGCCCCTCCCCTGAGACCTCCATCCCCTTCCTCCTTCCCCCTGACTCCACTTATATGCCCCTCCACCCAACAGACTCCCTTCCCCCCTCCCAGCTTTCCCTTTGTTTGGGCCTCTGTTGAGCCTTTACCTGACCAAGGACTATTCCTCCCACTGATGCCCACCCAACAAGGCCTTCCTCTGCCACATTTTTGGCTGGAACCCTGTGTGCCCCTTGGTTGTTGATTCAGTCCATGGGAGTCTTTGGGGCGTCTGGGTGGCCCAAATCACTGTTCTTCCCATGGGGCTGTAAACCCCTTCAGCTCCTCTGGACCACCCTCCAGCTCCTCCATTGGTGACCCCATGCCCAGTCGATTAGTTGGTTGCTAGCATCTGCAACTGTATTTGTAAGGCTCTGGCAGGGCTCTTCCAGAGATAACCATGGCATGCTCCTTTTGGTATACGCTTCTTGTCCTCCATGGTAGTGTCGGGGCTTTGGTAACTGTTTATAGATGAATCCCCACGTAAGGCAGTCTCTGGGTGGCCTTTGCTTCAGTCTCTGCTCCACACATTGTCTCCCTTATTGCTCCTATGAATATTTTGTTCCCTTTCTTAGAGGAACCAAAGCACCCTCACTTAAGTCCTCCTTTTTCTTGAGCTTCCTGTACCTGGTGAATTGTAACTTGTTTGCTTTGATTTTTGGGCTAACATCTGCTTATTAATGAGTACATACCATGTGTATTCTTTTGTGATCTCAAGAAGTTAGTCCCCAGAGAGTCAAATAACCCTATTTATAATGGGGTACAGCGCTAAACAGGGAATTATCAACTGAGTAAACCCAAATGGCTCTAAAGCACCTAAAGAAATGTTTAGCATCCTTAGTTATCAGGGAAATGCAAATCAAAACAACACTGAGATTCCACCTTACACAGGTCAGAATGGTTAAGATGAAAAACTCAGGGGACAGCAGTTGCTGGAGAGGATGTGGGGATAAAGGAACACTTCTCCATTGTTGGTGGGATTGCAAGCTGATAAGACCACTCTGGAAATCAGTCTGGTGATTCCTCAGAAAACTAGACATAGTACTACCTGCAGACCCAGCTATACCACTCCTGGGCATATACCCAAAAGATGCTCCTACATGTAATAAGGACACATGCTCTACTATGTTCATAGCTGCCTTATTTATAATGGCCAGAAGCCGGAAAGAACCCAGATGTCCTTCAACAGAGGAATGGATACAGAAACTATGGTATATATACACAATGGAGTACTATCAGCTATTAAAAACAATGAAATTCTTAGAGAAATGGATGGAACTAGAAAGTGTCATCCTGAGTGAGGCAGCTCAATCACAAAAGAACACACATGGTATGATGCCAGTTTTAAAGTCCATACTCACAATGACATTCTTACTACAAAAAGGCCTCAACTACTCCTACAGGACCAGACCTCCTAAAAGTGCCATATCTAGGCCAAGCATATGCAAACCATCACAGTCTTCTAGACAATTCAACGATTCCACTGTTTTATTTTATCAGATAAATGTAACCAACAGAGCAAATTATTATACTCATTGGGAAAAAGATCTATACATTAATATTGACACTAGCTATTGGCTAATGCACTTGGAGTAGTAATCTGCCCCTTTTCTACCTCAATTTATTTGCTTATAAAAATGTGTATATTAAATAATCTTACAGTTTCCTTCACTGCTAAAATTCTATAATTAAAACAGTGCACCCAGCCTGATATCTGCTCTTTACTGCTATGAAAATATGAATCTTTATGACATCTTGAAAAGATAAGCTTTTTGTTTTTTTTAATTAATTAATTTATTTATTTTTTTGGATTTTTGAGACAGGGTTTCTCTGTGTAGCCCTGGCTGTCCTGGAACTCCCTCTGTAGACCAGGCTGGCCTGGAACTCAGAATTCTGTCTGCCTCTGCCTCCCAAGTGCTGGGATTAAAGGCATGTGCCACCACCGCCCAGCCAAGAAAAGATTTTAAGTGACTGAAATAATAGTTTCATTTTTTCCTTTGTTTTGGTTTTTCAAGACATGGTCTCTCTGTGTAGCCCTGGCTGTCCTGGAACTCACTAAGTAGAACAGGCTGGCCTCAAACTCAGAAATCTGGCTTCCTCTGCCTCCCAAGTGCTGGGATTAAAGGTGTGCACCACCACGGCCCGCCTAGTTGTTTTATTTTTACAATATTTCTTACAGGTTTTACTTTTACTTTCATTCTACTTTAAGAATTCAATTGTTCTTGAAATGTTAATTATATCTATTATCTATTATCTATTATCTGTTATCTATTATCTATTATCAACTATTATCTATTATCTAATCTATTATCTATTATATATATATATATATATATATATATATATATATATATATTATAAACTCAGTCAGTTAATACTTTAGCCATAGGAACCAATTTCAGTAAAAACTGTTTCTAATTTATTTTTAATTCTTTCTCACATGCCTACTTGAGAAGCAATATACATCTAGCAATTACAAAATAAACTCTTCATGATAACAATTTAAAGTGTAGTGCTCAGATGCTCAGACTGTACAATTCTGGAAAATAAAGAAAAAAATAATGCAATAAATACTGTTTGCCTCAACTTGTCTAAGGTATACACAAAAATAGATCCAAAATTAAGGAAATGTGGTTTAAATACTGATATTTGAAATTTAATGTCTAATTTTAAAGATTTTTTAATGTAGATAAAAATATTGCCTGAAAATCGTAATAACACTTTCAAGTGATCAATACTCTAATGCTTTAGTATTAGGCAAACATCCGGAAGGTAACCTTACCTCTGTTTTCACAGAGTGAAACAAGGTGAGAGGAGTTAACTTATCTAAGGTCACTAAATCTTATTAAAGAAGAATTAAACCATAGTTTATCTCAGGAATGCCTGATTCCAAAAGATATGTACTTTATATTTTTATACAGTAACTATGTTGTAGATGATATGCTTATCTTGTGATTGCCTATGATTTTGGGTGTAATGAAATGAATTATATTTGAATTTATTTTAATACAAAATCAATCTATAGCAGAAGTTCTAATAGAATCTCAAGTATCTTTTGCTGATCACTCATAGGGAAAATGATTAATGCACAGCATGGTAGAACATGTGAGTTGCAAGAATTCCTATTAAGGGAAATGCTACATTTATTTGAAAAATGCAGCAATTAAACCACATAAAACAGAGCAAGATATTTCAATTGTGGTAAGATAGCTACAAAAATTATTGCTGAATGTCTCCAAGTAATAAGTGTGCTTTTCAGCTGGGCGCTGGTGGCACAGGCCTGTAATCCCAGCACTCTGGGAGGCAGAGGCAGGTGGATTTCTGAGTTCGAGGCCAGCCTGGTCTACAGAGTGAGTTCCAGGACAGCTAGGGCTACATAGAAAAACCCTGTCTCAAAAAAAGTGTGCTTTTCTTCTAAAAGAATAGAAAAGAAAACCCAGAATGTGGAGCAAAGTAAGTAGAAACAGAACAATGGTTCTTAACCAGTGATGATTATTGTTTCTCAAATTTCTTTGTTGCAATTCTGGGTAAGGAGTAAGGGGCTAATGGTTGCCAAGGAGAGATAAACATGCTAACATGGCTGCTAAACATGCTAATATATAGGACAGTGCCACTCAGCAAAGTAGTTAAAAAATGGAGTATGTCTGAAGAAGCAGAAGTAAAACAAATTAACCAAAAACAAAGGCACAATAACCAGGTAGAAATCTCAAAGAACCATAGGTGTATGGGTTAATTTCTGGGTCTTCAATTCTATTCCATTGATCTACCTGCTGGTCACTGTACCAATACCATGAAGTTTTTATGATTTCTCTATAGTGTAGCTTGATCTTTGACAAAGGGGCTAAAACCATCCAGTGGGAAAAAAGACAGCATTTTCAAGAAATGGTGCTGGTTCAAATAGTGGTGAGCATGCAGAAGAATGCAAATCGATCAGATCAATTCTTATCTCCTAGCACAAAGCTCAAGTCCAAGGGAATCAAGGACCTACACATAAAACCAGATACACTGAACCTAATAAAAAAGAAAATGAGGAAAAGCCTCGAGTACATGAGCAAAAGGGAAAATTTCCTGAACAGAACACCAATAGCTTATGCTCTAAGATCAATAATTGACAAATGGGAACTCACAAACTTGCAAAGCTTCTGTAAGGCAATAGGACAAAACAATAAACAACAGATTTGGAAAAGATCTTTCTCTAACCTACATCAGATATAACTAATATCCAATATATACAAAGAGCTCAAGAAGTTCGACTCCAGAGAACCAAATAGTGCTACTAAAAAATGGGTACAGAGCTAAACAGAGAATTCTCAACTGAGGAATACCAAATGGCTGAGAATCACCTAAAGAAATGTTCAACATCCTTAGTCATCAGAGAAATGCAAATCAAAACAACCCTGAGATTCCACCTCACACCAGTCAGAATGGCTAAGATCAAAACTCATGTGACAACAGATGCTGGAGAGGATGTGGAGAAAGAGGAACACTCCTACACTGTTGGTGGGATTGCAAGATGGTACAACTGCTCTGGAAATCAGTATGGTGGTTCCTCAGAAAATTGGGCATGACACTTCCAGAGGACCCAGTCATACCACTCCTGGGCATATACCCAGAGGATTCCCCTGCATGCAATAAAGACCCATGCTCCACTACGTTCATAGCAGTCTTATTTATATTAGCCAGAAGCTGGAAAGAATCCAGATGTCCCTCAACAGAGGAATGGATTCAGAAAATGTGGTATATTTACACAATGGAATACTAATCATCTATTAAAAACAATGAATTCATGAAATTCTTAGGCCAAAGGATGGAACTAGAAAGTATTCTGAGTAAGGTAACCCAATCACAAAAGAACACACATAGTATGCAGAGGGGAAAGAAGGAAAGGGGATAACATTTGAAATGTAAATAAAGAATATCTAATTGAAAAAGAAAAAAAATGAAATCTCAAAAAATCTGAAATATTTATGTCACTCACTGATAAGTGGATATTAGCCCAGAAGCTCAGAATACCCAAGATATAATTCACAGACCACACGAAGCTCAAGAATAAGAAAGACCAAAGTGTGGATACATTTGTCCTTCTTAGAAGGGAGGACAAAGTACCCATGGGAGGAGATACAGAGACAAATTGTGAAGCAGAGACTGAAGGAAATGCCATTCAGAGACTGCCTCACCTGGGGATCCAGTTACCAAAACCAGACACTAATAGGTATGCCAACAAGTGCTTGCCTGATATAGCTATTTCCTGAGAGGCTCTGCCAGTACCTGTAAAATACAGAGGGGGATACTCTTAGCCAACCATTGAACTGAGCACAGGGATCCCAATGGAGGAGCTAGAAAAAGAACACAAGGAGCTGAAGGGTTTTGCAGCCCCATAGGAGAAACAACAGTATGAAACCACCAGTACCTCAGAGCTCCCAGGCACTAAACTACCAAGCAAAGAGTAAACATGGAGGGACCCATGGCTCCAGGCACATATGTAGCAGAGGATTGACTTATTTGGCATCCATGAGAGGAGAGGCCATTGTTCCTGTGAAGGCTCCTTGCCCCAGAGTAGGGGAATGCCAAGACAGGAAAGTGTGAGTAGGTTGGTTAGTAAGCAGGGGGAGGGGGAATGGGATAGGGTGTTTTCAGAGGCAAAAGGAGGAAAGGGGATAACATTTGCAAAGTAAATAAAAAAATATCTAATTAAAAAGAGAAAATGAAATCTCAAAGAAAAAATCTGAAATATTTGTAAGTCATATTTTATGAATTGCACAAAAGGAAATGCTACAATGGCCTTATTTTTGATACAGTTTATATTGGTGGTTTTCCATCAGGTTCTATGTTTTTTAGAAACAGACTTTGCTGTCACAATTTTGAGGCATGGTGGCATTGGTATCTATTTAGTCCTTAGACTTTTTCCCTTTTTACTGTTTTTTTCTATATTCTTTGTTTACATTCCAAATGATTTTCCCTATCTTGGTTCCCCCCTCCCCATAAGTCCCATAAGCCCTCTTTTCTCCACCTTTTCCCCAATCAATGCCCTCCCACTTCTCTGTCCTGGTACACCCCTCCAATGCTACATCACGCCTTTCCAAGACCAGGGCCCTCTCCTTCCTTCCTTCTTGGAATGATGTGATATGTGAATTGCGTCTTGGGTATTCAGAGCTTCTAGGCTAATATCTACTTATCAATGACCGCATTGAATGTGTGTTCTTTTGTGAATGAGTTACCTCACTTTGGATGATATTTTCTAGTTCCAACCATTTGCCTAAGAATTTCATGAATTCATTGTTTTTAATTGCTGATTAGTATTCCATTGTGTAAATATACCACATTTTCTGTATCCATTCTTCCATTGAGGAACATCTGGGTTCTTTCCAGATTCTGGCTATTATAAATAAGGCTGCTATAAACATAGTGGAGCATGTGTCCTTATTGCATGCCGGGGAATCATCTGGGTATATGGCCAGGAGTGGTATAACAGGGTCTTCCAGAATTGTCATGCCCAATTTTCTGAGGAACCGCCAGACTGATTTCCAGAGTGGTTTACCAGCTTGCATTCCCACCAGCAGTGCAGGAGTATTCCTCTTTCTCCACATCCCTGCTAACACCTGAGGTCTCCTGAGTTTTTAATCTTAGACATTCTGTCTGGTGTGAGGTGAAATCTCAGGGTTGTTTTGATTTGCATTTCCCTAATGACTAATGATGCTGAACATTTCTTAAGGTGCTTCGCAGCCATTCTAAGTTCTTCTGGTGAAAATTCTTTGTTTAGTTCTGAAAAATATGGAAAGCTTCACAAATTTGTGTGTCAGTCTTGCGCAGGGGCCATGCTCATCTTCTCTGCATTGTTCCAATTTTAGTATATGTGCTGCCAAAGCGAGCACAGTCCTTATACTTTAAATATCCTACATTACATAGGAACTGCCTCTCCAATATGATGAAAGAAGGTTTGTCCTCAATCTTAGTAGTTCTACAGTTGATAAATCATGCACTAGATTAACCAAATAAAATAAAAAGAAGAGCAACAAAAGAAAACACATATTTTAGGGAGTTAAGTATAAAAGTATATATGTTTCTCTGTGTAATATAAGCCCTCTACAAACAGCTGTATGTTGGTATCTAATTTATCAACTGAAACGGAATCAACAGTGACACTTGGCAATATCTACACATATTTTAAACTGTTCCTAAAATTGTCAAGATTACTATTAATGGCAAGAGATCAGAAGTCGGGATATTCAACATATAATGTACAGAGAAACACCCCACAGCAAGAAATTTTCGTCCAAAATGAGTGTGATATCAATAAATTGTATTTCATTGTACTTTATGTTAACTGATAAACTATTTTTATGAATGTGCTAGTTTTTAGAAGCTCAAAGCACTAAGTTTTTCATGTACATAGGATCAGGTTGACATCAAGGTCCTGAGCATACACTAACAGAGGAGTCTAAAGTCAGATGACTTCAGAGTTATTACTATGGTATCCTTACCATTATCGTTTAGTAGCCATTTGACACAGAGTAAATCCCATCCACTGTGTGCAATCTAAAATATTATGTAATGCTTCTTTGGTATTCTTGGTATGGTGTTGATTAGGTTGTTTCTTTAATTGGAAGGCCCTTTCTTCTTTTCTTTCTAACAAATCCAATTCTATTTTTAAAAAAATCATGTTGTTAATTTTCACAATAAATATCCGAAACTGGTATTAACTCTCCTCAATGTATGCATGAGAAAATAATAACTGCAGAATATGTAAGTTAACCATGGTCAGCCAGCTAATTTGTGGTGGGCTTAATTTTCTTTATGAGTAACAACACACAAAAGCATAAAACCTTAAGGCGGAATCTCCCAGAGTTAAAAGGACATTTTTAAATTCTCCATTACCAGTCTCCTATCTGTTCTCCTTTATTTCAGAACTTTCATAACACCTTTTCCATGTAAATAATATTGACATTTATATGGTGTTAATTTATATCCACAGAAGTAACACTGAACCAACTATTTATATTTCATAATCTTCATTAAGACATTTATTTATATCTTTAAAGTTCTTGAACATGTTCATGATTGCTTGTGCAGTGGCCAACTGGATTTTGTCAGTGCTTAGCATCTGAGGAAGTATATTTTCTTCCCTGTTCATGTTTGTCCATTTGTGTTGGGATCTAGGTATTTGGAGCTACATTTGAAGAGTTTCTTTGAGTAGATATCTGGTCTCCCCTTTGTTGGGTGGAGGTCTCTGTTCTGTAGTTGCTGTGTAGTGATTATGGGATCTTTGGTAGAGAATATTTCTAGGGGTTGGCAGGTTCCACAGAGGCATGAAGATGGGCTAGTAGGAAGAACTGAGATGGTAAGGAGAGAAGACCTAAGCTAGATGTGCACCAAGAGGTAAATTCCTCAGGGAATGGAGGGGGGATGAAAGGAGGGGCTCCTGAAAGCAAGCGGTCAAAGGGTTAAAAGTCTAGAGATACTAGAATGTAAGACCAGACAGATCAAGGTCACTTACTTGAGTCCCATCCTACTGGAAGTCCCTGGCAGAGTTTTTCTGTAGATGGGTAGGTCTCACAAAAATAAAAAAGAAAGAAAAGAAAAAGAAAATGCAGAAGAAAAGGCTTAAATGTGGGTGGGAAAGAATTACAGGGACCCTGATGTCCTTACTAAGAGGCAAAGTTATCAGTTTAATAAAATATTTCTTCCATGCACAAAGAAGAATAGTATTCAGATCATTAAAATAATTAAAACCCCTCAAAGTTCAATGCTAACATAATAATTAAATAAATTATAACATATTCATGTTTGATTTTTGAATAAGAGAGATGCCATTCTAAGGTATGAGGTATATTTATTTATAAAATTGGTATAAATTTTTCTTTTAGAAAATTGCACTGGCTCATATATACTGATAAAGTAAATGAAATAATACATATACACATATTCTTCTACATTATTAGATTATGGGTAGCTCTTATCATCTGCTTTTAAATTTCTTTGAAAATGCTTTTTATTATAATAAATAAAATGTTGAACATAATTTTAATATTATAATTTCTAATGTAACTTAATGACAACTTTGATAAAAATTTAATTTCCTAAGCATTGTATCTGAAGTTGTTCAAAATAAAATTATCTTTTTTCTGTTCCACACTAAAATATACATACATTAATGGGAAAATTTCTCTTTCTACCACTTCATATTCCGTGCTAGAAATGATGGCTGCAGAATATAGGAGCACATTAAATATATGAATACATCAAAATTAATTTATTATTTTATATTTATTGAAGAAGTAAACCTTTCTATTTGTGATTCTTTTCCTCCAATATTATTTTTAGTGTATACCATATTTATGACAGAAAAGAAAAATGTATGTTTTTGTGCATTTTATACATGCCACTCACATTAAGGGATATTTTTATCTCATTTTGAAGATTAGCAGACTGATATTTAGATAGGTCACATTGATTTTCCATGTTCAAAAACATGAGTAAATAAGTAGTGATGACAAGAATGTATTTAATAATGATACCAGAGGCTGTATACATGGATTTTATCTCAATATGGGAAGACAAACAAAGAAATAACCCAAAAAGATAAAAGCTACAGAATATACCTTCAGAATATACCAGTATATTCACTGTACAGATTTTCATACTATATAATGCTGTTATTCTTCCTGGGACTATAGCATTTGCCACTTTTTTAGCAGCTGAGAAATCTTCATGCTAAACTGACAGTTTAAAATGAAAGAATAACAATCAATGAATAATCAGACTTTTCAGAAGCACTTTGAAAAGATTAGGCTAAATAGGCTGGTTGGATATCTGTGCACTTAGGCACTTAGTAAAATATGAGGCATGACAACAATCAAAAGAAAAGAAATGGTTTCAAGAAAAAAACTGCAGTAAAGCCTTCAAGCTCCTGGCTGTGAGAAATTGGTGATAATATTTGGGCAGAACAAAATAAGCAAAAGAGCTTGCCAGTATAACAAGTCATAAATTCAATAACCAATTTATAACCTCAAACTTCTGAATTTCTTGGAACAAAATTACAAAGTGTTACGTTAGCAATATTTAAGCATTAACATTTTAATAGTTTTCTTGTTCAACATCCATCTCCACCCCCTCCACCTCCTTCCTTCTTACTAGCTAGCATATTTTTATACTGCAAGAGATCTGGTGGTCTGAATAGGTTTGGGCCTCATAGATTTATGTGTGTGAATGCTTAGCCCATAGGGAGTGGGCCTTGTTGCTGGAAGTGCATTACTGTGGGAGGCAGGCTTTGAGGTTTCCTATGTTCATGCTCCACCCAGTATGTAATTCCAGTCTCCTCCTGGCTGCAGATCAAGATGGAGAACTCTTAGCTCCTATACCTGCATGCTGTCATCCTTCTTTCCATGGTGACAATGGACTAAACCTCTGAAACTGTAAGCCAGCCCCAATTACATGTTTGCCTTTATAAGAGTTGCCTTGGTCATACTGTCTCTTTACAGCAATAAAATCTAAACAAAGACAGAAGTCAAAATGTCATTTTCTTAAGCATTTTTGACACTAAAGCATAGGCATGTGACAGAAAACTTGTCTATGATAATATTAATAAGAAAGTACATCTGGGAGTTGTGGAAAAGTTAGTTTTCCTTACCTCAAAAGCCAGTCATGTTTTTGTACCTTATAGTATGGCAGTATAAGGCTGATGGTTATTTTTATTCAATGAGGAAATAAAGGATTCCAAGATGCTAAACATATCCAAAAGGAAAATAGAAAAGGGCATGGATTCTGGATGGCATATATGACACACTGAGTTAAATTCTGTATGACTTCTATGAATGTGTACAGCTCATACCTTCATTCAAAAGAGCTTGATGATCAGCAGGAGTGAAGGATACTAGGTGATATCGCCAACCTACAAACAATCCACAATAGTATCCACATCAAGGCTGAGCTCCAGATCAAGGAGGTTCCAGAATTTTTTAACCAACATTTGAGTCTTCTATGGGTCACATTTTGCAACACAGCTCTTGTTTAGAGGCCTCTAATGTTACAAAGATCCACTGTAGACTTAAACTTCTCAAACTTGAGTCTTTTTCTTTCCCTCTTTTTCCCAGGTGTCAGAGTCAGTGCTAAACTGTAGTCAGAAAGATTCTCTGACTTGTCTTGATATTCTAACTGAACTTTTACAGTTGCTCTCTTCATCAAACTCAACCAACACATGTGGAACTTATCCATATGTTGTATTATATAAGATATTGTGCTTTGACCAAGCAATGGCTGTTATGTTACCAGTAGTTTGCAGTATATTAAGTGGAAAACTGGGAATGTACTCATAATTCAGCTTCTGTCACAGTGGCAAACTTTCAGTAATGGAGAAGTTCCAAAGAGGTCTACTTTGCTTAGTTGAAATTTGAGTATAAGCAAATTAAACTCTTTCCCTGCATATTTGTTTATGGGGACACTGAAAGTGCAATATCCTATAGGGAATTGCTGTAATTTAATAGAAATTGGAAGCATATCAAGTAAGACCAGTTTGTGAACAATGAGTCTTAATTAGAGGAAAATGTGGGCGAGTAACTGTATAAAATTCAAGCCACACTAAAAAATGAATACGAAGGTCATCCAAGCAGAAAACTTTAAGAATATACTTGGCTGTACCTAAGGCTATCACTGGCTTTGACAAATGTGAAATGTGTTCAACCGAAGAATGCATTGCAATAAACAACCTTGAGGGGCTCAGGGTTAACAATAGGCCCTAATAGAGACACATAGCCTTAAGTGACAAGAAGCTTCTCTAGACCACAAGGCAATCAGAAAATCTTTTGACATAAGGGGAAATGAGCGAAGAAATACCCAGTTAAAACAAGCAAAGAACAAAGATTTTTCACAAGAATACTGAAAACATCAGCAAAAAACCCAGTTTCTCTCCCCCTCCTTCTTATAACCCAAGTGCCCTTCCCTTTAAAAAAAAAAAAGGATGGTAATTCAGGATTTTTGGTTGTATTGATTGGATAAGAATCTATAATTAAGTGGAAAGATGGAAGCAGGGATGTTCTTGTCTTTGTGCTGACTCCTCCATTTCATTTCCTAATTACTGCCAAAACTGTTTGGTGCCATTCAAGTTCACAAAATTAATGGAAGCTTTGATGTATCCCCTCCACCTCCAGCCTAAAGGGTGTCATTGTTTTCCCATCACTTATCAATGTTACCTTGAAAGGCAATAACACTCTCCTAGGGCAAACTAAGTAGTTTTATTTAGTACTTCCAACAGGGTAAATCATCTGCAGTTTTGTTTACTTAGCTTAAATAAAATCGGTTCAATCTTCTAACATTTACAATGCATGGTGAACTTGCAGTAATAAATATTACTATGTGTTTGGGGGCTCTATTTTAAGATGTAGGTGAAATGCATTTTCATCTTAGTGTTTAGAATCTTATTCATACCCTATGAGAAACTACATGCTGTTTTATGTACATGCTTATATTGTCCATAGAATCAATAAAGGTGGCATTTGTTATCTTTTTCTAGGCAACCTTGTGTTTGTTTGGTTCATAGGTTCTAATAACATACATACATACACTTTCATTACATTTCTATAAAGAATCAAATGATATCCATTCAAACTTTTTTTGAAGCATCATATGATATTTATTCAAACTTAGCTCTGCTATGGACAAGAGTGTACAATGATGATAATTAAAGATTATGCATATTTTCTGTTTATAGAAACATCTTCCCTTATTCCTTTTTCTAGAACATACACATGCAAGTTTGCATATGCATGCATGTACACACCTGTACATAGGCACATAATTCCTGTCTGGTTTTGCAGAACACTTACACAGCACAACAATGAACCTCTTATATACATCCTTTATTTATTTACATTTCAGAACATCATGGAGTATACAGAGTAAGCTGAATGCTCATGTGTAAAAAGAACAAAAATATGTATTCATTTTTAAAATATAACAATTGCTGGGCTAAGATTTAAAACAAGGACAGTGGTTAATGTTATAGGTGGGCCCAGATTCAAAACAAGGACAGTGGTTAGAAGGTTACAGCCTCAGAAATCAGAAGTCCTGAGTATATATGTATGCATATGTGTGTATATATAAATTTAGCAATCTGAAACTAGTTGCATATGAATGTAGGGAAGTTATATAAAAGCCTTAACATTGATTTAATTAGCTGTAAAGTATGGATACTTATTTTAATGTGTTCTTTATGAGAATTAAGGCCAATTTAACTCATTTATCACTACCATAAATTACAGATTTAAGAGCACAATGCTTTTGTTTGAGGATTTATCACTAAAGAGAGGTGTCTTAGAGTTTTATTGCTGTGAAGATACACCATGACCATGGCAATTCTTATAAAAGAAAACATTTAATTGGGGCTGGCTTACACATTTGGAGGTTTAGTTCAGTATTATCATTGTGGGAGGCATGGTAGCCTAGAGGCAGACATGGTGCTGGAGAGGCAGTTCTACATCTAGATCAGCAGATGTAGAAACAGCATGAAGAAAGAGTGAGACACTAGGCCTGCCTTGAGCTTCTGAAACTTCAAGGTGTATCCTCCAGTAACACACATCATTCAACAAGGCCACACCTACTCCAGTATGGCCACAACTCTGAATAGTGTAAATCTCTATGAGCCTATGGGACCATTTCATCCAAACTTCTATAGGAGCATAATATTTCAGTTTCAGTCAGTCCAATATATGTTTTTTGGCCACTGTTTTTTCTCAGCCTATCTGTTCTATTCTTTTACTACAAACTGCCTTTCTAAGTTAGCCATTTTTCTCATTACCAGGACCACACATCTTACAGAAATGACTTAAGGTAAGAAGGATTTGTTTTGCCCTCTAGTTTCAGTGAGTGTATACTATGGTTGATTGCCCCCCTTCATTTGGAATTAACATCATGGCAACCGAATTAAGTGACAAGGTCATTTTTCACTTCTTCACAAATGAGAAGCAATGAGAATGACAAGGAGTCAGGGACAACACAGCTCAAGTAACCACTCCTGGTGACCTATGGGAAGAGAGTTTCCAATCAAAAAATAACATTGCTTTTTACCACTTCTCTATCACATATGATAGAAATCAGTTCTATTAGTGGGATCAGACTAGATTGGGCTAGAATGTTTCAACTTCAATTTTATGTTCTTGTAAATCAGATCTAATTTAATTTAAATAGGGTGCCCATTCATGATCTAATTAAATGTTATGGGCAAGAAAGCAGTGGTCACAGAACTCTTATAGCATAGCTATAAGAACTCATTTCTATCTATGAAAACATGTAAGCCAATAGGGCTTACATTGTAAGAAAATAAGTGGTACCTTAAAATGTACAGTGCTGAATGAATGGTTTTGCTTGTATAAAAGCTCATATATTTATTAAATTATAGATTCAGTTATGAATTTAGTTGTCATGTAACTACTGATTAAATTTTTAATCTAGTATTTCTTTGAAATGTGAGCATTTTCCTACTTACTTTGTCACCTATAACATCCACCTCATTTTTTCTGAAAACTTCCATAAGGTCATATGATAAAATCTATGATTTAAAATCCATTAGAGGATTTTAATGAGCACTGTACAAGAAAGAGAGTATTCACAATCTATCAATATACCATTTACCAAGTCTATTCTCTATAAAATATAAGGCTACTTAATAAGCATTAATTTCTAAAATAAGACAAATCATATAACTTCAACTTATCTATCTTCCGCTTTTATGTGAAAGCTAGTTCAATTACTATTCTTATTCTATTTAAATATCTATTTTATTTCTTCTTTTTGGGGGGATTTATTTTGTATTGGACAATTACTCCTGACATGGGGCCTGTCCTGGAGTATAGTGGGTATTCTCAGTGACAGTCCAGTGGAGATTTTGCTTTGCCAACATGCAAATAGTTTCTTGGTTAAGGGTGAGATCGAATGCCCACTTCCTCTTCTCAGTGGTGAGATTCTGTTTGGCTTCTTGAATCTGTGCATGCCTTGTGTATGTTGTCACAGTTTCTCTGAGTTCACATGTACATTATTCCTCTTGTATCTGGAAGACACTGTTTCCTTGAAGTCATCAATCATCTCTGTCTCTTACAATCTTTCTTCCTCTTCTTCCACATAGATCCCTAGGCCTTGTGGGGGAAGGGGTGTTTGATGAAGACATCCCATGTAGGGCTGAGCACTCTAGGGTCTCTCACGCTCTGCACATTGTCCAGTGAAAATCTGAAGCCATATTTTAAAACCTTAATTAAATATTAATAACAAGAGCTGGAGTTGCCCACAAAGAAAAGTGGTTAAGTAGTTGGTAATGAGATTATATTTAAGAGAGTTAATTATTTTAAAATGCCATTTTGGTTGAAAGCCAAGGTCTATATAATCCAGTAACTACCAAAGTATAACTTGTTTAAAACCTTATCCAGTGATAGTGAATTGGACAATTGAATTATTTCTTTTCAAAGGCACATACACAGTTTAGAACAAGAGGACTAGAGAAGTCAGAAGAATATATGGTAGTGAGTATGTATCCAGCCACCTTTGTTTTTGAGCCACTCAATGGCTCCTTTCAGAGATGACCAGACACCAGTTTTCTCCACCTGAGTCATAGTTTCCTTATCCTGAAAGTATTTTGATTATTTATAAGTCTCTCTCTAGAATCATTTAGGCAAGAGTTAATCCATTCCTACTTTTAAAACAGTATGTATACTGGTTGGTTTTATTTCTTTTCAGAACACAGTCTAAGAATAGTATCATATGAGGGGAATTCTGAGTGCTTGTGAGAAAACTCCAAGCAAACAGACAAAAGTTTTGTGATCTCAATCTCTTATAAAAACTCTGAATCTTTCTTGGAATGTGCCTTACATAGTAGTAGCAAAATACATAAATGTACATGCATAAAACTGTCTATTCAGAGTGATGATGAAAACCTCTGAAATATGGGGTTTCTTGTAAATTATGCACATCTCTATCTACTATCTGCACCCTGATTCTCCAGACTCAGGAGTGTAAGAAGGTATTCATAATATTATATTACTACCAGTCTTACCATTTGACCATCCTATACTCCAGATCACATAGCCAAAGCTTGTAACTTGATCACCTGAGAAGTGATTACTAAAAAACCAATGATTTTGTCACTAAGTTCAATTGCATTATTGACTCAATGGTAAAAGAAACTCTTTTGAGGCATAAAGAACTTACACTCAAGTAAAATAAACGAGTATGACTGGGGTAGTCAGTACAGCTTACATTTCTTCTGATTAGTTGCTACTCATAACAATGGTTGTTAAATACTTTGAATATCTCTTCCAGAAAACATATGTAGAACTGCCTGCAATCATTGATTCCTAAAACATGTTTTCATATTTACTAATTATTGCTTACAGATCTTTAAAGATGTGAAACTGATTTACACTTCTAATAGTAGTTTAATGGGTTCACTCCTATTTCTGAACAAGCCATATTGTTAAGACACTCTGTTTTTCTGGTCAGATAATGTCTTATTTAATTTATAGTTTTCTGATTATTTGTAAAGCAGAACATCATGCATTCACCAGTCATTTAGAATTCTTTGTAACTTCTCTATTAATAGCCTTTATTTGATTTCCTATAGTCCATATATCATTTTCTGATTGCTTAGTAAACATATATTTCTTTAGCACATTAACTAATTTGTTAATTAGAAAACTTGTTAACATGTTTAGATCTATGTATTTTTATTTTATTTGCAGCACCACTTATTATAAATAAGGTCATCATTTGTTAGCTATGTATTTGGATAAATCATTTAAGCTCTCAACATTTCCATTTAGCTATTCATAAAACAAGGGGAATGGTGACTCATGTGTAAGATTTATATAATTAAAAACACTAAGATAGTTAAGTATGAGCTAAGAAATATGTAATAAATAAATAGTTTTCATTCTGTAGCCATACTCTCATACATAAGGTGAAATAAGAGCCTAACACATATGCAAATTATCTCCACTGATTTATGGTGAGTCAAAAATGAGCCATTTTGGATGATTGAACTGAAGGACAATTTGGCTGGATTATGTAATTCACTCAATAAATATTTGATGAAGCTTTAATATGTGTCAGGCATAAAAATAGAGAACAAAATTAGATCAAAGCTTATGTAGTATGGGAAAGAAAAATAAAACAAATTGTAATTTATTGTAATGTCAATGTGAAGAAACTTAGTGTGTGTGAAGTCTATAAATGGTAGAATACAACTATGGATTGGATGAACAGAGGAGCCTTATCATGGACATAACTGGAACATAAACACATAACAAAAAGAAGAAATGGAAAGCATGAAAACATTAGGCACAAATGTCTTAAGACTGGAGCTTATTTGTCAATTGCAGAGAATGAAGAAGTATAAGGAATAGAAATTTATGAGAAAAAGATCTAGGGTCCAGAAAACATAGGGGAGAATATAGGAGAGGAAGAGGGCTAGCAGGAGAAAATTGTTTTGTGGTATTGAAGCTTTATAAAAAGTAATTTTCCCAAAAGTCCTAAAAATAAATTAAAGTGAACTGAAATCTCAAATGCAAGTAAGTGTTGCTTTAATTTACTCTCACCAGAAAATCCATGTTTTATCTGTGAACAGAAAACATAAATTATGGCAAAATTAAGGGACAAAAAAGTATATTTTCCATTCCTTTTAAAAAGAAATCAGGCATACTTAGGGCATTCACTACTTTTAGCTTTCTTCTGTTTTAACTGTCAAAAGACCTGAGTTTAAAACAGTTGTCTCCCCATGATTATTTGGGGTCCATCATTATTTGGTGATAGAGAATGGTCATACTTTGCCTTCCTTTTCAAGAAATGTTGGGTATCTGATAATGAATGTTACTTAAGTCTCTCTCACTCTCCAAGGTGTTCTAATAGATTTTTCTCCCTGTTGTTTAGAATCTCAGGTTATTTAATTAATGGGTTTCTTTTAGACAAATAGAAAAATCTCAGCAGGAGCAGATTCAGACTAGCCAAGAGCTCAGCTCTTCCCTGCTTGTCAGTTGTACCAACTTATTAAGCCAGATGCTCTGAACTTACCTGATGGTCTATGAGCTGTTTCTCCTTGCATATCAACATCACTCATTTTCTTTTCTGAAAATATATTATTGAGTTTAAAGCATTCTATGTGTATGTATATAATTCATTTGATCACAGAATCCTCCAGTTCCTTCTAGAAACCCTTCCATAATGTCACCTCCAATCTCCATGCCCTCTTTTTATCGCCCATTTTGAGTTCAACCAGGGATATCAATATGTACATTGGTATATGGGTAACCTACTAGGGGGACACTTTGCTGAAGAAGACAGATTTCCCCCTCACCCAGTAGCTCCAAAATGCCCAGACATTTCAATTATGAATGGAGCCTTTTGAGCTTCTTTTCTTCGTATGCTGTAATTTTGAGTTTCTTGATCAGTAGGTACCATTGCTGTTCTGAGTTCATCACTGGAATGGCCCTGCCATGTCCCAAAATGCACATATTGCAGTAGTCATCTACAACCCGTTACAGGATTCTGGCACCCTCTTCCATTATGTTTCCTGATCTCTGTGACAAGGGGTATGATATAGGTGTTTTATTTAGGGATAAACCCTCTACAGTTTCTGATTCTAAATTAGAGTGCATTTTTTTAAAACAAACTCCTCAAAGTTAGTTTCTTTGATTTTCATTATGGCTGGGTTTTGCAAACTAGCCCTTGCTAAACCGCAAAGTGTGTGAGAAGGAGTTCAAGAGTGGGAAAGGTATGGAAAGTCCAATTCTTGTGAAAAGAAGAAAAGATCTGTGTAGTCATGTTATTTAAAATTTGAAGATAAGATTCTCAAAATTCTATTATTTTCTTTGAAAAGTTTACATGGTTTTATTTCTGACAAATCTCTTCTGAAACAGATTTTCGAAAAATGTCAGTTTTGTCATTCACAGATTATTCTCCAGGACAAAAGCTCAGAGCATGAAATATGTTTCATCTCAAGCTATGTGTTTTGAGATAAACTCTCAGAACCTTCAGTGTGAGAACACTTAGGCTCATCCGAAAATTCCAGTTTTAGCGATTATCCAGATATAGTGAATAAAAACCCCATTCATACAACTTACTCATCTATATCTGAACAAATTCTTCATGTCATTCTGAAACTGGAGAATCACTGTTTTAAATGTTTAAATGGTTTTCTGCCAATTCTATGTAGAGCACATTTCGTATGATGCTTCTTTACATGGGCCTAGCTTTTTAAAAAGTCTCACAACCACCATAAGCTATATTTGCATATTGATGTGCACATACTAATGAATTAATAACAGAATCCAGACATAGGAAAAATCTGTGTAATCTTCCAAACAATTTACAATAGAACTTTCTTCTTCGCCAACTCAGATATTAGTTATTCACTGCATGTGGCAGGGATCCCAAAATGTGTCACAGTCATTAACATTTAAAATTTTCTGCATTTCATAGCAAAAAGTAAAGTCTCAGGAGGCCAGCTTGATATTGCTTTGAGGGCCACTTCTCAATTTCTTATACAAAGAATATCTAGGCATTGTTCTTTTCTCATCTCCAAGTTTATTCCTCCTGGGAAGAATCCATTTGAACTATCCCATCTATATAATTGACTATTTATATGCAGCTATTAATGGAAAAGTTGACCCTCTGGAGGTCCACTAACCAGGCTCAGGTCCAAATTGAGTCTGCCTTCATGATGAATATTATCAGATGAGAATCTAACTACAGAGCAACTTCAGGCTTGTTTTCTTAAATATTCTAAGGAAAACTGTCAGCATATCCAAATTTAATTCTGAGTCTACCAAGGAAGAGGGTAGAAAACAAACAACTCAGTTTGTCATAGGAAATTAATAAATTTACATAAATGTATTCATGTCTGTATAAACATTATTATGTGCATGTATACACCTATTTTCTCTGGGAAATTATACCCAGTTCATAGAATTGTTGTGCCACTTACGTACTTTAAATAATCTTTCTAATAAACATGTATAATTACAATAAGTTGCTTTCAAGCAGCATTTTATAACTTGTGGATTGCAGCCTCTATGGGATCAAATGACTCACATGGGGTCTCATATATCAGTTATATTGCATGTTAGCTATTTATGTTATGACTCATAACAGTAGAAAAATTACAGTTATAAAGTAGCAACAAAAATAATTTTATGGTTGGGGGTTACTACAAAGTTAGTAATGTATTAAAGCATTGCAGTATTAGCAAGTTTGAGAACCACTGGACACAAAGCTAATAATGGGGTCCAATCTCACATTTTAAAAATTTGTTCTGAATCTGTCCTTGAGAATTTTGAATCCTTTCATTCTTTTCCATATCAAAACCAGTTCTCAGCCAGATGTGACATGTCAGACAATTTTAATTCCAGCCCATGAGGCACAGATTCAGGAGGATTGCTACAGAGAAGATTAGCCTGGAATATACAGTAAGAGTTTGTCTAAAAATGAAGTATGACCAGTAAATAATAGGAAATAATTTCATGGTTGGATTAAAATATAGCTAAGGTTTCAGTGACAGTAAGAAATAACATTCAAATTCGGGAAAGTATCTTTAACTTAAAGAAAAAATTCTAAACTGGAATTTTACATAAGGATTCTGGTGAGAGTGTAAAGGCTATTCTATGTCAAAAAATCCTACCTAAAATCCTGGAATGGTCTATTAGGATAGTAAGTCATCTCATGTCTAAAAAGCAACCTTGATGACATTACTGCAATTAACTAAACTAGTATCTAATATGAGCATGAGTTTGACTATTTAATTATTAATATGTATTTCCATATACTTTGTAATAACAGCTTTCAAAAGGACTAGAATTTTTTTCTGCTTTAGCTGTTAGGATTTCTTTTTATTGGTTATTTTATTTATTTACATTTCAAATGTTATTCCCCCATCCAGGTTTCCCCTCCACAAACCCTCTATACCATTCCTATCACCCCTGCTTCTATGAGAGTGCTTCCCCATCCACCTACCCACCCACTCCCATCCCACTGCCCTAGCATTCCCCTATGCTGGGACATTGAGCCTCCACAGGACCAAGGGCCACCCCTCCCATTGATGCCAAATAAGGCCAACCTCTGACACATGGGTCTCTCCATGTGTACCCTTTGGTTGGTGGTTTTGTCCCTGGGATCTCTAGGTGGTCTGTACAAAGAAAGGAGGAGGAGGAGGAGAAAAGGGGGCATAATCAGGCGTGGGATGAGAGAGTGGAGGGAACAGTATAGAGGGTCAAGAAATTGAATAGATACATGTAGCAGTGAGAGATGAAAAACTGGGAGAAGCCACTAGAAAGTCACAGATGCTAGGAAAGCAAGAAGTTCCCAGGACTCAACTGGGATGACATTAGCTGAAATACCCAACAAATGGGAGAGAGAACCTGTAGAGACCATATCCAGAGGTTAGGAATTGTTCCCGATTGAGGGATGGGGCCACCTACCCATCTCAAAAATATTAACCCAGAATTGGTAAATGAAGTGCAGACAAAGAGTGGAGCACAGACTAAAAGAAAGGCCATCCAGAAATTGCACCACCAAGGGATCCATACCATCTGCAGACACCAAACCCAGACACTATTGTTGATGCCAGGAAGTACTTGCTGACAGGAGCCTGGTATAGCTGTCTCCTGAGAGTCTCTGACAAAGTTTGACCAATACAGATGCAGATGCTTGCAGTCAACCATTGGACTGAGCACAGGGACCCCAAATGGAGGAGTTAGGGGAAGGACAGAAGGAGCTGAAGGGGTTTGCAACCCTATAGTAAGAACAACAATATCAGGACTAGAAATTTATATTTTATCATTAAGAATTATATAAATACAGTACCTCAAATAAGTTAAAATATATATTATGTGTACTAAAAATAACCTTAAATTTGTATCAATATATGATATTCTAAACCAATATAAAAATTTTAACCTAAATTTTGCATCAAAATACAAAGATCAATATAAGATTATGGTTAAACAATGATTTTTTTGGAATAAAAGTAGATTCAATAATCTACCCCATCAAGGTTATTCATATAGCAAATAGCTAATAACACATAATGTTTGAAAATTCATATATACTAAGGATCTTCAAAACATCAAAGATCCACAGAATATGGCATCTATAATTATTTTATTATTAAAAATGAGACTGGTATGCTCCTGATAGTACCACATTCCACTTCAGAGATGATGATCATCATCGATATCTTCCATATGGAGTTACTTCAATTATGGCTAGTTAGTCACTGGCCAAAAATATGCCCATGCTTCAACTATAGGCAAATCTGTCAGGAAAGGACAAATGAATGCCAGAAAGTTGACTTCCAAGCTTGTTAAGCAAGTCCTTCACAATTCCTGCTTCACATAAAGTCTGTCAGATATATTGGCTACAAGGATGAAGTTGGCTGCACCAAAATTATAGAGACAATATTAGGGATCATCCAGGCAGTCAGCAGTCTCTGTCATTTCTATAATTTTGGAAACTATGCCCCTGTACTTTCTGCACACACAGGTAATATATATTCCTTCGCAAGCCTCTGATTGGATTGAAGACTATTTATTCATAGTTTTCCTATAACTATATGCTTAAGATGTTTATGATTTTAAAAGATTGTTGTAGGTCTAAAACATATTTTTAGGATGATACTGAAAAATATGAAGTAACTTATGTACAGAACTCTGAACTCACCAAGATAGGGAAGATCTTAGAGTACTTTCTCTAAGCTGCCAAAAATAAATGGACTGAATATTGGGGGGAAAAGAAGAGATTTGCTGTTCAAACTGAAACATTGAAAAAATAAAAGAGAGAGAGACAATGTCTATATATTCAATATTCCATTTATACAGACAACATACATGTATTCCATTCATATCTAGACATCTTATACTAACAAGGAATTAATATACACAAATGTATTATATTAATAAGAAATCATAACTATACAAACTTACATTTTCAGAACTTGGAAAATATTCTGCCAATTTCACATCATAATATCATGATTGAAAAACAGATCCTTTGCCTTATAGTAGCTTTGCAATTTTATGAAGTCTAATCTGTCTATTTTTGATCTTAGAGCATAAGCTATTGGTGTTCTGTTCAGGAAATTTTTCCCTATGCCCATGTGCTCAAGGCTCTTCCCCACTTTATCCTCTGTTAGTTTCAGTGTGCCTGGTTTTTATGTGGAGGTCCTTGATCCATTTGGACTTGAGCTTAGTACAAGGAGATAAGAATGGATTGATTTGCATTCTTCTACATGCTGACCTCTAGTTGTACCAGCACCATTTGTTGAAAATGTTTTTCCCCCCACTGGATGGTTTTAGCTCCCTTGTCAAAGATCAAGTGCCCGTAGGTGTGTAGGTTCATTCCTGGGACTTCAATTCTATTCCATTGATCAACCTGCTTGTCTCTGTACCAATACCATACTATTTCTCTATAATAGCTTGAGGTTAGGGATGGTGATTGGGGGCAAGAAGTTTTTTTATTGTTGAGAATAGTTTTCTGTATCCTGCACTCAGTGATAAGTGGATATTAGCCAAAATGCTCTGAATACCCAAAATAAAATTTACAGACCACATGAAGCTCAAGAAGAAGGAACGTCAAAGTGTACATGCTTCAGTTCTTTTTAGAAAGGGGAACAGAATACTCACTGGAAGAAATACAGAGACAGTTGGGAGCAGAAATTGAAAAAATAGCCATCCAGAGACTGCCCCTCCTGGGGATCCATCCCAAATACAGTCGCCAAACCCAGACACTACTGTGGATGCCAAGAAGTGCATGCTGACAGGAACTTGATATAGTTGTCTTCTGAGAGGCTCTGCCACAGCCTGACAAATACAAAGGTGGATGATCACAACTAACAATTGGACTGAGCAAGAGGTCCCCAATGGAAAAGTTAGAGAAAGGACTGAAGGAGCTGAAGGGGTTTGCAACCCCATAGGAAGAACAACAATATCAAGAAACAACTCCCCCCACAGAGGTTCCAGAGACTAAGCTACCAACCAAGAAGTACACTTGGAGGGATCCATGGCTCCAGCTGCATATGTAGCAGAGGATGGCATTGTCAGGCATCAATTGGAGGAGAGGAACATGGTCCTGTGAAGGCTAGATGCCCCAGTGTAGGGGAATGCCAGGACAGGAAGGTGGGGTGGGTGAGTGGAAGAACACCCTCAAAAAAGTGGGGGGATGGGATAGAGGGTATTGTCCAAATATATATCAGTCTTGAGGATATACCTAAGGGACTTTAAGAAATCATACTACAAAAATAATTTTATATCCATATTTACTGCTTCAGTACTAGTCATAATAGCCAAGATATGGAATTAGCTGGTATGGCCATCAACAGAAGAATAGATGAAGAAAATGGGGTATGTATACTTAATTGAAATTTATCCAGTCATAAATCATGAAATTAGGTCATCTGCAGAAAATGGGTGGTATTGAAGATAACATCAATTAAAATTAGCCAGAATCAGACATTTAAACAGTACATATTTTGTAAATCTGGCTTTATATAAGCATATGAAAAAATATATACACAAATATACATATATTCATATATGCATATCAAAGAGTAAAGAAAAGTGAGATGGGTGAATAAGATCAATGTATATGACATAGTGATAGGAAAATATCTTTATAAAATTCATTAGTATATACAATAAATACATATCAAATACATAAATAATTATAATAACAACAACAAAAATCAGGTGTATTGGTGTATTTATATACTGAACCATGGGCAAAGTCTCTCTCATAGAAAATTTCTTCTCCCTGTAAAGAAAGGACTTCATCTGTTTGGCACATACTCATCATGGTCTGGTCTGCAGAGACAGAGATAAATTCACTAAATGGATTTATAAGGAAGCCCCCCTCTTCTTCTTCAGTGTGGTGATACTTAATTTTCTTAGTTTTGTCCTATTGCTGCCAAGAAAAAGGTCTCCCTTCTTCCTTTGGCACTGGAATTAGCTATCAGTTCCTTCAACACTTTTCTCCTGCTCCAGAAGTTGACAAAATGGAATTTTATCTTCCTGACACATGTTGTTTTAGCTCTTAGTGAAATAAATGGTGTCTATATTGCACATCATTATTCATATGCTGAAACTTTTTTCTATGAAAAAGGATTTGCCATGTGAATCATCCCTTATCATCCTCATTTTTCTTTTGCTAAGCCTTGGGAGTTCTTATGAAAAATTTCACCAATATTCAGAGTTAAGTATGCCAGGAGAGAAAGGGAAGTGTCTTCAGATTTATCCCCTCAGAAGTTCAAATTAAGAAACGGCTTTTAGTTTTCCCATAGAGCAGCAGATTCAACAGTTGAATATCAATTAAATAGTGATCCTAACTCTATAAAAGCTGCCCTTTTAAGAAAACTGCAATCATTTTATTTTATTGTATTTTTCCATAATCAAACTGCAGGTTTTTGTTTTTGAATGGAACTACAGGAACTTTAGTATGTTGTTCTCCAAGCTGAACAGATATGTGTTGGTCATTATGGATAACTCATGTCATATTCCTAATAATCTGTGAAATCCTACATAGGAATGGCACACCTGTGCACTGAGTGAAGAATCACCCAAAAAGTTAGGACAAGTAATGGAAAGTAGATCATGACATAAGATCTATATAGAAAAAACAGAATTTAAAAAGCTGCTAGTGTATATATGCTCTTTCCAATTTCTTTTTGGAGGTACTCAATGCTATGAGTTTTCCTCTTTGCACTGATTTCATTGTGCCCCAGAAATTTGGGCATGTTGTGCCTTCATTTTCATTAAATTCTAGAAAGTCTTTGATTTCTTTATTTCTTCCTTGACCAAGGTATCATTGAGTAGAGCATTGTTTAGCTTCCATATGTATGTGGGATTTCTGTTGTTTTTGTTGCTATTGAAGACCACTCTTTTTTTTAATTTTTATTTTCTATATTCTATGTTTACATTCCAAAGGCTTTCCCCTTTCCCAGTTCCCCCCCCTCCCTATGTCCCATAGTTCCTCTCCCCCCCAACTATTCCCCAATCATTCCCCCTCCCCCCACGGTTTCTCTACAAAACTGGATCCAATCTTTCCAGGCCCAGGGTCCTCTCCTTTCTTCTTGGGAATAATTTGACTTGCTAATTGTGCCTTGAGTATTTAGGGCTTAAGATGCATGGGATTACTTCGATCTTCTTATATCTGTTGAGGTCTGTCTTGTGACCACTTACATGGTCAATTTGGAAAAGGTACCATGAGGTGTTGAGAAAAAGGTATATTCTTTTGCTTTAGGATGAACTGTTCTGTGTGTGTGTGTGTGTGTGTGTGTGTGTGTGTGTGTGTGTGTGTTAAATCCAATTGGTCCAAAGCTTCAATTACTTGGATTGTGTCCCTGTTTAGTTTCTGTTTTTCTGATTGGTCCACTGAGGAAAGTGGAGTGTTGAAGTCACCCACAATTATTGTCTTAGGTGCAATGTGTGTTTTGAGCTTTAGTAAAGTTTCTTTTATGATGAGCAATCCCACTAAAATCAGGGACTAGACAAGGTTGACCCCTCTCTCCATATCTTTTTAATATGTTATGTGAAGTTCTAGCTAGAGCAATTAGACAACATAAGTAGGCCAAAGGGATACAAATTGGAAAGGAAGAAATCAAACTATCACTATTTTCAGATGATATGATAGTATACTTAAGAGATCCAGAAAACTCCACCAGAGAACTCCTACAGCTAATAAACAACTTCAGCAAAATGGCTGGTTATAAAATCAACTCGAGCAAATCAGTAGCCTTCCTATACTCAAAGGACAAGCAGGCTGAGAAAGAAATTATAGAAATGACACCTTTCACAATAGCCACAAACAATATAAAATATCTTGTCATGACTCTAACCAAACAAGTGAAAGATCTGTATGGCAAGAATTTCAGGTCTCTTAAGAAGGAAATTGAAGAAGACCTCAGAAAATGGAAAAATATTCCATGGTTGTGGGTTGGCAGGATTAATATAGTTAAAATGGCCACCTTGCCAAAAGCAATATACAGATTCAATGCAATCCCCATCAAAATCCCAACTCAGTTCTTTATAGAGTTAGAAAGAGCAATTCTCAAATTCATATGGAATAACAAAAAACCCAGGAGAGCAAAAAATATTCTCAACAGTAAAAGAACTTCTGAAGGAATCAGTATCCTGGACCTCACACAGTACTAAGGGAGCAATAATGTTAAAAACTGCATGGTATTGGTACAGTGACAGGCAGGTAGACCAATGGAATAGAATTGAAGACCCAGAAATTAATCCACACACCGATGGTCACTTGATCTTCGATAAAGGAGCTAAAACCATACAGTGGAAAAAAGATAGCCTTTTCAACAAATGGTGCTGGTTCAAGTGGAGGTAAGCATGCAGAAGAATGAAAATCTATCCATTCTTATCTCCTTGTACTAAGCTCAACTCCAAGTGATTCAAGGACCTTCAACATAAAACCAGACACACTGAAACCAATAGAAAAGAAACTGGGGAAGACCCTTGAGGACATGGGCACAGGGGAATAGTTCCTGAACTGAACACCAGTAACTTATGCTCTAAGATCAAGAATTGACAAATGTTACCTCATAAAATCACAAAGATTCTATAAGGGAAAAGACATTGTCAAAAGGACAAAACAGTAACCAACAAATTGGGAAAAGATCTTCACCAACCCTACATCCTACAGAGTGATAATATTATATACAAAGAACTCAAGAAAGTATACTCCAGAGAGTCAAATAACTCTATTAAAATGGGTAAACAAAGAATTTTCACCAGAAGAATTTTAAATGGCTGAGAAGTACCTTAAGAAATGTTCAACATCATTAATCATTAGGGAAATGCAAATCAAAACAACTCTGAGATTTCACCTCATACCAGTCAGAATGGCTAAGATTAAAAACTCAGGAGACAGCAGGTGTTGACAAGGATGTGGAGAAAGAGGAACACTCCTCCACTGCTGGTGGGACTGCAAGCTGGTACAACCACTCTGGAAATCAGTCTGGCGGTTCCTCAGAAAACTGGACATGACACTTCCTGAGGACCCTGCTCTACCACTTCTTGGCATATACTCAGAAGATTCACCAGCATGCAATAAAGAGCATGTTCTACTATGCTCATAGCAGCCTTATTTAAAATAGCCAGAAGCTGGAAAAAAACCCAATGGAGAAATGGATACAGAAAATGTGGTATATTTACACAATGGACTATTACTAAGCAATTAAAAACAATGAATTCATGAAATTTTTAGGCAAATGGTTGGAACTGCAAAATATCATCCTAAGTGAGATAACCCAATCACCAAGAATACACATGGAATGCAGTCACTGATAAGTGGACATTAATTAGCCCAGAAGCTCTGAATACTCAAAACACAATTAACATATCAAATGATTCCCAAGAAGGAAGGAGAGTGTCCTGGCCCTGGAAAGGCTTGATCCAGCATTGTAGGGGAGTACCAGTACAGAGAAATGAGAGGGGATTATTGGGGAATGGGCGGAGGGAAGAGGGCTTATGGAACTTATTGGAGGTCATCATCAGGAAAAGGGAAGGCATTTGGAATGTAAACAAAGAATATAGAAAATAAAAAAAATTGCAGATCAATATGATAAATTTAGACAAAATGATAATTTTTCTCCAGAAAGGTGATAAAGCCTTAACATTTATAAAATGTCACATTAATTCAGCAAAACTCCCACCACCCCTTTTGTCTTGCCCCAGTCTTCTCCATTGTATCCTCTTTATCGTTTATTCTGTTTTGAAACCCTTTAGAATATTTCTGCTTTAGACCTCACCACTTACTTTTCCTTCTGTCAGAGAAGTTTCTTCCTGTGCACAGATGTTTTGTGGTTAGTACTCATTTTCTCTTGGATCATTTTCTGAAATCCTGTCATTCATGTCATCTTCTCTGATTTCTTTACCTATCAGCTGCATCTTAATGGCTTTATCCTCATTAACACAAAATCACAGTCTAATATGCTAAATCTGAAAGTATTAGTTTTATTTTTACCTACTCATATGGTAAATAAATTTGTACTGGTTCAATAAATTAACTATTGTAAAAATTTTTATGAATATCCATGAACTGCTTCTACTGTGAGCATAACTCTTCCTTTACCTAAAGGAAATAACAAGAAACTAGGCTTCAAGGACATAAGAAACTTCTAACATACTTCTTTGAATGACAATGCCTTTTCAGTTTCAACATTCTTCCAAATTGTGAGAAGGAATTTTTCATTTATCTTTATATGAGGTATAAAGTTCTTCTTTTAAAAGAATCTCTGAATGTGTAATTATTCTATTATGATTGGTTGAAAAGATTAACCTTTCTTTATTTGAATGATTTCCCATTAGTCAAAAATCAGTCACCTTTTCACAATTAACTTGATAATTGAATCTTTCCTTCCATTACCAAATCAAGTTTGATTACTGTACACACAAACTTTAATAATAATTTTTTCAAAATGTTTTCCATTATTCTCTCACAGAAATTTCTTTTATTTAAAATTTGACATCATGCCATATATTTATGTCTATATATTAGAGAGTACTGGCATATTTACTATCTATCACCCCCTTTAACTAATTAAAATTTTATTTTATCAATTTTTATTGAAATAATTTTTCAAGTAGTATATTCTGATAACATTTTTCCCTCCCTTGTCTCTTCCCAGATGCTGCCAATCTCCGCACCCACCCAACAAACCAGAATAAAACAAATACAGAAAATAAAAAGAAAAATAGATAAAAACAAAGAAAAACATGAAAAATATATACACATGCACACACACACATGTGTAAATGCACATACACATACACAGACAGCATAAAAACACAAATTGTGAAACCATAATAGGCTAAAAAAAGAAAAAGGAAAAGCCCAAACAATGTATCCTGAGACAAAATATCTCCAAAATCACTGTTGAGTTCATTTCATGCTGGACATGAGGCCTCCCATAAGTGTGATTTGTATACTCCCTGAAACTCCTTTGGAGTAAACTAAATTTTCATTTGCAAGCAATCATCAACTGGAGATAGCTTCAGAGTTAGGTGTACGTGTGCTCATGTCTCCTTCCTCTCTTTGTGCTTGAACCACAACTGGCTTAAGCCTGTATGGGCCCTGCCCTTGCTGCCATAGTCTCTGTGAGTTCATATGTGCATTCAGTTCTGTTATGTCTGAAAGACACTTTCCTGTTGTCTTCCATTCCCACTAGTTTTACAATGTTTCTATATCTTCTAAAGCCCTGAGGGGAATTTTTGATGAAGACTTCCCATTTATGACCGAGTGTTCCAAGGTCTTTTTATTTTCTGCATGTTTTCCAGTTATGGCTTTCTGTGCTCATTCCCATATCTTGCAGTAAGAAGTTACTTTGAAGCTATCTAAGTGGGAGACTCGTCTATGGGTATAACAGAACTTCATTTAGGAGGCATTTTATTGCTATGTTCCTTTAGCAGAACAACAATATTTGTTTTCTCCAAGGTCCATGGCCTTTTTAGTGTCAGGATCTTGATCACCTAATCTATCAGAGCTGATGATGCGTTCCATTTCATTGAACGGGCATTAAATGTAACCAGATAGTAGTTGGTTACTCCCATTTCTTTTATGCCATAATTATACCAGTGTATCTTGGAGGCAGCTCACAATTGTAGATCACAATGTTTGTAACTGGGGCAGTGTCTGTGTTTGTCATTTGGTAAGATATAGAGGATCTTCCAATACCATTAACAGTAGTCCATAGAGGTAAAGGCTCTAGGTAGTCATCAGCTTTATTTCTCCATTTTCAATAAGTTATGTAGGTGTTGTCTTTAGCAATAGTGCCTTTCCATCAGTTCATGTAAAGCAAACAATAGTCTTAGCAACAGCCAGAATTGTACAAATGTTTCCATTGGTTCTCTTTTGGCCAACAACTCATTTAGATGTAACCTATAACAGCATTAGAGCTATCATTTGGTAGTGTCTTTCTAGAACTTTGCCTCCCTCATTATTTGGTGATACAATTTAGATTAATTTTATGTATGCATATATTTTAAGAAGTTTCTATATGATATTTCTGTATAACCCCTCAAATGCTCCTTAATGTTAGCTATTTTAAATCTGAAAATCCATGTGAATTCCATAATTTTCATTCAGTTATTTTATATTTTTTCAAATTTTCATAATTTTCAGCATTCACTATCTAAATAATTTGCTAAGTTAATACCTGATTATGTATTATGATTATGTCATTATTGGATTAATTAACATTGTGTTTTAAAACTTTATTTTTGTAAGCATATACAACTATGATCAAATTTAGTATGTTGATTTTTTTATCTTATGACTTTACTGAGGTTATCCACTACTTTTAAAATATTTGAAAACACTTTAGTTTTGTTGAGATTGAATTTCTCATTTATTTAATCTTGAGGCCTTATATAAGGACATTCTCCAATCAAAGATTAGGATTTTAAAATCTACATTTTTTTAAAAAATTTAACTTTAATAATTTTCATTTAAATATGTTATGTTTTGTATAAATTTTCCAAGGCTTGAGATTTAGTTCAATGTTTATGTTTTAATATGAATGTTCAAAAGTTTCAACACCATTTGTTAAAAGTATGTTATTTTTGTATTGAACTGTTCCATAAGAGGAATGAAACAAAAAAAAAATGTCCATACATAGATAACCTTTTTGCCAAAAGCTCATGAACAATTCAAAGTCAATGTCTACCCTGGTTAGTAGCTAAGAAGCCTTCAGTGATTGTATCTACTAAGGTATTATACCTTGTTTAATCTTAAATAATTTATTCTCACCAACAACATATGGCAAAAGCTAGTGGATTTCTGTTTCAATATTAAATTTCAATAATGTATCTTCTGTCTCTTTGTTTTAATACAATATAGTGACAAGTTAAAATAATCCTACACAGCAGAAGTAAAGATGGCCATCAGACAACAACAAAGTAATTGTGGATATTAATTAGTATTACAACCTACATAAAACTGAATCCTGTTTGTGGAGTATGCCATGAGATCTCCTTTAACCGATACTTTCAGTGCATATCTTATTGGTCTTAATTATCACAGTTGAGCTTTTTACAATATCAACTTTTCATTTTTAAAAATTATATGTATTGCTGTTTTGCTTACATGTATAGTTGTATATCACATGCATGCAACAATATATAGTTATTATTGCAATGATTTGTCTCAAGTTTTTAAAAATTTGATTCAATTATTTCTCCTAGCTTTCTCTTCAATTATTTATTTAGTTAATTTATTAGTTAGTAATTTAGTTTTATTTATTCACTTTACCTCCAGATCACTGCCCCACTCCTGGCCATCCCCCCTCACAATCCATATCCCCATCTTCCCTCCCCTTCTTCTCTCTGAGGGTGGAGAACTCCCCTGGGCATTTCCCCACCAAGACACATCAAGTCTCTGTGGGACCAGGTAATCCTCTCCCACTGAGGCCAGATAACACATCACAGCTAGAAAATCATACCCCACAGTCAGGCAACAGCATTTGGGATAGTCCCACTCCAATTGTTCAGAACCCACATGAAAACCAAGCTGTATAACTGCTACATATGTATGAAGGGCCTAGGTCCAGGCTGTGTACACACTTGTTGGTGGTTCTATTTCCTAAAGCACCAAGGGTCCAGGTTAATGAATTCTGATGTTCTTGCTGTCAAGTTCCTATCCCCTTTGGGGCCCACAATCTTTCCCCAAACTCTTCTCTAAGAGTCCCCAAGCTCCATTCTTTGTATGGCTATGGGTGCCTGCATCTGACTCAGCTGCTAGATGTAGCCTTTCAGAAGACAGCCATGCTAGTCTTCTGCCTGCAAACACAACAGAGTATCATTAATAGTGCCAGGAATTGGGGCTTGCCCATGGAGTGGGTTTCTAGTTGGACTTGTTATTTCTTGGACATTCTCTCAGTCTCTGTTCCATCCTCTGTGCCTGCATTTCATGTAGACAGGATAAATTTTGGTTTTAAACTTTTGTGGGTGTGTTGGAGTTCTGATCACTCCACTGAGGTTCCTGCTTGCCTAAAGGAGGTAGCCTCTTCAGATTTCATATACCCAATGCTGTGAGTCACAGCAACAATCATCCCCATTTGATTCTTCGGCATTTCCCGAACCAAGATCTCTTGCAAGGCTTTGAGATGCCCCTCACCTCCCCACCCTCACCAGTTGCAGATTTCCTTTCATTCTTATGGCTACCTGGCCATCTCTTCTGTCCCTCCCCATGCCTGATCCTGAAACTTCCCATTTCTCTGCCTAAAACCTTTCCACCCAGTTCCCTCCCTCTATCTACTGCCTATGACTATTTTATTCCCTCTTATAAGATTCAAGCTTCTTTTCTTGGCCCTTTCTTCTTGTTTAGCTTCTTTGGGTCTGTGGAGTACAGCATGTGTATCCTATATTTTATGGATAATATCCACTTATAAGTGAGTACATACCATGCATGTCCTTTTGGGTCTGGGTTACCTTACTCAGGATAATATTCTCAAGTTCCATTCATTTACCTACAAAATTCATTATGTCTTTGTTTTCTGTAGCTAAATAGTAGCCTATTGTGTAAATGTACTACATTTTATTTATCTATTCTTCAGTTGAGAGACATCCAGGTTATTTCTAGTTTCTGGCTATTGCAAATAAAGCTGCTATGAATACAGTTGAGAAAGGGATTTGTGGTATAGTGGAGTGTCTTTTTGGATATATGCTCAGACCCTAACCCTAACCCTAACCCTAACCCTAACCCTAACCCTAACCCTAACCCTAACCCTAACCCTAACCCTAACCCTAACCCTAACCCTAACCCTAACCCTAACCCTAACCCTATTAACGTAGAACTATTCCCAGTTTTCTGAGAAACCACTAAATGAATTTCCAAAGTGGTTAATAAAAGTAAACATTTCCTTCACTATCATGTGCTAGGACATTGTGACTCTATGAAATTATCTGAACTGCTTTCCAGAAAATAAAAACAAAACAAAAAAACAAAAAATGTGGCCTTATTTACCTTACATAGTCTATAATTTCTGCCACTTGATAAGTGTTTAGAACCAAACAAAAAAGAAGAGAGATAAACTCCAATGGGAATTTAACTTCTTGGTCTCTAAGACTGTCCATCACAGAGAAACTATGACGTAGGCTGACGTGGCTTAGTATTACTTTTATATCTTTCTTGCCTGCTGCCATGAGTACTTCAGCTGGGAGGTACCCAGAGGAGGTAAAACTTAAGTCTAGGAGCACCCCTACATTAGACATTAGAAGGCTGTTTCCTTCCAGAGACAGAAAGAAAAGATTTCCCAGCAATCCCCTCACTTTACCCCAAGCATGCTTGTGTTTTTGGTTACATTATTGTCATACAGGGCAATGCTGAAGGAAAACAGAGAAATCCACCATGAATTCAGTGTTACTTTTAATTCTGGACTTCTTCTCCTTGCTACAGTTTATACTTCAGAGCTTTCAAATAAGTGCTCTATGAATTCTTTTCCAGTTTTACAGCTATATTTAATGGGAGACACAGTGGAATTGCTTACTCAATTTCACCCAGTGCTTAGAACTACTCAGACATTTTATAGTCTCTGGCTCCTTGCTTAGGACTTTTTTTTTATGAGTCAGACTAGAAAGCTGTGAGATCATGGATTTTTGTCTCTTTTTCAATTACAACTCCAATTTGGCATATGGCAGACAATACAATTTTTTGATGAATGACTGAGTGACTCACTATGACTAATTAGAACTGAATCATTAGTTTTCTAAAAATCTAAAGCTATTGATTTATTTAAAGTTGGTAGTAAATTTTCACTTTTCCTAAACAAGACACATATATTTAATTCACATTTATAACTATAAGAACACATGAAAATATATTTCTTATGAAAATAATTATCTACAATAAATCTATTGCCTGCCCCAACTCCCACTGATAAGCAAATTTTTAACTATAAAATATTCTGTATTCCAGAATATTTTAGCTATCTCAGCTAGGTGGTAGTGATTCCCATAGACCATCCAAAAATAATTCAAAGACTTAAAATTCATCTGTCCCTCACCAACAGATTTCTTTCCTCATGTATAGGGACATGTTTATATCACCCCAAATTTAGTCATAGATCTCTGTAGGAATTAACCAGTTGTTTAGATTAAATAGTCATTATAGTTTGTTTGTAGCTATAGTTTGGTTCTATAACATGTCACCTCTCTGTGACAGCTATTTTGCAAGATGATTTTGGCTTTTTCTGTTTTGAGTTGCATCAAGAAAGGAGGACAATTTAAATGTATATGTGTATTTGTGTGTGTGTGTGTGTGTGTGTGTGTTTGTGTGTGTGTGTGTGTAAGTGAGTGTATATATGTTTAATACTCCTGATATCAGCAAAGGATCCTGATAGATTTGTAGGCTGTTCCAAAGCCAATAATTGATTAAGATGCCCATGACACTAGTTTCTAGAAGACAGTGTTTCCTCTACATTTTGCACCTTTCCTTTTTCTTCTCATCAGTACTGAAAGAACAGAAAAACTAGGAATGAATAAACAGAATATACTTTGTTCCTAAAATGAAAAATGCAAAATAGTTCATAGTAATAGTTCTTTCTTCTTTTTTCATTCAAAATATAAATTTTGCAGCATCTTACACATAGCAAGGACATAAATGGACAAATTAGGTCTGTGGGAAGGGACAGAACAGGACAGGATCACTGCTAATTACAATTTTAGGCCAATTCATGGAGCTCTGATCTTATTTTCTCTGTCTGGAAACTTATTTAATTAGATAATCATAGCAACATGGCCTTGGATGGTTAACCGGAGATGACTAGTACTTCTTTCCTAAGATACATTTTCAGCCATTAAATTTAAGCACTACTGTTTCCATGATTCATTCTCAGGAAACTAGAAGATTGTTTGACTCCCACATCAGAGTATCTAAAGTTCATTATGAATTCAACTGTATAATCCTAAGTATCCAATTTACTTTACAGAGATATTTTTTAAGCTGACATGAGTAACTGTATCAACTGCTTTTACTTGATTAAGAAAACCCCATACCCCTGATTATTAGTGAGCCCCCAATTTCTTCTAGTTAATCAATTTTTCCAGCTGGATATCTGAAGACATATGATTTCTTTTGAATTGCTTTTATTTATTTTTTGAGATGGAATTTTCTATGTTGTTCAATCTTGTTGCAAATTCATCAGACTTTCAGGTACATCATCATGTGGAATGCATTTTATTACCATTTTTTTATTTTGTTTTGTTTTGTTTTTGATACAGAGACTCATTAAGTATTACTGGCTGGCCTGAAATGGAAGCTATAGACTAGACTGGGCTCAACATCACTGAAACATACCTGCCTCTGCCTCTGCCTCTGCCTCTGCCTCTGCCTCTGCCTCTGCCTCTGCCTCTGCCTCTGCCTCTGCCTCTGCCTCTGCCTCTGCCTCTGCCTCTGCCTCTGCCTCTGCCTCTGCCTCTGCCTCTGCCTCTGCCTCTGCCTCTGCGTCTGCCTCCTAAATGCTGAGATTAAAGGCATGTGCCACCACTCCCAGCCATTTACAATTTTGTAAAACATTTCTTAGTTTATTCTCCTTCTTTTCTTGAAATTAGATACTGATTTTTCATACAGTATATTCTGATAATGGTTTCTTCTCAGCTAAAATGTCCTACATGCTCTCTACTTCTCCATCCACACATGCCCATACCCTTGCTTACTCTCTTCTCATTAGAATACAAATAGACATGTAAACATAATTTTAGAAATGAGAAAAATAAAAACAAACCAGAATATAAATAAATAAACAGAAATAAGATAGAAAAAATGTACAAAACCCCACATACAAACATTGAGACACATATTTGCACACACAGAAAATAAAAATAAAATGAGACATTACAATAATCTGCAAATGACTGAGCTTCTCAACAAATTGGGGAACAGCCCATGTGACCTTATCCACCACTGATGAGCTACTGTTTACTGAATGGTTATGGTGCAAGGTTAGTAATTATCTTCAATTACATACACACTGGTGAGACTACCAGGCTCCAGTGTACTTCTACCTTGTATTTATTTCCTTGTATTTAACCATGTAGTTTTGCTTTTGCTTTACTGAAGTTTTTTAAAATTCTTCAATGGTATGGATATTTTGAGTTCTTTTTTCTACATCTTGCTCTGGGCATCAGTCCAAACTAGATTCTACTAGCAAAGCTTCTGCTAATAATTTTTCATTTGACCTTTTCCTCTTCATTTTGATTATATTTTGTTCTACTATATTAACATAGTTTATATTTTAATTGTACTAATCTTGCTCATATTATAGGTAACACTTTCTTGTGGTTTTGAGTTATTTCTAATTCTTCCTCAACACCATTCAAGTCTTACTTTATCTTCACACTCCTGCTCCCTTAAGATTCAATTTGAGTCCTTTAAATGCTTGCCTGAATTTACAGGAAAGCCATCATAGTATTTGATTTAAGTGAGACAATCGGGAAATATGAGTTCTGCTTTGTCTTCTAAAATCCTGTCAAGGCCAGTTTATCCAGTTTAGATTGTGAACTTTGTACTCATATGCAAAAACAAAACAAAATAGATTTCTTATGGTTCTCTACATATAGAGAGAATATCTTGTATCTGTATGGATATGGCACCTGCTAATAATAAATCTGATGGTTTAGACAGGAAATAGGAGGTGGAATTTCCAAGAGGTTGAAAGGATTCTAGGAGAGTGCCAGGTTGGAGATTCACATAGGAAGTTGTGACAGGATGGATGCATAGTACCTGAGCACAGGTAAACAGCCACGTGGCAGAATGTCGATGAAAATAAATGCGTTAATGTAAGTTATGAGATAGTCAGTGAAGAGCCTATCTATATGATTGAGGTCTTTGTAAACATATTTTGAGTCTGAGTCTTATTTCTGGGAGCATGGGGCTGGTAGGAAGAACCAGACCTAGCTTCTATATTCACATGTTCTAAGTGTAATGATATAATATTGTTATTACTCTTTTGGAATGTCCATGTGGATTGAATTATGTTTATCATCTTAGCTGTCAGTGATTTAATGAGGAGGAATTTGAATGGACTATTGAAAGTAGTAACTAAGAGGAAAGTGTGTGTGTGTGTGTGTGTGTGTGTGTGTGTGTGTGTTCAGGGGGTCACAAGACATTTTTCCTTTATTTTTTCCAGACTCATTCATTTATTCCCTTAGTAAACTTTCTCCCAAACTGAGAATACAGGAGAAATTCTCAGTAGTTTCTTGAATTATTATCCTTTTCATGAATGAGTTTTAACACATCTGAAGCCATATATTACTTTTTTTGGTTTGGTTTGTTTCACATTTTTTTCTGCCTTATTTCAAGTTCATGCTTTACAATTTCCCTTGTGTACATTTTATTTATATTTTTGAAATTAAAACATAAGTTCAGAATTTCTAAGAGAAACTTTCTGTGATCCTGTTCCTTAAATAATTATTTCACAGATGAATAATGTTTATCATTATTTTATATTTATTTTATATTATTACAAGGTTTGATTTGTTTTTCATTGTATAATTTTATACTACTATAATCAAATATACCCTAAATCTATAGCATTTTTTATAACTCTTTGATATTGTCCATGTGGAACCAATTATATTTATCACCTTAACTGTTGGTGATTTAATGAGGGGAAACTTGAAGGGAATAGACTGACTATGAACATCCCAACTGCAGTAGTATAGCTAAAAGTTTCATATTTTTTGTTGCCACATTGGTTATACTACTGAATTTTACACAGTAAATACATACATATCTGAGAGTTTTCTACATGGACAGATATGTCCATTTTCCACTATCAAATTGATGCCTATCCAATCAAATTGATCCCTCTTCATTTATATAAAACCTTCATGAAGCTAAACAAGCAATTTGTACCCAAATTTGTGTAAGTTTAAACACAACTCACTTCATTGTTGTTAATATCAAATACAATATCTTCAAGTCAGGAGGTCACCTTAACCCCCTGACCAAAATATGTGTTTCTTTTACTTCTTAGACTGTGCATTAATCTAGGCAAAGTTTACATATATAAGAAAATATTAACATAAGAATTCTCAGGTCTGAGTTATGGGATCTGATGCAAGTAATTTTCCTATGCAGAATTAACTGAAATTCATATGTTCATCTAGCTTCTATAAAGATTTCTGGTTATTCATACATTTTAATTTTGGAAATGGAATGATTGCCCATTCTGTTGAGTTTTTTCCTGTACTCTCTGGAACAATTTATATTGGAGTATAATTTATAAGATATTAATGGAGTGTACAGGTAAATGTTTACAAGATATCTGAAGCCAGATGAAGGAAATCTCCAGTTGTTACCCATTAGAGGACATAAATTATCCCAAGATACCATGGGTATCCTCTGGACCCTAGGCTAGAAATAAATGAATAAATATTGGTTTTGACACACTAGTGGGGACCATTTTCTAGCATGCTACTGCTATAATCTAAAGCTTAAAATAACATATTGCAAGGATAATGTAAATGAAAAGAAGATTAAATACATTCTATAAACACTGAGATAAAACTATTTCCTGTTTTAAAGGAAGCAACATTGTTGAATACTAAACTGAGAAAAGTGAAATACCATTCTGTCCTTAAGTGACTTTGGAATAATAGCACTTACCTGAAGCCTACAACATTTGAAACCCAAGTAAGAACAATTTTGCTCCATTAAATTTCATTTTTTATAAAGTACTTCAGGTACAAGTGTGAATGGCATTATCAAAATGTTAACTTTTGTCATAACTTTTAAGTTCTTGAATTATAGTTATTAACTTAGATTATATAAATACTTTTTTAAGTTTAAGCAAATCCCACATATAATTAAACCCAAAACACTCTAAGAATAAATAACAGTTAATACTGCAAGGTTATTTCATACAATGTTCAATGACAACTGCAGCTGTGCCACTATTTAAAGCATCACTGTGAAATTAATATAACGTATTGCTTAAAATTCTATGTGCAGCTCTTGGAGAATAATTCTGAGTGGGCGTGTCTTAGTCACCATTCTCTTGCTGTGAAGAGATACCATGACCAAGGCAACTCTTATAACAAAAAGAAAGCATTTAATTGGGGGCTTGCTTACAGTTTCAGAGGTATAGTCCATTATCATAAAGGCAGGGAGGATGATGGCACACAGGCAGCCATGGTGCTGGAGCAGTACCTGATAACACTACAAACATTACAGCATGATCTAGGGGGACAGGGAAAGACTGATAGACAGACAGACAGTCAGACACAGACAGACAGGCAGGCAGGCAGGCAGGCAGCCAGGCAGGCAGCCAGGCAGCCAGGCAGGCAGGCAAGCAGGCTAGGCCTGCACAACCTTTTGAAATCTCAAGGCCCACTCCAAGTGAAAAAAACACTCATTCCAAACAAAGCCACACATAATCATGCTTTGCAATGTTTTCAAACAATTCCACTCCCTGGTGTCCAAGCATTCAAATATATAGGTTACTATGGGAGCCATTAATATTCAAATAGTCACAGAGTGGTAGAACAAAAGAAAAAATACAACAGAGAACAGCCTAAAAGAGATTTTTAGCATTTATGATTTATTTGCAAAGAATCTGCAAAATTCTGTCAATTTAGCATCTACAGGTTCAGTATAAACTTCCACCCTTTTTTCATTTCCCAATCAAAATTTCACTATCCAATAAAATAGTGCTTTTGAATTATTGGCTTTTTTTTGAAATTTATCATTGCTAGCTGACAAGTACCCCTTCAAGAACAGATAACAGTTAATTGTATAAACAGACTCATAATAACTATGTGCAATTCCTGAAAATACAGTAACTGACCTTCAAACGGCAGAGCTTATTTAAAGAGACCAATTGCAAGACAATCTTGGATAAGTGTGATAAAGGAATCTAGAAACTATAAATGACCAGTTAAGTTTTCATTCCTCTTAGGCCCTGCTGTTTTGAATTCTGGGAAAATGAATGTTATAACAACCTAATTTCATACCATCATATGGCAGTTTATTAGTTAGAAAGTTGACAAACTAAAGGAAAAGTTCTGTTGCTCACTGAACTTCATTGATTAGGACAACTCCTAAAGAATACAGTCTACAACAGAACTAAATGTACAGATCTTAAATGTAGATCTACTTCAATACCACTTACTAAATTTGTAACACACTCCTTTTTTCCCCTATATCCTTTGTTTACATTCCAAATGCTTTCCCCCTTCCAGGGTCCTCCCTCACCATATGTCCCATAAGCCCTCTTCCCTCTGCCAATTCCCCAATCACCCCCTCCCACTTCTCTGTCCTGGTAATCCCCTACAATGCTGCATCAAGCCTTTCCAGGACCAGAGCCCTCTCCTTTCTTCTTCTTGGGAATCATTTGATATGTTAATTGTGTCTTGAGTATTCAGAGCCTCTGGGCTAATTAATATCCACTTATCAGTGACTGCATTCCATGTATATTCTTTTGTGATTGGGTTACCTCACTCTCCTATTCATGGCCTCACTTAGAAAGTAAATTAGTAAGGGAGCAAAAAACAATATACTTCCACGTTTGTGAAGGCACACCTATCACTTAATACCAATACATGAAATCGATGGAAATTTTCTTCTTTTTTTATTGAATATATTTTTCATTTATATTTCAAATGTTGTACTCTTTCCTGGTTTCCCCCTCATCCAGAAAACCCCATCCTTTCACCCCCTGCTTCTGTGAAGTCACATCTTCTGTGAAGATGCCCCTCTACCCAATCCACTCCCACCTACCAACCTTTGATTTCCCCATGCTGGGGCATCTATCCAGTCTTCATAGGACCTCTCCTCCCACTGATGCCCAACAAGGGCAGCCACAAATGCTGTTGGAACCATATGTACCCCTTGGTTGATGGCTTAGTCCTTGGGAGCCCTGGGGAGTCTGGTTGGCCAACATTGTCATTCTTCCCATGAGGCTGCAAACCCCTTCAGCTCTTCCAGTCCTCCCTCCAACTCCTCCATTGGGGACCCCACACTCAGTCCAAGGTTGGCTGCTAGCATCTGCCTCTGTATCTGTAAGACTCTGGCAGGGCCTCTCAGGAGACAGCCATATCAGGCTCCTTTCGGCAAGCACTTCTTAGCACCCACAATAATGTTGGGGTTTGGTGACTGTTTATAGTTTGAATCCCCAAGTAGGACAGTGTTTTGATGGCCTTTCCTTCAGACTCTGCCCCATACTTTCTCTCCATAATTGCTACTGTGAGTATTGTGTTCCCTTTCTCAGAAAAACCGAAGCACCCTCACTTTGGTCTTTCTTCTTGAGTTTCATATTGTCTGTGAATTCTATCTTGTTTATTCTGAGATTTTGGGCTAATATCCAATTATCAGTGAGTGCATACCATGTGTGTTCTTTTACATTACTCAGCATGATACTTTCTGGTTCCATCCATTTGACTAAAAATTACAAGAAGTTATTGTTTTTAATAGCTGAGTAGTACTCCATTGTGTAAATGTACCACATTTTCTGTAGTCATTCCTCTGCTGAAGTACATCTGGGTTCTTCCCAGATTCTGGCTATTACAAATAAGGCAGTTATGAACATAGTGGAGCATGTGTCCTTATTCCATGTTGGAGCATCTTCTGGATATATGCCCAAGAGTGATATAACTGGGGCCTCAGATAGTACTATTTCTAATTTACTGAGGAACCATCAAACTGATTTCCAGAGTGGTTGTAACAGCTTTCAATCCCGCCAGCAACAGACTGTTCCTCTTTCTCTACATCCTCACCAGCATCTGCTGTCAAATGAGGTTTTCATTTTAGCCATTCTGACTGGCGTGAGGTGAAATTTCAGGCCTCTTTTTATTTGCATTTCCCTGATAACTGAGCATTTTGAACATTTCTTTAGGTGCTTCACAGCCATTCGAGTTTCCTCAGTTGAGAATTCCCTGTTTAGCTCTCTACCCCATTTTTTTAATAGGGTTATTTGTCTCTCTGGAGTCTAACTTCTTGAGCTCTATATATACATCGGATATTAGTCCTCTATTGGATGTAGGATTGGTGAAGATCTTTTCCCAAGCTGTTGGTTGCCATTTTGTACTATTGGCATTGTCCTTTTTCTTTTTTACCTTTTTAAAATTATTTTCTATATTCTTTGTTTACATTCCAAAGGCTTTCCTCTTTCCAGTTCCCCCCCTCACCATATGTCCCATAAGTCCTCTCCCCCCCCATTCCCCAATCACCCCACTCCCCACCATTTCTCTGTTTTAGTACTCTCCTACAAAACCGGATTTAGTCTTTTCTGGACCAGGGTCCTCTCCATCGCTTTTCTTGGGAATTGTATGGTTAGCTAATTGTGTCTTGAGTATTCAGAGCTTCTGGGCTCATTAATATCCACTTACCAGTAATTGCAATTCATGTGTATTCTTTTTGTGATTGGGTTGACTCACTTAGGATGATATTTTCCAGATCCAACCATTTGCCTACAAATTGCATGAATTCATTATTTTTAATTGCTGAGTAGTATTACATTGTATAAATATACCACATTTTCTGTATCCATTCCTCTCTTGAGGGACATATGGGTTCTTTCCAAATTCTGGCTATTATAAATAAGGCTGCTATGAACATAGTGGAGCATGTGTCTTTATTGCATGCAGGGGAATCCTCTGGGTACCTGCCCAGGAGTGGTATGACAGGGTCCTCTGGAAGTGTCATGCCCAATTTTCTGAGGAACTGCCAGACTGATTTCCAGAGTGGTTGTACCATCTTGCAATCCCACCAACAATGGAGGAGTGATCCTCTTTCTCCACATCCTCGCCAGCACCTGTTGTCTCTTGAGTTTTTAATCTTAGCCATTCTGACTGGTGTGAGGTGAAATCTCAGGGTTGTTTTGATTTGCATTTCCCTGATGACTAATGATGTTGAACATCTCTTAAGGTGCTTTTCAGCCATCCGAATTTCTTCTGGTGAAAATTCCTTGTTTAACTCTATACCCCATTTTTAATAGGGCTATTTGGTTCTTTGGGGTCTAACTTCATGAGGTCTTTGTATATATTAGATATTATCCCTTTGTCGGATGTGGGGTTGGTGAAGATCTTTTCCCAATTTGGAGTAACAAAAAACCCAGGATAGCTAAAACTATTCTTAACAATAAAAGGACATCTGGGGGAATCAATATCCCCAACCTCAAGCAGTACTACAGAGCAATTGTGTTAAAAACTTCATGGTATTGGTACAGCAACAGGCAAGTAGATCAATGGAATATAATTGAAGATCCAGAAATGAACCCACAGAGTTATGGTCACTTGATCTTTGATAAAGGAGATACAACCATCCAGTGGAAAAAAGATAGCCTTTTCAACAAATGGTGCTGGTTAAACTGGAGGTCAACATTCAGAAGAATGTGAATTGACCCACTCTTATCTCCTTGCACTAAGATCAACTCCAAGTGGATCAAGGACCTCCACATAAAACCAGACACACTGAAACTAATAGAAAAGAAACTGGGGAAGACGCTGGAGGACATGGGCCTAGGGGGAAAGTTCCTGAACAGAACAACAATAACTTATGCTCTAAGATCAAGAATTGACAAATGGGACCTCTTAAAATTAGAAAGTTTCTGTAAGGCAAAAAACACTGTCAGAAAGGCAAAACAACAACCGACATTGTCCTTTTACTTACAGAAGCTTTGCAATTTTATGAGGTCCCATTTGTAGATTCTTGTTCTTAGAACATAAGCCATTGGTTTTCTGTTCAGGAAATTTTCTCCTGAGCCCATGTATTCAAGGCTCTTCCCCACTTTCTTCTCTACAAGCTTCAGTGTATCTGGTTGTATATGGAGGTCCTTGATCTACTTGGGCTTGAACTTTGTACAAGGAGAGAAGAATAGATTAATTTGGATTGTTTTACATGCTGACCTCCAGTTGATTCAGCAACATTTGTTTAAAATGCTCTCTTTTTTTCTACTGGATGTTTTTAGATCCTTTGTCAAATATCCAGTGAGCATTAGTGTGTTGGTTCATTCCTGGGTCTTCAATTCTATTCCATGTCTCTTTCTGCCTGTCTCAGTACCAATGCCATACAGATTTTACCACTATTGCTCTGTAGTAGAACTTGAGGTCAGGGATGATGATTCCCCCAGAACTTCTTTTGTTGTGGAGAATGTTTTTTCAATATTTTGGGGTGTTTTTCATTCCAAATGAATTTTCAGATTACTTTTTTTAATTCTATGAAGAATTGATTTGGAATTTGGATGGGGATTGTATCGAATCTACAGATTGCTTTCAGAAAGATGGCCATTTTTACTATATTAGCCTTGTCAATCTATGAGCATGGCAGATCGTTCCATCTTCTGAGATCTTCTTCAATTTCCTACTTCAAAGGCTTGAAGTTCTTGTCATACAGATCTTTCAGATACTTGGTTAGAGTCACACCAAAGTATGTAATATTATTTGTGTCTATTATAAAGGGTGTCATTTCCCTAATTTCTTTCTCAGCCTGTTTATCCTTTGAGTAGAAGAAGGCTAATGGTTTGTTTGAGTTAATGTTATATCCAGACACTATGCTAAAGTTGTTTATCAGCTTTAGGAGTTCTCTGGTGGAATTTTTTGGGGTCACAATTAAGTATGCAATCATATCATCTGAAAATAATGATATTTTGACTTCTTTCTTTCCAATTTATATACTTTTGACCTCCTTTTGCTGCCTGACTGTTCTGGCTAGGTCTTCAAGTACTATATTGAATAGATAAGGAGAGAGTGGACAGCCTTCTCTAGTCCCTGATTTCAGTGGGATTGCTTCTAGTTTTATCCATTTAGTTTGATGTTGGCTTCTGGTTTCCTATACATTGCTTTTACTATGTTTAGTTATAGGCCTTGAATCCCTGATTACTCCAAGGCTTTTAACATGAAGGGTGTTGAGTTTTTTCAAATGCTTTTCCAGCATCTAATGAAATGACCATGTGCTTTTTTCTTTGAATTTGTTTATGTAGTGGATTACATGCATGAATTTCCTTATATTGAACCATCCCTATATCCCTGCGATAAAGCCTACTTGATCGTAGTGAAATATCGTTTAGATATATCCTTGTTTTAGGTTGGCAAGAATTTTACTCAGTATTTTTGCATCAATGTTCATAAGGGAAATTGGTCTGAAATTCTCTTTCCTTGTTTGGTCTTTCTCGGGTTTAGGTATAAGCATCAATGTGGCTTCATAGGATGAATTGGATACTGTTCCTTGTGTTGCTATTTTGTGGAATACTTTGAAGAGTATTAGTATCAGGTCTTCTTTAAAATCTGGTAGAATTCCCCACTAAGCCCATCTGGTCCTGGGCAATTTTTGTTGTTGGGAGACAGTTAATGACTGCTTCTATTTCCTCAGGGTTTATGGAAATATTTAGATGGTTTATTTGATCCTGTTTTAACTTTGGCACCTGGTATATGTCTAGAAAATTGTGCATTTCATTCAGATTTTCCAATTTTGTTGGGTATAAGCTTTTATAATAGGATCTGATGATTTTTTGAATTTCCTGTTTGTGTTATTATGTCTCCCTTTTCATTTCTGATTTTGTTAATTTGGATATTGTCTCAGTGCCCTCTGGTTATTCTAGCTAAGGGTTTATCTCTCTTGTTGATTTTCTCAAAGAACCAGCTCCTGGTTTTGTTGCTTCATTGTATAGTTCTTTTTGTTTCTATTTGGTTGATTTCAGCCCTGAGTGTGATTATTTCCTCCCATCTACTCTTCTAGGGTATATTTGCTTCTTCTTGTTCTAGAGGTTTCAGGTGTGCTGTTAAGCTGCTAGTTTATGCTCTCTCCATTCCTTTTTGGAGGAACTTAGCACTATGAATTTCCCTCTTAGCACTGCCTTCATTGTGTCCCATAAGTTTCGGTATGATGTGTCTTCATTTTCATTAAATTCTAAAAAGTCTTTAATTTCTTTCTTTATTTCTTTCTTAATCAAGTTATTGAATAGAACATTTTTCAGCATCCATATAGGTGTGTTTTCTGTTGTGATTTTTGGAACTTAAGACCAGTCTTATACTGTGATTATCTGTTAGGGTGCATGGAATTATTTCAATATTCCTGTATCTGTTGAGGCCTATTTTGTGACCAATTATATGGTCAGTTTTGGAGAAGGTGAGAAGAAGTTATATTCTTTTGATTTAGGATAAAATGTTCTATAAATATCTGTTAGATCCATTTGGTTCATAACTTGTTAGTTTCACCGTGTCTCTGTTTAGTTTGTGCTTCCCTGATCGGTCCATTGAGCAGAGTATGGTGTTGATGTCTCCCCCTATTATTGTGTAAGGTGCAATATATGCTTTGAGCTTTAGTACAGTTTCTTTTATGAATGTGGGTGCCCTTGCATTTGGAGCATAGATGTTCAGAATCAAGAGTTCATCTTGGTAGATTTTTCCTTTGACCAGTATGAAGTGTCCCTCCATATCTGCTTTGACAACTTTTGGTTGAAAGTCAATTTTATTGTCACTCCAGCTTGTTTTTTGGGACCATTTACTTGGAAAATTGTTTTCCAACCTTTGACTCTGTTCTGGTCCAATCTGTTTGGAGTTCTGTAGTCTTCTTGTAAATTCATGGACATCTCTCTCTTTAGGTTAGGAAAGTTTTCTTCCATAATTTTGTTGAAGATATTTGCTGGCCATTTAAGTTGTATGTCTTCACTCTCATCTATACCTATATGGTCTTCTCATTTTGTTCTAGATTTCCTGGATGTTTTGGGTTACAAGCTTTTTGTGTTTTGCATTTTCTTTGAGTGTTGAGTCAATGTTTTCTATGGTATCATCGGCACCTGAGATTCTTTCTCCTATCTCTTGTATTCTATTGTTGATGCTTGCATCTATGACTCTTGATATCTTTCCAAGGTTTTCTATTTCCAGAGTTGTCTCCCTTTGTTATTTCTTCATTGTTTCTACTTTCATTGTTAGGTGTTGTTCTGTTCCTTCACTTGTTTGTTTATATTTTCCAGTAATTCTTTAAGAGATTTTTGTGTGTCCTCTTTAAGGGCTTCTACCTGTTGACACATGTTCTCCTGTATTTCTTTAAGGGATTTTTGTGTTTTCTCTTTAAGGGCTTCTACCCATTGACCCATGTTCTACTGTATTCCTTAAGGGAGTTATTTATGTCCTTCTTGAAGTCCTCTATCAGCATCATGAGATGTGATTTTAAATCCAGATATTGCTTTTCCAGTGTGTTGGGGTATCCAGGACTTGTAGTTATGAGAGAACTGGGTTCAGATGGTGCCATGTTGCCTTGGTTCCTGTTGGTAATGTTCTTACATTTACCTTTTGCCTTCTGGTTATCTCTGGTGTCAGCTGGTCTTGCTGTCTCTGACTGTGGTTTATCTGTCCTGCAAACCTATGTGTCTGTACTCCTGGTAGACCCATTCTCTCTGTGCACACAGGTATGTAGGCACTCTTGGAGGACCAGCTCTCTTGTGGTGCTATTTGCATAAGTAGTTCTATGGCCCAGGATCAGCTCTGTACTCTCAGACCTCTCAGCACTCTTGCAAGGTTAGCTATCTCCCTGTGCTACCTAGATATGGCACTCTGTGGCAGAGGATGCTACCTAGCAGTAGACAGAAACCAGAGCACTCCCACATGAGGGTTCTGGACAGGTTCCTCTGAGCTGCAGGGGTGGTCCTACCTTTGTTCACAGGCCTTTCCACATTTCTGTGGACGGACCAGTGGCAGAAGGGGCAGAGGGAACAGAAGAGTTGTGGTAATTTTACTATTATCAGCCATCATCTAGCCTTAGTGTGGCAGGGGATTTGGTGGTTGATGGGTCTCAAGAACCCCTGGGCCCCCAGCAGCAGCTCTGGAACTCCAAAGTTGGGAAAGATTTCTTACCAACTGTTCTGAGTGCAGTGGGTTCCCTAGAATGGATCAGGATCTGGTGTCTTCACTGGAACAGACCTGCCAAGAGTCTGCCTCAACAAAAAGGACCAGCAGCAAAAAGCAAAAGTTTCCTTCTATTAAACAAGCATATTCTTGATTTTAATTATTTTCTTAAAAGCACAGTACATTAAGGATCCAATGTCATTTAGTGTATCCTGTGCTCCTATCTTGAAATCTAGATGTGTAGTTAATTTCACCATTGAATTATATTTTAGTGAGTCATAGGTTATTAAATAAAATAGGACCTACGGTGAAGGTTTTGGTTAATTGTCAAAATGTATGAGAGTCTCATGGAGTTTTACCCCTGGATGAAAATGGGTGGCTGAGGTGCAGGTTTTGGTTAATTGTCAAAATGTATGAGAGTCTCATGGAGTTTTACCCCTGGATGAAAATGGGTGGCTGATGGGGGATGGAGAATCAGTTTTCACCTGGAATGTGGCTCCCACAAGTTTATTCATGTTCTAGTATATTGTATTATACTTGTGCATATGACACACAGGTAGCACTAAACAGACTCAGAATATTTCTTTTAAAAATATAAAGATGAGCAAGAGTAATTGGGAAAGGAAGTAGAGGGCTTATAAGAAAGAGATCTTAAAGGAGAGCAAAGATGTATTAGTTCAAAATGTATTATATTCATGTCTAATATCAAACCATACTTTTACTATTATCAGCCATCATCTAGCCTTAGTGTTCTTAATGTATTAAATTGTTTCATAGGAATAGACAGGTAAGGTACAGCAGGACAATATTAGTAATAACTATGTGAGTAGAAAAGCAGAGTAGACAAAAAAAGCTTACAGGAGGTTTCTGATTTCAAATATTGCCAAGATTTTGCCCTTCTGGTTTCTTTCATAGAAGCCTTAGATAAGTGCAATAGAATTGTGTTCACCAAATACAGTAGAAAATAAGACAGTATGTTCAGTAATGCTTCAACTAACAGAAATGAGTAAAATTTGTGACTAGTATGACCTCCAGAACAAATAAAGCATGCATTGAAGAAAAATGTAGTTTAATATAAACATACTTAAGGTTTATTTTAATTTGAGATTATAATTACATTTCTCTCTTCCTGTTCCACCTTCATTAATACATCTCTTTATTATTCTTCAAATCAGATTCACTTTTCAGTAGTTATTTTGTATTTGAATATACATACATGTATATATGCCTACTTATATCCTGATCAGTTCATAGACTATTACACACATACACACACACACACACACACACACACACACACATATATATATATATATATATATATATATATATATATATATATATTCAATGATGACTATTTGACACACACTGGACAACTAATTAGTGGTATCTTCCTTGGGGAAGACCACCTTTCTCACTCATTGCTTTCCTCAGTTGCCTATCATTGTGGTGGATTGAGATACCCTGGACTTAACCCCTTTCCTATTAAGCATATATCATATTTTTTCAGCTCACATTAGGGCAGTCATGTTGGTGAGAATACCTAGGTGTAGCTTCTAAAACTCCTAGGAGGCACAGTCTCACAGCAAACTCCCTGATATTCTGGCCTTTACAATCTTCTGCAGTTTTCAGAACTCTCCCTGAGCCTTGGGATATGGGTATTTTGTAAATGTATTCATTAGGACTTGGATCTAGGAGTCTACATTTTGATTGGTTTTGGTTTTTTTGTATAAGTCTCTGTCAGTCATAGAGAAGCTGCCTTGAGTAGGAGTGCATATTATATGAGGTTATAAGGACAAAAGTTTATAGATTGTTAGGGAGTATGCTGGTTTAGTAAAGGAAAAGGTGGTAGATTCTCCTCTAATAAGCATGTCTTCAGGGGCACCAAGTAGTTAGCTATGTTTCCAATGCCACACATGGTCTCCCTTCTCATGAGTAGGTCTTCAGTCCAATCAGAGAACTGTTGGTTAAAGCTAAGATATAAATGTACAATGTGGATTATCTTGTCATGTGAGATGTTGAAGTTGTTCATAGGTGTCAAATTGGGTAGGACTGTTGATTGCTTTATTCCCTTGGAAACATATATAGATTTCTGGTATTATGAATGCTGGTCCTCAGGGAGGGAACATTCAGTTAAATTAGTGTTCCTGGGTTCTGAAGTGGATGGTGTCTTTAGCAATAGAGATTTACCTTCTACCTCTGGTGAGTATCAAAAGGTAATGGCAATAGGCTGTATGTTTTTGAAAGACTCTTGTTGAGCCCTGATCAACAATTTAAAATAGAAATTTCCAGGTCTGGTATTGGGGATTTTGTTACTTGGACTTGGCTCTCAATATGATCATTTCTGTTCTATCAATTAACCTGGAATACTCATTATTTCAAATTCTTTCCACTTAATAGTGCAGTATGTCTGAGAAAGTTAAAGGAAAACATATCATAGGAATATCAATAGGAAAATTTATATAAATATTCTAGATAATTATTACAAAAGAACTCAAAGTATGCCAAGAGGACATAGCTCATAAAAGTAATTTTTATCCATCATTTTGTTTTCCATTTGCTGTTACTTGTGAGTTAAGACCTTATCTTTTTCAGACAGTAATAATACTGAGAGCAAGTTACCAGGAAAATTAATTAAGAGTTGGAATTATAAACAGCATCAAGAAGCTTAACACAGATATGTGTCTCATTGTTTTTTATTAAAATAAATTGAAATTATTTATCTTCAATTGGTAACAATATAAATGGAAACACTTGAAATTTCCTTTGAATATGTAATGAAGAAATTACCATAACACCCACTTTTATATACTGTACTATTCTCAGCACTGAGAAAAGCCCATGAAAATAACAACACCTTAATTAGTGAGTGTTCAATGATAAATTGGAGAAAGTTGCTCTGGGATATAGGAGGAGGTAGAGAGAAGATAGTAGATTGGTTTAAAAGTCTTTCAAGTCTCTATTACATGTTTTCAAGCACAAATGTGTATTGAATTGTTAAAAAATGTGCAGATCAAAAGAAATAAGATTCACTGAATACCATGGTAAAATCTAATTAAAGGTTGTGGTTCATTTAGTATCCTAATCAACACTACTTTATCTATCAATGCAAATTTGAAACTTCATTTTACTGATGCTTCTTGTGATATAAAAAAAGCAATTAAATCAGCTACCAAATTTTATTTATCAATACCCTTAAATATGTAAGCTATAAAAAATAAGCTATATTCCTTAAGATGTTCTTTTCTAAGGAGTTGTACCACCCTAGAATTGTGAATCAACGTATTTACATAATTACATCAGATACTATACAGAATTTAGTAATGATAGCTGTGTGCAATAAATACATGGAGCATTGTTTCCAGTGGAAACCATGGTAACTGATCAGTTACTGTTTCAACCTGCCACCATAGCTGAGAATGGAACAAAGAAAAAGATATCTATCATCACACAAGACAAACTGCAAATAACAGAAGGTTAGGATTTATTTATAATTTAGCTAAAGTATTGTTTCAATTACAGCCAAATTTTCCCTGTGATTAACTTATACATACAGATATAAATATGAATGTGTATATGGGGATAATTAAAAAGGACACACAGAGAACATAATATTAAAATATTTTATTAGTGATTTTATTTTATGGGGAGAATTATAGTGTTAAGGAACAAAATAATTTTTTGGAAATCGATAAAATAGTAACCACAGTCTTGATTTTCACCCTATTAAAAGGACTTGAGAACATCAATGCTGATCTTTTATATGTGAATCTCTCTTTAAATATTCTAAGATGAATTGTCTATCTTGTACTACTAATTTCTTTGTTGGAAAGGAAAATGTAGGAAAGTCCTCTAAAGCTCAGGAATGAATGAATGAAAATTTGCCTTTGAAAATCTAACCATTTCATTCTTATACTGGTCCATATGAGACAATCCCACATCATGACATGTGCAGCACTATTTTGAAAGTTTGGTATTATGATACATTTTTGAAAGTTTGTTATTACAATACATTACAACACAATACCATCTTATTCCTGGCTAACCCTCATCAGTGAGGATACAACTCAAAATACAATCTTGTCATGTAAAACATCTTTGAGATCACTTAAATATATTATCATATCCTCAAATAGTGATATTTTGACTTCTTCCTTTCCAATTTGTATACCTTTGACCTCCTTTCGTTGTCTAATTCCTCTGGCTCGAGCTTCAAGTACAATATTGAATAGGTATAGAGAGTGGGCAGCCTTGTCTAGTCCCTGATTTTAGTGGGATTGCTTCAAGTTTCTCTCCATTTAGTTTGATGTTGACTACTGGTTTGCTGTATATTGCTTTTACTATGTTTAGGTATATGCCTTGAATTCCTGATTTCTCCCAGACTTTAACCATGAAGGGATGTTGAATTTTGTCAAATGCTTTTTCAGCATCTGATGAGATGATTATGGGTTGTTTTTTTCTCTGAGTTTGTTTATATAGTAGAATACATTGATGGATTTCTGTATATTGAACCATCCCTGCATCTCTGGGATGAAGCCTACTTGATCATGAAGGATGATTGATTTGATGTGTCCTAGGATTCCATTTGCAAGAATTGTATTGAGTACTTTTGCATCAATATTCATAAAGGAAATTGGTTTAAAGATCTCTTCCTTTATTGGGTCTTTTTGTGGTTTAGGTATTAGCTTAACTGTGGCTTCATGGAACAAATTGTGTAGTGTTCCTTCTGTTTCTATTTTGTAGAATATTTTGAAGAGAATTGTGATTAGGTCTGATAGAATTCTAAGTTAAAACCATCTGGTCCTGATTTTTTTTTGGGGGGTGGGAGACTGCTAATGACTGATTCTATTTCCTCAGGGCTTATGGGACTATTTATATGGATTATCTGATCCTGTTTTAACATTGGTACCTGGAATATGTCTAGAAATTGTCCATTTCATTCAGATTTTCCGCTTTTGTTGAGTATAGACTTTTGTAGGAAGATCTGATGATTTTTTGAATTTCCTTTCTTTCTGATGTTATGTCTCCCTTTTTATTTCTGATTTTGTTAATCTGGATACTGTCTTTGTGCCCTCTGATTAGTCTGGCTAAGGGTTTATCTATTTTGTGATTTTTCTCAAAGAACCAGCCCCTACTTTTGTTGATTTTTTTTTTTTTGTATAACTCCTTTTGTTTCTACTCCGTTGATTTCAGTTTGATTATTTCCTGCCATCTACTCCTTTTGGGTATATTTGGTTTTGGTTTTTTTTTTCTAGAGCTTTTAGATGTGCTTTCTCTGGTTTCTCTTTTGGAGGCACTTAGAGCTATGAGTTTTCCTCTTTGCACTACCTTCATTATTTCCCATAAGTTTTGGTATGATATGACTTCATTTTAATTAAATTCTAAAGGCCTAGCAGATGATATGATAGTATACTTAAGTGACCCCAAAAATTCAACCAGAGAACTCCTAAATCTGATAAAAAAAATTCAGCCAAGTGACTATATATAAAATTACCACAAACAAATCAGTGGCCTTCCTCTACTCAAAGGATAAACAGGCTGAGAAAGAAATTAGGGAAATGAGACCCTTCACAATAGTCACAAATAATATTACATACCTAGGTGTGACTCTTACCAAGCAAGTGAAACATCTGTATGACAAGAACTTCATGAAGAAAGAAATTGAAGATCTCAGAAGATGGAAAGATCTCTCATGCTCATGGATTGGCAGGATTAATATACTCAAAATGGCCATCTTACCAAAAGCAATCTAAAGATTAATTGCAATCCCTATCAAAATACCAACTCAATTATTCACAGAGTTAGAAAGAGCAATTTGTACATTCATTTGGAATAAGATGGTACAACCGCTCTGGAAATCAGTCTGGCGGTTCCTCAGAAAATTGGGCATGACACTTCCAGATGACCCTGTCATACCACTCCTGGGCATATACCCAGAGGATTCCTGTGCATACAATAAAGACACATGTTCAACTATGTTCATAGCAGCCTTATTTATAGTAGCCAGAAGTTGGAAGGAGCCCAGATGTCCCTCAAAGGAAGAATGGATACAGAAAATATGGTATATTTATACAATGGAATACTACTCAGCAATTAAAAATAATGAATTCATGCAATTTGTAGGCAAATGGTTGGATCTGGAAAATATCATCCTAAGTGAGTTAACCCAATCACAAAAGAATACACATGAAATGCAATCACTGATAAGTGGATATTAATGAGCCCAGAAGCTCTGAATACTCAAGGCACAATTAGCAAATCAAAAGATTCCCAAGAAGAAGGAAGGAGAGGACCCTGGTACTGAAAAGACTGGATCTAGTTTTTAGGAGAGTACCAGAACAGAGAAATGGTGGGGGGTGGGATGATTGGGGAATGGGTGGGGGGAAGAGGATTTATGGGACATATGTTGAGGGGGGAACTGGAAAGGGGGAAAGTATTTGGAATGTAAACAAAGAATATAGAAAAAATAAAAAAAAAACTCAGAATAGAAAAAACTATTTTCAACAATAAAAGAACTTGTGGGGAAATCACCATCCCTGACCTCAAGCTGTACTATAGAGCAATAGTGATAAAAAAAAAAAACTGTATGGTACTGACATAGAGACAGGCAGGGATTATCAATGAAATAGAATTGAAGACCCAGAAATGAATATACACACCTAAAGACACATGATCTTTTCAAAAAAAGCTAAAATCATCATCTAGTGGCAAAAAGACAGCATTTTCAATCAACTAAACGTCAACATATAGGAGAATACAAATTGAAATATTTTATCTCCTTGCACAAAGCTCAAGTTCAAGTTAATCAAGGACCTCCACATAAAATCAGGCATAGTGAAACTAATAGAAGAGAAAGTGGGAAGAGCCTTGAACACATGAGCACAGGGGAAAATTTCCTGAACAGAACAACAATGTCTTATGCTCTAAGATCAAAGTCCAAGAAGAAGGAAGGAGTGGCCCCTGGTTCTGGAAAGGCTCAGTGCATCAGTGTAGGGTAATACCAGAACAGGGAAGTGGGAAGTGGTGGATGGGGGAATAGGGGGAGGGAAAAGGGCATATGGGACTTTTAGGGAGCGGGGAGCCAGGAAAGGGGAAATTATTTGAAATGTAAACAAACAATATATCGAATAAAAAAATAAAAACTAGACAAATGGGACCTCATAAAATTGCAAAGGTTCTGTAAAGAAAGGACACCATCAATAGGACAAAACAGTTACCAAGAGATGGGGAAAATATCTTTACCAATACTATATCCAATAGAAGGCTAATATCCACTATATACAAAGAACTCAAGAAGAGTTCAGAGAATCAAATAACCCTATTAAAAATGAGGTATAGAGCTAAACAAAGAATTCTCAACTGAAGTATATGGAATGGCCAAGAAGCAACTAAAGAAATGTTCAACATTCTGAGTTATCAGGGAAATGCAAACCAAAACAACCCTGAGATTCTACTTCACACCAGATAGAATGGCTAAGATTAAAACTCAGGTGACAGCTGACATTGGCAATGATGTAAAGAAAGAGGAACATTTCTCCATTGATGGTGGGACTGTAAGCTGTTACAACCACTCTGGCTATCAGTCTAGCAGTTCCTCACAAAATTGGATGTAGTACTACTACCTGAGGACCCAGTTATACCACTCCTGGACATATACCCAAAATATGCTCCAACATATAGCAAGGACACATGATCCAATAGCAGACATTTTATAATAGCCAGAAGCTGGAAAGAACCAAGAGGTCCTTCAACAGAGGAATGAATACAAAAAATGTGGTACATTTACACAATGGAGTACTACTCAGCTGTTAAAAACAATGAATTTATGAAATTCTTAGACAAACGGATAGATAGAACTAGAAAATATCATCCCATATACATATAGTCACCAAAGGCAGACACTACTGTGGACTGAGCACAGGGTCACCAATGGAGGAGTTAGAGAAAGAACATAAGGAGCTGAAGGGGTTTACAACCCCATAGGAAGAACAACAATATCAACCAACCAGAACCTGGCCCCTGAGCTCCCAGGGACTAAATCACCAGCCAAGAAGTACACATGGAGGGACCCATGGCTCCATCTGCATATGTTGCAGAGGATGTCCTTGTTGGGTATCAATGAGAGGAGAGGCCCTTGGCCTTATGAAGGCTCAATGCCCAAGTTTAGTTTAATGCAAGGGCAGGGATGCAGGAGTGGGTAGGTGTATTGGGGAATGCCCTCATAAAAGCAGGGGAGGAGGACTCTATAGGGGATTTCTGGGGTGGGATGGGGAACCAGGAAAGTGGATAACATTTGATTTGAAATGTAAATGTAAATAAATAAAATATCCAATAAAATATTAATATTAAAATATTAAACTTATACATGTGATGTACAATGTACCAAACAAATGGACTGTTGACTCCTTGAGAGAAACCATTTTGCCTTTTTCTTATTCAGAAGAGGAATATTAAGACTTAGTTTGTTCTCCATATAACACTACAAGTAGTCTTTCCCTAAAATATAAAAATACAAATAAAAAACAGGATATATCCCCCTGCCTGTGTTTCACTCCTACATAGAGTGATCTGACCAATATAGTTATAGTTATTGAAAGGCCTGTCAAAAATCATATCCTGTGATATCCGCTCAAGCCACAGTTCAGACAGCTAGCTTCTCAAATGATATGTTTCTCTTGTTTCATTTCAGTAACCTGAGGCCATGGTGATATACAGAATTGCTTCTCAAACTTTACTGTGCGAATACATGCCCCCCTGAGGACCCTTGTCTCTTCTTGGTTATATTGCAATTCTATTTTTAATATTGTCATTGGGATAAAAACAAAATTCTTCAATTTTGATTTAGAAGGCATTGGATAATACCTGAGAAATGCACATTTGTGGAAAACTGTTGATCTATTAGAACTCCAAACTTTGAAATAAAGGAGCTGACTCTAAACTGTGGGACTACCTTTTAATCATGGCATATAAGCAGATAATTTCAATGGTTTCCTCATGTATAGATGTGGTGTGTGTGTGTGTGTGTGTGTGTGTGTGTGTGTGTGTGTGTGTGCTCTACAACAGATATCTAAATATATAATTAGGATATATATATATACATATATATATATATATAAACACATACATGCTTATTTAACTCTTATGGCAGCTTCCATAAGGGTTATGTAATATAAAAATTATAAGTGGTACAAAGTAAGGACCTAACAACTGTTTTATTACCAAATTACATTATATGACATCATATCAGTGGAAGCTAGATGTTTGCTTTATAGTCAGAAAACAATTGCCAATTTTTCAAAATGTCTTGTGAGACAAATTTTCTCCCATAGCACTGTACAGATGTTTAAAAAAACTCTATATATGATTTAACATTTATAAACATTAAATTTCATCTTGTTAGCTTTGGCCAGCATTCCAGCCTGTCAAAATTGTTTTAAATTAAGACTGGTTAGTCAATGTGTTAGCTATTGCTCCCAGCTTTATGCCATCTGCAAATTTGATAATACACCTTATATGCCATTATGTATATCATTAAAATATTGAGGAGGAGAAGACCAAGGTCAGAGACATTTTGCATTTTGTTTTGAAGAAAGGAAAAGCCATGGGATAGAGAAAGATGAAGTTATTCAACAAAGTTTAAATCCACATAGCTGAATATCATCCAGTCAACAAGTTTTAATTTTTTTCCTTACCCAGATTTCATGAAAAACATAAATAAATAAAGAGTATGGTGTAGATGTAATCTTCTTGCATCTAAAACTCAAAAGTTAAATAGAAGCACTTACTTTCCCCCTTATTGAATTTTTTGTGAGTACATGCTATCTCTTAACAATTGTCATTTCATTATAAGTGCTTAATCACAATCTATTAACAATCTACTTTGTGCTATCAGTGAAAAAATATTAATCTGACTCAGTGCAATCATGTGTAGTTTGTGACTAAACTGTTACAATATATTTTCTAATATTCTCAAAACTTTATGCACATGTTTAACACCTGCCCACACCTTTCCTGTACTATGGCCAGTAACTCTGAAGACAAAGTCATTTGGGTAATGGTCTTTATAGAGTTTAAAGTTTGCCTTCTCTTTAATCATTTCTCTTCATGTTTTAGGTTTTTGTACCATTTCTGTCAAAGTAGAAAATAAATATAAATGTAACATTTAATTAATTCTGGTTATTTCTTCTGTGATGTCTCTTATTTTGAAAATACTCTTACAGTCAAGATTAGAGATCTTCCTGAATCATCATCACAAATCTTACAAATGACCTATTCTCAAACATTGTATTATACATCACTGTTCTTTATAATAAGTTGATTTTGCCTGGTTTTTAAAAATGTATATATTTTCAGGTACAATGTAATGTTATAGCATACACATTAGAAAATAGTGAAATCTTACTCATCTGTAAATTCTAAACCATTGGCACCGGCACATTGAACTAAAACTTTTCTCTAACTTTTTTGTGAGGCCTTTAAGAATAATATCTTATGCAAAATTTTTAATGTGAATATTGTAAAATTACACACACCTTTCATGAGTATCTGATACTTTGGAATCTCAAGAGGGAAATTTAAATTTGCTTGTCTGCTCTAAACAGCCAATAAAATAAAACATACTCAAACATCTCCTACACAGATGTATATCACTGGGTTAGGGCAGATTTCTTGATTGCAGACATATGTATGGCTTCACCATTTCATCATAGGTACCTCTGTAATAGCCCAGGGCTGAACATCAATTCTCAAACAAAACTGGTCTCATTTGAAAAACAGTGATGGAGATCATGATCGAATTGGGATCAGTGCTTCTTGGAAATGTTTGTGAGGCAAAAGTTCCAAATAAAATTTCTATCAGCCTCAACAGGGAACAACTGACACCAAGACATAGACATAGCTAGACTTCTATCTTAGAGTCCCTCCTCTCTCTCTTTCTTTCTCTCTCTCTCTCTCTCTCTCTCTCTCTCTCTCTCTCTCTCTCTCTCTCTCTCTCTCTCTGTGCATACATGTTTGTGTGCCCATGTGTAAGATGGTAAGATGATTAAGATGATTAAAATAACATGAGGTAAATCAAATAAATTAGAATATCTTTTATCTTATTCATTCCAGGGAAATTACATATATACAGAGATGAATGGAGACTGTGTAATCATAAAACTTGGGCCCAAGGAAGAATGGAAATTAGCCCTAGGTCATACAACTGGTAAGTGTTCAATCGTGGGTGTCAGCTCAGGCTATGGATTCCAAGAATCCATATGCTCAAGAATGGAAGCACTAAGGCAGGCAAGAACAGAACTGCAGAACAGGAAATATGTCTAGGATGTAGAGTGATGCAGAGATTTTGACAAACAGTCTTGATTCTTTTTAAAAAAATTTGTACCTACATTCATAATAACCCTTTTTCCCCTCTCTCCACTCTCCTCTCTTCCCCCCTCTCTCTTTGCTATCACAAAGATGCTTTGGAGGTTAACTTTTCATCTAACTTATAAAGAACAAAGAGATCTTCAGAAATTTTGGAAAGTCCAAGAAATTGAACCAGTATCCATAAAGCCATGATAAATTCTATTCAGTATGGAAATTTCTATGAGATCCCTGGATTCAACTTTTCCAGTGCCTTGGATACTCAGTAATCCAAAACTGGACAATAAAGCCCCTCTTCACATAAACTTGAAACACTAAATGCCTGTACCTCCCTGTCTATACGAAGAGCTTCTATGCCAAGACATGGGTGTTACTTCTATCTCTTAATCTCCTCTAAGTAGGATTTGGGTCACATTAAGGATACTAGACATGAGAAAATCCATATAATATCATCATTAAAACAGCTATCTCAGAGACACTGGCTCAAATGGTACTAAAAAAGTTAAACACATATAAGACAAATCTTTAGATATCCATATCATCCTTTTATTGTATTTCTGTTAATGTAGACTCAGGAATTAGTTTATACTTGGGTCTGATACAATTTTGCTCTGTTTTGTTGTCCATGATGGTCCAATTTTGGGCACTGAGAGGTTTTGGGTTTTTTTTTTCAGTTTGTTTCTATGTCCTTTAGACATTATCTTTCTTTAGAAATTCAATCCATATCACATGCAAGCTCATGATACAACACTATTCCTGAGTGAACTCTCCAAGAAAAACTGTTCAAAAATGGATGCTATCTCAGGTATTGTTCTCTTTTAATATAATTACTGAGTGATGAATGCTCAGTGTATATGTCATCTGTCTTGTATTTTTCCTATAGCTTCCTTTAACATTAATAGTCATTTTATTTGTTAATATTTCAAACTAGATCTACCAGTCTGGTTAGCCCTTACCATCCCATTTTCCCTCTCTCCTTCCCCATTTCCTCTGTGAGGATGCTCCTCTACCCATTTACCCACTCCCACCTCACTACTCTAGCAACCCCCTATGCTGGGGCATCAAGCCTCCACAGTACAAAGTAACTCTCCTCCCATTGATGTCAGGTAAGGGCATCCTCTAAAACATATGTATCTGGGTCCCTCCATGTGTACTCTTTGATAGGTGGTTTAGTGTCTGGGAGCTCTGGGGGATCTGGTTACTTGATATTGTTATTCCTATGGGGTTGCTATCCACTTGCAAGCTGAAGGGGACTTAAAGGTTTGGATTCTGCTTCACATGTTTATTTAAAAATATATACTGATAGTGTTGAAAGGTCAGATGAACAATCTCTCTTTATGTGGCAGAGCAAGCATAGACAGAACTTTGCAGTCTATAAAGCATCTCACAGAACCTCCTTTATTGCCAACACAATCTGTCACTGACTTTAGAAACAACAATTGCATCATTTCATTTCTCACTCTCAAGAAGTATCTGGCCCTGACCTCATGGAGACAAATTTTATTTTTTCCATATGCTTCCAAAGATGTATTAGTCTCAGAAGTCAATTATTAGAAGAAAAATTATATCCAGGAAAGAAAATAGAAATCATGGATCTTAGAGAATATAAGCAGAAGGAAAGTCAAAAGTATTTTGAAGTTGTTATTGATTATTTTTCTAGTATGAAAACAAAAGGCTTACCACTCCTAAATTAAAGAATTGGGGTAACATTAAAACACATTTTTATCTATGTAAGTAAAGAAGTTTTGTGTGGATGAATTCTAAAATTACTAATAAAATGCATTATTGTTTAAGGGTCTTATTCACTTGAACTTGGCTCTAAGATATTGCCCCTGAAACCAACATTTTCATCCATAATTTGTTCCAATGCTATTTTTCAAATATAGTTGTCAAGTTAAAATTGCACATAATACATAAAGTTTTATAAGTTTATATATATATATTTACACTAAAATGTTCATAGTCTAGGTGATAATAATTCATATTCAACACATCCCAAAGTGTTCTAGTATGCCCTTTTAAATTTTTGTTTTGTTTTGTTTCAGACAAGGTTCTTTTTCTCTGTAGTTTTGCCTATTCTAGAACTCACTTTGTAAATAAAGCTGGCCTAGAACCCTTCTGATTTGTTTGTTTCGTGTGTGTGTGTGTGTGTGTGTGTGTGTGTGTGTGTGTGTGTGTGTTGTACCTTTTATGTGTGGTAAGCACTCAACATGAGATTTACTCTTAATGAAATTTCATCAGACAATACTTACTCTATAGTGCCTAAATATATGTTGTATAGTACACATAGCAACAATACTCATTTAGTATATAAATCTATCTATAAATACATAGCTAGTATACACTTCATGACAGAAAACACTTGGTTACCATTTCAGGATGCACAGCATTGGTGATTATATTTTGTGATTTGAACAGCTCATATCTCAGTGCTTAGAACAACCATAAAATTCTTAGAATATTCACAGTTTCTACAGTATGATTATGGAAATGAAGGAACACGTTTCTGGTGATCTCTAGTATCTAATCAACGAAACACATGCCACAAACACTCTAGTTTGTGGATCTATCCATTATCCTCATTATTTTAGTTTTGCTTCCCCCTATTCTTCATTCATTCATTCATTCATTCATTCATTCATTCATTTTACCTTCCTCCTCTTCTCCCAGTTCAACTTTTACAAGTCCTTCCCACATTACCCCTTCCCCTTCTCAGAGAAGCAGATGTCCCCCTTGGTAACACTGCGTTGGGATATCAAGTCACAGCATGACAAAATACTTCCTCTCTCAGTGAGGACCAACCTGGAAGTCTAGGTAGGAAAAGAGAATCCAATGGTAGGCAACAAAAGCCAGAGACAGCTCCTTCTCAAATTGTTACTGGACCCGTATGAAGACCAAGCTGCACATCTGCACATATATATATATATATATATATATATATATATATATATATGTAGTGGTACTATATCTAGCCTAAGCATGTTCTTTGCTTCTTGGTTTAGTCTCTGTGAGCCCCCATACGCCTAGGTTAGTTGATCATGTCCATCGTGTGGCATCCTTGACCCCTCCATCTTGCTCAATCCCATCTCCCACTCTTCATAAGACTCCTCAAGCTCCACTTGATATTAGGTTGTGAATCTCTGCATCTGTTTCCATCAGCCACTGAATGAATCCTCTCAGGAGAAAATTATGCTAGACTCCTGTCTGCAAGCATAGCAGAGTATCATTAGTAGTGTCAGGAATTGCTCTCTTACATGGGATGGGTCTCCACTTGAGCCAGTCATTGGTGGGGCATTTCCTCAGTCTCTCATCAATCTTTACCTCTGTGCATCTTGTAGGCAGGACAAATTATAGGATTCGGGTTTTAGAGATGGCTCAGTCATTAAAGGTTAGACTCAGAACCAAAAATATTTTAATTCTTTTTCATCCTCTATTCTTTAGAGATACTTAGCCTAGCTTTAGAAGAAAATGTGAGAAGTAACATGCAATACAAAATATGGTAAATCATTAAAAGAGTTATATTGGAAACTTAGAATTCAGGAGACGTGCACAAATATAAGGAAAATTGTTTTTCCTCAAATTTCTCCTGATTTATATTACATCCCATATAAATTACAGCATATTACCAAATTTTCTGTCAACCAATACCCTTTGAACAATAATCAGTAAAGATATCTGACTTTCAAACATGTGTCTCCAACTTTGTTACACAACAGAATCACCTTTGGGGTTACTAAGTACAAGACTACTATGCCTATCACAGATCTGGGAATTGATAGGTATAGGTATAGGATGAGGTTTGAGAACTCTAGCAAATACCCAATAATTGCTGAAAGTGCTTATCTGACAACTGGCTAAGTAATAGCATAAAAACCTGAAAACCTGAGTTCAACCTTAAGAACACATGGTAGGTAACAACTCCCTACAGCAGTCCTTTGGTTACCACACATGTGACTCATTCACACTACTAACAAAATCTGAGGTCTACATTTTGAGAACCAATTTTAAGTGAAATGTTCAAAAATCTTGCAGTTTCACATAATTATAAAACTACATTCTAAACAAATTAAATGAGAACACTGCCAGCATGTTTTGTAGTATTGAATGCACTGAAGGTTATTTTGGGATATACTCATAATATTTCTACTTTAAATAAATATCAACCAGTTTCTAGTAAGATAATCACATGTAAGAGAAAGAAAAAGATTTGACAAAATTCAGTAATTAGTCCTGGTACATGTAGTCATATATGTGCAAGTAATAAAACACAACTAATTTCTACAAATTTTTAATGTACACCTAAGGGAAAAGAATGAATCTATATCTTCCTCATATAAAAATAAATTTTTGCACCTTAGATTATAGCTTCTAGCAGAAATATTAAGGAAGTAGTACATCTTGAACAACAGAGACAAAGACAGTATCTCCTCAAAAAACATGTAGGAGGACCAAAATGGGTGAATTTAATAATTATGACAGTGCTGAAAAGAAAGGTGCAGCATTTGAACTATACTTTTATACACAGTATAACCAGAAGAAAGCAATATTTCTAAAATTTCTTACATACGATTTTAATTATGTATATACTTTCATTAATACCTTTAATATATCATACATATTTAGCTAATACATAGCTATAAAATTATATATTAAAGTAGATCAACATTTTTATTATGTCTACTCATTGGATAATTTGGAATCATATTCAGGCATTACAGGCTTTGGGCTTAGAGAATTGGGAATTTCTTTCTGAAAGTGATAACCCTTTAGTTGACCTTCATAAAATAAGTATATATGTATCAAGTAAATTCAGCATATTGATGATTTTCCAAAAACAAAGAGAATGACATAAGTGAAAAAAGGCAATAAAAGAGCAAATGTTGAACAGTAAGGTACCACATTGAGAAAGCAATGTGTTGGAGATGAGATGATAAAGAAATTATGCTGTCATTCCATGTATTTGAGTAGTGTCTCTTCAATATAATATCTCTAATTAGAAGTCCAATTATGACTTCCCATCTCTCATCACCCTTTATATCTCTTCATAGAATTCTGAAAGTTTTCAAAGATGATTTTAACTAGTGATTTAACAATATTAATAAGTGTCATCTCACATTAATCTACAGCCACAGAATCCCATGAGATCATAAGTAGAATGAACTCAGCTTTGCAGCTATCTGTGGATATATGGAAAGCATTACAAAAAATGTTCCCAATAAACTTTCTTTAATACCCATACAAAGAAATTGCTCTCTTACATGGAATGGGTCTCCACTTGAGCCAGTAATTGGTGGGGCACACCAAGGATACCACAAGAGGTACATGATCAACTAACCTAGGTGTATGGGGGCTCACAGAGACTAAACCAAGAAGCAAAGAACATGCTTAAGCTAGATATAGTACCACTACATATAAAATGTAAAAATGGCCATCTTGCCAAAAGCAAACTATAGATTCAATGCAATCCCCATCAAAATCCCAATTCAATTCTTCATAGATCTAGAAAGAGCCATTCTCAAATTCATCTGGAGCAACAAAAAACCCAAGATAGCTAAAACTATTCTCAAAAATAAAAGGACTTCTGGAGGAATAAATATTCCTGACCTCAAGCAGTACTACAGAGCACTTGTGTTGAAAACTGCATGGTATTGGTACAGCCACGGGCAAGTAGATCAATGGAATAGGATTGAAGACCCATAAATGAACCCACAGAGTTATGGTCACTTGATCTTTCATAAAGGAGCTACAACCATCCTGTGGAAAAAAGATAGCCTTTTCAACAAATGGTGCTGGTTCAACTGGAGATCAACATGCAGAAGTATGCGAATTGACCCACTCTTATCTCCTTGTACTAAGATCAACTCCAAATGGATCAAGGACCTCCACATAAAACCAGACACACTGAAACTAATAGAAAAGAAACTGGGGAAGACCCTGGAGGACATGGGCACAGGGGAAAACTTCCTGAACAGAATACCAATAGCTTATGCTCTAAGATCAAGAATTGACAAATAGGACCTCATAACATTACAAAGTTTCTGTAAGGCAAAGGACACGGTCAGAAGGACAAAATGGCAACCAACCAATTGGGAAAATATCTTCACAAACCCCACATCTGACAGAGAGCTAATATCCAATGTATATATACAAAGAACTCAAGAAGTTAGACCCAAAAGAACCAAATAACCCTATTAAAAAAGGGTGCAGAGCTAAACAAAGAATATTCACCAGAAGAAATTCAGATGACTGTGAAACACCTTGAGATGTTCAACATCATTAGTCATCAGGGAAATGCAAATCAAAACAACCCTGAGATTCCACCTCACACCAGTCAGAATGGCTAAGATTAAAAATTCAGGAGACAACAGGTGCTGGCTAGGATGTGGAGAAAGAGGAACACTCCTCCACTGTTGGTGGAATTACAAGATGATACAACCGCTCTGGAAATCAGTCTGGAGGTTCCTCAGAAAATTGGGCATGACACTTCCAGAGGACCCTTTCATACCACTCCTGGGAATATATCCAGGGGATTCCCCTGCATACAATAAAGACACATGCTCAACTATGTTCATAGCAGCCTTACTTATAATAGCCAGAAGTTGGAAGGAGCCCAGATGTCCCTCAAAGGAGGAATGGATACAGAAAATGTGGTATATTTATACAATGTAATACTACTCAGCAATTAAAAATAATGAATTCATGCAATTTGTAGGCAAATGGTTGGATCTGGAAAATATCATCCTAAGTGAGTTAACCCAATCACAAAAGAATACACATGAAATGCAATCACTGATAAGTGGATATTAATGAGCCCAAAAGCTCTGAATACTCAAGGCACAATTAGCAAGTCAAAAGATTCCCAAGAAAAAGGAAGGAGAAGACCCTGGTCCTGAAAAGATTGGATCCAGTTTTGTAGGAGAGTACCAGAACAGAGAAGTGGTGAGGGGCGGTGATTGGAGAATAGGCAGGGGTGGGGGTGGGGGAGGAATTATGGGACATATGGTGAGGGGGAAACTGGGAAAGGGAAAAGCCCTTGGAATGTAAACAAAGAATATAGAATCAATAATAAAAAATGATAAAAACAAAAAAGACCAAAAAAAAACCCCATAATATATATATATATATATATATATATATATATATATATATATATATATAAACCAGAAAAAAAAAGAAAGAATTTATTTAGATAGAACAAAATCTGGCCGGGTGGTGGTGGCACACGCCTGTAATCCCAGCACTCTGGGAGGCATAGGCAGGCAGATTTCTGAGTTTGAGGCCAGCCTGGTCTACAGAGTTCCAGGACAGCCAGTGCTACACAGAGAAACCCTGTCTCGAAAAAAACAAAAAAAAATCCAAAGAAGAAGAAGAAGAAGAAGAAGAAGAAGAAGAAGAAGAAGAAGAAGAAGAAGAAGAAGAAAATCTGATAGAGATCTGAAAATCTTACTCATAAAAAGAAAGAAGTGATGAATAAGGGGTAGGTGAATAGAAAAAAGAACTTTTGCTTATTCTTAGATTAATGAATACCATTTAATTCAATATAATAAAAATGTATGCTAGTAAAATATGCTTACATGTCTCTTTCTTGCCTAGTGTATATGCTTACATGTAAGTAAAATGACTGAAAATAATGACATAATAAAAAGTGAGTTCTTATAATATACATATGCTGCACATGAAATATTACAGAAGTATCTGAAAACCAAATTAGATTAGTTGTCCTCTGCAAACTCTAGGACAACTATGAAAAATATTCACATGCTAAGTCAGAAATGGAATTATATATAGTGTTCAACTGAAAGCATTAAAATGCAGGGAAAATAGAGAAAAGCAAAAACAAAGAACAATGGCAACAGATAAATAAGATTAATATAATAAATAGTATTATAAATACCACTCCAATTACATCCATAAGCAAGTTGTATGTCAATGGTCAAAATCAATAGAGTAAAATAGATAAATTCCTAGTGAATAACAAAAAGAACAAATTGCATTATCTACATGCACATTCATTTAAAATATAATAGATTAAAACCAGTGGAATGATAATTACCACATGAATATTAATTATTTCTAAAAAGATACTGTTCAAACTCAGGCCTCCCACCTGGCAGACTAGACTTCTACCGACCAAATATGGTATTGGGTGAGGGTAAAGGTCTGAAGCCCTGACGGCCAGCAGAAAGAATGGAAACAGGCAATCTTGGGAGGTAAGAGTTTGGAGGGACCTTCCAGAATGCACCACAGACCTAGGAGGTGAGAGACTCTCTGGACTCAAAGAGAGGAATCTTAAATGAAATGTCTGACAGTAGGGAGAGGGAACTTATAGACCCCACCTCCAGCAGGAAGACAGGAATGAGGGATTTGGTGTGGATCTCACAGTCACAACTCTGACCCATAATTGTTCCTGTCTGAAAGAACTACAAGGATAGAAATGGAGAGGAGGAGCCTGAGGAAAAGGAGGTCCTGGTACAAGCCCAAAGTGGGATCCAGCTCAAGGGGAGGTCCCAAAGCCTGACACTATTACTGAGGGTATGGAGCGCTCACAAAAAGGAAGCTAACATGACTGCACTCCAGAAGACCCAACAAGCAGCTGAAAGAGTCAGATGCAGGTGTTTACACACAACCAATGGACAGAACCTGCTGACCCATGGTTGAATTATGGAAAGCCTGAAAGAAGCTGAGGAGGAGGACAACCCTGTTGGAGGACCAGCAGTCTCAATTAATCTGGATACCATCTGGTATGAGGCCCCCAACACATATAGGTTGGAAATTTGTAAACATTTGAAAACATGCCATTGTTCACAGAAGATAGTAATTGTCAGTATAGAAGGAATTAAGCACTTCTGGGAGTAATAGGCAATTGTAACAGAGTCATAGGATATGGGATGAACTTATAAAGATTAATGAATTTCTTATACTCTAGTACTGGATAAACAAGAATGTAAAAACATGACATTGCTTACACTATGAAAACCAAGAAAAAATATAACAGAAATATATACAAAATCTCTATCAAGAAAACAAAAGAACTGAAAAAATCAAACAAATAAATTAATGGAGATATACTCCATATTCATGACTAAGATAACAGAAGGTTGTTAAGATGCCCCAATCTCATTTATAGATTTAACACAATTTTTAATTTTGCTATAACTTCAGCTTCTCTAAAGATTAGTCTTTAAAATATGATACTATTTACAGAATTTATCATCTGTACTGAATACTCAAAACCTTCATTTATTTATAATTCAGTCTTTCATTCTCATACCCAACCTTACGAGATAAATTCTACCTTTTCAAATTTACTGAAAAGAAAAGAAAATCTTGAAGCTTGAATATATTTTTCCTGAAGTATACAGCTCACTACCACTCAAGAAGAGAATCTAACTGTTAACTACTTATGGAGTTTTAAAACACTTGGTTTCAGTCATAACTATTTAACAACATAATTATACTATTATAACATCAAAGTGGCTTAAGATAATATGCGAACCAACAAGTTTAGCTGTGTTTCAATAAAACTTCACTTACAAAAAGTAGACAATGAGCTTAGTACAAGGAGATAAGAGTGGACCAATTCTCATTCTTCTGCATGTTGACCTCCAGTTGAGCCAGCACCATTTGTTGAAAAGGCTATCTTTTTTCCTATGGATGTTTTCAACTCCTTTGTCAAAGATCAACTGGCCATAAATGTGTGGGTTCAATTCTGAGTCTTCAATCCTATTCCATTGATCCATCTCTCTGTCACTGTACTAATACCATGAAGTTTTGAACACTACTGCTCTGTAGTATTGCTTGAGGTCCAAGATATTGATTCCCCCAGAAGATCTTTTACTGTTGATAATAGTTTTAGCTATCCTGGGTTTTTTGTTACTCCAGATGAATTTGAGAATTGTTCTTTCTAACTCTATGAAGAATTGAGTTGGGATTTTGATGGGGATTGTGTTGAATCTGTATATTGCCTTTGGCAAGATGGCCATTTTAACTATATTAATCCTGCCAACACACCAGCATGGAAGATTTTTTCCATTTTTTGATGTCTTCTTCAATTTCCTTCTTCAGAGACCTGAAGTTTTTGTCATATAAATCTTTCACTTGTTTGGTTAGAGTCACACCAAGATACTTTATATGGTTTGTGGCTACTGTGAAGGGTATCATTTCCCTAATTTCTTTCTCAGCCTGCTTATCCTTTGAGTATAGGAAAGCTACTGATTTGTTTGAGTTGATTTTATAACCAGCCACTTTGCTGAAGTTGTTTATCAGCTGAAGGAGTTCTCTGGTGGAGTTTTTTGGGTCACTTAAATATACTATCATATCTGAGATTAGTGATAATTTGACATCTTCCTTTCCAATTTGTATCCCTTTGATTTCCTTGTGTTGTCAAATTGCTCTAGCTAGTACATCAAGTACTATATTGAAGAGATATGGTGAGGGGGGGCAGCCTTGTCTAGTCCCTGATTTTAGTGAGATTGCTTCAAGTTTCTCTCTGTTTACTTTGATGTTGGCTACTGGTCTGCTGTAAATTGCTTTTACTATGTTTAGGTATGGGCCTTGAATTCCTGTTCTTTCCAATACTTTTAGCATGAAAGGATGTTGAATTTTGTCAAATGCTTTTTCAGCAACCAATGAGATGACCATGTGTTTTTTTTCTTTGAGTTTGTTTATGTTGTGGATTATGTTGATGGATTTCCGTATATTGAACCATCCCTGCATCCCTGGGATGAAGCCTACTTGATTATGGTGAATGGTTTTGATGTGTTCTTGGATTCGGCTGGCAGGTATTTTATTGAGTATTTTTGTGTCGATGTTCATAAGGGAGATTGGTCTAACCAGACACACTAAAATTAATAGAAAAGAAACTGGAGAAGACCCATGAGGACATTGGCTCAGGGGGAAAGTTTCTGAAACCAATAGCTTATGCTCTAAGATCAAGAATAGACAAATGGGGCCTTATAAAATTACAAAGTTTCTGCAAGGCAAAAGACACTGTCAAAAGGACTAATCGGCAACCAACAAATTGGGAAAAGATCTTCACCAACCCTACATCTGACAGAGGGCTAATATCCAATATATACAAAGAACTCAAGAGGTTAGACCCCGGAAAACCAAATAACCCTATCAAAAAATAGGGTACAGAGCTAAACAAAGACTTTTCACCTGAAGAATTTCGGATGGCTGACAAACACCTTAAAAATGTTCAACATCATTAGTCATTAGAGAAATGCAAATCAAAACAACCCTGAGATTTCACTTCACACCAGTCAAAATGGCTAAGATTAAAAACTCAGGAAACAACAGGTGTTGGTGAGGATGTGGAGAAAGAGGAACACTCCTCCACTGCTGGTAGGACTGCAAGCTGGTACAACCACTCTTGAAATCAGTCTGGAGGTTCCTCAGAAAACTAGACATGATACTTCCGAAGGACCCAGCCATACCCCTCCTGGGCATATACTCAGAAGGTTCCTCAGCATACAATAAGGATACATGCTCCACTAGGTTCATAGCAGCCCTATTTATAATAGCCAGAAGGTGGAAAGAACCCAGATGTCCCTCAACAGAGGAATGGATATAAAAAAAATGTGGTATATATACACAATGGAGTACTACTCAGCCATTAGAAACAATGAATTCATGAAATCCTTAGAGAAATGGATGGAGCTGGAGAATATCATACTAAGTGAGGTAACCCAGTCTCAAAAGAATACCCATGGTATGCACTCATTGATAAGTGGATATTAGCCTAGAATCCTGGGACACCAAAGACACAATCCACATACCAAATAATGTCCAACAAGAAGGAAGGAGTAGATTCTGGTTCTGGAAAGGCTCAAAGCATCAGTGTAAGGGAATACCAGAACAGGGAAGTGGGAAAGGGTGGATGGGGGAACACGGGGAGGGAAAAGGGCATGGCGGACCTTTGGGAACCAGAAAAAGGGAAATGAACTGTAAATAGAGAATTCATCCAATAAAAAAGAAAAAGAAAAAAGTAGACAATGGATCAGATGTAACCAGCATGCTATCATTCCATTTTTGTCCATTCTTACAAAAGACTTATGTAAGTTTCTTCATGTAGATTTTAAGAAAAGCATTACCCTTAATATCTATATTTCCAACCAATATTAAGCACAGAAGCATATTTATTTTGCTTTGGCACTCAATGAATAGTTCCTGACAGAATGACCTGTGAATAAATTCATTCAGCTAATACTTTATACCTATTTTCTGGACAGCATTATAATTACACACACATACACCCACATGCATATGCTTTCTATATGTTATATATATATATATATATATATATATATATATGATTTATATCTGTTTCCCATATATATTATGTATAATTATTATATATTATATAATATATAATATATATATATATCAGGAAACAGAAAGCATTGCCTCTGTGGGACATAAAAATATATAAATCTCAAAATCATACAGCAAGTATGTCTTAGTTTAATAATGTTGCCATAACAAATCACCAGAAAATACAGTGGATCAAGCAATACAAAAATACCATTTTACTCTTTTGTAGGATAAAAGTCCAGCATGTATCTTACCAATTTTAAATGCAGACATTGTTAGCAGGGCTATAGTCCTTTCAGGAAGATCTAGTGCAAGATTTATTTCCTCATTCATAAGGTTCTTGACAGACTTTGGTTCCTTAAATATAGTTCCCTATATATCTCAGAATAAGGAATGGTGCATTGAATCATTCTCCCACTGCCATGTTTATCACTGCCTATAACCAAGAACATTTTTCTTGTTTTAAAGACTCATCTGAGTCAGTTGAGTCAGTCTGAATAATCTCAGACAATCACATCTCAAATCCCTTTTAAAACTTTTTTTTCATTTTTTCATAGTTTGGACATATTTTCTGCCTCCCCCAAATTGACTCCCAGGTCCTCCCCACCTCCCTATCCACTCAAATCTTATCTCTGTCTCTGTGTCTCTGTGTCTGTCTCTATGTCTCTGTCTCTGTCACTTTGTCTCCTCTCTCTCTCTCTCTCTCTCTCTCTCTCTCTCTCTCTCTCTCTCATAACACAAAGTTAAAATAAATCAAAACAAACAAAATACCCAATAAGGAGAAAAGTGCCAAAATTAATGCACCCTCCCCAAAACAAAAGAAAATATGGAGTTCATTTTGTGTTGGTTAACCATATCTCAAGGTCCTTAAACTCAATGTCTGTTGTGGTTTGGAAATAAAATGCCACCCCATATAGGCTCATGTCTATGAACATTTGGTTCTCAGCTGATTGCAGTTTGGGAGGCTATGGTATTTTTGGAAGATAGGTTTAGTTGGAAACACTGAGTCCCTCAGATGCTGGGTAGGCCTTTAGTCTTGTAGCTCAGCCATGCTTCCTGTACTATCCTTAATTGTTTTTAATTAATATTTTTATTTATTTACATTCCAAATGTTACCCTCCTCCAAGTCCCCACTCTCAGAGTTCCTCACCCCATTTTCTCTCCCCTTTTGCCTCTGAGAGGGTGCTACCCCCTCCACCTGCCAGGCATCCCTCTTTCCTAGAGCATCAAGTCTCCACAGGATTAGGCACATCCTCTCCCACTGAGGCCAGACAAGGAGGGACTAAGTACCAGCCATGTATGCTCTTTGGTTGGTGGCTTAGTCTCTGGAAGCTCTGAGAAGTCTGTGTTAGTTCATATTGTTGGTCCTCCTATAAGGTTGCCATCCCCTTCAGCTCCTTCAATCCTTCTACTAATTCTTCTATAGGGGTCTTTGACCTTAGTCAAATGGTTGGCTTTAAGTATCTACATCTGTCTCAGACAGCTGTTGGTAAAGCCTTTCAGAGAACAGCCATGTTAGGCTACTGTGTATAAGCACAATATAGCATCAGTAATAATGTTAGGGTTTGGTGCCTACCTATGGTATGGATCTCAAGTTGGGCCTGTCACTGGACAGCCTTTCCTTCAATCTCTCCTCCATTTTTGTCCCTGCATTATATTCAAACAGGCACAATTCTAGATCAAAAATTTGAAGGTGCATTGTTGAACCCATCCCTCTACTGGGGACACTGTTTATCTACTGGAGATGGTCTCTTCAGGTTCCATCTCCCCACTGTTGTCCAATATTGACTCAGGACACCCCCACTGAGTCCTGGGATGCTCACATCCCAGGTCTCTGAAACGTTCTGAAGGTTCTCCCTACCCCACCCCCAGAATCTGCTTATTTCATTCATTTCATAGACCTCTGGACTTCTCTCCTGCCCCTCCCCATACCTGATCTTGCCCCTCTTTTCCCATCCCTTTCCCCTCTCCCATCCAGGTACTCCTTCCTTGTGCTTCCCTATGGTTATTTTGTTTCCTTTTTAAGTAGGATTGATGCATCCTCACTTGGGCCTCAAGGACCTCAACATAAAACAAAAACAATAAATCTAATAGAATAGAAAGTGGGAAATCACCTCAAATGCATTGGCACAGGGGGAAATTTCCTGAACAGAACACTAATGGCTCAGGCTATAAGAACAACAATTGACAAATGGGACCTCATAAAATTGAAAAGGTTCTGAAAGGCAAAGGACACTGTCAATAGGACAAAATGGCAGCCTACAGATTGGGAAAAGATCTTCATGAACCCTACATTTAATAGAGGGCTAATATGCAAAATATTTAAGTAACTAGAAAAGTTACACTCCAGAAAAACCAAATAACCCTTCAAAATGTGGTACAGAGTGAAACAGAATTCTTAACAGAGGAGTCTTGAATGGCTGAGAAGCACTTAAAGAAATGTTGAACATCATTTGTCATCAGGAGAATGAAAATCAAATGACCCTGAGATTCCACCTTATACAAATCAGAAGAGCTAAGATAAAAATGCAGGTGATAGTAGATGCTAGTGAGGATGTGGAGAAAGAGGAACACTCCCCCATTGTTGGTGGGATTGCAAGCTGGTATAACTGCTCTGGGAAGCAATCTGGTAGTTTCTCAGATAATTGGAAATAGTTCTGCCTGAAGACCCAGCTATACCACTGTAAGGTGCCATGGTGGCTTGTAGGATGTGTAGCATGGGGAAAGTTGGAAAGGGTAAAACATGTCTTGCCATAGCTCGCTGGCTCTGGCAGGGCACATACAGGAAACTGTTGCACACCTCCATGCTGGGTGTCTGGCTGTGAGAAGATGCCAGTCCACAGGGGTAGGGAAGGAGCAGTCTCATGGCCCCTAGACCTCACAGAGGCCAGGGGTGACAAAATCTCTAGCTCTTGGGCATCGCATGGTGTTGTGGGATACTGAGAAGAGCTGAGAATGGGGGCCACATGGGAGCTCAAGTCAGCCCTAGGGCTGAAGGAGAAACGGGGCAATGAGCAAGGCTTGCTGGGCAGTTTCCACGTGCTGGCAAGTCCTTGATCTGGTCTGGTGGCAGGAAACACTAGGAGGCAATCTATTGGATTCAGCACTTTATTTTAGAGAAGTAGAGTGAGAGAGGGGAGGTAGAAAGGTAGAAGCCGGCCATGGCCAAGTAAAAAGAGAGGGAATGTAATGGGGAGAGAGGAGGAGCAAGAAACAAGAGAGATAGGAGAGTAAGAAGATGAGAGAATAAGAGAGGATGGGTCAAGAATCCCCCTTTGCAGTGGGCCGGGCTACCTGGCTGTTGCTAGGTAACTGTGGGGTGGGACAAACCTAGCTGTAGCCTGGTAACTGTGGGGGTAGAGTCCAGTCAGAATACTAGGAGCCTGGGGCACTGCCCTATGTTACTGATGGCCAAAGAACTATTTTCTAGATATAATCATCATCTCCTAGGCTTAGTACTGAATATGTCCACCTTTTCTAGTTCATTCCAAACTATGACTGGCTAGTTCAACTTAGCTATTCTGGCTCAAATATCTCTCCAAGCTGATTGACTCAAACTATCTTCTCTCAGCTTTTGACTGAATTGCTCTGTTTGTCCTCAAACTATCTCTGGCAATCTGTTCTAATCATCTGGCTCTTTATTTTCTGGATCAATCCGTCTTCACCTGCAAGCAGTATTTGTAAAGCTATCCCAGTAAAACTGCCTCCTCCCTCCCCTATCTCTCTCTATGTGTCTGCACTCCACTCTCTTTTCTGTTCTGTTCTGAGTTGGGAGTTCGCCATATCCTGTTTCTGACACATTCTGTCAAATCTTTCTCTGATTCATGAGTCTGTCTATCTCTCAACTAGACATCACTTTAAAACATGGGTGCTTCCTTCTACAAATTAACTTTTCCTTCATCATTAGGGATTAAAAGTGTTTAGTTTTAATTGTTTATATTCTAGTCAGATCATAATGTGATGCAGTACATGTATGCACTGCAGCCAGATCACACAGACCTAGAAGGCCTTTGGATGTGATCCCTTGCCAGAGCAGCCATGTTCTGGATTAAAATTCCTCTACAGAAAATCCTGTTTCTAATAATTGGTGTCCATAAATCTCATGTTCCTAAAACATGAAAAAAGTAGACAAACATGAATATGTAAATATAGAGACAAAAAAGAGCCTCTAACATATTGGCATGTTCAAACAACATACAAGAAAATACAACTAAGAAAATATTCACTTACTGTTTGCGAACCACCCATCCTCTTCTCTGTAGTAACCTCAAGAATGTCGGCAGGTTTTGATTCTTTCAGGAGGACACTGGTTGGTTTATTTCTGAGAAATGAAAACATGTTTAAAATTACATGATAATTGGGCCTGGGGTATATCTCAGTGGTATAATGTTAACCTAGGATGCATGGAGTCCTTGGTTCTTTCCTCCATACAAAAGTAAAAGAAAATATGGGAAACATTCTCAAATATAAATAAAAGATAGAAGTAAAAAAAAAAAAGAAAGAAAAAAGGACTATGTCAAAAGTTACAGTAGTGCTAGAATTTCAAACACATATGAAACACAATCGAGGAGAAGAAATCATTAAGAGTGCTTCAAGAAAACTTTCCAGATGGATTTACAGAATGAGCCACAGACAACAAATCAAAAAAAAAAAAAAAAAAAAAGGAGGGGGGAATCTCACCAAGCATACATTGTCATGAAACTGAAGATAATTGGGGAATGGCCTGGGGAGATATATTAACCATTGAGAGTTCATTTAGATATTCTTCTTGTTCATTAGATGTTCTTTGAGAGGGCCTAGACTTCAGTACCCACATGCAATGATTTATAACCATTTGTAATTCTAAGTGCAGGGTATTTTGGTGTCTTTTATGGCCTCCTTGGGCTGTGGGTATCCAAATGGAGTGAATGCATGCATATATATTCAGGCAACCTCATAAATGAACATTGGGGGAAAGTACAAGCTTACAAAAGGGGAACAAATCAGGTCATATGCCAAAGATCCGAAATAAAAATACTTGGATGGGATAGATGACTCAGCCATTAAAAGCATTTGATGTTCTTGCAGAGGACCCTAGGTTGATACCCAGAAACACAGATGACTATGCATCTGTAATTTGAGCCTCAGGGGGATCTGATGCCTTTTTCTTCTGTACTCTGTAGGGACTAGATACACACTTGATGTGTGTGTGTGTGTGTGTGTGTGTGTGTGTGTATGCAAAAGAACTTATTCACAAAAAATAAAATAAAAATAAATAAATATACCTAAAAGAATAAAGAAATGATATTACTTCAGAGCTTTAAAATAGCAAAAGAAGCCACAAGGCAAGGGCACAATGGATCCAAACATTTGAAAGATAGCCATATTTTTTCTGATAAATTTGCGTTCAACTGCAACAAAATAAAACTTACATGAAGTGCTACAATTCAAAATTTCATTATTTATCATTTAATTTTCATTTAGCTACTGAATACCAACAAAGAACAATTAAACCATTAAAGAAGGAACATAAAGTACAGGGATCACACTAAGAGACCAGTTTTCCAGATTGATACATACTGATACAGTTTAGAAACATGTTTGCAAAGAATACTTAACAAAGAAATTGATCAACAAATAAGAGTGACCATGATTTTTAATAGATTTTAACGGTGCTTAGTTCCTGCCCAGTGCTCCATAGTAGTCTCACTGAGACTTAGGCTAATTGTGGGTTCCTTTGCTTTAATCCACTACCCTCTTCCAGTCTATATCATATTATGCTCAGTCCTGGAATGCTTATTATTTCCCTTTGTTCCATTCTCTAAATCCTCTAGTTTTCTTCTTTTCTAAACTCTTCTTAGCTAAAGTTTCAATGTCTTCCCACTGTCACACACCTTCAAGGGTAGATTTTCTCTAGTTAGTTTTTGTTCCCTGAGAAACTGGAGGTCCATCTGTGGATGTTCCTAATTTGACACATTAGTGCAAAACAATTATTTTTGATCTCACTGATTCTTGAACTTATTCCTCAAAATTAATAGCATATCTATCTCCAAGCATTATCTAAAGTAATCAAATGAAAAATTTAAATAACAAGGTGTTATATGGCAAAGAATCCCAGAAGGTTTCCTATAAGATGATGGAGTACCAAAATTCTCATTTCTACTACCTTCTGGGATTCTTTGTCTACTCATTTATTCTGACAACTGCAAAGTAGACTGCTTATATGCTTGGTAGACAGTGTTCTAAAACAAGTTGGATATTAACACTCCCACTTCATCAAGTTTAAGGGTTCTTTGTTTCATTACATCTTTTACCTGGGCATGCCCTGCCACAGATATTTTTTTTTTCGTCCTTATCTCTTAGAACAAAGATTTTACATTGGGTGAGAAACTCTTGACACACAGCAGGAATAAAAGGGATGTGCCCTTTTCCTGATTCAGTGACAATATTTTATACATAACTTGGAGATATTGCTCTGAAGTTGATTTATTTAGCAAACCAAAATATTGTTTTAAAGCCTAAGTAAAAGTCTTTCAGTTGATATTTGCTTTCAACATAAAGTGACCTGACTTTGTGTTGCCTTTAGTTTTTATTATCTTCATGTATACAGGCATAATTTTCCATGTGAAAATTATGGTCAGTGCTGGGGTTCACATTGAGTATACCCAGCAATCCGTTTTTGTTCCATTGTTTGACTCTCCTTCTTTATCTTCATTTTTGTTTATTTTATTTATTTTTAGTGAGATATGTAAACATATTTATTAAAAAACTTAATATCCAGAGATATAATAGCATATAAGGATAAGGCAGGATTATTTTCAGCTATATAATTTTTTCCATATTTTTCTTTTTTTTTATTTTCTATATTCTTTGTTTATATTCCAAATGATTTTCCCTGTGCTGGTCCTCCGCCCATTCCCCAATCACCCCCTCCCATTTCTCTGTCCTGGTACACCCCTAGAATGATGGATCAAGCATTTACAGGACCAGGGGCCTCTCCTTCCTTCTTCTTGTAAATCATTTGCTATGTTAAATATGTCTTGAGTATTCAGAGCTTCTGGGCTAAATATATATCCACTTATAAGCGACTGTATTCCATGTGTATTCTTTGGTGATTGGGTTACCTCACTTAAGATGATATTTTCCAGTTCCAACCATTTGCCTAAAAATTTCATGATTTCATTGTTTTAATTGCTGAGTAGTATTCCATTGTGTAAATATACCACATTTTCTGTATACATTCCTCCATTGAGGGACATCTGGGTTCTTTCCAGCTTCTGGCTATTATAAATAAGGCTGCTATGAACATAGGGGAGCATGTGTCCTTATTGCATGCCAGGGAATCCTCTGGGTATATACCCAGGAGTGGTAGGTATAGCGGGGTCCTCCAGAAGTGTCATGCCCAATTTTCTGAGGAACCTCCAGACTGATTTCCAGAGTGGTTTTACCAGCTTGCAATCCTACCAGGAGTGGAGGAGTGTTCCTCTTTCTCCACATCCTGGCCAACACCTGCTGTCTCCTGAGTTTTTAATCTTAGCCATTGTGACTGGTGTGAGGTGAAATCTCAGGGCTTTTTTGACTTGCATTTCCCTAATGATTAATGGTGTTGAACATCTCTTAAGGTGCCTCTTAGCCATCCGAACTTCTTCAGGTGAAAATTCTTTGTTTAGCTCTGTACCCCATTTTTAATAGGGTTATTTGGCTCTCTGGAGTCTACCTTCTTTTGTTCCTTCTATATATTGGATATTAGCCCTCTGTCAGATGTAGGATTGGTGAAGATCTTTTCCTAACTTGTTGGTTGTTGTTTTGTCCTTTTGACAGTATTCTTTGCCTTATAGAAACTTTGTAATTTTATGAGGTCCCATTTGTCTATTCTTGATCTTAGAGCATAGGCAATTGGTGTTCTGTTCAGGAAATTTTCCCGTGGGCCCATGTCCTCAAGGGAATTCCCAGTTTCTTTTCTATTAGTTTCAGTATGTCTGGCTTTATGTAGAGGTCCTTGATCCACAGGGAGTTGATCTTATCACAAGGAGATAAGAATGGATCAATTTGCATTCTTGTCCATGCTGACCTCCAGGTGAACCTGCACCATTTGTTGAAAAGGCAATCATTTTTCTACTGTACAATTTTAGCTCCTTTGTCAAAGATCAAGTGACTATATTTGTGCGGGTTCATTTCTGGGTCTTCAATTCTATTCCATTGATCTACCTGCCTGTCACTCTACCAATACCATGCAGTTTTTTAACACTATTGCTCTGTAGTACTGCTTGAGGTCCGGGATACTGATTCCCCCAGAAGTTCTTTACTTTTGAGACTATTTTTTGCTATCCTGGTTTTTTATTTTTTATTCTAGATGAATTTGAGAATTTCTCTTTCTAACTCTATGAAGAATTGATTTGGGATTTTGATGGGGATTGCATTGAATCTATAGATTTCTTTTGGCAAGATGGCTATTTTTACTATATTAATCCTGCCAATCCACGAGCATGGAAGATTTTTCAATTTTCTGAGGTCTTCTTCCATTTCCTTCTTCAGAGACCTGAAGTACTTGTCATACAGATCTTTCACTTGTTTGGTTAGATTCAAAACAAGATACATTATACCTTTTGTGGCTATTATGAAAGGTGTCATTTCTATAATTTCTTTCTCAGCCTGCTTGTCCCTTGAATATAGGAAGGGTTCTGATTTGCTTGAGTTGATTTTATAACCAGCCACTTTGCTGAAGTTGTTTATCAGCTGTAGGAGTTCTCTGGTGGAGTTTTTTGGGTCACTTAAGTAAACAATCACATCATCTGCTAATAATGATAGTTTGACATCTTCCTTTCCAATTTGTATCCCTTTGAGCTCCTTATGTTGTCTAATTTCTCTAGCTAGAACTTCAAGTACTATATCGAAAAGATATGGAGAGAGTGGGCAGCCTTATCTAGTCCCTGATTTTAGTAGGATTGCCTCAAACTTCTATCCATTTAGTTTGATATTGGCTACAAGTTTGTTGTATATTGCTTTAACTATGTTTAGGTATAGCCCTTGAATTCCTGTTCTTTCCAAGACTTTTAGCATGAAAAAATGCTGAATTTTGTCAAAAGCATTTTCAGCATCTAATGAAATGACCATGCAGTTTTTTTTTTTACTATGAGTCTGTTTATGTAGTGGATTGCATTGATGGATTTCTGTACATTGAACCATCCCTGCATCCCTGGGATAAAGCCTACTTGATCATCGTGAATGATCATTTTGATGGGTTCTTGGATTTGCTTGGCAAGAATTTTATTGGGTATTTTTGCATCGATATTCATTAGCAAAGTTAGTCTGAAGTTTTCTTTCTTTGTTGGATCATTGTGTGGTTTTGGTATCAGTGTAATTGTGGCATTATAGAACAAGTTGTATAGTATTCCTTCTGTTTCTATTTTGTGGAATAATATCAAGTGTCGTATTGGTGTTAGGTCTTCTTTGAAGGTCTGATAGAATTCTGCACTAAAACCATCTGGTCCTGTGCTTTTTTTTTTTTTTTTTGTTAGAAGACTTTCAATGACCACTTCTATTTCTTTAGGGGTTATTGGACTGTTTAGATGTTCTATTTGATCCTCATTTAATTTTGGTATTTTGTATCTGTCTGGGAAATTGTCTATTTCCTCCAGATTCTCCAGTGGTGTTGAGTATAGGTTTTTGTAGAAGGATGTGATGGGTTTTGAATTTCCTAAGTTTCTGTTATATCTCCCTTTTTATTTCTAATTTTGTTAATTTGGATACTGTTTCTGTGCCCTCTGATTAGTCTGGCTAAGGGTTTATCTATCTTGTTGCATTTCTCAAAGAACCAGCTCCTGGTTTTGTTGATTCTTTGCATGGTTCTCGTTGTTTCTCCTTGATTGATTTCAGCCCTGAGTTTGATGATTTCCTGTCTTCTACTCCTCCTGGGTGAATTAGCTTCATTTTGTTCCAGGGATTTAAGATGTGCCATTAAGCTGCTAGTGTATGTTCTCTCCAGTTTCTTTTTGGAGGCACTCAGGGTATGAGTTTTCCTCTTAGCACTGCTTTCATTGCTTCCCAGAAATTTGGGTATGTAATGCCTTCATTTCCATTAAATTCTAGCAAGTCTTTGATTTCTTTCTTTATTTCTTCCTTCACCAAGTAACATTGAGTATTGTTCAGTTTCCATGTATATGTGGGCTTTCTGTTGTTTTTGTTGCTATTGAAGACCACTCTTACTCCATAGTGATCTGATAGGAGGTGTGGGATTAGTTTGATCTTCTTATATCTCTTCAGGTTTGTCTTGTTGATTTTGGAGAAGGTACCATGAGGTGCTGAGAAAAAAAGGTATATTCTTTTGCTTTAGGATGAAATGGTCTCTCTCTCTCTCTCTCTCTCTCTCTATATATATATATATATATATATATATATATATATATATATATATATATATGTTAAATTCAATTGGTCCAAAGCTTCAATTAGTTTCACTGTATCCCTGTTTAGTTTCTGTTTTTCTGATTGGTCCATTGGTGAGAGTGGAGCATTGAAGTCACCCACAATTATTGTGTTAGGTGCAATGTGTACTTTGATCTTTAGTAAAGTTTCTGTTATGAATTAGAGTGCTCATGGATTTGGAGCATAGATGTTCAGAATTGAGAGTTCTTCTTGGTGAATTTTTTTCTTTGATCAGTAAGAAGTGTCCTTCTGTGTCCCTTTTGATGAATTTAGGTTGAAAGACAATTTTATCTGATATTAGAATGGCTACTCCTGCTTGTTTCCAGAGACAATTTGCTTGTAAAATTGTTTTCAAGCCTTTTACTCTGAGGTAGTGTTTGTCTTTGACACTGAGGTGTGTTTCCTGTATGCTGAAAAATGTAGGGTCCTGTTTCCATATCCAGTTTGTTAGCCTATGTCTTTGTATTGGGGAATTGAGTCCATTGCTGTTAAGAGATATTAAGGAAAGTGATTATTTCTTCCTGTCGTTTTTTTAATGTTATTTTTATATTTGAGTGGTTATATTCTTTTGGGTTTGATGAAAGAAGTTTACTGTCTTGCTTTTTCCAGGGTGTAGTTTCCCTCCTTGTATTGGTATTTTCTACCTCTTATCCTTTGTAGGGCTGGGTTTGTGGAAACTTATTGTGTAAATTTGGTTTTATCATGGAATATCTTGGTTTCTCCATCTATAGTGATTGAGAGTTTTGCTGGGTATAATAGTCTTGGCTGGCATTTGTTTTCTCTTAAAGTCTGCATGAGATCTGCCCAGTATCTTCTAGCTTTCATGGTCTCTGGTGAGAAGTCTGGTGTAATTCTAATAGGTCTTCCTTTATATGTTACTTGGACTTTTTCTCTTACTGCCTTCAATATTCTTTCTTTGTTTAGTACATTTGGAGTTTTGATTATTATGCGAAGGGAGGTCTTTCTGTTCTGGTCCAGTCTGGTTGGAGTTCTGTAGGCTTCTCATATTTTCATGGGCATCTCTCTCTTTAGGTTAAGGAAGTTTCCTCCCAAATTTTGTTGAAGATATTTACTGGCCCTATAAATTGTAAATCTTCACTCTCATCTATACCTATAATCATTTGGTTTGGTCTTTACATTGTGTCCTGGATTTCTTGGATGTTTTGGGTTACAAGCTTTTTGCATTTTGCATTTTCTTTGACTGTTGAGTCCATGGTTCCTATGGTATCTTAGGCATCTGAGATTCTTTCTTCTATCTCTTGTATTCTGCTGTTGATATTTGCATCTATGGCCCCTGATTTCTTCCCAAGGTTTTCTATCTCCAACGTTGTCTCCCTTTGTGATTTCTTAGTTGTTTCTACTTCTATTTTTAGATCTTCTTTGGTTTTGCTCAGATCCTTCACTTGCTTGTTTTTGTTTTCATGTAATTCTTTAAGAGATTTTTGTGTTTCCTCTTTCATTACCTCTGCCTGTTGACCCAAGTTCTCCTGTATGTTTTAAAGTGATTTTTGCATTTCCTCCCTATTGGCTTCTATCTTTTGACCCCTATTCTCCTGAATTTCTTTAAAAAATTTTTGTGTTTCCCTTCTAAGGCTTCTAACTTTTGATCCATTTTTTCCTGTATTTCTTTAAGAGATTTATTTATGTCCTTCTTGTGTTCCTCTAACAGCATCATGACTAGTGCTATTAAATCCAAATCTTATTTTTCTGGTGTGTTGGGGTATCTGGAACTTGCTGATGTCAGAGTATTGGGTTCGCATGCTGCCATATTCCCTTGATTTCTGTTAGTAACTTTCCTATGTTTGCCTTTTACCATCTGGTTATCTCTGGTGTTAGTTGGTCCTGTTGTTACTGTCTGATGCTTTAACCTCCTTTAAGCCTGTAAGGCTATTTCTGCTCCACTGGATGACTGGGTTTCCCATGGCACAGATTGCTGATGGGCTGCTCTTGTCTTGGTTGCTGTCGGATCCCTGGTGTGCCTTGCCCCAAGCTATGTTATACCTGGGGTTGTCTCTGTGTACCTGGAGCTGCCTGTCCTTTCTGACTAGGAGAGAAGATGGTGGAGGGGAGCCCCTCCAAGTGCAGGTTACTCTGCAGGGCAAATGACCTATGTCAGGGCTGGCACACTGATGAACTCCAGAGATGCCCAGGTCTTGGGCACAAGCAGAAGCCTGATCGTCTATGTCCCAAGTAATGTTAAACTAGGGATATCTCTGTACCTGGAGCTGCCTGTCTGGTCCATCTAGGAGTGAAGATGGTGGTGGGGAGCCCCTCCTTGATCTTCATTTTTAAATAGTTGCTTCTCTTCAAAGCATTTTCCCGCAGAGTATATTTCATGTAGCATAGGCTAGCCTTGAACTACCTATTTAGTTAATTATATCTTGAATTTCTGATCTTCCTGTCTCCCGCTTTTTGCAAGCTAGCATTACAGGCCCGTGCCACCATGCCTGGTTTACGTAGTCCTGGAGAGGATCAATTAAATCTGATGTTATGTGCAAGTTAGGCAATAACTCTATCAGCTAAGCAGCATCCTTAGCTCTAAAGCTTTTGAAAAATCTACAGTGCAGAAACTAATAAACTCATTCTCCACTTCTTTGATTTAGAAATCTCCAATATCATTCTTGAGGGCAGTGTAATCTTGGTTTGCCAAATAAACTCCCACTCAAACTGAAAAACAAACAAACAACAAAATTAACAAAATACCTGAGATGTTTATATGTATTAAGGAGAAATTAAGATAATTAAGAAGAAATGGTTTAATGAGAAGTACATAAAGAAACATGAGTAACACCTCTAGGATTCTACCAGGACCTTCACATTCTGCCTGCAACCACATATTCCTTCTGCACCACATCTAGTCTATTGACCCTGCCATATATACAACATTCTTCTCCAGGATATATCCTGTAAAGCCTCCCTCATACTTTCCATTCATGCCTTCTTCCCAATATGCCAGATATGTAGTAGTCCCCACATCAATTACACAGCTTTGACTGGGCATCCTTACCCACACAGCAACCTATCTCTATGCTTGTCAGTGCTCAAACTACCTACTCTCTAAACTTGAGTACCCTTCCATACCAAATACAACTTTTACAGTCATTCAGATTTACCCTCACAATCAAGGCTTAGACCAGGAGGCACACCCTTTATGGCATCACAGCCCACTTTGTCTACTTGACTTAGTTCTACCCAAATAATTTCAAACATCTAGATCTAGCTTTACCCACACATCCTCACCTAGAACTAAGAAAGGAAGACCTCAATAACAAAATATGAACGATATGAAATATTAAGCAAGTATTTTCTCTACAAAAGCTACTAGTCTTGGAGAACTGTTTGTAAATGAGAATTATGAAAAGGAAAACTGCTATAAAGATTTTAAGGTAACAGTCATAATCTCCATCAAAAAGGTCAAAAAGTTTAAGAAGACACAAAGAAACATTTCATTGATATTAAGGAGAAAGAGCTTAAGGAAAATAAATGCTGGAGCAATGCCCAAGAAAACACAAATGGAAGGCTGATGTGAGTGCCAAGAATAATCCAGGATTTGAGAATGGAATTCAATAAGGAGGTAGAAACATTGAAGGGGACTCAAGCTTATATGAAGATGGAAATGAAAAACCCAATTGCTCAACTAGAAAACTCAAGGGAAAGCCACATAAGTAGAATGAATCAGGTGGAAGATAGAATACCAGGATCTAAAAGCAAAGTAGAAGACCTAGACCAAATACACATGAAGATGTTTTTTAAAGTATAGGGGAAAAAACACATAGGAAATGGGAAACACAATCAGTCAAATTAAAGTCATAGATGAGGGAGAAGAATTCCAAGTTAAATGAATTCTATAGGCCAGGTCTTCAACAAGATCAAGGAAAATAAAATGAAAATAAATGACATAATGGCACTATTCAAAAATTGGAAAACAAAAACAAACAAAACTCTAAAGCCAGTTAATCAGAAACAATAATAAGATTGAAATAATAATATAGAGCTTAAAAAAGTTTGTAACCAGATAGATTTATAGCAGAATTCTACCAGACTTTCAAGGAAGTTCTACAGTCAGTCCTCTCTAAAACAGCTGTAAATTAATAAATAAGCAAATGAATAAAGGAAGAAAGTGAGGAAAGAAGAACGAAAAAGAAAGAAAAAAGAAAGAGAAAGAAATAAAAGAGAAAGAAAGAAAGAAAGAAAGAAAGAAAGAAAGAAAGAAAGAAAGAAAACCAGAAGTACCAACCACCAACTCTACCTGCCAAAATAGTGTTCCTCAAATATGCAAGGCAAATAAAAACTGCAGGCAAATATAACTGATCAGCACAGACTTGAAGCAAGTTGGTTCTATTTTGGATATTTAAGGATGGTTCTATGAATGCAAGTCATTCATGTACTAAACCACATACATGGGCATAAAAGACAAAGATCACATGGCCATCTCAGTAGATGCAGAAAAAAAGCTTTCATAAAATCCAACATGTCTTCATGATAAAAATTCTAGGCAATATAGGTCTGTAGGGAAACCATCATGTACTTCTCATGTACTTTTGTAAATATAACTGTTTCAGTCTATATAATGTTACTTGTATGTATGTTTTTCAGGGTGAACCATTTGGTATTAGATAAACAATCGGTGTGGTACAGAGGGCCCTGAAGTAGAACTGACCTGAATGCTTCCTCTCTATGGACTAGCTTTCATGGTAAGAGATGGCATCATAAAATTTCCAATGGAGAAAAGCAGAAAATTGTCCTACCCAGCCAATATACCTTTGAGCTACAACAGCATATACAATGGAATAATAACTTTAAAGGTGCAGTAGAGGCACATGTATTATGTTAGTAACTAACAGCTCACTAATTGAACTTAAAATCCAATTAACAAGAGGGAAACTGCCTGGTTCTGGAAACCTAGCTAACTACTCAGTACTAGTGAAATCATGGATACTAGAGGAGAACCTACAACCATTACTTTACCAGACCAGCCAAATCCTTAACAATATTCTAGACATTTCCCATTATACTCACAGATAAGTGTAGTTTTTACTCATCAGCAAGAAAGCTTCTCATTGCAACAGATGGACACCACTACAACCACACTAATTACAGAGTTATGTAGCCACATCCTACTGGATATATCTACAATACACTCCTGCTCTTAAGGCTCAGATAACTTTGCAGAAGCAGAGTTGGTAAAAGCTAGAACACCAGGAAGTTTGCTTTGAGAATTTGTCTTCTAGTAATGTCAGAAGATACACCTATAAACCGGTACCAACATGACTGTTTAAACATGAGCTGAACAGGAACAGAGGAAGCCCACTAGGTCTAAATCCCACAAAAAGAACTACAGACAACTACAGAGTAGGCTTCCACATGGGAAGACCACACCAGTTGTTTATCCAATACCAAATGGTTATCTCTGGAAAACATACATACAAGTAACATTATATAGACTGAAGAGGTTATATTTTAAAAAATCATGATGAATCACAATGTTGAGTTATAAGCCCCTTCCCAGTATACACATTTAAAAATACTTCTGTATATAAGGGTTAGGGAAAATTCCTAAAGATGGGAAAATACATTGTAAGGGCCAGAGGAACAATTACTTTGCTGTAAGACTCTGTCTCTTGGTAGATTTTGAAGTTATAACAATAAAGTCTCACCATTATGACTTTCTAAACACGAATTGAAACAAAAACAAAAATAGACATACTAAAGTGGACAGGGAAAGACCATGAGGCCTCAAACATACAGAGAGAACTACAGGCAACTAAGAAATACAAAGAGTGGGAGAAATAGTCTTCCCCAGGGAGGAGCATACTAAGAAGACATCAACTACCAAAGATCAGACTTTAAAATACATACAAATAACATTATATAGACTGGGCAAGATATATTTAGAATATATATGTATATACATAACAACAATTGCTAAAAAATTGAGTTCATACATCTAGTATAACTGTCATCTGAGAGATTTATGCAGAAACCAATGGAAACAGATTCAGAGACTCTTAGCTAAATACTAGGAGGAACTTGGGGAATACTATGGAAGAAGAGGAAGAAGGATTGACAGAGCCAGAAAGGGCAAAGACACTTTAAGAAAACCTACAAAATCAATTAACCTGAGCCCATAGGGGCCAACAGAGACTGAACTGCCAAAATTTTATATGGGATGGACCTAGGCCCTCTACACATATGTAACAGTTATGTAGCTCTGGACTCATGTGGGCCTCCTAACAGCAGGAGCAGGGGCTATCTCTGATTCTATTGCCTTTTTTGGATCACTTTCCCCTAACTGGGGTACGTTGTCTAGCCACAATCAGAGAAGATATACCTAGTCTTACTGCAACGTGATATGTCAAGGCTGGTTAATACCAATGGGAGGCTTCTTCTTTTCTGAGGGGAGAACAGGAGGATGGGGGAAGGGGATAGGTACAGTGAAAGGAGATGTAATTGGGATGTAAAGTAAATAAAAAACTATTAATTTGGAAAAAAAATAATTTTCTCATGTAGATATATCCAAACCTCAGGCAATTCTTTCTTCTCTCCTCTCCTCTCCTCTCCTCTCCTCTCCTCTCCTCTCCTCTCCTCTCCTCTCCTCTCCTCTCCCCTCCCCTCCCCTCCTCTCCCCTCCCCTCCAGCTCCCTTCTCTCCTCACTTCTCTTCTCTTCTCTTCTCTTCTCTTCTCTTCTCTTCTCTTCTCTTCTCTTCTCTTCTCTTCTCTCTTCTCTTCTCTTCTCTTCTCTTCTCTTCTCTCTCTCTCCCTCTGTCTAACTCATTTTTTTACTTATTCAATTTACATCCTACTCACTGCTCCCCTCCCACACACTCCATCTCACAATCCTTCCAGTCCCTCCTTCCCTAATCCTAACAGGTGGGAGTCCCCTGGGTATCCCCCAAACCTGGTACTTCAAAGTCTCTGCTAGGCTAGGGGCTTCCTCTCCCACTGAGGCCATACAAGGCAGCCCAGCTAGTAGAATATATCACATGCACAGGTAACAGCTTTTGGGACAGCCCTCATTCCAGTTTTTCTGGACCCAAAAGAAATTCACCCAGCACATCTGCTACATATGAGTGGGGAAGCCTGTGTACTTTTGTTGCTGGTTCAGAAACAAAAAATAAATGAGTCCATGAATTTGAAAGATATCAAGGAGTCTATGAGAGAGTTTGGAGAGTGCAAAGGGAAGGAGTAAATGTAATTATATTATAATATCAAAGATAAAAAGAACTAATAATGAAAGACCTGAATAGCCTTAAGAAAATGCAATTGAAATGGGGATGCTTGGCCCCTCCTTGCTCTCTTGCCTCTTATACTCTTGTTCTATTACACTTGCCTCTCTCTCTGTTGCCCTTCTGGGCTCTTCTCTCTCACAATTTCCTCCCCCCCTTCTATACACATGATCATGGCCAGCTTCTACTTCTCTACCCTCTCCTTCTCTCTGCCTTTCTCTGCCTCTACTACTCTCTTAACTACCCCCATGCCCTAAATAAACACTATTCTATGAAGAAGAAGAAGAAGGAGGAGGAGGAGGAGGAGGAGGAGGAGGAGGAGGAGGAGGAGGAGTGTCTTAGTCAGGGTTTCTATTCCTGCACAAACATCATGACCAAGAAGCAAGTTGGGGAGGAAAGGGTTTATTGAGCTTACACTTCCACACAGCTGTTCATTACCAAAGGAAGTTAGGACTGGAACTCAAGCAGGTCAGGAAGCAGGAGCTGATGCAGAGGCCATGGAGGGATGTTACTTACTGGCTTGCTTCCCCTGGCTTGCTCAGCCTGCTCTCTTATAGAACCCAAGAATACCAGCCCAGAGATGGCACCGCCCACAAGGGGCCCTCCTTCACTTGATCACTAATTGAGAAAATGCCCCACAGCTGGATCTCATAGAGGCACTTCCCCAAGTGAAGCTCCTTTTCCTATGATAACTCCAGCCTGTGTCAAGTTGACACACCAAACTAGCCAGTACAATTGACCCCTTGTCAACTTGACACACCAACATATCACTATTAAGCCTCAACCCTTACTTTCTTATTCATCCCCAAGATCTCAATAATGTAAAAGGTCCCACAGTCTTTACATATTAAAAATTCAATCCCTTTAAAATGTCCAATATCTTAAAATTCAAAGTCTTTTAAAAATTCAAGTCTCTGAACTGTGGGCTCCACTAAAATACCTTCTTTCAAGAGGGAAAAATATCAGAGCACAGTCACAATCAAAGGCAAAACTCAAACTCCAAAGTCTGGGATCCAACTCACGATCTTCTGGGCTCCTCCAAGGGCTTGGGTCACTTCTCCAGCTCTTCCCGTTGTAGCACACACCTTGTCTTCTAGGCTCCAGCTGCTTGTACTCCACTGCTGCTGCTGTCCTTGGTGGTCATCACATAGTACTGGCATCTCCAAGCCTCAACTCTTTTGCATGACCCCTTCAGTCCTGGGCCATCAATTACAACTGAGGGTACACTTTCACCAATGGCCTTCCATGGCCTCTCACTGTACCAAGCCTCAGCTGTTCTTCATGATGCCTTCATGCCTTCAAAAGCAGTACCACCTGGGTGACTCTTACACAGTACCAAGTCCTGCTACAGCACGAGGCACAACCTTGGCTATCTGGAACACATCCTCTGTGCTCTCAGAAAACACTTCCCAGAAGATTTCACCTCAGTGATGCTGGTTTCTTCTTAATCACCGCTAATTTCTTAGCTCCAGCTAACCAGCATCAATAGTCCCAGTAACACAAAGGCTGACTTTAATGGTTTTGGTATCTTGTTACTCACAGCTGATTCTTCAGCCCCAGCTAACCAAAACCACAGAATCTTCATGGCCCTGATAAGAGTCTTTAATTTTCCCTCTGAAACTTCACAAGCCAGGCCTCCATCTTCTGCACTGTTCTCAACATAATCTGCCAAGCTCCTACACATCTCACAGAGGTCTCAACAGTGAATGGACCATCTAATCCAAAGTTCCAAAGTCCTTCCACAGTCCTCCCCAAAACATGGTCAGGTTGTCACAGGAATACCCCACTACGCTGGTACCAATTTGTCTTAGTCAGGGTTTCTATTCCTGCACAAACATCATGACCAAGAAGCAAGTTGGGGAGGAAAGGGTTTATTGAGCTTACACTTCCACACAGCTGTTCATTACCAAAGGAAGTTAGGACTGGAACTCAAGCAGGTCAGGAAGCAGGAGCTGATGCAGAGGCCATGGAGGGATGTTACTTACTGGCTTGCTTCCCCTGGCTTGCTCAGCCTGCTCTCTTATAGAACCCAAGAATACCAGCCCAGAGATGGCACCGCCCACAAGGGGCCCTCCTTCACTTGATCACTAATTGAGAAAATGCCCCACAGCTGGATCTCATAGAGGCACTTCCCCAAGTGAAGCTCCTTTTCCTATGATAACTCCAGCCTGTGTCAAGTTGACACACCAAACTAGCCAGTACAAGGAGGAAAAGAAGAAGAAGAAGAAGAAGAAGAAGAAGAAGAAGAAGAAGAAGAAGAAGAAGAAGAAGAAGGAGAAGAAAAATGCAACTGCCACAACTCCAAGAGACTCTTGCTTTACCAGGCCATGCTGGTACTAGGAAACCCAGGTAAAGCACCTCCCACCCTACTACCTCTACCTGATACTAATGCTTCTTAAAGCCTGTCCAACAATCCCCAACATCACCTAGTCTCCTGGATCAATATCCTTGGCCACAACTCTGGCAAGTGATTTCTGCTTTCCCAAAGGACATATTCATACTAGGAAACACAGCAAATACCCTGTCCATCCCCAATGACAGCCATTAAAGCTCCAAACAATCCCTAATATCACCTCTCCCCTAGGCTCCATATCCCATTGACCAACAACTCTAGCAGAAGATTTCTATTTATCTAAATCCACTGCACGGTAATATGAATCCAGATAACTAGAGGCCAGCATAAGAATACAATGAATAACAGACAGGACAATATGACACAACCAAAGTCCAACTCTACTACAACAGCAAGTCCTGAATATTAAAATACAATTGAAGCACCAAAAAAAATCCATTAAATCCAATCTTATGAAGATGACAGAGGCCCTAAAAGAAGAGAGTAATTCCCTTAAAGAAAACCAGGAAAATACATACAGGTGAAAGAAATGAATAAAACTCTTCAAGACCTTAAAGTGGCAATAGAAGTAATAAAGAAAACACAAACAGAGAATCCTGGAGATGGAAAATGTGGGTAAGTGAACAGGAACTACAGATTTAAGCATCACCAACAGAATACAAGTGATGGAAAAAAGAATCTCAGGTATAGAAGATGATTTAGAAAAAAAACTGATACATTGTTCAAAGAAAATGTTAAATCTAAATCTAACACAAAACATCCCAGAAATCTGGGACACTTTGAAAAGACTATTATGAATAGAAGGAGAAGATTCCTTGATCAAAGGCCCAGAAAATATTGTCAACAAAATGACAGAAAATTTTCTGAACCCAAAGAAAGAGATGCATATAAATGTAGAAAAACCTTACAAAACACCAAATATATTGGCACAGAAATGAAAATCCTCCTGTAACATAACGATTAAAATGTGAAATGTACAGAATAAAAGACAGAATATTAAAAGTCGAAAGAGAAAAATGCCAAGTAACAAATAAAGGCAGATCTATTAGACTTAAAAAATAGACATTACCTCAGAGTAAAAGGTTGGTAAAAGATTTTTTCCAAGAAAATGCCCACAAGAAGCAAGCTGGTATGGCTATACCACTCTAATATTGAGCAAAATAGGTTTCCAAGCAAAATTAATGAAAAGAGATAAGGAAGGAAACTTCGTACTCATCAAAGGAAAAGTATATCAAGATGTTATCTCAATTACAAACATATTATGCTCAAACACAAGGGCACCCACATTTGTAAAAGAAACATTATTAAAGCTGAAATCACACATTGAAACCCACACATTAATTATAAGAGACTTCAATACCCAACTCTAACCAACAGACAGGTCATCTAGACAGAAACTAAACAGAGAAATTGCCACGGACCGACTCAGTCGGAACACACACTCCCCGTGGGGAATCAGGGTCTTTGGTATGCAGGAAGGTACAGGTCCGGCGAATGACAGACAGACACACACAAGATCTGAATGCATCTGAATGCACTTTACTGTTCTGAGGCAGGAACTTTTATACACACTCAAGTTGGTATTACATTACTAAAGAAAAAATGTTTACAAAGAATGGTTACCATGAGTATGAACGTTAGAGATTACACACAAGGTCATCGCGTCCCTCTGTAGTCAAAATTCAAGAGTCAGGGATTACACTATGTTTGCTATCTTCTTGTGAGACTCCCTCAGGCTTACTTTGAAACTTTACTTAACTGAAGGTTTCCATGTCAGAGTGCCAAAGCCAGCTAACCATACAAATAATATAAATTGTTGGGAGGTTAATTCTTTAATGTATCTAGGTAATAACTGTACAGCTGATTAAAAGCAAAGCAATGGATCTCTAGAAGATAAATCATGGCCAGTGCTGTAGCTCAAAGAATAAACTCTCAGTGAACCATCACGCCTGGATGCTCGCACCTCCGGCTGGCAGGGACATCTTGTAAGTAAAAGAACAGGTCAGAAACAAGGGTCACACAGCTTGCCATGAGAAATTTCAGCTCAGCCCTATCTGCAGCCAAGGAGGCCCACAGCGGCATTCACCTTGAACAGCCCTGCCAAGCAAGGCTTTTCCCAGAAAATATCACACAGCTTCCACCTGGTGCAGCTTGGCTGCGTGAAATTATGGTGTTCAAGAGATGCGCGTGATAAGAAATAATAGAAATAATAGGCATTATCAGTCAAGTGAACCTAAATAATATCAACAAAATATTTCACTAAAGTAAAAACAATAATATATATCTTCTCAGCATCTCATGTAACTCTCAGAATTTGTTCACAGAGGTCACAAATCAAGTCTCAAAACATAAGAAATTTGTAGTAACCTCCTCTACATTATTGGACCCTAATGGATTAAAGCTAGATTTCAACAACAGAAAGTCTACAAACTCATGGAATTAAACAACACTCTACTGAATGATCACGGGCTATAGAAGAAATAAAGAAATCAAAGCCTTCCAAGAATGCAATGAAAATAAATGCGCAGCATATCAAACCACACACCCACAGTGTAAGTGGTGCTTAGAGGAAAGTTCTTAACACTAAGTGCTTTCATAAAGAAATTAGAAAGATCTCATGCTAGCAACTTGACAGCACACTGGAAATCTATAGAAAAAAAAAAGAATCAAAGATATCCAAGAGGACTAGACTGCAGGAAATAATCAAATTCAGAGCTGAAAAGAATAAAACAGAAACAAAGAGAACAATAAAAAGCATCAAGCAAACAGAGTTCTTCCTTTGAGAAAATCAGCAATGTAGACAAATCTTTATCCAAACTAACTAAATTCTGAGAGAGAATATCTAAATTAACAAAATCAGAAATACAAAGGAGGGTTTAACAATAGACACTGAGGAAATCCAAAGAGTAATTAGGTCATATTTCAAAAACCTGTACTCCATAAAATTGGAAAATCAAAAAGAAATGGACAATTTTCTCTATAAATAACACTTTCTAAAATTAAGTCAAGACAAGATAAACAATTTTACTTTATTTATTTATTTACATCCCAAATGCTGCCTCCTCCCAGTCCTCTTCATAGAGTTCCTCCCTCATTCCCCATCTCCCATCTCCATCCCAATCCCAATTCCCTTTGCCTCTAAGAGGGCAACTTCCCCTACCCTGGAGCATCAAGTTTCTACAGGATTAGAAGCATCTTCTCCCACTGCGGCCACACATGATAGCCCTCTACTCCATATGTGTTGGAGGCCTCAGAACAGTCTGTGTATGCCCATTGGTTGGTAGTCTATGGGTGTTCCCAAGGGTGCACAATAGTTGTCACAGTTGGTTTTTCTGTGGGATTGCCATGACCTGTAGGGCCTTCAATCCTTCACTTAACTTTTCCATATAGGGTCCCTGTCTTCCATCCAATATTTGTCTGTGAGTATCTGCATCTGTCTCAATTATCTACCAAGAAGAGCCTCTCAGATGGCAGCTATGCTTGGCATGTAAGCACAACATAGGATCATCAATAGTGTGAGGCATTAGTGCCTGCTTTGGGATGGGTATCACACTGGGCCAGTCATTGCTCGGCCATTCCTTCAGTCTGCTTCATCTTTGTCCTTGTCTATTTTATGCAGGGCCAATTTTTGGTTAAAATTTTTGTACAAGGGTTGGGGTTCCCATCCCTCTGCTGGGGGTCCTGTCTGGCTACTGGAGATTGTCTCTTCATGTTCCATATTCTGACTGTTGTACATTTTGATTAAGGTCACTTGCATTGACTCCTGCAAGCTTCCCTCATCCTGTGTCTCTGTGACTTACCAGAGAATCCCCCCTCACTCCACCCTCAGCAACAGCATATTTCCATTCATTTTCCTGGACCCTCTTGTACTTCATTCTGTCTCTTACCATGCCTAATCCTGTCCCCCTATTTTCCTCTCTCATCTAGGCCTTTCCTTCATGACTATTTTGTTGCCCCTCCTAAGTGGGATTCAATTGTCTTCCCTTGGTCCTTCCTTCTGTAGAGTGTATTATGGGTATTCTGAACTTTTTGGATAATATCTACTTATCAGTGAGTACATACGATGCATGTCGTTTTGGGTCTGAGTTAACTTACTTGGAATGATATTTTCTAGTTCCATCTATTTGCCAGTGAAATTCATGATGTTCTTGTTTTGAATATCTGAATAGTATTCCATTGTGAAAATGTACCACATTTTCTATCTCCAGTCTTCTGTTGAGGGACATCTTGGTTGCTGACACTTTCTTGTTATTATGAATAAAGCTACTATGAATGTAGTCCTTGGGGTATGTTGGAAAATCATTTGGGTATATGTCTAAGAACTGTATAGCTGGGTCTTTCGTTAGAACTATTTATTTATAATTTTCTGAGACACCACCAGATTAAGTTCTAGAGTTGTTTTACAAATTTGAAATCCCACCAGCAATTGAGCAGTGTTCCTTTTTCTGTACATCTTTACTAGCATATACTGTCACTTGAGATCTTAGCCATTCTCATTGGTGTAAGGTGGAATCTCAGGGTCTTTTTGATTTACATTTCTCTGATGACCAATGATGGTGACATTTCTTTAAGTGCTTCTTGGCCCTTTGAGATTCCTCTGTTGGGAATTATTATTATTATTATTATTATTATTATTATTATTATTTTGGTTTGGGCTGTTTTTGTTCAATTGGATTTTTGGGGGTATTTTTTGTGTGTTTGTTTGGTTTTGGTTTTCTTTCTGGAGTCTAACTCCTTGAGTTCTTTATTTTGGATATTAGTCCTCTATTAGATGAGGGTTAATGAAGATCTTTACATCATTGTGAGTATAATTAGATCACACTTCAAAGACCTGTATTCCACAAAATTGAAAATCTAAAAAAAATGGACAGAATTTTGAGACCCATTAAAACAAGTTTAATGAGAATAAAAAACAATTTCTCTATAGACAGATACCACCTACCAAATTTAAGTCAAGATTAGATAAACAATTCACATAGACCTATAACCTCTAAGAAATAGAAACAATCATTAAAAGTCTCCCAACCAAAGAAAGTCCAGTGCCAAATAGTTTTAGGGCGGAATTATACTGCATTTTCAAAGAAGAAATAACACCAATATTCATCAAACTATTCCACAAAATAGAAACAGAAGGAGCATTGTCAATCTCATTCAATAAGGTCATAGTTACCCTGATACCTAAACCAAACAAAGACTCATCAAGGTAAGTGAATTTCAGACTCATTTCCCTTATGAACACTGATGCAAAATAATCACTAAAATACTTTCCAATGGAATCCAAGAACACATCAAAACATCATCTACCTTAATCAAGTATACTTTATCCCAGAAATGCAGGATGGCTGAACAGAAGAGTCTTTCAATATATCATCTGCCATATAAACAAACTGAAAGAAAAAAACATGGTCATATTATTAGATAATGGAAACATGTATATCCAGCACATCTTTGTGATAAAAATCTTGGAATCATCAAGGATACTAGTATCATAACTAAACACAATAAAGGCAATATACAGGAATCTAATAACCCAACATCAAATTGAATGGACAGAAATTCAAAGAAATTCCACCAAAATCATGAATTAGGCAAGCCCGACCACTCTCTCTATATCTATTCAATATAGTAGTTGAAGGTCTAGGTAACAACAGTAAGACCACTAAAGGAGATCAAAGGTACACAAATTGGAAAGAAGTCAAAATGTCACTGTTTGCAGGTGATATGATTGTGTATATAAGCAACCATAAAAATTCTGTCAGGGAACTCCTATAACTGATAAACACCTTTGGCAATGTGGACAGATACACAATAAACTAAAAGAAAAAAATCACTAGCCATCCTATATATGAATTATAAATGTATCAAGAAAGATATTATAGAAAAAATGCCCTTTACAATAGCCAAAAAAATATATCTTGGTATAACTCTAACTAAGCAAGTGAAATACCTATATGACAATAACTTCAACCCTCTGAAGGAAGAAATTAAAGAATATATCAGAAGATGCAAATATCTCCCATGCTCATGGATCTGTAAGATTAGAAGAGTAAAAAGTAGCCATCTCATCAAAAGCAATCTACATATTCAACATAATTCCATCAAAACTTCAACACATTTTTTTCAGACCTTGAACCAACAATAGTCAATTTGATATGTAAAAACAAACAAACAAACAAAGATAAATAAAACAATCCTGTGTAGAGAGAATTTCTTATAAACATCACCTGTCAATAAAAAGGCAATGGTCAGTGAGCTCCGGTAGGAAATAAGACTTGGGACACTGGCAGAAAGAGAGGATTCTGGGAAATATGAAGAGATAAAAGAGAGATACAGGGAGAGCCTGGAGAGCCAGAGGAAAGACAGACCAAGGGATAGTCTAAGAATATTGACATGAACCTGCTGGAAAATCTTGAAGGGACTTGAAAGAAGGAGGGCCCTGGGACTGGAGAGAGGAACTAACTACATGGTAGACACAGAAAATTTTGAATGTGTTAAATAAGTTACAAGCTAGTCAGGAAATGATATAAAACTTAAGACCTAGGCATTTAATAGTAATTAGTCTCAAAGAGTCATTCTAGGAAATAAAATGGAATTTAGTATTTATTAATTCATTTTTTTAAATTTTTTAATTCTATAATCTTTGTTTACATTCCAAAGATTCCAAAGGCTTTCCCCTTTCCCAGTTCCCCCCCACCATATGTCCCATAAGTCTTCTCCCCCCCAACTATTCCCCAATCACCCCACACACACACACACCACTTCTCTGTTCTGGTACTCTCCTACAAAACTGGATCTAATCTTTTCAAGACCAGGGTCCTCTCCTTTCTTCTTGGGAATCATTTGACTTGCTAATTGTGCCTTGAGTATTCAGGGCTTCTGGGCTCATTAATATCTACTTATCAGTGATTGCATTTCATGTGTATTCTTTTGTGATTGGGTTAACTCGCATAGGATGATACTTTCCAGACCTAACCATTTGCCTACAAATTGTATGAATTCATTATTTTTAATTGCTGAGTAGTATTCCATTGTATAAATATACCACATTTTCTGTATCCATTCCTCCTTTCAGGGATATCTGGGATCCTTCCAACTTCTGGCTATTATAAACAAGGCTGCTATGAACATAGTGGAGCATGTGTCTTTATTGTATGCAGGGGAATCCTCTGGGTATATGCCCAGGAGTGGTATGACAGGGTCCTCTGGAAGTGTCATGCCCAATTTTCTGAGGAACCGCCAGATTGATTTCCAGAGCGGTTGTACCATCTTGCAATCCCACCAACAGTGGAGGAGTGTTCCTCTTTCTCCACACCCTAGCCAGCACCTGTTGTCTCCTGAATTTTTAATCTTAGCCATTCTGACTGGTGTGAGGTGGAATCTCAGGGTTGTTTTGATTTGCATTTCCCTGATGACTAATGATGTTGGACATCTCTTAAGGTGTTTTTAAGCCATCCAAATTTCTTCTGGTGACAATTTGTTTAGCTCTGCACCCCATTTTTTAATAGGTTTATTTGCTTCTTTGGGATCTAATTTCTTGAATTCTTTGTATATATTGGATATTAGCCCTCTGTCAGATGTGGGGTTGGTGAAGATCTATTCCCACATTGTTGGTTGCCGTTTTGTCCTTCTGACAGTGTCCATTGCCTTACAGAAACTTTGTAATTTTATGAGGTCCTATTTGTCAATTCTTGATCTTAGAGCATAAGCTATTGGTGTTCTGTTCAGGAACTTTCCCCATGTGCCCATGTCCTCCAGGGTCTTCCCAAGTTTCTTTTCTGTTAGTTCAGTGTGTCTTGTTTTATGTGGAGGTCCTTGATCCACTTGGAGTTGATCTTAGTACAAGAAGATAAAAGTGGGTCAATTCACATTCTTCTGCATGTTGACCTCAGTTGAACCAACACCATTTGTTGAAAAGGCTATCTTTTTTTCCACTGGATGGTTGTAGCTCCTTTATCAAAGATCAAGTGACCATAAGTCTGTGGGTTCATTCCTTACAGTGGTGGAGAATTTAGTACTTTTAACAATACTGTGCAATGGAATAGATTCTAGTGGTATTACCATTCTGATTTCAAGCTGTATTTCAGAGTAATAGTAATAAAATAACATTGTATTGGCGTAAAATGAACAAGCTGATTAAAGTGATCACACTGCAGATCTAAATACAAATCCACACACTTATGGATACTTGATTTTTGACAGAAAAGCCAAAAATACAGTATAAAAAAGTAAAAACTTCAATAAATGATGCTGGTCTAACATGATGTTGGCATGTTGAAGAAGTAAAACAGATCTATACCTATCAACTTACACAAAACTCAAGTCCAAGTGGATCAAAGATCATAACATGAAATCAGATACACTGAACCTGATACAAGAGAAAGTGGGGAATAGCACTGAACACATTGCGACAGGAAACAACTTCCTGAACAGAATGTTAATAATGCAGACATTAAGACAATCAAACAGAACCTCATGAAACTGAAAAGCTTTTACAAGATGAAGGACACTGTTAATAGAACAAAACATCAGTTAACAGAATGGGAAAATATTTTGTCCAACCCCATATCTGCCAGATGGATAATGTCCAAAATATATAAAGAATTCAAGAAATTAGATTAAATAATTCAATTAAAAATAGGGTGCAGATCTAAACAAATAACTCTCTACAGAGGAATCCCAAATGACTGAGAAGTACCTAAAGAAATGTTCAGTATGAATTCATGAAATTCTTAGACAAATGGATGGATCTGGAGAATATCATCCTGAGTGAGGTAACCTAGATTCAAAAGAACACACATGGTTTGCACTTACTGATAAGTAGATATTAGCCTAGAAGCTTGGAATACCCAAGACACAATTCGCATATCAAATGAAACCTAAGAAGAAGGATGGAGAGGCCCCTGGTCCTGGAAAGGCTCAGTGTAGACATGTAAGGGAATACCAGGACAGGGAAGCAGGAAAGGGTGGCTTGGGGAACAGAGGAGGGAAGAGGGCTAATGGGAATTTCAGGGAAGGGGGATCCAGTAAAGGGGAAATCATTTGAAATGCAAATAAAAATATATTGCATAAAAAAACATGAAAAAAAATTTTAAAAAAGAAATGTTCAACACCCTTAGCCAGCAGGGAAATGCAAATCAAAATGGCTCTGAGATTCCTGTCAGGATAGCTAAGATCAAAACCACAAATAACAGCTCATGTTGGAGAGGAGATGGTGCAAGGGGACCATTGCTCCATTGTGGGTGGGAGTAAAAACTTGTACAGCCACTTTGGAAATTAATACGGTGGATTCTAAGGAAATTGGTATAAAGGATGATCCAACATACCACAAGGACTCTTGCTCAACTATATTCATGACTATTGATAATAGTCAAAAACAGAAAACAACCTAGATGTCATTCAACCAAATAGGTAAAGAAAATATGGTTCATTTACATAATTGAGTATTATTCAGCTGCTAAAAACAGTGACATAATAAAGTTCTCAATAACTGGTCCAGCTTGAGACCCATGCCAGAGAGACAGCCTACTACTGACACAGCTTGGACCTAGAGTCTGAATAGGCAAGAGACTTAAACATGATTCCTAATGATATTCTGTTAAACTCATATATTGGCGCCTAGCCCAGAGGCTTCACCCAGCAACTGATGGAATCATACAGAGACTCACAGCCAAACATTAGGTGGAGCTCAGGGAATCCTGAATAAGAGGGTAGAGAGTATTATAGGAGCTATAGAGGTCTAGTACATCACAGGAAAAACCCATGGGATCAACTAACCTGGGCTCAATAGACCTCAGAGAGATAGAACTAACAACCAGGAAGCCTGCATGAGACTCACCTAGGCACTCTGCATATATGTTACAGTTGTTTAGCTTGAGCTTCTTGTTGGATTCCTAACAGTGGAAGCAGAGGCTGTTTTCTGCTACTGGGCTGCCTAGTCTAGCCTCAATAAGAATGAAGCTGCCTAGTCTTACAACTTGATAGGCCATGGTTGGCTGATATCCTTGGGAGGCCTGCCCTTTTCTGATGAGAAATGGAGGAGGAGTGGATGCAGGGGACAAAGGATGGGGGAAGCACTGGGAGGAAAGAAGGGAAGAAAAAAAACATGGTTAGGATGGAAAAAGAAAGCAAAAGTAACTCAGTTTTGGAAAAAATGTTAGGAGAAATGAAATAAGTGTAACACATTCTATCCCCCAGTTACTTACTGATCCTCAGCAAGACTCAATTCTGCACAAACATACAATAATCTACATTAGCAGAATAGAGGAAAAGGAAGTTTGAGCTCATGTAGGAGAGAAAGAGAACTGTATTCGAGAAATATGAATATATAATATTTAAAATGGAAAACCAAAACAAGGAAAAAGGCGATGATGAGAAATATTCAAAGATACAGATAAAAATTACCCAATTTTTTTGGAATAATTTGCATAGAACTTAATCTGTGGGACTATATATCTACATACAAAACTGTAAAGACAAGTTTTAAAGTTCAAAGTATATTTTACAATTTGATGTTGATTACCTCAGAAATTCCAGCATGGCATTCCTTTTGTCTCATGCCCTTTAACGTTTTACCTGAGGTACAAATATAAATTTATATTCTAAATGACTTACAGAATATGCTTTACTAAAACAATGATCTGTATTACATAATTTGCCTATATATATTCAGGGCTGATAGTCTGCCCTGCATTTACATTATAATTTGCTGAAAAGGGATCTAACTGTATGTTTGAGAATTACTGTCATATTAATTGATCCTAATGTTGTGATATGTGATTCTTTAATATACAGAGTTTGAAAATGGAAACTATTAGCTATGTAATAAAGATAAATTTAAATTTTTACCTTCTAAAATTGACTTCCTTTGTCAGGACTGTGATAAATGCTTTCTGATAGGACCATTTTTCTAGACCAGTTGGAACACTGCACTTTGGAGCTCCTAATTAATTACTTTTCTTTTATTACATGTTTGTTATCATAGCTAATATTTCATTTTATTAATAGTATATTACATATACAATTTACATTTTATATGTTTTGCATTAAATATAAATGCCTTGAATACAAGAATTTTGTTTTATTTTCCATTAAAGTATTTGTAGGTCAAGCAATACCTACTACATATTAAGCATATAATTCTGAGAGATCTGCAGAGCCAGGTTCCAACAGCTCAGCCAAGGGCACACTGGGCTTTCAGCGGGGCCGCCATCCGCCATCTTGCCTCAGATTACCGCGCACAAACGGGCACAGCGAGCAGCTGGAGTCAGGTGCGTGGCCAGAGATATAGTTTAGCTTGCCTCGGGACACAGCTCAGAATTCTAGCAGCTGGAGTCAGGGGTTGTCTCCTGGGGACAGGCGCGCTGTGCTTTCAGCAGGGCTGCCATCTACAATAAGACCAACTAACTCCAGAGATAAAGAGATGGCAAAAGGCAAACGTAGGAACGTTATTAACAGAAATCAAGGCAATATGGCACCATCTGAACCCAATTCGCCAACCACAGCAAGTCCAGGATACCCTAGCACACCAGAAAAACAAGAGTTAGATATAAAAGCACAGGTCATGATGCTCCTAGAGGAACACAAAAAAGACATAAACAAATCTCTTAAAGAAATGCAGGGGAACATCAATAGGGTAGAAGCTCTTACAATCCAAACACAAAAAACACTTAAAGAACTCCAGGAGAATATGGGCCATCAGACAGAAACCAATAAAGAGGAAATGAGAAAATCAGTTAAAGAAATGCAGGAGAACTTGAAACAACAGGCAGAAGTCATGAAAGAGGGAGCACAAAAATATATTAAAGAATTACAAGAAAACACAAACAAATGAAGGAACTGAGCAAAACCATCCAAGATCTGAACACAGAGGTAGAAACAACTAAGAAATCACAAAAGGGGGTAATTTTGGAGATAGAAAACCTTGGGAAGAAATCAGGGGTCGTAAATGCAAACATCAACAACAGAATACAAGAGATAGAAATAAGAATCTCAGATGCTGAAGACAACATAGTAACCATTGACTCCACAGTCAAAGAAAACACAAAATCCAAAAGGCTTGTAACCCAAAACATCCAGGAAATCCAGGACAAAATGAGAAGACCAAACCTAAGGATTATAGGGATAGATGAGAGTGAATATCTACAACTTAAAGGGCCAGCAAATATCTTTAATAAAATTATGGAAGAAAACTTCCCTAACTTAAAGAAAGAGATGCCCATGAATATACAAGAAGCCTACAGAACTCCAAACAGACTGGACCAGAACAGAAACACCCCCCCCCGTCACATAATAATCAAATCCCCAAATGTACTAAACAAAGAAAGAATATTAAAGGCAGTAAGAGAAAAAGGCCAAGTAACATATAAAGGAAGACCTATCAGAATCACATCAGACTTCTCTCCAGAAACCATGAAAGCTAGAAGATCCTGGGCAGACCTCATGCAGACCCTAAGAGAACACAAACTTCAGCCAAGACTACTATACCCAGCAAAACTCTTAATCAAAATAGATGGAGAAATCAAAATATTCCATGACAGGACCAAATTTACACAATATCTTTCCACTAACCCAGCTCTACAAAGGATAATAGGAGGAAAACTCCAATACAAGGAAGGGAACAGCACCCAAGAAAAAGCAAGACAGTAAACTTCTTCCATCAAACTCAAAGAAAGATAACTACTGAAAAAAATAACATCAAAAATGTCAGGAAGTAATAATCTCTATTCCTTAATATCTCTTAACATCAATGGACTCAATTCCCCAATAAAAAGACATAGACTAACAGACTGGATATGGAAACAGGACCCTACATTTTGCTGCTTACAGGAAACACACCTCAGAGTCAAAGACAAACACTACCTTAGAGTAAAAGGATGGAAGACAATTTTGCAAGCAAATGGTCACAGGAAGCAAGCTGGAATAGCCATTTTAATATCAGATAAAATTGACTTTCAACCCAAAGTCATCAAAAGAGACACAGAAGGTCACTTCTTGCTAGCCAAAGGAAGAATCCACCAAGAAGAACTCACAATTCTAAACATCTACACTCCAAATGTAAGGGCACCCTCATTCGTAAAAGAATCTTTACTAAAGCTCAAAGCACACATTGCACCTAACACAATGATTGTGGGGGACCTCAATACCCAACTATCCAGAGTGGACCGACCAGGAAAACAGAAACTAAACAGGGACACGGAGAAACTCATCGAAACTTTGGAGCAATTGGATTTAACAGATATATATAGAACATTTCACCCTAAAGCAAAAGACTATACCTTTTTCTCAGCCCCTCATGGTACCTTCTCCAAAATTGACCATATAATTGGACACACGACAGACCTCAACAAATATAAAAAGATCGAACTAATCCCATGCCTCTTATCAGATCACCATGGAGTAAGAGTGTTCTTCAATAGCAACAAAAACAACAGAAAAACCCCATACGCATGGAGGCTGAAGAATATTCTACTCAATGATACCTCAGTCCAGGAAGAAATAAAGAAAGAAATCAAAGAATTCTTAGAATTTAATGAAAATGAAGGCACAACATACCCAAATCTATGGGACACAATGAAAGCAGTGCTTAGAGGAAAACTCATAGCCCTGAGTGTCTCCAAAAAGAAACAGGAGAGAGCATATACTAGCAACTTAATGGCGCACTTGAAAGCTCTGGGACAAAAAGAAGCAATTTCACCCAGGAGGAGTAGAAGACAGGAAATCATCAAACTCAGGGCTGAAATCAATCAAGTTGAAACAAAAAGAACCATACAAAGAATCAACAAAACCAGGAGCTGGTTCTTTGAGAAGATCAACAAGATAGATAAACCCCTAGCCAGACTTACTAAGGGGCACAGAGACAGTATTCAAATTAACAAAATTAGAAATGAAAAGGGAGATATAACAACAGAAACTGAGGAAATTCAAAAAATCATCAGATCCTACTACAAAAACCTATACGCAACACAACTGGAGAATCTGGAGGAAATGGACAATTTCCTAGACAGTTACCAAATACCAAAATTAAACCAGGATCAAATAGATCGTCTAAACAGACCCATAACCCCCAAAGAAATAGAAGGGGTCATAGACAGTCTTCCAACCAAAAAGAGCACAGGACCAGACGGTTTTAGTGCAGAATTCTATCAGACCTTCAAAGAAGTCCTGATACCAATACTCTTCAAACTATTCCACAAAATAGAAACAGAAGGAACACTACCCAACTCGTTCTATGAAGCCACAATTACCCTGATAACAAAACCACACAAAGATCCAACTAAGAAAGAGAACTACAGGCCAATTTCTCTTATGAATATCGATGCAAAAATACTAAACAAAATACTTGCCAACCGAATCCAAGAACACCATGATCAAGTTGGCTTCATCCCAGGGATGCAGGGATCATTCAATATACGGAAATCTATCAATGTAATCCACTACATAAACAAACTCAAATAAAAAAAACACATGGACATCTCATTGGATGCTGAAAAACCATTTGACAAAATTCAGCATCCTTTCATGCTAAAGGTCTTAGAAAGAACAGGAATTCAAGGCCCATATCTAAACATAGTAAAAGCAATATACAGCAGACAAGTAGCCAACATCAAGGTAAACGGAGAAAAACTTGAAGCAATCCCACTAAAATCAGGGACTAGACAAGGCTGCCCCCTCTCACCATATCTCTTCAATATAGTACTTGAGGTACTAGCTAGAGCAATTCGACAACAGAGGGAAGTCAAAGGGATACAAATCGGAAAGGAAGAAGTCAAACTATCACTATTTGCAGATGATATGATAGTATACTTAAGTGACCCAAAAACCTCCACCAGAGAACTCCTGCAACTGATAAACAACTTCAGCAAAGTGGCTGGCTATAAAATCAACTCAAGCAAAGCAGTAGCCTTCCTATATGTGAAGGATAAGCAGGCCGAGAAAGAAATTAGGGAAATGACACCCTTCACAATAGCCACAAATGATATAAAGTATCTCGGAGTGATGCTAACCAAACATGTGAAAGATTTATATGACAAAAACTTCAGGTCTCTGAAGAGGGAAATTGAAGAAGACATCAGAAAATGGGAAAATCTTCTATGCTCGTGGGTTGGCAGGACTAATATCGTCAAAATGGCAATCTTGCCCAAAGCAATATACAGATTCAATGCAATCCCCATCAAAATCCCAACTCAGTTCTTCATAGAGCTAGAAAGAGCAATTCTCAAATTCATCTGGAATAACAAAAAACCCAGGATAGCTAAAACTATCATCAACAGCAAAAGAACTTCTGGGGGAATCAATATCCCGGACCTCAAGCAATATTACAGAGTAGTGGTATTAAAAACTGCATGGTATTGGTTCAGTGACAGGGAAGCGGATCAATGGAATAGGATCGAAGACCCAGAATTGAACCCACACATCTATGGCCAATTGATCTTCAACAAAGGAGCTGAAAACATCCAGTGGAAAAAAAGATAGCCTTTTTAACAGATGGTGCTGGCTCAACTGGAGGTCAACATGCAGAAGAATGAGAATTGATCCACTCTTATCTCCTTGCACTAAGCTCAACTCCAAGCGGATCAAGGACCTCCACATAAAACCAGACACACTAAAACTAATAGAAAAGAAACTGGGGAAGATCCTTGAGGACATTGGCTCAGGGGAAAAATTCCTGAACAGAACACCAATTGCTTATGCTCTAAGAGCAAGAATAGACAAATGGGACCTCATAAAACTACAAAGTTTCTGTAAGGCAAAAGACACTGTCAAAAGGATAAATCAGCAACCAACAAATTGGGAAAAAATCTTCACCAACCTCACAACCGACAGAGGGCTAATTTCCAATGTATACAAAGAACTCAAGAGGTTAGACCCCAGAAAACCAAATAACCCTATCCAAAAATGGGGTACAGAGCTAAACAGAGACTTTTCACCTGAAGAAATTCGGATGGCTGAGAAACATCTTAAAAAATGTTCAACATCATTAGTCATTAGGGAAATGCACATTAAAACAACCCTGAGATTTCACCTCACACCAGTCAGAATGGCTAAGATTAAAAACTCAGAAGACATCAGGTGTTGGCGAGCATTCCTCCACTGCTGGTGGGAATGCAAGCTGGTACAACCACTCTGGAAATCAGTATGGCGGTTCCTCAAAAAACTGGACGTGATACTTCCTGAGGACCCAGCCATACCACTCCTGGGAATATACCCAGAAGATTCCCCAGCATGCAATAAGGATACATGCTCCACTATGTTCATAGCAGCCTTATATATAATAGCCAGAAGCTGGAAAGAACCCAGATGTCCTTCAACAGAGGAATGGATACAAAAAAATGTGGTATATATACACAATGGAGTACTATTCAGCTATTAGAAACAATGAATTCATGAAATTCTTAGAGAAATGGATGGAGCTGGAGAACGTTATACTAAGTGAGGTGACCCAGTCTCAAAAGAACACCCATGGTATACAGTCACTGATAAGTGGATATTAGCCTAGAAGCTTGGAACACCAAAGACATAAATCACAGATCAAGTGATGTCTCACAAGAAGAAAGGAGTGGACACTGGTGCTAGACTGGACCAAAACATCATTGTGGGAAAGTACAAGAACAGTAAGGTGGGAGGGGGTGGATGAGGGAGCAGGGGGAGGGAAAAGGGCATGTGGGACCTTTGGGGGTGGGGAACCAGAAAAAGGAAAATGAATTGTAAATATAGAATATATCCAATAAAAAAAATCTAAAAAAAAGCATGTAATTCTTACTAAGTAAGTAAATTAACTTTTACTTTTTAAATATTTATTGTTTTATTTATTTACATATCAAATATTATCCCCCTTCCATGTTTCCCCTCCACAAACCTATCATTCCCCCTCCCCCTTGCTTCTATGAGGCTGCTTCCCCACCCACTCACCCACCCACCCACTCCTGCTTTCCTGTCCTGGCAGTCCACTCTGCTGGGGCATCAAGCCTTCACAGGACCAAGGACCTCCCCTCCCATTGATGCCAGATAAGGCCATCCTCTGCTACATATGCATGCGAGGCCATGGGTCTCCCTCCATGTTTATTCTTTGGTATAAATTAACTTTTTCATCTATCATGAACTTTCTTTGTAGATACTAAGTAGATAATCAAGGCATCATAGTACATCAGTACTAGATTTATTTATATTATAAAAATAAATGTTTACATATGATATGCATAAAATATATATAGTAGATATTATAAATTTCCGTGAATTGTATTGAGCTTTGTGTTTGTGTGTGTGTGCTCTGACTGAATGTACTTATGTGTACCACATAAACAACTGATAGTATCAGAAATCTGAAGCAGTATAAAAGCCCTATAACAGTAATTACAGATGGTTGTGAGCCACCATGTGGGTGCTAGGAAATGAACCAGGTCTTTGCAAGAGCATACAGTGTTCTTAAGCACTGAGACATTGCTACAACCCCTGTAATTGGTTTTTAATATAAATCACTGATAATTGAAAGTAAACAGTATTATTTCTTTAAGGCTATTAGTAATTTTGTCCTACATTGATGTAATCATATCTGTAAGAAACATTGCCTTTCAGACTCACTTTACAATAGCAGTTGTTCATTATAAAACTCATAAGCAATATTATCTAAATAGATTGTGGCTTTAAATATATTTTTGTTTACAATTCATGTTAGCTCTTTTTAGATAAAGGAAGAGGCATGCAGATTGAGAACTGTTATAAAATAAACTTTTTATTTCCTATATACAATTTACTACCTTTTCATTCTGTCCCCAATATTTTTTATCACACATATGGTGTGCTCTAAGCATTTTGGTGAGAGGCATTTCATGAATAAAATGTGCCAGTGTCAGTATAATTTGTAAGGAGGATACCTCAGGCATACTTGAAATACAGAACATTTCTGACACTTCACAGTTATAATAATTCATACTCCAGGGGGCCCTTTTTCATTTTGTATATTGGAAAGCTTGAAAACCAACACAGACAAGATGGGTAAATTTTCTAAGCCCATGAGCTACATTTATCAAAAAAAAAAAGTACTAAGGCTTCGTTTTACATATATGTGACATTTTCAAAAGATTAGATCAACAAATGTCTTCCCAAACACAACCTTTTTGCCCTTTGGTGATGTCACAACACTGCCAAAATGTTCTCATAATTCATAAATATAAATGTATATTATATTATTTACAGGGACCAAAAAAGTAAAATTCCATGGCTTACATTAGTTTAGACCTAATTTGTGGTTACTTCTTAAAACAACCATTTAGCTTTTCAAAATAAATCATCCACATATAAAATGTGGAGATTTTTAATGTGAAAATATATAGCATATTGATCCACTACAATTCAATTCCACTACAGTTCAATGTTCATGAAAATAGATTGAATACCTAGACTATAAACATTCAACTCATTCCTAAAGTTTTTTCCAGAAATATTGTATTCTTTATTTTATTAATACATTTTATATTTTTTCAAAATTTTTGCAGTCTAATCCATATCCCCTTCCCAGTCTGCCCTCTTTCTGTTCCTTATCCCATTCCTCTTCCCATTTGTTTGACAGGATGATCCAAACTGTTCACACCTGCCCCACCAGTCCTTTGCAAGCCCTGGAGTCTCATGTCTCTCAAGGGTTAGGGTCTTCTCTCACTGAGGCTAGAATGGGCAGTCCTCTGTCATATATGTGTTAGGGGACTCAGAGCAGTTCTTATATGCTACCTGGTTGGTGGCTCAGTTTCTGAGAGACCCTGAGAATGCTGGTCTTCTTGTGGGGTCACCCTCCTCCTCAGCATCTTCAAGCATTTCCCTAATTCAACCACAGGGGTTTCCAGCTTCTGTCCATTGGTTGGTTGTAGGTATCAGCATCTGTCTTAGTCAGCTTGTTGGGTCTCTTAGAGGACAGCCATACTATGCTCCTGTCTATAAGCACACCATAGCACCAGTAATAGTCAGGCCTTAGAGCCTTCCCTTGAGCTGGATCACAATTTGGGCCAGTCCTGTCTCTTTTCCATTGTTGTCCCTGAAGTTCTTTTAGACAGCAACAACTTTGGGTCAGAATTTTTGACTGTGGGATGGCAACCACATCCCTATACTTGATGCCCTGTGTTTCTACTAGAGATAGACATTACAAGTTCTCTCTCCCCACTGTAGGGTATTTCATCTAAGGTCCCTCCCTTTGAGTCTTGAGTATCTTTCACTTCCCAGGTCTTTGGAACATTCTAAAGTGTCCTTCACCTCCTACCTCCTTAGGTTACTTGTTTCCGTTCTTTCTGCTTGCACTCAGGGCTTTACTCCTGTTCCCCCACCCATACCTCATCACATTCCCCTTTTCCCCTCCCTGTCGCCTTTCCCACCCAGGTTCCTCCCTCCTTCTACCCTCCTGATGCTCTCTTCTCCTTATTAAGTGAGATTTAGCATCCTTACTTGGGCCCTTCAGCTTTTTAACCTTCTGGAGTTCTGTGGATTTTATCCTGAGTACTCTGCACTTTTTTTTTTTTTTTTTTTTGCTAATAGTACATAGCATGCATGTCCTTTTGGGTCTGAGTTACCTAACTCAGGATGATATTCCATTCATTTCCCTCAAATATCATATCATCCTCATTCTTAATAGCTGAGTAGTATTCCATTGTGTAAATGAACTATATTTTCTTTATCCATCCCTCTGTTCTGGGACATCTGGGTTGTTTCCAGCTTCTGACTATCACAAATAAGCTGCTATGAACATAGTGGAACACATGCTCCTATGGCATGGTGGGGCATCATTTGGGTATATGCCAAAGAGTAGTATAGCTGGGTTTTCAAGTAGATCTATTTCCAATTTTCTGATGAACCTCCAGATTGATTTCCAGAGTGCTTTACCAGTTTGCAATCCCATCAGCAATGGAGGAGTGCTTCTCTTTCACCACATTCTTGCCAACATGTGCTGTCAGCTGAGTTTTTTATCTTAGCTAAAATCAAAATCATTGGTGTGAGGTAGAATTCCATTGTTGTCTTGATTTGCATTTCTCTTGATCACTAAGTACCTTAAACATTTCTTTAAGTGCTTCTCAACCATTTGAGAGTCCTCTGTTGTAAATTCTCTCTTTATTCTATACCCCATTTTTGATTGATTTTGATTGGGTCTATACCCCATTTTGATTTTGGAGGTTAGCTTCTTGAGTTCTTTATACATTTTAGCAACTAGCCCTCTATTGGATGTGGGGTTAGTGAAGAGTTTTTTCCCAATCTGTAGGTTGACTATTTGTCCTATCGGCTATGTTCTTTGCTTTTCGGGTTTCATGAGGTCTCGTTTAACTTCTTGGTTTTAGAGCCTAAGTCATTGGAGTTCTACTTAGGAAAATTTCCCCTGTAACAGCAACAACAACAACAACAACAACAACAACAACAACGGAATACTCAAATATTCATGAAAACTGAACAATTCTCTACTCGATAATAACTTGGTCAGGGAAGAAATAAAGAAATTAAAGACTTCCTAGAATGCAATGAAAATGATGACACAGTGTACTCAAACTTATGGGACTCAATGAAAACAGTGTAAGAGAAAAATTCATAGCATTAAGTGCTCTGGTATTTAAACTGGAGATCCTACACTTGCAACCTAACAGCACACCTGAGAGTGCTAGAACAAAAAGAAGCAAACACACCCAAGAGGAATAGATGGCAGGAAGTAGTAAAAATCAGGGGAGAAATCAACCAAATTTCTAGAAAGAGAATAATACAAAGAATCAACAAAACCTATTTGGTTCTTTGAGAAAATCAGCAAGATAGATAAATCCCTCTGCCCCACTAACTAGAGGGCTCAGAGACAGTATCCAAATTAACAAAATCAGAACTGGAAAGGGAGACCTAACAACAGAAACTGAGGAAATGAAAAATATAGATGAAATGGACGATTTTATAGACAAATACCAGGTTCCAAAGTTAAATCAAGAGCAGGCAAACTATCTGAACAGGCCCATATCCCCTAAGAAAATAGAAGTCATTAACACCCCCCCCCAAAAAAAACCTAAGGCCAGATGAATTTAGCGTAGAATTCTACCAGACCTTCAAAGAAGAGCTAATACCAAAACTTCTCAAACTATTCCATAAAATTGAAACAGAAGAAACATTACCTAATTCACTCTATGAAGCCACAATTACTCTGATACCTAAACCACATAGGACCCAACAACAACAACAAAAGAACTTCAGATCAATTTCATTTATAAATATCAATGCAAAAATATTCAATAAAATTCTCATAAACCGAATCCAAGAACATGTCAAAACCATCATTCACCTTGATCAAGTAGGCTTCATTCCAGGCATGCAAGACTGGATCAATATATGAAAATCTATTAACAGAATCAACTATATAAACAAACTCAAAGAAAAAAATCACATGATCAACTCCTCAGATGCTAAAAATGCCTTTGACAAAACTCTTCATATTAAAAGTATTGAAGAGATCAAGAACTCAAGGCCCATACTTAAACATAATAAAAACAATATACAGCAAACCAACTAGTCAATATCAAATTAAATGGAGAGATACTTGAAGCAATCCCACTAAAATCAGGGACAAGAGAAGGATGCCTACTCTCTCCCTATTTATTCAATGTAGTACTCTAGTTTCTAGCCAGAAATACTGTATTTTTAAGTCATATTTCAAAGCTGACCCACAGTTACCAATAGTATGTAACTTTCTGAATGATGCCTGCTATCATTAAAGTCATTGATAACCACCTAGTTGTAAATATCATCTTTAGCTACTTTCTATAGTCTCTTATTTTAACACTGCCCCTGGTATTTTAATCCGATGAATGTTTTTTTTTTGCTTTTGTTTTTGTTTGTTTGTTTGTTGTTGTTGTTGTTTGCTAGTGAATAATTTATTTTTATTAGATATATTCTTTATTTACATTTCTTTTTTTTTCCCTGTGTAACGTTTTTTTTAAAATTTTCTATATTCTTTGTTTACATTCCAAAGGCTTTCCCCTTTCCCAGTTCCTGCCTCACCATACATTCCATAAGTCCTCTTCCTTCTGCCCAATCCCAGCACTTGGGAGGCAGAGGCAGGTGGATTTCTGAGTTCGAGGCCAGCCTGGTCTACAGAGTGAGTTCCAGGACAGCCAGTGCTACACAGAGAAACCCTGTCTCAAGAAAAAAGCACAGTAAAGCAAAACAAAAAACTAGAGTTCCCTTTATTTGCATTTCAAATGATTTCCCCTTTCCTGCCCCCCCCCCCCGCCAAAAAAAGCCATCTCCTCTCCCCTTGTACCCCAATCAATCCTCTCCCACTTCCCTGTCCTGGTATTCCCCTACAATGCTACATAGAGCCTTTCCAGGACCATGGGCCTCTCCTCCCTTTGATGTCCAACAAGGCCATCTTCTTCTACCTATGAATCTGGAGCCATGGGTAATACCATGTGTACTGTCTGGTTGATGTTTTTGTCCCTGGGAGCTCAGGGAGTACTGGGTGACTCATATCACTGTTCCGCCTATGGTGCTGCAAACCCCTTCTGCTCCTTGGGTCCTTTCTCTAGCTCCTCCATTGGGGACCCTGTGCTAAGTTCAATGGCTGGCTAAGAGTGTCCCCCTCTGTATTTGTCATGCACTAGCAGACCCTCCCAGGTTACAGATATATCAGGCTCTGGTCAGCAAGTGATTGTGTGCATCTGGGTTTTGTAATTGTATGTGGGATAGATCACTAGGTGGGGTAGTCTCTGAATAGTCTTTCCCTCAGACTCTGCTCCACACTTTGTTTCTGTATCTACTTTTGTGTTCACCTTCCAAAAAGACCAGAGTATCCATACTTTGTTCTTCCTTCTTCATGGGCATCATTTGATATGTAAATTGTGTCTTGGGTATTCCAAGCTTCTGGGCTAATATCCACTTATCAGTTAGAGCATACCATGTGTGTTCCTTTGTGATTGGGTTACCTCACTTAGGATGATATTTTCCAGTTCCACCCATTTGCCTAAGAATTTCATGAATTCATTGTTTTTAATAGATGAGTAGTATTCCATTGTGCAAATACACCACATTTTCTGTATCCATTCCTCCTTTGAGGGACATCTAGGTTCTTTCCAGCTTCTGGCTATTATAAATAGGGCTGCTATGAACATAGTGGAGCATGTGTCCTTATTACATGCTGGAGAATCCTCTGAATATATGCCCAGGAGTGGTAAACAAAGTCCTCTGGTAGTATCATGCCCAGTTTTCTGAGGAACCACCACTCTGATTTCTTTTTTTTTTAATTTTTATTTTCTATATTCTATGTTTACATTCCAAAGGCTTTCCCCTTTCCCAGTTCCCCCCCACCATACGTCCCATAATTCCTCTCCCCCCAACTATTCCCCAATCATTCCCCCTCCCCCCAAGGTTTCTCTACAAAAATGGATCCAATCTTTACATGCCCAGGGTCCTCTCCTTTCTTCTTCTTGGGAATCATTTGACTTGCTAATTGTGCCTTGAGTATTTACGGCTTCTGGGCTCATTAATATCCACTTATCAGTGATTGCATTTCATGTGTATTCTTTTGTGATTGGGTTAACTCACTCAGGATGATATTTTCCAGGTCTAACCATTTACCTACAAATTGCATGAATTCATTATTTTTAATTGCTAAGTAGTATTCCATTGTATAAATATACCACATTTTCTGTATCCATTCCTCCTTTCAGGGATATCTGGGATCCTTCCAACTTCTGGGTATTATAAACAAGGCTGCTATGAACATAGTGGAGCATGTGTCTTTATTGTATGCAGGGGAATCCTCTGGGTATATGCCCAGGAGTGGTATGCCAGGGTCCTCTGGAAGGGACATGCCCAATTTTCTGAGGAACCGCCACACTGATTTCCAGAGCGGTTGTACCATCTTGCAATCCTACCAACAGTGGAGGAGTGTTCCTCTTTCTCCACATCCTCACCAACTCCAAGTGGATCAAGGACCTCCACATAAAACCAGACACACTGAATCTATTAGAAAAGAATCTTGGGAAGACCCTGGAGGGCATGGGCACAGGGGGAAAGTTCCTGAACAGAACACCAATAGCTTATGCTCTAAGATCAAGAATTGACAAATGGGACCTCATAAAATTACAAAGTTTCTGCAAGGCAAAGGACACTGTCAGAAGGACAAAACGACAACCAACAAAGTGGGAAAAGATCTTCACCAACCCCACATCCGACAGAGGGCTAATATCCAATATATACAAAGAACTCAAGAAGTTAGACCGCAATGAACCAAATAACCCTATCAAAAAATGGGGTGCAGAGCTAACCAAAGAATTGTCACCAGAAGAAATTCGGATGGCCGAGAAGCACCTTAAGAGATGTTCAACATCATTAGTCATCAGGGAAATGCAAATCAAAACAACCCTGAGATTCCACCTCACACCAGTCAGAATGGCTAAGATTAAAAACTCAAGACACCACTCTGATTTCTAAAAAACTCAGGATAGCTAAATCTATTCTGAAGAGTAAAAGAACTTCTGGGGGAATCAGCATCCCAGACCTCAAGCTGTACTACAGAGCAATACTGTTAAAAACTGCATGGTATTGGTACAGCGACTGGCAGGTAGATTAATGGAATAGAACTGAAGGCCTGGAAATGAACCCCCACACCTATGGTCACTTGATCTTTGACAAAGGAGCTAAAACCATCCAGTGGAAAAAAGATAGCCTTTTCAACAAATGGTACTGGTTCAACTGGAGGTCAGCATGCAGAAGAATGTGAATTGATCCATTCTTGTTGTTGTTGTTTTTTTTGGTTTTTTTTTTTTAAATTGGCAGGCACTTTTGTGCCTCCTTCATTACCTGCCCACTTTATTTAATTCTTTCCAGTGAGCCTTTTTTTTTTTTTTTTTTGGTTTTTCAAGACAGGGTTTCTCTGTGTGCACCTGGCTGTCCTGGAACTCACTCCGTAGACCAGGCTGGCCTCGAACTCAGAAATCCGCCTGCCTCTGCCTCCCAAGCGCTGGGATTAGAGGCGTGCACCACCACGCCCGGCCCGAATTGATCCATTCTTATCTCCTGGTAGTAAGCTCAACTCCAAGTAGATCAAGGACCTCCACATAAACTGAAACTAATAGAAAAGAAACTGGGGAAGAGCCTTGAGGACATGGGCACATTGGAAAATTTCCTGAACAGAACACCAATAGCTCATTCTCTAAGATCAAGAATTGACAAATGGGACCTCATAAAATTACAAAGTTTCTGTAAGGTAAAAGACACTGTCAATAGTACAAAAAGGCAACCACCAAATTGGGAAAAGATGTTTACCAACCATATATCCGACAGAGGGCTAATATCCAAAGAACTCAAGAAGTTTGACTCCTGATGAATCTTTTAAGTACCACATATACTTACATTCTAAGTAATGTGACCATAATAATAATATTGCAACAAGAGTGGTAGGTAGCTTCAGCCTCTGACTTTGGAAGTTCAGAATGATTTCCATAGGACATGAAGTTCAATCTGAAACTGGCAGAACTACTAAAGTCATACAATGGAAGAGATTGTGAAGGCAATGATATCTAAGCTACAAACCATAGAACCACAGAGATTGGCTATAGAGTAAGGGACTAGAGGGAAAAGTTAGATTGCATTAGGAAAGGGAGAGAGAATTGGTTGTTATGGATGGATGGAGAAGTTTGAATAGGAGGATCAGGTGAGGAGGGGGAGAAAATACAGCTGTAGGAGAAAAGATGGTGAGAAACAGCTAACCTTAGGGGATTTTGAAGGCTATAATGGAAACCTAATGCAGTAGAATCTTTCTAAACTATATACATATGTAAAGGTGATCTAAATGAAATCAAATAATAGAGGAGACAGAGTCTCAGTTGGCCATACCTTGTCACTGAACAAAGCTTCAAATATCAGGATTGTATTACATCTAATTGAGTTGTTGGCCAAAGAGAAATCCTGCTAATGCCCAAACAACCCAGGATGCTATTAAGACTGTAGGTTGTTCTCTACAAACTGATATCAAGCCATCATTGCTGAAGACAATACCTAAACAACTCATTGAAGATAAAGTAAGAAATAGAGCTGGTATCTCCATAAACCATTCACCCCTTTGTTCTAAAATCTGCTGCAAGAAGGCATTCTGCATGCTGTCAAAAAGAAACATAAACATCAATCCAGGCACAAATCCTTCACCTACAATGGTGTAGAAAATTCCTTTATCTACAACAGTGCATCTTGCTGGCAAGCCATGCTAGGGCAAAGAGAACACCAAGCTACTGTGAGTAACTGATTTATCAACAAGGCCACGTCACAAGATGAAACCCATATCTGATACTGCTTCAGTGAGCAAGAAACCAAGACTAGATACCCTAGGGATCTAGAGTAAAACTTAATAATACTCATTAAAAAAAGAAAAGAAAATGTACTGATAAAACAACTCCTAGTGATATTTTGTAATATTCATAGAGCAGTGGGTTGCTCAGCGATTATAAGAGGAGCTTCCTCTTGGAGTTGATGGGAACAAATAAAGACACACAGCTAGATATTTTTGTGGAGAGTGAGAGACATTGGAACACTCACACCTAAAAGGTATATATCCCTTAAATTCCTCCCTTCAGAAATCGAACCCTGACAAATATGAGGCAGAATATAAAAGCTAGAGAGAGTAGAGGAAACAAACCCTCCAAAACAATAATAGGAAAGCAGATAGAAACTCACAGAACCTGAGGCAGCATGCACAGATCCTGCATAGTTATTCACAGGGTCCTCTGTGCATATATTACAGCTTCCAAATTAGTGTTTTTATAGGATTCCTGAGTGTGAGAACAAGTAAGTGGGTCTCTCATTCTTATGACTTTTTTGGGCCTCCCCTCTTCTGTTGGTTTGCCTTGTCCAACTTTTATGTAAGAGCTTATTATATTTTATTTTGTTATTTTTTAAAAGAATGAATGAAAACCTAGCCACTAGGATAAATGTTAACAACCCAACTGCTGAAAGAAGAAAAGTTAGTTTTCTCCAGTACAATGACATTAAGTATATAAATCACATCAGAATAGGCGGCATGTTCAAGAGTAGTTGACCTACATGTAATGGACTTCATAGTATTTGTATTCAGGAAAAGGAAAAAAATGTTCTGAGTATATTTACCATGGTAAGGATTTCAGAATGCATTTACAACAGAATTTTACCTAAAGTTGGTAATGATTCATTCATTCATTCATTCATTTTTAGGTTTTGAAACAAGGTCTTGCAGAGCAGTTCTGGCTATCCTAGAACTCAGCTATTTAGATCAAGTGGACCTGCATCTTTCATGCATCATTTGGTATCAACTTCCTCAAACTGTGCATTATAGCCACCACCCTAACGTTGTCTTTTAATAGCCCATAAACCTATTAAACTTTTTAAGCTAGAAAACTTAATTTCCTTTGTCTTTTTCTGCCCTTCTAACAATCTCTGTGAGTCTGTCTGTGCTAAACAGCAATACTTTCCTTTTCAAAATGCCATACAGTTTTTTATTGATACCACTCATTTCTGAGTCTTGCCCAAATTATCCCCAGTTCATAGAAAAAACTTAAACTAAATACACTACTCCTTCATTGAAGCCACCAATTAGAATAATTATCTAATAGGTAGTCTAAGTATGTATTACATTTCAAGGATGCTACTATTTCCTAAAATGTACTTCTAGGTATTCCATAACTTTATCGACATTTTATATCATCATCTTTTTTTAATGTTAGTTGTTCATCTAAGCATTATGTTATATTTGCATTCTCCAAATGAAAAATTTCGGATCCTGAGTACCTTTACATAAGCCATTTATTTTTCTTTATGTAAATTGAAGATGCAGGTACTTTTTGCCTATTCATGACACTAAGCCATTTACCTCTATTATTGATCTCTAAGATTTCCTTAACTATATTTGAACCAAAACTATCAAAAGTGCTAATAAAGATGTGTGTGTTTATAAAGCAAAACATTAGTGATTGAGACATTTGTCCATAAAAGCAGGAAGCCTGAGCATGGATGTGTCACTGGAGAAAAAGCCTATGTTATTATATCAATAAAATTGCTTGAAAATTTGACTCATCATTTTGTCTCTAAGATAAATAAATGGATCCTCCAGAAGGTAATATTTCAAGACGTTCCCTCACATAAATTTTTGGGCTAAGTAGTCCTAACTAATAATGAGTAATAATAAACTCCGCTTATCAGTGAGTGCATACCATGAGTGTTCTTTTGAGACTGGGTTACTTCACTTAGGATGATGCTCTCCAACTCCATCCATTTGTCTAAGGATTTCATGAATTCATTTTTTCTAATGGCTGAATAGTATTCCATTGTGTTTATATAGCACATTTTTTTGTATCCATTCCTCCATTGAGGGACATCTTTTAATTTGAAATTTTTATTCAATAGTTACAAAGCTCTTTATGATAAGCACTAGATAGAATAATCTATTATATTAATTCAAAACAGTCAAATTTAGTTCTATGACAATGAATTATGTAGAAAATAACTGATGGGCAAAAGACATTGAATCCTTTGTCTAATAGCTAGCAAGTGAAGGGCAAAATTCAGCTCACCTCTGATTATTTAATTAATTAGCTATGGGGCATAATCATACCATATCTTAATGATTGCTGGTTCACTATTTCTTTTTTCTTTTCTTCAATTGGATATTTTCTTTATTTACCTTTAAAATTTTATCCCCTTTCCTGGTTTCCCCATGGAAATCCAATATACCATTCCCTCTTCCCCTCCATCTATGAGGGTGTTTGTTCCCCCACCCACCTGCATATTCCTTCCTACCCACCTTGACATTCCCCTATACTGGGGCATGGAGACTTCACAAGACCAAGGACCTCTCCTCCCATTGATACCCAACAAGGGCATCTTCTGCTACACATATATCTGGAGCCATGAGTCACCCCCATATGTATCCTTCGGTTGGTGGTTTAGGAACTCTGAGGGGTCTGTTTGCTTGATATTGTAGTTTTTCATATGGGGTTGCAAACCCCTTGAGCTCCTATAGTCCTTCCTCTAACTCCTCCACTGGGGACCCCTTGCTTAGTCTAGTGGTTGGCTGCAAACATCCACCTCTATATTTGCCAGGTTATGGCAGAGCCTCTCAAGAGACAGCTATATCAGGCTACAGTCATCAAGCACTTCTTGGAATCCATGATAATTCCTGGGATTTGTGACTGTGTATGGGATGGATCCCTAGGTGGGGCAGTCTCTCTATGGCCTTTCCTTCAGTCTCTGATCCACACTTTGTCTCCATATTTGCTTCTATGAGTATTTTCTTCCCCCTTCTAAGTAGGACTGAAGCATCCACACTTTGGTCTTCCTTCTTCTTGAGCTTCATGTGGTCTGTGAATTGTATCTTGGGTATTTAGAGCTTTTGGTTTAATATCCACTTATCACCGAGTACATATTCTGTGTGTTCTTTTATGACTTGGATACCTCACTCAGGATGATATTTGCTGGTTTCATCCATTTGCCTGTGAATTGCATGAGTTCATTGTTTTTAATAGCTGAGTAATATTCCATTGTATAAATGTACCACATTCTCTGTATCCATTCCTCTGTTGAAGGACATCTAGATTGCTTCCAGATTATGGCTATTATAACAAGGCTGGTATGAACATAGTGGAGCATTTGTCTGTACTCATGTTAGGACATCTTCTGGGTATATGCCCCGGACTGGTATAGCTGGGTCCTCAGGTAGTACTATGTCTAATTTTCTAAGGAATCACCAGATTGATTTCCAGTGTGGTTGTACCAGTTTTCAATCTCACCAGCAAAGGAGGACTGATCCTCTTTCTCCACATCCTTTCCAGCATCTTCTGTAACCTGAGTTTTTGATCTTAGCCATTCTGACTGGTGTGAGGTGGAATCTCAGGGTTGTTTTGAATTGAATTTCTCTGATGACTAACGATGTTGAACCTGTCTTTATGTGCTTCTCAGCCATTCTGTATTCCTCAGTTGAAAATTCTTTTTTATCTCTGTACCCTATTTTTAATAGGGCTATTTGAGTCTCTGTAGTCTAACTTTTTGAGTTCTTTGTATATACTGGAAATTAGCCCTCTATCAGATGCAGGATTGGTAACGATATTTTCCTCATCTCTTGGTTGATGTTTTGTCCTATTGACAGTGTCCTTTGCCTTACAGAAGTTTTGCAACTTTATGAGGTCCCATGTGTCTATTTTTGATCTTAGAGCATAAGTCATTAGTGTTTTATTCAGGAAAATTTCCCCTGTGCAGATGTGTTAGAGGCTCTTCTCCACTTTCTCTTCTATGAGTTTCAGTGTATCTGGTTTTATGTGTTGGTCCTTGATCCACTTGGACTTGATCTTTGTACAAGGAGATAAGAATGGATTGGTGAGAATTTTTCTACATGCTTATTGCCAGTTGAACCAGCACCATTTATTGAAAATGCTGTCTTTTTTCCACTGGATGGTTTTAGCTCCTTGGTCAAAGATCAAGTGAGCATAGGTATGTGGGTCCATTTCTGGGTCTTCAATTCTATTCCATTGATCTTCCTACCTGTCACTGTACCCATAACATGCAGTTTTTAATCACTATTTTTCTGAAATACAGCTTGAGGTCAGGGATGGTGATTTTCTCAGAAGTTCTTTTATTGTTGAGAATAGTTTTCGTTATCCTGGAATTTTTGTTATTACAAATGAATTTGCAAATTTCTCTAACTCTATGAGTAATTGAGTTTCAATTCTAATGGTAATTGCATTTAATCTGTAGATTGCTTTTGGAAAGGTGACAATTTTTCCTATATTAATCCTACCAATCCATGTGCATGAAAGATCTTTCCATCTTCTGATATCTTCTTTGATTTATTTCTTCAGAGCCTTGAAGTTCTTGTCATACAGATCTTTCACTTGCTTGGCTAGAGTCACATTAAGGTATTTTATATTATATTATTTGTGTCTATTGTAAAGGGTGTTGTTTACCTAAATTTTTCCTCTGCCTGTTTATCCTTTGAGTATAAGAAGGCCACTGATTTGTTTGAGTTAATTTTATATCCAGACACTTCGCTAAAGTCGTTTATCAGGTTTAGGAGTTCTCTGGTGGAATTTTTGGGGTCAGTTAAGTATACTATCATATCATCCAAAATAAATAATATTTTGACTTCTTCATTTCCAATTTCTATCCCTTTGACACCCTTTTTTGTCTAATTGCTCTAGCTAGGACTTCAAATACTATGTTAAACTAGCAGGGAAAGAGTGGGCAACCTTGTGTAGTCCCTGACTTTGGTGGATTGCTTTTCTAACATAAGATTATAATTATAAGATTGAGGTTTTAACGTCCTGCTTGTGACAATGAGAGAGAAAAACAAAACCCACTTTATATGTGTTTTAATGATGCAGGCATCCTAGTTCTAAAAAAACAAACCAACAAAACAAAACAAAAACTTCTGCTGAGGCTATTTCAATAATCTGTCCCCATGAGAAAATATAATGTAATACTAAAAAAAAAAAAAAAAACATAGACCAGAAAAAACAAGAGAAACATATTATTATATAATTAAATCATATAGAATGTATTGCAATAAAAATCAGCATTCTATGAAAAAATACACAATTTGCTTGGAAATATACTGAGTGTTGTTGCAGGAATTATTGAAAAGAACTCCAAGTTCCTGTGCTTCTCCCTGCTAATCTCAGCCCAGGTGGGCTTGCTGGCCTGTTCTTTTTTGTGGAGACTCTTACTCAGCACTCCGAAATCTCTCCACCCAGCTCACTAAATTCCTACTGGCAGGTTACAACCACATCAGACCTATGCTTCAAAATCCCCATGGCCTTTGTGGTACACATCAGGCAAACCCATGCTTTCCTGCCCCATACCTTTTTCTCTTGAACCCAGACAAGCCACTGAGTAAAGAAAAACACAACTCAACACTTAGCTCAGAAACAATGGTAACTCAATCGATGGATGCAACAATTAAAATCCTAATGTTGTAAGCCTTATTAAATCTATATCCTCCAGTGGCAAATCCTGATATATCCACCATTGAAACCCTGAGACACTAGTAATTACATCTTGTCCTTATGCTATCCCAGTCCAAAAGGACCCTTTCTCTCTCTCCTGCTTCCTCTCTCCCCCGCTCCAAAGCAGAAGTCCCACCTACTTGCCCAGGGATTGGCTCCTTTATTCATTAAGGGATGGTTTACAAGTAGTCACCAGAGTATGTGACTGATTCGTCAGCAGCAGCCTCTCCCAAGAAAGCAGAATTAATATCAAAATACAAACAGCAACAGTCACACCCACAACAGAATGTGACTTCTATGATAAAACATCTATCTTTAATGCAAATGTATTGTCTGAATTGGATATGACTTTTAGTGATCTCTAAAATCTTAATTAGTGTTGTCTGTCATTGATCCTACAATCACTGAGACATCCATTTTAATATTTAGTTTTAAAGTGTGCCAGATCATCAGAGAAGCTCTATTATGTTTCTCCCCCTTATCCTTTATTTTATAGGTCTGCAGATGTGATAGCAGAAGTTCTTGCTAAATTGAACTTTTTAAACTATTTACTGTTTACATATTGAAAGTGGAAAAGAGAAAGAAACATAATAAGGGAATACAAGTCTCCATAGAGATGAAGTGGCTAACCATACTCTTTCTTTCTTTTATTTTCCTTTTGTTTTTCTCCTTGAGACAAGATCTTTGTATATAGATAGCCCTGGCTGTCCTAGAACAGACTATATGACTAGCAAAGCCTCTAAGCCACAGAGATCTATCTGATCCTGACTTCCAAGTGCCCTGCTCCATTTTCTAGACTGACCTTTGAACCAAGGCTTAAATTCTTTCACCTAGTAGCCTTGTGAGGTACACACAGCTTCAGCATCTTATTGATGGGAATTTTACCACTTCTAGAAAGCGATACAATGTAATTTGGGAGCATTTTTAGCTGAGTGATATTTAAACTGAGGCCATTCTTACTTCTCTAACAATTTTCTGGGTCTGTTTTTTTGTTTGTTTGTTTTGTTCTGTCTGGTTGATTCAGAACAACCTTTAACTTTCTACAAAATAGCATATGAAAAATAGACACACCCCTTTACTTTCCAAATCTAATTTTGCCGTTCCTTGAATTAGTGACCATGTAGTATATTTTTAAATCCCTTAACCAATGTATTTGACCTAAGCCACTTCATTTACATTTCACAGATGTGACTGTAGCATCTAAATACAATGTTTATATATGTAGTTAACTAATGAGAAAAAAGTTGTACATTTCAAAATACATAAAGCAAAATAATGTAAATAAAACAAAAATCAAAATTCAACTCAAGAATGGAAATATTGAGCACCATCTTTCTCCTATGCCTTGTGTAATCACATAAAAAATAATAAATTAAAAAATAGCTTAAGTTAAATTTAATTTTATAGCAGCTTAAAAACTATCACTGTCAAATAATCTACAAGTTATAAAAATGAAACATTCTCCTCAAAATATTTGTGGAATTATAATCTTGTGATGGATTGACATTGCTATTAGTATTTTAAAGTTACATATTTGTATAAGACTCAGTTCATATTTGTATATGGCTCAGCCAGTTTATTTTATTGTCATTTTTAAAGATTTTGATATTGAGATTTTTAGCTCCATGGCATAAATTGAAAAACTCAATTTCTTTTCATTTTGCACAAACTTACATCACCCTGAAATTATTTTTGTTTCTAATATTTAGCAAATAGTCTTTAGTTGATTTTAAAATATGGGGGTTACAAACTTATTTCTGTATGACTCATATTTAACAATTTTTTGTTTTGTTACAATAATGGTTATAGAAGAAGTCCTAACCTTGAGAGGGAGTTGAGACAGTACATAAGAGGAATTGGGGAGAAGAGACAGAATTGATCTAAACACATTACTCATGAATGAAAATATCAAAATAAATAAAAAGCCACATGCATTAAGTACAATATTTTAAAGCCTTTGTTTTCCTTACTTTGCTTTTAGAATTGGCATGTATTAATAGTGCATATTATGGCGTTCTACGGAAATGTTTTAGCACAAGCATATAATGTTCTTCTCCCTGCATTAATGAATGTTTTACTTTTCTTAGTAATTTTTGTCAATTGCTTTTCTTGGGAAAAAACTATTTCACCAAGAGTTTTTTTCTTTACTAGAATAAATATATTATTCATTTATAAAACCTCTATTTTATTTTTATACCTGTTTTTTAACATCATCTGGAATGTTTAATGTTTTCTTTTTGTCTTTTGGACTGTGAAGAAGTTGGCAATTTTGTTTATTCTTAAGAAGTAAATGGGGTACAGAGCTAAACAAAGACTTTTCACCTGGAGAAATTCGGATGGCTGAGAAACACCTTAAAAAATGTTCAACATCAATAGTCATTAGGGAAATGCAAATCAAACACCAGTCAGAATGGCTAAGATTAAAAACTCAGAAGACATCAGGTGCTGGCGAGGATGTGGAAAAAGAGGAACACTCCTCCACTGCTGGTACAACCACTCTGGAAATCAGACTGGTGGTTCCTCAGAAAACTGGACGTGATACTTCCAGAGGACCCAGCCATACCACTCCTGGGCATATACCCAGAAGATTCCCCAGCATGCAATAAGGATACATGCTCCACAATGTTCATAGCAGCCTTATATATAATAGCCAGAAGCTGTAAAGAACCCAGATGTCCCTCAACGGAGGAATGGATACAAAAAAATGTGGTATATATACACAATGGAGTACTATTCAGCCATTAGAAACAAATTCATGAAATTCTTAGAGAAATGGATGGAGCTAGAGAGCATCATACTAAGTGAGGTGACCAAGTCTCAAAAGAATACCCATGGTATGCAGTCACTGATAAGTGGATATTAGCCTAGAATCTTGGGACACCAAAGATATAAATCACATACCAAATGATGTCTGACAAGAAAAAAGGAGTGGAAACTGGTGCTGGAATGGATCAAAGCATCAGTGTAGGGGAATACAAGAACAGGGAAGTGGAAAGGGGTAGATGAGGGAGCAGGGGGGGGGAAAAGGGCATGTGGGGGGTGGGGAACCAGAAAAGGGGAAATGAATTGTAAATATAGAATATATCCAATAATTAAAAAAAAAAAAAGAAGTGTTAACTCGAGCCTCCACCATCTTCCCAGCTGTTTCCATCCAGCCGGTGGATCCAGCCTCCACCAGCTTCCCAGGTGTTCTGAACCAGCCTGTGGAACCAGGTACCAGAGATATCCCGAGTTTAAGACCTTCAGGGACTCAGGCCTTTAGCGGGAGCTGCGCACAGAGCAGGGGTTTGGGGGACACCAGCCAAGCCTGGGCTCTGTGCCCTGAGGGTGGACCCCACACTCCCTGCAGCCTCCACCATCTTCCCAGCTGTTTCCATCCAGCCAGCTGAACCAGCCTCTGCCAGTTTCCCAGCTGTTCAGATCCAGCCTGTGGAACTAGCCCCCGCCATCTTACCAGCTGTTTTGATCCGGCTAGCAGAACCAGCCTCAGCCATCTTTGCAGCTGTTTGGATCCAGCCAGCGGAATCTGCCTCCGCCATCTTCCCAGCTGTTTCGAAGCAGCCTGTAGAACCAGGTACCCAAGATATCCTGAGTTTAAGAACTTTGGGGACTCAGACCTTGAGAGCAGGAGCTGCACACAGAGCTGCAGTTGGGGGGCAGCCAATCCTGGGCTCTGTGCCCTGAAGGTGGACCCCACACTGCCTGCAGCCTCTGCCACCTTCCCAGCTGCTTTGAACCACTAGGCAGAACCAGGTACCCGAGATATCCCGAATTTAAGACTTCTGGGGACTCAGGACACCAGACAGCAATCCCTGAGCAGGAGCAGTACAGAGCAGCTGCCCAGCAGGCAGAACCAAGTACCTGAGATATCCCGAGTTTAAGACCTCAGGGGACTCAGGCCACCTGTCAGCAATCTGTGAGAAGGAGCCCTGTAGGGCAGTGGTTCAGGTGTCCCAGTCCTGGGGAAATAGCCCTATGAGCCCACAGGAGGTTCAAGCACCAGCTAGTAACTACAGGACCAACTAACACCAGAGATAACCAAATGGCAAAAGGCAAACTTAAGATCATTACTAACAGAAATCAAGGCAATAGGACAGTATCCGAACCCAGTTTCCTGACTGCAATAAATCTTGGATACCCCAACACAACAGAAAAACAAGACTCAGATCTAAAATCACTGGTCAGGATGCTGATAGAGAAACACTTAGATAAATCTCTTAAAGTAATGCAGGAGAAAATAGATCAAAAGCTAGAAGCCCTTACAAAGCAAACACAAATAAGTCTCGGATACACCAACACACCAGAAAAAGAACACTCAGATCTAAAATCACTGGTCAGGATGCTGATAGAGGAACACTTAGATAAATCTCTTAAAGTAATACAGGAGAAAATGGATCAAAAGCTAGAAGCCCTTACAAGGCAAACCCAAAAATCACTTAAAGAAATTCAGGAGAATACAGATCAAAAAATGAATACCAATAAGGGAGAAACAAAAATCACTTAAAGAAATACCAGAGAACATGGGTCAACAAGTAGAAGTCATAAAAGAGGAAACACAAAAATCCCTTAAAGAATTACAGGAAAACACAAACAAGCCAGTGAAAGATCTGAGCAAAACCATCCAGAATCTAAAAACAGAAATAGAAACAACTAAGAGATCACAAAGGGAGACAACGTTGGAGATAGAAAACCTTGGGAAGAAATCAGGGGCCATAGATGCAAATACCAGCAGTAGAATACAAGAGATAGAAGACAGAATCTCAGATGCTGAAGATACCATAGGAACCATGGATTCAACAATTAAAGAAAATGCAAAATGCAAAAAGCTGGTAACCCAAAACATTCAGGAAATCCAGGACACAATGAGAAGACCAAACCTAAGGATTATAGGGATAGATAAGAATGAAGATCTACAACTTAAAGGGCCAGCAAGTATCTTCTACTAAATTATGGAAGAAAACTTCCCCAACCTAAAGAGAGAGATGCCCATGAATATACAAGAAGCCTACAGAACCCCAAACAGACTGGACCAGAACAGAAATACTTCCCATCACATAATAATCAAAACCCCAAATGTACTAAAAAATGAAAGAATATTAAAGGCAGTAAGAGACAAGTAACATATAAAGTAACATATAAAGGAAGACCTATCAGAATTACACCAGACTTCTCATCTGAGACCATGAAAGCTAGAAGATCCTGGGCAGACCTCATGCAGACTCTAAGAGAACACAAACTTCAGCCAAAACTACTATACCCAGCAAAACTCTCGCCATAGAAGGGGAAAACAAGGTATTCCATGACAAAACCAAATCATCATAGAAGGGGAAAACAAGGTATTCCATGACAAAAGCAAATTTGCACGATATCTATCTACAAACCCAGCCCTACAAAGGATAATAGAGGAAAATACCAACACAAGGGGGGAAACTACACACCAGAAGAAACAAGATAGAAACCCTTCTCATCAAACCCAAAAGAAGAGAACCACTCAAATATAAAAAATTACGCCCAAAATGTCAGGAAGTAATAATTACTATTCCTTAATATATCTTAATATCAATGGACTTAATTCCCGAATAAAAAGACACAGAATAACAGACTGGATATGGAAACAGGACCCTACATTTTGCTGCATACAGGAAACACATCTCAGTGTCAAAGACAAACACTACCTTAGAGTAAAAGGCTGGAAGACAATTTTACAAGCAAATGCTTGCAGGAAACAAGCTGGAGTAGCCATTCTAATATCAGATAAACTTGACTTTCAACCTAAAGTCATCAAAAGAGACATGGAAGGTCACTTCTTGCTTGTCAAAGGGAAAATCCACCAAGAAGAATTCTCAATACTGAACATCTATGCTCCAAATGTAAGGGCACCTCATTCATAAAAGAAACTTTACTAAAGCTTAAAGCACACATTGCACCCTAACACAATAATTGTAGGTGATTTCAACACTCCACTCTCCTCAATAGACCAATCAGGAAAGCAGAAACTAAACAGCGGCACAGTGAAACTAATTGAAACTTTGGACCAATTGGATTTAACAGATATATATATAGAACATTTCATACTAAAGCAAAAGAGTATACCTTTTTCTCAGCACCACATGGTACCTTCTCCAAAACTGATTATATAATTGGTCACAAGACAGACCTCAACAAATACAAGAAGACCGAAATAATCCCATGCCCCCTTTCGGATCACTATGGAGTAAAAGTGGTCTTCAATAGCAAGAAGAACAACAGAAAGCCCACATACACATGGAAACTGAACAATACTCTACTCAATGACACCTTGGTCAAGGAAGAAATAAAGAAAGAAATCAAAGACTTTTTTAGACTTCAATGAAAATGAAGGTATGACCTACCCAAATCTATGGGACACAATGAAAGCAGTACTAAGAGGAAAACTCATAGCCCTGAGTGCCTGCAAAAAGAAACTGGAGAGAACATGCACTAGCAACTTAACAGCACACCTGAAGGCCCTGGAACAAAAAGAAGCTAATTCATGCAGGAGGAGTAGAAGACAGGAAATCATTAAACTAAGGGCTGAAATCAATCAAGTAGAAACAAAGAGAACATTACAAAGAATCAACAAAACCAAGAGCTGGTTCTTTGAGAAAATCAACAAGATAGCCAGACTAACCAAAGGGCACATAGACAGTATACAAATTAACAAAATTAGAAATGAAAAGGGGGATATAACAACAGAAACTGAGGAAATTAAAAAATCATCAGATCCTAATACAAAAGCCTATACTCAACACACCTGGAGAATCTGGAGGAAATGGACAATTTTCTAGACAGATACGAAATACCAAAATTGAACCAGGATCAATTAGATCAGCTAAACAGTCCCATAACCCCTAGAGTAATAGAAGGGATTGTAGGAAGTCTCCCAACCAAAAAAGTATGGGACCAGATGGCTTTAGTGCAGAATTCTATCAGACCTTCAAAGAAGACCTAACACCAATACTCTTCAAATTATTCCACAAAATAGAAAGAGAAGGAACACTGCCCAACTCGTCCTATGAAGCCACAATGACACTGATACCAAAAGCACACAAAGATCCTACAAAGAAAGAGAACTACAGGCCAATTTCCCTTATCAATATTGATGCAAAAATACTAAATAAAATTCTTGCCAACTGAATCCAAGAGCACATCAAAATGATCATTCACCATGATCAAGTATTCTTCATCCCAGGGATGCAGGGATGGTTCAATATATGAAAATCCATCAATGTAATTCACTACATAAACAAACTAAAAGGAAAAAAACCACATGATCATCTCATTAGATGCTGAAAAAGCATTTGACAAAATTCAGCATACTTTCATGCTAAATGTCCTGGAAAGAACAGGAATTCAAGGCCCATACCTAAATATAGTAAAAGCAACATACAGCAGACCAGTAGCCAACATCAAACTAAATGGAGAGAAACTTGAAGCAATCCCACTAAAATCAGGGACTAGACAAGGCTGCCCTCTCTCTCCATATCTTTTCAATATAGTACTTGAAGTTCTAGCGACAGCAATTAGATAACATAAGGAAGTCAAAGGGCTGGATATAGTTTTAATGTTAAGCAAGTAGTACATTCAGATAAAGTTTTTTTTTGTTTTTGTCTTTTTGTACTAATTATGATCACTGATTAGTGGATATTATTGATCCCAGAAGATCTGAATACTCAAGACACAATTAGCTAAGCAAAAGATTCCCAAGAAAAGGGATGGAGAGGACCCTGGTCTGGAAAAGACTAAATCCGGTTTTGTAGGAGAGTACCAGAACAGAGAAATGGTGGGGAGGGGGGTGATTGGGGAATGGGGGAAAAGAGGACTTATGGGACATATGGTGAAGGGGGGAACTGGAAAGGGGAAAGCCTTTGGAATGTAAACAAAGAATATAGAAAATGGTCACTTGATCTTTGATAAAGGAGCCACAACCATCCGGTGGAATAAAGATAGCCTTTTCAACAAATGGTGTTGGTTCAACTGGAGGTCAACACGCAGAAGAATGTGAATCGACCCACACTTATCTCCTTGCACTAAGATCAACTCCAAGTGGATCAAGGACCTCCACATAAAACCAGATATACTGAAACTATTAGAAAAGAAACTTGGGAAGAGCCTGGAGGACATGGGCACAGGGGGAAAGTTCCTGAACAGAACACCAATAGCTTACCCACTAAGATCAAGAATTGACAAATGGGACCTCATAAAATTACAAAGTTTCTGTAAGGCAAAGGACACTGTCAGAAGGACAAAACGGCAACCAACAGAGAGGGGAAAGATCTTCACCAACCCCACATCTGACAGAGGACTAATATCCAATATATACAAAGAACTCAAGAAGTTAGACCCCAAAAAACTAAATAACCCTATCAAAAAATGGGGTACAGAGCTAAACAAAGAACTTTCACCAGAAGAAATTTGGATGGCCGAGAAACACCTTAAGAGATGTTCAACATCATTAGTCATCAGGGAAATGCAAATCAAAACAACCCTGAGATTCCACCTCACACCAGTCAGAATGGCTAAGATTAAAAACTCAAGAGACAACAAGTGCTGGCGAGGATGTGGAGAAAGAGGGACACTCCTCCACTGTTGGTGGGATTGCAAAATGGTAAAACCTCTCTGGAAATCAGTTTGGCGGTTCCTCAGAAAATTGGGCATGTCACTTCCAGAGGACCCTGGCATACCACTCCTGGGCATATACCCAGATGATTCCTCTGCATACAATAAAGACATGTGCTCCACTATGTTCATAGCAGCCTTGTTTATAATAACCAGAAATTGAAAGGAGCCCAGATATTCCTCAAAGGAGGAATGGATACAGAAAATGTGGTATATTTATACAATGAAATACTACTCAGCAATTAAAAATAATGAATTCTTGCAATTTGTAGGTAAATGGTTAGATCTGGTAAATATCATCCTAAGGGAGTTAACCCAATCACAAAAGAATACACATGAAATGCAATCACTGATAAGTGGATATTAATGAGCCCAGAAGCCCTAAATACTCAAGGCACAATTAGCAAGTCAAATGATTCCCAAGAAGAAGAAAGGAGAGAACCCTGGGCCTGAAAAGATTGGATCCAGTTTTGTAGATCGAGAACAGAAAAATGGGGGGGGGGATGACTGGGGAATAGTTGGGGGGAGAGTACTTATGGGACGTATGGTGGGGGGGAACTAGGAAAGGGGAAAGCCTTTGGAATGTAAACAAAGAATATAGAAAATAAAAAAATGTCAAAAAAGAAAATAATAAATATATAAAAATATATATGCTATGTAATATACAAATATATAAAATAATTTTAATTACTCAAATATGTATATAATTATATTATATATAACTATATATTAAAAAAACCTATATCTAGAAACAACATTTCTATTATTCTATTTAAAGATTAGAGGCATCATCATCATCATCATCATCATCATCATTATACCTTCATATTATAATTATCCTGACAAACATTATATACTTTTAAGATAGGTGTATACATCATTTAGTGTTTACAGTATTACTGCAATAGAATATTTTGATTCTATTTATGAATCAAAAATTGCCTCATAAATTGCCATGTTTATATAACTTGAAAAATAAAAATGTATAGAAAAATAGAAGCACATTTAAACACTTGTGTTACTTGATACTTTTATTTGTAGTACATGATGTGCATATGTGTGTACATGCTTTGCGTACATATGAATGCCACATATCAACTTCATGTTCTCTATCATTTCATCATCTAATTTTTGAGACAGGTTTACTCACTGATGTTGGAGCTCATCACTGTTTAGTCTGAATGCCTTCAAGGCTCTATTGTCTCCCCCATTTTTTTTTTTTTTGCTCTGGAAATGGGGTTAAACATTTGCACCAAGCTTTGCCCAGTTTTCACATGGGTGCCCTGTATCTGAAGTATTCTTCCTTTGTAAACATCAAACATTTTATATGTTTAGCTATCTTCTTGTCCACAAGAAATTCGTTTGTACTAACCTAGATAATAGTGCATAGGAGATTAGAAAACAAGTTGGGTTTTGCTTACACCTTGATTCCTGGTGCCTAATAAAGTGCATATTTTAAGTAGTATTTCTTGACACATTTGCATTTTATCTCATATAAACCAATAACCCAACTGAAGTTTCCTTTCCATTCTTCCCTCTCAGTCCCCCTCTCTTCCCTTCCTCCATTCCTCCTCCATTTCCCTTGAGACCTCCCAGGGATATCAACCAAATACAATTAAAATATGACTAGGCACAGCCTCTCATATTAAGGCTGGATGAGGTAAGCCAGTAGGAAGAAAAACATTCAAAAAGTAGACAAAGGATCAGAGACAGCTCTCATTGCCACTGTTAGAAGTCCCAAAAGAAGACCAAGCTATAAATCATAGTGTATATGCAGAGGGCTTAGGGCAGACCCTTGCAGGCAACCTGATTTGTAGTTCAGTCTCTATAAGCCTCTATGGGCCCATGATAGATTATTTTGTGGGTTTTCATTTGGTGTCCTTAACCCATCTTGCTCCCACAGTCTTCCTCCCCCTTTTCTGAAAGATTCCCTAAGTTCTATCTAACATTTAGCTGGTCTCGCTTGCTTTTTAATCTCCCTTTCTTCCCTCTTCATGTTATTACCTTCAAAATGACATCTTCCAATATTTCCCTTTACTCTTAACTTTTAATTCATGGGTGACCTCATCCAGCACAATCTACTTGAAGATGTATATATTGATTATTTCTCATTGTCTCAAGCATTACATAAACTCTGTAACCCAATATTTACAAAATATGTGTAAGATATTCTTTAAAGACTTCCATTCTCAGGAAGTGGTACAATTTCCATATGTATGCCAAACTTATCAGCTATTAATGTAACATTGATTGGCAAATATTGTTGCCATTAATAGCTAAATTTGTGGTGACCTGACCATTTTGATATTAGTGCTGTTTAAGTATTTATCATATTGCACAAGTTACATACTCCTCACTTTTGAACAAGTATCAAATTAGGATTTTTTCATAGTTAGTACTCAGTTGTCCTTTCCATTTAATGGCCAGACAGTTCTAACTTTATTAATAAGTTTTTGATACTATCATACATATTCAAAGAATTTTGAACATATTCATTCCCATTCCTCTCCCTAATTTCTCACACATTTGCTTGCTACCCCATTATTCCACTGCTACCAACTTTTTGTTCTTTAAATAAGTCAAATATTTGTTGCCCTTATGCTCGTGCATGTGATGCTACCTATTAAAGAATGTAAAACCTACCAAAGATAATTTCCTTTAAAAAACTGACTCACCTAGAAGCAACTGACTGTAAGTGGGTCTTCTTCTTAGGGTACGAACTCATAAGGCCTTTCCTTTAACATTGTAGAATGTGTACTAGATCTTATGGGGGTTACCATAGCTGCTGTGAGTTCATGAATAGGGTAACCCTTTCATGTACAAAACACAGCTATGATTTGGTCCTTCTTTACCTGATTCTTTTTTTTTTCAATTGGTTAAGTTTTATTTTTTCTATATTCTTTGTTTACATTCCAAATTATTTCCCCTTTCCCCTTTCCTGGTTTCCCCCTCCTCCATAAGTCCCAAAAGCCCTCTTCCTTCCACCCATTCTGCCACTTCTTAAATGTATCCTAAGTACTTGGTAGGAATGAATGGGACACAGATATCCTTTTTATGGCTGAGCACCCCACAGACACTTATTCTTTGAACTTTGATCAGTTGGGAGTTTCTGAGTTAACTATCATCTACTTCACAAAGAAATTTCTTTGATGGGGTCTGAAAGCTGAGGTACGGAAATTTCTATGTAGAAGACATTTTCATACTATTTCAAATTATAATAATAACAGCAATAGGCTCACTCCTAGAACCTATGAGCTCTCCAACTATGAGTTCCTGGACAAAAATACGAGGACTTCAAGTGCCAAGCATGAATTTCCTCCTGTATTATTGGACTTATATCTAAATAAAAAAGGGATTGTGCTACCATTGAACCTAAGGACTTTCCATAGTTTGGTTCTCTGTTTCTGTGGTACTACCATCACCAAAAGCAAATTAAAGTATAAAGGGTGTGTTTTAGAGTATATAATGTAGTCTATCATCCAGGGAAGCCAGGGCAAAAACTAAAGGCAGGGACTTGGGGTAAGGGAGTACAGGTTTGGAGAAGAAACTATGGAGGAACGGTCCTTAGCAACATTACTTATACAACTCAGAACCTCCTGCCCAGGAACAGTAGCTGTATAGTAGACCAGGACATCATCTATCAATTAACAATCAAGAGAATGACCCCACAGGTATGTATGTCAGATGGGGGCAATTTCTAAACTGAGATTCCCATGTCAAAGGTGCTTCTAATTTTGACAAGTTGACACAACCTAACCAGCACAGATCTATTTTGTCAAGACATTTGTTGCAGCTTGTAGAGTTAACAGATGGGTAAAGTGGGTAAGACTATTGATTTCTTTTCTACCCCACCAATCTGAACAGCACTTTCTGGCACTATGAAAACAAGACATTAGGGGAAAATAATCTGGTCACTACTATTTTGCATACTCTATATTCTGTGACCAAAATATGTAGTGTTTTTAGCAAAATGGTCTTATTATCGAGTTATCATGGGAATCTAAGAGTAACAATAATATTCTGCACTGTTTTGAGGGTTTCTGGCATACCTTGCCAATGAATCAAAGAAAAATATCTTGTAGTGCCAGGAGCCATGTAGGAGAAGCTAATAATTAGAAGGTGATCTTCCTAAGATGGTTCTACTTTGGATTTAAAAATCTGTGATGGATTTGCTCCTGTGGGCAAGGCCCAGGAGAATTTCATTTTAGGAATGATGTTTGCTATTAATATTCTTTATCTGTCATTATTAAATATATATAATAATTACTAGGTATGAGCCCAAAATTTTGCACAGATATCTGCAGAACAATAAAAATGTTCTGCCTTGTAGTGATGCTATATAGAAAAATAGATGACTCTTAATTCCTAATTATGATCCTATGATCATTCCTAAAGTTAAGTTCTTTTATAATAGGACTGCTATTAAATCTTTTCTGATGTCAAAACTGCAATGAGAACTCTGATAGTCTGCAAGTGTCATGAGTTAATTGCTTCTGAGATACCAAGCAGGGATCTACTATTCAGAGCACATTGCAAAAAGTTGTAAAGTCATTAACCAAAGGTCATAAGAAGGAGGGAGAGGCCCCAGGTCTGAAGCTGGAGGGAGTTGATTGGGGAACAGGGGGAGGGAAGAGGGCTTATGGGACTTTTGGGGAGGGGGGAAACAGGAAAGGGGAAATCATTTGAAACATAAAGAAAGGATATATCTAATTTAAAAAGTAAAGATCTTTTAAGATAAAAAAAAGAACTAATGATTTACTGTAGGTGCAAAGACAAAAGATGAAATATTGACTGGGTTCATTTATATAAAACTTCACTAATTACTTAGTCACAAATGATATGGTTTTGAACCCTCCATGAACCTGTAGAAATTGGTGACAAATGATAAATGCTTAGCAAGATAATTACTCACACTATTTTTTTCTTTTTTGGTTTCTCAAGACAGGGTTTCTCTGTATAGCCCTGGCTGTCCTGGAACTCACTCTGTAGATCAGGCTGGCCTCGAACTCAGAAATCCACCTGCCTCTGCCTCCCAAGTGCTAGGATTAAAGGCTGATAATTACTCATACTTGATATTCACATAAACATTCTCTATTGTAAATTACTTACTCAATTTATTATGAACTTCTAGTGAACTTTTTAAAAAAAATAAAAGAGAAAAAAATGGGGGGAGGGTGTTTGGAAAAAAACATGTTATCTATTCTCCTCAAAAAAAGGAACAAAAGACTAGGAGAGATCACATTGGAAATATAACATTGAAGAGAAAGCATTTGGAGTGAGGCATTGGGAACAAGAGCATTGTTACATAAGAGCAGTAGGAGAGAACAAGAAAGAGAATGCAGGTATTTTTCCCTTTTCTACAGAAGACCCAAGGATCCATACTTTGTTTTTCCTCCTTCTTGGACATCATTTAATATGTGAATTGTGTCTTGGGTATTCCAAACTTCTCAGCTAATATCCATTTATCAGCAAGTGCATACAACGAGTGTTCTTTTGTAATTGGGTTACCCCACTCAGGATAATATTCTCCAGTTCCATCCATTGGTCTAATAATTTCATGAATTCATTGTTTTTAATGGCTGAATAATACTCCATTGTGTATATATACCACATTTTCTGTATCTATTCCTCCATTGAGGGACATCTGGGTTCTTTCCAGCTTCTGGTTATTATAAATAGGGCTACTATGAATATAGTGGAGCACATATTCTTATTACATGCTGGGGAATCCTCTGGTTATATGCCCAATGGTGCTATATCAGTGTCCTCCTGTAGTATTATGTCCAGTTTTCTGAGGAACTGAAAAACTGATATCCAGAGTGGTTTTCCCAGCTTGCAATCCTACCAGCAGTAGAGGAGTGTTCCTCTTTCTCCACAACCTCTCCAGCAGCTGATGTCTCCTGAGTTTTTTATCTTAGCCACCTTAGAAATTATAAGGTAACATAAAAATTTGAGAGAGCAATATTCAGAATGTAGAGGGAAATAGGAAAAAAGAAGCTACAGAAAAGACAGAAGGAGCCTGCAGGCTTCTCCTTGCTATAGGACAGAACAGGTCTTTCTTTAATAGCAAGCCAGGCTTAGTCTTACTAAAGAGAGCAAAGCTGTCTTTTTACAGACATGGGATTCATTAATTTAGTAATAAAAGGGTAGAAGCCTTTTCATTCTAAATGTAATAAAGACTGGAACTCACTTTTTTCATCCAGAATGAGTGAGTTCTCTCTGCATTGATACTTGGTTGTTTGTGCCATATACATATGTGAGTATAGATATGTGTAAGTATGTAACTATAAGATATGTATGTAGGCTGCACCGAAATAGTTCAAATAGAGATTTACGAAAATGTATGTATGGATCTGTATATGAATTTAAGTTTAACACATATTCGCATGTGCAAAACTTTTTCCTTCTGTGAACATGATTCTTTTCTCCTGGTTCAATAGAAGTTTATTGCTCTAATCTTCCCATAGCCTGACAAGGGAGAGTCATTTGGTCAAGATGGAAAAGGCTCTAGCAATCAATCCTTTACTATATAACCTGATATTTCACAATGAGGTGCCAATTGCTAGAGACTGAAGTTTTGGGCCCAAAAGGAACTCAGGCATGTCAGCTACAGCAGCAAAGTGACTTATACTTAAGACAGGTGAGCTAATTATTATTAAACAACAACACTCAAGGTAATCCACCATATAAACAAACCACACAATCATCTCATTAGATGGTAAAAAAGCATTTGATAAGTTCCAACACCCCTTAATGATAAAAGTCTTAGAAAGATCATAAATTCAAGGCCCATACCGAAACATAGTAAAGGCAATGTACAGCACACCAATAGCCAACATCAAACTAAATGGTGAGAAACTTGAAACAATGGTACTAAAATCAGGGACTAGACAAGGATGCCCTCTCTCTCCATATGTATTAAATATAGTACTTGAAGTTCTACCTAGAGCAATTAGACAAAAATGGAGGTCAAAGGGATACAAATTTGAAAGGAAGAAGTCAAAATATCATTATTTGCAGATGATAAGATAGTATACTTAAGTAACCCCCAAAACTCCACCGGAGTACTCCTAAACCTGATAAACAATTTCAGGAAAGTGGCTGGATATAAAATTAACTCAAACAAATCAGTGGGCTTCCTATACTCAAAGAATAAACAGGCTGAGAAAGAAATTAGGGAAATGACGCCCTTCACAACAGACACAATATGTGACTTTAAATAAGCAAGTGAAAGATCTGTATGACAAGAACTTCAAGTCTCTGAAGAAAGAAATTGAAGAAGACCTCAGAAGATGGAAAGATCTCCCATGTTCATGGATATATAGGATAAATATAGTAAAAATGGCCATCTTGTCAAGAGCAATCTACAGATTCAATGCAATCCCCATCAAAATTCCAACTCAATTCTTTATTGAGTCAGAAAGAGCAATTTCCAAGTTCATCTGGAATAACAAAAAGCACAGGATAGCAAAAATGATTCTCAATAAAGGAAATTCTGGCAGAATCACCATCCCTTACCTCAAGCTATAGTACAGAGCAACTGTGTTAAAAACTGAATGGTATTGGTACAGTGACAGGGAAGTAGAACAATGGAATAGATTTGAAGACCCAGCAATGAACCCACCCACTTTCCTATGGTCACTTGATCTTTGTGAAAGGAGTTTAGCCATGCAGTGGAAAAAAAGACAGCATTTTCAACAAATGATGCTAGTTCAACTGTTGATCAGCATGTAGAAAAATGCAAATCCATCCATTCTTATCTCCTTGTACAAAGCTCAAGTCCAAGTGGATCAAGGACCTCGCCATAAATCCAGACACACTGAAACTAATAGAAGAGACAGTGGCGAAGAACCTAGAACATATGGGCACAGGGGAAATTTTCCTGAACAGAACACCAATAGCTTATGCTCTAAGATCAAAAATAGACACATGGGACCTGATAAATTGCAAAGCTTCTGTAAGGCAAAGGACACTGTCAATAGGACAAAACTGCAACTAATAGATTGAGAAAATATCTATACCAATCCTACATCTGACAGAGGGATAATACACAATATATAAAAAGAAATCAAAAAGTTAGACTCCAGAGAATGAAATAACGTTTTTAAAAAATGGGGTACGCAGCTAAACAAAGAATTCTCAACTAAGGAATACCAAATGGTTGTGAAGCACCTAAAGAAATGCTCAACATCCTTTTTTTTTCTTTTTTTATTCGATATATACTTTACTTACATTTCAAATGATTTCCCCTTTCCAGGATCCCCCCCTTGCCAAAAGTCCCATAAGTCCTCTTCCCTCCCCCTGTTCCCCCATCCTCCCATTCCCATTTCCCTGTTCTGGTATTCTCCTACACTGCTGCACTGAGCCTTTCCAGAACCAGGAGCCACTCCTTCCTTCCTCTTGGACATCATTTGATATATGGATTGTGTCCTGGGTATTCCAAGTTTCTAGGCTAATATCTGCTTATCAGTGAGTGCATACCATGAGTGTTCGTCTGAGACTGGGTTATCTCACTTAGGATGATGTTCTCTAGCTCCATCCATTTGTCTAAGAATTTCATGAATTCATTGTTTCTAATGGCTGAATAGTACTCCATTGTGTATATATACCACATTTTTTTTTATCCATTCCTCTGTTGAGGGACATCTGGGTTCTTTTTTCTATTGGATATATTCTATATTTACATTTCATTTCCCTTTTTCTGGTTCCCTGCCTCCCAAAGGTCCCACATGCCCCCTTACCTCCCCATGTTCCCCAATCCACCCCTTCCCATTTCCCTGTTCTGGTATTCCCCTACACTGATCCTTTGAGCTTTTACAGAACCAGGGTCTACTCCTTCCTTCTTGTCGGACATCATTTGGTATGTGGACTGTGTCTTTGGTGTCCCAAGATTCTAGACTAATATCCACTTAGCAGTGACTGCATACCATGGGTATTCTTTTGAGACTGGGTTACCTCACTTAGTATGATGTTTTCCAGCTCCATCCATTTCTCTAAGAATTTCATGAATTCATTATTTCTAAAGGCTGAATAGTACTCCATTGTGTATATATACACCACATTTTTGGTATCCATTCTTCTGTTTAGGGACATCTGGGTTCTTTCCAGCTTCTGGCTATTATAAATAAGGCTGCTATGAACATAGTGGAGCATGTATTCTTATTGCATGTGGGGGAATTTTCTGGGTATATGCCCAGGAGTGGTATAGCAGAGTCCTCTGGACATGTCCTTCCCAGTTTTCTGAGGAACTGACTGACTGATTTCCAGAGCGATTGTACCAGTTTGCAATCCCACCAGCAGTGGAAGAGTGTTCCTCCTTCTCCACATCCTCGCCAATACCTGCTGTCTCCTGAGTTTTTAATCTTAGCCATTCTGACTGGTCTGAGGTGAAATCTCAAGATTGTTTTGATTTGTATTTCCCTAATGACTAATGATGTTGAACATTTCTTGAGGTGCTTATCAGCCATCTGAAGTTCTTCAGGTGAAAATTCTTTGCTTAGCTCTGTACCCCATTTTTAATAGGGTTATTTGGTATTCTGGTGTCTAACTTCTTGAGTTCTTTGTATATATTGGATATTAGCACTCTGTCAGTTGTAGGGTTGGTGAAGATATTATCCCAATTTGTTGGTTGCCTATTTGTCCTTTTGATGGTGTCCTTTGCCTTATAGAAACTTTGTAATTTTATAAGGTCCCATCTGTCAATTCTTGATCTTAGAGCATAAGCTATTGGTGTTCTGTTCAGGAAATTTCCCTCTGTGCCCATGTCCTCAAGGGTCTTCCCCAGTTTCTTTTTTATTAGTTTCAGTGTGTCAGGCTTTATGTGGAGGTCCTTTATCCACTTGGAGTTGAGCTTAGTACAAGGAGATAAGAATAGATCAACTCGCATTCTTCTGCATAATGACCTCTACTTGAAACAGAACCATTGTTGAAAAGGCTATCTTTTTTCCAGAGGATAGTTTCAGCTCTTTTGTTGAAGGTCAAGTGGCCATAGGTAAGTGGGGTCATTTCTGGGTCTTCAATCCTATTCCATTGATCTGCCTGCCTGTCAGTGTGCCAATACCATGACGTTTTTAACACTGTTGTTCTATAGTATTGCTTGAGGTCTGGGATACTGATTCCCCCAGAAGTTCTTTTAGTGTTGAACATAGTTTTAGCAATCCTGGGTTTTTTGTTATTCCATTTGAATTTGAGAATTGCTCTTTCTAACTCTGAAGAACTGAGTTGGAATTTTGATTGGGATTGCATTGAATCTGTAGATTGCTTGTGGCAATATGGCCATTTTAACTATATTAATCCTGCCAATCCATGAGCATGGAAGATTTTCCCTTTTTCTGAGGTCTTCTTCTATTTCCTTCTTCAGATACCCAAAGTTCTTTTTATAGAGATCTTTCACTCGTTTGGTTAGAGTCACACCAAGATACTTTATATTGTTTGTGGCTATTATGAAGGGTGTCATTTCCCTAATTTCTTTCTCAGCCTGCTTACCCTTTGAGTATAAGAAGGCTACTGATTTGCTTGAGTTGGTTTTATAACCAGCCACTTTGCTCAAGTTGTTTGTCAGCTGTAGGTGTTCTCTGGTGGAGTTTTTTGGTCACTTAAGTAAACTATCATATCATCTGCAAATAGTGATAGTTTGACTTCTTCCTTTCCAATTTGTATCCCTTTGACCTTCTTATGTTGTGTAATTTCTCTAGCTAGAACTTCAAGTACTATATTGAAAAGATATGGAGAGAGAGGGCAGCCTTGTCTAGTCCCTGATTTTAGTGGGATTGCTTCAAGTTTCTCTCCATTTATTTTGATGTTGTCTACTGGTTTGTTGTATATTGCTTTTACTATGTTTAAGTAAGTGTCTTGAATTCCTGTTCTTTCCATGACTTTTAGCATGAAAGGATGCTGAATTTTGTCAAATGATTTTCAGCATCTAATGAAATGACCATGTGGTTTTTTTCTTTGAGTTTGTTTATATAGTGGATTACATTGATGGATTTTATACTGAGCCATCCCTGCATCCCTGGGATGAAGCCTACTTGATCATTGTGAATGATCCTTTTGATGTGTTTTTGGATTCAGTTGGCAAGAATTTTATTGAGTATTTTTGCATTGATGTTCATAAGGGAAATTGTTCTGAAATTCTTTTTGTTGGATCTTTGTGTGGTTTGTTTTCAGTGTAATTGTGGCTTCATAGAATGACTTGGGTAGTGTTCCTTCTGTTTCTATTTTGTGGAATAGTTTGAAGAGTACTGGTGTTAGGTCTTCTTTGAAGGTCTGATAGAATTCTGCACTAAAACCATCTGGTCCATCATGGTGTTTTTTTGGTTGGAAGACTTTCTCTGATCCCTTCTATTTCTTAGGGGTTATGGAACTGTTTAGATGGTCTATTTGATCCTGATTCAATTTTGGTATTTGGACTCTCTCTAGGAAATTGTCCATTTCCTCCAGATTCTCCAGTTGTTTTGAATATAGGCTTTTGTAGTTGGATCTGATGATTTTTTTAATTTCTTCAGTTTCTATTGTTATATTTCCCTTTTCATTTCTAATTTTGTTAATTTGGATACTGTCTCTGTGCCCTTTGTTTAGTCTGGCTAAGGGTTTATTTACCTTGTTGATTTTCTCAAAGAACCAGCTCCTGGTTTTGTTGATTCTTTGTATGGTTCTTTTTGTTTCCATGTGATTGTTTTTAGCCCTGAATTTGATGATATCCTGCCTTCTACTCCTCTTGGGCGAATTAGCTTCTTTTTGTTCCAGAGTTTTCAGGTGTGCTGTTAAAGGTGCTAGTGTATGCTCTCTCCCTTTTCTTTTTGGAGGCACTCAGGGCTATGAGTTTTCCTCTTAGCACTGCTTTCATTGTGTCACATAGATTTTGGTATGTTGTGCCTTCATTTTCATTAAATTCTAAAAAAGTCTTTGATTTCTTTCTTTATTTCTTCTTTGGCCAAGTTATCATTGAGTATTGTTCAGCTTCCATGTGTATGTGGGCTTTCTGTTATTTTTGTTGCTATCATCAGGGAAATGAAAACCTGAAAAACCCTGAGATTTCCCCTCACACTAGTCAGAATATCTAAGATCAAAAAAACTCAGGTAACAGCAGATTCTGGCAAGGATGTGGAGAAAGAGGAACAGTCCTTCATTGCTGGTAGGATTGAAAGCTGGTACAACCACTCGGGAAATCAGTTTGGCAGTTGCTCAAAAAATTGGACCTAGTACTACCTGTGGACCTAGCTACACTGCTGTTGGGCATATACCCAGAAGATCCTCCAACATGCAATAAGGACACATGCTCCACTATGTTGATAGTGGACTTATTTATAACAGCCAGAAGCTGGAAAGGACCCAGATGTCCCTCAATGGATGTATTGATAAAGAACATGTGGTACTTTTATACAATGAAATACTACTCAGCTATTAAAAACAATGAATTCATGAAATTCTCAACCAAATGAATGGAACTAGAAAATATCATCCTTTGTGAGGTAAACTAATCACAAAAGAAAGCTCATAGTATGCACTCACTATTAATTGGATATTAGCCCAGAAGTTCAGAATACCCAAGATATAATTAAGAGACACCCCCCATGAAGCTCAAGGAGAAGGAAGACCAATGTATGTCTACTTCGGTCCATCTTAGAAGGGGGATCAAGTATTATATTGAATAGACAGGGAGACAGTGGGCAGCCTTGTCTGTTCCCCGACTTTAGCAGGATTTCTTCAAGATTCTCTCCATTTAGTTTGATGTTGGCTACTGGTCTGCTGTATATTGCTTTCACTATGTTTAGGTATGGACCTTGAATTCCTGACCTCTCCAAAGACTTTTAACATGAAGACATGAATTAATGCTCAATTTTTTTCAAATGCCTTCTTGGCATCTAATGAAATGATCATTTTTTTCTCTCTTTCAGTTTGTTATTGTATTGGATTACATTGATGGATTTCCATATATTGAACCAACACTGTATCCCTGGGATGAAACCTACCTGATTGTGGTGAAATATCATTTTGATGTATTCTTGGATTCAGTTGGCAAGAATTTTTATTGAGTATTTTTGCATCAATGTTCATAAGAGAAATTGATCTGAGACTGAAGGAAAAGCCATCCACATACTGTCCTGCCTGGAGATTCATCCTATGAACAGTCACCAAATCCTGACACTATTATGGATGACAAGAAGTGCTTGCAAAAAGGAGCCGGTTATGGCTGTTTTCTGAGAGGCCCAATAATAGCCTTACACATACAGAAGCAGATGCTAGCAGCTGACCATTGGACTAAGCGCAGGGTCCCCAATGGAGGAGTTGGAGGGAGGACTGGAGATGCTGAAGGCATTTGCAGCCCCATAGGAAGAAAGATGATATTGGTCAACAAGACCCCCAGGGTTCCCAGTGACTAAGCCATCAACCAAGTGGTACACATGGCTCCAGCCAGAATTGTGGTGGAGGAATGCCTTGTAGGACATCTGTGGAAGGAGAGGTCCTTGGTCCTATGAAGGTTCCATAGTTGCCCCAGGGTGGGGAAATTGAGGGGGTTGGTTGGAGGGGCTTGGGCAGAGGGGTATCTTCTTAGAGGCAGAGGGTGGGATGATGGGTTGGTGGTTTTCTGGGAGGGGAAGAAACCAGGAAGGGGTCTAACATTTGAAATGTAAATAAAGAATATATTCAATTAAAAAGAAGAAAAAGGCCGGGCGTTGGTGGCGCACGCCTTTAATCCCAGCACTTGGGAGGCAGAGGCAGGCGGATTTCTGAGTTCGAGACCAGCCTGGTCTACAGAGTGAGTTCCAGGACAGCCTGAACTATACAGAGAAACCCTGTCTCGAAAAACCAAATAAATAAATAAATAAATAAATAAATAAATAAATAAATAGAAGAAAAAGAAGGGGGTTCAAAACACCCATGGGAAGATATGCAGAAACAAAACATGGAGCAGAGACTGATGGAAAGGCCATTAAGAATCTGCCCCACCTGGGAATCCATCCCATAAATTTACCAAACCAAGACACTTTTGTGGATGCCAACAAGTGCTTGCTGAGTCTCATGTAGCTGTCTCCTGAGAGGCTTTGCCAGTGCTTGACAAATACAGAGGCGGATGCTCACAGCCAACCAGTGGACTTAGCTCATAGTCCCCAATGGAGGATCTAGAGAAAGGAATCAAGAAGCTGAAGGGGTTTGCAGCCCCATAGGAGCAACAACAATATGAACCAACCAGTACCACCAGTGTTCCCAACAACCAAAGAGTACACATGGAGGGACCCTTGGCTCTAGCTGCATATGTAGCAAAGGATGGCCTTATTGGAAATCAATGAGAGGAGAGGCCTTTTATCCTCTGAAGGCTCATTGCCCCAGTGTAGGGGAATTCCAGAACAGGGAAGATGGAATGGGTGAATTGGTAAGTGGGGTAATGGAGAATGGGATAGAGGGTTTTCAGAGGGGAAAGGGGGGGGGAGATGAGATTTTAAATGTAAATGAAGAAAATATATAATAAAATACATACATACATACATACATACATACATACATATATACATACATACAGCAACCCTAAATATGCCATCCCAACCAACATTCTTCCCGTTCAGCTTACCTTTAAGAGGGAACTAAGAAAGAACAACTGGTTATGGCCATCAGCACTATAGCGAGAATTGTTCTTTTTATTTGGAAACCCATGTCTTCTGGTAGGAGCATCACATATATTTAGGACATATATATCCTAATATGGTAGATATATCTATATATCTATATCTATATCCTTATCTATATCTATATCTATCTATATATAGTATGTATGTTTCCATACATCTTTCAGAAAAACACTAGTGTTAGTCATCACAATTATCACAATTGAATTATATTCAGACATAATGAAAACATGAAAAAATGAAGGTAAAGGGATAGAACTAGAAAACATTGTACTGAATAAGATAACCTAGATGCAGGGATATTTCATTGTTCCATGAATTCACTCATGTGAATCTTAGTAACAATCCTTTAGATTTCTGTGTTTAATTTCTAGTCCCTGCAGAATATTCTTAAAAGCCAAATATCAATTTTTCTTATTAAATTATCTAGTAAATTACCTTGGTAGAGAAACATCTGCATTGTCTTTTTCAATATGGTATGTTTTTCATATAAAATAGTCATAATCTGATTTTTAAAATATGATATGCTTGTTCTAGCTCAGAGTCTTAACACTTACTGCTCTTTTCTCACCAGGAATCTAGATCCAAACATGTCCTCCTCCAAAATCTAACATTATTAATAATCCTGACCATGTCATATCCATTTTTCTGCAATCTGCCAGGTCTACTCCAGGTCCACATTCTAGGCCAAGCCTAGTCTGACTACTCCTACCTTCATTGCAATTAAACAGTAGGCTTCTTGGACCTTACCTGAAACCATCCATAGATGCCTTCTGCTCTGCCTCCTCATACCAATTGGTACACAGATTTTTAAGATACAATCCTAAACTTCATCAAGGAATTCAAGGAGTTTAAAGAAGATACAATAAAACATCTTCTCAGTGAAATCAAAGGGGGAAAAAGACTCCAAAGAGAAAAGATGCCTTAATGTTACCCAGGGAAATGCAAGCATAAGGTTGACAGATATGCCAAAAACAATCTAGGACTTGAAAGTTAAACTAAACAAAGAGGAATAATCCCCACTAAAGAGGATTCAAATTAAAATAAAAATAGAAGTGAAAAACCCAACAGCCCAACTAAACTCAAAGGAAAGCCTTGAAAATAGAATGAATCATGCTGAAGACAGAATATAAGGTATGAAGAAAAAATCAAGAATCTAGAAAAATCCCAAATACCTGTGGGAGAGAGCTAGCCTCCCAGGAGTGCAGCCAAGCCTGCGAGTGCAGGTAAGACCACCATTGCTGCTCAGAAGGACCCTCCTGGATCCCTCAGGACACAAGAACCTAGAAACAGCCTGGAACAGTTTCCATCTGTGCCCGGAGCTAATCCTGTGCCACAGCGCTCCCTACCCAAATACTGCCAGGAGAGAGCTGGTCTCTCAGGAGTGCTAACATACAGGCTTACAAGAGGAACAAGCCACAGTCAAAGACAGCAAGACCAGTTAACACCAGAGATAACCAGATGGCAGAGGCAAGGGCAAGAACACAAGCTACAGAAACAAAGGCTACGTGGCATATTCAGAACCCAGTTCTCCCACCACAGAGAGCCCTGGATACCCCAACATATAAGAAAAGCAAGACTCTGATTTAAAATCACATCTTATGATGGAGACACAGGACTTTAAGAAGGACATAAATAACTGCCTTAAATAAGTATAAGAGAACACAGGTAAACAGGTAGAAGGCCTTAAAGAGGAAACCCAAAAATCCTTAAAGAATTACAGTAAAACACAACTAAAGAGGTGAAAAAATTGAGCAAAACCATCCAAGATCTAAAAATGGAAATAGAAACAATAAAGAAATCGCAAAGGGAGACAACCCTGGAGATAGAAAACCGAGGATAAAGATCAGGAGTCACAGATCACCAACAGAATACAAAAGATAGAAGAGAGAAATTCAGGTATAGGAGATACCATAGAAACACTGACACAACAGTCAAAGAAAATGCAAAATGCAAAAGGAGGGAGTATCAGTGGTAACAGGCCAGACCCCTGAGAGCTCCTGGTACTGGACTATCAACCAAAGAATACACATGGAGGGACCCATGGCACTGTCGCATATGTGGCAGAGGATGGCCTTGTTGGACATCTGTGGGAGTAGAGGCCCTTGGGCCTGAGAGTGTCAGATGCCCCAGTGTAGGGGAAAGCCAGAGTGGGAAGAGGGGATTGGGTATGTCCGGAAGCATCCTCATAGAGGCAAATGGAGGGGGGATGGGATTGAGAGTTTCCAAAAGGGAGACCTGGAAATGGGAAAACATTTGAAATGTAAATAAAGAAAATATCTAATAAAATAAAATAAGCTATTGGTGTTCTGTTCAGGAACTTTTCCCCTGTGCCCAAGTCCTCCAGGGTCTTCCCAAGTTTCTTTTCTAATAGTTTCAGTGTGTCTGGTTTTATGTGGAGGTCCTTGATCCACTTGGAGTTGATCTTAGTGCAAAGAGATAAGAGTGGGTCAATTCGCATTCTTCTGCATGTTGACCTCCAGTTGAACCAGCACCATTTGTTGAAAAGGCTATCTTTATCCCACCGGATGGTTGTGGCTCCTTTATCAAAGATCAAGTGACCATAAGTCTGTGGGTTAATTTCTGGGTCTTCAATCCTGTTCCATTGATGTGCTTGCCTGTTGCTATACCAATACCATGCAGTTTTTAACACAATTGCTCTGTAGTACTGCTTGAGGTCAGGGATATTGATTCCCCCAGAAGTCCTTTTATTGTTGAGAATAGTTTTAGCTATCCTGGGTTTTTTGTTGCTCCTGGGACCTCATAAAATTACAAAGTTTCTGCAAAGCAAAGGACACTGTCAGAAGGACAAAACGGCAACCAACAAAGTGGGAAAAGATCTTCACCAACCCCACATCCGACAGAGGGCTAATATCCAATATATACAAAGAACTCAAGAAGTTAGACCACAAAGAAACAAATAACCCTATCAAAAAATGGGGCACAGAGCTAAACAAAGAATTTTCACCAGAAGAAATTCGGATGGCCGAGAAACACCTTAAAAGATGTTCAACATCATTAGTCATCAGGGAAATGCAAATCAAAACAACCCTGAGATTCCACCTCACACCAGTCAGAATGGCTAAGATTAAAAACTCAAGAGACAACAAGTGCTGGCGAGGATGTGGAGAAAGAGGAACACTCCTCCACTGTTGGTGGGATTGCAAAATGGTAAAACTGCTCTGGAAATCAGTTTGGTGGTTCCTCAGAAAATTGGGCATGTCACTTCCAGAGGACCCTGGCATTACCACTCCTGGGCATATACCCAGAGGTTTCCCCTGCATGCAATAAGGACACATGCTCCACTATGTTTATAGCAGCCTTGTTTATAATAGCCAGAAATTGGAAGGAGCCCAAATATCCCTCAAAGGAGGAATGGATACAGAAAATGTGGTATATTTATACAATGGAATACTACTCAGCAATTAAAAATAATGAATTCATGCAATTTGTAGGTAAATGGTTAGACCTGGAAAATATCATCCTGAGTGAATTAACCCAATCACAAAAGAATGCACATGAAATGCAATCACTGATAAGTGGATATTAATGAGCTCAGAAGCCCTAAATACTCAAGACACAAATAGCAAGTCAAATGATTTCCAAGAAGAAGAAAGGAGAGGACCCTGGGCCTGTAAAGATTGCATCCAGTTTAGTAAAGAAACCGAGGGGGGAGGGGGAATGATTGGGGTACAGTTGGGGGGGGAGAGGAACTATGGGAACTATGGTGGGTGGGAACTGGGAAAGGGGAAAGCCTTTGGAATGTAAACTTAGAATATAGAAAATAAAATAAAATAAAAAAGACACCTCCTCAAAAAAATCTAGAATAATTATGCAAATAATATTGATTTAAAAAAAAACATAAAGGACACATGGGATATATGATCCAATATAAAAACTCTAATTTAGAACAGGGGAAGCAGTCTCACGTCAATGGCATAGACCATATTTTCAACAAGATCAGGGGTTAAAACTTCCCCAAAGTAAGGAAAGACACATGCATACAGGTAGAAAAACCACATAGGCCACCAAATAGACAAGACATGTAAAGAAAATCTGCATGGACTAGCATAACTAAAACACTAAGTATACACATTGAAGACAGTGTATTGAAATCTGTAAGATAAAACACAAAAATCACATATAAAGAAAATTCCATCATAACAGCTGATTTCTCATTTGAAGTGTTGAAAGTCAGAACAGCTTTGAACCAAGGTCCAAAAACCTATTCCAGCTAACTTAGATTAACAACATGAGCAAAATTATCTGTTACAATTGAAGGAGAAAAAAACTTTCAACAAACATAAACATAAAACCCTGAAGAAAACACAGGAGACATTATGATGATCTAAAGAAAGGAATGAGAACAGAAGACAGACCATGGCAAGAAATATGAGGACATAACTATCTAAACATGAAACATCACTGAAAACAAGAACAATAGAGACAAAAAAATCCCAGAATGTCCACAATTAATGCAAGAAATTAAAAAAAATAGCTTTTGGTATCAGTGGCTTCATTTTTCAATCAAAGGAAACTGACTAACTGAATGGATCAAAAACAAAGTCCATCTATCTATTTTGGACAAGAAATGCATCTTACATTTAAAACTAGAAACCTTTTTTTTTCAATTTTTAATTTTTCATTATTATTTTTCTTTAATCTTCTTTTTGTAGTCCAGCTGTTATCCCCCTCTTGGTTTGCCCTCTGATATTTCCTTATCCCATTCCTCCTCCCCTATTTCCAAGAGGATGTCCCCACCCCACTCCCATCCCTCTATACTTCCCCACTCCCTGGGGCCTCAAGTTTCTCCAAGGTTAGGTGCATCTTCTCTCTTACTGAGGCCAAACCAAGTAGTCATCTGCAATATATGGATCAGGGACCTCATTTCAGCTAGTGTATGGTGCCTGGTTGGTGGCTTAGTGTCTGAGAGATCTTGAGGAACCTTCTTAATATAAAAGGCTAGACAAAAGTATTCCTGTCAAATGGGAACAGGGAGCACACAGGTATCACTATCCGAATATCATACAGAATAGACTTTAAACTAAAACTAATCATAAGAGATAAAGAAGGAAATTGCATTATAATTAAAGAAATTGCCAAGGACCAGCCTCAGCTTGTAGTGAGGTTATGAGAAAGGGGTATCTAGGAGTGGCAAAATGAGTGACTTGAAGTCAAATCATGGGTTATAAGCTGAAGGCCTATGTTCTGCTTGAGACAGCTTTCTCTTAATATATATCTTGCAGATCAAAAACCCAGTCTTTTATCTACATATCAATTGAGTTATTACTCAAAGTTCTCTTTGATTATCCCAGGAATCAGTATCCCAGGACCCAAGGGTCCTTGATTCTTAGAAAGAGACAGCAAGAACATGGTTTTTTTTTAATATTGCAAATGAATTCAGAGATATGCTTGACTTTGTAAGCACAGGCAATGAGCTAACTGGGTGGCATCCTATCCTGACGTGACAATTTCCACAATGCTTGGACCCAAACTCACTCTGTTACAGTCTGACCTTGAACTCAGGAATCTGCCTGCCTTTGTATGTTTCTGCTTTTGTAGCTCATAGTGCAGCTGCTTCTGTACTTTCAGGTTCACGAAGCCTCTCATATAATTCATATTGCATCCATATATTTTGCATAGTTGATAAATTAAATTTTTTGAATTCTTGTTTTAAGAGTTCTTTTCCATACACTTAAGGACTGCCCTGAAGGTCTCAGCATTTTACCATTTTTACTGAGATATCATCCAGGAGGTGAATATAACTAAGAAAACAATACAAAGAATCAATGCATCTAAGAGATGGTTCTTTGAAAAAATAAACAATATTAACAAACTCTTGGCTTAGCACAAATAAAAGAATGAAAGTACCCCAATTAACAGCATCCGAAATGAACAGGGAAATGTCATAACAGACATCAAAGAAATTTCAATTATAAGGGAATATTTTAAAAACCCATACTCTGTGTAGCCTGAAAAGTTAAGAGAAATGAATGAAATTTTAGATTAAGAAAATCACCAAAATTAAACCAAGAAGTGGCCAACAGCCAAAAGCAAACCCAGGAGATTGAAATAGTTATAAAATTTCTTCATTCTAAAAGAAATCCAGAAACAGATGGAGTCAGAGCAGAATTATTTCAAACAGTCAAAAATTTCTTTAGCCAATCTTTCTTAAACTATTCAAAAAAAAAAAAGAATCCAAAGAAGCACTCCCAAATTCTATCTAGGAAGTCAGTGACACTCAAATATTCAATCCAGATAAAGACATGGAAATAAAATGACAGGCCAATATCCTTGATGAACATAGATTGAAAAGTATTCAATAAAATACTTAACAAACAAATTATAGGCATACATAAAAATGATTACAAGGCATGACCAAGTTGGCCTTATCCAATATTTATAATTCAATATGTGTAATAAGCCACACAATAAGTCTTTCATGAATAAAATCCTAGAGAATGTAAAGCTAGAGAAAATGTACCTCAAAAAATAAAAGCTTTACATGAGAGAAACAGCCAACATCATCCAAAATAGACAAAAGTTTGATCCAATTCAACTGATGTCTGGAATAAAACAGGGATATCTTATTTCACTCCTTTTAATATTGTTTTCAGCAATAAGACAAGAAAAGGAAATGAAAAGGCTACAAATAAGAAAAGAAAGGGTAAAATTATCCCTATTTTCAAATGGTATGATAGTTTGTGTCAATCCAATTCCAAAAATTTCTACCAGAGAACTTCTGGAGATCATAAATTCATCAGTGGGTCAGAAAACAGAATTGACATGCAGACATAAATGAATTTGATATAAATTAACAATACATACACACACACACACACACACACACAGAGAGAGAGAGAGAGAGAGAGAGAGAGAGAGAGAGAGAGCATGGACATACTTCTAGTTATAATAGCCTCAGAGGAAAAAATAGAAGTATAAATGTAACAAAGGAAGTACAAGGCATCTACGATGAAAATTTTAAATCCCCGAGGAAATAGAAAAAGAAATGGAGAAAGATGCTAGAAAATCAAAAGATGTCCCACACTCAAGAATTGGTAAATTTAACATTGTGAAAATGACCACTCTATCAAAATTTATATACATATTTAATATAATTAAAATTATTATATCCATATAATTTTTGCAAAAAATAGAAATTATATCCTAAAATGCATATTAAAACAGAAAGTTACCAGATAGCCAAAACAATCTTGTAAGTAAAGTACACTGGTAGAAGAATTATATTCCAGATCCTAAGAGCCCTCATAATTAAAACAGTATGGAACAGGAATTAAAAAAAGACATGTAGATCAATGAAACAAAATGAAAGACCCAAACATCAGAAGATGAAACCTCAGTCACTTAATATTTGATAAAATTGTCAAAACATAATAACCACAACCCAAAATGCACAGAACAAAGAATATTAAAAGCTGTAAGAAAAAAAAAAGGTCAAGTAATATATAAAGGCAGACATATCAGAATTACACAAGACTTCTTTTTTTAGAAATTATGATTCAAATCTCTTTTTTATTTTCTATATTCTTTGTTTACATTTCAAACGCTTTCCCCTATCCCAGTCCCCCTCTCTCCATATGTTCCATAAGTCCTCTTCCCTATGCCCAATCCCCAATCACCACCCCCCCCATTTCTTTGTTCTAGTACTCCCGTACCATACTAGATCAAGTCTTTTCAGGACCAGGGCCCTCTCCTTCCTTCGTCTTGGGAACCATATGATTTGCTAATTGTGATTTGCATATTCATAGCTTCTGGACTAATTAATATCCACTTATCAGTGATTGTGTTTCATGGGTATTCTTTTGTGATTGGGTTACCTCACTTGGGATGATATTTTCCAGTTCCAACCATTTGCCTACAAATTTCATGAATTCATTGTTTTTAATTGCTGAGTAGTATTCCATTGTATAAATATAACACATTTTCTGTATCCATTCCTCCACTGAGGGGTATCTGAGTTCTTTCCAGTTTCTGACTATTATAAAAAAGGCTGTTATGAACATAATGGAGCATGTGTCTTTGTTGCATGCAGGGGAATCCTCTGGGTAAGAGACTAAAATGCAGAAGATCTTGGGCAGATGTCACACAGACCCTAAAAGAACAAAATTTCTAGACCAGGCTAATATAACCAGCAAAACTATCAATTACCATAGATGGAGAAACCAAGATATTTCATGACAAAGCCAAATATGCATAATATCTTTCCACTAAACCAGGCCTACAGAGGAAAATAGAAAGAAGACTGAAGGAAGGAAACCATACCAAAGAAAAACCAAGAAATTAATCTTCTCACAATAATCCTAAATAGGAAAGAACTACACAAGTATAATTCCAGCTCTAACAACAAAAATAACAGGAAGCAACAATTATCTGTCTTTGATATCCCTCAATATCAATGGGCTCAATTCTCCCTCCAAAAGAACATAGACTGGATACATAAACAGGACCAGCATTTTGCTGCATAAAGGAAACACACCTCAGTGATAAAGACAGACACTACTCCAGAGTACAAGGAATGAAACAATTTTCCAAGCAAATGGTCCCAAGAAACAAGTTGTAATAGCCGTTCTAATATTCAACAAAATAGACTTTCAAACAAAAGTTATCAAAAAAGATTGGGGATGATACTTCATACTTATTAAGGGAAAAATCCACCAAAAATGAACTCTCAACTCTGAACATCTGTGCCCCAAATGCAAGGACACCCACATTTGTAAAAGAAACATTACTAAAGCTCAAAACACATATTGAATCTCACACAATAATAGTGAGAAACTTCAACACCCAAATCTCAACAATGGACAGATTATGGAAACAGAAACTAAACAGAGACACAGTGAAACTAATAAAAGTTATCAACTGAATGGATTTAACAGATACCAACAGAACATTTCACCCAAAAACAAAATGATACATCTTCTCAGCACCTCATGGTACCTTCTCCAAAACTAATTATATAAAGGTTCAAAAAACAAGCCTCAAGGGATAGAAGAAGAGTGAATTAATCCCATGTATTCTATCAGATCCCCACAAACTAAGGCTTGTCTTCAATAACAAAAAGCTAGGAGGAGGAGGGAAATAGGAGGGCCAGTTCAGACATGAGACAAGATGGGGCAGAAGTATGAAGGGTCAGGAATTTGAAAGTAGGTGTGTAGTAGTGGGGGAGTGGCCACTAGAAAGTCCCAGATGCCAGGGACCCAAAAGGTTCCCAGGACCTAACAAGGAGGACTTTAGCCTAAATATCTAACAAAGGGGAGATAGAACGTAAGATGTAGAGACTATATCCAATGGAAAGACACAGCCCCCAGTTGTGGTATGGGGCCGCCCACTAACCTCAAAAATATTAACACAGAATTCCTCCTGTGAAAAGGAAATGCAGGGACAGAGTAGAGCAGAGACTGAAGGAAAGGCCATCCAGAGACTGATCCACCTAGGGATCCAATCCATCTGCTGAACTCAAATCCAGACACCATTGCTGATGCCAAGAAATGCTTACCAACAGGAGACCAGTATAGCAGTCCCCTGAGAGGCTCTGCCAGAGCTGGACCAATACAGATACAGATATACACAGCCAAACATTGGAATAAGCGTGGGGACCGCAATATGAAAGTTAGGTCAAGGACTGTAGGAGTTGAAGGGGTTTGTCACCTCATAGGAAGAAAAACAATATCAACTAACAAGATTCTCCAAAGTTCCCAGGGTACCCATCGCTCCAGCTGGATATGTAGCAGAGGATGTCTTATCTAGCATCACTGGGAAGGTAGCCCCTGTGAAGGTTTGATGACCCAAGTTAGGGGAATGCTAGGCCACTGAGGCAGGTGTGGGTGGATGGGTTGGGGAGCACCCTCATAGAGATAGTGGAGAGGAAGGGGGGAAACATTTTATCCCCTCCTTTTAGATGGGAAACTTGGAAGGGGTAACATTTGAAATGTGAATAAATGAAATAGCCAATTTTAAAAAGTTTTTAAAAAGGTTACAGAAAGCCCACATAGTCATGGAAGCTGATACTCAACAATAACTTGTTCAGGAAGAAATAAAGAAATTAAAGACTTTTTTATAAGTTATCAAATATCAAGACACATCATACCCAACCATATGGGACAAAATAGAAGCAGTGCTAATAGAAAACTCATAGAACTGAGTGGCTTCATAATGAAATTGGAGAGATCCTTCACTAGCAGTTTAACAGCACACCTGAAAGATCTAGAACAAAGAGAAGCAAATTTACCCAAGTGGAGTAGATGGATGGATATAATAAAGCACAAGGCTCAAGTCATTCAAGTAGAAACAAAAGAACTATACAAAGAATCAACAATACTAGGAGATGGTTCTTTGGGAAAATCAAAATAAATAAATAAACAAACAAACAAACAAACCCTTAGCCCATAACTAGCGGGCACAAAGACAGTATACAAATTAACAAAATCAGAAATGAAAAGTGAGACATAACAGAAACTGGGGAAATTTTAAAAATGATCAGATCCGACTTCAAAAGCAAAACTGAAAAATCTCGATAAAATGGATGATTTTCTAGACAGATACCATGTACCAATATTAAATCTGGATAAGACACATGATATAAATAGTCCCAAAATCCCTAAGGAAAGAGAAGCAGTCATTAAAATTCTCCTAACCAAAAAACGTCCAGGACCAGATGAGTTTAGTGCAGAAATCTATCAGACCTTCAAAGAAGACCTAATGCCAATACTTCTCAAACTATTCCACAAAATGAAAACAAAAGGAACACTATCTAATTCTTTCTATGAAGCCATAGTTATGTTGATACCTAAACCACACAAAGTCACAACAAAGGGAAACTCAGACCAATTTTGCTTATGGATATCGATGTAAAATTTCTCAATGTAATTCTCTCAAGTGAAATCCAAGAATATATCAAAATGATGATTCATCATAACAAAGTAGGCTTCATCCTAGGGATGCAGGGATGGTTCGATATATGGAAATCTAGTAAAATAATCCACTATATAAAGAAACTCAGAGAGAAAAAATAGTATGATCATCTCATTAGATGCTAAAAAAATAATCTTGGACAAAATACACCACTTCCTGTTAAAAGTATTTGAAAGATCAAGGATTCAAGGTCCATATCTAAAAATAATAAAAGCAATATGCAGCTAACCAATAGTCAACATCAAATTAAATGGAGAGAAATTTGACACAATCTCCCTAAAATCATGGACAAGAGAGAGCTGCCCACTTTCTCTCTACTTATTCAATATAGTTCTTAATGTTCTAGCAAGAACAATTAGAAAACAAAAGGAGGTAAAAGGGATAAAAATGGGAAAGAATAAATCAAAATATCACTATTTGCATATGAAGTGATAATATACATAAGTGACCCCAAAATTTCTGCCATAGATCTCCTATAGCTAATATAGTACTTCCTCAATGGGGATGTATAAAATTAACTCAAGCAAATCAGTAGCCTTCACCTACTCAAAGGATAAAAAGACTGAGAAAGAATGTAGGGAAACCACACCCTTAACAATAGTCACAAATAAATATGAAATACCTTGGTATGACTCTAACAATGCAAGTGAAAGATCTGTATGACAAGAACTTCAAGTCTCTGAGGAAGGAAATTAAAGAAGATCTCAGAAGATTGAAAGATCTCCAATGCTCATGGATTGATAGGATAAATATAATAAAAATGGTCATCTTGCTGAAAGCAATCTACAGATTCAATGTAATCCCCATCAAAATTCCAACACAATTCTTCATACAGTTACAGAAATTTCCAAATTCATCTGGAATAACAAAAATCCCAGCAGAGTGAAAACTATTCTCAGCAATAAAAAACTTTTGAGAGAATCACAGTCCCTGACCTCAACCTATAGTACAAAGCAACAGTGATAAAAAAAATTTCATGGTATTGGTACAGGGACAGGCAGGTAGATCAATAGAATAGAATTGAAGACCCAGAAATAAACCCACATACCTATGGTCACCCGATCTTTGACAAAGAGGCCCAAACCAACCGATGAAAAACAGACAGCATTTTCAACAAATGGTGCTGTTTCAACTGGTGTTCAGCATGTAGAAGAATGCAAATTGATCCATTTTTATCTCCTAGTACAAAGCTCAATTTTATGTGGATACAGGACCACATAAAACCAGATGTGCTGAATCTAATAGAAGAGAAAGTGGGAAAGAGTCTCAAACACATTGGCACAGGGGAAAATTTCCTGAACATAACATAAATGGCTCAGGTTCTAAGATCAGCAATTGACAAATAGGACCTCGTAAAATGAAAAAGTGCTTGTAAGGCAAAGAACACTATCACTAGGACAAATGTCAACCTACAGATTGGGAAAAGAACTTTACCAGTCCTACATCCAATTGATAGCTAATATCAAAAATATACAAAGAACTCCAGAAGTTAGACTCCAGAGATACAAATAACCCAGTTAAAATGGGGTACAGAGTAACAAAGAATTCTCAACTGAGCAATTTCGAATGACCTAGGAACACATAAAGAAATGGACAACATCCTTAGTCATCAGGGAAATTCAAATAAAGATCACCCTGAGATGCTACCTCATACCAATCAGAATGGCTAAGATCAAACACTCAAGTGACATCAGATGCTGGCAAGGATCTAGAAAAAGAAGAACACTCCTACATTGCTGATGAGATTGAAAACTGGCAAAACCACATTGGAAAACAATCTCAGAGTTCCTCTGAAAATTGGAAATAGTTCTACCTGAAGAATCAGCTATACCCCTACTGGGCATATACCCAAAAGATGCTCTAACATATAAGAAGGACACATGCTCCACTGTGTTCATAGCAACCTTATTTATAATATCCAGAAGCTGCAAACAACCCAGATGTCCTTTAACAAAAGAATGGATACAGAAAAGGTTGTACATTTAAACAATGGAGTACTATATGTTTATTAAAAATAATGACTTCACAAAATGTGCAGCCAAATGGATGTCACTAGAAAATATCATCCTGAGTGAGGTAACCCAGACTCAAATGAACACACATGTCATGTACTCACTAATAAGTGGATATTAGACTAAAAACTCAGAATACCCATGATTCAACGACCAGACCATATGAAGCTTAACAAGAAAATAATACAACTTGTGGATGCTTCAGTCCTACTTAGAAGGGAGAATAAAATAATCACATGAGGTAGAGGGAGGAAGGGATGTGGGACGCAGAGAGTAGGGGGTAAGGAAAAAGGGAGGTTAGGATCAGGTATGGCAATAGATAAGAGAGAAGTCCAGGGGATCAGGAAAGTTAAAAAAAATATGTAGCCGTGGGGAGTGGGCAATGGAGACCTCTAAAATGTCCCAGATGCCAGGGTAGCTAGATGTTTCTAGGACATAACCAGGGTGATATTAGCCAAAATACCCAACAGAAGAGAGTTTGAACCTGAAGACACCACCCCAGTTGATAGGCATGGCCTCCAGTTGAGGCCCATTCATTTTGAAATTTTAAACCTGCAATTGGTCCTGTCCAAAGGAAACATGGAGACAAAAATATGGAGAAGAGTCTGAAGGAAGGAAAGGCTGTCCAGAGGCCACCCACCCTGGTTTCTATCCCATTCACAGACAACCAAACCACAACACTATTGCTGATACCAAGAAGTGTTCCCAGAAAGAAGTCTAGTATGGTGGAACTCTAAAAGGACCTGCTAGTGTCTGACTAAGACAGATGCAGATACTCACAGCCAACCATCCAACTAAGCCCAGGGACCCCAATGGAAGAATTAGGGGAAGGACTGGAGGAGCTGAAGGGGTTGACAACCCCATATGAAGAACAACAATATCAACCAACCAGAACCATCAGAGCTTCCAGGGTCTAAATCACTAACAAGACTACACATGGATGAGTCTATGGCTCCAGCTATATATGTAGCAGAGGATTGCCTTATCTGGCATTAATGGTAGTAAAGGCCCTTGCTCCTCGAAGGTTTGTTGCCCCAGTGAAGGTGGATGCTAGAACAGAGGGGCAGGGATGGGTGAATGAATGGGAGAGCACACTCTGATAGGCAAAGAGGAGTTATGATTGGATGGGGGCTTTGTGGAGGTGAGATTGAGACTGTGAAGGGGAACACCATTTGAAATATAAGTAAATAACTAATTTTTTTAAAAAAATAAGAAAAATGCTTAAAACTACTACAGCATTATTCTTATTAATATCAAATGCATGCTTATATTATTTGATAATATTAACTGTGATCTTAGAGTGAACAGCTGGATTTATTCTACTTTAATTTTGAGACACACCCAATAAAACATTGATCATTCAAAAAGAAAAGAAACTGTTTGTAGAACTCAATTAGAATTTAAGCTCCTTTTTGGATAATACATGCAGAAATACAAGAAATTTATACATTTTTTAATCACCTAAGCTTCTCATGGTTTCATGTGTTTATTCTTGAAATGAACTTTAGAGACATTTTGACAAAATAAAAATATTGTTCAAATTTTTATTGGAATTGAATTAACCTAACTGACTAAAATATAGTAGATACTTAATGAACTTTTTGAATACTAATAAAGTATTTATTAAAAATAGAGACCTAACAATTTACTCAACATGTCTCAGAAGTTCTAGATCATGTATAATGACAAAATACCAAGAGACTTAAATTGTACAAGGAGACAAAACTATAATTAGTTTGCAAATGATATAATTATCTCTTTATAGATTAAGGGAGTAATCTGAAAACAAATGAAACTAATAAGAGATTTAATAGGATGGCAAGTTATGTTATTAAAACTATTATTCCCCACATTCCAAAAATAGACAACAAAAAATAATTTAGTATAAACATTATATTCTATATTGCATAAAATATATTCATCACTTAGAAAGTGTATTGTTACATAAATAGAATTATATATTCTATGTAAATTTACAAATAAACACTAAAGCAACAGAAAGCAATATATAGTTTGTTTTATTGCAGCAGTACTATTAGTTTCAAACTGATATTTTGTCCCAAATGAGTCCAGAAGGTGTAACAATAAGATATAACAATAAAAACCCCAACAAAACATTTGTTACTAAAAAAGTCACTTAAATGTCACCTTTGAAAAAAAATCCATGCTAAAAGTCAGAAATCATTGAACAGGAAAGAAAAAGACTGGATATGTTGGTTCAAATATTAAAAGATAAAATCATATTAATTGAAAACTAAGTCATTACTGCATTTTCTATATAAATCAATGAAACAGGAAAAGGAAGCTAAGCTTTGAAAAACCATGACACTTACAAATAGCAAAATTTAACACAGTTCTTTTAATTACATGAGACTTCTCACCAGAGACCATGAAAGCAAGAATATCCTGCGCAGATCTCATACAGACATTAAGAGAACACAAATGCCAGCCCAAACTCCTATATCCAGCAAAACTTTCAATCACCATAGATCGAGAAACCGAGATATTCCATGATAAAACCAAATATACACAATATTGTTCCACAAATACAGCTCTACAAAGGATAATACATGGAAATCACCAATATAAGGAGGGCAACCACACCCTAGAAAAAGCAAGATAGTAATCTTTCAACAAACCCAAAAGAAGATAACCACACAAACATAAAAATAACATAAAAAATAACATCAAAAATAACATCAAAAATAACAGGAAGCAACAATTGCTATTCCTTAATATCTCTTATCATCAATGGACTCAATTACCCAATAAAAAGACATAGACTAACAGACTGGATATGTAAACAGGACCCAGCATTTGCTGCACACAGGAAATGCTACTCAGTGTCGAAGACAAACACTATCTCAGAGTAAAAGGCTGGAAAACAATTTTCCAAGTAAATGGTCCCAGAAAACAAGCTGGAGTAGCCATTCTAATATTGAATAAAATTGACTTTCATCAAAAAGTCATCAAAAAAAATGGAAGGACACTTCATACTCATCAAAGGAAAAATCTACCAAGAAGAACTTTCAATTCTGAACATCATTGCTCCAAATGAAAGGGCACTCTCATTCTTAAAAGAAACTTTACTAAAGTTCAAAGCACACATTGTACCTCACACAATAATTGTGGGTAACTTCAACACCCCACTCTCCTCAATGTACAGATCAGGGAAACACAAACTAAACAGAGACACAGTGAAACTTACAGAAGTTATGGACCAAATGAATTTAACAGATATCTATAGAACATTTCATCATAAATCAAAATAATATACCTTCTCAGCACCTCTTGGTACCTTCGCCAAAATTGACCATATAATTGGTCATGAAGCAGACCTCAAAAAATATAAGGAGATCTAACTAATCCCATGACTTCTATCAGGTCACTATAGAGTAAGGGTGGTCTGCAATAGCAACAAAAAACAACAGAAAGCCCACATACACATGGAAGTTGAACAGTGCTCTACTCAGTGATAGCTTGGTCAAGGAAGAAATAAGGAAATAAATCAAAGACTTTTTAGAATTTAATGAAAATGAATGCACAACATACCCAAATTTATGGGAAACAATAAAAACAGTGCTAAGAGGAAAACTCATAGCTCAGAGGGCCTACAAAAAGAAGTTGGAGAGAGCATAATCTAGCAGCTGAACAGCACACGTAAAAGCTCTAGAAGAGATAGAAATTGATACACACAAGACGAGTAGAAGGCAAGAAATCATCAAAATCAGGGCTGAAATCAAACAAGTAGAAACAAAAAGAACCACACAAAGAATCACCATAACCAGAAGGTGTTTCTTTGAGAAAATCAACAAGATAGATAAACCCTTAGCCAGACTAGCCAGAGGGCACAGAAACAGTATCCAAATTAACAAAATCAGAAATGAAAATGGACATATAACAACAGGAACTAAGGAAATTAAAAGAATCTTCAGATGCTACTACAAAAGCCTATATTTAACACAATTGGAAAATCAGGGTGAAATGGACAATTTGCTAGACATACCAAATAACAAAGTAAAATAAGGACCAGATAGATCTAAACAGTCCCACAATCCCTAAAGAAATAAAAGTGGTCATTGAAAGTCTCCCCACCAAATAAAACAAAGGCCCAGGACCAGATGTTTTCAGTGCAGAATTCTATCAGACCTTCAAAGAAGACCTAACATCAATACTCTTCAAACTATTCCATGTAATAGAAACAGAAGGAACACTACCCAACTCGTTTTACCAAGTCACAATTATGCTGATACAAAACCACACAGAGATCCAACAAAGGAGGAGAACTTCAGACCAATTTCCCTTTCAAATATTGATGCAAAAATACTCAATAAAATTCTTGCCAACCGAATTCATGAACATATCAAAATGATCATTCACCATCATTAAGTAGGCTTCATCCCAGGGATGCAGGGATGGTTCAATATATGGAAATCCATCAATGTAATTCACTACATAAACAAACTCAAAGAAAAAGAAACACATGGTAATTTCATAAGATGCTAAAAAGGCATTTGAGGAAATTCAGCATCCTTTCATGTTAAAAATCTTGGAAAGATCAGGAATTCAAGGCATATACCTAAACATAGTAAAAGCAATATACAGCAAACCAGTAGCCAACATCAAACTAAATGGAGAGAAACTTGAAGCAATCCCACTAAAATCAGGAACAAGCCTGCCCTCTCTATCCATATCTATTCAGTATAGTAATTGAAGTTCTAGGTACATAATTAGACAACAAGAGGAGATCAAAGGGATACAAATTGGAAAGGAAGAAGTCAAATTATCACTATTTGCAGATGATATGATAGTATAATTAAACAACCCAAAAGACTACACCAGAGAACTCCTACAGCTGATAAACATCTTTAGCAAAGTGACAGGATATAAAATTAACTCAAACAGATCAGTAGCCTTCCTATACTCAAAAGATAAACAGGTTGAAAAGAAATTAGGGTAACTACACCTTTCACAACAGTCACAAACAATATTAAGTATCTTGGTGTGACTGTAACCAAGCATGTGAAAGATCTGTATGTCAAGAACTTCAAGCCTCTGAAAAAAAGAAATTAAAGAAGACCTCAGAAGATGAAAAGAACTCCCGTGCTCATGGGTTGGCAGGATGAATATTGTAAAAATGGCCATCTTGCCAAAAGCAATCCACAGATTCAAAGCAATCCCCCTCAAAATTCTACCTCAATTCTTCATAGAGTTAGATAGAGCAATTCTCATATTCATCTGGATATCCACATAAAACCAGATACACTGAAACTAATAGAAAAGAAACTGGGTAAGAACCTTGAACACATGGGCACAGGGGAAAATTTCCTGAGTACAAAACCAATAGCTTATGCACTAAGATCAAGAATTGACAAATGGGACCTCATAAAATTACAGTTTCTGTAATGCAAAGGACACTGTCAATAGGACAAAATGGCAATCAACAAATTGACAAATGATTTTTACCAACCCTACATTCGACAGAGGGCTAAAATCCAATATATACAAAGAACTCAGGAAGTTAGACTCCAGAGAATCAAATTAACCCAATTAAAACAGGGTACAGGGCTAAACAAAGAATTTCCCTCTTGAGTGCCGGGCAGTGGTGGCGCCTATCATCCCAGTACTTGGGAGGCAGAGGCAGGCAGATTTCTGAGTTCAAGGCCAGCCTGGTCTACAGAGTGAGTTCCAGGACAGCCAGGGCTATACAGAGAAACCCTGTCTCGGAAAAACAACAACAACAACAAAAAAATCCACCTGAGGAATATCAAATGGCCAAGAAGCACCTAAAGAAATGTTCAACATCCTTAGTCATTAGGGAAATGCAAATCAAAACAACCCTGAGATTTTACCTCACACCAGTTAGAAAGGCTAAAATCAAAAACTTAGGAGACAGCAGGTTCTGTCAAGGATGTGGAGAAAGAGTAACATTCCTCCACTGCTGGCATGATTGAAATCTCATACAACTACTCTGGAAATCAGTTTGGTGGTTCCTCAGAAAATTGGGCATAATACTGCTGGAGGACCCTGTTATATCACTCCTGGGCATATAGTCAGAGGATTCATCAGCATGTAATAAGGACACATGCTCCACTATGTTCATAGAGGCCCTATTTATAAGAGCTAGAAGCTGGAAAGAACCCAGATGTCCATCAATGGAGTAATGGATATAGAAAATGTGGTATATTTACACTATGAAATTCTACTCAGCTATTAGAAAAAATGAATTCATGAAATTTTTAGGCAAATGGGTGGAACTGGAAAATATCATCCTGAGTGAGGTAACCCAATCACAAAAGAACACACTTGGTATGCACTCACTGATGAGTGGATATTATTAGCCCAAGATCTCTGAATACCCAAGACACAATTCACATATCAAATGATGCCCAAGGAGGAAGAAGAAGAAAGTATGGATACTCTGGTCCTTCTTAGAAGGGGGAACAAAATACCCTCAGAATGAGATACAGAGTCAAAATGTGGAGCAGAGTCTGAGGGAAAAACCATCCAAAGACTACCCCACCTAGGGATCCATCCTATATACAGTTACAAAACCCAGACACTATTGTGGATGCCCACAAGTGCTGGCTAGCAGAAGCTGGATATAGCTGTCACCTCAGAGGCTCTGCTAATGCATGACAAATACAGAGGGGATCACTCTCAGCCAGCCATTGAACTGAGCACTGGGTCCCCAATGGAGGAGCTAGAGAAAGGACCCAAGGAGCTGAATGGGGTTTACATTGCAACAGTATGAGCCAACCAGTACTCCCAGAATTCCCAGGGACAAAACTATCGACCAAAGAGTACACATGGAGTTACCCATGGCTCCAGAAGCATAGGCAGCAGAGGATGGCCTTGTTAAACATCAAAGGGAGGAGAGGCCCCTGGTCCTGGAAAGGTTTGATGCTGTGGTACAGGGTAAGAGGAGATGGCTTATGGGATTTTCAGGGGGGCAGAACCAGGAAAAGGGACAACATTTGAAATGTAAGTAAAGAATATATCTAATAAAAAATGAGATTATACTATAATTATAACATTTCTCCCTCCAAACATTTCCAAGTGCTACTACCTGATTTCCTTCCAATTTTTGGCTTCTTCTTTTTCTTAATTGTTATTGCATGCATATATTTACATATGTATATGCATGTATATTCTGAAATATAACCTGATCATTTAGTGTAATATTATTGTATGTTTGTTTTCAGGGATGGGCATTTGATATTGGATAACAACTTCATGTGGTATTTCCTGGGGAAGAAAATTTCTTCTGCTTTCAGCATTCCTTAGTTGTCTCTACTTCTTTGTGTATAGTTGAGGCCTACTGTGCTTTTCCTAGTCCTCTTTGGTATGTCTATTAATGTAGTATTTATTCAGCCCATGTTCTATATAATATGACAAGTCCCTGGAAAGTAAACTATATTACCAGTTAGTTGTTATCAAAGCCAGTAATATTGAAATCTATGTCATTTTAATTTTCTGTTAATTTATGAAACTGACAAAAGTTTGAAATGCTAATAATTAAAAGACACTCAGCATGTATATTCACATTAATTGCATAGATTTCAAAATTTCAAATCATTATTTAAATGATATCCAGTAAAACACTAACAACAATAGGAAATTGTCTTTAAATGAACAATGCAAAATCTTGTGTAATTTAAGAAACACAAGCCAAAGGTTTTAGGCACACAGGAAAATGCTTAAAGCCTGACCAGTTGGGAGCAAATTTTGTTGAGGAATAGATTTCAATTTACATTGCAAGGAAGTTGCTATCAACTGCTGTGAGTCAGGTAAAAGAAATGTGGGATGTCTGCACATGTGTTTTAATGATTCACTAGTCAAGGCAGAGTACAGAGCTACTCTCAAAAATTGCTCCAGGGGATACTACATATTTCATTTCAGCCTTAGTCAGGCTGAAAAGGTTATAGGATGTACTCTTCAATTTGAATGACTGTTCTATTAAAATGCGGTTTAGTTCAAAGCAAGGAGTAAAATTTCAATTGCAAAGTTTTCCTTTGGATAGCACTTCTTTGAAAACAAACTGTCATTTGCATAGAAGCTGTTGTAGCTGGTTGGGGGAAAGGTGGGCTACTGCATTTCCTATGAGAATATTAGCCACTAGATGATCTTACCAAAGAGTCATTCTATTGACTGAATGAACAGTCTGGATACCATTCAATGATATATTTACGTTTACATTTGTTTGTAAGAACCATAGCTCACTTATGGCTTAAAAGTACTATAAAAAATCTATGAGTGATAGCTCTTTTATAAATGAATTTGTATTTAGATGTATGTACATTAAAGAGGAATTAAGTATGTACTGAATATAGCTCAGGACATCCCTGCAATGTAATGTCAGGTAGAAAAGAGGCAGCAATGTTTAAAGCTGTAAAAGCAATTGACTGCTAAAGTCACTTTTAAAAATATAGTTCTATTTTGTTTGCTACTTACCTGAAGTAGTCCTCAAAGAGCTACAAAATGAAATGTCATGTAAGTTGAATTTTGCTAAGGTATGAAGCTTTAATTTTTAAAAGAAGAAGGAGTTACCTATTTTTTTTAAAAAAAAGAACATCAAAATTGAAGTCACTGTGGCTTATAGATCTTAAGCTATACAAAACTACCAAATGGATTCTGGTATATTTTTTACCTCATGCATTTCCTACCTTTCCATATTCACTCTTATTAGAAATTCAATGTAGAAAAGAATTCAAAACTTGTTTCAAAAAAATGAAAGAATATGCAAAAGAGAAATAATCCATATAAGATACTAATACTAACTATCTTAGCAGCATTTTGTTACCCTGACAAACGACTAAGGTGAATCAAATTTAAATAGAAAAGTTTACGTTTACTTATTGTTAATAGATTCAGTGCCTGGATAGTTGGTCCCAGTGTTTTAGGGCCTTTGCAAAGGCTGGAGAAGCACTGGAAAAAGAAGCTGCTTACCTTAGAGCAGCCAGGAAGCAAAGAGAGAAAAAAAAATTTGGCATCCCATGCTTATCTGTGAAGGTACATTCTCAGTAACTTCTTACCTTCCCTAACTCCTTATCTTACAGTTCCACCACCTTGCAGTATTTACAAGCTGAGGACCAAGTCAAAAGACTTATCAGCCTCTGAGACTCATTGAAAGTACAAAGTATTCCAAGCTTGGAATACCCAAGACTTAATTCACAGACCAAATGAAGCTCAAGAAGAAGTAAGAACAAAGTGTGGATACTCTGGTCCTTCTTAGAAGTAGGAACAAAATACCAACAAGAAGAGATACAGAAACAAAGTGTAGTACAAAGTCTAAGGGAAAGACCATCCAGAGACTGTCCCAACCAGTACTCCCAGAGCTCCCAGGGACTAAACCACCAACCAATGAGTACACATGGAGAGACCTATGGTTTCAAATGCATATACAGCAGAGGATGGCCTTTTTGGACATCAGAGGGAAGAGAGGCCCTCAGTCCTGAGAAGACTAGATGTCCCAGTATAGGGGAATGCCAGGACAGGGAAGCAGGAGTGGGTGGATTGGTGAGCAGGGGGAAGGAGGTGGGTTAGGGGATTTTCAGGGGAGAAACCAGGAAAGGAGACAACATTGGAAATGTAAATAAAAATATATCTAATAAAAACCCTAAAGACGAAACAGTTACAATAGAAATCAACTATGATGAGTCAAGAAAATAAAAAAATAAAGTACAAAGTATAGCACAAGCTGTATAATAAATTCAAACCATCTTGTATCAGTGACTTATCTTAGGTTAACTAAGGTTTGTGTATAGAAAGAAGACCTTAAATATTTTAATCCTGTGTTCCTTTTCTAAAAGAAAAGGGTTTTGTGATTGAATGGCAAATAATAAAGAGAGAAATAATGAAAAGAAAAGGAAAAAAAAGGAATGAATAGTTGGATCCAAGTATACTAATTAGCCTGCTCCAGGTGCTGGAAATAAGTTATTTAACAACTCTTCACCATTTCTTCCATCTTTAACATTCTTTACACTCAATCTTCTACAATGTCCACAGACCACAGATTTGGGGTTTGACATGGACATTACATTCATGAAGTAAAAAGAAGGTATGATTGCCTGGCAAGATTGAACCTGATAATACTTAGTTTAGATGGGAGAGCAACTTATGGGGCCTTACTAGTAGTCCCTCTTGAATTATTGGCTATTGACAGTTTCTTGGAGAGGTCAATCAATGTCTTAAGTCTCACCCACTGGTAATGTCAAGATCCAAAAGACAATTCTAAACACATGCTCACATAGAGCATTCTGGTGACTTGGTTTAACTCTATTCAGATCATAAATTAAAACGCAAGAGGCTTGAAGTGATGAAAGAAGGTTGACATGAATCAGCAGAAATTAAAGAGTTTAGGAGAAGGGGGTAATAATAATCAGAATGCATTATATGTGTACATAAAATTGATGAAGAAAAAGTTTAATTCATGATAGAAATACTGAATAAAGAACACCTAATATTTTGATTTAATATGATCAATGTATTAATATTTTTTTAAAAAAATAAAGTTGAAACTCCTGGTGTCTAACTTCTTGAGTTCTTGGCATTTATTGGATATTAGCCCTCTATAGGATGTAGGATTAGGAAAGATATTTCCCCAGTGTGTTAGTTGCCCATTTGTCAATTCTTGATCTTAGAGCATAGGCCATTGGTGTTCTGTTCAGGACCTTTTCTCCTGTGCCCATGTGTTCGAGACATTCCCCCGCTGTCTCTACTATTAGTTTTTTTTTTTAATTTTTATTTTCTATATTCTATGTTTACATTCCAAAGGCTTTCCCCTTTCCCAGTTTCCCCCCACCATATGTCCCATAATTCCTCTCCCCCCAACTATTCCCCAATCATTCCCCCCCCCCACAATTTCTCTGTTCTGGGTCTACAAAACTGGATCCAATCTTTACAGGCCCAGGGTCCTCTCCTTTCTTCTTCTTGGGAGTCATTTGACTTGCTAATTGTGCCTTGAATATTTAGGGCTTCTGGGCTCATTAATATCCACTTATCAGTGATTGCATTTCATGTGTATTCTTTTGTGATTGGGTTAACTCACTCAGGATGATATTTTCCAGATCTAACCATTTACCTACAAATTGCATGAGTTCATTATTTTTAATTGCTGAGTAGCACTCCATTGTATAAATATACCACATTTTCTGTATCCATTCCTCTACTGAGGGATATCTGGGCTCCTTCCAATTTCTGGCTATTATAAACAAGGCTGCTATAAACATAGTGGAGCATGTGTCTTTATTGTATGCAGGGGAATCCTCTGGGTATATGCCCAGGAGTGGGATGACAGGGTCCTCTGGAAGTGACATGCCCCATTTTCTGAGGAACTACCAAACTGATTTCCAGAGCAGTTTTACCATTTTGCAATCCCACCAACAGTGGAGGAGTGTTCCTCTTTCTCCACATCCTCGCCAGCACTTGTTGTCTCTTGAGTTTTTAATCTTAGCCATTCTGTCTGGTGTGAGGTGGAATCTCAGGGTTGTTTTGATTTGCATTTCCCTGATGACTAATGATGTTGAACATCTCTTAAGGTGTTTCTCTGCCATCCGAATTTCAGCTGGTGAAAATTCTTTGTTTAGCTCTGTATCCCATTTTTTGATAGGGTTATTTGGTTCTTTGGGGTCTAACTTCTTGAGTTCTTTGTATATATTGGATATTAGCCCTCTGTCGGATGTGGGGTTGGTGAAGATCTTTTCCCAATTTGTTGGTTGCCGTTTTGTCCTTCTGACAGTGAGTGTCCTTTGCCTTACAGAAACTTTGTAATTTTATGAGGTCCCATTTGTCAATTCTTGATCTTAGAGCATAAGCTATTGGTGTTCTGTTCAGGAACTTTCCCCTGTTCCCATGTCCTGCAAGGTCTTCCCAAGTTTCTTTTCTGTTAGTTTCAGTGTGTCTGGTTTTATGTGGAGGTCCTTGATCCACTTGGAGTTGATCTTAGTACAAGGAGATAAGAGTGGATCAACTCACAGTCTTCTGCATGTTGACTTCCACTTGAACAAGCACCATTTGTTGAAAACCATTTTTTCCACTGGATGGTTGTGGCTCCTTTATCAAAGATCAAGTGACCATAAGTCTGTGGGTTCATTTCTGGGTCTTCAATCCTATTCCATTGATCTACTTGCCTGTTGCTGTACCAATACCATGCAGTTTTTAACACAATTGCTCTGTAGTACTGCTTGAGGTCAGGGATATTGATTCCCCCAGAAGTCCTTTTATTGTTGAGAATAGTTTTAGCTATCCTGGGTTTTTTGTTGCTCCAGATGAATTTGAGAATTGCTCTTTCTAGATCTATGAAGAATTGATTTGGGATTTTGATGGGTATTGCATTAAATCTGTAGATTGCTTTTGGCAAGATGGCCATTTTTACTATATTGATCCTGCCAATCCAGGAGCAAGAGATATTTATCCATTTTCTGAGGTCTTCTTTGATTTCTTTCTTCAAGGACTTGAAGTTCCTGTTGTACAGATCGTTCGCTTGTTTGGTTAGAGTTATGCCAAGGTACTTTATTTAGTTTTTGGCTATTGTGAAGGGTGTTATTTCCCTAACTTCTTTCTCAGCCTGCTTGTCCTTTGAGTACAAGAAAGCTACTGATTTGCTTGAGTTAATTTTATAACCAGCCACTTTGCTGAAGTTGTTTATCAGCTATAGAAGTTCTCTGGTGGAGTTTTTTGGGTCACTTAAGTAAACTATCATATCATCTGCAAATAATGATACTTTGAATTATTCCTTTCCAATTTGTATCCCCGTGACTTCCTTATGTTGTCTAATTGCTCTCGCTAGAACTTCAAATACTATATTGAAAAGATATGGAGAGAGAGGGCAGCCTTGTCTAGTCCCTGATTTTAGTGGGAATGCTTCAAGTTTCTCTCCATTTATATTGATGTTGGCTACTGGTTTGCTGTAGATTGCTTTTACTATGTTTAGGTATGGGCCTTGAATTCCTGCTCTTTCCAAGACTTTTAGCATGAAAGGATGCTGAATTTTGTCGAATGCTTTTTCAGCATCTAATGAGATGACCATGTGGTTTTTTTTCTTTCAGTTTGTTTATGGAGTGGATTACATTGATGGATTTCCCTATATTGAACCATCCCTGCATCCCTGGAATGAAGCCTACTTGATCATGGTGAATGATCGTTTTGATATGCTCTTGGATTCGGTTGGCAAGACATTTATTTAGTATTTTTGCATTGATATTAATAAGAGAAATTGGCCTGTAGTTCTCTTTCTTTGTTGGATCTTTTTGTGGTTTAGGTATCAGTGTAATTGTGGTTTCGAAGAATGAGTTGGGCCATGTCCCTTCTGTCTCTATTTTGTGGAATAGTTTGAAGAGTATTGGTGTTAAGTCTTCTTTGAAGGTCTGGTAGAATTCTGCACTAAAACCATCTGGTCCTGTACTTTTTTTGGTTGGGAGGCTTTCTATGACCCCTTCTATTTCTTTAGGAGTTATGGGACTGTTTAGCTGATCTACTTGATGCTGATTTACTTTTGGTATTTGGTATCTGTCTAGGAAATTGTCCATTTCCTCCAGATTCTCCACTTGTTTTGAGTATAGGCCTTTGTAGTAGGATCTGATGATCTTTTGAATTTCCTCAGTTTCTGTTGTTATATCCCCCTTTTCATTTCTAATTTTGTTAATTTGGATACTGTCTTTGTGCCCTTTGGTTAGTCTAGCTAAGGGTTTATCTATCTTGTTGTTTTTCTTGAAGAACCAGCTCTTGGTTTTGTTGATTCTTTGTACGGTTCTCTTTGTTTCTACTTGATTGATTTCAGCCCTTAGTTTGATGATTTCCTCTCTTCTATTCCTCCTGGGTGAATTAGCTTCTTTTTGTTCCAGGGCCTTCAGGTGTGCTGTTAAGTTGCTAGTGTATGCTCTCTCCAGTTTCTTTTTGGAGGCACTCAGGGCTATGAGTTTTCCTCTTAGCACTGCTTTCATTGTGTCCCAAAGATTTGGGAAGATCATACCTTCGTTTTCATTGAAGTCTAAAAAGTCTTTGATTTCTTTCTTTATTTCTTCCTTGACCAAGGTGTCACTGAGTAGAGTATTGTTTAGTTTCCATGTGTATGTGGGCTTTCTGTTGTTCTTCTTGCTATTGAAGACCACTTTTTCTCCATAGTGATCTGATAGGAGGCATGGGATTAGTTCGGTCTTCTTGTATTTGTTGAGGTCTGTCTTGTGACCAATTATATGATCAATTTTTGAGAAGGTACTGTGCGGTGCTGAGAAAAAGGTATACTCTTTTGCTTTAGGATGGAATGTTCTATATATATCTGTTAAATCCAATTGGTCCAAAGCTTCAATTAGTTTCACTGTGTCCCTGTTTAGTTTCTGCTTTCCTGATCGGTCCATTGAGGAGAGTGGAGTGTTGAAGTCACCTACAATTATTGTGTTAGGTGCAATGTGTGCTTTAAACTTCAGTAAAGTTTCTTTTATGAATGAGGGTGCCCTTACATTTGGGGCATAGATGTTCAGAATTGAGAATTCTTCTTGGTGGATTTTCCCTTTGACAAGCAAGAAGTGACCTTCTGAGTCTTTTTTTATGACTTAAGGTTAAAAGTCAATTTTATCTGATAATAGAATGGCTACTCCGGCTTGTTCCTGAGACCATTTGCTTGTAAAATTGTCTTCCAGCCATTTACTCTAAGGTGGTGTTTGTTTTTGACACTGAGATGTGTTTCCTGTATGCAGCAAAATGTAGGGTCCTGTTTCCGTATCCAGTCTGTTAGTCTGTGTCTTTTTATTGGGGAATTGAGTCCATTGATATTAAGAGATATTAAGGAATAGTAATTATTACTTCCTGACATTTTGGGTTTTTTTTTTTTTTTTTTTTTTTTTGTATTTGAGTGGTTCTCTTCTTTTGGGTTGGATGCGAGGGGGTTTCTATCTTGTTTCTTCTGGGGTGTAGTTTCCCCCCTTGTGTTGGTATTTTTCCCCTATTATCCTTTTTAGGGCTGGGTTTGTAGATAAATATCGTGCAAATTTGGTTTTGTTGTGGAATACCTTGGTTTCCCCATCTATGGCAATTGAGAGTTTTGCTGGGTATAGTAGTTTTGGCTGAAGTTGATGTTCTCTTAGAGTCTGCATGAGGTCTGCCCAGGATCTTCTAGCTTTCATGGTCTCAGGTGAGAAGTCTGGTGTAATTCTGATAGGTCTTCCTTTATATGTTACTTGTACTTTTTCTCTTACTGCCTTTAATATTCTTTGTTTAGTACAATTGGGGTTTTGATTATTATGTGATGGGAAGTATTTCTGTTCTGGTCCAGTCTATTTGGGGTTCTATACGCTTCTCGTATATTCATGGGCATCTCTCTCTTTAGGTTGGGGAAGTTTTCTTCCATAATTTTGTAGAAGATATTTGCTGGCCCTTTAAGTTGTAGATCTTCATTCTCATCTATCCCTATAATCCTTAGGTTTGGTCTTCTCATTGTGTCCTGGATTTCCTGAATGTTTTGGTTACCAGCTTTTTGAATTTTGCATTTTCATTAATTGTTGAATCCATGGTTCCTATGGTATCTTCAGCATCTGAGGTTCTGTCTTCTATCTCTTGTATTCTATTGCTGGTATTTGCATCTATGGCCCCTGATTTCTTCCCAAGGTTTTCTATCTCCAACGTTGTCTCCCTTTGCGATTTCTTAGATGTTTCTACTTCTGTTTTTAGATTCTGGATGGTTTTGCTCAGATCTTTCAATTGCTTGTTTGTGTTTTCCTGTAATTCTTTAAGGGATTTTTGTGTTTCCTCTTTTATGACTTCTACTTGTTGACCCATGTTCTCTTGTATTTCTTTAAGTGATTTTTGTTTCTCCCCCTTATTGGGATTCATTTTTTTGCACTATATTCTCCTGGATTTCTTTAAGTGATTTTTGTGTTTGCCTTGTATGGGCTTCTAGCTTTTGATCTATTTTCTCCTCTATTTTTTAAGAAATTTATCTAAGTGATCCTCTATCAGCATCCTTACCAGTGATTTTAGATTTGAGTCTTTTTTTTTTTTTTTTGGTGTGTTGAGATATCCGAGGTTTATTGCTGTTGGGGAACTGGTTTCGGATTCTGCCATACTGCCTTGATTTCTGTTAGTAATGATCTTATGTTCGCCTTTTGCCGTCTGGTTAACTCTGGTGTTAGTTGGTCCTGTAGTTACTAGCTGGTGCTTGACCCTCCTGTCGGCTCGTAAGTCTATTTCCCCATGACTGGGACACCTGGACCACTGCCCTGCAGGGCTCCTGCTCACAGATTGCTGACAGATGGCCTGAGTCCCCCGAGGTCTTAAACTCAGGACATCCCAAGTACTTGGTTCCGCCTGTTGGGCAGCTGCTCTGCACTGCTCCTGCTCAGGGTTTGTTGTCTGGTGTCCTGATTCCCCAGAGGTCTTAAACTTGGGATATCTCAGTTACCTGGTTCTGCCTGCTGGTCCAAAGCTGCTGGGAAGCTAGCTGAGGCTGGCTCCGCTGCCAGCTTGATGGGAAACAGCTGGAAAGATGGTGCTGGCTGCAGGGAGTTTGGGGTCCGCCCTGGTTCCGCAGGCTGGGTCTGAACACCTGGGAAGCTGGCTGAGGCTGGCTCCCCCACCAGCTGGATGGGAATCAGCTGGGAAGATGGCGCTGACTGCAGGGAGTTTGGGGTCCGCCCTGCGAGCACAGAACACAGGCTTGGCTGGTGTCCCCCAAGCTGTTACTCTGTGCGCAGCTCCAGCTCCAGGCCTGAGTCCCTGAAGTTCTTAAACTCGGGATATCTCAGGTACCTGGTTCCACAGGCTGGGTCTGAGCACCTGGGAAGCTGGCTGAGGCTGGCTCCCCCGCCGGCTGGATGGGCTCTTCTATTAGTTTTAGTGTATCTGGTTTTATGTGGAGGTCCTTGATCCACTTGGACATGAGCTTTGTACAGGGATATATGAATGGATCAATAATCAATCAAAATGAACTTGAAAGTAATTATTATGAGTATGTGCAAGGGCCTTAAAGAGGTTATGAATAAACACAGTAATGAAGTATGGAAACACATACAAAATGGAATACAATGAAGAAGAAAATAACACAAGAGAAGAACTGAAGACAAGACAGAAGAAATGGATATGGCAGGCAAAGAAAATATTATGCTTAATAAAAAATAATCAAAAAGCAACAACAATAACAACAAAAATACCTTACATGCTCACAATATCCAGAAATTGGGGACATTATTAAAACACCAAATCTACAAATAAGAGTAATGGAAGAAGGAAAGTTCCCAGGTCAAAGTTACAGAAAATATTTTCAATATTGTTATAGAAGAAAATGATCCTAACCTAAAATGGCACTAACCTAAAGAAAGAGGTGCCTATCAATGAAAAAGAAAAACATAGCACACCAAAAGACCTGACCAGAAAAGAAATTCCCTAAGCAAATATGAGTCAAAACACTAAATTACAGAACAAAAAATATTAAAATCTACAAAGGATTAACTTGAGTCAAAAAAGACCGAAGGGTCATTTTTACTATATTAACCCCACCAATCCATGAGCATGGGAGATATTTCCATCTTATGCCATCTTCTTCAATTTCTTTCTTCAGAGGCTTGAAGTTCTTGTCATATAGATCTTTCACTTGCTTGGTTAGAGTCACACTTACATATATAATATTATTTGTGACTATTGTAAAGGGTATAGTTTCCCTAATTTCTCAGTTTATCATTTGAGTAAAGGAAGGCCACTGATTTGTTTGAGTTAATTTTATATCTAGACACTTTGCTGAAGTTGTTTATCAGGCTTAGGAATTCTCTAGTGGAATTTTTGGGGTCACTTAAGTATACTATCACATCATCTGCAAATAGCGATATTCTGACTTCTTCCTTTCCAGTTTGTATCCCTTCACCTCCTTTTGTTATCTAATTGCTCTGGCTAGGACACTGAGTACTATATTTAACAGGTAGGGAGAGAGTGGACAGTCTTGTCTAGTTCCTGAATTCAGTAGGATTAGTTCAAGTTTCTCTCCATTAAGTTTGATTTGGCTACTTATTTGGTGTATATTGCTTTTACTATGCTTAGATATGGGCCTTGAATACCCAAGATACAACTCACAAACCATGAAGCTCAAGAAGAAGGAAGAGAAAAGTGTGGATACTTAGATACTTATTGGAAAGTAGATCAAAATACCCATGGCTCACAACCAACCAATAGACTGAGCATAGGGTCCCCAATGGAGCAGCTAGAGAAAGGTCCCAAGGAGCTGAAGAGGTTTGCAGCCCCTCAGGAAGAACAATAGTGTGTACGAACCAATACCCCCAGAGATCCCAGGGACTAAACCACTAATCAAAGAGTACACATGGAGGGACCCATGGCTCCAGCTATATATGTGGCAGAAGATGGCCATTTCACACATCAATGAGAGGAAAGGCCAGCCATTGTTCCTGTGAAGGCTTGATGACCTTCACAGGGGAATGCCAGTCAGGAAAGTTGGAGCTGGTGGCAGGAGGAGGGGGGATGGGATATGGGGTTTTCAGAGGGGTAATGAGGAAAGGGGATATCATTTGAAATGTAAATAAAGTAAATATCTAATATTTTTTTTAAAAAGCCTGAAGGGTTTGAATGGATGATCTATGGCCTCTAAGGAACCACATATGCAAACCTAGACAGCTACTGCCAGCCTAGACTATGTTATTTTTTCTCAGAAAAAATTCACTCACAATAGATGGTAAGAGAAAATTATTCTACAATTAAAACCAAATTTAAGAAATAACCTATCTATAAACCCAGCTGTACAGAAGGTGCTAGGAGAAAACCCCAATCTGAGGAGTTTAATCACACCAAGAAAACACAAGTAATAAATAATCTCAGACAGGCAAAACAAAAGATAGGAAAAAAACAATATCATAGCAACAAAATGACATGAATAAATAAATACTGCTCATAAATAACTCTCAACACTAATGTTCTCAATTCTTCAATAAAAATGGTTAGATCTGGAAAATATCATCCTAAGTGAGCTAACCCAATCACAAAAGAATACACATGAAATGCAATCACTCATAAGTGGATATTAATGAGCCCGGAAGCCCTAAATACTCAAGACACAATTAGCAAGTCAAATGACTTCCAAGAAGAAGAATGGAGAGGACCCTGGGCCTGTAAAGATTGGATCCAGTATTGTAGACCCAGAACAGAGAAATCGTGGGGGGGGGGAATGAGTGGGGAATAGCAGGGGCGGGGAGAGGAATTATTGGACATATGGTTGGGGGGGGGGTAATTGGGAAAGGGGAAAACCTTTGGAATGTAAACATAGAATATAGAAAAAAATAACTAGAAAAAAGAGCCTTGTAAAATGCACAGTTATATGATGATATGAACATTTGTCAGTAAAATAAAAATATTTATGAACATGGAAAAAAATTCTGTAAATTTTATGATATTTCAAAAAAGATCACTTAGCTCTAAGAGAAAGAGACAACCTGTATAGCCCTAATATGTATTAAACAATGATGCGACAGTTAATCACTTGTAATTATTGAATATTACCTAATGATGAATGAAAAAATAAAGATTTTGTCTTGAAAAAAAGTCTAAAAGGCAACACCCCCCCCAAAAAATATATCGCTTACAGATATATATTTTTATGGAAATATAACTTTAGAGAGAGAAATTTAGGGTTATACAAAGGTATTTAGTGTCCTTCAACATAATAAGTAAATAAATAAATAAATAAATAAATAAATCCATTCAATTAATAAAAAAAATAAAAATCCACAAACAGATTAGATTAGAAAACAAGATCCATCCTTCTATTCAATAAAAAAAAATCCACACCTTACCATCATGGATAGAAATCACCTCACATTAACAAGATATTCCAAGCAAACGGACACAAGAATCAAGCTAGTGCATTCATTTTATTATTTGATAAAATAGGGTTGAACCAAAATTAATTAGAAGAAATGGGGAAGAGAGCAGTAGATACAAATCAAAGGAAAAATACTAGGGCAATAAGAAAACTGAAGGGTATCAAGTTGCAGTTTACATGATTATCTACATAAATGACCCTGTAAACTGTAAGTGAAAACTTCTAGACATAAACCATTTCATCAAAGTAACACAATACAAAATTAACACATAAAAATCAGTATCCTTCTTATATACATACAAGAGGCAAAGGAATTGAAAAAGAAGTCAAGGGAGCAACACATTTCACAATAGCCTCAAATAACATAAAATATCTTCAGCTAACTCTAACCAAGCAAGGTAAAACTTTAAGACTTTGAAGAAAGAAATTGAACAAGATACAGAGAATGGAAAGCTCTCTCATGCTCATGAATCAGTAAGATAAATGTAGTGAAAATAGCCACCCTACCAAATTCAGCATAATCCCCATTAAAATTCCAATACAATTCTTTACAGACTTGAAAGAACAATTTCCAACTTAAATTGGAATCTCAAAAATCCAGGATAGCTAAAAGAGTCCTGAATAATAAAGAACTGCTGGAGATATCACCACTGTTGATCTCAAATTGTACTACAGAGCTATAGTAATAAAAACAGCATAGCACAAAACATTACTAGCACAAAAATAGGGACATTGATCAATGGAGTTAAATTGAAGACTCTATGAAGACATAGATATATGATTTTTCATAAAGAATACAGAAATAAACACGGAAAAGAATACAGTATCTGTAGCAAATAAAGCTGGTCAAAGTATATGACTGAATGACAAAAAAATGCAAATAGATCCATACTTTTCACCCTGCACAAAACTTAACTCCAAGTTGATCAAGGACCTCAACATAAGGTCAGGTATACTGAATTTGATAGACAGAACATAGGGGATAGTCTGGAACTTGTGGAACATTCAGAATATGATTTCCTGAATAGACATTGATAACTCACATATTAAGATCAACAATCAATCAATGGGAATCTCATGAAACTGAAAAGCTTCTGTATGGCAAAAAACACTATCATTTATACAAAAGTTTCAGGGTACATAATGGGAAAAGGTCCTTATACTTCCACATCCTGTGGAGTGTTAATATTTAAAATATATAAAGATTTCAAAAATTCCAAACATCAAGAAAAATTCTATTTTAAATGATTTACAGATCTAAAAAGCATTATCAAAAGATGGAAAATATACAAGAAATATCCATTTCTGAACTCTGAGACACTGTGACAGCTCGTTCATGTGTCTAAGTTTGATGGGGCCTCCTGGAGTTGAAAGGGGAAATAGACATAAACCACCATCCTTAATCCAAAAGCTGTCTACAATTGATAACCATTTGTAAATGAAAAAATAGGTTTTGCCAATGATATTTCACTGGATATACAAACCACACTTAAGGGATGCCCATGTCAACTAATATATGGCAAACACAAAATGAATTCAATGATAATTTTGGAGATTTTTTATTTATATTGTTTTTGTTGTTGTTTTCTTTTGTTTTGTTTTTACCTTACAGGTCTTGTACTTATTGTACTTATATTTTATGGTTTTCAGATCTGTGTTTGCATGGAATTTCTGTGTATAAAAATGTGTGTATCGCACATCTATGTGTTTATGTTTCTTTTGGATCTTTGTTTCATCCTATTTTGGTTTGCTTTTAATTTAGCCTCTCTCTCTCTCTCTCTCTCTCTCTCTCTCTCTCTCTCTCTCTCTCTCTCTCCTTATATTTTATGGTCTTCAGATTTGTATTTGCATGGAATTTCTGTGTATGAAAATGTGTGTGTCGCACATCTATGTGTTTATGTTTCTTTTGGATCTTTGTTTCATCCTATTTTGGTTTGCTTTTAATTTAGTATCTCTCTCTCTCTCTCTCTCTCTCTCTCTCTCTCTCTCTCTCTCTCTCTCTCTCTCCTCTCTCTCTCCTCTCTCTCTCCCTCACCTTTGAAATGTCTGTTTATTTTCTAATGAAAGCAAGAAAGCATGCAGATTTTTGTGGGTAGGGAGGATCTAAAAACAGACGAAAGAGGGGAATTTTGATAAAACATTCTGGATGAAAAAAGTGTATTTTTTAGTATTAAAAAATAGGAGAAATAGAAAGCTGAATGGCTTTTCTAAAACTATCCCTATAATTAGAGGTGAACCACTCTAGCTCATATATATATATGATATATATATGTAAAATTTTTTGGCATATACATATGTAAAATTATGTGGTAATAAAACCTTTATAATATTTAGGGTGGAAATGTCAACCACAGCATGTATGCTCTATCAAATTAGCATACTATACACCACAAATATGAAGATACTTCAGTAAGCAGAAGAATCAATGATGAAAGTTGTGACAGACATGGAGGCTTTTGTTGAGTCAATATAGAAGAGTTGTCACAGTTTTAGCTGTTCCTCACAGAACTGACTAGAGTGCATCTTCATAGTTTCCCTCATGAAGTTCAATCCAAATATCTATATAGGATTTTAATATTGCTAATCATCCATATTAATTTCAACAATATACCTGTAGGCTCTTCTCTATTTGTTGTAGGTACAATATCATATCATCTGAGAATGGTAGTTTTGTTTATTCATTGTTGTTTTTATAACTGCTTTGGTTTTAGCTGTCTTAAAGGGCTGGGTAGTTCTCCTAATATGTTGCATAGCAGTCACAAGAGAGGGCAGTCTTGACTGGATAATCTCTCATGATTAAGCCCTGACTAATTTGGAATTAATTTTCTTAGGTTATGAGATTCACTTTCACATTTATTTGGCTCAAAGTTTATTTTCATCAGAAATTGTTTAGTTTTATTTAAATTACTTTCTGCCCCTTCAGAATTGACTTTATCTGTTCATCTTTTTAAAGTGGTTTATTTTTTTTACATTATTTATTTATTTGGGCAATGATAGAGAGTGGGTGTTTATATGTGGAAGTATGAGGACAAGTTGCTAAAATTAATTTTCTCCTCCTAAAATGCAGTTTCCAGGATAAACTTCATTGGCTTCATTGCTAATAAAATTGCTAAGCTTTTGCAACCATATTTGTCAGTAAGGATGCCCTATAATTTTGCCTTCTTACATAGCTCTGATACAAAAGGTTATGAATTTTGAATATTATTTACTTTTCTAATTTAATAAATACACTTGAATATTTAAATTCTTTTCATTACTTTGGCTTAGTATCTTGCTGATATATTGAATTAGATGTTAGTTTATCTATTTCAGCTTTTATTATGCCACTGTATATTTATTAGGTTATAAATATATTTCTCTTGATTTCTAGGTGTGACATAAATTTTATATATGGTATTCTGATCATAGTTTTATTCTTATTTCTACTTTGATTGCTTCCCTAAAATGTACTTATGTTTTAAGTTATATTTCATCTTAACTATATTAAGACAAGGGAAATCATCTATGCAAACTCAATTCAGTGAAATTGAAATTGTGTAATACACTTTTAATAGTTAAGTATAGGGTCAAATTGTGTGTGTGTATGTGTGTGTGTGTGTGTGTGTGTGTGTGTGTATGTTTAATTGGGTATTTTCTTTATTTACATTCCAAATATTATCCCCTTTCTCAGTTTCCTCTTCAGAAACTCCCTATCCCATCCTACCTCTCCCTGCTTCTATGAGGGTGTTCCCTAGTCTCCCAGTCCTACCTAGTCTCCCACCTCCCGGCCCTGCATTCCCCTACACTGTAGTATCAAGCCTTCCCAGGATCTTGTGTTTTCTAAACAGGCAATTTACTTTCTTCAGTTTGTAGTACATTTTCATGTAATTGATAAAATGTTAAAGTAATGTTACTTGAATATAGCTAATATTGTAAATCATTACTGCAACATGAACAATTTATCTTCAACATTCTTTGACTTCTCTAATAATCAGCTAGATTGTTCATTAAAATCATTCCAGTTGTCTTGTAATTGTAAAGATTAGTTTGTTTAGTAACATCTGTTAAGATGTACACATATCTACATATTTAAATGCACTCATATTTTATTTACTATTTTCCTTATTTTCTATTTTTCTTCCTTACATTCTTTACCAACATCCCCCCTCCCCAGAATTAGTAAGATGCTTTCTTTTTTTTTTCACTGTTGGCAAGTTCAAATGTACATATTTATTCTGTAATCATTATGGGTAATCTACTGAGGACACTGATTCTTCTAATGTCTAATGAATCTACAATGTGTAGACTGCACACAACTTCAAATTTTTGGTATTTTCCCAATGTTCTACCTGAATATACTATATACATATATAATTAAATATTATCTACCACAAATGTAATTACACATATGCATACATAATTAAATATTAGTGTTTGGGATTGTATGTATGTACATGTTTGTATGTACAGGTACTCATCCTTTTATGTGGTCATATGGGGATTCAACAATTCAAAATTGAAGAATTTTTTGGTGTCATTTTTCAAAAGATGTTCAGTCAGCAGAAAGAATGAAAACAGGCAATCTCTGTATGCTCTTAAGTCACTGCTCTTTCAAGTCTGTTCTCATGACAGTTGGGCATAACCTATCTCTGACTCATTCTGTCAAACCTTTCTCTGATTCATCACTTTGGATGTCCCTCAATTAGATGTCACTTTCAAATATGGCTGCTTTCTTTTATAAACTAATTATGGGATTAAATGTGTATAGCAAGGACGTGTCTATATTCCAGGTAGATCAGAAATACCTAAGAGGTCTTTGGATGTGATCTCTTGCCAGAGGAGCCATGTTTCTGGATTAAAATTCCTTTACAGGGATGAAGCTACAATTCAGATTCACAGGCTTATAAGACACATACTTTCTTCACTGGGCTGTCTCCTTGCTGCTATATATAACCATGTTGTATCATAGTTTGATGGCATTTATTTATACTGTGTGCTCACACATTTAACATACTTAAAAGCTTTACTCTTATTTAAACCAAAAATTATTAATTACCCTGCTATGAACATGATGGAGCAAATGTCCTTTTGAGATGGTGGAGCATTTTTTGGGTATATACCCAGGAGCAGAATAGCTGGGTCTTCAGGTAGAATTGTTTCCAATTTTCTGAGAGACTGCCAGATTGATTTCCAGAGCAGTTGCACAAGTTTGCAATCCTATCAGCAATGGAGAAGTGTTCCACTTTCTCTGCTTTCTTGCCAACATGTGCTGTCACTTGAGTTTTTTTTTAATCTTAGCCATTCTGATTGGTGTAAGGTGGAATCTTAGAGTAGTTTTGATTTGATTAGCATTTCCCTGATGACTATGGATGTTGAACATTTCTTTAAGTACTTCTTGGACATTCAAGATTCCTCTGTTAGGAATTCTCTGCTTAGCTTTTTCCCCCATTTTTTTAATGGTGGTACTTGGATTTTTGGAGTCTAACTTCTTGAGTTCTTTATATATTTTAGATATTAGCCCTCTATCAGACTTAGGGTTACTGAAGATCTTCTCCCAATCAGTAGGTTTCCATTTTGCCCTATTGATAGTGTCCTTTGTCTTACAAAAACATTTTAGTTTCAAGAGGTCCCATTTATCAATTGTTGATATTAGAGCCTGAGCCATTGTTGTTCTCTTCAGGAAGGTATCTCTTGTACCAATATGTTCAAGCCTATTCCCTACTTTCTCTTATATTAGATTCAATATATCTGGTTTTATGTTTAAGTCCTTGATCCACTTGGACTTGAATTGAGCTTTGAGTAGGGTGGTAAATTTGAATCAATTTGCATTCTTCTCTATGCAGTCAGTGAGTTAGATCAGCACCATCTGTTGAAGATGTTTCCTTTTTCCACTGGTCGACAAAACCTCTAGAAAGTTCAAGAAAACTGGGATAGGGGAGACTCTCAGGACTTAATGCTGGTGACTTTAGCCAAAATGTCTATTTTTCCCCAAAATGCCAATAATGGGCATTTGGAATTTAAAGTGACCACCTTCCACAGTCAGAGAGGACCTCCAATGGAGGAATGGGGACACCAACCCACCATAAAACTTTCAAGCCCTAATTGCTCTTGTCTAAAAGAAATGTGTGGACAAAATGGAACAGAGATTGAAGGAATGGTCAACTAGTGACTTGTCCACGTTGTGATCTATCCCACGGGCAGGTGACAGTCCCTGATATTATTATTGATACTATTTTGTGCTTGCAGGCAGGAGCCTATCATGGCTGTTCTCTGAGAGGCTCTATCAGTAGTTAACTTAGTCAGATACAGATACTCACAGCCAAGCACTGGACATAGGTCCAGGACCCCTATGGAAAAGTTAAGAGAAGGATTGGAGGAACTGAAAAGGATGGCAACCCATATGAAGACCAACAGTATCAACTAACCTGAACCACTGGGAGCTCTCAGAGACTGAACCACCAACCAAAGAACATCCACCAGGAGGGCTACCTTGTTTGTCCTCAGTGGGGAAGGATGCACTTAATACTGTAGAGACTTGATAACCGTGGGTGGGGTTATAGGGGGAACCTTCTCAGAGGCAAAGGTCATAGGAGAAGAATTCTGCAAGGGTGGGTGGTAAGTAGGGCAACATTTGGGATGTAATAAATAAAATAAAGAAAAGAAAAGAAGAGAAAGAAAAGAAAAGAGAGAAAAATAAATTGAGTTTTTTTTTTTTTTTTAAGAATTTTAGGTAGGAGAGTGAGGCTGAAAAACACTTGGCATACCAAGATGCTGGCGTTGATGAATTGCCTCAAAAAGGTGTTCTTACCCTCTGGCTAGTTGAAATCATCAACAGGATATCATACAAATGTGGAGAAAATTTAAAGATTTTATTTTCATATTTCCTCTATGAATTTATGTACTTTGGACTATAGATGTTATTGCAGAGGCCCTTAGGCATTCATATAGTTCTCAGTTAGTTCTAACACCAGTTTCATCCCTTTTTCCTTTTAGACCAAGAGGTGGCAGTGGCTTTTTGATGTTGTCAGTGCACAGTACTTTGTAATCATTTGTCGATTCCATTAACCTTGCCAACACATTCATAATTAATAGTTTTCATAATAGTAAAAGCATGAAGAAACTTCTTCAATAACTATTTAAGGTTGGTCACCTGTTTCATCCTGTGTCTTCAGCAATGTAAGAAACAGGCACTGAAACCTACTCTCTACACATATATTTGTCTAACCATATATTTCCCAGTCATATCCTCATATCATATATCCATCCTCAACTCCTAAAGTGTCTTTAAAAATAATGGTAAAAGTTCTCACTATTTTCAACTAAAGGACAACTTTTGTGCAGTTTGAGGTGAAAGGAACTGGACATTTATTATTGTGTCATTATCACTGGCAGTTTTCTTTCTTGTGAGAAGAAAAGATTATAGCTCTAATTAAAGTATGAATAGAGTTTTTAAGGCACTTTTTTTCCTATTCTGTCATTCATTGTTTTGATGCCAAGTAGAGCAAATTGTAAATCAAGACTTGAACTTCCTCCACAATCTTGTAAAGAATTTTAACAATAGTTAATCTAATCTCTTTTTCTGCTCAAATACTGCATGCACCTGAAGGTGTCAGAATGGCACACAGAAAATTCTGATGAAGCATGCCACTGCTGGTAATAGGAAAACTGCAGGATTTTCTAAGTAGTATCTAGATTGCTCTATTTCATAGCATATAATATCATGTATGCAAAATGCAAATACATAGACTTTTATCATTCTAGACTTAAAAATGCTTGGTAACAGTGCCACAATTTAATTTTTTAAAATAAATGATATCTTCTGTAAGATATAGGAAAGGTAACCAGGCAGACATCATTTAAGTATTCCTAGCATGTTAGGGAATGTAGCACATTTTAACAATTTTAACAGCGTGCTTCTTATTTAAAATAAGTTTCCCTGTCTTAATCTAAAACTTACAAGATCAAAATGGTTAAATTTTGGAGTCTGGAACAAACATTTCTGGAAGAACAAACATCTACATGTAAGCAGTTTTCTTTCTCCTTTATGTTAACTTATTCCATTTCCAGGACTTGGCATATGATAATCTCTCAAAAGAATTGAAGAATTTGAACTTGTAAAGTGTTTATTGACACCTATCAACTATCCATACCTCTTTAGAAAAATTATCAATTATTTTAAATAGTTTAAAGTAATGAGTTTCTCAACATGTTATAGATGAATACACTTCTTTGGGAAATTCTGTGAATGGTCATCAAAAATATGCTTATCAAAATCATGTAGCAGTTGACAGTACAAAACTGCCCAATGCCTTTCTTTATTCATAGTTCCATATTTCTAGAAATGAAGTCCAGGAATGCTCTAGTACAAACAGCACATAGAAACTGGGTTTGATGGTTTGTTTATTTGTTTTGCTGAAGAGCCATTGGGTTCTCAATTGAGCACATAAGAAAAATAAAATCAAGAGAAAATCCTGTGACATGGGCCTTGAATTGAACCTCCACTTCGTTTGAAGGAACATAAATAAGTTATTATATATCACCTTTCCTCTTTAGTTACCTTTAATTCCAGGAAACCTAAAACCTGACAGGATAGGTACTCCTACATCCCATGAGGACAATATCCTAAAGACTGAAGCTGCACCCTTAACAATTAACAGATGAGCAAATTAGCAACTTATTGAACCATCTTGCTGGACATACTACAGCTCAGACAATAATAGGACAATGATGCGTGGCACCAACTCCATGACAAAGACAGCTTATCTGTCCATATTTGTTATCTAGTTGACCAAAAAGGAGACACAGAAAATGAAAGTAGAGGCTTTCATTTTGACAGGAGCCTTTTGTACTCTCTATTACAAGCACATATTGCACTTCTACTTCATTTTGTATAAAGCATTCTACACATTGCTAATTGTTCCATGTTAAGCTTTGTTTTAAGATATCATCCAACAGGAGATACACAAAACACAGGATTGTGATATTTAAACCTACCCCCCAGCTACACAGACAAAGGTAATAGGGAAAATGGAATCCATCCACGCTACCCAGAGAATGGAAACAATAAGCAGAAAACCAAAATGACTATGAATGTCTATAGCAATGCTGATGACATAACTAAGGGACCAAGTCTGAACCTTGTAATAACTGATTGACTTTACCTTCGTTATATCATTTTATCATTAATGATATGATGCAAGACAAATCTTTGGTATGCTAGTCCACTGTTTTGAAGATTGCTGGTTCTCTGAATTAAGTACAACTTAAAAATTCAATTCCTGGTTTTCTTTTTTAATTCTTATTATAATTTATTTCTGTATAAGCAACATTCTTTTTTTTTCCATTTTATTATATGTAAGTACTGCTATCTTCAGACACACCAGAAGAGGGCATCCAATCTCATTACAGATAGTTGTGAGCCACCATTGTGGTTGCTGGGATTTGAACTCATGACCTCTGGAAGAGCAGTCAGTGCTCTTAACCACTGAGCCATCTCTCCAGCCCATATAAGCAACATTCAATGCAAGGCACTACAATTATACACATGTTGCAATAACATTTTTTACTTTCACAATTGATTGAAGACATCTTTCATTGTAAGTACAATGAACTCTGAACAATTTAGCAACATTTTTCCAATTAATTATTAAAAAGCTCAATGGCAGGTGGTACAGACACTATTTGGTATTGAATCTCATTACCTGTGGTCCCAAATGAAGAGTCAATGTGTTTGTTTGTTTGTTTGTTTTTTACAAAAGTAGCTTTTGATTCCTTATTATACTTATAATACATTTTACTTTTTCTGGTTTTTTTTTTTTTGTGTGTGTGTGTGTGCTTAGCCTGATTAAATCTGTTCACTAAGGAAAATGGTAAAGATCATGGCATTCCTTAAATATTGTGGTAGAAGGGTTGCTGCTATTTGGTTTTCTTTGTTTTTGTTTTTGTTTTTTGTGCTTCTTTGCCAATTTATGAAGTACCAGTTTCTTAATATTTTTTGAAGAGAAAAGCACAATCCTCTCTCCTTCCCTCAATAGTCCCCTTGCTTCTATAAGCATTTTTTTTGCTATTCATATGTCCCTCAAAATTCAGAAACTCAAATGATGCTCCCAAAATTAGTTCATCTAAGAATGTAATCTCTGCTGTGATTTCTTCCAACACTGCAAATCGTACAAAGCTTCTATGCTGATTTGACGATATGTGTGGGAGAGCCATGTGTGTATTGAGAAGATGAAATAAGTTACTAGCAACTGAAGTAAACATGCACAAAAAGGCTTTGACATTGCATGATAATCCAGTTCCATACTGAACATGAGCATTATATAATCATTCTTCTGGAAAGTGAAATCCCATTAAATCAGACCTAAATGTAATGACTGCTTCACAATAATAATGTGAAATATTAATCAAACTGGAAAGTCCTGACCAATTGCCTATAAAGCAATTTTCTCTCATTTAGCATCATCCAAGTCCAGAATACTGTTGTTTTTAAAACAGTGTCTTAAAAACTACAGTAAACTAAGTAACCATGTTTACAAGATGATAAAGAGACAAGTTTGTCAAAAGTATCCTAATTACAATATGTTAAAATTTAAAAGGACTTTAGAGGGCAATGAGGTAACTCAAAGATAGTGAGGCAGGAAGCTAAAAGTATCCATTGTATTAAAGAATCCCTAACTCAGTATGAATTAACAAATAGTTAATTTCTGAGGGAAATCCTATTGTGGCTTTCAATAAATTCCTTTTTCTTGGAAACCAGACTTGACTTTCCAAATAAGTTTGTTTTCCTTTCTCGTTACATGCATCTATTTTACAATAAAGTTATTCTACCATTATAAATCCACCCTCAGTTTCTTCTGTTCACCATCCTCTCTGGCTTAGGATTTTTTTCCCTCAGGTTTAGAGCATCATGGCAGGGAGAATGGGTTAATGAAGTCCTGAGCCACTGAGTATGTTGGCTGCTTTCTTTGCCAGAATATAATCAATGATCAATGATCTCAACTCTTAAGTTTAAAATCCCCTGTAACTTTAAACATGTGCATTAAAACTTCTACATTATTATTGAACCACCAACCTCAGTGTCCATTTAACTGACCAGAACATACCTATCAATTTACAATTTTATTGCCAGAATGATACATGGATACTTTAAAATTACATTTCAGATTTTAGGCATCATTTTAGATATGGGAAACTTTAGTGTAATGGCAAGTTCCATGAGTATTCTTATAGTGATCCTGATGTTTTGAACTTATATATTTCCATTAATTTGTCAAAAAATCATAGTGGAGCATTTTCATAGATCACCTCATGCTACTTATGTGAATAGCTCAAAATAATTCCGATTGTCTCTTATTCTACTTTCCAGCAGTTCACAATCTTTAATCTTTGTTATGCAGTCACATTACATTCAGTAGCTGGAATAATGTGACTAAGCCAGAATTCAAACTAATTTGAGCTTCTCTGTATGAAGCTTAAACATCTTTGACTTCAATTACAAATGTGCAGCTCTGTCCTAGGGAAACTGTGTGTTGGTCACTTCACCTAGTTCTCCTTCCTATACATCCAGATTCATTTTATTCCCTTGCAGGTTGGCTTGGTCCTTTATCCAATAAAATAGTTTAAGAGAAACATGCTATGCCTACACTTAGTACATAAAAACCATCCTATATGTGACATCCCATGTTTAGTTTTCTTTGATATGTTATCTTTCAAGGTAATAAAGCATAGAAGAACATAGAATGACAACACAGATGAGTCCATCCATGCATATCACCTGAAGGTCCAAAATGACCTGCTAATAAGTTATTAGTGCTTTGTGACAAAGAACTGAGATTTGTAATTTTTCTTCCAATGGTTGGCATCAGAGCAACCTATTACAAATACTACCCAACATACTTGTTATGATACATAACAAATACAATATATATGCTACATGTTATATATCTGTGTTATATATCATCTGGCTTTATATGTTATGCATTATAAATAACATATAACACTTGAAATATAACAACTCTGCAATATATATTATATCATATATGCCATATTTATGATACACATTAAATATATTATTTATAATCTGTTCATGATCTTTTTACATGGTACAAATTTTAACTTTTTCATTCAAATACTAAGTAGGTAATTAGGAATTCAGAAATAGTTTCTCAAAAGTGACATGCAAATGACTGCCTTTAGTTTTGGAACAAATTTACCATTTTATGGAGAAAAGATAAACATAGCAAAATTTTTACATATAAAACATGGGCAAAACTAAGTAGTAAAGCAATTTTTAAACTGTTTCAACTAAGTGGCTAACAGTAGTAAATAATTTTTTCAATATTTTTAAAGAGAAAATATAGTGGTTTTATTTATAATAAATTTATAATACCTAAAACACAAAATGTTCAAAAAGTCCCTCACTATTGACAGCAATTACATGAACTGTAAATAAATATTAGTACCTTTTAGGTCAGCATTAAATACTATAGAAAACAGGAATATACATATAAGAATTCTTTCTCTCAGGGCGTTTACTACCTTATAGGCAAAAACAGTTGCAAGGTTTGAACAAGGTAAATTAAAAAGGAAATTTCTGAAGACCATATAGCCCATGGGTATGCTTCAATTTCAATAAAACATGTTAGTTAATTACTAGACTATAGGACTTTTGATGTATACTAAATATTCCCTAAATCTCCATCTTAGGTGTATGTATATAAACAAACACACAAGTATGTATGTGTGTGTTTGGATAGATGGATACATGAATGTGTATGTATACCTTGGAAGCAAATAAGCATTGTTGTTGAAAATCATAATATATCATCCATGAGAATCTCTCACGAACCTTGGTAGGTAGGGAGTTGAAGAGGATCTGGGAAAAGTTGAGAAAAAGGGAAAAATGACCAAAATATATTGTATGAAAATATTTTAAGTGAAATATATATAAAGAAAAGAGTCTCTTTCTCGTAACATTTCTATTGTTAAAAGATTTTTTATATATACTACCATAATATGGGCAAGAGATTCATCCTATTGTGAACTACCTGTAGATAATTGACCCCCTTCAATAAGTCTTCCAAACACATCATTATATCTTATTAATGTGCATATTATAATTATTATCAACATTTGGTAGAGTTATTTGAACCAAATTATCTTTGGCATATGATGTTTCAGACAAAGAAATGATCACCACTGATGAATTTCATGAATACATTAGACTGTATATTATTATATTAAAGCAATAAAGTGGGCATGATTAAATTCTACCATTTGCTTCATATTCAAATATAAAATTTAAAGGCAAGCCTTTTAGTCTTAGCTGCATAGAAGAAAAATAAAGCTCAACTTTATTTAATCAAAAGTATTTCAGATTTCTCCTAAATCTGAAGTAAAAGAACATGTAGAATTTAATTTTATTAGTAGAATACAACATTTTACAACACATTAAAGTTTTGATATTTGCTTCTCTATTAGTTTCTAAATTGGCTGGTCATTCTCCAGAGAAACACAGGGATGTTTAATTATATTTTTTGACTGAAAAAAAGTATCTGTATGGACATATAAAATGAAATAGTCTTAATTATCTGGAGCTACCTGGTAAAGTGCATTTTTATTAATACAAATTATTTAACAGAAAAAAATCTTATAAGCATCATATTTTATTTCTATAACTTCAAAAAATTCATCTTATATATAATATAGTTTCACTAATTTTTAATTAAGGTTCATACAATTTGGGGCATTTTGTCTTAGATGACAAATATATTTTTATGGATCAATATTGTCTATAACTTTGCAATTTTAATGTTTGTACATCATCTCTGAGTTGAAGTATTATATTCAAAGAATCTTAAAAAACTTTATATAATTTAGTTTTAGTGTTAAGGGGGTTCTTTTGTAAAGCACTGGCAAATGCTACAAGTTAAAAATTAATGCCATCAATAGGTTTTATTTCCCAACATACTTAGCCAAAGCTCAGACATCATCACTCATAAGACACCTAAAAAGTAAAAATCCTATCACTTCAATCATGAACCAATGTTAAGATATCATTTATCATAAGAGATTTCCTGATTACCCCAACTAACTATATTGAGAACAACAAACATCACTACCATTTAAAACCAGGATATTTTTCAATCTTTCACTAACATTAGCTTGCTTTATCAACATTTTTATTTTTCTATTTTTTATTGGATATTTTTTGTTTACATTGCAAATTTACATTTCCCAGTTTTCCCTCCTGAAACCCCCTATCCCATCCTCCCTCTCCCTGCAGCTATGAGAGTGTTCCTCCACCCACCTGCTTACTTCTGCTTCCCCACCCTGGCATATCCCTATACTGGGGCATTCATAGGACCAAGGGCCTCTCCTCCCATTGATATCTGACAAGGCCATCCTCTGCTACATATGCAGATGGAGACACAGGTCGCTCCGTGTGTACTCTTTGGTTGGTGGTTTAGTCCTTGGGAGCTCTGGAGGGGGTGCTCTGGTTGGTTGGTATTGTTCTTCCTATAGGTTGCAAAGTGCTTCAACTCCTTCAGTCCTTTCTCCAACTCCTCCATTGGGGACCCTGTGCTCAGTCCAATGGTTGGCTGCAAGCATCTGTCCCTGAATTTGTCAGGCTCTGGCAAAGCCTCTCAGGAGACAGCTATATCAGGCTCCTGTCAGCAAGTACTTCTTTGCACCCACAATAGTGTCTGGGTTTGTTGTCTGTATATGGGATGGATCCCCAGGTGAGGCTGTCTTTGTATTTTATTACTATAAGTAATAGTCACAAGTTACATTGATATGTATTGCAAAAGGAATAAAGGTAAACTAGACATTCATATCAATTTATTAACATATGAATAGATAATTTCATGAAATCTCAAGTACTTGCTATATTCCAATTAAATGGCAAAGGGTACATTTACATATTTCAATTGATTTATAACTAAAGCCTAATTTTTGTCAATAATAAATGATATATTTTCTCTTAGAATACCATGAAAATACCATTACCTCATATTTCATCTCCTTTCATATTAATTTGTTATTCCCACTAAAATTTATTTTAGCATATGTTGCATTTATTACAATGTATGATTTGAAGCTTCTGTTGAGGTTATATTAATGAATACACACAATGATTTTCAGCTTTGATGGCCAGATAATTTAAATTTGCATCTTTTCTCCCATAATTTACTTTTAGCTTTTCACATATATAAATTTTATAAGCTATAGATACATATGACAAGGCATATATATAGTCCAAGTATATTATATTATCTTCTATGTCAATACCTTATTGTAGCAGATATAGCAGGAAAAGTTAACTTTATTAAAGCTTAAATGACTCACAAAAATAAAGTATCAAAATGTGTCAACCATAAGAAGAACCACATAGTAAGGTGAGTATATTCAGAGCAGTCTATATCAGAACTCTGCCTTTCTCCATCAAAACTATCTTTTTTAGAATGTATTAGGAACTTTAATATTTGTTAAATACACCGAGACCACCTGGTACCATTCTGTTTTTATTTTTTAAATGTTTAGTAATACTATTGGTCATATTAGTAGTATATTATCCACTAGAAATGAAAAAATATATTCTGAAATTATTCTGTGATATCAGCAGCTGGAGGCATGGGTGACTCCATGTGTACTCTTTGGTATATATATATATATATATATATATATATATATATATACACACACACATACATATATATGTGTGTGTGTGTGTTTTATTATATCCTATAATTTGAATCTCATAGTATTTTATTATATCCTATAATTAATTGTATATATATTGAAGAACATATACCAAAATAATTTTAAACTTATTGTGAATAGAGTGAGTATTCAGTGTATGTTCAGAAGTTCAGTGTTAAATATCCCATTCTGTATTTATAAATTCATCTTTATAGCCTGGCATTATCCCATACCATGTAACTCCTTCCATGTAATTTGCTTATGATTAGTAAATAATATCAAAAAGATGCCTCAAAAACATTGTTTTTATATCTACAATGCCTTGAATCTCTTGAGCAGCAGCTTCCCAATTATCTTTCAATTGGCTAACACCTTTGAGGTGGAAATACTGAGTACTGGAAATGATAAAAGTGATCTCAAGAAATCCACTACTTCAAAATCTCTCATTTTCACAACTCATTAGCCAGGTAACCAAGAATCTCAGATAGTTGCCTTCCATGTTCCACTTAGTTCAACAATTCATATACATGAGTTTTCCTTATAATGTACCACAACCAAATCTAAAGAAAACAGAAAGGAGGGAAATTTTTCTTAGGTGATCTTCAGATCCAGATTATAAATTTTATCTTTTCACAGATATCTGGTAAAAACAAAACCAATTCATTATATTATATTACCCATAAAATAACTGATTCCCCTAGAGATGATAATCCCTTTTCTGTAGCATATATTCAATTTATTAAATATATTTTAGCACTAGGAGCATGTTATAGATTAATATTATTTTCCATTTTGTCTATTATCTCAGTAAGAATTATGCTTGATGAGAATGAGGAATCTGTCTGTTTTCTTCACTGTTGTATTTGCACTAAGGTTACCAAATAATGTCACCAAACATTTGGCCGAATAAAAACATCGATTAACCCATTTATTGTTTTTTCTTTATCATTTGTTACACATTCAAATGTAAAGAATCCCATAATTTTTCTCAACAGATGGCAAAAAAGTCTATTAATTTGAGCTGAAATTAAAATATGCAGAAATTGTGTTTAGAATTAGTTTTTGCTTTTGAAAAGATGGAGTTTCAGGAACTGCCACTTGAAACAACTCACATTAACCATGACAGAAATGCTGACAAAAGTCATTACAAAAAAAAGACAATCTAAAGTATATCTATAAAAGAAATAAACGTTTACTTAAAACAGTCAATCCTCTACTTCTACTACTCTATTATATTAACCAAAGCAAACACTAGGTGATTCATGACAAAAATAAACAAAGCTTATCCTTTATTAATATAATTGATTTAAATTTAAATAAAAGTTCAAATCAAAGAGGTATGTGAATAATACAATCAAACTCATTACAGCCAAATCTTTTGAAAACAATGAGATCTATCCATACTCATCTGTCAACAAGAGAGAATGTAAGATCTATCCATAGTATTCCAATTCAGATTATTGAAGAGAAATTCTACCAAATCATTATAGAATAATAATATCCATGCTATAGACATTAGACATTATCTTATGAATAAACTTATATATACATATACATATATGTGTCTCTGTATACACACACAGAGAGAGACACATATATGTATATGCCCTTGCCAGTGTATAACTTGGGAGAATCCAAATTCAGAAATTTGAAATTACTATTTAGCAGTAACAGTCATCTCTACTCAGTGTTACATCACATCCCAATCCCTGAGTCAATAGCTAGAGATCTAATAATATTGAGATAAACATATCAATTTTAAAAACTTCACTTGTTCTCAGATTGCCTAGTTTGGGTGTTTCTAATAGACTCATTTGCTAATGCTTCTGCAGCCACTACACATTATACTAATGATTAACAGATGTCAAGGCCATTCCTAAAGCCAGATAAATTCCCATTGCCCCCACATCATTCTGCAAGTTGCTCTCACAAGCAGGAGACCTGTATGACACAGAGGCATTTCTATTATAGCATTATTTATGCTTGTCCATTGTTTTCTTCCCACATTACAGAATAATATTTTTGAAGATAAAGGGCATTTATTATTCAATGTCTGACACAAAATGACTTTCAAAAATAGCTGGTGTATAAATGAGTGAATTAATTTCCTCACTATGCAGCTGTAAAATGTATATCCAACTGGTTCATGGAGCTCAGTATGTTAAAAACTTAATTCACCATCTCCTTCTCTACAAAATTTTCCCTTTGTTTTAGTTATTTGTTTTTATTTCACTGGCACAGGATGAAATAGTTCCTTTTCAATATTTCTTATTTTATGTTGCTAAGCATATTCAGAGAGAAAGAAACTTTATTTTGTTTGAAACTTTAATTTGGAATTTGTATTTTCATTTTCTTATTGCTGCTACTGTCATAGCTAGGGTATTCATTGCTGTGAAGAGGCAACATGACATGGAGCTTAGAGTTTGTTTTGATGGTTTTCTGTGTTGCTTTGATCCAGTATTTCTTCACCATGATGTTTTAGAATGATAATATATATCCTGCATGATATTAGGAATATGTGACCTGCCTTTTGATTTTGATATCTTAATGGATTACAGTTTATAGACTATATGAATGTCAGAAGAGACATTGTCTTATAAAGGACAGCATTTAATTGGGTCTGAGAGGTTCAGAGGTTCTGTTCATTGTCATCATGATAGGAACATGGCAAGGTGCAGGCAGGAATGATCCAGGAGGAGCTGAGATTTTTACATCCTGTTGTAAAGGCAAATAGGAGAAGACTGTCTCTTTGAGGCAGTTAAAAGAAGGGTCTCCAAGCCTACTCCTACAGCTACATACTTCTAACAAGGTCACACCTCCTAACAGTACCACTCCTTATATGGCAAGCATATTCAAACAAGCACATTCCACTCTCCGTCCCCCATAGACTTGTTCAAACACATGAGTCTATGGGGATCATATGTAGGCTTAGCATAATGCAAAATATATTTAGTCCAACTTTAAAAGTCCCATAGTTTGCAACAGTCACTACAATGTTAAAAGTTAAAAGTTAAAAGTCTCTTCTGAGATTCATTCAATTTCTAAACTATAATCCTTTAAGAAACCAAAATCAAAAAGCAGATCACATAACCCCAAATTCATGAGGGATATACACTACCATTCCAAAATGTCATGGTGAAGAAATACTTGCAAAAAGCGAGGCAGAAAAACAGTTGGGTAAATTCCCACTTCCATGACTCCATGTTTGTTGCCAAAGTGTTCTTCAGATCTTCAACTCCTTTCAACCTTGTTGACTGTTATTGACAGTTCTTGCATTCAGCAGCAACAAACCTCATTCTCATGGCTGGATCTACTCCATACTAACAGCTTTCCTCGGCAGATATCACACAGCTCTGATATCTCTAACATCTTGGGATATCCAAGGGAACTTAAACTTTACAGCTTCTTGTTCCAGTGTCTGGGATCCACACATGATTTTCTGGGCTCCTCCAAAGGGCTTGTGTCCCATCTCGAACTCTGCCCTCTGTAGCACTCCACAGCTGCTAGTGGTCTTGATAGTCAGCGCATGGTCTCTAATTTGCTAGAGTCTTCCACTGCAGTGGGGCTTCACCAAAAGTCTCATAGACTCTCTTAATGGTGCCAAGCCTCAGCTTCTTTGCATGACCCCTTCAGTCCTGGGCTACCAACTGCAACTGAGGCTGCACTTTCACCAATGGCCCTTCCAGCCTCTTATAGTTCTAAGCTTCTCAGCTTCTTTCCATGACCCCTTCCTGCCTTCAAATTCAGTACCTCCTGGCTTTTTCTTATATATTACCAAGTTCAACTGCAGCATGAGGTACAACTTTGGCCACCTCTACAAGACAGCATCTTTGTGCTCTCAGGAAACACTTCCCCAATTTCACCTCAGGGATGGTGGTCTCTTAATCTAAATCATCACTAGTTTCTCATCTCCAGCTAAGCAGCATCAATTGATGTCTTGGAGTTTTCATTGTTGTGAAGTAGTACTATGACCCAGGCAACTCCTATAAAGAACAACATTTAATTGGGGCTGGCTTACAGGTTCAGAAGTTCAGTCCATTATCATCAAGGCAGGATGCATAGCAATATTCAGACAAGCATGGCACTGGAGAAGTTAAGAGTTCTATCTATATCTTGATCCAAAGGCAAATAGAAGAAGACTGGCTTCCAGGCAGCTAGGAGAAAGTTGTCTTTCTGGGGCATTTTCTACACTTTTCCATAAAGTATGCTTGTTGACGCCTAGTAGAACTTCACAGAATCCATAAGGTCACAAGTTTTAATTGTATCCAGAAGCTTAAAGATCACTACTCCACCAACTTCTGCATTATTCTCAGCTAAGTCAAAAGAGATCTTGATATGGCTCTGAGTGCCAAGATTATAGATCTCTATAGGCCTGACTTCATTGATGATTTTCAGCAGGCAGGTGCTGTGAGGTAACCAAAGTGCACCTTTGTGTTTCCTTCAAGATGAACCTGAGGATTTTTATATAAATGTTCAATTTGACCTGTATTAAAGGAAGTGAATCACTGTACATATAATTCCATAAACCTTGTATCCTTTCTCCAGCAGGAATTCTGCCAAGTATGGACCATTTGATGAGCCTTGGAGCAGTTTCCCTGCAGTAAGTCCATTTCAGTTGTTCAGTAATATTTCAGATCTACAATCACATGAACTTTACTGGTCTCTTTACATCTGCCACTTCATTTTTAATCTTTCCTTCCCACACAATTATTTTTCCAATATGCACGAATGATTTTACAGCAAATTCACTAACACTATCAACTTCCCCAGTAGCTATGACAAAGTTCTCTGGCTCATCACTCTGTAACATCAGCCATATAGCCTCTACATAGTCCCTGGTTTGGCCCCAGACTCATTTGGCATCCATATTTCCCAAACTGCAACATTCCAATTATCCAAGGTAAATTTTAGCTACTGACCAAATAATTTTTCAAGTAAAAAAAAAATAGTTCTTCTTCTGGGACTCTCATGATTGAAGACAATGCAAAGAAATTATAAGCTTCACCACAATACAATAGGCATAGAGTTTGGCTGTTCTATAGAATGAACTCAGATAGAAAGGTGTGGTCTTTCTTTCTGGGTTTTAAGGTGTGTAACACCATGTCCGGGCCTAAGCTTTTCATAGACACAATTCCTCAAGATCCGGATCAAAAGCCTGCATCTTCCATTTCTGGATTGTAGTTCATTCCAGATTGAAAGTCCAAATGAAAACAATAGCCAAGTAAACAATTAGTTTAGCTGGGTGGGATCTTGCCCCAAAGTCATCACTCCCTTCATCTGTTTATCTCTTTGAACATAGTAGTTAGCTCCATTGTACTTTCTGGTGCCCTTATATTACTTAAAATATACATTTTGTACTTTTCCTTGCTAAGCTTTCTATACTTGATCAAAACTTTCCTCATAAGACTGAACCATAGGCTGGTGGAGTTAGAGAAACAACTGAAGGAGCTGAAGGGGTTTGTAACCCATAGGAAAAGCAACAATACCAATCGACCAGATGCCCCACCACCACCACCACCAGAACTCCCAGAGACTAAACCAAAATCAAAATAAGGTATAGTTGGGTCATCTAATGTCTATCACTGCAGAATGAGACTTGCAGTTTATATTTTGATATTAGGGAGAGTAAAACTTAAAAAACAATTGATTATTCAAATCAGATAAATTTAGTCATTCCAAATCAATTCACAAACATCCACACAAAAGCATTTTACTGATACATGGACACCATAGAGTATAGAGTGTCTACTCACATTTCACTTTGTACTGTCATATATTTTTAACTGCTTTTCTGATACTTGGCACTATAACCACAAATCTGCCTCAGCATGGATTTCACTTTTAGTCTAATCCCTTGTCTTATCTCAAGAAGTTTGGTCTTTTCACTTTCAGAGCAACACAAACTATGAAAAAAACCCTCTTCAGCCAGGCCCCCACAGCTCAAATAACCCTCAGCAAAAATGTCTTCCATATTCCTACTAGAAAACTCATAAAGCCACATCTAAAGAATTCCAGTACATGATCTTGTTTCTAAAATCGCAAAATCCACATTCCACTGAACAAAATCATGGTCAGGCCTATCATAGCAATATCCTAGTCCCTGGCACTAACTACTATCTTAGTTAGGGTTTCTATTGCTGTGAAGAGACACTATGATGAAAGCAACTCTTATGAAGGACATTTAATTGGGGCTGGCTTACAGGTTCAGAGATTCAATCCATTATCATCAAGGTAGGAGCATGGCAGCTTTCAGGCAGGCATAGCAGAGGAGGATCTGAGAGTTCTATATCTTGTTCAGAAGGAAAATAGGAGAAGACTGTCTCTTCAAGGCAGCTAAGAGAAGGTTCTGAAAATCTGTCCCTATGGTGACATTTCCTCCAACAAGGCCAAACCTCCTAACAGTACCACTCCCTTATGAGCCAAGCATATTTAAACCACCACAGCTACTGTATTTGTTTCTCTTTCCTTCATACATTATTGAATCACATAATTTTCATATTTTTATTGTATAATTTGAGTTTATGTATTTATATTTCAAATGTTATCACCTTTCCTCTCCAGAAAGCCCCAATCTCATCCCCCTTTTCCCTGCTTCTATGAGAGTGCTCTTCCACCTACCCACTCACTCCCTGCCCTGGTATTCCCTTACACTGGGGCATCTAGCCTTCCCAGAACCAAGGGCCTCTCCTCCCATTGATGTCTGACAAGACCATCCTCTGTTACATATGCGGCTGGAGATATGGGTCCCTTCATATGTACTCATTGCTTGGTGATTTTGTATTTCATATAGCTTTGTACTTTTCTTAGTGGTATTTAGTGTCATGATTGATTTTTTATCATTATTATTATGGGTTCATTTTTGAGGTTACTAATGATCTCTTTTCTACTCTGACATTGTAAAATGCATTCCTGATACATCTTTATTTCTTCCTCTTTATTTTCTATTCTATTTCTATAGTTCCTGTAGTCATTTGTATTCTTTATCTTTTCTTTATTTTGTACAAATTTTCTGAGAGTTATCTTTGACACTTATCTTAGGTATTCTGAGCTTTTGGACTAATATCCACCTATCCGTGAATGCATACCATATGTATTCTTTTGTGATTGTGTTACTTCACTCAGGATATTTTCTAGTTCCATCCATTTGCATAAGAATATCATGAATTTATTGTTTTTAGTAACTGAGTAGTACTCCAATGTGCAAATGTACCACATTTTTTGTATCCATTCCTCTGTTGAGGGACATCTGGGTTCTTTTCAGCTTCTAGCTATTATAAATAAGGCTGCTATGAAGAAAGTGGAGCATGTGTCCTTATTGCATGCTGGGTAATCCTCTGGATATATGCCCAGGAGAGGCATAGCTGGGTCCTCAGATAGTACTAAGTCTAATTTTCTGAGGAACTGCCAAACTAATTTCCAGAGTGGTTTTACTGCCTTGCAAACCCACCAGAAATGGAGGAGTGTTCCTCTTCTCTACATCCTCTCCAGCATCTGCTCTCCCCTGAGTTTTTGATCTTAGCCATTCTGACTGGTGTGAGGGGCAATATCAGATTTGTTTTGATTTTCATTTCTCTGATGATTAAGTATATTGAAATTTTCTTTCTCTTTTTTTAATCTTTGGTCTGTTTTTTTGCTTTTTCCTTTTATTAGGTATTTGCTTTATTTACATTTCAAATGGTATCCCCTTTCCTTGTACCCCTCTAAAAAGCCCCTATCCCATCACCCTCCATCTGCTCACCCCCCCCCCAACTTTCCTGACTAGCATTCCCTTACTCTTGAGTATCTTGCCTTCATAGGACAAATTAATATTTCTTTAGGTGTTTCTCAGCCATCCAGTATTCCTCAATTGAGAATTCTTTGTTTAGCTCTATACCCCATTTTTAATAGGTTTACATGGTTCTCTGAAGTCTAACTTCTTGAGTTCTTTGTATATACTGGATATTTGCACTCTATTGGACATAGGATTGGTAAAGATCTTTTTCCAATCTGGTGGTTGCCATTTTGTCTGATTGACACTGTCCTTTGCTTTACAGAAGCTTACAACTTTATGTGGTCCCATTTGTCAATTCTTCATCTTAGAGCACAAGCTATTTGTGTTCTGTTCAGGAAACTTTCCCTGATGCCCATGTTTTCCAAGTTCTTCCCCACTTTCTATTCTATTAGATTCAGTGTATCTGGTTTTATGTGGAGGTCCTTGATCCACTTGGATTTGAGCATTGTACAGGGAGATAAGAATGGATTATTTTGTGTCCTTCTACATTTTGACTAGTAGTTGAACAAGCACCATTTGTTGAAAATGAGTCTTTTTTCCCCTGGATGGTTTTAGCTCCTCTGTCAAAGATCAAGTGACCATAGGTATGTAGGTTCCTTTCTGGGTCTTCAATTATATTCCGTTGATCTACATGCCTGTCATTTTATCAATACCATGCAGTTTTTATCATAGTTGCACTGTAGTATAGCTTGAGGTCAGGGATGGTGATTCCACCAGAGGTTCTTTTATTTTTGAGAATAGATTTCACTATCCTGGGTTTTTTGTTATTCCAGATAAATTTGGAAATTGTTCTTTCTAACTTTATGAAGAATTGAGTTGGAATTTTGACTGGGATTGCATTCAATCTGTAGATTGCTTTTGGAAAGATGGCCATTTTTACTGTATTAACCCTACCAATCCACGAGAATGGGAAATCTTTCCATCTTCTGAGATATTCTTCAATTTCCTTCCTCAGAGACTTGAAGTTCTTGCCATACAGATCTTTCACTTGTTTGGTTAGAGTCACACCAAGATATTTTATATTATTTGTGACTTTTGTGAAGGGTGACATTTCCCTAGTTTCTTTCTCAGTCTCTTTATCCTTTGCATATAGAAAGAAGGCTAATGATTTGTTTGAGTTAATTTCATATCCAGCCACTTTGCTGAAGCTGTTCATGAGGTTTATGACTTCTCTGGTGGAATTTTTGGGGTTAAATTATACTATCACACCATCAGCAAATAGTGATACTTTGAATTCTTCCTTTCCAATTTGTCTCCCTTTGACCTCCTTTTGTTATCTAATTGCTCTGGCTAGGACTTTGAGTACTATATTGGACAGATATGGTGAGAGAGGGCAGCCTTGTCTAGTCCCTAATTTTAGCGGGATTGCTTCAAGTTTCTGTCCATTTAGTTTGATGTTGGCTACTAGTTTGCTGTATATTGCTTTTATTATGTTTAGGTATGGGCCTTTAATTCCTGATCTTTCCAAGACTTTTATCATGAAGAGGTGTTGGATTTTGTCAAATGCTTTCTCAGCATCTAAAAAAAAATGATGTGTTTTTTTGTTGTTGTTGTTCTTTGAATGTGTCTATATAGTAGATTACATTGATGGAGTTCTGTATATTGAACCATCACTGCATCCCTGAGATGAAGCCTACTTGATCATGGTGGATGATGGTTTTGATGTGTTCTTGGATTTGGTTGGCAACAATCTTACTGAGTTTGTTTGCATTGATAGTCTTAAGGGAATTTGGTCTAAAGCTCTCTTTCACTGTTGGGTTTTTGTGTGGTTTAGATATCATAGTAATTGTGGCTTCATAGAACAAAATGGGTAGTGTTCCTTCTGTTTCTATTTTGTGGAATAGTTTGAAGAGTATTGGTGTAAGATCTTCTTTGAAGGTCTGCTAGAACTCTGAATTAAACCCTTGTGGTCTTCTGGGTGGTGGTAGCACACATCTTTAATCCCAGCATGTGGGAGGCAGAGGCAGGCAGATTTCTGAGTTCGAGGCCAGCCTGGTCTACAGAGTGATTTCCAGGACAGCCAGGGCTATACAGAGAAACCCTGTCTCGAAAAAAACAAAAAACAAAATAAAACAAACAAACAAAAAACCCATGTGGCCTTTGATTTTGGAGGGGGGGCGTTGGGAGATTATTAATGACTTTTGCTACTTTTTTTTAGGGGTTATGGTATTGTTCAGAACATTTATCTTATCCTGATTTAAGTTTGGTACCTGGTATCTGTCTAGAAAATTGTCCATTTCATCTAGATTTTCCAGTTTTGTTGAGTATAGGCTTTTGTAGTAGGATCTGATGGATTTTGAATTTCCTCCTTATCTGTTGTTATGTCTCCCTTTTCATTTCTGATTTTGCTGATTTGGATACTGTCTCTGTGACCTCTGGTTAGTTTGGTAAGGTTTTAACTATCTTGATTTGTTTTGTTGTTTTTTTCCCAAAGAACCAGCTCCTGGTTTGGTTGATTCTTTTTATCGTTCTTTTTGTTTCTACTTGGTTGATTTCAGCCCTGAGGTTGATTATTTCCTGCCCTCTACTCCTCTTGGGTGTATTTGCTTCTTTTTGTTCTAGAGACTTCAAATGCACTGTCAAGCTTTTAGTGTATGCTCTTTTCAGTTTTTTTTTTTTTTGGAGGCACTCAGAGATATGAGTTTTCCTCTTAGCACTGCTTTCATTGTGTCCCATAAGTTTTAGTATGTTGTGCCTTCATTTTCATTAAATTTCAAAAAGTTTTTAATTTCTTTATTTCTTCCTTGGCCAAGTTATCATTGAATATAATGTTGTTCAGTTTCCATGTGTACATGGGCTTTCTTTTTTGTTTTTATTGAAGACAAGCCATAGTCCATGGTGATCTGATAGGGTGCATGGGATTTTTCAAAATTCTTATATCTGTTGAGGTCTGTTTTGTGAACAAGTATATGTCAATTTTGGAGAAGGTTCCATAAGGTTCTGAGAAGAAGTATATTCTTTTGTTTTAGGGTAAAATATATTGAAGAGATCTGTTAAATCCATTTGGTTCACAGCTTCTGTTAGTTTCACTCTGTCCTTATGTATTTTTTTAAATTTTTTTAAATTTTCTATATTCTATGTTTACATTCCAAAGGCTTTCCCCTTTCCCAGTTCCCACCCACCATAGTTCCCATAGTTCCTCTCCCCCCCCCAACTGTTCCCCAATCATTCCCCCTCCCCCCTCGGTTTCTTTACTAAACTGGATGCAATCTTTACAGGCCCAGGGTCCTCTCCTTTCTTCTTCTTGGGAATCATTTGACTTGCTATTTGTGTCTTGAGTATTTTATGTTTCCCTCATCTGTCCATTGCTGAGAGTGGGGTTTTTTAGTCTCCCACTATTATTTTGTAAGTTTCAATGTGTACTTTGAGCTTTAGTAAAGTTTCTTTTATGAATGTGGGTGCCCTTGTATTTGGAGCATATTTGATCAGAATTGAGAGTTCATCTTGGTAGATTTTTCCTTTGATGAGTATGAATTGTCTATTCTTATCTTTTTTGAATACTTTAGGTTGAAAGTTGATTTTATTTGATATTAGAATGGCTACACCAGATTGTTTCTTGGGAACGTTTGCTTGGAAAATTATTTTCCAGCCTTTTACTCTGAGGTAGTTTCTGTCTTTGTGACTGAGTGAGTTTCAGGTATGCAGCAAAATGTTGGGTCCTATCTGTTAGTCTATGTCTTTTTATTGGAGAATTGAGTCAATTGATATTAACAGTTATTAAGGAGAAGTGATTGTTAATTCTTGTTATTTTTGTTATTAGAGGTGGAGTTATGTTTGTGTGGCTCTCTTCTTTTTTGTTAAAAGAGGATTGTTTTCTTGCTTTTTCTAGTGTGTAGTTTCCTTCCTTTTGTTGGTGTTTTCCATTCATTATCCTTTGTAGAGCTGGATTTGTAGAAAGATATTGTATAAATTTGTTTTTGTCATGGAATATCTTGGTTTCTCCATCTATGGTAATTGAGAGTTTTGCTGGGTATAGTAGCCTGGGTTGGCCTTTGTGTTCCCGTAGGGTCTGTATGACATCTCTCTAGGATCTTCTGGCTTTCATAGTCTCTGGAGAGAAGTCTGGGGTAATTCTGATAGGTCTACCTTTATTTGTTACTTGACCTTTTTCCCTTACTACTTTTTCTTTTTTTTTTTTTTCTTTTTTTTTTTGGTTTTTCGAGGCAGGGTTTCTCTGTGTAGCCCTGGCTGTCCTGGAACTCACTCTGTAGACCAGGCTGGCCTCGAACTCAGAAATCTGCCTGCCTCTGCCTCCTAAGTGCTGGGATTACAGGCGTGCGCCACCACGCCCGGCTCTCCCTTACTACTTTTAATATTCTTTGTTTATTCCATTTGGTATTTTAATTATTATGTTATAGAAGGAATTTCTTTTCTGGTCACATCTATTTGGATTTCTGTAGGCTTCTTATATGTTCATGGGCATCTCTTTCTTTAGGTTAGGGACGTTTTCTTCTATAATTTTGTTGAAGATATTTACTGGCCCTTTAAGCTAGAAATCTTCACTCTCTTCTATACCTATTATCCTTAGGTTTGTTCTTCTCATTTTGTCCTGGATTTCCTAGATATTTGGGGTTAGGAGCTTTTTTGCATTTTGCATTTTCTTTGGCTGTTGTGTCAATGTTTTCTATGGTATCTTCTGCACCTGAAATTCTCTCCTCTATCTCTTGTATTCTGTTGTTGATCCTTGCATCTATGACTCCTGATTTCTTTCCTAGGATTTCTATGTCCATAGTTGTTTCCATTTGTCATTTCTTTATTGTTTTCTACCTCCATTTTAGATTCTGAATGGTTTTGCTCAGTTCCTTCATGTATTTGGTTGTGCTTTCCTGTAATTCTTTAAGGACTTCTACCTGCTTACCTGTGTTCTCCTGTGTTTCTTTAAGGGTGTTATTTACGTCCCTCTTGAAGTCCTCTATCAGCATTTTGAGCTGTGATTTTACATCCAAATCTTGCTTTTCTGGTGTGTTGGGGTAACCAGTACTTGCTGTTTCAGGAGAACTGGGTTTGGATTATGCCATTTAGCCTTGGTTTCTGTTGGTAACATTCTTGCGTTTGCCTTTTGCCATCTGGTTATCTCTCATGTTGCTTGGTCCTGCTGTCTCTGTCTGGAGCTTGTCCCTCCTGTGGGCCTGGAAGCCTGTCTTAGCACCCCTGGGAGACCAGCTATCCCCTGGCACAGAATGCTGTGGCTCAACCCAACTCCTGGGTGCAGATGGAGCCTGGAAGGACACTGTCCAAGCTACTTTGCCACTCTTGTATTCCCTGTGCTCCTGGATATACCTGCCTTGCAGTCACCAGAGAGAAAATGGTCGTCTCACCTCCAAACCCAGGAGTCAAATCACTCTCTACAGACTATTTCTCCCCTGGCAGGATCAGTGCACCGATAGCTGTGGAGTAGCCCAGCTCCTGAGTGCAGGTGGAACCCGGAAAGACCCTGTCTCAGCTGCTATGCCATTCCTGGGTTCCCTGTCCTCCTGGCAGTACCTGCCTGGACATTTGCAGGAGAGAAAATCTAGAATATATCTTAGTTTCCCAACAGTACCACAACTTCTAATGACTATTATTTGTCACATGAAGGCCAATGTGGTTTTTCAAAAATCTTACATATAAACATTATCATATCAGCACATATTCCACTGCTTTCATACTGGGATGAGGCCTGAATTTATTTGATTCATCTTGTCTTAGTTTCTATATTGCTATCTTATTTATTATAACTGGGTATCTGCTCCCCTCCCTGTCTTTACAATCAAACTCATAGCCTGGGACCTCCAGGAGTTTCTCCTACTAACATTCACTCTACTTAAAATAAATTAAAAGTTAACCAAGAGATGGAAGCAGGTATTCTATTTGGACTTTATCTGAAAGTTCAGATTCTCTATTGTAATATTTTGTGTACTTGCTTTAAAAAACTTTAATTGTATTTTCTTACCACTCTATATCACATTCTTGTTCTTGAAAATGACAGCCCATGCCTGATCACAATCCAATATATAACCACTCAGGAGAAATCTGCTAGTAACCTTGATAGCATTTACTCTACACCCTAATCAAAGAAACTGACTAGTCACCCACAAAATCAATTGGCAACTGACACAGGCAATTATGTGTGACACACCATTTTTAGAGTGTCATTTATAAGTATACTGAAACTGGATCTAAGAAGGAAAAGTGCATTTGCCAGGTGGCCTGCAGAGCAGCCTGCTGGGCAAGAATAGATAAGAAGTGCGCTGACCTTTTAGTTCCAGGAAATGATACTTTGGCCTCCATGGTGGGAGTCTGTCTGACTAGCTTTGGTAGAGGCATTTTTCTATTCCATGTGCAGTGATCTCAGCAATTACCTCTACAGTATATGGCAAATAGTAATGAACAATTACTTCAGTTTCAGTAAAATGATGACAAAGAGCTTAAAGATGATGAAAGGAAATCCCTAGATAACTTGCACATGTCCTGCAACCTACTAAACTATGAGCAGCATGTTAATTTCACTTGACCTTCTCCTTTTCTGGATGCTCAAAATGCACTGAAGAATAAGATATCTCTGCAGATCTTATTATTCTATGTATATAGAACAAACAAAGATAATTTCTCATTCTATGACACATAATCTAATGAATAAATTGATTTCATGTGCCTTAAGAAAAGTACTCAATAGAACCATTGTAAAAGACAAAACATGATAACCAATACCTGAATTTCTAAATTAATTAGAAGTCTAATGAGTATTATGAATTAAAATTCATGATTCAAGTTCTATGCTATTTATTCAGTGAAAATGATAGATGGGGAAATAAGTGAGTTTTATTGCTCATATAATTCCCAAGTAGACTTATATTTTTCACAAATTTATAAAACAAAGCTGATATCAGCAATATATTAAGATGCCAGTATAAAATACTGAGGATTAAGGAAAATACACTACTCCTTTAGCTGTATTTTTGGCAGTTTAATATAGTCCACAATATTCTGGTATAAGGATGTGTAAGTATATTTCTACTTTTTATTCAAAAGAAAAAAGTCAGTGTCTATAGTGAGAAGACATTATGTTAGATAATAATGATTTACGACAAAACATGTTTTTATATTGAATGAAATCAGTGAATATTGCTGATGAAAATGGAAAGCATTAAAAAATATATTTGTATGTTTGTTAGTAACTCCTCTTGTCCCTCAACATCATTTTTGTAAGTTCATGTCAATTCAGAAACAGCTTTAATTTTTTTTTTAACAGGGACTCACTATGTACCTCTCACTAGCCTGGAACTGTCTATATAAAACTAGTCTAACCATGACATCAGAGATATACACCTGCTTTTGCCTTCTTAGTGGTTTGATTAAAATACAACACTATGTCTGGCTTCTGAGAATGTATTAATATGTATTAACCATTTTTTTTGTGCACCTCACCTGGTCCTCCCAGCTAATACTTAAAATGACTTGGTATTTTAAACTTTGTCTGCAAAAATCATTAGATATACTAACCTGGTCGCTCTGTGTATATTTTATCGTTGTGTAGCTTGGTGCTTTTGTAGGACTCCTAACTTGTCTTCATGCTGGGTTGCCTCATTCAGCCTTAAAAGGAGAGGAGGTGCCTAATCTTATTGTAACTTGATATGCCATGTTTTGTTGACATTGTTGGCAGGCCTGCCCTTTTCTGAACATAAACAGGAGTGGATGGGGATGGGGGGAGGAGAGGAGTTTGGAGGGACATGGAGGAAGTAGAGTGTGAATGGAGGGGGGGAAACTGTGGTCAGGATGCAATATATGACAGAATAAATTTTTAAAAAGATCAGAGAAAAACATTATTAATTGAGCATGAACCAGAGGTCAGGCCATGGCTCCTGACTTCAGGTTTCTGCCTTGATTTCTTGCCCTACCTTCCCTCAGTGATAGACTATTAGCTCCAAATGTAAGTCAAATACATCTTCTGCTTCCCCTGCCCTTAAAAAGAAATCACTACATAGAGTTTTATAAATTGTACATTAAATAAATATAGGGCACAAATTTACATAGTTGACAACATTAACAACCTTCAGAGTCACGAATTTCTGCATCTTTGGAAGATAACAGAGGTAAATTGAACTCAAACATGACAATGTTATCTATCAGAATTACTAATGATTTTCTTCATACATATCTGAGAAATGCATCATCCAACTAGCATAACTTCCTATTTTAATGATAATATCTTACCTGAAACATCATTGTCTTTTTTTTTCTTTTTTTGTTTGTTTGTTTACCATCCAAGAGGTACCATACCATCATCACACATAGGATAGCAAGGATAGCATTTTACAACTCAATATAATGAATGCCTTTTTCATCCCTCCTACTAAAGAGAATGGATCTTTGACAATTTATTAAAACCAGGTAAGCAGCTTGTAGCTTCATTTTATTTCATTCTTGGAAAGGAGCTTCTGTCACCAACCCTACATCTGACAGAGAGCTAATATTCAATATATACAAAGAACTCAAGAAGTTAGACCACAGAGAACCAAATAACCCTATTAAAAATGGGACAGAGCTAAACAAAGAATTTTCACCTGAAGAAATTCTGATGGGTGAGAAGCACCTTAAGAAATGTTCAACATCATTAATCATCAGGGAAATGCAAATAAAAACAACCCAGAGATTTCACCTCACACCAGTAAGAATGGCTAAGGTTAAAAACTCAGGAGACAGCAGGTGTTGGTGACTATGCGGAGGAGGAGGAACACTCCTCCACTGCTGGTGGGATTGCAAGCTGGTACAACCACTCTGGAAATCAGTCTGGCGGTTCCTCAGAAAACTGAGCATGACACTTCCAGAGGACCCTGCTATATCCTGGGCATATACCCAGAGGATTCCCCAGCATGCAACAAGGACACATGCTCCACTATGTTCATAGCAGCCTTATTTATAATAGCCAGAAGCTGGAAAGAACCCAGATGCCCCTCAATGGAGGAATGGATACAGAAAATGTTGTATATTTACACAATGGAATACTACTCAACAATTAAAAACAATGAATTCATGAAATTTTTAGGCAAATGGTTGGAACTGGAAAATATCATCCTAAGTGAGGTAGCCCAATCACAAAACAATACACATGGAATGCAGTTACTGATAAGTGGATATTAATTAGCCCAGAAGCTCTGACTACTCAAGACAAAATTAGCATATCAAATGATTCCCAAGAAGAAGGAAGGAGAGGACCCTGGTCCTGGAAAGACTTGATCCAGCATTGTAGGGGAGTACCACCAGGACAGAGAATTGGGAGGGGGTGATTGGGGAATGGGAGGAAGGAAGGGGGCTTATGGGACATATGGGGAGAGGCGAACTGGGAAAGGGGAAAGCATATGGAATGTAAACAAAGAATATATAAAATAAAATAAAATAAAATAAAATAAAATAAAATAAAATAAAATAAAATAAAATAAAGGAAAAAAAGGAAAGGAGCTTCCACGCAGAAACAACATCACTTATTCCAGGAAACCATATAATTATGCTCTAGAATCCTATGAGGAAAGGATACAAATTATGTCACATATATGTTAAAGGTAAGTTCTGAAAAAATTACTTTTATTGATTCTTTCTTTCCCTATATTTTCCAGCTTGCAATCTTATCGTCTTGTAAGAGTTGAGTTCTAATTGCTAATGATAGGAACATCCACAAAGATGCAAAACCATCTTTCCTCTATGTTCTTCTGATTTTTTGAGTCCCATTCAAAGCCAGTATTCTAAATACATTTGTTAAGAAAGTCAAAAGATATTTTGTATGCCTTAAGATTTTAATTTTACTTTTAATGTTTAGTAGAATACCAATCCAATAGTTTTATATTCTTCTTGTGAAGCCAAAACATCAATCTAGTAGCCTAATACAAGTTGTTAAGGCTTGATCCTACTCCATGTCAAAAAAAAAAAGGAAAGAAAGAAAGCAAGGGAGAGAGAGAGAGAGAGAAAGAGAGAGAAAGAGAGAAGAAATAGACATTATTCTAGCCAATAATATCCCTGAGCATATCTAACATCCGGGATTTTGTAGATGTCTTAATTTATACCCACTGCTTATCCTAGGCCCTGCCCTTATTAATTTATGAATATGTATAAATGGTGAATTATTAAAGTTCTCAAAGGAACATTTAGCAACCTGATTCTGTGCTCAAATCCATGTTCAGACTTAGATTACCACAGTCTTCAGTTAGGTCACAAAAGAACAGAAAACAGTGTAGACTCTGAGGAAACAGGAGGAGATGGTAAATATGAAGTTGTTCCTGTTAGGGGCTGTAAAAGGACATGAGATATTTGAACTTCCATGTGTATAGTTGCAGTATTCATAATAGCAAAAAAATTGAATTAGCCTAAATGCCTATTACTTATCAAGAGATGTGAAGATAATGACTTATTGCTATATCCATATGTCAGATCATCTCTCAATCCAAATTAGAGAAATTTCTCCTTTGAGTAGATGACAATTAACATAAAGACAGGACTGGTCCACATGTAAAGAGTAAGAGAGTTTAGATTGCTTATTTTTTAATAGGATAGACATCACATTCCTTCCTCCAAGGCTCTGATGTATATCCTCATGGATGGTAGGTGCAGAAAGATTGGAAAAGCAAGAGGTGGTGGATGACATCAAGGAAGCACATAATTCTTCCAGACATAATTCACAAAGTTGATACACATGAACTCACCGACTGTGACAGAATACCCAGTATTTGTACAGCACTGGATAAAGCACAGCACTGAAAAAGGTGAACACAAAGTTCCACCCTCACCCAAGAAGCTATTTGCAACTGATTCCTGCTGAGAAAGATAAAATCATAAGTCTCTATCCAGTAGTACTTGACCAACACAAACAAGCTCAATTTTTTATTGGTATATTGTTTTCAATTTTTGTGTTTGTTTGTTTTGAGAAAGAACAGAACATTGGGTGGGTAGAGAAGTTGACAGGATCTGAAAGAAACTGGGGTAGGGGAGAAAGTATGATCAAAATATATTGTATGAAAAATTAAAATATAAAAAGGAGCAAGAGTTGTCAGATTACATCAAGGAAACTGTTTTCTGAATGTAACAAGAAAGTTGTTCATATGAACTCACAGTGATTGTAAACATATTCACAAGGCCTGGACAAGCTCAAGCTAAAAAAAAAAAATCTAAGAATTAAAAAGGGGGAGTTGGCATGAAATCTCACTACAAGTTGAGGAACTATTAGTATTTGATAGTTGCTAGGAAGAGACTTAGTTTTCTTCAATGAAACCCCTGCTAGGTCAACCACACACCAACAACTAGCTAAACAATACAAAGTTAATTCAGTGGGGAAAGAGACAAAAATGAATAAATCTCAATGTTGGGTGGTAATGAGGAGAGGAAGAGAATGGTGGAAGAATATGTTCAAAATACTTTGTATGAAATTCTCAAAGAATAAAAATACTGTTCAAAAAAGTACACAATGGAATTTTACTCAGCTGTAAAGAAAAATGAAGATATAAGGTGTTTGCAAGAAAATGAATGGTTCTGTAAACTATTGTATTATAAAAAAATCTAGGAAACTGAGAGTCAGAAAGATATACCACATATTGCCATTCATATACAAATACTATTTTTAATGTTTATATATAATATGCATAATTAGTTTTTGTATATCTATGGGGTATATGATCTAGAAGTAGAAAGATAGGATATGAAGACAAAAAAGCATTAGGGTGCTGAGAAGGGAAGAGTCATTTCATAATTATAATATGAATATGAGGAGTGGGGCAGAGAAAGACTACTGGTAATAGACACAAAGAGATGGGTAGAGGAAGAAAGAAGATAGTGAACATCACCAAGGAAGGTAAACAAAAACCAAAGTATACTTGAAAATTTCTTCGTGAAACCTAATACTTTTTATAGTAATTAAAAACAAGAGGGCTCCTTAAAAAAATTCAACTATTTTAAAGAGAAAGAGGAACAACAATAGAAAAACACAAGAATATTAGAACATATAAAGACAGGTAATAGCACACATTAAAAGGCTAAAATAGACTGGAAACTTCCAGGAAAACCAAGCCATGTGGCTCCCCTATGAGGGGAGCAGAAGCAGAAGACTGCCCTAAAAGTTTAGCCTGGTTGCTCTGGTGAAGAGAAACTAGGAGTTCTGTATACAGGAGAAAGTCACAGATCTTACAAGCTTCAGAAACAGTTAAGAATGTTAGTGACAGAGCGATTCTTCTGGCAGATGGGCCAGCAATGCTAAGGGACCACATTTTCTAATTTTGTAACGTATATGGCAGAAGCCAGACAGCACCTTGAGAGAGAAACTATTCCAGAAACCTTAGCTACCCTGAATCGAAGACAACTGGGAGCAGGGGCTCAGGGAAGGCACAAAACAGGGATTATAAAGTTAATATTTTCAAGACCCAGGGCCAGAGTTGGCCTTGTTAAGCAGCTGTGGAAGACCAAAAGGTATCAGGACAAAATAATGCAGACTATAGAGTTTTGGCTCAGAAAGTGAAGTATATCAGAAGTAACTCCTCCACTGCTGGGAATAAATGTAATCAAAGTGAGAATAAACGTGCATTTGGCATAACCTTCATCCTGAGCTCAGCAGGTATATTCACATCTTGAGGTCCCAATCTGCCATTCACAGCTGTAGAAACTGAAATCACAGATGCTCCAGAGGTCTTGTCAACAATTGATATATTTCATCTTTGTTTTTATTTCTCTTTTTCACTTTATTATATACTTTTGGGAGTGGTTTTACTCCATAGCATTTTATGATTTTTTCCTAGTGCACATACTCATCCAATTTTGTTTTAATACTGTGATGTTGTTCCTATTACCATATTTGTTATTTCCACAATGGGTGGTACTAGGAATTGAACCCTCTAATGTAGACATCCCAATAAAACTGGAAGATGTTTAATAGTCAGTGATTTCAGTTGTGACACAAGCAAATTAGTTGAATCCAGGCTATATAGAAAATCATAAGGCAAACAGGAAAAATAAATCTTCAAAATGAATGATAAAACCATCAGCATTGATAAAAGAAAAAATCTAACTAAACAACAAAAAAGAAAAAATATTATCCAAACAAAGATTGTAGAAAAACACAAGAAGAATATTTGGAAATAATTATTTAAATGAAGAAAGAACAAACAAAACCACAAGACAACCAAGAAGAAAGTTTATATGCAATATGGGATGCAGTGAAGCAACTACTATATTCAAACATCAATAAGTAAAACTGAAAGAATGATTATAACCACATTATTCAAAACTCTGTTGTCCAATGAAGAGACAAAATCTAAGAATTCTGTGGGATAGAAGGAAGGGAGATAAAAACTAAAGGATTATGAATCTATTACATGAGCTTTAAGACAAAATTTTCTAAATCTAGAAAAAAGAAAAATATATCCAAAGGAGAAAAAGGGAATCTAGAAACCTAAATAAACATGAGCAAGAAGAAACTTTCCAATATATATCATAGTTAAATTTTTCAAAAATATGAACAAAACATATAATAAAAGCTGTAAGGCAAAATTGTCAACTAACCTACAAAATCAAATATCAGAATAATCGTATTCACCAGGACCCTTAAAATTCAGAAAAGCACAGAACTGTGTTTTATGCCCTAGAAGTAGATAGCTGTTAATGAAGAATACAATATAAAATAAACCTCATTCTTAGAGTAGGTGCCAAAATAAAACCTTTCAAGAGTAACAAAAACTTAACAATTCATGACTATTAAAACAAACAGGCACATCTGTTTCCTGGTATCCAATAAAATAGAATTAAACAAAATAATCAGAAAATATATTAGTAAATGAAAATTTATCAAGGTGATATACTAATTTGAAAATGTTACTAGTCTCACTTTCAGGAGAAAACCGCTAATGAGCACAAAAGATCTGAAAGATTTTTGATAGAAAAACTACACCATAAAATAATGGCCAGAAACTGGAAAGAACCCAGATGTCCCTCAATGGAGGAAAGGATACAGACAATGTGGTATATTTATACAATGGAATACTACTCAGCTATTAAAAACAATGAATTCATGAATTTCTTAGGCAAATGGTTGGATCTGGAAAATATCATCCTAAGTGAGGTAACTCATTCACAAAAGAACTCACATGGAATGCAGTCACTGATAAGTGGATATTAGCCCATAAGCTCTGAATACCCAAGAAACAACTCACTTATCAAATGATTCCCAAGAAGAAGGTAGGAGAGGGCCCTGGTCCTGGAAAGGCTTGATGCAGCATTGTAGGGGAGTACTAGGACAGAGAAGTGGGAGGGGGTGATTGGGGAATGGACAGAGGGAAGAGGACTTATGGGACTTATGGGGAGGAGGTCACCAGAAAAGGGAAAATCATTTTGAATGTAAACAAAGAATATAGAAAATAAAAAATAAAACAAATATTGTTGAACCATGGGAATTTTTATTACAAAAAAGAAAATAACAACACAACAAAAAATTAAATAAAAACAAACAAATGAATACACATTCCTCTCAGTCAACCATGGTATCTTCCATAAAATAAACCAATTTGTAAGTCATAAATCAAGTCTTAAGTAATACAAAATAATATAAAATATCTGCAATAAAAATAGAAATAAATAGCAAAGGAACCTATAGAAACTACAAATAATTGGAGATTGGTAAATTTTTGAAGGACTGGGGAAGCATTAAGGAAACTAGGAAAAGAAAAATTTTAAATTTGTATAATCCCCTGAAATCAAAGCACAAACCTTCTAGAATATAGTTGAGTTTAAATACTAAAAGGAAATTTTATAGCAGTGAGAGCTTACATTTAAAAAAACTCAGAAAGCTCTTACATAACCTAATTATGCAACTCAGTGTCCTATAAAAATGAGAACAAGCAAAATCTAACAGAAGAAGTTGTCAAAATGATAGAAATCAGGGCAGAAATGCAAGATGTCAAATGTTCTCATTTGCAGATGACAACCTTATACTTAAAAGACCCCACTAACTCCACTTGAAAACTTTCTATTTCTAATAAATAGTTTCTATCAAAGTAGCAGGAAGCAAAATTAACATACAGAAAATGGAAAGTTTTCTGTGCACCAATAATAAACAAGACAAGAAAGAAATTCAGGGCAAAATCCCATTTACAATACCTTCAAAATAATAAATTAAATGCCTAGGAATAAACATGAACAAAAATGTGAAAGACCTTTGCAATAAAAATTTTCAGACACCTAAGAAAACACAGGGAGATGGAGATACTCCCAAGGGTAGTGGATTCATAGAATCAATATTGTGTAACTGACTATATCACCAAAATCACCATTCCTTGTAAACATCTCAATGACGTTCACAGAACAAGAAAAAAACACATTTTTATATAGAAAAACAAAATATACCAAATATACAAATCAAGAAGAAGGCCTCATAATGCATGATTTCAAACTATACTGCACAACCATAATAACAAAAAATATGATTCTGAGCAAAAACAGGTAAATCTATGGAACACAATACATAGAAATAAAATCACATAACTATGACCATTTACTTTTTACAAAAGTTTTAAAAACATATTTTGGAAAAAGGAGGCTCTTTACCAAATTATGTTGTAAAAACTAAATATCTAGCCTAATGTGGTTTATATACTGTTTTAAAATACTGGCCATAGGCAATGAGGAGAAAGAAAAGCTATATTAGGCTTTATTACATGGCACAGAGAAGTCATAGAATTCAAACAGATACCAGAGAGGAAAAGATGCTTACTGACTTGCTTCTCTTGGCTTGATCAGTTTCTTTATACATTTTAGACCCACCTGCCCAGTAAGCTGGGCCTTCTCACATCCAATCAGCAATTCTCTCCCATGCCCCAAAAAAGCATCTTACAGACCAATATAAGGAGATAATTCCTCAGTGAGGTCCACTTTTGCAAGGCGTGTCATGTGAACAGTTTAAGATAGTGATGACAACACTCTGATGTGGAAAAATAAAATTCAATCCTTTATCTCTAGTCACACACACAGACACACACACACACACACACACACACACACACACACACACCATCAACTGAAAGAAAATAAAGATATGAAACTTCTAAAAGAAAACCAAGGTATAAACACTTAAAGATATACAGGCATAGATTAAAACTTTCTGAAAAAGAGTAGACTCCAATAGCATGGCAAATAATCCCAAGAATTTTAAAAAATTAGATTAAATTGTATCATTGCATATGAAATCAAAAAGCATCTAAATAATAGTGTAAATACTACAATGAAGAGACAACTAATATAATGAGAAGTAAATATTTGCCTACTATACAAGGCAGTTAATTAGTATCCAGACTATATGTGGACCTCTAAATGCTAAACACTAAAGAAGAAAAACAAATAAAGACTCCAAATCACCCAGTCAATAAAGATAATAAATTAAGCAGTTTTTGAAAAAAAGAAATGCAAACTGCTAATAAACGCTTCAGAAGATACCCAAAAAGCCCCTAGCCACTGGAAAAAATATTCAACATCCTTAGCCACCAGAGAAATGAAAACTAATGCTACTATTGAAATTCTTCTCTACCATAATCAAAATAACAACTATCAAGAAAACAAACAACAACAAATGCTGGCAAGGATGTAAAGAATATAAACTTGTGCAACCACAATGGAAATGAGTCTGGAAAGTCCTAAAAAAAAAAAAAAGAAAGAAAGAAAGAAAGAAAGAAAGAAAGAAAGAAAGAAAAGAAAAGAAAAGAAAAGAAAAGAAAAGAAAAAATAAATGGAACCACTGCATATGTAAAATGGTTCAATGCATAAACCATTAACAGTAGTCAGGAAATGGAACCAGCCTAGATACACATCAGCAGATGAATGTGGAACATGCACATAATGTGACCGTATTCAACTATGAAGAAAAGTGAAATCACTACTCTTACAGAAAACAGGATGTAACTAGAGATCATTATATTAAGCCAAATAAGTCAGATCCGGAAAAACAAATATATTTTTTCTCATATGAAGACTATCATATGCATTTGTTTGTGTATATGTATGTATATGTGAGGCCATGAAAATATAAAAGAAACTGTGAGAGGAGAGGAAGATGTCTTTAAGTAGGGATTAATTATAAGGAGAATAGGTGACCTGAATGCATGGGAACTGTTTAGGAACTGAAGAGCTTCAGAAAGGGGAGGGATTTAAGGAAATGTGGCATGGGAGGAGCATGAGAAAGAACAAAATCTAAAGACATGTGTGCAAAAAGTTCAGAAGAAATCCATTAGTATATATGTTAATTAAATAAAAAACATTTTCGAAACTACAAACTAAGAAAATCACTTTCTAGGATAAAACTGTCATAGGACTTGGTTAAATGTCTCTAAACGTAGTAATGATAACATGTGACCATCTTGATAGGGAAAAAAAGTTAATTATAATTTCCTTCACAAAGCATATGATAAGCACCCAAAGTTAGTCCTAGTAGTGTCAATATGAAGTTTTTATGCAGATACTTTCTTATTATCAAACATTTTATTCACTATTTAGCAGAATGTTTATAATACTTAGAATATTGATTAAATATCTATAGAAGAGATTATTATTTGTTTATATCCATTTTTGCTCACAAGAGAAATACTGAATCATATATGTCAATGATTTGTAAAGAGAGAGATAAAGAGAAAGAGGGGCAGGGGTAGAAATGAGTGTAAAGAAGCAACAATTGAAGAGGAAGAATGTAAGAACAACCCTTAGTCAACTGTACACAGTGGTAGCCAAAGGGATGAAAGCAAATCTCTGTGGATGGGGCTTCTAGGAACTCTTTAATGATGTCTGATTCTGATATGTGTGCTAATGGACTTTTCTTAGAATCAGGGCTAAACATGGTTTTATTTTGTATATTCCTGTGGTAGATTTTATTTTATTTTACTTTATATATTTAAACACTATTTTATTAATACTCTATCCTATCCTTGCATATATTATTATATGCAAGACTGTATTACAGAGCTGTTATCATTGTTGTTGTTATTGTTGTTTTGGATTTGGTTTTGATGTTTTGTTTTTTACTGGTTCACTGCAGACCAACACTCCAGACAAAGCCAGAATACTTTCTATTGGCTTCTACAGAAATTACTATTGCCAAGACAGCTGGAGACATGAATGCTCCTTGGACCTTGCAGTGAAGCTTTGTGTGTACTGAGGAAAAACAGATGAGCACTCCCAGGCCTGATTTACATAAGAAGGGCAAACTTGCATTTCAAAGCCATTCTTAGTTCAAGCACCCGGTCTTCATACAGTGATAATAATATCTACTAGCAGCAAGTCCAATTTCTTCTCTAAATATTTACGCCAGATTCTGATGGGAAGCCACTTGTCATATTGGACTAGAAGTGGTTTAAATGCACCAGTGAACTAAACCATAATTCCACTCATTTTCAGACAAGAAAAAGCATCATTCTTATTGTGATGATTTGGCACCTGTGCAAATAGAGTAGAAATTATTCCATTTTCTAGCAGCTATATACATAGCATGTCTAATTTATATTATTTAAAAGATGAGTAAACCAAGCCACTGCCTTTAGCTGAGGTTACATGAAAGAAAGCTGCTTTTCTCTCTTCAAAGGTAGAAGATAGAGACAGCATCTCTGTCATTATTCTGCTCCCTCAATGCACATACAACTGTGCTTTAATACAACTTGTTCCGGTTGAATTCTGTTGGCTGTTCAACCTATTTGTATGGCAATTGATTTTTATGTGGTAGGCATGGTCTAAGGATAAAACATCCTCAATTATGATGATAACACTTTCTATCCCATGAGCTGAGGTCAATCAATGTCTGCAAGTCTTGATTTCTCAGTTATAAAATTAATAGGAGAACTATTTGTCCAGCCCATATGAGTGTTACCAGACAGGTCAAATGAGGTAAATCTGTAAAATACCTTTGTTTAAGATATTATTCTTTATTACGTATATCTCAGCAGAGCAACATATCCAGGATATTTTTGTTTTCAGGTTCTTGAAAATATTGATTCTTGCTTTTATCCATCCCCAGTGAATCTATGTTTTATTTGTGCAATCATATTCTCCAAGTAAGTAGTACCTTGTAGCATTGTCAGTGTGTCTATTCCATCTATGCTAAAATCTCCACATCCAGAAGTCCTTTCTAAACTATAAAAGGATTGCAGACTTCCTCCTTACATAGTTTATTTTTTATTGATACCAAGGAAACCCACAGAGTTGAGCAGAGACCTCTTATATATCTTCTACAGGGGGCCTTGGCATTCAATAGTTAAAGGCTATTGGCAAGGGATGAGAAATGAGGCAGGTGACCTCTGTGGGTTTCCTGCCTCCTCGTATGATATTTTTGTAAATGGATGCAAAGACATCAAAAATTACATATCTAGAGCAGCTGGATATCCCCCACCCCCGGACTGGATTTAATCAGTATGTCTTTGTTTGATTACCAGAGAGTTTCAGACCTCTGGCATACTCACATGCAAACATGAATGCAAATTTCAAAACCAAAAAGAGAAACTTGCATTTAGAGTAAAAACCATTTGGGCTTATTCACAGCCCAGAATACATGAGAACTGTACTTGCATATATCTTAAATCAAGGCCTTGTTTCAAATTTTTAGCTAACATAATAAACAATTATATGACTCAGCAAACTGTAGAAACAGTTCCCTTAATATGCCAACTGTTCTTTTTGCACCATTTTGAAGTGTAGTAACTAGCTGAAGAAGAAACTCAAGCACATCAGCAATATAATAAAGTTATGTTCCTTGATACTTTAGCTACCCATAAAAGAATGGTATACCCTAGCCTCACAATTTGAAACATAAAGCTGGGAAAGCCAGGAAACATTAAAAATCACTTTTTTCTTCTTCTTCATTTTTCCATGGGGGAAAACTAAGGGATTAAAAATGTATATCATCTTAGAAGTTGTTTTAATTAGCATCTATTGATTATGACTTAATACAAAGAATAAAATTGCTAAGTCAAATACACATGATTTATAGATGCTGCTCATTAATAAAATTTCAAGGGCAGTGGCACTCATGAGACAGACAAATCCCAGAGGTATTCAGAATACTATGAAGAGAATTCACAGCTGCTTCTATCCTACCCTAAATGTAAACTACATTCTCTGGCCTGCAGTTAAAGTTCAGTACTTCAGGTCCAGTATGATCTCCCTCTAGAAATCTTGTATAACATTTTCCAGGGAGTCATGTTCTATACAGCTATGTGCCCTAGTTGAGTTTACCAAACCTGATCCTAGAGACATTTTGTCAAAGAAGTCTATAAACATGAATCCATTTTTCTTGTGAATACCATTAATTTATTTGTTAGGAGACAAATTTATTAATTTATTAATGTTTTATAAGGCAATTGAGGGAGGTTATTCTTCACGATTTCACATGAATATTCCCTCAGCATCAGAAAAGAAATTAATTGTATACCAGTGCTGAACTGTTGTTTTATCAGAACATTCACCATGTTCCAGAAAGGATTCTTCAGTTGTTTTAATGTGTTTCTGCTTACATGCAATAAAAAGCCTTTCAACTCTATTTAGCAGATACTAATGTTCCATTTTCAAAATTAAAACAAAACAAAATACCTGACAGGAAAAAATATACAACTTGCTCAAATACCAAGAGCTAGGATGAAAGAGAAGGTTTTAACAGTCTTAGCATAGTCGTAGGCCTTACACTCTGTGTTCTAGGGCATGATGTGTTTCATAGCTATGATAACTGATCTTTCTGTAAGCTTCCCTTTGATTCTGCTCACATTGATTCCTCACATTGCACTCCTAAGCTTAACAGAGACAAAGCTTCCAAGTTCCTGTCTTTTCAACTGCAATGAATTAAACATAGGTGAAAATTAGTTTATGATCTCTCTACTGAGACATGGTGACTGGTTTCTCATTGCCTGTCTCTGAGCAAGTCTGCCTGTTTTCACAAAGAACTATTGTTGGTATTCTGTCCAAGCTCCACCCCACAGTTACCTGGCAATAGCCAGGTATGTCCCGCCCCACATGCCAGGCCCACTATAAGAGGGACTGCCTGCCCCTCCTCGCCCTCTTTTTTCTCTTCACTCCCTGCCTTCTCCCTACCCCGCTCACCTGTACCCCTATCTTAAATAAAGCCACGTGGAGTTGTCTGGTCTAGGCCACATCTCCTGGCTTCTCGGCAGCGGGCCAGCCCGCGGCCCAGGCGGTTCACACCGGCTGCAGGTCACAGAACTGCGTGGGAAAAACTAACATTTATTCTGTCCAAGCTCCACCCCACAACTATGATGATTGAAGTGACATCCTACTAGTATTGGTCCTACCATTTTTGAGTACTTGGGAGCTTCTGGATTCATCTCTAAAGGCACTTAACTATCCATAGAATTTATTTGATGACCATGGTGAAGAAATCAGAAACATACACTGAGAATAAGAAGGGAAAGTGACCTAACCTATGTGGTGTTTATACTCAGACCGGCTGTGACTCTAAGCCTAAAAGTACTTTCAACAAAATTTTCAAACCAGATTAACTACTAGTTGACTATTACTGAGTGATTTCACTCAATAACTCATGGATACAAATACTCAACCAGCTAACTCCTCAGGGGAAAACAAACATTGGAAAGGAGATTGCCCCCCCCAATGACTCAACTGCTCTTAAAAATCCTAAGTCCCTCTGCCCCCTATGCAGGAAGGGTTTCCACTGGAAAAAGAACTGCAAATCTAAATGTGATAAAGACAGCAAACACCTGCTACCTTTAAACTACATGTGGGACAACCTTCAGCTGCACTGGTAAAAGGGAAAGACCCACAAGTCCACTGGGTCACAAATCTATTAGAGAAATCTCATTAAACTTTCAATACAAAATACAATAGAAGTTTTAAAAGTCTAATAGACAGAGAAGCAGATAAGACCATCCTGACACAAGTTGAGGTCCCTTTACATTGGACCTCAACTGATGAGAGTAGGTGGTCTCTCCCTAGCATTTATTACCCAAGACTTTTATAAATGGGAAGACTCAGATGGGACAAGTGGGATCATTAGGCCCCCAGTGACTGACAAGACTGGAAATGGACATACTAGAATATTTAAATGTACTCCTTGCTAGTGGAGAAGAGGAAAAAGACCTCCAAATTGAAGATAAACAAAAGTATCGAGACCATAAAAACCACCAATTCTAAGGGCCATTGTTGAATAACTCCCTGCCTAGAAAGGATCACAGAAGATTATGTCTGGGTGAAACAAGAGCTATAAAACAGGGAGATATTAATAGTATTACAACAATTAATCAAGTGTCAGTTATATATTGGGTACATTTGACCCTTTAGAACCCCTGGGATACTCAGGCTTTTATAATTAAATAGAAAACTGAACTGGAGGCTCCTCCAGGATCTTAAAGAATTAATAAAACCATGAAAATTTGGGGTTTGTCTCAATGAGGCCTCCCACTTGCCTCTCACATATATGTAAATACCACACTACTACTTTTAGATATTAAAGATTGCTTCGTTCCAATACCACTCCATGAACAAGATTACAAACTTTTGCCTTCTCAGTACCTTAAGTCAGTAACTCAGGACCAGCTAACAGATTTGAATGGACCCTGCTCCCTCAAGGCATTTTGCCACGAAGTTGTAGCTGACACATTACAATCCCTTATTAAATCAGGCCTCCTGGTTTAATGTAAAACCATTACAAGGATGACCTCTTAATATGGCAAGATAAAAGGCAAGATTAAACACTAACTTTAGAGAATCTTAAACAACAAACCATAAAAGCCCTAACAGAATTTACCACAGCAGACCATAAGATCCAACTCATACTCCCATCTCCCATCACATTTCTAGGGACAGAAATCACCCTGACCTCAATGAAGCCAGCTAACTCTGTTATTGACTTGCCCAGCCTGCTAACTCTAAATACTGCCCAAAGTTTCTTGGGCAACATGAATTGGCTAAGACCTTGGCTCACCACACTTACCAATTGCCAAGCCAATTACAGCCTTTATTTGACTTACTTAAAAATGACTAGGAGCTCTCTGCTCCTTGCTCTCTGACACCATCAGCCAAGGAGGCCCTCTGCTCTATTAATAACCACATTAAAAAGACCTTCCTGTGGCCTTGTTGGTCATCAGTGCAAAAAGAGGCCCTTGGTCCTAGGAAGGCTAGATGTCCCAGTGTACGGGAATGCTGGGTGGGAAGACGGGAGTGGGTAGGTAGGGGGGAGCACCCTCATAGAGGCATCGAGAGGGGGATAGGACAGGTGGTTTCTGAAGGGGAGATCTGTAAAGGGGATAACATTTGAAAAGTTATTAAAGAAAATATCCAGTAAAAGAAAAAAGGGCCTTCCTGCCTCACTATGACTCACAACAGCCAGTCCAAGTCCTTATGTTCAATTCCTCCCATCACAGTAGTTGAAGCTTTATAACAACCTCAGAGTATCCTAGAATGACTCCATACACCAAAAGGAGGTATGAGTTTGTCTTAGTCAGGGTTTCTATTCCTGCACAAAACATCATCACCAAGAAGCAACTAAGGGAGGAAAAGGTTTATTGAGCTTACACTTCCATGCTGCTGTTCATCACTAAAGGAAGTCAGGACTGGAACTCAAGCAGGTCAGGAAGCAGGAGCTGATGCAGAGGCCACGGAGGGGTGTTACTTACTTGCTTGCTTGCTTCTCCTGACTTGCTCAGCTTGCTTTCTTGGTGCCACCCACAAGGGGCCCTCCTACCTTTATCACTAATTGAGAAAATGCCCTACAGTTGGATCTCGTGGAAGCATTTCCCCAACTGAAACTCCTTTCTCTGTGATAACTTCAGCCTATGTCAAGTTGACACACAAAACCAGTCAGTACAAACTCGACTACCAAACGAGGTCAGTGTTTTTTCAAACCATGGTAAGGAAAGAAAGAGAACACACTTTACAAATCATAGGTAAAAAGCCTGATGTGATTATTTTACTCTTCCCCCTCCCATATATCCAATGGCTCCTATAAAACCACACACTTCCTTTGCTAATAGCCTCATTGCCTTCCCAGGACAAATAGATAATCACTACCCCAAGGATATGTTTCTGGCAACCATACCTCTTTTGGTTGGGCTCCCACTTTATTTATCCTACTGATCCCATATCATTGGTTCCCATGGCTTTCACAAACAAGGTGGGGAGGGTGACAAGGAACTGCCTACTCAATATATTGAGGAAATGGTAACACTGAGTCCCATCACTTCTTCCTCCCAGATAAATCTCCCCAATTTAAGGAACCTTATGCCATCTTTCTGATTCTCACGTACCTCAAAGAACCAATTAACCTGTATCCAGACATTTATGCAGTTAATGTACGGCCTTGTCTAGCCTGCTCCTATGTCAAGGTTGATGGTAAACCTCCCCTTTACTAACAAAAATTTCAAATATATTCCAAATAGGAACATGCCCTGTCTTTGTCAGTCACATATGGTCACACTAACTCTTCCCTGGGTCTCTCTCTAATGGGAACACCTGAACTGGTAAGATTTTCACAGCTGGGCCTTCACTATGTCACCTGCCCTTCACTGCTCAAGAACTCCATCAACTGACGCACATCAACCTGAAATGGCTACAAATTAAATTCCCCAACACTCCCATAAAACACCTCCAATGTATTCTTAAAACTTGCTCCTCTTGTGCCTCCCTAATTCACACTCCTGCTATACTTTATAGGGCGTTAACCCCAGAAGCCTTAAGGTCAACACCCTTTGACAAATAGATGTTATCCATTTCCAGCCATTTTGGTTAAAAAGAAAATGATCCAGTATTCACAAACTTCCAGTTTAAAGTTTTCTGTGAGGCTTGGAAAATCACCTACTACACTGGCATCCCCAGAGTCAAAAAAACACACAAACACTTAAAAAGTAACTAGTCAAATAAGCACAAGGTTCCCTGCCATGGAACATTCAATTAAACCTAGCACTATTCACAATGTGCTGAATGTCTATACCGCCCAGAACAAGCCCCCTATTGTATGTCACTGGAACGAAGCCACGACACATACCGCCCATTCTGCTCTAATGGAAGGACCCACTTGGCAGGTGTTGGAGGGGGCCTGACACCTGCTAATGATTGGAAGGACATTCACTTGTGTGTTCCCACAAGATCAGCCCCACCCTAGCTGGGTACCAGCCAGCAATGTCTGACATAATCCCTCTAGTCAGAAACATGATACACCTGGTAATCATGGAGAAGACAAAGAGGAGATGGCACAGGCACCCAAGGGTAAGCAACTGGATCTCCTGAAAGGACATAGCCCAATGTAGCTGTCCCCCAAGCCTTTTTCTCTGTAATACTAATGGCTGTTTTACCTTGCTTAACACCAATGCCTTGGTTAGCCCCAGTCCTCCTAACACAAAGTTTTGGCAGTCTTATGACAGGGTTTTATGTCTGGGGAGGAATCAGATAATTGGTACCAAAAACTGCCCACAGGCAGAATGCCAACAAGCCCTAGAAGTTTTAATGTATGCAAATGCCAATGGGGTGAAAGGTACACTACAACTGAATATGCTTGCTTTCTTTTCCCACATACAGACCCATTGTGCCAGTGGGATGTTAACACTATGGAGGCCATGGTTGCTATTCTTGCAGAATGGAGTGTTGGCTCACTCAAAGACCACCAAGTGCAATGACAGGACGTAAAAGAGCTCTCTATTTAGTAGATAATGACACTCTCTGTTCAGAGGTGGACTGGAATAATGGGCAAGTTTTACACTGGTGAATTTACTAGATACCCTGCTGCTGACTTCTATATCTCTAAACAGGTTGTGCCTGAAGCTAAGCCTGTACTGACTCATCACAACATTGCTCTACAGGAAAAACAAATGGAGGGACAAATAAAATCAACAACATCCTAGAGGAGATACATACACTATGTTCTGACCCTTCTCCCGTTTACCACACACCTTAATGCCTCCCACAGTTGCTTTTGTACATCTAGCACCCACCCCTTGCTTGCTGAAGTGCCTATGACTACTTCAATGATAACCCCAGCTGAAAGAAATGACACCCAACTGGGCCTTCATGGCATTCCCATTTATGATCAGATTTCTACCATACATTTTTTAATTTCTCCTAGGTGTATGCCAACAGACCACCATTATGCTGCCAATCAAACTGTTACTGGAATAATCTGTGCATAACACCCTTTCATCCTTTGGTATGAAGGAAAAATAACTCCCTGTATAGATATTCCCAGACTAGGATTTTCACCCCAGTTATGATCATTTCTTGGGTCTATCTCTATGAGGAGAAGGAGCAGGAAGAGCAAAAGGAGGAGGCAAAAGGGGAGGAGGAAGAGGAGGAGGTGGGGGGAGGAGGAGAAGGAGGTGGAGGACGATGATGCACTTCTACTACTATCCAGATGGGGACAGGAAGTATTTCTCCTTTTATTAGTGGGACTGGGACTCACCATTTCACTTGTATCTGCTGAGCCTGCAACAGCTATGTTTGTCAAGACACACCCCTGGTGGGAGACTTTCTAGACAAGCTCAAACAGGTGACACGGTCTACAAATGAAAGCCTCAAGTCCATCCAATAACAGAAGAACTCTCTGGTCTGAGTTGTGCTCCAAAACTGGATAGCACTGGACTTGATTTCTGCTGAGCATGGGGGAATATGAGTAGTTTGGGGGAAAGAATATTGTTTCTTTTTTAATGAATCTAATCTGATAGAGCAGAATTTCAAATCCCTTAGGAGCCTATGCAATATCCCACCCCAAATCCACACCAAGAACTCTGGCTCTGGTTCCAAAATCCTTTGTTTTCTTAACTTCTTTCTTTTGTAAGTCCCCTGATTATGTTATGTCTCATTTTTATGCTTGTCCTCTGTCTTACACAATTTCTCTGATGACAGATTCTGCCATTGTCAGGTTTTCCACAACCAAAGTTATGGTCTACTATCAGACTCTGGGTTTCCCTAATAAAGATGATGGGTGCCTTAAGGCTTGCAATGACACGTCTCAATTATAAAACATGGGGGGGGAGGGAAGAGATGTGGGTAAACCCTGCTAATTATGGTCACAGCCTACTATGTTCCTAGAGCTTCTTTGAGCTTGAGACAAAAATGGAAGAATCCCTTTACCAGCAGGGGTTCCCCTTCTGTGACCTTATCTGAGAAACTCAAACCCTCCACCTCCGCCCCACTCTCTACCTTCAGATTAATGTATAGCCTTGGTGAAATTACAGGTTCAGCTTCCTTTCTCCTGATAAGTACTTGTCCAGCAGGCACCTGAAATTCCTGGAATGCCTCTACATGCAAATGAGGCTTTCTTTGGTACTCTAACTAGGGATACTTATGCAGGATGGAAATACTTGCCCCCTTCTTAAAAATATGTATGTAGCCCATGATTTACCCCAAATAAAGTTGAGCTGCCTCTCTGAAGCTGATCCCAGAAGTCTCTCATTCTGTAGTATTCATGGGCTGTCCAAAACCAGTCCTCCAATTTTTCTTACTTTTTTCTACTGGACCTCTGGTTAACAGCCTCCCTCCCACCCCCCCAGTGAGAAGGACAAACTACAAAGACTTGCCAAAATTCCTGAATCACAAAAAAAAAAAAAAATTTAGGAAGAATGAGAAACAGAGAAACAGAGAGAGAGAGCCCATTCTTAACAAGTTTTTAAGTTAATACAAAAGAAATTCCTAGATTATGAGAAGTGGTATGTTTCAATGAAAAATTATATGTATGATATGATATATATGATATATTATATGATTATATATATATATATGAGAGAGAGAGAGAGAGAGAGAGAGAGAGAGAGAGAGAGAGAGAGAGAGAGAGAGAGGTGTGGAGAGGCCACTTCTTTAAAAAAAATCATCCAAAGTAACAGGGTTTTTTTTATTTAAAACTAGAAGTGATTTTGTCATTTAGCAAATTGTGTGCTCTTGTCTTGGCAATTAAAGGCATTCAGAAGCCTAAATATCCTGGAAAGCTACTCCATAATTAAATTTGCACAAGTCCAAAGCACAAGCCATAACCATGGGTGAAACTTTTAAAGAGGGCCTCATGTTGATATTTTCAAAGTAAAACTCTGTGGGTGTTTTAAATTACACCAAAACACATGTAAACTGATGCAGCTATGTTGAAATTAGTCATGTAAGTGCTGAATTTCTCCAAATAAAAACAAGCCACTATTTCTCTGAGTAAATATATGGTATTAGAGGGCAGCAAACATATCTTTTGTTTGTTTGCTTCTTTTTGTCAAAAGCCAGCTTCAACAACATCAGGTAAAACAAAGAGGGCCAAGTGTGGAGTTGGCAACTGGGGCCAGTGCTGATAGCAGTTGATAAGAGGCTAGCACTGGTAGTGCTGACCAGGACTATTCATGTTGCAATTGGCAGGGGCAATTGCAGATGGCAGACAGTGACTAAAGAAAAGAAGGGGGGAGAAATCACATACACACAAACACACACACACACACACACACACACACACACACACACACACAGAGACAGACAGACATATTAGATGAGGCAAAGCTCCAGCAAGCTAATTCCAATAACTTAATTTTCCCTTAGCCTTTTTATATTATCTAAGACTAAGTTCTCTTCATAGTAAAAAGATTACCTCATAGCCACAAGTTACATATTCTCTAAAAACTATCACCACAAAAATTCTTCAAAAAACAGATTAAAATCATTATACAAATGAAATTACAATAGGATTACTGATTATGGATTCCTCTTTTGAAACTCATACCTTACTAAACATTTACCATTTATCTTTCTCTCCATAAGTTCATTGTAAACCCTAAGCAATAATTCTTTTGTCATTGATTCACAAATGTTAAACAAGCCAAGCTTTTTACAGCAGCAAGCTTTTCCTAGGCTTAGCTGATAACAATTATATTTACCAAGAAACATCTATCTTATGTCTTAGTTTTGAAGTCTTGTTCAGCTAAACTGCCTAATCATCTAGTCTTTATTTTCATACTCATAATAGAAGTATTTAATATTAATTCATAACCCTGGATTTTTATAGTGCACACTGAAACCTGTGGCCACATCCCTAAATCGCAAGATCCAAGAACTCAGACCCATTCCAGAATGAATGTTTTCTTTGATCATTAATTTGTCCCAAACCTATTTTTTTCTCTTCCAAGTACAATTATGTGCTTATAATGCATGAAAACATGTTGTAGTCTATATAACCTGTACTATTCTACAAGGCTCATTCTGTTCTTAATTCTAACTTTATCATATGTTTCTGGTGAAACAAGTTAAACCATCTTCTTGAACATTCTGTCAATTATGCTAACTTTCTAAAACTAAGTAAAATCAGGAATTCTGTAAAATTATTAGTACATCTAAACAATATTATTTTATAAAAGTTTATCTTCATGTTGATCTGTAGGAAAATTGGCCAATAGGAAGTTGGGTTAACTCTCAGGAAGTAATCACACTAGGCTGTAGGCAATCTGCCTATGCCCAATCACATCATGCCAGATATATGAGGAACACAGCAAACATGACAAACATGATAAGGCACATCAGTAGCAAGAAATAATCCTCAGACAAAGCCCCCGGGGCTGTGCTTCTCCAGTAAACACCAATTGCAGCTATGTAAAATGGTAGGGCATATCCAGGAACCTCCACTGCGGCTTCTTCTGCATGGCTTCCACCATGTTTGGGTTGGTTTGGTTTGCTTTGGTTTTTGCAGTCATAAACACTCAGGCATACCAGTGACTGTCACGTGAGTATAAAAATTATAAGCAAAATAACTGCATTCATAAGGTGAAAAGTTGAACATAGAAATGCAAATCACTATAACTGGCAATTGTAGCTACCTTATTTTAAAACTGCAGTAACATCAAATTCTGCAAAGTTTAAATTGTTACAACAGATGAAAAGATTTCAAAAGCCACGAGCCAGATGATCAGGCATTTTGCTGTGAGATTGTGTTTCCTCACAATGTCAGAAGCTACATCCACAGAGCTTCACCAACATGACTGAACATGGACAATACCAATAAATAGGCTTTGACTTTATAAATAACAACAACAACAATAAAAAATCACAACTACAGGTAACTAAGGAATGCTGAGAGCAGGAGAAAGTCCTCTCTAAAGAGGAGCACACCAATTGTTCATCTAATACCAAATGGTCAGCCCTAAAAATATACCTATGTTAAGGAACTGCATTATAGGTAACTACAGGGAATTAATCCATAAGTGATGACTCTTTAGTTCCTTTCGTGTTTTCATTAACCTAAAATGTATTAGGCCTTATTATGGCACTAAGATCTTAAATAGTAATGATTAACACTCTTTACTTTTGTAGGTTCATGCCCTAAAAATATGACTACATTCCCTATATGGTAAATATAGTGGACATGTTAATTCATTCCACAGACCTCAATGTCTACTCTTATACTCCTCTCTCTTCAAAGTAGAATTATTTTTGTTCGTAGGATTACAAATGTCAAGATTTTAATATTCAAAAAATTATTCAGGATTACCAATTTTAGGATTTTAGAAAATGTGGATTTAAACATCCATGATAATATAATAAGGGATTTGGAGAACATACCTTTTTGGTCTATAGAACCAAACTTGGCTCTTTAGCATAAAATCTTCAGCTCTAATTATGTCATATATATGAAATATAAATATTACCCATAGCAGTGTAAAAATTAAGTACATTGGTTCTCCAATAGAAGAAGACCAAAAACCATAAATATCTAATAAATGCTACTTACTATAGAAATTATATAGTCATTTTTATCCATCTGGTATATTTTGAGTATATACTTTTGTATTGCCTTTTATAGTAACACTGCTCTACAGTGTTACTCTGATTTATGTCTCAGTTTCTCTCTAAGTAATACATTAAATTTACCCATTAACCAGAGGAGCAAACAGAATCGCCAAGGAAGTAAATGACTTAAATATCATTCAGCAGCAACCAATAGTTTTTCTGATTGCTTTAGTTCATTTATGCTGTTATAACAAAATATGTGAAAGAAATATGTAATTTATAAGGAAAAGAAATTATATAACACTATTTTGGAAACTAGAATTCCAATATTAAATATTTAGAACCTAATGAGGAATTGTTACTGAATTGTCTTTTAGGGATGTATGCTTTGTTCTCACATGGAGAAAGGTAAATAAGAAAAAAAAAAGGAGATGGTGCAACTCCATTACATCTCTTATGTAAGGACACTACACTCAAGAGCTCTGCCATGATTACATATCTAAATGGCTAAATTCTTAAATATCAGTTACCTGAATGTATAAATTGAGTGTATTTCAGACCATAGCACTTAACATTCATTGGTTTTTATAATATCACCAAATTTCAGCACAGCTCTACCTTGATCTGTTTCTCAGTACTACAAAATATTCACATTATTCACAAGAAAGAGATGAGCAGTCTTTAATGACTTCATATAACTTTGTAAAGAATGCCCTTAAAAAAATGGCTGGGCTAGATGGCTCATCAAGCAAAGTTGCTTTCCCCAACCCTGACAATGTGAGTTCTATGTCTGAGTTCTTCATATTACAATCAAAGAGCTGAAACACACAAGTTATCCACTGATTTTCATGCATGTGACATAGCACATGTGCACCCACCTATACATATGCATACAATAAAAATTAGTAATTTTTTAAAGAAAGCAGTCCATAGAAAAGAATGGGATCATTTGATAACTATACTTTTAAAACTCAAAAATATAAAACATTCATAGAAAAGGCAAATGATTGATTATATATTTTATAAAATGTATCACAAAATAAACCTAGTAACAAGAACAAGTCTTAGGGAATGTATCAATGACAGAAGCTGTCATTGCCTTTACCCATCATCACTTAGAGTCCACCTAGGAGTTGTATACCACTTCATGGATTGTTCCTGTATATGTCAAATATCTTCAACAGCAAGAAGTTGTGGTACATAGGAATATGTTCAACTTCATGACAGGCAAATCAGAAGGGCAAAAGAGTCATCATATGAAGTGCAAACTTCTAGTTTCTTTGGAAAGTTAGTTATGTCAAATGATGTTTTGCTGAATCACAGGGGTAAAAGGATATCTTGCTTAAGCAGCCACAAGAAAGGATGCTTTCCTGAAGCAGACACAAGTGAAAGGATGGTTTGTATAGCAGACACATGGAAGGTCCTATGATGAAGGAGTATAAATATGACCCCACAGACAGTAGGAAATGAACACTGAGCATTGGTTTGGTTCGTACCGCCTAGCTATTCTTTGCTAACAACATGCATGTATTGGTTCACCTTACATAGAATTACTGAACTCAACTTGTGGTAATGCTGCTATTGAGGGAAGCTTACCCAATAACTGCTCATGAGGTTCCTGAGGCAGTGCTTCTGCAGCCTTGCCTCAGGCTGGTTGGCAAGTCTTGCAGTTTCTTCAGGATTGAGCTGTAATTGTTGGTTTGTATCTGGTGTCTGCTTACTGAAAGGATTGGACTTTAGTAGCTGCCAATTTGTGTGTGTGAATCTGCCTGCCTATAGGACTGGACTGAAGCTGCTGAATCATATTTGGTGTTTTTTATAGAACTGAAATGCTGAAAATGATGACTGAGGTTGCCCCCAATGAACTATTTCTGAACATGTCCACTTCCCCCATATCCTAATAATTCTTCTCTTCTACTACCTCTGCTGGGTGGTGGTCTAGAAGAAATGTTGGACCCTTATTAAAAGTAGTATGCAAAACAGCTATACCTACAATCACACATACGTATTATACAATATAAAATAAGAAATGGTGGATAAATACCCCATCTTCCTTCATGCCAATGACATAATTTTAGTGAGTGTTCTACATAATCTTTCAAAGGTTGCTTGTTAGAGATAGTGGGTAGGTTTGGTCAAACAAATTCTATGCATAAATGATTTTTCCATCTAGAAATGAAGATACATAAAGAAAATTAAACAAAATTAGTTCCTTGTTAAATTGAGCATAAACCATTCACAATAGTTGCCTTCTCATGAATGTCCCCTTGAGTGGCTGTTTCTCATCTCTTATTTTACTATCCTCCATACAAACTTTCCTACAATCAACTCCTAAATCAACTACTTATACCATTAATCAGAGAGTACTGGTGAATGCCACCTCATCTGCTTCTCTGACAAGGTGACATGAGCACTCTTCCATGAGGTCAAGGAATAAACATCCATTCACTCTTAATCTGTGCTAGCTTGTGATAAGCATAGAAGAGATAAAGTCATGACAAGAAATAGTCCTCCCTGGCCCTTTTGAGAGACACTTCTCAGCTGAACTCAGTTAAACTACAAAGAAATGTGAGATTTAGGTGTACTAATCAGTATTCCCAGAAAAGCTTCCATTCATCACCCAGCATCAGCCTCAGACATATGACTGAGTCTTCAAATAATTCTAGTTCCCAGATCAGAAGCCAAGTACAGCAGATCCATTCTCATTGATCCATGACTAAATTTTAAATAAGGAAGAAATTGAATATTAGCACTGTCTTCAGAAACTAACCTTTATAGTGGTGTATTAGTCAACAATGAGTAATTGAGAGATACCTAAATTTTTCCATCAAGGTCTGCTTTGTGGAGAAAATCAAATAAAGAGTGTCTAAGGCCAGTTATTCAGCTAGAATATTTCAGTAAGTAAAATGTAAAATTAATCGTTGATTTAAAGTCTGTATGCGTCCATGATACTTGATAAACTGAGAAGTCAGCAGAGGAAGTATTTCACCCTCTTAACAAAAGCCCTTAAAGTTGGTGAGAGAAGAAGGCAAGTGGGGACTGTGTGCATCACAATCGCTGCTATGCAACTGATAATAAATCTGAATTCAAAATCCAGAATGATTATGCCTCTTCTCAACTGTTATATTCTAAGTTCAGCCCATGATTTTGTGATTTTTCCAGTTTCAAATGAGAAGAAAACTTGAACATTATTGTAAAGAAGAGAAATATAAGTAGTTAATTATAGGTTTTAAATTTTGCTTTCCAACAGAGTATTTGCAACTGAGCAATAAAATCTAGTCACATTTTCAATGAATTACAGATTTTTTAAAATTTGAACAATGATTCATTTAGATTTTGATTCAATGTAAAGTTAGAAACTAATATTTCTAACAAAAGATAGAGATATAAAAACATATATTTTATATAGAAACTTGACCTAATAGAGTTGCCATCTTACGAAAAATAGATTGCTAAAGAAAAGAATAATGCATAAACAGAAAAAAATTTCAACCAAAATGTAGTCATAGTCACACTACTAAAATCATATTAACAGGCAATTCCTGTTATAATATAACCCTAAAAATACAACCTACCACTTTAAATCCACTGCAGCACACTCAAATAAAGACCAGCTCAAGGAATTAGCACATGAAAAGAATAAATCTTTAGTTCCTTGAACTCCTCTGTTCATTATGAACAGAGTACTATTGTGACTTCCAGGAGGTTAACTACAATGACATCAGATTCAAAGGTACAAAACAACAACTCCATCAAATCCTTCAATCTGTCACTGTGACTATCTTTATAAAATATGCTTCTGTAGCTATTTTAGTAAGTGTATCTCACCTACCCAGATTTCTTTTGACAAGTTTATTTTTTGAAACTAAGATATGTTTTAATCCTATTATGTAAAATTTTGAATTTATCTACTTTATCCATGACCAATTTAGATGCAACCAGTCATTTTCCTTAACTCATACATAACCTTGCTTAATAAAACATACCTTAAAATTGTTTCTAGCTTATTTTTCCATTTAGAAATAGAACTATGATCTATAAAGAAGTTTTAAAATGTTAATGGATCAAAAATGGGAAAGAGGAAATGTTTGAGAGATTTCACTAAGTGACATCAGGTCCATTTATCTTGGTTTTGTTTTGTTTTCAATAATTTGCTAAACATATGCTCATAAATATGTTAAAAGTACCACAAACTATTTGCCCATAGCAATTCTTCCAGAGGAGAGTAAATAGCATTTTCCTAATAAAAAGGTTGATGTTATTTTTCAGAAACCCAGCTTACCAACCTGTTATCACTAGTGATCAAAGTACTATTCCTATGCATACATAGCTATTTACAAGTAATTTATTGACACTGAATCTCCTAGAAAGTTTAAGATACACAAAAATGACTCCCTTGTCACAAAGTAACTTTCTTTCTTTTAGGAAATGGATATTGTTCAGTATTTTAGTAGACACAACAAAAAGTGATAAATCACTTTCAGTTGCAGGGACTTATGCTGTTGTTACTAAGCCTTCTGAAACTCAAAAAGCTTTCCCCTAGAAGTCTTATTTTCAGAAGAAATAAAAAAAATCTTGTGTTGTTACTAGTGTTTTTATGGATTCCTGTAGAATTTTTTCTGCCTTTGTATTACTGGTAATTGAACCCAAGGTTTTATCATGTTAGGAAGAGCACCTCCACAGAGCTTTATCTCCATCCAAATAATTCCTCTGGAAGTTTTGACACATAATACTGTTATTAGACTTGGTACTTCGGAATGTCTTGTCTGAGCTACTGCAGCACAATAAGAGGAAATATTTTCTAGTCAGAAATTTGCTAGTGACGATTATGGCCTATAGGTAATGAGCTCATGGTATGTTTACATTTTCTCCATAGGAGAACAAAAAGTAGGGAGTCTTTGTATCTACTTCTTTCATGGGTACTATGAGACTCAAATGCTGGCAGCAGTTATTTCAATGTGATAAAATGATGCATAACTATACTAGTGTATTACAAATTAGTTGCCTGAACTCACTCGGGGGTCTGTGCCCAGCTTACAGCAGAGGCTGCCATCTTGCCTCGGGGCTCCACAGACAGCTAACAGCTAAGGCGCCAGGTACACTAACAGAGTCTGAGTCTAACATTGCTTAGCCCATCAGGCTCTTGCCTGCACCCAGAGCCAGAGCTCTGTGGGCTATCGGTATGCAGACCCGCTTGGGCACCAACTCACTCAGGGGTCTGTGCCCTGCTTACAGCAGAGGCCGCCATCTTGCCTCAGGGCACCACAGACAGCTAACCAGATGGAGTCCTGCAGACTGAGAGCATCACCATCTAGGCTCCAGCAGTCCACCCAGGGAAGCTCGGGTCATGCAGGGAATCCCGTGGTTAGACAGAGCCCTGAGACCTCCACAATCTTGGAGCTGGTAGCCTAACCAGGTACACAGAGGGCACCAGAGTGAAGGATTTCCCAGGGCATAGCCTACCTGGGTGCCTTCTGCACCAGGGAGCCCAGCAGCTCTACAGCTGCCTGGGCATGCGGAAGGAGCATCTGACCTGCAGGAAGTCACTGATCTACAGAGAGCCCCACAGATAAACAGAGTCCCGTGGTATGCCACAATCTTGGCAGGAGCAGCTGAACCAGACGGAGCCCTGCAGACTGAGAGTGACACCATCTAGGCTCCAGCAGTCCAGTCAGGGAAGCTGCGGTCCTGAAGGGAATCCCGCAGTTAGACAGAGCCCCTAGACCCACCACAATCTTGGAGCTGATAGTCTAACCAGGTCACCATAGAGAACCAACAGACAAGCCCAGGTACACAGACATAATCCTAAGCTAACATTGCTAGGGTGGAAACCTGCCAGGCTTTTGCCTGTACCAGGGCCTGGGCAGCTTGGTGGACCATTTGTATGCCCACCTGGCCATGCACCAACTCAGTCGGGGCCATTTGTCCTGCACACCGCCCAGCACTTGCAGCGGCAGTCTCCATCTTGCCTCCTGGTCACCATAGAGAACCAAAGACTCACCCAGATCAGTGGAAATAAAGAATTGATTCTTAAGAGCTGGCATCTAGGCAAACCAGGAGGAGACAGTAGGAGGCCAGTTACTTGCCCAGCAGCAAGCCTGGAGGAGACTTAAGTCTGGCACAGCAGAGCTGAGGAGGTAATTTGGAGTCCAGGGGCAGAAACCTTCCAGTTTCCAACTCTGGAGCACAGACACCCTCTGCAACAGCAGCACCAAATGCCAGGCTCACAGGAGCTTCAAACACCAACCAGTAACAACAAGACCAACTAACTCCAGAGATAAACAGATGGCAAAAGGTAAACATAGGAACTTCACTAACAGAAATCGAGGCAATACGGCAGCATCTGAACCCAATTCTCCAACCACAGCAAGTCCTGGATACCCAAACGCACTGGAAAAAACAAGATTTAGATTTAAAAGCACTGGTCATGATGCTGCTAGAGGAACACAAAAAAGACATGAACAAATCTCTTAAGAATATTAAAGGCAGTAAGAGAAAAAGGCCAAGTAACATATAAGGGAAGTCCTATAAGAATCACACCAGACTTCTTACCAGAGACCATGAAAGCTAGAAGATCCTGGGTAGATCTCATGCAGACTCTAAGAGAACACAAATGTCAGCCAAGACTACGATATCCAGCAAAACTCTCAATCAACATAGATGGAGAAACCAAAATATTCCATGACAAAACCAAATTTACACACTATCATTCCACAAACCCAGCCCTAAAAAGGATAATAGGAGGAAAATTCCAATACAAGAAGGGAAACTACACCCTAGAAAAAGCAAGATAGTAACCTTCTTCCATCAAACTCAAAAGATAACCACTCAAAAACACAAATAACATCAAAAATGACAGGAAGAAATAATCACTATTCCTTAATATCTCTTAATATCAATGGACTCAATTCCCCAATAAAAAGTCATAGACTAACAGAATGGATACAGAAACAGGACGGTACATTTTTCTGCATACAGGAAACATACCTCAGGGTCAAAGACAAACACTACCTTAGAGTAAAGGGCTGGAAGACAATTTTACAAGAAAAGGACCTCAGGAAACAAGCTGGAATAGCCATTCTAATATCAGATAAAATTGACTTTCAACCTAAAGTCATCAAAAGAGACACAGAAGGTTACTTCTTGTCAAGGGAAAAATCCACCAAGAAGAAGTCACAATTCTGAATATCTATGCCCCAAATGCAAGGGCGCCCTCATTTGTAAAAGAAACTTTACTAAAGCTTAAAGCACATACTGCACCTAACACAATAATTGTGGGGGACCTCAACACTCCACTATCCTCAATGGACTACAGGGACACAGTGAATCTTATTGAAGCATTGGACCAATTGGATTTAACACACACACACACACACACACACACACACACACACACATATATATATATATATATATATATATATATATATATATATAACATTTCATCCTAAAGCAAAATAATATACCTTTTTTTCAGCACCTAATGGTAACTTCTCCAAAATAGACCATATAATTGATCACAAGACAGACCTCAACAAATTTAAGAAGATCGAACTAATCCCATGCCTTCTATCAGATCACCATGGTGTAAGAGTGGTCTTCAATAGCAACAAAAACAACAGAAAGTCTACATACACCTGGAGGTTGAACAATATTCTACTCAATGATACCTTAGTCAAGGAAGAAATAAAGATATCAAAGACTTTTTAGAATTTAATGAAAATGAATGCACAACATTCCCAAATCTATGGGACACAATAAAAGCAGCGCTAAGAGGAAATCACATAGACTTGAGTGTCTCCAAAAAGAAACAGGAGATACAAGCATATACTAGCAGCTTAATAGCGCACCTGAAAGCCCTGGAACAAAAAGAAGCTAATTCACCCATGAGGAGTAGAAGTCAGGAAATCATCAAACTCAGGGCTGAAATCAATCAAGTTGAAACAAAGAGAACCATACAAAGAATCAACAAAACAAGGAGCTGGGTTTTTGTGGGGGGTGGGGGTTAGAGACAGGATTTCTCTGTATAGCCCTGGCTGTCCTGGAACTCACTCTGTAGACCAGGCTGGCCTCGAATGCAGAACTCTGCATGCCTCTGCCTCCCAGAGTGCTGGGATTATAGGCATGCACCACCACCACCACCCGGCCAGAAGCTGGTTCTTTGAGAAAATCAACAAGATAGATAAACCCTTAGCCAGACTAACCAAAGGGCAGAGAGATAGTATCCAAATTAACAAAATTAGAAATGAAAAGGGAGATATAACAACAGAAACTGAGGAAATTCAAAAAATCATCAGAACCTACTACAAAAGTCTATACTCAACACAACTGGAAAATCTGGATGAAATGGACAATTTCTGAGACAGATACCAAATACCAAAATTAAATTAGGATCAAATAGTTCATATAACAGTCCCATAACCCCCAAAGAAATAGAAGGGGTCATAGAAAGTCTCCCAACCAAAAAAAAAAAAAAAAGCACAGGACCAGATTGTTTTAGTGCAGAATTCTATCAGACCTTCAAAGAAGACCTAATACCAATATTCTTCAAACTATTCCACAAAATAGAATCAGAAGAAACACTACCCAAATCATTCTACAAATCCACAATTACGCTGATACCAAAACCACACAAAGATCCAACTAAGAAAGAGAACTTCAGCCTAATTTCCCTTATGAACATCGATCCAAAATTACTCAATAAAATTCTTGCCAACCAAATCCAAGAACACATCAATAGGATCATTCACCATGATCAAGTTGGATTCATCCCAGGGATGCAGGGATGTTTCACTATATGGAAATCCATCAATGTAATCCACTACATAAAAAAAACTCAAAGTAAAAAAACCACATGGTCATCTCTTTGGATGCTGAAAAAGCATTTGACAAAATTCAGCATCCTTTCATGCTAAAAGTCTTGGAAAGAAGAGGAATTCAAGGCCCATACATAAACATAGTAAAAGCAATTTACAACAGACCAGTAGCCAACATCAAAGTAAATGGAGAGAAACTTGAAGCAATCCCACTAATGTCAGGGACTAGACAAGGCTGCCCCCTCTCACCATATCTTTTCGATATAGTACTTGAGATACTAGCTAGAGCAATTAGACAACATAAAAAATCAACTCAAGCAAATCAGTAGCCTTCCTATACTCAAAGGATAAGCAGGCTGAGAAAGAAATTATGGAAATGACAACCTTCACAATAGCCACAAACAATATAAAGTATCTTGGTATGACTCTAACCAAACAAGTGAAAGTTTTGTATGACAAGAACTTCAGGTCTCTGAAGAAAGAAATAGAAGAAGACATCAGAAAAAGGGAAAATCTTCCATGCTTGTGAATTGGCAGGATTAATATAGTAAAAATGGCCATCTTGCCAAAAGCAATCTACAGATTCAATGCAATCCCCATTAAAATCCCAACTCAGTTCTTCATAGAGCTGGAAAGAGCAATTCTCAAATTCATCTGGAATAACAAAAAAAAAAAAACAGGATAGCTAAAACTATTATCAACATTAAAAGAACTTCTGGGGAAATCAGTATCCTGGACCTCAAGCAATACTACAGAGCATTAGTGTTAAAAAAAAAACTGCATGTTATTGGTACAATGACAGGGAGTTGGATCAATGGAATAGGACTGAAGACCCAGAAGTGAACCCAAACATCTATGGCCACTTGAACTTTGACAAAGTATCTGAAATCATCCAGCGGAAAAAGATAGCCTTTTCAACAAATGGTGCTGCATCAACTGGAGGTCAGCATACAGAAGAATGAGAATTGATCCACTCTTATCTCCTTGTACTAAGCTCAACTCCAAGTGAATCAAGGAACTCCACATAAAATCAGACACACTGAAACTAATAGAAAAGAAACTGGGGAAGACCCTTGAGGACATTGGCTCAGGGGGAAAGTTCCTGAACAGAACACCAATAGCTTATGCTCTAAGATCAAGAATAGACAAATGGGACCTCATAATATTACAAAGTTTCTGTAAGGCAAAAGATACAGTCAAAAGGACAAATTGACAACCAACAAATTGTGAAAAGATCTTCACCAACCCTACATCTGACAGAGGGCTAAAATCCAATGTATACAATGAACTTAAGAATTCAGACCCCAGAAAACCAAATAACCCTATCAAAAGTGGGGTACAGAGATTAACAAAGACTTTTTGCCTGAAGAACTTCGAATGGCTGAGAAGCACCTTAAGAAATATTTAGCATCATTAGTCATTAGGAAAATGCAAATCAAAACAACCCTGAGATTTCACCTCACACCAGTCAGAATGGCTAAGATTAAAAACTCAAGAGACAGCAGATGCTGGCAAGGATGTGGGAAAAGGGCATATGGTCCCATTTGTCTATTATTTTTCTTAGAGCATAAACTATTGGTGTTCTGTTCAGGAACTTTCCCCCTGAGCCAATGTCCTCAAGGGTCTGAACATCAATGCTCCAAATGCAAGGGTACCCTCATTCGTAAAAGAAACTTTACTAAAGCTCAAAGCACACATTGCACCTAGCACAATAATTGTGGGGGACCTCAACACTCCACTATCCTCAATGGACCAATCAGGAAAACAGAATCTAAATAGGGACACAGTGAAATTTATTGAAGCTTTGGACCAATTTGGAATATATATATATATATATATATATATATATATATATATATATATAAAACATTTCATCCTAAAGTAAAAGAATATACCTTTTCCTCAGCACCTCATGGTACCTTCTCCAAAATCGACCATATAATTGGTCACTAGAGGAAATTTAAAAAAATCATCAGATCCTACTGCAAAAGCCTATACTCAACACAACTGGAGAATCTGGAGGAAATGGACAATTTCCTAGACAGATACCATATACCAAAATTGAATCATCATGTTTTTTAAGATATAGAACTTACTTGATAGGAAACAAAGGCTAAGTCACACATGGCAGAATGATAATTATGAATTCACATGAACATAAGAGTCCAATCAGGAGTTAACATTTTGAGCTAACTTATTTCTATCATAATGTAAATAAATGGATGTCAGGTACTTTCCCTCTATTGAATAATGAAGATGGGGTAGGATGACAAAGACTGGTGATTCAGATATGTCTTATTTTTTTGGTTAACTTTAATGCAGCTTAAAATAATCTGAGGAGAGATTCTTTCAGAATGCAATTGTATTTTTTGTGCATCCTAAGAGGAAATAGATGAAGCACAATAGACCGGTGAAATTATGAGGTTAAAAAATGAGGGCATTGTAGGAATTAGTCTGCTTGAAAGTTATAGCATCTTCCTTCATTACTAACAATGTGTCACATTCCTAGAAACCTACCTCCAGGGGAAATAAGATAAAGGCTCAAGTATAGATCATGTTTGGAACTGACAAAAGAATGTTCAGTAATATTTCTGGAAGCAGAGATAAGCTCAATGTGTAAAAGCTTGAAATAACTCTAAGCTCAGATCTGAGGAAGAAATTCAAGGCAAAATGATCTCTCTCCATCTTTCATTTTTCTTTGGGGACTCATATTTACCTTCTTTTTCTCTACATCAATTAATTTGAAATAGAGGTATGTTTTCCTTTACCAATGTCCCTGGTTCTAATGAATGGTGCATGTAAGACAGTCTTCCATGAAAAACAATCTCACATACTCAAAAATAGCAGAGATTATGAAATAACACTTCTTTCCCTATCAACTCAGCTCTACTTATAAAATATCCTATCTAAAATGAAATCTATCCTGGCTTTTCCCCCTTCTTAGTCTATCCTCAAATCCATGTATAAAGGTTTCATAAAATATTGGGGTATTTTGGGGATTTTTTTTGTTTTGTTAGGTTTTGTTTTCTCTTGCTCTTGGTTTTGAGACACTCATGCTTGGTAGTCTATAATTTCAGTTCTTGGAGGTAAGGCAGAATGATAATAAGTTTGAGGACACTTTGATCTATATTTATAGGAAGACCTCATCTGAAAAAAATAAAAGAAAAAGGCAGGAAGATAATGTGCTTTAGTTTTAGAGTTTTGCTTATCTCATGCTAGTTTCCAAGTACCATCTACAGTACCAGAAAAATGACAAAATTGCCATCTTGTTTTCCAATTATGCATAAAGTTTCATTAAATTGTTGGCTTTTATATCAACATCTTGCTCAGTGTAAATGAGTTGTTACTGCCAACTAATTGGAAGATAAACACCTGAAGGTAAACAAACATACTACATGCTTGAATAAATGAATAAAAATACATTGCAGCCATTTAAAAGAATTTTCAAGATATCTCCGAATGGATAAAGTATGTCAATCACATATATTATATATTCATATATATGACATAGTTAAATGGTTTTAACTCATAAAATATCATCATTAAAATTTGAGATTCAGAGATGTACTAATTACAAATATGGCAAAGAGGGCAGAGTTCAGGAAACACTGTCACACTCTCTGGAATGTACAAGCTTTCTCAAAAGAAAGGAAACTTAAGTAATGCAATAAGTAGATATGCAGCCATCATAAAAGATATGGGCTATACCTAAACATAATAAAAGCAAATTACAGCAAACCAGTAGCCAACATCAAAATAAATGGGGAGAAACTTGAAGTAATCCCACTAAAATCAGGGACTAAACAAGGCTGTCCCCTGTATATATATCTTTTGTTTTTTGGGGTTTTTTGGGTTTTTGTTTTTTTTTGTTTTTTTGTTTTTGTTTTTTGTTTTTTTTCAAGACAGGGTTTCTCTGTGTAGCCCTGCTGTCCTACAACTCACTCTGTAGACCAGGCTGGCCTCGAACTCAGAAATCTGCCTGCCTCTGCCTCCTGAGTGCTGGGATTACAGGCCTGTGCCAACACTGCCCAGCTTATCTGTATATCTTTTAAATATAGTACTTGAAGTTCTAGCTAGAGCAATTCTACAACATAAGGAGGTCAAAGGGATACAAATTGGAAAGGAAGAAATCAACCTAGTACTATTCACAGATGATATGATAGTATAATTTTTTATTTATTTTTTATTTTACTTTTTATTATACTTTTCTTTTTTATTGGATATATTCTATATTTACATTTCATTTCCCCTTTTCTGGTTCCCTGTCCCCCAAAGGTCCCAAATGCCCTTTTTCCTCCCCGTGTTCCCCCATCCACCCTTTCCCACTTCCCTGTTCTTGTATTCCCTTACACTGATGCTTTGAGCCTTTCCAGAACCAGGGTCCACTCCTTTCATCTTGTTGGACATCATTTGGTATGTGGATTGTGTCTTTGGTGTCTCAAGATTCTAGGCTAATATCCACTTATCAGTGAGTGCATACCATGGATATCCTTGTGAGACTGTGTTACCTCACTTAGTACTATGTTCTCCTGCTCCATCCATTTCTCTAAGAATTTCATGAATTCATTGTTTCTAATGGCTGAATAGTACTCCATTGTGTATATATACCACATTTTTTGTATCCATTCTTCCATTGAGGGACATCTGGGTTCTTTCCAGCTTCTGGCTATTATAAATAAGGTTGCTATGAACATAGTGGAGAATGTATCCTTACTGCATGCTGGGGAATCTTCTGGGTATATGCCAAGGAGTGGTATGGCTGGGTCCTCTGGAAGCATCCTGTCCAGTTTTCTGAGGAACTGCCAGACTGATTTCCAGAGTGGTTGTACCAGCTTGCAGTCCCACCAAGCTGGTTGTACTAGCTTGCAATGTAGGAGTGTTCCTCTTTCTCCACATCCTCTCCAACACCTGCTGTTTCCTGAGTTTTTAATCTTAGCCATTCTGACTGGTGTGAGGTGAAATCTCAGGGTTGTTTTGATTTGCGTTTCCCTAATGACTAATGATGTTGAATATTTTTTAAGGTGTTTCTCAGCCATCCGAATTTCTTCAGGTGAAAAGTCTTTGTTTAGCTCTGTACCCCATTTTTTGATAGGGTTATTTGGTTTTCCGGGGTCTAACTTTTTGTGTTCTTTGCATACATTGGATATTAGCCCTCTGTCAGATGTAGGGTTGGTGAAGATCTTTTCACAATTTTTTGGTTGCCGATTTGTCCGTTTGACAGTGGCTTTGGCCTTGCAGAAACTTTGTAATTTTATGAGGTCGCATTTGTCTATTCTTGATCTTAGAGCATAAGCTATTGGTGTTCTGTTCAGGAACTTTCCCCCTGAGCCAATGTCCACAAGGGTCTTCCCCAGTTTTTGTTCTATTAGTTTTAGTGTGTCTGGTTTAATGTGGAGGTACTTGATCCACTTGGAATTGAGCTTAGTACAAGGAGATGAGAGTGGATCAATTCTCATTCTTCTGCATGTTGACCTCCAGTTGAGCCAGCACCATTTGTTGAAAAAGCGATCTTTCCACTGGATGTTTTCAACTCCTTTGTCAAAGATTAATTGGCCATAGATGTATGGGTTCAATTCTGGGTCTTCAATCCTATTCCATTGATCCGACTCCCTGTCACTGTACCAATACAATGCGGTTTTTAACACTATTGCCCTGTAGTATTGTTTGAGGTCCGGGATATTGATTCCCCTAGAAGTTCTTTTACTGTTGATAGTTTTAGCTATCCTGAGTTTTTTTTATTCCAGATGAATTTGAGAATTGTTCTTTCTAACTCTATGAAGAATTGAGTTGGGATTTTGATGGGGATTGCATTGAATCTGTATATTGCTTTTGGCAAGATGGCCATTTTAACTATATTAATCCTGCCAACACACCAGCATGGAAGATTTTTCCATTTTCTAAGGTCTTCTTCCATTTCCTTCTTCAGAGACGTGAAGTTTTTGTCATACAAATCTTTTACTTGTTTGGTTAGAGTCACACCAAGATACTTTATATTGTTTGTGGCTATCGTGAAGGTGTCATTTCCCTAATTTCCTTCTCAGCCTGCTTATCTTTTGAGTATAGGAAGGCTACTGATTTGCTTGAGTTGATTTTATAACCAGCCACTTTGCTGAAGTTGTTTATCAGCTGTAGGAGTTCTCTGGTGGAGTTTTTTGGGTCACTTAATTATACTATCATATCATCTGCGAATAGTGATAGTTTGAATTCTTCCTTTCCAATTTGTATCCCTTTGACTTCCTTATGTTGTCGAATTGCTCTAGCTCGTGCCTCAAGTACTATATTGAAAAGATATGGTGAGAGGGGCAGCCTTGTCTAGTCCCTGATTTTAGTGTTATTGCTTCAAATTTCTCTCCATTTACTTTGATGTCACCTACTGGTCTGCTGTAAATTTCTTTTACTATATTTAGGTATGGGTCTTGAATTCCTGTTCTTTCCAAGACTTTTAGCATGAAAGGATGCTGAATTTTGTCAAATGCTTTTTCAGCATCCAATGAGATGACCATGAGATATTTTTCTTTGAGTTTGTTTATGTAGTAGATTACGTTGATGGATTTCTGTATATTGAACCATCCCTGCATCCCTGGGATGAATCCAACTTGATCATAGTGAATGATGGTTTTGATGTGTTCTTGGATTTGGTTGGCAAGAATTTTATTGAGTATTTTTGCATCGATATTCATAGGGGAGATTGGTCTGAAGTTCTCTTTCTTAGTTGGATCTTTGTGTGGTTTTGGTATCAGGGTAATTGTGGCTTCATAGAATGAGTTGGGTAGTGTTCCTTCTGTTTCTATTTTGTGGAATAATTTGAAGAGTATTGGTATTAGGTCTTCTTTGAAGGTCTGATCGAATTCTGCACTAAAAGTCTGGTCCTGTGCTTTTTTTGGTTGGAAGACTTCCTATGAGCCCTTCTATTTCTTTGGTGGTTATGGGACTGCTTAGACGATCTATTTTTCCTGATTTAATTTTGGTATTGGGTATCTGTCTAGGAAATTGTCCATTTCCTCCAGTTTCTCCAGCTGTGTTGAGTATAGGTTTTTGTAGTAGGATCTGATGATTTTTTGAATTTCCTCAGTTTCTGTTGTTATATATCCCTTTTCATTTCTAATTTTGTTAATTTGAATACTGTCTCTGTGCCCTTTGGTAAGTCTGGCTAAGGTTTTATCTATCTTGTTTATTTTCTCAAAGAACCAGCTCCTGGTTTTGTTGATTCTTTGTATGTTTTTTGTTGTTGTTGTTGTTTCAATTTGATTGATTTCAACCCTGAGTTTGATGATTTCCTGTCTTCTACTCCTCTTGGGTGAAATAGCTTCATTTTTATCCAGACCTTTCAGGTGTGCCGTTTAGTTACTAGTTTATGCTTTCTTCTGTTTCTTTTCGGAGGCACTCAGGGCTATGAGTTTTCCTCTTTGCACTGCTTTCATTGTGTCCCATAGATTTGGGTATGTTGTGCCTTCATTTTTATTAAATTCTAGAAAGTCTTTGATTTCTTTCTTTATTTCTTCCTTGACTAAGATATTATTGAGTAGAATATTGTTCACCCTCAATGTGTATGAGGATTGTCTGTTGTTTTTGTTATTATTGAAGACCACTCTTACTCCATTGTGATCAGATAGGAGGCATGGGATTAGTTCTATCTTCTTATATTTGTTGAGATCTGACTTATGACCAATTATATGGTCGATTTTGGAGAAGGTACCATGAGGTGCTGAGAAAAAGGTATAGTCTTGCTCTAGGATGAAATGTTCTATACATATCTGTTAAATCCAATTGGTCCAAAGTTTCAATGAGTTTCCCTGTGTCCCTGTTTAGTTTCTGTTTTCCAGATCAGTCCATTGAGGATAGTGGAGTGTTGAGGTCCCCCACAATTATTGTGTTAGGTGCAATGTGTGCTTTGAGCTTTAGTAAAGTTTCTTTTACAAATGAGGGTGCCCTTACATTTGGAGCATAGATGTTTAGAATTGTGAGTTCTTCTTGGTGTATTTTTCCTTTGACCAGCAAGAAGTGACCTTCTGTGTCTCTTTTGATGACTTTAGGTTGAAAGTCAAATTTATCTGATATTAGAATGTCTATTCCAGCTTGCTTTCTGAGACCATTTGCTTGTAAAATTGTCTTCCAGCCTTTTACTCTAAGGTAGTGTTTGTCTTTGACCCTGAGGTATTTTTCCTGTATGTAGCAAAATGTAGGGTCCTGTTTCCATATCCAGTCTGTTAGTCTATGTCTTTTTATTGGGGAATTGCGTCCATCGATGTTAAGAGATATTAAGATATAGTGATTATTTCTTCCTGTCATTTTTGATGTTAGGTTTGTTTTTGAGTGGTTATCTTCTTTTGAGTTTGATGGAAGAAGGTTACTATCTTGCTTTTTCTAGGGTGTCGTTTCCCTCCTTGTATTGTAGTTTTCCTCCTATTATCCATTGTAGGGCTGGGTTAGTGGAAAGATATTGTATAAATTTGGTTTTGCCATGGAATATTTTGATTTCTCCATCTATGGTGATTGTTTTACTGGGTATAGTAGTCTTGGCTGACATTTGTGTTCTCTTAGGGTCTACATGAGATCTGCCCAGGATTTTCTAGGTTTATTGTCTCTGATGAGAAGTCTGGTATTATTCTGGTATGTTACTTGGCCTTTTTCTATTACCGCCTTTAATATTCTTTCTTTGTTTAGTACATTTGGGGTTTTGATTATTATGTGATGGGAAGTATTTCTGTTCTGGTCCAGTCTGTTTGGAGTTTTGCACGTTTCTTATAGATTCATGGGAATCTCTCTCTTTAGGTTAGGGAAGTTTTCTTCCATAATTTTGTTGAAGATATTTCAACTTTAAATTTTAGATCTTCACTCTCATCTATCCCTATAATCCTTAGGTTTGGTCTTCTCATTGTGTCCTGGATTTCCTGGATGTTTGGGGTTACAAGCCTTTTGTGTTTTGCATTTTCTTTGACTGTGGAGTCAATGGTTCCTATGGTATCTTCAGCATCTGAGATTCTTACTTCTATCTCTTGTATTCTGTTGTTGATATTTGCATCTACGACCCCTGATTTCTTCCCAAGGTTTTCTATCTCCAAAGTTGTCTCCCTTTGTGATTTCTTAGTTGTTTCTACCTCTGTGTTTAGATCTTGGATGGTTTTGCTCAGTTCCTTCACTTGTTTGTGTTTTCTTGTAATTCCTTAAGAGATTTTTGTGTTTCCTCTTTCATGACTTCTGCCTGTTGATTCAATTTCTCCTGTATATCTTTAAGCGACTTTTTTTCATTTCCTCTTTATTGGTTCTGTCTGTTGATCTATATTCTCCTTGAATTCTTTAAGTAATTTTTGTGTTTGCATTGTAAGGGCTTCTACCCTATTCATGTCCCCCTGCATTTCTTTAAGAGATTTGTTTTTGTCTTTTTTGTGTTCTTCTCGCAGCATCAGGACCAGTGCTTTTAAAGCCAACTCATGTTTTTCTGCTGTGTTGGGGTATCTAGGACTTGCTGTGCTTGGAGTATTGGGTTCAGATGCTGCCATATTGCCTTGATTTCTGTTAGTAATGTTCCTACATTTGCCTTTTGCCATCTGTTTATCTCTGGAGTTAATTGGTCTTGTTGTTACTGATTAGTGTTTGAAGCTCCTGTGAGCCTGGGGTTTGTTCCTTCTGTTGTATAGGGCGTCCGTGCTCCTGAGTTGGAGACCGGAAGTTTTCTGCTACTGGGCTCTGAAATAACCTCCTCAGCTCTGGAGGAGCCTAAATGGTGGCGCTCCCAGTCCTCAGGGCTCTGTCTGTTTAGCTGTCTGTGGTGCCCTGAGGCAAGATGTCGGCCTTCAGCTGTACTCAAAGTACAGACCACCGCGCAAGTTGGTGCCTGCCCAGGTTGTCGCAGAGAATGCCCACCTAGCTCATCTGGCTCTGGGTGCACCACAGAGCTGTCTATGCACAGACCTCCCACTGCCGAGCTGCTCTGGCTCTTGGTGCAGGCAAGTGCCTAACAGGGCAGTCGATGTTAGGCCAAGACTCTGTCCATGCACTTGGCCATAGCTGCCAGCTGCCTGCAGTGCCCCAAGGCAAGATGGCGCCCTCTTCTGCAAGCCAATAGAGCTAAACCCCAGTGGTCTGTGAGACCCAAGTTGTCTGTGCACAGACCTCCTGCCACCGAGCTGCTCTGGCTCTGAGTGCCAGCAAGAGCCTGACAGCATAGTCAATGTTAGCTTTAGACTCTGTCCTTGCACCTGGCTACAGCTGCCAGCCGCCCACAGTCCAGAGTGTTTTTTAAATTTTACAGACTACAAAGTGCATTTGAAAAATATTTCCAGAGTTTTGGTTGATCACAAAAGTTCCCAAGAGTGCTCTTTGAAAATGTGGAGTTCCTGGCCCCACCTCTGATCTCCCTAATGGGACTCTAGCCTCCTCTTCAGGGGAGGTGTGGAGGCATATGAACAGATAGTATACTTAAGAGACCCAAAATCCTCCACCAGAGAACTCCTACAGCTGATAAACAACTTCAGCAAAGTGGCTGGTTATAAAATCAACTCAAGCAAATCAGTAGCTTTCCTATACTCAAAGGATAAGCAGGCTGAGAAAGAAATTAGAGAAATGACACCTTTCACAATAGCCACAAACAATATAAAGTATCTTGGTGTGACTCTAACCAAATAAGTGAAAGATCTGTATGAAAAGAACTTTAGGTCCATGAAGAAGGTAAGTGAAGAAGACCTCAGAATATGGAAAATTTTTCCATGCTCATGGATTGGCAGGATTAATATAGTTAAAATGGCCATCTTGCCAAAAGCAATCTACAGATTCAATGCAATCCCCATCAAAATCCCAACTCAGTTTGTTATAGAGTTAGAAAGAGCAATTCTCAAATTCATCTGGAATAACAAAAAATCCAGGATAGCTAAAACTATTATGAACATTAAAAGAACTTCTGGGGGAATCAATATCCCGGACCTCAAGCAGTACTACAAAGCAATAGTGTTAAAAACTGCATGGTATTGGTACATTTACAGGCAGGTAGACCAATGGAATAGAATTGAAGACCCAGAAATGTACCCACACACCTATGGTCACTTGATCTTTGATAAAGGTGCTAAAACCATCCAGTGGAAAAAAAGATAGCCTTTTCAACAAATGGTGCTGGTTCAACTGGAGGTCAACATGCAGAAGAATGTGAATTGATCCACTCATCTCTTTGCACTAAGATCAACTCCAAGTGGATCAAGGACCTTCACATGAAACAAGACACTGAAACTAATAGAAAAGAAACAGGGAAGACCCTTGAGGACATGGGCACAGGGGAATAGTTCCTGAACTGAACACCAATAGGTTATGCTCTAAGCTCAAGAATTGACAAATAGGACCTCATAAAATCACAAGGTTCCTGTAAGGCAAAGGACTCTATCAAAAGGACAAAAGGACCACCAACAAATTGCTAAAAGATCTGCATCAACCCTACATCCGAGAGAGGGCTAATATCCAATATATTTAAAGAACTTAAGAAGGTAGATTCCTGAGAGCCAAATAACCCTATTAAAAATGGGGTACAGAGCTAAGCAAAGAATTTTCACCTGAAGAATATCTAATGACTGAGAAGCACCTTAAGAAATGTTTAGCATCATTAGTCATTAGGGAAATGCAAATCAAACAACCCTGAGATTTCACCTCACACCAGTCAGAATGGCTAAGATCAAAACTCAGGAGACAGCAGGTGTTGGCAAGGATGTGGAGAAAGAGGAACACTCCTACACTGCTGGTGGGAATGCAAGCTGGTACAACTACTCTGGAAATCATTCTAGAGGTTCCTCAGAAATCTGGGCATGACACTTCCAGAAGACCCTGCTATACAACTACTGGTCATATGCCCAGAGGATTCACCAGCATGCAATAAAGACACATGCTCCACTATGTTCATAGCAGCCTTATTTAAAATAGCCAGAAGCTGGAAAGAACCCAGATGTCCCTCAATGGAGGAATGGATACAGAAAATGTGGTATATCTACCCTATGGAATACTACTCAGCAATTAAAACAATGAATTCATGAATTCTTAGGCAAATGATTGGAACTGGAAAATATCATACTAAGAGAGGTAACTCATTCACAAAAGAACACACATGGAATGCAGTCACCAATAAGTGGATATTAGCCCAGAATCTCTGAATACCCAAGATACAACTCACATACCAAATCATTCCCAAGAAGAAGGAGGAGAGGGCCCTGGTTCTGGAAATGCTTGATGCAGCATTGTAGGGGATTACCAGGACAGAAAAGTGGGAGGGGGTTGAATGGGGAAATGTGGAGGGAAGAGGGCCTATGGGACTTATGGGGAGGGGGAACTGGGAAAGGGAAAATTATTTGGAACATAAACAAAGAATATAGAAATTTTTTTTTAAAAAAAGTAAAAAGATATGGGCTTCAAAGTCAGTACATATGCTAATAATCACTAAATTTTTTTCCTTACACTTCTCAGATTCAGGTTGAATGGAGGCAATAGATCATCAGGTATACACTTTAGAGTTGGTTCACTTTTTAGATAACAATCTTGGGTATCTACTTATGCTTTCTCTTTTACATTTGCATGTGTCATTTCTAACACTATTATAAGTTCTTATATAATTTAAGCCTATCAGAATAAGTTAGAAGGAACTGAGATGTTAAGAAATCAGCTTTATTTCTCTGTGTAAATGTTCTGAAACATACACATGTTATAAAGGTGAGGTAAAATTTTTTCTCACTTCATCATTTTTTTTGAAATCTAACTCACCCACAAACACATGCATAGTGATTTTTTGTTCCTACCATCTATGCCTGCTCAATTCTGCAAGTTAGACATCAGCAAACTATCTGAATGTTTTGCAGTAACTTTAAACATTTATATAAATTTCAGACAAGGTTTGTGTTCACCAATAGCTTATGCTCTAAGATTAAGAATTGACAAGTGGGACCTCATAAAAATTACAAAGTTTCTGTAACGCAAAGGACACTGTCAATCTGACCAAATGGCAACCAACTATTTGGGAAAAGATCTTCACCAACCCTACATCCAAAAGAGGACTAATATCCAATATATACAAACAACTCAAGAAGTTAGACTCCAAAGAGCCAAATAACCTGACTAAAAAATGGGGTAAAAAGCTCATTAAATAATTTTCACCTGAAGAACTTTGAATGGCTGAGAAGTACCTTAAGAAATGTTTAGTGTCATTAGTCACTAGGGAAATGCAAATCAAAACAACCCTGAGATTTCACCTCATACCAGTCAGAATGGCTAAGATTAAAAACTCATGAGACAGCAGGTGTTAGCAAGGATGTAGAGAAAGAGGAACACTCCTACACTGCTGGCAGGAATGCAAGTTGATACAACCACTCTGGAAATCAGTCTGACGGTTCCTCAGAAAACTGGGCATGACAGTTCTGGAGGACCCTGCTATACCACTCCTGGGCATATACTCAGAGGACTCCCTGGCATGCAATAAGGATACATGCTCCACTATGTTCATAGCATCCTTATTTATAGTAGCCAGAAGCTGGAAAGAACCCAGATGTTCCTCAATGTAGGAATGAATACAGAAAATGTGGTATATTTACACAATGGAATACTACTCAGCAATTAAAAACAATGAATTCATGAATTTCTTAGGCAAATGGTTGGATCTTGAAAATATCATCCTAAATGAGGTAACCCAATCACAAAAGAACACACATGAAATTCAGTCACTAATAAGTGGATATTAGCCCAGAAGCTCTAAATACCCAAGATACAATTCATATATCAAAGGATTCCAAGGAAGAAGGAAGGGGAGGGCCCTGGTCCTGGAGAGGCTTTATGCAGCATTTTAGGGAATTACAAAGACAGAGAAGTAGGAGGCCGTTGATTGGAGAAAGGGCAGAGGAAAGAGGGCTTATGGGATTTATGGGGATGGGGGAACTGGGAAAGGGAAAATCATTTGGAATGTAAAGAAAGATTATAGAAAATTAAAAAAAAAACAAAAAAATGATTAAATTCTAAAAAAAATCAATAGTATATTGTATTCATGAAAAGTTGTTCAGAATTTTAAAAGATACTTCCTAGAAAGTGAACTGAAAATAATTATGGAGAGGTATTACCTGATTCTCTATGACCTTTATGTTCAAACTAAAAGAAAGTAAATATGTCCTAAGACTTATCACATATCTTCAAACAGATACAAAGTCTGGAACTCATTCTTCCTAATACTCTATAGCATTTATTATGTTAGATAACTGTCTATTTATCCAAAGTATCAGCTCAAACTTGAAATTTCTCAAAGGAAATTTTATCTTTTAAATTTTTTCTGTCCCCTAAAGCACTCTAGTGCTCAATTCACAATTGCTAAATTTTTTTTAATTCTTTTCTCTGAATTTGAACTCCTAGTAGCTGTGTCAGCATTCATAAGACCTATCCAAACTCAATCCAGACAAAATCTAGCCCAGAGTGGGAACATGAGAAAGAAGCCTCATCCCTGTGGAAGAAGCCAATTTTTATTTAAAGATATGGTCCCTTGTAGTAGTAACATACTTTAATACATGGTCACATGCCCAAGAATACATAGGCAACACAAGATGGACCGCATGAGCTAAATTAAAAAGAATAAAAAAAAAAAGACACATGAGTTGGGTAGTCATGGAATGGACAGGGTAGACCTGACAGGGGGTGGTGGAAGGAGTGGATATGCTCAAAATGCAATGAATGAACTTTTAGAGTGGAATATTTTAAAAAATTTGTCTGTGTTCTCATAGCTATATTAAACTTTCATGGACCACAACTAAAGAAAATGTCAGTATATTGAAGTTAGTATTATGCTCTTCAAAAATATGTGGATTATGCTTCCTTCTGCACATAATAGTTTTATTTCAAGAAAATGCTTGTCTGTGTGCTATTAAGCTCTGAAGCCCCAAGCTAACTTCTTGGAATGTCTTTCAAATGCATGAGCTCTAAAGCAGGAAATTAATTCCATCTCACCTTCTTATGAGCAGAAAATATAAATCTATCACTTACAAATGATAATGATCAATTTCATAAAATCTAGTCAAATCTCAGGCAAACTCAGGACTAATAAGAGGATCATGCAATGTTATTGGATACATCAACTTTAGAAAACAATAACACTGCACTGTATCAAGGTCAATTAGAAAAGTATATTCACACATTAAGATGTAGTAATTAGAAATCCAAATTTAATATAAATGTCTAGTAATAATTACTTTCATTACAACTATGCAAGACCACTACATAAAAACTATTAATGAAACAGCATAAAAGAAAACTTGAATATGTGAAAAGCATTCCCTATTCTTAATAGGCTGACTTATTATTGCAAACATCTTTTATGCAAATTATCCTATATATTTAAAGTAATTTTAATAAATATTTCAGCTGGAATCCAGAAATTTACACTTGTACAAGTAACTTAGTCACCTTTAAAAAGAAGAATTTAAAATAATTTGTTCTACTAGATATTAAGGACTTTTAAACATTAAATAAAAAGGACAGAATAGTTTTTTTATTGGATATATTCTATATTTATAATTCATTTCCCTTTTTCTGGTTCCCCACCCCCAAAGGTCCCACATGCCCTTTTCCCTCCCCCTGCTCCCTCATCCACCCCCTCCCACCTCACTGTTCTTGTACTCCCCCACAACGATGTTTTGGTCCATTCTAGCACCAGTGTCCACTCCTTTCTTCTTGTGAGACATCACTTGATATGTGATTTATGTCTTTGGTGTTCCAAGCTTCTAGGCTAATATCCACTTATCAGTGACTGTATACCATGGGTATTCTTTTGAGACTGGGTCACCTCACTTAGTATGACGTTCTCCAGCTCCATCCATTTCTCTAAGAATTTCATGAATTCATTGTTTCTAATGGCTGAATAGTACTCCATTGTGTATATATACCACATTTTTTGTATCCATTCCTCTGTTGAGGGACATCTGGGTTCTTTCCAGCTTCTGGCTATTATATATAAGGCTGCTATGAACATAGTGGAGCATGTATCCTTATTGCATGCTGGGGAATCTTCTGGGTATATTCCCAGGACTGGTATGGCTGGGTCCTCCGGAAGTATTACGTCCAGTTTTCTGAGGAACCGCCATACTGATTTCCTGAGTGGTTGTACCAGCTTGCATTCCCACCAGCAGTGGAGGAGTGTTCCTCTTTCTCCACATCCTTGCCAACACCTGATGTCTTCTGAGTTTTTAATCTTAGCCATTCTGACTGGTGTGAGGTGAAATCTCAGGGTTGTTTTAATTTACATTTCCCTAATGACTAATGATGTTGAACATTTTTAAGGTGTTTCTCAGCCATCCGAATTTCTTCAGGTGAAAAGTCTCTGTCCAGGTACCAACAGAATAGTTTTTTATGCACAGATGAACAAATAAACCATTGAAGCAGAAAAGTGAGTCATAATAGGTACAGTATGATGGCATGACATAAAAATCAAGAACAAAGGATATGTATCTGGAAAAAATGGAGAAAAAAAAGCCTGGTTTTCTGTACATCAACTGACAAAAATTGTACTTCAAATAAATCAAAGATTTAAAATGCAACAAGTAAAACTTGAACATGGGCTAGGGAGATAGCTAAATAGGTAAATTGCTTTAAATAGTGTCACCACCTGGGCTCAATATCTAAAACCCATATAAAAAGGCCAGATATGATGGTATGTACTTGTAATCCCAGCAATGTCAAGTTAATGGCAAATTCATCTCCAATTTTGGCTGGACAGCCATCTTTTCTGTAAGGACTATTCTTAGTTGTCAACTTGACTGCATCTGGAATTAAGCAGAACTCAAAAATGGAAGCCACACCTGTGTAGGACTTTTTGCTTAATCTGAAGTGGGAAGATCTTCTTCTAATCTGGATCTTTGAGGTAAGAATGCACACCATTAATGCAAACCTTTCATACAAATCTAGTCTGGTGTGCCCTCCCTCAGAGCTGATGAGCAGACCTTGGTGTTTTGTTACAGTAGCATCTTGTATGAAGCTTTTGGACCTAGGTGATGTCTATTGTTCTCCAAGGATCTGCACTTTCCTGAGAGGAGCCAGCCACCTGCTAAGCAGCCAAACCAGTTTGGTGAAAAGTTCTCAGCCTTTTGGAGGAAGGGTTTCTCCCACCTTTAAATTTGAAGCTACCCATTAAACATTGAGCCTTGATCAGAAAGACCTTGTCTTGGCCTATTATTTCTCTAGTCCGCCTCTTCTTTTTCAGGCCCAGCTCTTTTTCTGGGTGACCTTGTTTCCTGTACCCTTAGGTGGTTATAGTCTGGGTCACAACTACTACTAGAAACTTATATAAGAAGATGGCAGAAACAAGCCTTTACTCTTTGACTGCATGTTTTTGCCTCACTAGCAAGTCCATTCCTTTAATGTCATTAGAGCCTATTTCTTTGGGATTCCATTGTCTAGTGATCAACTGAAACATCTAGCTTTATGGAATAAGCAACTGAATGGAGAGGAGACTGAGTGCTAGGCTCTAAGTGGCATCCAGAGCAAGAGGAAGCTCTCACAAAAAGGAACCTAGCATGACAGCATTCTGAATGACCCAATAAGCAGTGGAAAGAGTCAGATGAAGATATTTGCACTCAACCAATGGACAGAAGCAGCTGGCCCCTGCTGTTGAATGGGAAAGGCTGAATGAAACTGAGTGGGACCCTGTAAGAGGACCAGCAGTCTCAATTAATGGGACCCCCTGGGATCTCTCAAACATTGGACCACCAAACAGGCAGCATACACCAGCTGATATGAGGCCCCTAGCACACATACAGTAGAGGACTACTGGGTCTGCGTTCATTCAGAGATGATGCACCTAACCCTTAAGAGACTGGAGAGCCCAGGGAGTTTAGAGGTCAGGTGGGGTGGGGGGTAGAGACATCCACGTGGAGACAGGGAGAGGGGAGGAGGTATGGCATGTGGAACAATCTGAGGATGGACAGGGGATAGCCAAGTGGGGAATAAAATATGGAGAGTATAAAATAATTAATAAAAAATATTTATTTTAAAAAACACTCAAGTGACTGGAGGCCCCAGGGAGTTTAGATGTCTGGTGGAGGGTGGGGGAGGGGGACATCCTTGTGGAGACAGGAGGGCAAGGAGGAGGTATGGGTAGCGGAACAGTCAGAGGGTGGACTGAGGGGGGAATAAAATCTGGAGTTTACAAGAGAAAGAAAGAGAGAGAGAGGGGGAGGGAGGGAGGAAGGAAGGAAGGAAGGAAGGAAGGAAGGAAGGAAGGAAGGAAGGAAGGAAAGGTACTTTAAGAGCTTGAATACTGAGGAGACATTTTTGGTGAACCAAAATTCACACAGGTAGACACAGTTCCCCCTAAGGGAAAAGTTGCTCAAAGCTATATAGAAAATGGCAAGTGAGTGAAGTGGGTGCTATACAGAATTAATTCTTATATGGTCACTATGTACTAAAATGACATGTAAGGGTTGATTGCATTTGGATATTTGATTTTCTATGTTGTTATGAGAAACAAGTGATAATACACCAGAAATTTCCCCTTAATGTATTTGGTGGTCCTAAATCAGAGCTTTTCTTCTATAGTTATGATAAAAATTTTAATTAATTTTTTTGTCTCCTGAAAGTTTCAGAGACCCAATTCCACCCCAACATCTGCCCACTGTGATTTCTATTCTCTCTCCCCTCCTCAGTAATAAACTTTCCTAAGCAATTTGACTGATGTCTAACTGATAGTGATGAATAGAATCTGACTTAAGTAAGGAAATCTATACTGTCTTTTTTTCCCCATTACTCTCAACTCATTATGTCCCCATAGTGGGAAAGCAGTCTTTGTTTCTGTCTTTATGTTTCTTTATCATTTATGTCATTGTTCCTCCACCACAATATTCTCATTTCTGTCATAGTTTATACTCTCATCTCTGGTCACACTTCAGTGTGTCACATGGATGACACCAAACTGAAGTGGCTTAGTTTATAGACCATGAAATTTTGATGACAGTTAAGTTAATTTTGCATGAAGATCAAGGAGCCAAAGCTCCACAAGTCATTCATAAAAATCAGCTTTGTAAGCAGTAGATTAGAGTTGAGTTTAACTGGGCCTAGCACTTTGCTTAAGATTATTTCAAATTGATTTTTTCACAGCATACCACCTGTTTATAACAGTGTTATTCCTTCCAAAAGCTTCATACTTAAAATGGCAACTTTTGTACGATTTATTCATTTATTCAGTCATTGTAAATACAATATGGCTACTTAAAATGAGTTTATTACTAACTAGATTATGAATCAGGTGAGAATCTTGTTTTTTCTCACAATTATCACATTTTGTTTTCTAAACACAATCTCATCAATTTCTGAAAGTCTAACAGAATAAGGTAGTAGTTCCAGCATAGTTGTTATTGAGATATAGACAAATTCATAATCATTTATTCATTCATCCATTTATTCACAAAATTGTGGAGATACAATAGTTAATGAATGAAATTCTGAGCCCTCACAGAATCAGTTAGTCCCAAGAACAAAACATTTTATTACATATGTCCTGCTGCATAAAAATTGCTCCCAGATATACTAGCTTAAACAAAACAAGCAAACAGAGAGCCAAATCAGGCACTGCCATGCAGTATTTAAGGATGAGGAATTCAGGAATACATCAGCTACCTGGTTCTGACTCAAGAGCACTAGGGGAATCAAGATATCAGACAAGACTAAGGTCAATTCTGAATTGCCTGGAGTAACCCTGTTTATGCCCATGGTTTCCATGTCTACCTATAATTAGCATTATTATTATTTTCAAAGGTGTTCTGGATTATACATTACATGCATAACTGAACTATTTAAGAAAGCATATCTCTAACAGGTCATTTCCAATATGAAGCCCACCTAGCTTTTCCATTCCATATTCTATAGCTTGTCATAGCCTCCAATCCTAATACTCTACAGAGTACTTTTCTATCCGTGGTTCTATGTTCTCAGTTCAATAATTCTGATATTATCCTAATAATTTCCTAATAATTTCTCTCTTGTCTCATTTATCTCAAATCAAGTTATCTTGTTATAACCAGATAACCCCAAAACAAGTATATATTTGATACAATGAAAAGGAGAATCAGAGTGCTGAAAATAAGAACAACAAAAGTACTTAGGAAGCACTACTATAGTCCATAATAAATGATGTTGCCTATTAGGACATACTTTACAAAGAAGGGACATGTAATACTTCAATGAACAGAAGAATGAAAACACATAGGACATAATGGTGAGTTTGGAGGAGATACAAATATTACGGATGATTCCTGGAATTCTAGGTTATCCAAGGTCTGTGTGATGAGTCTCTTAACTGAAACTGGTAACATCAGAAGAGCAGTCTCCACTAAATACAGTGTAAACTACAAATTGCTTTTGGTAGGGTGCTTAATTTGTTTCACTGGTCTACATATCTGGCTTATTTCCAGTATCATATTGTTTTTATTGCCACAAATATATAAAATATCTTGAAATATGAAATGGCAATCCCTTCAGTATCATTCTTTTTGTTGTGGGTCACTTTGTATATTTGGAGTCATTTCTGGTTCAATATGACATTTTTTCTACTTATATAAAGAATATAGTGGTCTAGTTTCCATAGTATCAGAAAGTACTGTGCTCCCTGGCAAAGGAAAAAAGAATTAATGGTCCTACTAAGTTTTGATGCATCTGAACCAGAGCAAACATCAACCTGTCAGGATATCCATAAGATACAGTAAGTGAGACTCACATAGTTGTCTAATTGGATTTATGACATATTCAACAAGAGGAAACCTATAACTGATACTGGAAATATATAGTCAGTCTCCTGAGAACAGTGAGTTTATGGATCTTAGAAGTGACTACTACTGCCACATTGCTAGACCAATATAATTCCTACCTACATTCTAAATCGTATCCTTCTACCTGCTGATAAATGTAGCTATTATCCCTTCATTAAAGAAACTTCTCTCTTAGAAAATGGCAACCATAACAAAACAATCAAACAAAACAAAACAAAAAACTGAACACAGTGCAGATGTCAAAGAACTGTATGAATTCCAGCCCCAATCTATATGTCTGTATCACAGCTCCTGAATATATGATTCAAGAAACACTGTGGAAGAGGAGGCAGAAATATTTAAAGACAGAATATCAGGAAGTATGCTGTGAAGCAATCCATCACAGAAAAATATGAACAATGACACTATTAATAGACATACTAACAGCAAAGAGGAAAAATATAACAGGGTCATACTCCTGGACAAGGAACTATATCAAGTGATTGCTGAGAGAGAGAGAGAGAGAGAGAGAGAGAGAGAGACAGAGACAGAGACAGAGACAGAGACAGAGAGACAGAGAGAGAGAGAGACAGAGAGAGACAGAGACACAGAGACAGAGAGACAGAGAGGAGAGACAGGTATCAACTCCCTAACTGGCTTCAGACATACAAGTGGTTAGCCATGAAACCAAGTACACATCACCACCAATGACACACTTGGAAGCTTTTATTTGCATTTTTGTGCATACACATAAATACATGTATATGTAAAAATAATAATAAAGGAAGAAGAGTTTGAGTGTGGGAGAGAGCATGGAAGGTGTTGAGGGAAGAACTTGAGAGGGGCAGGAGGTAGAATAGGGAATGGGTAAAGTGATGTAACTATTTTTAATTAAAATGTATAAGTTTGTTGAAAATGGAAAGTTAAGAAGGGACATACATTTACAAAGGGATTTCTTTAAAGCCAAATGTCTAGACTCTTCATGATTCCATTGGTTTTTCAATAAGAACAGCAATCTTTCATATGACTACAGGAAAAGCTAATCAGTTCAAACATATGTGATTATAACAAAGAATATGAAGTTCATCTCTTGAACTTGAAGTAGATTTCATTCTATTTCAAAATTATGACCAATGAGTCAGCCATTTTAAAATTAGATAGACTGGATAATAACAGTATTGAACTAAATGGCCTAAATCCAAGAAACTCTAAAAAATAATCTATATACTCTCCAAGCCAGTATCGTTGATAATACAGAAAATGGAAGTAAAATGAAGTTCTCATTTGCATACAAGGTAGTCATTTTACATTGTCAGCAAAATGATAATAGGATATATATTCAGTACAAAGTCTCATTATAAAAAGAAAGAAAAATAAAACTTATGAAAATATAGTTTCTATATAAATGTGAAGAGACTATATATATTTTTTCTGTATAAATGTGAAGAGACAGAGTAGGAAATTTCTCTTTCTATTACAATAAGTATAGTTTCTAAGTAAAACTTAAAATATGTATTTAGATAAAACTTAAAAGGATGTGTACAAATAAGAATATAAAAGATACTTTTGGGGAATTATGAGTAATTATTCTCTATTTTGTATAATCTTTAAATACTACTACATTGTATAACAAAGAATGACAATGTTGTTTGGGAGCAATGTTTTTGTGTATCATAGTATTTTCTTATTGACAAGAGAAGAAATTCTATCATTCCACTATCTTTTGAAATTTTATTTTCAATTTAATTAAGGAGAGAGAGAGAGAGAGAGAGAGAGAGAGAGAGAGAGAGAGAGAGATCCTACAATAGTCTAATGCCAAGTAATTGTCAGTTCTGCATTTGTGGGAAATGCACTGAGTAAAGGCCAATGATGAATTAGTCTAATCCAGAAACTAATGACATTACTGAGGGAACTACCATCTTACTTCCCACATGCAGTGTGTGCCAGAGATGGAAATGTAAAGAGACAGAGTAGGGAATTTCTACTTCTATTACCAAAAGTATCAAGTATTGATAATAGTTTAAAATCATAGATTTAGATTTTGCTAGCTTTCAGTATCAAGGTGACCTAAGAATATTAAAGTTTCAATACTAAAAATCATTCAAATTGATGAATGGAAGTTTGACATGCTGGGTTCTTTGTGGGAAAACAGGAAATAATATAGGTCACAATTTTTGTTTGGTCTGGAGGGGGCTGGATTTAAGACAGGGTCGCTCTGTGTATCCCTGGCTGTCCTGGAACTTACTCTGTAGATCAGGCTAGCCTTAAACTCAGAAATCTTCCTGCTGGGATTTAAGTTGTGTACCACCACTGCCCCGCAAATCCCACCACTGCCTGGCCATAATTTTTAAAATGTAAAATTTACAGCTCACATGTACTTCATATGATATAATGTACACAACTATATACAGGGCACATCAACATAACTAAATGTATTAATCCCCATACTTAATATTTTATTTGCAAAGACAGATATAATTCTAATTTGGAACCTACTAACTTCTATTTCATAAAATTGAGGAATAAATTTTACAGAGACTACTTTATATTAAATGTCCAAAATATACTCTTTGATTTTTTCACATGATTGTTGACTGGCACATTTAAAGAACTAAGGCAAGCATTAATTTTCATACTTTAAAAGAGAAAAATAATTTAATTAATTGTCATCTGGCTACAATCTGTCATAACCCAAACTCAAACTCAGGAATTACAAGATCATTGTTTCTACTTCTACATGAGACTAAGCTGGAAGAGCATTATCATTGTAAGATTCCAGGTATGCTCAAGTACAAAGAGAAAAAGTTGAGGTGTCCTACCCAAAGATGTGTGATAAACAGAATAAAACATCTGAGCTTCCATATCTTCATCAGAAAATAAAATGAAATCTTCATTTCCAGCTCATAGGAAAAGATAAACAAGATAAAACTTGATTTTAGAAAATGGAGGCTCATTAGTCTTTCCATTTTCAGCTTACTGCTTTTAGAAACTTTTATCCTCCTAACTTGAATTATTTCCATCACCTAGGTTGTTAGTACATATGTAGTCTCATAAATTTTGCAATGTGCTAGTATTCCCCAGATCAATTTCTTTAACAGGATGAATGTATTATGTAGCATTATGTTTATAATATTTAAAATTATGGAGAAGCATGGGAATTTGTGTGACTTCAGAGATTTTAATACATTGGGCATTGACCTTTCCTAATGACAAAGAATGTGACTGCTACATTTAGAATTTATAGAGACCCATGTAGATACTATGCACATCTCACACACATATCTACCTTCTAATGCATAATTTCATCAAGACTCCTAGTTGTATCTTATATCTCCCAAAAATTATTGTGTTTCCAAAGTCCTCGGGGCATATGTCTGGCAATCCATTTTAAACCAATAATGTTTTCAAACTTGGTTCATTCAGTTTTCTACCTGTTCGGTACAGGATTAAGGACCCCAAGCATATAATTCCTTTACATAAAGAGTGCCAGTCTTTTTATTAATTGAATAATTTTAACTTTTATGAGAACTTCATGCATGAATATCATATCTATATTACTTCTTCTCCTTCCTCTCCACCCTCCAACTCCTCTTGTATACCCTAAATCAATCTCTGAATTGTTTTGTTTTATATATATATATATATATATATATATATATATATACACATACATACACATACATACACACACATATATGTGCATATATGCATGTACAATATGTACATATATATAAATACACATGCACATATATACATGTATATGTGTGTGTGAGAGAGAGGAGAGACAGAGAGAGAGACAGAGAGAGACAGAGAGACAGAGACAGAGACAGAAAGATGCTTCTAAGAGGACTGAGACTCTCAGACCATTTTCTTTATTACGTTGGAAGTAGTTTCAGATCAAGTTTTTCTCATCTATATTCATTTTCATTATTGCCATGCTTGGACATTCAACCAGTGGAAGTCAATACATAAAACACAGCAGACTGTGGAGAATCAAGGGAACACTCAGCCAAAATTACTGTATGGAATTTCACTGAAGCTTACCTTAGAGTTGAACGTATCCATGTGTGAATGAACAAATAGATTTCTTCAACATATATCTCAAGAGAAATCAGATTTCCTGTGACATATTTTCCATTCATCCCAAATGATATAGGGACTAAAGCAATGTTGGCTCCACATTCCTCATGTATTGAGAAGACAGTTTTATTAAATCAAGGTTATCTGTTCCATCCGTTACTCTCTATAAGTAAAAAATAAACAGAGAAAAGGCATGTTATTGAGTGTACTATTTTACAGCTGACAACAAAATCTAGACCAAAATATTCTTGATTCTTCTATCTTGAGAATTTTCTCCCCTGGCTCACATTTTTCCCAGTTAGGGCATCTATGAAATAGAGATACATTCTATAAAACTGTCATCTTAGTTTTGCAATAATTTGAATTCACAATTACTCTTCCATCTAAGAAGAATAATCCATTTCATAAAAGTAATTATTAACTAGATAAAGTGCTTTCATTTTCAGAATCCATAATTGAAACTGGCTGGACAATAATTAATGTTTTCTAGTGTGAGTATTTTAAAGGTGTGTCTCCAATCACATCTGAAAGCAACTTTGTAGAACTATATTTCAGGATCTCAATATCAAATAGTTGGTATAGACCCAGGAGTACCCATCACCTTTCATAGAGGTCTCTCCAGAAATATGCTTTGTCATACTGCAGCAAACTTACTGGAGCTTCTCTGTTCACCATACCTACAATTCCCTGAGACCTTGCCTTTCAGGTTAGAGAGGATTACCTTAGGTCTTCCCTGTAGTCCCTCTCAGCCTTTTGTCCAAGCCCATCTATTTTCCTCTGCCATTTGCTGATCTGAAGAAGCACTCTTTATCTTTAACAGGTAACACAACACTTTCCTAAGATTCAGTGAAGGCAACAAAAAAACAACGAAAGAAACATCCACTGAAGAAAGACAACATAAGACATCAACACCTAGAACTGTCTAAGTCATCATAATTCCAGGTACTTAGACACCAGCACAAAATACAAACATTAACATGACACTAGGTCTCTAGAAGAACCAATTATAGAGGTCCCTGAGAAATGCAATAAAGATGAAGAGCAAGAAAATTACTTCCAAATAGTAATTATGAATATGTTCAAGGACCTTAAAGAGGAGATGAGTAAATCCCTTAATGAAGATCGTGAAAACACACATAGTAAAATGAGATAATGAAAACAATTCATGATATGAAAGTAGAATTTAATAAAGAGACAGAACCACTAAAAAAACCCAAACTGTAGGCTGGGCTGTGTTGGAGCACACCTTTAATGTCAACACTTGGGAGGCAGAGGCAGGTGGATCTCTGAGTTCGAGGCCAGCCTGGTCTACAAAGTGAGTTCCAAGACAGCCAAAGCTACACAGAGAAATCTTGTCTCAAAAAACCAAAATAAAGAGCAGTAGCAGCGGGCCTCCATAATGCAACCAGGACACAGCTGGAGAGGCTCAGTTAGACATTCCTTCTGGGGCTACCATCGCACGGGTGGCAGCCAGCTCATGATCCCTTAGAGCAGCAGTCACGCATATTCACCAGTAGAGAAACAACAGGTGAGCCCAGCCTCACGGGAGATTCAAACACCAGCCAGTGAAAACAAGGCCAACTAACACCAGAAATAACCAGATGGCAAAAGGAAAACGAAGGAACTTTACTAACAGAAATCAAGGCAACATGACAGCATCTGAACCCAGTTCGCCAACAACAGGAAGCCCTGGATAAACCAAAACACCAGAAAAACAAGACTTGGATATAAAATCACTAGTCAGGATGCTGGTAGCTGAACACATAGAAAAATCTCGTAAAGAAATAGAGGAGAAAATGGATCAAAAGTTAGAAGCCTTTACAAGGCAAATACAAAAATCATTTCAAGAAATTCAGGAGAAGATGGATCAAACAGAAGAAGACAATAAGGAAGAAAGACAAAAATCACTTAAAGAAATACAGAAGAACTTGGGCCAACAAGTAGAAGCTATGAAAGAGAAAACACAAAAATCTATTAAAGAAATACATGAAAACACAATCAAGCAAGCGAAAGATCTGAGCACATGCATCCAGATACTAAAAACAGAAGTAGAAACAACTAAGAAATCACAGAGGGAGACAACATTGGAGATAGAAAACCTTGGGAAGAAATCAGGGGCCATAGATGCAAATATCAACAATAGAATACAAGAGATAGAAGACAGAATATCAGAAGCTGAAGTACCATAGGAACCATTGATTCAACAGTCAAAGAAAATACTAAATGCAAAAAGGTTATAACCCAAAACATCCAGGAAATCGAGGACACAATGAGAAGACCAAACCTAAGGATTATAGGTATAGACGAGAGTGAAGATTTACAAGTTAAAGGGCCAACAAATAGCGTCTATAAAATTATGGAAGAAAACTTCCCCAACCTAAGGAGAGAGATGCCCATGAATATACAGGAAGCCTATAGAACCCCAAACAGACTGGACAAGAACAGAAAATACATCCCGTCACATAATAATCAAAACTCCAAATGTACTAAACAAAGAAAGAATATTAAAGGCAGCAAGAGAAAAAGGCCAAGTAACATATAAAGGAAGACCTATCAGAATAACACCAGACTTCTCACCTGACATCATGAAAGCTAGAAGATCCTGGGCAGATATCATGCAAACTCTAAGAGAACACAAACTTCAGCCATGACTACTTTACCCAGCAAAACTCTCAATCGCCATAGATGGAGACATCAAGGTATTCCATGACAAAACCAAATTTGCACGAAATCTTTCCACAAATCCAGCCCTACAAAGGATAATAGGGGAAAAACACCAAGACAAGGACAGAAACTACACCCAGGAAGAAGCAAGATAGAAACCTCCTCTCATCAAACCCAAAAGAAGATAACCTCTCGAATATAAAAAAATAAATAAATGAAAATAAATAAATAAAAATAATTTCAAAAATTTCTGGAGGAAATAATTACTATTCCTTAATATCTCTTATCATCAATGGACTCAATTCCCCAATAAAAAGACATAGATTAACAGACTGGATATGGAAACAGGACCCTACATTTTGCTGCATACAGGAAACACATCTCAGTGTTAAAGACAAACACTGCCTTAGAGTAAAAGGATGGAAGACAATTTTACAAACAAATGGTCAAAGGAAATAATTGGGGGTAGCCATTCTAATATCAGATAAAATAGACTTCCAACCTAAAGTCATCAAAAGAGACTCAGAAGGTGACTTCTTGCTGGCCAAAGGGAAAATCCACCAAGAAGAGCTCTCAATACTGAACATTTATGCTCCAAATGCAAGGGCACCCTCCTTCGTAAAAGAAACCTTACTAAAGCTAAAAGCACACATTACACCTAACACAATAATTGTGGGTGACTTCAACACTCCATTCTCCTCAATGGACAGATCAGGAAAGCAGAAACTAAACAGGGACATAGTGAAACTAATTGAAACTTTGGACCAATTGGATTTAACAGATATATATATAGAACCTTTCATCCTAAAGCTAAAGAATATACCTTTTTCTCAGCACCGCATGGTCCCTTCTCCAAAATTGATCATATAATTGGTCACAAGACAGATGTCAACAAATACAAGAAGATTGAGCTAATCCCATGCCTCCTATCAGATCACCATGGATTAAGAGTGGTCTTCAATAGCAAAAAAAAAAAAAAAAAAAAAACAGAAAGCCCACATATACATGGAAACTGAACAATCTGAACAATACTCTACTCAATGACACTTTGGTCAAGGAAGAAATAAAAAAAAGAAATCAAAGACTTTTTAGAATTCAATGAAAATGAAGGTACAACCTACCCAAACCTATGGAACACAATGAAAGCAGTGCTAAGAGGAAAACTCATAGCTGTAAGTGCATCCAAAAAGAAAATGGAGAGAGGATACACTAGCAACTTAAGGGCACACCTTAAAGCCCTGGAAGAAAAAGAAGTTAATTCACCCAGGAGGAGTAGAAGACAAGAAATCACCAAACTCAGGGCTGAAATCAATCAAATAGAAACAAAGTAACCATAAAAACAATCAACAAGACCAGGAGCTGGTTCTTTGAGAAAATCAACAAGATAGATAAACCCTTAGCCAGACTAACCAAAGGACACAGAGACAGTATACAAATTAACAAAATTAGAAATGAAAAGGGAGAGATAACAACAGAAACTGAAGAAATTAAAAAGATCATCACATCCTACTACAAAGGTCTATACTCAAAACAACTGGAGAATCTGGAGGAAATGAACAATTTCCTAGACAGATACAAAATACCAAAATTAAATCAGCATCAAGTAGATCAGCTAAATAGACCCATAACCCCTAAAGAAATAGAAGGGGTTATAGAAAGACTCCCAACCAAAAAAAGTACAGGACCAGATGGTTTTAGTGCAGAATTCTACCAGACCTTCAAAGAAGACTTAACACCAATACTTTTCAAACTATTCCACAAAATAGAGACAGAAGGGACACTGCCCAACTCATTCTTCGAAGCCACAATTACGCTAATACCTAAACCACAAAAAGATCAAACAAAGAAAGAGAACTACAGGCCAATTTCTCTTATGAATATAGATGCAAAAATACTAAATAAAATTCTTGCCAACTGAATCCAAGAGCACATCAAAATGATCATTCACCATGATCAAGTAGGCTTCATCCCAGGGATGCTGGGATGGTTCAATATACAGAAATCCATCAATGTAATCCACTACATAAACAAACTGAAAGAAAAAAAACACATGGTCATCTCATTAGATGCTGAAAAAGCATTCGACAAAATTCAGCATCCTTTCATGCTAAAAGTCTTGGAAAGAGCAGGAATTCAAGGCCCATACCTAAACATAGTAAAAGCAATCTACAGCAAACAAGTAGCCAACATCAAAATAAATGGAGAGAAACTAGAAGCATTCCCCCTAAAATCAGGGACTAGACAAGGCTGCCCTCTCTCTCCATATCTTTTCAATATAGTACTTGAAGTTCTAGCGAGAGCAATTAGAAAACATAAGGAATTCAAAGGGATACAAATTGGAAAGGAAGAAGTCAAACTATCATTATTTGCAGATGATATGATAGTTTACTTAAGCGACCCAAAAAACTCCACCAGAGAACTTCTACAGCTGATAAACAACTTCAGCAAAGTGGCAGGTTATAAAATTAACTCAAGCAAATCAGTAGCCTTCTTGTACTCAAAGGACAAGCAGGCTGAGAAAGAAGTTAGGGAAATAACACCATTCACAATAGCCACAAACAACATAAAGTACTTTGGCGTAACTCTAACCAAACAAGCAAAAGATCTGTACAACAGGAACTTCAAGTCCTTGAAGAAAGAAATCAAAGAAGACCTCAGAAGATGGAAAAATATTTCTTGCTCCTGGATTGGCAGGATCAATATAGTAAAAATGGCCATCTTGCCAAAAGCAATATACAGATTCAATGTGATCCCCATCAAAATCCCAACTCAATTGTTCATAGATCTAGAAAGAGCAATTCTCAAATTCATCTGGAGCAACAAAAAACCCAGGATAGCTAAAACTATTCTCAACAATAAAATGACTTCTGGGGGAATCTATATCCCTGACCTTAAGCAGTACTATAGAGCAATTGTGTTAAAAACTGCATGGTATTGATACAGCAACAGGCAAGTAGATCAATGGAATAGGATTGAAGACCAGAAATTAACCCACAGAATTATGGTCACTTGATCTTTGATAAAGGAGCCACAACCATCCAGTGGAATAAAGATAGCCTTTTCAACAAATGGTGCTGGTTCAACTGGAGGTCAACATGCAGAAGAATGCGAATTGACCCACTCTTATCTCTTTGCACTAAGATCAACTCCAAGTGGATCAAGGACCTCCACATAAAACCAGACACACTGAAACTATTAGAAAAGAATCTTGGGAAGACCCTGGAGGACATGGGCACAGGGGAAATGTTCCTGAACAGAACACCAATAGCTTATGCACTAAGATCAAGAATTGACAAATGGGACTTCATAAAATTACAAAGTTTTTGCAAGGCAAAGGACACTGTCAGAAGGACAAAAACGGCAACCAACAAAGTAGGAAAAGATCTTCACCAACCCCACATCCGACAGAGGGCTAATATCCAATATATACAAAGAACTCAAGAAGTTAGACCCCAAAGAACCAAATAACCCTAACAAAAATGGGGTACAGAGCTAAACAAAAAATTTTCACCAGAAGAAATTCAGATGGCCGAGAAACACCTTAAGAGATGTTCAACATCATTAGTCATCAGGGAAAGGCAAATCAAAACAACCCTGAGATTCCACCTCACACCAGTCAGAATGGCTAAGATTAAAAACTCAAGAGACAACAAGTGCTGGCGAGGATGTGGAGAAAGAGGAACACTCCTCCACTGTTGGTGGGATTGCAAAATGGTAAAACCGCTCTGGAAATCAGTTTGGCGGTTCCTCAGAAAATTGGGCATGTCACTTCCAGAGGACCCTGGCATACCACTCCTGGGCATATACCCAGAGGATTCCCCTGCATGCAATAAAGACACATGCTCCACTATGTTTTTAGCAGCCTTCTTTATAATAGCCAGAAATTGGAAGGAGCCCAAATATCCCTCAAAGGAGGAATGGATACAGAAAATGTGGTATATTTATACAATGGAATACTACTCAGCAATTAAAAATAATGAATTCATGCAATTTGTAGGTAAATGGTTAGACCTGGAAGATATCATCCTGAGTGAGTTAACCCAATCACAAAAGAATACACATGAAATGCAATCACTGATAAGTGGATATTAATGAGCCCAGAAGCCCTAAATACTCAAGGCACAATTAGCAAGTCAAATGATTCCCAAGAAGAAGAAAGGAGAGGACCCTGGGCCTCTAAAGAGTGGATCCAGTTTTGTAAAGAAACCATTGGGGAGGGGGAATGATTGGAGAATAGGTGGGGGGAGAGGAACTATGGGATGTATGGTGGTGGGGAACTGGGAAAGGGGAAAGCCTTTGGAATGTAAACATAGAATATAGAAAATAAAAATAATAAAAAAGAAAACCCAAACTGAAATAAAACAGGAACTGAAAAAATTGATCAAACAAAACCTTCAGAGGTAAGCCTTACCAATAGAGTGTAAGACATGGAAGATAGAATCTCATGTGTTCAGGACAAAATAGAAGAAATAGGTAACTCAGAAAATGTTATATCTAAAAAAATAATCAGGCACAAAACATATAGGCAATCTATTGCGCTTTGAAAAGACCAAATCTATGAACAATAAAGAAATGGAAGATGAAAAAGGTCAAATGCACAAAAGCATTTTCAATAAAATCATAAAAGAAACCTCCCTAACCTAAAGAAAATGGTGTCTATCAAGGTACAAAAATAATACAGAACATAAAATACACAAACCGGAAAAAATTCTTTATGATACACAATAATCAAAACAATAAATGCACAAACCAAGGAGATTTAAAGCTATCAGGGGAATAGAACAATTCCTATACTAAAGGCAGACCGTGTAAAATAACACCTGACTTCTCAATGGAGATTCTAAAACAAAGAGGGGCCTGGATATATATTATATAATCTTTTGACAGACCACAGACGCCAGCCCAAACTACTAGCCCCAATGCATCCCACGATAAAAACAAATTTGTATGATTTCTGTCTCCAAATCCCAATCTAGAGAGGCACTAGAGAACTTCAGTCTGAAGAGTTTAACCATATCCAAGAATACACAGGGAACAAACAATTCAAGACCAGTAAATCTAAAAGAGAGCACACTATAACAATAATGGGAATCAATAAATACTGATTATTTTAATTCAATATTAATGGTTTCAATACTCTAATAAAGAGGCAAATACTAACAGATTGGAATTAAATATGGCATATATATAATTATGCTGCATCCAAGAAATGCATCTGACAATCAAAAATAGATTTTACCTCAGGGTCAAATATTGGAAAATATATCCCATAAACAAGAAGAGGTAACTATTTTAATATCTAAGAAAATAAGCTTTAAATCAAAACTAACCAGAAAAGCTATATACTTAACTACTCAGGAGAATACATACTCATCAAAAAGTCCACTAAATGGATATTGAAACACTAAACATTTATGCAGAAAATTCAAGGGTACACAAGTCCATTTTATGGCAAAAAAAAATCACATATTAAGCCTTATACAGTGATGGCAGGTGAATTCCTTACCCAATTCTCACCAATAATCAGGCCATCCAGACAAAAACTAAACAGAAAAATTCCAGAGTTTAATACTGCAAAGAATAAATGAAACAGAGAGCTTGTTCTTTGAGAAAATTTGTAAGATTGGAAAAACTTTTTACAGATTACTGAAAGATATAGAGACAAAAACCAAATTAATAAAATTAGAGGTGAAAGAGAAGACATTACAATAGACAGCAGGGATATTCAGAGAATCATAAGGACATACTTTAAGAAGCTATAATCCACCAAACTGAAAAGTCTAAAACAAATGGATGAATTTATTGATATATGTGACCTACATATATCAATACATAATCAAAGTTAAATCAAGATCAATATGCAATTTTAACAGAAATCCAATAAAATAGAAGCAGTAACAAAAACTTCAAAAAAAAAAAATCCCAGGGCCAGATAGATTCAGCATAGAATTCAACCAAGCCTTCGAAGAAGAATTAATGTCATTATTCCTCAAATCATATCCCACAGTAAAAACTGAAAGAACACTACCTAATTCTATATACAAGGCCACAATTACTGATACCTAAACACACACATATTCACCAAAGATTATAGACCAATATCCCATATAAACATAGATGCAAAATTTCTCAATAAAATACTTGCAAACCAAATCCAAGAAAATATTAAAAAGATTAACTAAGTTGATCAAGTAGGTTACATCCCAGAGATGCAGGAATGGTTTGATATACATAAATTGATAAATATAATCCACTATATAAAGAGATGGAAAGATATCCCTTGGTGACAAAAGTCCTATGTATGTTTCAATATATATGTATGATTCATTAATAAGGATTAGGGATTTTATCTTTCATATATACCTATTGCAACACCTCAAGATTCCAACCTTTAGAGCCTTCTGCAAGAAATATCTATTGTTGGGATATCTCCTAAAGTTTCAGTAAACTATTTGGATATTCACTACATGAGTTTGTGTTAGTATGCTACACACACACACACACACACACACACACACACACACACGTGCATGCATGTGCGCACGCGTGCACACACAGCTTCCTGATCCAGTAAGACGGCTTATGGGACTTTCAGGGACAGGGGGATCCAGGAAAGGGATAATCATTCAAAAAGTAAATAAAGAATATACCAAATAAATAAAAAGAATTACATCAGCCACAGAGTGGTGGCACATGCCTTTAATCCCAGCACTTGGGAGGCAGAGGCAGGCAGATTTCTAAGTTTGAGGCCAGCCTGGTCTACAGAGTGAGTTCCAGGACAGCCAAGGCTTCACAGAGAAACCCTGTCTCGAAAAACAAACAAACAAAAAAGCAAGAAATACATTAAATTATAATCTTTGATAAAAAGGTTCCTTTGCAATAATTATATAAAGGACCCTTTTTCCATTTACAATACAATCATAAAGCACATACTTTATAGACAAATGTTGGACATCCACCACTTTTATTAAACAGATGCATTCGTAAATATCTGTGCAAGCATTTCATTGTTCATGCAGTCCCATAGTATCATAGCATGTTAAACTTTGGAATTCATATTACATTCCTATGCTTAATGAAAACTAAAGTGAAATTCTTTTTACCTGCTTCAACTCTGCCATAAAATTAGCTAGAGTAGAAAAATAAGAGGAGAGTTATAAATCACTATCTATCAAATTGAAAAGCAAGCATGAAAATTGGTCTAAGATCAAAGAAAGTTTCCTCCCTAAGGCAAAAGAATGTTTTCTTACATCTTTATAAATCAAGCTATGAGGGAAATATACATGAATAGGGATAGTTAAGAAGCCAGCCCTATGGTACTCCAATGAAATGTATTTCAACACAAAGAAATTTGTCCTCCTGCGACTGGTATACAATTGCTAATTATCCCAGATGTTATGAGTCTAAACTCATCAGTGACAGAAATAATCTGGGTGTTCTGATATGTGCCACACTATTACAGTTCCAGTGATTTCACAGCAATGGATCATTTAAACTGCTAAGTAGCATAATTAGTTACTGATAAGTATATGACATTAATCATGCCTGAGCTAAATCCTTGGAACAAATATTGAAAATGTTCCTTATCATTCATGTATATATATATATATATATATATATATATATATATATATATATATAACTAAATGGGATTAATCTGGTACTCAGCTTGTAAGCATTCAGGCATTGACAATGCATAGCACTTCTTAATACCTAGAATTGATATTCTACCATAAAATTTATAAAATGAAGTATTATGCTACCGTCATTTTGCAATTTATCAAATCTTGCTCAAATAATACATATATTCAAAAGAATTGGAGTTGTTTTTCAGCTATGCCTTGAAATAATGCAACTATCCATTTTATCACAGAATGCAATATTCACTTTAAAAGTAGTTGTAAGCCGGGCATGGTGGCGCATGCCTGTAATCCCAGCACTTGGGAGGCAGGGGCAGGTGGATTTCTGAGTTCGAGGCCAGCCTGGTCTACAGAGTGAGTTCCAGGACAGCCAGGGCTACACAGAGAAACCCTGTCTCAAAAAAACAAACAAACAAACAAAAACAAAAACAAAAACAAAAAGTAGTTGTAAAACAGGTGGGGTTTTTTTTGGAAATATTATTTGGCATATTTTAATGTTTTAACTCACCTTAGGAAACATGGCCTGCAAAATCTCCCAAGGATCCTTCAATCTACAAGTTAAGTCAAGGATATTTTATTTATAATGTAACCAGTCATTTCTGTTCCATATCTCCAGAAAATGTACTACTTCCAGAAATTGTTTTCTTAGAATTGGTATGTAGATTAGCTATTCTTTGTAATTAGGCATAGCCCAAGTATTAACCAAGAATAGTATTTTTTAGATATGTCCACTAGGACTGGGCTTGAAAACTCTGCATTTTGAATGACTGTGGTTTTGCTGTTGCAGTTGTTAGTTTGTGGGTTTAAGGAAAAGTGTTTAGATTAATGTTAAGTATTATTCTGGCTTAGTAAAATGGTGGCTGTAGTTTCTTCTCCAAGGTCTATGACTTAACTATTACTGATTACTTGGCTAAGTTTCCAGTAGACATGGTTTCATGCTTGTTGAGTGGGTCCTAAGCCAAATTGGAGAGCTGTTGGTTACAACCAAGATTTGCCTGGCACTACTGCACTCTCAGGTTTATCATGCTATGGTAGTCATTGATGTGATTCATAGTCATCATAGCTGGGCAAGATTGTTGGTTGCCTCTACACGTTGGAAATTTACATTGCCCCTTCTGGTACCATGAAAGCCAGTTAGATAGGGGGCATTCAGGTCAGTCCCACCTAAAGGCCATGGGGCCACAGAGCCCTTTTTCTGAAGTGCATTCTTTCTTTAGTAGTAGAAATGTACCTTCCACCTCTGGGAGGCAATCAAGGGCAAAAGCAATAGGCTATATGTTTTGAGATTCCTTGGACAACACAAACCCACAACTCAAAAGAAGGTAATAGGAGGTTTTATTTAGTCGGTCTTTGACTATTGAAAGGTGCATTTGTCAGCCCAGATGAGAGTTCATTTAAACTGAATATTTGCATTTAAAGATAAACATAACATTTACATATTAAATATACAAAATTATGCACCAAATTATGCATATAAATAGTTAAAATAGGGTTTTAAAGTAGTTAATAATATGGTTCCTTATGACTTTTAAAGATATTCTTATTGTAATTGTGTTCTCCTCTCTACTCCTTCTGTATTTACCTCCATATTCCTAACTAGAGACATTGATCTTCCCATTTCCCTGATCAGATTACTTGTACAGTTACATTCTGTTGCATCTCAACCTCCCCTACTCCAGCAATGATCCCTGTAGCTGTCTTTTACCTGTTTGTGAGTGTGCCTTTCTTCGAAGCTCCTTCACCCTTTCAATCTCCTAACATAAGATAGAGATAAAAAGGATAGAAAGGACAGGGGCAATGCTATTAGACTACTTGCTGCTGGTTAGGGGCAATGAGTTCTTTAGGCCAAGTTTGATCTTTGCAGTCAGGCTACCTAATTTCTTTTTTTCTTTGTGCACGACTACTTAACAAACCACAAACAATAGCAACCAATGAAAAAAATCACCATGCCTCTTGGGGCCCTAGCAATTATATGCCCTCTCAAAAGTCCCTAGAATTCCAAATGTCACACAAGAAACTATCTGCAGCTGGCAAAATCATGCCTGTATTAGAGCACAAGGGAAATCATAAGCAGCTGCTGTGGACAGTCTGAAACAGGCCCACATGCCCACACCTGGGATTAAAAGGAAAGCACATTCCTATTTCTGTTTTTTTTTTTTAAGAACCCAAAATTTTCTGCATACCATGGGTATTCTTTTGAGACTGGGTTACCTCACTTAGTATGACGTTCTCCAGCTCCATCCATTTCTCTAAGAATTTCATGAATTCATTGTTTCTAATGGCTGAATAGTACTCCATTGTGTATATATACCACATTTTTTGTATCCATTCCTTCGTTGAGGGACATCTGGGTTCTTTCCAGCTTCTGGCTATTATAAATAAGGCTGCTATGAACATCGTGGAGCATGTATCCTTATTGCATGCTGGGGAGTCTTCTGGGTATATTCCCAGGAGTGGTATGGCTGGATCCTCTGGAAGTATCATGTCCAGTTTTCTGAGGAACCGCCAGACTGATTTCCAGAGTGGTTGTACCAGCTTGCAATCCCACCAGCAGTGGAGGGGTGTTCCTCTTTCTCCACATCCTCACCAACACCTGATGTCTTCTGAGTTTTTAATCCTAGCCATTCTGATGGAGGAACAGGGAGAGGGAAAGGAGCATGTGGGACCTTTGGGGGCGGGAAACCAGAAAAAGGGAAATGAAATGTAAATATAGAATATATCCAATAAAAAAAATTAAAAAAAAGAACCCAAAATTTTCATTACAGGTACATTTTCCAGTCTTTCTTTTTACAGTTCCTCCAGGATACATATTCACATCTGAATATCTGAAGCTAGGAGAGTCCAATAAGAAAGAACATGTGACATTTGTCTTTCTGGGTCTTGGTTACCGGACTGAATATGATCCTTTTTTAGTACCATCCGTTTTCTATCAAACTTTATGATTTCATTTTTCTTCAGACCAGAATAGAATTCTATTGTATATACATACTATATTTTTATTATCCATTCATCACTGGTAGGATATTTAAGTTGTTCTTTTTTTATTTATTATGAATAGAGCAACAGTAAACATAGCTGAGAAACTATCTGCTGAGTTGACTATAGGAGATTCTTTTGGGCATACACAAGGGAGTGATGTAACTGATCATTTGAGAGATTCATTTCTGGCATTTTGAAAATTCGCTACACTGATGTCCATAGTGCTTGCACAAGTTTGCAATTCCACTAACAGTGAGGGAGGGTTCTCTTTGCCCTGTATTCCCTCCAGCATTTGATGCTGGTTGTTACACTGATCTTTGCTATTCTGACAAGGGAAAGATAAAATTGTGAGGTTGTTTTAATGTGAATTCTTCTGATTTCTGGAAGAGAGGGGAACATGTTTTCTTTTCTTTTCTATTTTTAGATATTCCTTTTCCTTCTTTTTTTTTCTCCTCTTCAGAAGTCTCCATTCTGGTGATGTGTCTGTTTTTCAAATGGGTCATTTTCTCTTTATGAACCTTTGTGATTGAACCTTTATATATTGTGGATATTAATCTTTTGTCACATGTATAGCTAGCAAATATTAACTGCCATTTTATAGGCTTAGTCTTCAAACAGTTGATTGCTTCTTTAGCTGTGCAGAAGCTTTTCAGTTTTATAAAATCTAACTTTTCAATAATTGGCCTTAACTCTGGGACAAACAGAATCCAGAAAGAAAGAGACAGAAAGACAGAAAGACAGACAAAAAGGAAGGAAGGAAGGAAGGAAGGAAGGAAGGAAGGAAGGAAGGAAGGAAGGAAGGGAGGAAGTCTTTTCAAATACCTATATCATTTATGATAGTGCCTATATTTTTAATAGAAATTTAAGTTATTCAAATTATATATTTAGGTCTGTGGTCATTTGAATATGCTTTGCTCATGGGAAATGGCATTCACTATTAGGAGATGTGGCCTTGTTGGAGGAAATATATCACTTCATAGGTGGGTTTTGATTGTTCCTAGTACTCAAGTTATGTCCAATGTCTTTTCTTGCCTTCAGATGACAATGTAAAATGTACCTGCAATGAGAACTTTTTTTTATACAGAGTTTCTCTGTATAGCCCTGTCTGTCCTGGAACTCACTCTGTAGACCAGGCTGTCCTCGAACTCAGAGATCCACCTGCCTCTGCCTCCCAAGTGCTGGGATTACAGGCATGAGGCACCACCATCCAGAGAACTTTTTTAATTAGATATTTTCTTTACTTACATTTCAAATGTTATTCCCTTTCCTCCTTTCCCCTCCATAACCCCCCTATCTTATATTTCCTACCCTCTTGCCCACCAACCCTCCTACTCCTGCTTCCCTGTCCTGGCATTCCCCTACATCAAGGGGCATCAAGTCTTCAGAGGTCCAAGGGCCTCTCCTCTCATTGATGTAGAACAAGGCCATCCTCTGCTGCATATGCAGCTGGAGCCATGGGTCCCTCCATGTGTACACTTTGGTCAGTGGTTTAGTTCCTGGGAACTCTGGGTGTTCTGGTTGGTTCATATTGTTGTTCCTCCGATGAGGCTGCAAACCATTTTAGCTCCCCGTGTCCTTTCTCTAGCTCCTTCATCAGAGACCTTGTGCTCAGTCCAATGGTTGGCTATGAGCCTCCACTTCTGTATTTGTCCGGGTACTGGCAGAGGCTCTCAGGTGACAGCTGAATCAGGTTCCTCTCAGCAAGCACTTGTTGGCATACACAATACTGTCTGGGTTTTGTAACTGTATATGGGATGGATCCCCAGGTGGGGCAGTCTCTAAATAGTCTTCCCTTCTGTTTCTGCTCCACATTTTGTCTCTGTATCTTATCCCATGGGTATTTTGATCCCCTTTCTCAAAAGGATGGAAGTATTCACACTTTGGTTTTTCTTCTTGAGTTTCATGTGTTCTGTGAATTATGTCTTGGGTATTCCTAGCTTTGGGGCTAATATCTACTTATCAGTGAGTGGATATCATGTGTGCCCTTTTGTAATTGAGTTACTTTACTCAGGATGATATTTTCTAGTCCCATCCATTTGCCTAAGAATTTCATGCATTCATTGTTTTTAATAGCTGAGTAGTATTTAATTATGTAAATAGACCACATTTTCTGTATCCATTCCTCTGTTGATGGACATCTGGGTTCTTTCCAGCTTCTGGCTATTACAAATAAGGCTGCTATGAACATAGTGGAGCATGTGTCCTTATTACATGTTGGTGCATCTTCTGGGTATATGCCCAGGAGTGGTATAGCTGGGTCCTCAGGTAGTACTTTGTCTAATTTTCTGAGAAACTGCCAAACTGATTTCCAGATTGGTTGTACTAGCTTGCAATCCTATCAGCAATGGAGGAGTGTTCCTCTTTCTCCACATCCTCACCAGCATCTACTGTCACCTAAGTTTTTGGTTTTCTTTTTATTTTTATTAGATATTTGCTTTATTTACATTTCAAATGTTATCCTCTTTCCTCGTTTCCTCTCTGCAAAGCCCCATCCCTTAGCCATTCTGACTTGTGTGAGATGGAATCTCAGGGTTTTGTTTGCATTTCCATGGTGATTAAGGATGTTAAACATTTCTTTAGGTGCTTATCAGCCATTCAATATTCCTCAGTTGAAAATTCTTTGTTTAGCTCTGTAACCCATTTTAATAGGGTTATTTGGTTCTCTGGAGTCTATCTTCTTGAGTTCTTTGTATTGATATCTTTGGTAAAGATCTTTTCCCAATCTGTTGGTTGCCCCTTTGTCCTACTGACACTGTTGTTTGACTTACAGAAACGTTGCAATTTTATGAGGTCCCATTTGACAATTCTTGATCTTAGGACATAAGCCATTGGTGTTCTGTTCAGGAACATTTCTCCTGTGCCCATGTGCTTGCAGCTCTTCCCTTCATTCTCTTTTAGTTTCAGTGTATCTGATGACTCCTGCAACACCATGTCTACCTGCAGGATGCTGTGCTTCCCATTTTCCACTATGATGATAGTGTTCTGAACCTCTGAAAATGAAAACCAAGACCAATTAAATCTTTACCTTTATATGAATTGTCTTGGTCATGGTGTCTCTTCACAGCAATGAAACCCTCATAAAGACAAGGTCTATGATCCATCTAGAGTTATTTTTTGTGCAGGATGACAGATATGGATCTAATTTCATTCTTCTACATGTGGATTCCTAGTTTTTTCAGGCACATTTGTTGGGAATGTTTTCATTTCTTCAGTCTATGTTTTTGACATTTTTTTCAAATGTTTGATGACTGAAACTATGTGCATCGATATATGGATCTTCAATTTTCTTCTATAAACCCTCATGTTATATTTTTGTTCAAGTATCATATGCTTTTTAACTATGGGTCTTTAATATATCTTATTTTTTTATTTATTGACATTTCAAATGTTATTCCCCTTCCCAGTTTCCACTCTACAAATCCCCTCTTCCCTCCCCTGCCTGTATAAAGGTGCTTCCCCATTGGTCCACCCACTCCTGCCTCAGTGCACTAGTGTTCCTCTACCCTGGGTCATTGAGCCTCCACAGGACCTAGGAGCTCCCCTCTCAATGATGCCTGATAAGGCAATCCTCTGCTACATATCCAGCTGGAGCCATGGGTACCCCATGTGAACTCTTTTGTTGGTGATTTTAGTCCCCTAGAGCTTTGGGGGATCTGATTGGTTGATATTGTTTTTCTTCCTCTAGCTCTGATTTTTGGGAGGGGGCTCAAGATTATTTATGTTATGTGGGGTCCTTTGTGGTTCGTAATTAATTTAAGAGTTGTTCTATTTCTGTAAAGAATGAGATGGAGATTTTGGTTGGCAATTGCACTGAATCTGTAAATAGCATTTGTTAAGTAGGTCAGTTTCATAAATATGAAGTCTATCAATCCATGAGCATGGATTGTATTTCCATTTTGTAGGGTATTTTTTTTCTTTTTCTATCAAGATTTAAAGATCTCATTGTAGAATATCTTTGCTTTCTTGGTTAGTTTTATTCCTAGATATATCTTATGCTATTTTGAATGCAAATGTTTCAATGACCTCCTTCTCTGAATGTTTGTTGCTATTTTATTAAAAAAACAATGATTTGTGTGAGCTGCTTCTATATTCTGTCTCACTGCTGAATTTGTTTATTATGTTTAGAGGTTTGTAGTAGAACTTTTGAGATTTGTTATATATAGTATCATATCATCTGCAAATAAGTATAGTTTGGTTCTTTCTTTGTGGTAAACCATCAATTTCCTTCTCTTTCCTTATTGTTCCCACCATTATGTTGAGCATACTGTTGAAAAAGAAGTAAAGTTAATGGACTTCCCTGTCTCTGATTTCACTGATATTTCTTCAAGCTTTACTCCATTTGGGATGATATTGTCTGCTAATTTTTTATATAAAAAGGCTTTTAAAAATTTATTGAGATGATCATGCTATATTTTTCTTTATGACCATTTATGTGGTTTATTACATTTGTTGACTTATTTATATTCAACCATACCTTTATGTCAGGGATGAAGTCAGTTTGGTCATGGTGGATAACCCTTTTTAGTATGTTTGCATTATTGTTGCAAGTTGTTTATTATAATATTTTTTAGTCTAATTTCATCAAGGATATTGGCCTGTAGTTTTCTTTTTCTAGGTTTGTTAAGATACAGGAGTGACACTGGCTTCAGAAAAGAAATTTGGGAATGCTCCTTCTGTTTCTACTTAAAAATAATATTAGTTTGAGAAGTACTAGCTGTAGACATTCTTTGAAAGTCTGCTAGAATCCTCCTGTTAATCTATTTGATCCTGAACTATTTTTTAGCTGGAAGGCTTTTTATTACTATTTCCATCTCTTGAATTTTTATGGATCTGTTTAGATTGGTGATTTCTTAGTTTAATTTTGATAGTTTTATTGAATCTGAAGATTCATCCCATTGGGGAGGGTCCATTTTTATGTACTACTGGTTTTTAAAAATACCCCTTTATAATATTTTGCATTTTTAGTGGGTGTTTTTTTACAGGGTGGAGTGTGATCAGGAATATTTGGAGAGGACTTGGATAGCACACTAAATGTGTTTCTTGGTCCAAGCCTAGAGTGTACTGGTAGACCTGGATGGGTGGAAAGGTTATATTGGGAATAGGCCAGGGGAAGGGGTCATTCTGTGTGTTGGTAGATGAATAGAAAGGGCCTTGGATGGAAGCCTAAACATCAATTGTGATGCAGTCAGGGGATTCCAGACTAGGATAGGGCATTGTATGTGGAACCAGTGATATACCTGAGGGTTATGATATTATGGTATATGATATACCCTGACGGGTTATGGAGGTGTGGATAGGGATACTTACCTGGCTAGATCTTAGAAATAGGTTTGGGAAATCTGGCTAGGTAAAGTAGTTGGAAGAAGTACAGATTGAAATTCTTTTTTTTTTTTTGGTTCTTTTTTATTTAATTTTTATTTTCTATATTCTATGTTTACATTCCAAAGGCGTTCCCCTTTCCCAGTTCCCCCCATACGTCCCATAATTCCTCTCCCCCTCAACTATTCCCCAATCATTCACCCTCCCCCCATGGTTTCTCTGTTCTGGGTCTACAAAACTGGATCCAATCTTTACAGGCCCAAGGTCCTCTCCTTTCTTCTTCTTGGGAATCATTTGACTTGCTAATTGTGCCTTGAATATTTAAGGCTTCTGGGCTCATTAATATCCACTTATCAGTGATTGCATTTCATGTGTATTCTTTTGTGATTGGGTTAACTCACTCAGGATGATATCTTCCAGGTCTAACCATTTACCTACAAATTGCATGAATTCATTGTTTTTAATTGCTGAGTAGTATTCCATTGTATAAATATGCCACATTTTCTGTATCCATTCCTCCTTTGAGGGATATTTGGGCTCCTTCCAATTTCTGGCTATTATAAACAAGGCTGCTATAAATATAGTGGACCATGTGTCTTTATTGTGTGCAGGGGAATCCTCTGGGTATATGCCCAGGAGTGGTATGCCAGGGTCCTCTGGAAGAGACATGCCCAATTTTCTGAGGAACCGCCAAACTGATTTCCAGAGCAGTTTTACCATTTTGCAATCCTGCCAACAGTGGAGGAGTGTTCCTTTTTCTCCACATCCTTGCCAGCCCTGACCTTAAGCAGTACTACAGAGCAATTGTGTTAAAAACTGCATGGTATTGTTACAGCAACAGGCAAGTAGATCAATGGAATAGGATTGAAGACCCAGAAATTAATCCACAGACTTATGGTCACTTGATCTTTGATAAAGGAGCCACAACCATCCAGTGGAATAAAGATAGCCTTTTCAACAAATGGTGCTGGTTCAACTGGAGGTCAACATGCAGAAGAATGCGAATTGACCCACTCTTATCTCTTTGCACTAAGATCAACTCCAAGTGGATCAAGGACCTCCACATAAAACCAGAAACACTGAAACTATTAGAAAAGAAACTTGGGAAGACCCTGGAGGACATGGGCACAGGGGGAAAGTTCCTGAACAGAACACCAATAGCTTACGCACTAAGATCAAGAATTGACAAATGGGACTTCATAAAATTACAAAGTTTCTGCAAGGCAAAGGACACTGTCAGAAGCACAAAACGGCAACCAACAAAGTGGGAAAAGATCTTCACCAACCTCACATCCGACAGAGGGCTAATATCCAATATATACAAAGAACTCAAGAAGTTAGATCCCAAAGAACCAAATAACCCTATCAAAAAATGGGGTACAGAGCTAAACAAAGAATTTTCACCAGAAGAAATTCGGATGGCCGAGAAACACCTTAAGAGATGTTCAACATCATTAGTCATCAGGGAAATGCAAATCAAAACAACCCTGAGATTCAACCTCACACCAGTCAGAATGGCTAAGATTAAAAACTCAGATTGAAATTCTTGATAGTAAGAAGTATAGAAATGAAATAAAGAAATCTTACAAACATTTCCAACAAAACAAATGATTGGATCTGGTTAAGTTCTGAGAAGAAAAAAATGATCATGTACAAGAAAAGTCCAAGTTAATTGAGAATCTATATAATACATAGATTAATTACTTCAATATAGATTCTATTGGAAAGTAGAGATAATGCTCAAAATATCTCTTAACTTGTAACTATAACAATTTCCTCTTATCTACCCACATCTATTCAACTTTGCTATGCTAAATTAGTACAAAAAAATCTCTACCATATTGAAAAAAATTGTCAACTTATACTCAGTGCTATTAGGAAATATCTTCACCAAAAATTAATATGAACTAAATAGAAAGAACTGTTCTATACCATGTGCTCACTTTGCTAAATGGAATGATTTTAAGGTACAGAGAAATTGATAATCCCCAAATGTGGGAAGATAAATTTAAAAATATCAGTGAGACATAGAAAAGAGTTAGGCAAAATGGCTCAACAAGACTTGGTGATGAGATTAAGAAGAAACAAAGACAGACCTAGGAAGCCTCAACTCTTAGAAAACTGTTTATGTTTTCAAAAGAGAAAGTTTCATAGAGTTCAGCTTCAAGGAAAAGATCATCAACCTTTGGAGGTAGTAGTAAAGAAGTGCCCTCTGTGGGATGTAGGGTTGGTGAAGATCTTTTCCCACTTTGTGGGTTGCCATTTTGTCCTTTTGACAGTGTCCTTTGCCTTACAGAAACTTTGTAATTTTATGAGGTCCCATTTGTCAATTCTTGATCTTAGAGCATAAGCTATTGGTGTTCTGTTCAGGAACTTTCCCCCTGTTCCTATGTCCTCCATGGTCTTCCCCAGTTTCTTTTCTATTAGTTCCAGTGTGTCTGGTTTTATGTGGAGGTCCTTGATCCACTTGGAGTTGATCTTAGTACAAGGAGATAAGAATGGATCAATTTGTATTCTTTTGCATGCTGACCTCCAGTTGAGCCAGCACCATTTGTTGAAAAGGCTATCTTTTTTCCACTGGATGGTTTTAGCTCCTTTGTCAAAGATCAAGTGACCATAGGTAGGTGGGTTCATTTCTGGGTCTTCAATCCTATTCCATTGTTCCACCTGCCTCTCATAGTACCAATATCATGCAGGTTTTAACAATATTGCTCTGTAGTACTGCTTGAGGTCCCAGATACTGATTTCCCCAGACATTCTTTTACTGTTGAGAATAGGTTTAGCTATTCTGGGTTTTCGTTATTCCAGATGAATTTGAGAATTGCTCTTTCTAACTCTATGAAAAACTGAGTTAGGATTTTAATGGGGATTACATTAAATCTGTATATTGTTTATGGAAAGATGGTAATTTTTATTATATTAATCCTGCCAATCCTTCAGAGATCTGAAGTTCTTGTCATACAAATCTTTCACTTGTTTGGTTAGAGTTATACCAAGATACTTTATATTGTTTGTGGCTATTGTGAAAGGTGTCATTTCCCTAATTTCTTTCTTAGCCTGCTTATCCTTTGAGTATAGGAAGGCTATTGATTTGCTTGAGTTGATTTTATTTTTTTTATTTAATTTTTATTTTCTATATTCTATGTTTACATTCCAAAGGCTTTCCCCTTTCCAAGTTCCCCCCATCATATGTCCCATAATTCCTCTCCCCCCCAACTATTCCCCAATCATCCCCCCCCCACGATTTCTCTGTTCTTGGTCTACAAAACTGGATCCAATCTTTACATGCCCAGGGTCTTCTCCTTTTTTCTTCTTGGGAATCATTTGACTTGCTAATTGTGCCTTGAGCATTTAGGGCTTCTGGGCTCATTAATATCCACTTATCAGTGATTGCATTTCATGTGTATTCTTTTGTGATTGGGTTAGCTCACTTAGGATGATATTTTCCAGATCTAACCATTTACCTACAAATTGCATGAGTTCATTATTCTTAATTGCTGAGTTGATTTTATAACCAGCCACTTTGCTGAAGTTGATTATCAGCTAGCTGTAGGAATTTTCTGGTGGAGTTTTTTGGGTCACTTAAGCATACTATCATATCATCTGCAGATAGTGATAGTTTGACTTCTTCCTTTACAATTTGTATTCTTTTGACCTCCTTATGTTGTCTAATTGCTCTAGCTAGAACTTCAAGTACTATATTGAAAATATATGTGGAGAGGGGGTAGTCAGACGGCTAATATCCAATATATACAAAGAACTCAAGAAGGTAGGTTCCAGAGAGCCAAATAACCCTATTAAAAATGGGGTACAGAGCTAAACAAAGAATTTTCACCTGAAGAAATTCAGATGGCTGAGGAGCACCTTAAGAAATGTTCAACATCATTAGTCATTAGGGAAATGCAAATCAAAACAACCCTGAGATTTCACCTCACACCAGTCAGAATGGCTAAGATTAAAACCTTAGGAGACAGCAGGTGTTGGCAAGGATGAGGAGAAAGAGGAACACTCCTAAATTGCTGGTGGGATTGCAAGCTGTTTATTTTATTTTATTTTATTTTGTTTTATTTATTTTATTTTATTTTATTTTTTTAAAGATTTATTTATTTATTATATGTAAGTACACTGTAGCTGTCTTCAGACACTCCAGAAGAGGGAGTCAGATCTTGTTATGGATGGCTGTGAGCCACCATGTGGTTGCTGGAACTTGAACTCAGGACCTTCGGAAGAGCAGTTGGTGCTCTTAACCCGCTGAGCCATCTCTCCAGCCCTATTTTATTTTATTTTAATTCATTTTATTGGATATATTCTATACTTACATTTCATTTCCCTTTTTCTAGTTCCCTGCCCCCCAAATGGTCCCACATGCCCTTTTCCCTTCCCATGTTCCCCCATCCACCCCTTCCCACTTCCCTGTTCTGGTATTTCCCTACACTGATGCATTGAGCCTTTCCAGAACCAGGGTCCACTCCTTCCTTCTTGTCGGCCATCATCTGGCATGTGGATTGTGTCTTTGGTGTTCCAAGATTCTAGGCTAATATCCACTTATCAGTGAGTGCATGCCATGGGTATTCTTTTGAGACTGGTACAACCACTCTGGAAATCAGTCTGGCGGTTCCTCAGATAACTGGGCATGACACTTCCAGAGGACCCTGCCATATGACTCCTGGGCATTTACCCAGAGGATTCCCCAGCATGCAATAAGGGCACATGCTCCACTATGTTCCTAGCAGCCTTATTTATAATAGCCGGAACCTAGAAAGAACCCAGATGTCCCTCAATGGAGGAATGGATACAGAAAATGTGGTATATTTATACAATGGAATACTACTCAGCAATTAAAAACAATGAATTCATGAATTTTTTAGGCAAATGGTTGGATCTGGAAAATATTATCCTAAGTGAGGTAACCCAATTACAAAAAATACACATGGAATGCAGTCACTGATAAGTGGATATTAATTAGCCCAGAAGCTCTGAATACTCATGGCACAATTACTATATCAAATTATTCACAAAAAGAAGGAAGGAGAGGGCCCTGGTCCTGGAAAGGCTTGATGCAGCATTGGGACTTATGGGGAGTGGGGAACTGGGAAATTGGAAAGCATTTGGAATGTAAACAAATAATATAGAAAATAAAAATGTAAATAAAAAAGTTCAGAAAAAACAAAAAAGAAGGAGGAGAAGGAGAAGAGAATGAGGAGAAGGAGGAGGAGGAGGAAGAGTAGGAGGAGGAGAAGGAGGAGGAGGAAGAGGAGGAGGAGGAGGAGAAGGAGGAGGAGGAGAAGGAGAAGGAGAAGGAGAAGGAGAAGGAGAAGGAGAAGGAGAAGGAGAAGGAGAAGGAGAAGGAGAAGGAGAAGAAGAAGAAGAAGAAGAAGAAGAAGAAGAAGAAGAAGAAGAAGAAGAAGAAGAAGAAGAAGAAGAAGAAGAAGAAGAAGAAAAGTGCCATGCAAAAGCTTGAGGATGCAACATGGAGAATACAAATGAAAAGTTGATTTTCTTTCCCTGAGTAGCTTATTGCTAGTATAGAAATAAAAGGTGACTCAATTATAAGGGGTCTCAAGTCAACCTAAATGAGTTCCAAAAAAGGCATGACCTGAAAATTCATTGGTTGATATAAAATAATCAGAAAGCCTTACATTCCTCATGTGATAATTTCATGCTCTATGAATGTATTGAATTTCACTTACTGCCCAGAAATGATAAACACTCCCTCTCAATAAATTAAAGTAATACTAATTTCAATAATAGATATAAAATGGAATTTCAATTTTCAAAATCACAATCTTAAAGATTCACAATTTCCCAATGCAGTATTCAGCTATTAGCCAAAACTATAGATAAAAATGAACTATTTCATAATTTTAAGTGTATATTCCTTGAAATCTGGTTTGACCTATTTTAATTAAACTTATATTTTGAGTTCTATTTGAAGTTAATATTGTGAATGTTTCCTGGGAAATCTCCCTATAATTAGATAATTTTGTCACCATGTAAGCTGTTTTCATAATTGAAATTTTTTTCCACTGAGGGGAATACGTCTGAGATTATAATCTCCAATGTAACAAGAAGTTTAACTTCTACCTAAAAAGCTGATTTGATTTGTAGAAAGCTTGAAAAGTAAGCTTAAGTCATGGAATCAGTTAAGAAATGAGGTTTACCAAATCTAAATTCCATTATAAAAACAAACAAACAAACAAAACAAAACAAAACAAAACAAAAAACAGAGCATGACAAGCTATCCTGGAATGAACTATTTGGATTCACATTGTTCCTTTAACGTATTACATATTATTGTTTTTCATAGAGTCTGCTAGGGGCATTTTTGTCTACTTTTAGTTATGTTTACTTGTTCCAAATAATAAAAGATTGTGCTCTTTATGAAAGCATGAGGTTACTCCATACCCTCAAAGATTACGATCTCACAGAGAATTTTACTTCTATTATTAAAAACAAGTGGTGAAAAAAAATGGTTTCAACTACATAATCAAAGTCTTGCTCCATTTCAAAGACTGACTGAGTTCAAAATGCTCAATACAGCAGAATGAATATTTTTATTTTATTATTTCTCATAAACAAATACTGCATGTGCTGGAAAAAACACCTGAGCAGATTCTTTTCTTTTTTATCCATTGCTCTGCATGAATGAAACATCAAAACTATTTACTTTCCACAAATGTTTGCTTTTTAGTGCTGATGAGGTTGTTTTTTTGAGTGTTTTGGTTTCGATGCTTGACCAGATAAACTCTTTTACAATAAGCATGTACTGTTCCACAGATCTATAGCCCCAAGCCCTTTTTATAGAATATGCACTATGTTTCTCTCATATGGATAGATTTATTTAGAAATGCTTCTTCTTTAATTGACAGTTTGTGATGCAGGGTGAAGGACAGAACAGTTTATTTAGACAACTGACCTCTGAGACCTCTAGAAGATTGACAACTATGTCCAGATTTATTTACAGTGAATTATTTGCAAAATAAAATGTTTTCATTTTATATCAGTATTAAATCTGTCATCTATAATAGTAAAGAGTGCTTGCTGTATTCCCCATGAGAGAAAATGTAGCTTCTAATACAAAACAAATCATTCTCCAATCATTCAAGACTCATTTGACTCATAAAAACAGTTTGTGATAAGTTCCATAGTAGCAGTGTAGTAAAATGTATAGAAGTGGAACTATGTAGGTATTGTAGATTTCCAACAAAAATGGCCCTTCCATTGTCTATGACTAGAGCAATAATACTTTTGAAATGTAATTTAGAAACTCATAATGCAGTAGTGCTATGTATTCTCCTTCCCATTAATTTTCTACTGCCCCACTACCTGATTCAGTAAAGCAAAAGAGAGTAAAATAATCATCTACTATATTTATACCTGGATTCTATTCTCCTGTAATCTTACTATTTGCATAAAGACTCTTTCTTTAGGAATAAGAGATTCATGGATTAGACATAAACGGTCAGGTCATCCAAGCACATACATAACTTAATAGATAATCATATCTTCATGGCCAAATCAGTTGAGATCCACTCAAATTCTTAAATCACAAGCTCAATATATTGTGATTTGATAGTTCTATGTTTGGGGGTGGTTTATTTCATCCAGAGAGGCTACTTAGTATGCTGGAACCCAGGAAAGATACTCAGTCAAGATTTTCACTCTTGTGGAAATTCGGTACAAATGAAACATTCCTGTTTCTATTTCTTATTTGTTCTTTGTTCCTGTTCAATAAGCTAAGCTACCTGATTGATGAAAGGCTAACATTCAGTGTGCCATATTTTCTAGCATTCAAATTAAGAAGGTGTAACATGGCTGGCTTGCTGTTGTGTTCTCCAAAATTGTTTACAGTTTGGAAAACCCTTTTGTATTCTGTTTCCTACTTGTTGTAGGTTAGACACTTATATATTTGTAGGAGGTCACAACTGAACCTATGATATAAACACTCCTACAGAACAAGACAAATCTACATTCAGGGGAAAAGTAGAAATAATGGCTGAGATCTAGAACATTTTCCAACACATGTCATCAACTGTATATCTTCTAACTAACAGAATCCCAAGAAAACTTTGGATGAGACTTAACTCGTCAAAAACTTCCAACTATTGGAACTATTCAGCTGTAATTTATGATGAAGTAGAGTTTATCCCTTAGAGTTACTACATTATAATACCACTCTGATCGCAGGGCTTATGGGATTACTATGAGTAGAAACCTTAATTTTTAAATTCAGTTTTTCTATAAAATATATAAGAACAATGCATATACTTATTCACACAATCCATTTTATACTTTTTACAGATAAAAATATATTTTAATAAATAGTAAGAGAATTTTCCTTCCATGTGTGATGATTTCTACTTCTTATATTAAACTTAGGCATTTTTAAAGCTAGGAAATAAGATAGAAATTGATGTAATGGCCCATGCACTGTAAGGGTGTCCTGAGGTAGGAGGATCACAATCAATTTTATGTCAGTTTAAGTTGCATAATAAGGCCAAGACTAGCATAGGCTACAGTATGAGACTTTGCCTCTAAATTACAAGTGAAGGAGAATGGAGAGAAAGAGGAAGTGGTGAAGAAAAGTTACAGGAACAAAATTTAGTGTATGATTTTTATACAGATATGTGTATATATGTACACACACAAACATGTCTTTTGCAAAGTACATCAGCAAAGAAAAAAATGTAACACTTAGAATGATTATTAACAAATACAAAAATAATAAATCTTGGTGAGAATGCAAAGACAATACATGTACATTGTGCATAAAAATGTGAGCTTGTACAGACATTATATAAGAGTTCCTCAAAAACTTAAAATAGCCTGGATACACTATCCAGAAATTCCACCACTGGATATAAGAACAAAGGAAACAAAATCAGGGTGTGTAAGGGAATTTGAATCCCCATATTTGTTGCAAAACTATTCTCAAATGCTAAGAAATTGAAGCTAATAAAGTATCCATCAGAAGATGCACTGATGAATATAATATGGTAAATATGCAAAATGATTACTGTTTGGCCACAAAAAGAATAAAATTCTGTCATTTTATCAATAGACATTGAACTCAAGATGTTAGACTCTAAAGAACCAAATAACCTTATTAAAAAATGGGGAACCAAGCTAAACAGAATTGTCAATTGAGGGAACTCAAAGGGTTGAGAAGGACCTAAAAAATGTTCATCATCCTTAGTCAACACTGAAATGTGAATCAAAATAACTCTGAGATTCTAACTTACATCAATCAGAATGGCTAAGATCCAAAACTCAAGTGACAGCATATGATGGCAAGGATGTAGAGAAAGAGGGGAACTCCTCCATTGTTGGTGAGATTGAAAGCTGGTACAACCACTCTGGAAATCAGTCTGGTGGTTCCTCAGAAAATTGTACATGGTATTACCTGAGGACCCAGATATACCACTCTTGGGCATATACCCAGAAGATGCTCCAACAGATAACAAGGACACATTCTCTACTATGTTCAAAGCAGCCTTATTTATAATAGCCAGAAGCTGGGAAGAACCCAGATGTCCCTTCAACAGAAGAATGGATGCAGAAAATTTGGTACATTTACACAATAGAGTACTACTCAGCTATTAAAAACAATGATTTCATGAAATTCTTAGGCAAATGGATGGACCTAGAAAATATCCCGAGTGAGGTTGCCCCCCCTCCCTCACTTGATGCCCTGTCCTGTTTACCTGCTGGAGGTAGGCTCTTTAAGTTCCTTCTCCCTACTGTCAGGCATTTCATCTAAGGTCCCTCCCTTTGTGTCCTGTGAGTTTCTCACTTCTCAGGTCTCTGGTGCATTACTGAGGGTACCCCCAACCTCCTTTGCCCACAATGTGTTTTGATTATGTCTAACCGCCCACTCAACCCCTCTGACATCCCTTCCCAACCTTATGTCTTCTTTCAAAAGTCTTTTTGAAAAATCCACTCAGTCTAAGTATTACTTCTCATATCATATGAATATGAGTGTGGGGTCATTCACAAGGGACATGAATAACCTATCAATGGACACACAACAAATAAACTGTCAACTGCCAATAGTTCCTCAGATAGTGTTGAAGTCTTATATGTCCATTTCCCATCCATACTGAATGATAACTAACTTGATCATTTTTTGGTCTTATTTATGTAAACACATTTGCTGTGAGATTTTGAGTGCAACAGCCTCATCACAGCTGGAAGACAGTATTTCACAGCAATGTACTTTTACCTCTGGAACATTTTTTGTGGGTTTTTTTATTAGATATTTTATTTACATTTCAAATGTTATCTCCTTCCCTCTTTTCCCCTCAGAAAACCCCCTTTACTATCCTTGCTCCCCCTGCTCATCAACAGACTTACTTCCAGTTCCCTGTCCTGGCATTGCCCTACACTGGGGCATCTAGCCTCCAGAGTACCAAGGGTCTCCCCTCCCTTTGATGTCCATCCAGGCCATCCTTTACTACAGATACAGCTGGAGCCATGGGTCCCTCCGTGTGTACTCTTTGGTTGGTGGTTTAGTCCCTGGGAGCTCTGGGGGGGCATCTGGTTGGTTCATATTATTGTTACTCCTATGGGGCTGCAAAACCCTTCAGCTCCTTGGGTCCTTTCTCTAGGTCCTCCATTGGGGACCCTGTGCTCAGTCCAATTGTTGGCTGAGAGCATCTCCCTCTGTATTCATCAGGTACTGGCAGAGCCACTCAAGAGACAGCTATATCAGGCTCCTGTCAGCAAACACTTGTTGGCATCCACAATAGTGCCTAGGTTGGGTAACTATATATGGGATAGGTCCCCAGGTGGGGACAGTCCCTGGATGGCCTTTCCTTCAGTCTCTGCTAACCTCTGGATCTTAAAATCTTTCCAGTCCACAGTATCCCACAGGTCTAAATACATTCCCAGGTAATACATTTTAACTTTTATCACTATTAATATATGAGGTAATAAAATATGTCAATCATCCTATTTTAGCCAATATCATGTTATACATTGCAAATGTAACTATTACTATTACATGAAATAAAATATAAATAAATTATCCAGGTTTCCCTATATTATTACAACCACTATGCTTTCCCTAAGATTCTCTTTTTGTCAATTGTCTATCTTCTTTATATCTTAACCTTTTTCTTCTTTTTATAAGACAAGTATTTGAGCTATACATTTATTTCTAAATGCTCACCTGTATGTCATATGTGTTAATGTGTTTAATTTTTCTTATAGCTAATTACTTAGTATTTGACTTCTTTTACTTTTTTTGTTTATTTTTTTGAGACAGGGTTTCTCTGTATAGCCCTGGCTGTCCTGGAACTCACTATGTAGACCAGGATGGCCTCAAACTGAGAAATCTGCCTGCCTCTGCCTCACAATTGACTTGGTTTATAAGTCTTTCATTGACCATGAATCACTTACAAGGATATTTAAAATTTGAAGTATATGAATTCTTTATAATTTTATTAGTCCTCATGACATTGTGTTTAGTCTTGCTTTAAGGATTACTAGATATATTTTAATTGTATTCTGTAAAGCTATAAACTACAGATTTGTGTATAGGATTTCTTATGCATCTATTCTGTTGAGATCAATAATGTCCACATCTCCAATTTCATAAGTTATTGTCTGCTTAATCCATTATTAAGATTTGTACTTATACAGGTCTCGCAATTTTTCATTATGTTTTACTTACTTTTGCTGTATTACATATGCAATTAACATGTTTTATGTTATTGTTTATAAATTAAATCTTGTTATATCTTCCTAGTGAATAAGATGAAGAAAGAAGTAATGGGCTTATTCAGGAAAAAGAAATATCAGGCAGAGGAAAACAGTATAACTAAGTAGGAAGGCATAGTTGGTGTGCTTGCAAACCAGTAAAGAGGACAGTATGGCCACACAAGGATGAGTATGGAAAGCATACAATGTATGAAATCAGAGAAGAAATGTTACTAGAATGTGTAGGACTTAATTTAGGGATTCATATGCCACAAGAGAAGTGAGGATTAATCAGAACAGGAAAACTGACTGGATGATTCTTAGGGGATGGGGAGAATTACTTGACATTGTTTTATTTACAAAAGAGTGTGGGCCCACAAAGCTCTTGGATCAAGTGTAGGAATGAAGGAAATGTTTTGGGAGAGTTTTGAAATGATTTTGATATAATGCAATGGTAGCTATGACTAGCATAGAAGCAGTAGAGAAAGTAAGAAATGGTCTAATTTGAAATGTAGACCAGCCTGGACTTGCTGCTGAATTTAGTTGGAAATTGAAAGAAAGAAAGGAATCAAAATGGGGCTTGCTTATCCGATTTAAACAATTGGCATTTTCTATTTACTTTTATTAAAACACAGATGACCTTGTGAAAGGTATTTCTCTGTATGAGATAAATTCAGATATTGTTTTATAACCTGTTAAGTTTAACATGTTTGTTAGTCATCCAAATGGAGATGTCCGGTTGAAACTGAAGCCCAGTGTAAAGGAGCAAGCTAATGGTGTGAAAATCATCACATACACAAACATTCTTTAAAACTAAAATGTGAGGAGAGCACCTAGGGAGTAAGTAATGATAGAGAAAAGAAGATATCTAAGGATGGAGCCCTGAGGCACTGAAAAGCTTAAGAGTGGGAGGATGACATGAACACAAACCAAAGTGAAAGAGAGCTATGTCCTGAAGGCCAATGGGCTAAAGTGATTTAAGAAGGAGAAAGTCCATTGCATCTGAACAGTAATGATAGGGCAGACTAGATGAGAATTAAGAATGTTTCACTCCCAGGCTGACAATACAAAAGTCACTTGGGGAACAGGAACAAAGGGTTACAGAGGAGTGCTTAGCAATGAATGTCACACTGAAGTATGTTCAAGTGAGAGTGAAGAGAGCAAGGAGGAATAGACAAGTAGGGAAAATTCAAGGTGGCTCTGTACAAAAGAATAGGAAAATGGAAAGGTTATATATGAAACAGGAAGAACGAAAGTACACTTTTCAATTCTTTCCAAGTTAGATATTTACAACATGTTATTATGCTACTGTTGCAAAAAAAAATTGTACAGAAAAGTATGACAATTTTTATAAGAGAAAAGTTATTAGAGAAAAGTTACTTTCCAGAGGTCATTAAACACTTTCTATAAAATAAATTTTAACAGCAAATATTTGAGCTTTGTAATATGTATGCAATCCCTCTATCACTGTTGCCTGCTAAAGCAGCCATAATGAATATGCACATAAATGAGCATGGCTGGATTCCAATAGCAATTTATTTTTAAAAATAGAAGCTGGCTGAATTTAGTCATAGATTTCCAAACTCGCTCTATTCAATAAACATTTAATGGATTTTAATTCAATTCATTTTAAAAATAGTAAATCATGTAGTATATAATAATATTTTTGATGGAACTCATTATGTACTTTATTTTAAGATTATAGATTAACAAGTTGTTGGTACCCTGGAGAGAAGTTCCTAGGTCTGAATCACATTATATTCTACTTTGTACCATTCTGTTCGATTCTCATCAATAGCTACTACACCAGAAGAATATCTTTCTTGACAATAAAGCTATTTGTGCTAAAAATGGCATTATAGAAAGAGAATCTATAGCAACAAACAATAAAGCACACATGTTTGTTTAGTAGCCCTGATGTTTTTATTTGTACTATATAATACATAAAGTAGTAATCAAATTTACGAAATAATATACAAATTTAATTTGTATAGTAAACACAAAACAACAATAAGACTTTTTCCCCATGCACTCCACAATAGGCAGGGAATTTCATCCATGAGAGTACTAGAATGATATCTAGTCAAAAAGCATCCTCCATGGTGAAGAGTTGAAGCATCCAGCTTCCAAATTCAGTTAATCAGAGAGGAAAACAGTTTAGTATAGGCATTAAAGAAGTCTTCAAATAGTTCAAAACTAAATTTATGACAAGGAAGATAGGAATCCATTTAGTTTTAGTATATATTGTTTCTGAATAATATAAGAAAATATTTTCTAAAAATTAATCAACGCCACTTATATTATTTTTAACTTAATGTTATTTTTTTACTTATTCACTTTACATCCCACTCACTCTCCCCCTTCTGCTCACCCCCTAACATAATCCTTCCTGCATCCCCCTCCTTTCATCCTCTGAGCAGAAGGGAAACCTGGGCATCCTCTCACCCTGGCACATCAAGTGTCTGAAAGGTTAGGTACTTCTCCAATGAGGTCAGACAAGGCAGCCCAGCTAGTAGAATATATCCCACAGACAGGCAACAGCTTTTGGGACAGCCTCTGTTCCAGTTGCCCAGGACCCACATGAAGACCAAGGTGAACACATATAAGCAAGGAATTCCAGCTAGTGTGTCCATTGCTTAGCGAGAATCACCTTTTATTAATATTTCCAAATGAGTTTTTGAGTTCCTAACAGGTAATGAAGCAGAGGGTCAGTGTAGTAAAGGATTTGGCTTTAATCTTAACATTTCTACATCACTAAAATAGATACCATTGCTATGGCCCACCTCTTGCAAAATTTGCCACTAGATTCCTAATGCTGTCATTTGAGTTTTAAAGGAATCTAGTAAGGTAAAAATAAATTTAGACAGTGACCAAGAAGTAATTGAACCACAGGAAAACAAAACAAAAACGAAACCTTACTCCTCATTCAAAAAGCCCTTCGATCATAATATTGCTCAGCCTATTTCATCCATCTTTATGGAACGCACCACAGACTCTGCCTGAACTGAACCATCAGCTATACTGTCTAGCCATGCAACCAAACCATCATTTTTCCAACTCATTAGACCACATTATTAGAGCCACTGCCACTGTAGCTCTTGTAGCTCATGGCATTAATATGTCTAGCCTAACTTTGAGAAGCTTAGAGAAGTTTTTTTTTTAAATTTTGATGCCATTTCATTTTATTATTTTAATTTTATTTAACAAGGCTGTTAAGAGGAATAGCTTGTCAAGGATTAGACTTCCTTGACATATATTTGCTCACCAAAGCTATTTCTGAGAGTAGAAGAATCAGTATCTTGGTACTTCTCTATTACAGAAAAGGGCAGGTCGAGCATTGCCAGAAGCCTGGGGTGGCTCTCAAATGATCTGTCAAGACTAGAAAATGCCGCATTTGACAGTTCCACCATCACAGAAGAGTGAATCTCCCATGTATGGTGTTTGGCATTTTCCTCTAGAGATGAATTTTTTTGCCATTTCATTTTACTGATGAATTTTATAACATAATGGTTTTCAACCTTTCTTATGCTGTGACCCCTTAATACAGTCCCTTATGGTGTGGTGACCCCTAGCCACAAAATTATTTTCTTGCCACTTCATAACTGTAACATTTCTACTGTTATGAATCATATGTGAATATATGATATGCTAGATATATGATATGTGACCCTAGTGAAAAGTTTGTTTAACCCTCAAGGAGGTCATGACCCAAAGGTTGCGAACCACTGTTCTAATAAGATGCAATTCTAAAAACTTGCGCTTTCTTAAATGTTCATTTCCTACCATTTTTTGCTCCTAGAATCACACAGGAAAAATTCTAATTTTATTTGTTGATACTCTTTCAACTACTGATTTTTCAGATGCACAATTATAAACCTATATTAGCAATATGATGCTAAGAATCTTTGTGTTACCAGTCCTGTTCATCACAGATCTTTTACTATTGATAAAGTCCTTTTATGTACATTATCACATGGAAAACCCAAATGGTAAATTATTCAGTAGATTTTACTTAAGATAACATATTTCTTAGAAACTCCCACAGAATAGTTCAGGGTATAGGAGGAATAAGTAAAAGGCTGAGATTTATACTGTCGATCATAGTAATTCATATTAAGTAATATAAGAACAAATGAAACTATACAGATTTCAAGTGGTTTTATATTTTAGACATTTTTATCTATATGAATTTCTCAGGACTATTGTAATGAAGAAGTAAGAAGTAGTTGACATTGAACAACAACATCAGAACATTGAAACAGCGTAATCTTACCAGTATACCAGCCTTATTAAGCAATGGCAATGGAAGTATTGGCCCTTTTAATCTTTGTGTTATCAGTCTCGTTCATCACAGATCTATTTCATGATTTTGTCTGAAGTGTTCCAAAAACCTCAAAAAATGCCCTCCCTTTTCTTTTGCTCTGGTCATCCTATCCATACCTGTGTGGGTACTGATGATGTTGGTAAGAATGCCATTCTCTTTTATATAGTAATATATAGTGTTGTTTGACGCTAATTCCCTTTCTAGCCTCAAGTTTGAGGATAGCACTGGTGACACTAGATCTCAGTATCTACTTGAGGTTAGAGGCCCAAAATTTTCTGCATGGCTAAATACCCATGGATGCTACTGCTAATGTCACCCTTACCTTCAGTGACAAATGAAATCAGAGCACTCCTCAACTATATCTCTTGTTTCTATGTTCAAGGAAACAAAGGTTATATCAGCAGTAAAATTTCCTGTCTAAGAATCAACTGAAGCTATCACCCTCCACAAAGACAACAAACATTCTTTGAGGGGATTTTGATTAAAATGTAACTACAAAATATACACATCCTTGTTCTTTCCCCTTGAACCTATAACATTATAGGCTATGTTAATGTCCTCAGCAATAAATATTTTCCAAGTTACCATTGTAGAAAAAGAGATAGTTGCTGAAATGTAGACACAAGTATCTCAGCAGATCCTTTGAGAAGTCTCTTCATAGGCACCTAATTCAATGTTGTGCCCTCCCCCAAGCCTTTCTGAGCAGGAGTTTAAACTCAGCCATACCATTCCTGGGCATATACCCAGAAGATTCCTTAGCATGCAATAAGGATACATGCTCCACTATGTTCATAGCAGCCCTATTTATAATAGCCAGAAGCTGGAAAGAACCCAGATGTCCCTCAACGGAAGAATGGATACAAAAAAATGTGGTATATATACACAATGGAGTATTACTCAGCCATTAGAAACAATAAATTCATGAAATTCTTAGAGAAATGGATGGAGCTGGAGAACATCATGCTAAGAGGTAACCCAGTCTCAAAAGAATACCCATGGTATGCACTCACTGATAAGTGGATATTAGCCTAGAATCTTGGGACACCAAAGACACAATTCACATACCAAAGGATGTCCAACAAGAAAGAAGGAGTGGACCCTGGTTCTGGAAAGGCTCAAAGCATCAGTGTAAGGGAATACCAGAACAGGGAATTGGGAAAGTGTGGAAGGGGGAACATGGGGAGGGAAAAGGACATGGGGGACCTTTGGGGGGCAGGGAACCAGAAAAAGGGAAATGAAATGTAAATAGAGAATATATCCAATAAAAAATTCAAAAAAAAAGAAAAAGAAAAAGAAAAACTCTGCTAGCCACTGCTTCCCACCTAGGGTGGACCTCTCAGACCAAGGTGAAGTCCATTGTTCTTCAAGGACACTAGGTACCACCTGATACCAGCCTCCTGCTGAGCAAGCAGAACCAGTTCTGCAGACCTGTTTCCAGCCTTTGGGGGAATTCGGCTTCCCCCCTCCCCCCACCCATATATATTTGGAGACCTCTATTAAACTTTGAGCCTTGTATGGGAAATTAGTCTTCACTCCACATTTCTCTTGTTATCCCATTCCCATCCCCAGCTTTCCTTCCAGGTGACCCGGTAAACCGTTTGACAGTAGCAGTGGGCAGCTACACAATGTCTTCTCTTTTATAGCTTGAACATATGGATGGAGCTGCTGCAGCACTCATATTAGCATGGTCTGGTGAGATATTTTGTTGTTAGCTTGATGCAAGTCAGAGGTATCTGAGAAGAAGGAACTTCAACAGAAAAAGGCATCCATTGCATTGGCCTATAAGCAAGACTGTGGCATTTTATATGTTAAGTCTGATTTAGGAAGCCCAGGCCACCCCTGGTCATAGGGTTCTGGAGTATGTAAGAAAGCAGTATGAGAATGCCCTGGGAAGTAAAGTCAATAAACAGAGTTCCCTCAGGGTCTCTATTTCTGTTCATGACTCCAGATTCTTGCCCAGTTTGAGTTCCTACTTTGACTTCCCAACAAGAACTATGGTTTGGGATATGTATGCCAAATAAACCCTTTCATCCCCAAGATGCTTTTGGTCATGATGTTCAATCAGAGTAATAGAAAACAAATGAAAACATACCACCATGAATTGAATTTGATGACAATCTAGCCATAACTTAAAACTGGCAGCATTAAACAGAAGATTACGTACGTCAGTGATGAAGCACACGTGAAGCTCTGGGTTCAATCCCGCAGTTGTCCACACTGTCTTAGAACACCCAGGAAGTTACAGATTCAGCCTTTAATTTCTTTTCTCTATTTTTATGTGAATAATGATTTATCTTACATTTTGATCATGTTTTTCCTTCTCCCAATTCTTCCAAGATCCTCCTTAACTCTTTGCCCACTCTATTTTATGTTCTTTTTCTCTCATTCCTTTTCAAACAAAACAAAGAAAACTCAAAACAAAATAATAAATAAGATAAAAATGCTTTAAAGGAAATGCAGGGACAAAAAATGGAACAGAGGCTGACTGAAAGGCAATCCAAAGACCACCCCACCTTGAGATCCATCCCATCTGCAGACACCAAACCCCAACACTATTGCTTATCACAAGATGTGCTTGCACACAAAGCCTGGTATAGCTGTTCCCTGAGAGGTTCTGTAAGCACCTGACTAATACAGATGCAGATATTCACAGCCAACCATTGGATTGAGCTAGGGGGACCCCAATGGAAGAGTGAGAGGAAGGATTGAAGGATCTGAAGGGATTGCAACCCTATAGGATGAACAGCAATATCTACTAACTGCACCCCTAGAGCTCCCAGGAACTAAATCACCAGTCAAAGAGTATACATGAATTGGTTCAGTCCATGACTCCTACTACATATTTAGCAGAGGACTGCCTTATCTGGCATCAATGGGAGGGAGGGACTTAGTCCTGTAGAGGCGTGAGGGAAATGCTAGAGGGGTGAGGCAGGAGTGGTGGATGGGTGAGAGCTCACCCTCTTAGAGGCAAAATGGGGAGGAGGTTGAAGAGGGAAGACCAGGAAGAGGGCCAGAATTTAAATGTAAATAAATAAATAAAATAATTAATAAAAATAAAACAAAACTGCCAAAAATGAAACAAAAAGACCACAGACATGGAGTTTGTTTTGTGTTAGCTAACTACCTCTGGGTTTTGGGCCTGTCCTTGAGTGTGGTTGATATACTCAGTGACACTCTATTAAGGAAGAATCAATTCAGCAGGTATCAATTGAAAATAACATCTTGGCTACAAGATGGACACAATATCCATTTCCCAGCAAGTCAGAATTCCATCTGGCTTGAATCTGAATTGGTCTTGTACCTGCTACCATAACCTCTATGAGTTTATATGTGCAATAATACCTTGTTATGTCAAGAAGACACTGTTTTCTTGGGGTCTTCCATCACTTCTGGCTCTAACAGTCTTCCTGCCACCTTGTCTTCATGACTCCCCTAAGAAATAGTATTTGATGATGACAACTCATTTATGATTCAGTGCTCCAAAATCTCTGCACACTGTCCAGGTATGGGTATTTATATTAATTTCCATCTACTGCAAGAAGCTTTTCTGATGATGGTTGAGTGAGGCACTGATATATACATGTATCAGTATGTCTTTTGGATTCATTGTATCACTGTGGTACTTTAACATAGTAATAATAGGCCTATAACCAGTCTACTCTTTGGTTCTTGGCCAATTTAACAGTGTTAGGCATGAGTTTCATCTCAGGGAATGGGAGTTAAATGTGATATTTTAAAGAGTAGTTGGTTAATTAAATAACATTTTTTTTCACCAGGGTTTGTAGGTGGGTAATATTGACATCTTCCCCTTCCAGTAGTATGTAGAATATCTTCCAATATCATGAACACTAGTCAATAGGGTTGAAGCTTTTAGTTGGGCACCAGCTTAACTTCTCTGAGTTCAATAACATAAGTATGTGTTTACCTTAGCAATAGGACCTTACCATCAGGTTGTAGAGAATATCTAATAGCCTTGGCAATAGTCTGTGATATGTAGAGTAGGGTTCCATAGGATTCCATCACCCTGTGGCTGATGACATAACAAGATATATCTTGGCACACTTGGTGGCATAAGGTATCTAGTTGTAGCATTGTGTAATATTCTACAGTAATGGATTTCCATATATTTGCTCAAGGACTTTAGTCTTAGTTGTCTCTTCCTATATACCTTCCTTTTCCATCTTTTCCTTACACCTCTTTATTTAATCTTCCTATTCTATTTATGCCTTATTTCTTCATAACACTGTGTCCTATTTTCATGAATTTCTTTTACGTGTTCTGCCAAATCATTTTTCAATTTTGAAGATAATTTCTTTATTTACATTTAGATGTTATCCCCTTTCCTCTTTTCCCCTCTGAAAAGCCCCTATCCCATAGGAGGTACAACAAATCATTTTTCATAGTTGGAGGACAGGGTTGATTACAACTAGTAGCTTAATAGGCAAAGATAAAACTAAACATTATATAATGCATAGGACATCCTTCTATAACAAAGAAATATCCCACTAAAAATGAAAATAATTATGATATTAAGAAGTCTGTGTGCAAGAATAAAAACCTGTTACTTTGAAACTGTATTGCTATTAGTTAAATATAATTCCATGTAGACACTAATTCTCAAAACTTAAGATTGCTTTCCTTTTATTACTTTTATGTTGTCACTTGAGTAAGAATTAGATTGACTATGAAACAAATGCTTGTATTGTTCAACTCAGACTTCCTTTTTTTAGCATTCCCACTACCAGGAACAATCAATTATAAACACTTCAAGGTGCTGACAGGCAAAGAAGGCATTGTTACTAAAGTTGTTATAATTATAAGAAAGTTGTTATCTCACTGTTCTCTGAGTTGAAGGTAATAGAACTCTTTTCTCAAAGATGTAAACATAAAATTACTGTATGACCACTTTTCCTCATCTTCATTTCTATCATCTGATACTTCAGATAATTGATTTACAAATGCTCATAAAAATAACATTATTTGCAGCCAAAACCATAAACTTACCTATCCACAAAACTGCACACTACTGGAAGAGAAAGGTAACCATCAATATCATCGATATATAATAATCCTAGTGGCATAAATGGATATAAGGTCCATTCTATGAGATGAAACTCATATCTTACAATATTAAGATGTCCAAGAACCTAAGGCTAGATAGGTTATGGATGTAGGGGAAAATCTCCTCATATTATTATGCTAAAAGAGGATAGTGATAAAAGGAGTCCTGAAAATAGATTGATATATAGGTAGATAGATGTATTATGTGTATAAATATATGTATATATATATTATATTTATAATTATGTGTACATTATATGTATATATGTTATATTATATATATAAATACATAATATATTATATATTATATCTGATACAGTGTACATGAACTCCAAAATAATTTCATCAGGGAAAGAGGCCAAACCCCAAAGGCTAAAAATTACATAATTTCACCTGCATGAAACATCAAGAATAGATAAGTCCATTGAGATAGATTAATGGGTGATAGTGGCTGGGGTGGAAAAAATTAAGGACTGAATAATGGTTATAGGGTCCCTTTTAGGAATAATGAAAACTACTAAAAGATGATTGATACTTTAAATGAGTTAAAATGTCATCTTCATGCTCTGTGTATTTTACCACGTTTTGTAAAAAGGCAAATACTAATCATCTTTGGTTCAGAAGAAAGAAGTTTCTGGAACTCATCAAATTTCTGAAATGTCAAGATTCTTTACATAAGCATTAAGAACAATTAGGAAATCAAAACAATTATCTGACAGGAAAATAAGTTCTTACTTTCTGCCATATGCAATGCTTAGAAATTAATTAACTCCTATTCTCAAACCTTTTTTTACAGACTGCTTTTCCCTGAAGAGTTGATACAAAATTATGGAAAATGATAGGGTCACATTTGGGCAGTAAGAATATTGGCAGTAGAAACTCTGCTAGGAGACCATGCAAGAATTCCAAGACAACTTCAAGCATTTCCAGATATAAGGGTTTTGCAAATATTGGTGGAATCATGCTGGCATTAGGAATGCCTCAATCTAAAATGATTTTTTTTGCTTCACTCTGCTGAAGTTTGTCCAGATTTTAAAAGCTGTATTTAATGGCTCTGTTGAGAACATTTCAGAAATACACAAGTAAGCTAAGTTTGTATGTCAATCTGTTTCAAAGCAGAATTAAATCCATTTTTCATAGAATGTTTCTTCCAACTAGGCTGTTGGCAGATTTCTTAATTTGAACTCAAGTCGGAAAAACAAATACACATTCTAATTTCCTTTGGTTATTTATAGATAATGATTTATAAAAAGAATATTCATTCCCTCAAATTTTGTAAAAGGAGAATTATGCACATACCACCTCATAATTTAATATTTCTTAATATGTTTTTTCTTGGTTTAGCAAGTGAGTTCAATAATTCACCCTGAATCCTGACCTTTGATATTATACCTAAGCAATTAGCACTTTTGGCTACATTCCCATTGGAGGAATTTAAAAGTGACTACTTAACAATTTTTTACACCACACTTTAGTTCTTAAATAACTCTTTGTATATAAAGTATTCACTAATATGAAGAATTTAAATATTAATTGAGCATATCAAAAGTTGTTTACATTTATGTAACTACAGCATATAACATACATATAATATATATACATTATATATATATATATATATATATATATATATATATATATATAAAAAATTGTCTGTATGAGTGGTGTATCCATCCGTACATGCTTATGTGTGTGTGTAGGTGTGTGTGGGTTAATGTGGGATGGAATACACACACACACACACACACACACACACACACATATATATATATATGTGTGTATACACACACACACACACACACACACACACATACATACATACATACATACACACATTTGCAGGCCAGAAGTCAGTGAGCAGTGTCTTCCTCAACCATTGTCCAGTGTAAGTTTTTGGAGATAAGGTCTCTTACTCAACTCAGAGCTACCAACTTGAATAATTTAACCAACAGGCAGGGATATTCCCATCTCCACCTCACCAACTCTAGACTTGATGTACTTCCCTTCACCCAAGTTTTTATGTGCATTCTGGGAATATGAGCACTGGTCCCAGGAAGTAATTTACTAACTGAACCATCTCTCTAAGCCCTGTTTATGCATGTTTTTAAGATAAAACCTACTTCAGCTTTACTATCCCCCACTTTTATGAGCTGATATTAAGTGGCTAAGCAATTATATGCTTTAAAGTATTAGTTGACAAATGTAGAAACTAAATATGAAAAAGTACTTTATCCAATAATTCTCTGCAAAATCTTTATAAATATATTGTAATGAAATCTCAAATACCAGCACTTGGTCATTCACCTTAAATTATTTGGTATCCATTTCCATTTAAGTAATATAAAGCAATTCAACTCAGATACAAACTTTATAATTTGTATTCATGGTTATTCTTCCATTGTCTGTCAGATGCCATAGGTATAGGTATATTTCACAGTAGTAGAGTACCCATGCTCATAGACACACACAAACATGGCTGGCTCAGTAAAAATCAACATATTCTATCTTCTATCTTTGGTAAGTGTGGTTTATTTTATGAATCCTCATTAATAAAACATGAGTATAAAGAGAAAACATACACACACAAACAAAACTATAACTTTATTTCCTAAAAGAAATCATTTGAAACTGACTTCTTTCCATCTTTTTAAATTGAAACAGTGTTGTTCCAGAGAACCAGCTTTAGCCATGATGGTGAGGGTCATCTCTTAGGAACTGAGTGATAAAGGACATGGAAGGCCCTTGAATGACAAAATGTGATTAAAATTTCCTAATGTTATATTTACTTTTATTTCACACTAGTATAATAGACAAAAGAAATGGTAGAGAAACTTGCATCTACAAGGTAGTATGGCAGGACTTAATATCCCTGTAGTGTTAATGTCAAGGTAAATTTTACATCTCTACAATGATTATTTCCTGAGCTCTGAAGTCATTATCTCCCATTATCACAACAGCCTCAGTTTTTCCTTATTGCCATCTCCAACTCTCATGTGTAAAAGTAACTTTTATTTGCCAGATGTAATTGTCATCTCCAAAGATTACTGCCCAAGATGCTCATCCTTTCTAGTTCTCTCTGAACTCTAGCTGGCTCTAGAGAACAACTCTAGCTCAGTTGTTCTTGATCAAACTCCTCTCCAAGCTGATTGCTCTAATCAGGCTTTTCTCAGCTTCTGACTGAATTGTTCTAGTTGGTCTCAAACTATTTTGCCAATCTGTTCTAATCTTATGTCTCCTCATTCTCTGGCATGTCTTCACTTCACCTGCAACCTGTATCTGTAAAACTGTTCTGATAAAACTACCATATCCTCTCTCTCTCTCTCTCTCTCTCTCTCTCTCTCTCTCTCTCTCTCTCTCTCTGTCTGTCTCTCTATCTGTCTCTATCTATCTATCTCTATCTCTCTCTGTATCTTTTTGTCCCTCTTTCTCTGTCTCTCTGTCTCTCTCTCCCTCTTTGCACTGCTTTCTTGAATCTCTTCTCTTTCCTGTACTGTTCTCTTGAGAGTTCTGTGTATCCTATCTGACACATTCTGACAAATCTTACTTTGATTTGCCTCTTTGTGTATTAAACAATTAGATGTCACTGTTTAGGATTAAATGTGTGTAAAAAAAAGTTTGTCTTTATTCTAGCCAGGAGTATTAAAGGTATGTGGTGTGTCTGCATTCAAATTCCTCTATACTAATGAACTTTGAGATGCCACCATAGGGACAAAGTACTTTGCAGCAGCTTAAATTAGTGAGTACAGATCCCAGGTTTACTTCAAATCCCCAGGAAGACATAGTAAAAAGATAACATATTTCAACTTGATCAAGCATATCTCTAATGCATTTATAATGTCACTTCAACTAAGTTAGCCACATGTTGTACTGACATTATCTAAAATGTAATTTTCCCCCTGAAAGCTTGAATTTGAGTGGCACTATATTCATCAAGACAGATCAGCCAAGGAGGAAAGAAAAGAGATATGTATATAAATAAAACTGTTTCCTGTACCAGTAAGGATGATTTATTTTAGTTACTAAAAAAATGAAACTGTCCTATTCTCAACAATAAAAGGACTTCTGGGGGAATCAATATCCCTGACCTCAAGCAGTACTACAGAGCAATTGTGTTAAAAACTGCATGGTATTGGTATAGCAACAGGCAAGCAGATCAATGGAACAGGATTGAAGACCCAGAGGTTAACCCACAGACTTATGGTCACTTGATCTTTGATAAAGGAGCCACAACCATCCGGTGGAATAAAGATAGCCTTTTTAACAAATGGTGCTGGTTCAACTGGAAGTCAACATGCAGAAGAATGCGAATTGATCCAATCTTATCTCTTTGCACTAAGATCAACTCCAAGTGGATCAAGGACCTCCACATAAAACCAGACACACTGAAACTATTAGAAAAGAAACTTGGGAAGACCCTGGAGGACTTGGGCACAGGGAAAAAGTTCCTGAACAGAACACCAATAGCTTATGCTCTAAGGTCAAGAATCGACAAATGGGACCTCATAAAATTACAAAGTTTCTGCAAAGCAAAGGACACTGTCAGAAGGACAAAACAGCAACCAACAAAGTGGGAAAAGATCTTCACCAACTCCACATCCGACAGAGGGCTAATATCCAATATATACAAAGAACTCAAGAAGTTAGACCGCAAAGAAACAAATAACCCTATCAAAAAATGGGGCACAGAGCTAAACAAAGAATTTTCACCAGAAGAAATTCGGATGGCCGAGAAACACCTTAAAAGATGTTCAACATCATTAGTCATCAGGGAAATGCAAATCAAAACAACCCTGAGATTCCACCTCATACCAGTCAGAATGGCTAAGATTAAAAACTCAAGAGACAACAAGTGCTGGCGAGGATGTGGAGAAAGAGGAACACTCCTCCACTGTTGGTGGGATTGCAAAATGGTAAAACCGCTCTGGAAATCAGTTTGGCGGTTCCTCAGAAAATTGGGCATGTCACTTCCAGAGGACCCTGGCATACCACTCCTGGGCATATACCCAGAGGATTCCCCTGCATGCAATAAGGACACATGCTCCACTATGTTTATAACAGCCTTGTTTATAATCGCCAGAAATTGGAAGGAGCCCAAATATCCCTCAAAGGAGGAATGGATACAGAAAATGTGGTATATTTATACAATGGAATACTACTCAGCAATTAAAAATAATGAATTCATGCAATTTGTAGGTAAATGGTTAGACCTGGAAAATATCATCCTGAGTGAATTAACCCAATCACAAAAGAATGCACATGAAATGCAATCACTGATAAGTGGATATTAATGAGCCCAGAAGCCCTAAATACTCAAGACACAAATAGCAAGTCAAATGATTCCCAAGAAGAAGAAAGGAGAGGACCCTGGGCCTGTAAAGATTGCATCCAGTTTAGTAAAGAAACCGAGGGGGGAGGGGGAATGATTGGGGAACAGTTGGGGGGGGAGAGGAACTATGGGAACTATGGTGGGTGGGAACTGGGAAAGGGGAACGCCTTTGGAATGTAAACATAGAATATAGAAAATAAAATAAAAAAAAAATGAAACTGTCCAAATGTTTAAAGAGTGAGAGAGAGAGAGACAGAGACAGAGACAGAGATAGAGACACAGACAGAGACACAGACTGACAGACAGACAGAGACAGAGAGGGGGAAGAATATATCCAGTAAGTGTAATGACATCCCTAAGTGTTTTTTAAAACATAGTAGCTTGAAAATTAATACATAACATAATGACACTTATACCAGATGAACAGGATAACCCCAAGGAAGAAAAATTTTAAAATCATTTTATTGAACAGTATTTTTTAAAGTCATGGGTTCTCTGGGTAACAGTGTCAGTATTTTGATCAAATGCTTATATATCTATTGTTCCTATACATGGTTACATTATTAAAGTAATAAAATATGTACGCTTATTACAAATGCCAACTATTAAAAACCTATCAAGATTTGATGGATACAAAAATGTGGTATATATACACAATGGAGTACTACTTATCCATTAGAAACAATGCATTCATGAAATTCTTAGAGAAATGGATGGAGCTGGAGAACATCATACTAAGTGGGTTAACCCAGTCTCAAAAGAATACCCATGGTATACACTCACTGATAAGTGGATATTAGCCTAGAATCTTGGGACACCAAAGACACAATTCACATACCAAATGATGTCTAACAAGAAGGAAGGAGTGGACCCTGGTTCTGGAAAGGCTTAAAGCATCAGTGTAGGGGAACACCAGAACAGGGAAGTGGGAACGGGTGGATGGGGGAACACAGGGAGGGAAAAGGGTATGTGGGACCTTTGGGGGGCAGGGAACCAGAAAATGGGAAATGAAATGTAAATATGGAATATATCCAATAAAAAACCCTATCAGGACTTTTAAATTCAGTGCCTATAACAATGTATTCTACTGCACTAGATTTTAATTACAGAGACTTGGGATTTGTTCATCTGATTTTTCAAAAGATTTTTTTCTGGAAATTTCTACTGCAAAAGCTCTCAATCTTCGCACAGTTAAGAATTACTGATATGAAAATCCTAAACCTAAGTTAGGCCCAACAGGTAAATAGGAGCCAGGGATTCAAAATTAGAACAAAATTATTTGTTTCCCACATATAATATGACTAAACAGTCTTTGAATAGCTCATGTCTTATATTTACCTGGCTATATCTCCTGGACTTCCTTAAATTTTTACATGAATATTTTAAAATAGATTTCACAGTACTAATCAATTAATTCAACACTTAATAAATAATTCATAAATTTCCAACAATCTATTTGTCATTTTGTTTAATACAGAAACTTCAAGAACAAAAATCTGGAAAAGACAGAAAAAGTGAATTTTCTTTGACTTTAATTTATATATTAATCAGTCAGGAACCTTGATGAAATGGAAATTCTGGCTCCATGGGTCTGTGACATGAGACTGTATTTCTAACAAGATATCTGGTGAGCAGTTAGCACAACTAGAGAGTCCATGATTCATCATGCAACAAGAAGTAATGAATACTGTGGGATGTATAAGGTATTCTGATAAGGTTAAGAATAAATACAAATCTGTAACTCTGTGACATGCTGTCCTGTTGCATATTTTTATGCCTTCCTTGCAAAGTTTTTAATTTAAAAAGTTATGAATATCCTTCCAAGAGTTATCTTTATAGAAAGTTCTAAATATTTTATGGTTTACTAACCAATAACGGCTAAAAGATCTGAAAGAAATGTTTTAAAAAAAATATTACCAAGTGTTGAAGTTCAACAACAACAACAACAACAAAATACATGATAGAAGCTCTTGACATCACAAATGCCTATCCTTGTCAGACAAATGCAGTTGGAAGCCAGTGGTAAATCAAGTTATGTACTACTTTGCTGTCATGGTAAGTCCACAACTCGTGCTTTCTTGTAGTCTAAGGAAATGAAAAGTCCTTTTCACTCAAGATCACCATTTAGACATGAATCATCAAGCTCAACACATATATTTCTGCTATAAATAACCAAAATACAATTAAATTTGTATTAACAGTTCATACTGTATTATTTCAATGATTTTTTGTAAATATATTTTGAAAGGAAATAAGAATATATTGCATAATCTTTACATATTCTTACTTGCAAAATACACATTAATTTAAAAGTATCTCAATGATCCTTTGATTCCAGCAGATTATAGTGTGGCCATATCACATATATATAATCACCTTGTATATTTTTATAGGAGGAATAGAATAGTGACATTGTGACATGAGTAGGACTAGGATTGTCTGCGAAGTAATCAAATGATAAATAAACTAAAACTCAGGTGGGTAGGGGGATCTGAAAAGATGAATGATGCTATAGTAATGATCCATTTTTCTTAAAGAAAAGAAGTTCTCAAGTTATTTAAGTTGGAGTGTTCATCACACATATATCTCCATTCTACTAGATACTGTTAATTATTTTAATATCCTAAGACTAAATAGACTTCATGAATCACTGAAAAGAGGTTTATAGCATGTACATGTGCACAAGATGGAGTACTAATGTGATGTGGAGAAAGTGAATGACTTTGATTCTAATTTCAGCTTTCTGGTCTTAAAAATTATTTAAATATTAATAATTGTATGAGTTTCAGTTTTCTTTTGTATAAATGGAATAATATAAATATAACTGGGCCGCTTTGAGAGCTAATAATTCCATATTCCAAGTGACTGGCACTTAACATTTTTTAAAATTATTTCTGTATTCTAATAAAGATCCTAAACTCATTAAAAAGCAAATGTTATGTTTTGTCATTGTAATTCCCTTTGCATCAGATGAGCTTAAGTAATTAATGATGCTAATGACCTAAGTATTTGTCCAAATATGCTCTAATCCTCTAGTCTCTTCTCTATTCCTCATATGAAATATTTAGTCACTGGGGCAAGCAAAGAGAGGCCTCTGGGCACAGTGCATCAAAGAAGATACTTTTATTTGATTTATACAGTGATTTCTTATTAAACAGCTAAATTAATTGAAGATATTTGAAAATCAGAATATTTAATATAAATATGGATATTTCTGATCCTTTTTGAAACTTTAGAAAATCCGGCAACATTGCCATTACAATAATGCCTGGCAGCTATTAACCATACCTAAAAACCAAGTACTGCTGTTTAGATCGAATGTATTGTCTCATTTATAGTGGCTTCAGGAAATGCCAGAAGATATTGCTGACAACGCTTACAAAAGGTTTTCTTCCGTTTTGTCCCCACCACAAGAAAGTCATCTCTCCTATTTTGGATCTGGCCAATGTACATCTCAGAGCTGTTCATAACAGCTGTGAATGTAGGCTGAAGTTAATAGCCTCTTTGGTACAGAGACTAATGTCATCAGAGCATCAAATGGCTTGTGTTGTAGCTCGATAGTTTTTCTAGCATTACCTTATTTTTTATAAATAAACTCCACTCTAGCATGGTGTTTAAGTGTAGGGGTTCAGGGACAGAGAAGATAACATGCTTTGAAATTTAAATTTATCAGATTATCATCTTAATTCAATTTTAGTTACACTACAAACTGATATTTAAGATATCTTAACTTCCATAAGGTTTATTATTTTGGCAATACATAGTTCAATTTTCAGCTGTATTTACCTGATATCTTCTCCCATAGGAGCAGATATTTTGTTATAGAATCTCATAATGACAATATTTAGAAAAAAAACTTAATATGGGAACTATTTTTTCCTTTTGAATTCTTGGAAAATACTACCATATTTGAAAGAAAATACCTAAGGGACTTATGTTTCTCTAGCACTTGAACAAATGTAGCATTTCTCCTTGAAACAGAGTATGTAAATTGCTAATCTACTAAAGCACAAGGCAAACCTTAAAAGAGTCACAAACTGAGAGTCAGAAAATACCTATAGTATGAAAAGGAATTATTCATTATAGGTATTGTATTTAAGTAGATTGTGAAGGGATAGCTCTAACTATATTTTGAAATTTCTTCTTAGCTTTCTCTTATTCTCATGATGATACAATAATGATAATCAAAAATTCATATGACTGAGTGACAGATATTCTGCTTATGGTTTCAACTATACTATCTCATTTAACTTTTCTAACTACTCTACAATGTAAGCAGTGCTTATTTTTAATTTATCAATTAAAGCATGGATCTTGTCAGAAAATTTTTCCATGACATAATAAGAGTAAGAAAACTGTCATTTCCACTTGCCTTTGCTTTTCTAAATCATATTATGTCTGATTCTAAATTCTTAATAATTAGAAACTATGGGTTCAAGTGAGGCTCCAATTGAACCAGTCAAGAAGGCACAATAAGTTCATCTACTGCAGTGGTATTGTACTGCTTACCTTTTATTAATGCTCTGACAAAATACCTTAGGTAATCTTTTTTTTTTCCTTTTTTTTTGTCTCATGGTTTAAAGGAAGACAGACTACTATGGTGAGAATACATAATGGAGTGTGAAATGGCTGGTCATATAGCATCTGATCTGGCTAGGAAGCAGAGAGAAAAATGCAGGTGTTCAGCTGATTTTATTTTTACTTTCTTTTTACCCACTCTAGGCGTATATGTTCCACTGTTAAACCTCTCTTGAACCCACCTTCACAAGCATCCTAATTGGTATGTTTCTTAGTTGACTCCAAATCCAATCAGACAGACAATAATAATTAACCATCTCAAAAATCCATCATTCTCATTTTTTACTGTGCTGTAACAGCACTCTGAATCTCTGGTTTTTCAGCTTCTGTAGACTTACAATTATCATCATTACTTACCACAGGTTACTGTAGAGCCCTCAGTATATACATTTAGCAAATAAAACTACAGCATTAAATTTCAGATTAAATATTTTCTCAGCAAAGATGTGATCTGCAAAATACGTAGAACAATTATTTATCAAAAATTCAAATGTGTTTAAAGAATCTGTAGTTGATTAGACAACCCAATTGGATAGACAACCTAATCTCAGCAATCACCCCACTGCCATTGCTGATTCATGAGTCATGGGTTCTGAAAGCATTCTGGTTAAATCCAGTGCTCTAGTTCCCCAAGTAGAACAGTCATGAAAATATAAAAACCCTGATAAACTTTGAACAACTCTGTTGAGTTACGAAAAGAAATAACAGAATTGTAATGAAAGGAAAATCCTTCTTATTCTTATTTACTGTCTGAAGGTCTTCTCTGTGGGCGTCTAGTATTAATATGCCAGAAAATTCTGTTGGACCTGCACTACCATGACTCAGACAATATTGACTGATGGTCCTGCCATGGATCTTAGTTAGGGCATCTTATTTTTCTGAGGCCCCTTCACATGGAACCCTGCCTTAAATTTGCTGGAAGATATCACTAGACATTTAAAGCAGTCACAAATCAAAACAATATCATTAACACTAAATGGGGCAGATTGATACTCAGAAGCTTGTGGACCAGGTAGGAAGGACCAACACCTGAGGTCATCCCTAATCTTTCACGCACATACAGTATGTATACATATTTCTGCATTGCACACCCAAATATGTGTGCATAAAAACACACATACATGTAATCAATCCGATACAAAAGAATCACCTTTACTTACTAATATACTAGAGGAAACCACAAATTTCAGCAAATCATGACAATTTTAGCAAATCACAACACTTGATCAATTTGTTAATTATTGAAAGATATACATACCCTATAGAAGTATCTCCGAACAAATATAACACCCACTCTTTATTTCAAGACAACTAATATGATCATGGGTCAATGGGAATATTAATCTAGTTCTCAACCACCTCAGCTATTTATTGCTCATACTGAACAAAAAATGACTCAAACAACCTAATTTATTATATTCAACGCAACTCTGTATCACAGTACTTGACCCAACATCTTATGGATCAGTTATATTTAATTTTTATGAAAAATATACAATAAAATATCCCTTGAAACAAAAAAAATATATCCTTTGTCTCTTTTATTGTTTTGGCCTTTTATATTAGATAACAATGAAAGAGGGAACATTTTTTGGAGTTAAGTATGAAATTGACACATATACAAGTCATGTTTTTTTTAAGGTATCTAGTCTGACATTGAGTCCTGTAGTAGAAACCATTCACATTAAGTTAATGTGATAGGTTTGTTATCAGAGCTGTTCCTTTCAGGTGTCATACAGCCTCACTATTTTGTTCTGGATCACAGGAGCTGGCTCCATATGGAATGCAAGATAGTAAAATATAAAATATATGGAAAACATGAGCACAGTTCAGCTCTAAAATTTCAGTGCCTTTCTTTATTAGCCTTTCACCTCTCAACAGCATTATAATAATGAAGAATGTGATATAACTAAGTCCATTATTTACTACCAATTCCAAAATCTTTTAAAAAGTATTAATGAGGTAAGGAAAAATCAAATAATAAATGAACAGGAGAGGTAAAAATGCTTCTGTAATTTAGATACCATATATCTGCCCAATTTTATCTATAATCAGAAATGCTTTGACACATTCTGAACCATATTTAGTACTTTTCTATTTCATAGTAATCAAGTACAATTCTGAAAGACACCTCAGTTGTTAATTTCCTTGTACCATTTTATGATTCATTGATTGAACAATACACTATAATCAATCATATAGTGAACATTTCATTTAATAAAGAAATTAAACCTTCAACTCTTAATCTTGAAAATTTTATTCAAAACCATCCAGTGGGGAAAAAAAAAGATAGCATTTTCAACAAATGGTACTGGTTACTGGCAGTCAACACATACAATGAAAATTGATCCATTCTTATCTCCCTGTACAAAACTCAAGTCCAAGTGGATCAAGGACCTCCACATAAAACCAGACACACTGAAACTAATAGAAAAGAAAGTAGGGAAGAGCCTCATGCACATGGGCACAGGGGGAAATGTCCTGAACAGAACACCAATAGCTTATGGTCTAAGATCAAGAATTGACAAATGGGACCTCATAAATATACAAAGTTTCTGTAAGGCAAAGAATACCGTCAATAGGACAAAATGGCAACCAACAAACTGGGAAAAGATCATTACCAACCATACATACGACAGAGGGCTAATATCCAATATATACAAAGAGCTCACGAAGTTAGACTTCAAAGAACCAAATAATCTTATTAAAAAGGAGGTAAAGAGCTAAAGAGGTTTCAACTGAGGAATACCGAATGGCTGAGAAGCACCTAAAGAAATGTTCAACATCCTTAGTCATCAGGGAAATGCAAATCAAAACAACCCTGAGATTTCACCTCACACCAGTCAAAATGGTTAAAATCAAAAACTCTGGAGACATCAGGTGCTAGCCAGGATGTGGAGAAAGAAAAGCACTTCTCCATTGCTGGTGGGATTGCATTCTGGTACAACCACTCTGGAAATCAGTTTGGCAGTTCCTCAGAAAATTGGACATAATACTATCAGAAAACCCTGCTATATCACTCCTGGGCATATACCCAGAGGATTCTGCAGCATGTAATAAGGACACATGCTCCACTATGTTCATAGCAGCATTATTTATAATAGCCAGAAGCTGGAAAGAATAGATGTCCCTCAACAGAAGAATGGATACAGAAAATGTGGTATATTTGCCCCATGGAATAGTACTCAGCTATTAAAAACAATGAATTCATGAAATTCTTAGGCAAATTGATGGAACTAGAAAATATCATCCTGAGTGAGTTAACCCAATCACAAAAGAACTCACATGGTATACAGTCACTGATAAGTGGATATTATCCCAGAAGCTTGGAGTACCCAAGACACAATTCACAGATCAAATGAAGCTCAAGAAAAAGGAAAAACAAAGGAGGGGTACTTAGTACTCCAGCTTCCTTAACTCTGAATAGAAGAATTTGAAAGGGTGGCCATGGAATTTGTCAGGAAGGTGGACCCATGTTTCCCCCTAAAATCTAGCTTGCATATTAGTAAGCTGTCTTTGTCAGGGTTTCTATTCTTGTACTAACATCATGACCAAGAAACAAGTTGGTGAGGAAAGGGTTTATTCAGCTTACACTTCCACACTGCTGTTCATCACCAAAGGAAGCCAGAGTTGGAAGTCAAGCAGGTCAGGAAGCAGGAGCTGATGCAGAGACCATGGAGGGATGTTTCTTACAGGCTTGCTTCCCCTGGCTTGCTCAGCCTGCTCTCTTATAGAACCCAAGAAAAACCAACCCAAGGATGGCCCCACCCATAAACCCTCTCCACCTTGATCACTAATTGGGAAAATGCCCCACCGCTGGATCTCATGGAGACACTTACCCAACTGAAGCTGCTTTCTCTGTTATAACTCTAGCCAGTGTCAAGTTGACACACAAAACTAGCTAGTAAAATTTGTTTTGTTCATCATGGTACTAGGAACAAAATTACATCATACATAAATGTCATGCTGTCACACTTTTTTTTCAAGTAGATGATGTTTGATCAACAATGAAATTGGCTAGTGATACATTTCTTAGAACACATCCCTGTTGTTAAGCAACATATCTATAAGCCTGGGGGGAGTGGGAAGAGAGAACTGTAAAATTCCCAAACAATTTCAACACAGAAAATATATGTATATGTATCAAATATGGTCAATTCATATAGCTCTCAAAGAAGTTGCTCTTTTGCTAATGCACTAACACAAATACCCCTCAATACGGAGGACACAACACAACAAGAGTATCACATTTCTTAAAATATCAATGCATGTGTCCAAACTTCTGATCATTTTTTTCTACTTTTTTATTGGATATATTCTCTATCTACATTTCATTTCCCTTTTTCTGGTTCCCTGCTCCCCAAAGGTCCCACATGCCCTTTTCCCTCCCCATGTTCCACAATCTACCCTTTCCCACTTCCCTGTTCTGATATTCCCTTACACTGATGCTTTGAGCCTTTCCAGAACCAGGGTCCACTCCTTCCATCTTGTTGGACATCATTTGGTATGTGGATTGTGTCTTTGGTGTCCCAGGATTCTAGGCTAATATCCACTTATCAGTGAGTGCATACCATGGGTATTCTTTTGAGACTGGGTTACCTCACTTAGTATGATGATGTCCAGCTCCATCCATATCTCTAAGGATTTCATGAATCCATTGTTTCTAAAGGCCGAATAGTCCTCCACTGTGTATATATACCACATTTTTTGTATCCATTCTTCCTTTGAGGGACATCTGTGTTCTTTCCAGCTTCTGGCTATTATAAATAGGGTTGCTATGAACATAGTGGAGCAAGTATCCTTATTGCATGCTGGGGAATCTTCTGGGTATATGCCCAGGAGTGGTATGACTGGGTCCTCCGAAAGTATCATGTTCAGTTTCTGAGGAACCCCCAGACTGATTCCCAGAGTGGTTGTACCAGCTTGCAGTCCCTCCAGCAGTGGAGGAGGATTCCTCTTTCTCCACATCCTCGCCAACATCTGCTGTTTCCTGAGTTTTTAATCTTAGCCATTCTGACTGGTGTGAGGTGAAATCTCAGGGTTGTTTTGATTTGCATTTCTCTAATGACTAATGATGCTGAACATTTTTTAAGGTGTTTCTCAGCCATCTGAATTTCTTCAGGTGAAAAGTCTTTGTTTAGCTCTGTACCCCATTTTTGATAGGGTTATTTGGTTTTCCAGGGTCTAATTTCTTGAGTTCTTTGTATACAGTGGTTATTAGCCCTCTGTCAGATGTAGGGTTGGTGAAGATCTTTTCCCAATTTGTTGGTTGCCAATTTGTCCTTTTGACAGTGTCTTTTGCCTTGCAGAATCTTTGAAATTTTATAAGGTCCCATTTGTCTATTCTTGATCTTAGAGCATAAGCAATTGGTATTCTGTTCAGGAACTTTCCCCCTGAGCCAATGTCCTCAAGGGTCTTCCCCAGTTTCTTTTCTATTAATTTTAGTGTGTCTGGTTTAATGTGGAGGTCCTTGATCCACTTGGATTTGACCTTAGGACAAGGAGATAAGAGTGGATCAAATCTCATTCTTCTGCATGTTGACCTCCAGTTGAGCCAGCACCATTTGTTGAAAAGGCTATCTTTTTTCCACTGGATGTTTTCAGCTCCTTTGTCGAAGATCAATTGACCATATATGTGTGGGTTCAATTCTGGGTCTTCAGTCCTATTCTATTGATCCACCTTCCTGTCACTGTACCAATACCATGCAGTTTTTAACACTACTGCTCTGTAGTATTGCTTGAGGTCTGGGATATTGATTTGCCAGAAGTTCTTTTACTGTTGAAGATAGTTTTAGCTATCCTGGGTTTTTGTTATTCCAGATGAATTTGAGAATTGCTCTTTCAAACTCTATGAAGAACTGAGTTGGGATTTTGATGGGGATTGCGTTGAATCTGTATATTGTTTTTGGCAAGATTGCCATTTTAACTATATTAATCCTGCCAACCCAGGAGCATGGAAGATTTTTCCATTTTCTGAGGTCTTCTTCCATTTTCTTCTTCAGAGACCTCAAGTTTTTGTCACACAAAACTTTCACTTGTTTGGTTAGAGAAACACCAAGATACTTTATATTGTTTGTGGCTATTGTGAAGGTTGTCATTTCCATAATTTCTTTCTCAGCCTGCTTATCCTTTGAGTATAGCAAGGCTACTGATTTGGTTGAGTTGCTTTTATAACCAACCACTTTGCTGAAGTTGTTTATCAGCTGTAGGAGTTCTCTGGTGGAGTTTTTTGGGTCACTTAAATATACTATCATATCATTTGCAAATAGTGATAGTTTGACTTCTTCCTTTCCAATTTGTATCCCTTTGACTTCCTTATGTTGTTGAATTGCTCTAGATAGTACCTCAAGTAGTATATTGAAAAGATATGGTGAGAGGGGGCAGCCTTGTCTAGTCCCTGACTTTAGTGGGATTGCTTCAAGTTTCTTTCCATTTACTTTGATGTTGGCTACTGGTCTGTTGTAAATTGCTTTTGCTATGTTTAGGTATGGGCCTTGAATTCCTGTTCTTTCCAAGACTTTTAGCATGAAAGGATGCTGAATCTTGTCAAATGCTTTTTCAGCACCCAATGAGATGAGTATGTGTTTTTTTTCTTTGAGTTTTTTTATGTAGTGGATTATGTTGATGGATTTCCCTATAATGAACCATCCCTGCATCCCTGGGATGAAGCCAATTTGATCATGGTGAATGATCGTTTAGATGTTTTCTTGGATTTGGTGGGCAAGAATTTTATTGAGTATTTTTGCATCGATGTTCATAAGGGAGATTGGTCTGAAGTTCTATCATCCTACTCACCTCTAGAATTTAACTTTGGCTGCATATTAGAATCAACTCAAGAACTCAATAGTTCCTAAACTCAGGCTGCACCCCAGACAAACTAATTCAATCATGAGGTGCTGTTCTGATCATCATTATTGATTCCAATGTGTTATCCAAGACTGAGTGTTACCATGACAAAGGAACTTGGAACAAGAAAGAAAATTTTATCACAGGAAATATTGGCTGAAAAAGTATCTGCTTGAGAGATGCAAGTGTTTTGTGAAATTAGGTATTAAAAACAGGATACTAATAACCAGTAGGCATCCTATGGGGCACGCTTATAATTATTATGGAGAGTATTAATTGCCTCTGAATAACTGTAGCAAGAGGTTTTATTTGTTGCTTTTATAAATTACAGATAAATGCAAATTATTATTTGCTGTAAACTCCTGGTGTGTAGCTTATCTCAACTTCACTATTCCATTTATCATCTGTGTTAAAATTAATTTCATTTGTTTGAGAACAACAGTGAACTGGTTATCCTTGAAATGGTCCAGATAGGCTGTTAACTTATGACTTTCTCCATACTTTGCTATCCTCCTAGAATACCAGTTCCTTTTCCTAGATTGTCTTCTACTTCTAGACTGTTCATTATCCTTTCAAACTCTAAGTACAAGTTACCTTCTGAGGGAAGACTTCCTCACTTCCCAAGGTTAGACTGAATACCCCAATTATGGGTTCTCATAAAACCCTTCCTTTATCATTCTACATTTTAATTGTCCCCATTGCTTTATGTTCCTTATGAACAGATGTTCATGGTACTATCATATTTGTTGAATGAATGATTGGAATTAGAACTTTTCACTTTCATTATTACTATCATCTCTACTAAATTCCAGTCCCATCAACACCTCTATCAATTATTATCACCTTGAATAACATACCCTGGCTGTTGTTAAATCCCCACTCAGAATTGAGAACATCAATTACAGATCTTACTTGTATCTTTGATACTACAGACATGTCAGCAATCAGTATTTAGAAACTATATTTACATACCCCTAAGCATTTTTTCTACTTTTTTTAAAAAAAATATTTTATATTTATTTATTTTGAGATATGGTTTCTCTGTGTAACCTTGTCTAGCTGTCCTGGATTTCTCTATGTAGGCCAGGGTGGCTGTAAACTCACAGATACCCACCTGCCTCTGTCTCTGCCTCCCAAGTGCTGGGATTAAAGGTGTGCACCACCACTGCCAGGCTTCTTCTACTTCTTAATTTGTGGAGGCTTCATTTATCTGACTTTAGAATCCTATTGTTGTCATCAACTCAGCTGTTCTGACCCTGATCATGTGGACTGCATTAGTACTTCAAGAGTGGTGTATAGAATATGTGATATAGTTCATGTACATTCTACCCAAGCACATAGTCTAGTACATAGTCTACTATAGTACATAGGACACAAACTCTAATTTATTCTTGCTACCACCAAAGCTTACCCATTATTAACAAAAGTGGGCTTTGTCTGCATTTATGTCACTTGTAATAATTGTTTATTTTAGTAAAAGACAAAATTCCCTACTTCAGTAGAAAGTCACAAACATCCCGATTTATAGTCCACATTCAAATACTCCCTTTGACAACTTAACAAGTTTTATTAGTAAGAGAAATTCAAAGAGTGGAACAGTATAAACCATAATAAAAATAAATAGAGAGATAAAAACATATATCAAGCTGTTCTGTAGCACACACTTGTAATCCTGGCACATAGGAAGTTAAGGCAGAAAGATTTTAAGTTCCGGTCCTGCGTAGTCTACACAGTGAGATATTTTTATGGGATCCATAAAAATAATGGAAAAGGGCCTGGAGAGATTGTTCAGCAGTTAAGAATACTTGCTGCATGCTAGACAAATTGGCCCATGACTTTATTGTTGGCACTAGGGGGACAGAGACAAGTGGATCTCTGAGTTCACAGCCAGCCTGGTCTATAGAGAGAGAGTTCCAGGACAGCCAAAGGTGTCACACAGAAAAACTCTCTCTCTCTCCAAAGCACCTCTAAATCTTGGGTGTTCTTCCAATAGACTCAGGTGAAGTTCCCAGTAACTACATGGTGGCTGGTAGCCATCTGTAACTCTAGTTCCAGAGTAACAGTTGCCATCTTCTGCTCTATTCAGAAACCAGGCACCCAAAACATTCATACACATAAAATACAATAAATAAATCTATTTTTAATTGTAGAAGATTATATAGAGGCACAGATTTCTACTTTGTACCTTTTTGTCCATTGGTTTTGTTTTTGAGACAGGGTCTCACTATGTAACCCTGACTGGCCTGGAACCTTATAGATCAGGCTGGTTTCACACATCCAAATACTTAATGACATAGAGTACTAAAGAAAGTATTTAAGACTTAAAAGAGGAACATACATATGATAAAGCAATATAAGAATGTTTTTCCAAGTTCAGCATGAGCTAAACTCTAATATTTCAGTTGGTGATTCAAATAAATTATTTAGCTAAATTCTATTTCTTCCTGACAAATTCTCCTTCAACCTAATGATAAGAGCTGAACAAAAACTTTCTCAGATGTCAGTTTCCTATACAAAACCACAATCTGATGAATATTAAAATATGAATTAATAAGAAACATATGGGGACTGATTTCCATCAAATTAACTGTAGTTGTGAAACTTGAGAGCAAAGAAAATTTAACCTGAAATTCTTGAGTCATGCTAAACTTATAAAATGTATTGGAGTGTCATTTATTGACGTCTAAGAGCTAGCAATATTATTTGCTTCTAGCAAGTGGGACAACACAGGGACAAAATCATAAGACATAATCATAGCAACAAAATCATAATCAAAATTATGTTAAATTTTATCTATTTATAATTTGATTCAGTTCCTTTTCCAAAAAATGCAGAAAAGATTGGAATCGGAAGGTTTAGAATGGAAGAAATGAGATGTATTTTCAACATTTCATTTATTTATTCAATTATTAAAAAATAGAGTAGAATGATAAAATAATGTAATACTCACCAAATTTTCTTACTGAGTTTATGTATGCTTTATGGTTTTTATGAGTTTGGGAGAATCCTAAATTTTCAATGAAAGTATAGAGAAAGTAGATCAGAGTAGATTACAACAAAGAATTTCATTCAAGACCCTGAGGCAATTGTTTATTACCATCACCTTGGTAATCTATATCAAGTTTTGCATTTTACTTACTTACTTACTTACTTACTTACTTACTTACTTACTTATTTTACATTCTAACAGAAGTTTACCTTCCCTCCTATCCTCCCCAGCCCTCCCTGTCAACTCCTGTCCCACACCCTCCCATCTACTCCTCTTCCTTTTCTCATTTTATTAGATAAATGAAGTATAGTGCTAGTGCCATGGATTTCCTGCAGATAAGAATGACACGCGGCCCAAGGCAGTTTCCCCCAGAAAAAGACTGACACATAGATTTGTGCAGGACTGCCACTGAAGAATTCTCTCAAGAACACCATTATTCATAGAGTAAAAAAAAAAAAAAACAGATTAAATGAAGGGAGGGTTCTTGGCCATTCCTATAAGACCATATTAGACTAAAGATGGCCTTCCAGAATTATCCAGAGCCAAACTAAGGGACCAAACGTTGTACCCATACATTTTACCCCCATATCAATAGACAATGGCTATCCATAAATGAAGTGTACAACTTTAGTTGAACCAAGGCTTTTATTCAAAGGCAGTATCTTGAGATGAAGTAAAATGTGGACTACCACCAAGGACCAGCAACAGCAGGTGGAGGGTGGCCATTTCAGCTCTGGAGGGAAAGTCTGAAATAGGAGCTCAGTATCATCTACAGTCGTTTTCTGGAACCCCTTTGGTGAAGGAAGGCAGAGAAAAGTGGAGCAGAGTTGAAAGAATAAGAGGTCAGGGAATAAAGAGATGTGAGAGAAGATTTGTTCTGTCAGTGTAAGAGCTTTGAAAATCAAACTCTTCACATTCTTCATACCTTACAGTATATTTAGGCTGTCCTATTGTAGAAAACTTCTCTATAAATGCAAATAAACCACTACTTAGGTAGGAGTTATAAGAAAAAAGCAGCACATACACAGCATCAGTGTGACCATGCCAAAGGACACAAAGGGATGAAGATGTTCAGTAAACACCTCAGGCCACTGAGCCATCCTCTTTCCTACCATACCCACAGCAGGGAGATTCACTTTGCAGGCTAAACCTTGGTCCTGGATTCTGATTAAACAAAGAGAGAAGTATTTTCTAATGGCACCCCTTCGACCCATTTTCAAAATGTTATAGGTGAAGTAGGGCAAACATTTCATAACTCAAGAGAAATGGGGTATTTTTAAGTTTTTTACCACTTTGTAACATTCACCCTTTTCAGAAAAGAAAGAAATTTAAATTTTAAAGCTTGAGTATATTTAGCCAAAAACTCATCTCTAAAGTTAAGGCAGCTTTCCCAAGCAGGCTGGACTATCCAAGTGAGAAAGCATGGCTTTTCCAAGGGATTATCTTGTACATGAAGTTCTCTTACCACATTTAATAAGTTTTTTAAAGCACAGTATTAGAAACCCATCAGTTTTATCATCCCATCAGCCACTGCCAATCACTTATTTACAAACAAATGGCCTATTGTCTGTCCCTGATTGCCTAGTGTGAATGCAGGATGCTTTGTCTATTTACAAGAACTCTGGGAACTTTAGAACTAAACAATGTAATACTGTAATTCCTTGCTATGTAATTATTTGCCCAGTGGGGATATTTGTATTTGGAGCTCTTTCCTTTGACACTGTTTCTTCAGCCAACCCTTTAAGCCTCTTTGCATTACTGTTTTCATCTGAACTGCAGAACACATATTACACCCAATTAGCACTACAGGTACAGTTTAAAAACTAATTAGATGATTGCTCATGATGGAAGCTAGACTAGAACTTTATTTTCTGATTTGTCATAAACAGTGACATAAATTGAAGGGTGCTATGGAGTAAAGAAAAATTTCTGCACCAGCATACCACTGTGCAATGCTTTCTAATGGCTTCTAAAAAGTAATGGAATCCATTTAGTCCACACTACTGATTGAGCAGACATGACTTTATTTCATTACTGGTAACATTGACAGCATCTGTCATTTTCCTAGGATGACTTCATTCCTTATACAACTAAAGGCCAAACAAATTTTATGCCTGTTCCTATAATTTATCATAAAAAAGAGATAAAGCAATAAATACAAATCACATCAATAAAAGATTTCTAAACACTACTTGTCTACTCCCCACATCCCCTCTACTACTTCTGGTAAAAGCTAGAAAAAGAAAACTAAAAATCACTGTGAAAATTTGTGTCATAGAGAGCTTTGACTTTGAACTGCTAAATATTAAAGTATATGAGCACAGGCATGGGTACCTATGCTAGAAACGGCTCCCCATTTTTCAGCTTTGCAGAGGTTGTTTATATTTGTTTATAGGTTTTATTTTATGAAGAAAAGCTATGACTGCAGAGCAGGAATATATAGGAAATATATGGTAAGTTTAATAGGACTGAATATATAAGCTAATGCTTAGCTTTACAATCAAATGTAGGGCCACTAAATATATAGAATTGCCATGTAATACAATTCTTCTTTGGTATAATTTTCCCTTTTAAAAGAAATTAATTCATTTATTTTTATTTTGTATAAACATGTTTTTCATATATATTCTGATCATATTTTCCTTCCTCCAACTCATCCCAGAAAGCATCCAGGATTTGCCATGTTTGCCAACGTATGTAAATGTTGTCTTTGGCAATAGGACTTCACCATCAGTTTTCAAAGAGCAACCAATAGCTTCGGAAATAGCCTGAGATGTTTGGGGGTTTTCATTGGCCCTTATTGGGCAATGACTCAATTACATACAGTCCATTCATTCCTGGCACTGGAGATTTCATTTAGTGATGAACGATATCAGGTTGGGATATTGTCCCTCCCAAAATTTGGTGATTCCATTTATATTTCTTTCACATGTGTACATATTTTGGCAAGTTTAGTAAGCTTCCATATGACCACTCAGGTTACCCTTACTGTTAGTTTTCCCTCCCCATACTCCCTCCATTATCCCTTTCTTCTATCCTCCTCCCCATGTAATTCTCCGACTCTAGTCCTTCCATCCCAATCTCTCCATATGTATATATTCTGTTTTCTATTGGGGCGGTGTTCTTTCTCTTTCCCTTCATTACTTGATAGCTATCTTCTGTGGTAGTACAGACTGTAACATGCTTACTAACATTTTAAAAAAATATAGGCACACAAAAGACAGTTGTCTTTTGCAGGTCTGGGTTACCTTACTCAGGATGACTATTTTTTTTTTTTTGGATCTTCATTTCTTTTTTTTTTTTCTGAAAATTTAATAATTTTACTTTTAGTAGTTGAATAATATTCCATTATGTAAATAAACAACATTTTTATTATCCCTTTATCAGTTGAACATCTAAGCTGTTTTCAGTCTCTGGTTATTATCAATAGAGCAGCAATGAGCTTGTATGAGTACCTATGTAATAAGATGGAGAGACCTTTTGGTATATATCCAAAAGTATAGCTGGATCTTGAAGTAGATCTAGTCCCAGCATCCTGATAAACCACCACACCAATGTCTTTAGTGGCTGTACAAGTTCGCATCCCCACCAGCAATAGATAAGTGTCTCTCTTACCATACATCTTTGCCAACATGAGCTTTCATTTTTATCATTGATCACTGACTTTCTGATTGCTATAAAAGGAAATCTCACAGTTTTGATTTGCATTTCCCTAATGATTAAGGATGTTGAAAATTTAAGTATTTCTCAGTCATTGTGTTTTATCTTTTTCAAACATTTGAGGTATATCAACTATTTTTTCTTTTAGTTTGTGGGCTACAAAGCCACGGATGGGGAATAAATCAGACTTGTCCGACAGGCCAGAGTTTACTCATCTTTGATGCACACCAGTGGGTCCCAGATATGTCTCTGGACATAGAAACTCATAAAGAATTTTTTTCAGTGCTAGGTTTTAACCAAGACCAATTAAATCACAATTGCTGGAAGACACTGCCATCAGTCATTTTGTAAGCTCCTCATATGATTTCTGGACACACATAAATTTAAGACTTATCTATCTATAAACTTAAGATTATTCTTTCAGGTATTAATGATATACTCTGATTTTGACTTTCTTTGTCATTGTTAATGTTCCTAGCAAAAGTCCTTAACTTGCTATAATTTAAGTTACAAAATCAAATTTCCATTATGAAATAAGATCATCCATGTTTGAAATATAGGTGAAAGGGGTACTTTTCTAAGCCTAACTATACTGAATAAACTGCCCCCTCAGAAAGCAGTCTTACATCATTTATTTGAGGATATGTTCCTGGGAAGATGGGAAAACAAATAGCAAAATAAAAAGAGCAGTGTGAGAGATAAGATGGGCAAATAAAGGAAGGTTTTTTTCAAGAGGGATACAGAATACCGTTCAAAAATCATTACAAGCGTGAAAAGATTGGATCCAGTTTTGTAGACCCAGAACAGAGAAATCGTGGGGGGGGGATGATTGGAGAATGGTTGGGGGGGAGAGGAATTATGGAACGTATGGTGGGGGGGGGAACTGGGAAAGGGGAAAGCCTTTGGAATGTAAACATAGAATATAGAAAATAAAAATTAAAAAAAAGAAAATCATGGGAATATTTCAATATAACTCTCACTAAAGGCTTAGTACAATTATCACTTTATACATTATATAGACTAAATCCTCCCTAATACTACCCCCAACAAGGTTATATATTGAGTTATTAACCCCTGTTATGATGGTATAGGTTTATGTGAGTGTGTAAGATAGGACATCCATTATGTAATTACTATCCATATGAGATGACGTCTCCAGATGATCTCCAAAGAACATGATATGATATCAAGTTTCACCATTCAAGAATACAGCAAAACGATATCTCAACCTGCCAACTAGGAAGAAAGCCCTCCCCAAAACCCAACTACCAGCATCCTGATACCTCACTTCCAGCCTTGAATGCTGTAAAAATAAAAGGCCTAATAAGTTATTCTAATTTAAGCTACTCAATCCAAAGTACCTGCAATTTTGTTATGGTGGCCCAATCAGACTCATAATATTCTGTGTTTAAAACACAAAGTCAAGAATGTCATTAGGAATAAAAGTAAAACTTAATAAAATTTATTAAAGTTGAATTTAAACTTTTCCCTAATGGTCCCTGTTTGTTTTCATCATTCTACTTGATAATTCTCTCAAGTTGAAGTTCAAATTAGATTTAAAGACTCTCAGAGAGAGCTAAGTTGAATGTAAGGAGGGAGAGAGACAGAAAGATAGAAACAGTAAGAAAGACAGAGAAGCAGGGAGAGTGAATACATTCACATAAAAATAATGTGAAAGTTTAAAGTTTTAGCTCATTTCCCAGGCATTTTTATATGGTTGAGATGTGTCAATACACAGTGCATATTTTATTCAAATTTTAACTCCAGAATAAAGTTCTTAATTTTTTGTCTTAACAGACATCTTGCTCCCTTTGTCCTTCCACGTGTGTTCTGTGTTTGCCTATGTAGTCTTCACATTTCCTCAAAGGCCTTGAATATTCTCTACTCCATAATAATCTATACAGTTTTAGATTCCTATCTACATTCCAAAGTGCTAAACACATCAATTTCCTAATTATCTTTTATTCTCTACTGCATTCAACTTATTTTTTCTCATCTTCAGCCTTTTAGATTTTTTTCAGGAACTTTACCATTGTACTCTAATGAGTGGAAGTACAAGAGTGCTATATGAGTTATATCTGTACTGTGTTCTCTTCCTGTTTTCAATTCCCTATCTACCTAAGTGTATAATTTCTTTATGGAAAGAAATTTGTATTACTTATATCTGTTCCTCCACTGTGCTCAGTGTAGTATTTAACCTACAGGAGGGCTCCATAAATTCCTATTGAATTAATGAGTGATAGTTAAGTATCTCAACTATAAGCCAAGCATGTGTCACTGCTCTTTATATTTTCTAACTATACCCCAGCAAATATTAAAACATGACAAGATAGTATATGTGTGTCACTGTGTTTATGAAAATCAATGGGGTTTCTGGATGAATTTCACTTAACAGTATGAGTATGTTAATATCACAGTATGCAATGGATGCCATTAGGTGGAAGTACTCCTAACAACACTGCATCTCTGTTGAAAATAAAGTATTTCACTAAGCAAATGTTCTAGACATGAAAATATCCTCAAGACATATTTCAAAGAAGCAAGTGAGCTAGATAGACTAGATTACATTCTTCCCATATACTAAGGGCCATCTTTGATAGAAACCAGCTAGCAAGAAATGTTATGTGATACAATTCAAAGTGGGTGGCCTTCCTGGGGCCAAGAGAAGCACTAATGTTGCTATACTATAAAGGGAATGCAAAGATAATGAGAATATAAGTAATGAAGGACTTTATAGCATATAGTTGCATATGAATTGTAGTTTTCATGCCAACATCATTTCTACTGTGCTTACATCCTACAGATAACCACACATGTCTCATGTGATTTTTCCCAATTCTTTTCCTTTCAAGTCATAATATTGAGTCCTATTTGTTAGAACTGGAGGAAACATTCCAATTGTGCACTTATGTATTTGTCAAGATTGTAACTATATGAATCTGAGTCCAGAACATCATAACACAATTCTTTGTTCAGTACTTGTCAGGTAAAATGTGGACTTCATATGGAATGCGATGACTTGTTCAGGGTTTTAGTTGGCTATTGAAGTTTTTACCATAGTCCTGGCCTCAATAGTTTTTCTCCTAATAACTAATCTCTAGATTTGATTTAATAGGGTTTATGCATTCTATGAATGACACTCACTGTGATTCAGTCAGATGTAAATATTTGTTAATGTAATTTTGTTAGTCTATATATACATGATGTTATTCTTACCAAATATGTATTTCATCCTGAAATGGTATAATTTATATCATGTAATATTGCATGTAAGCATATTGGAACAAATTGGCTCACATGCCTATTTTATTCTCATTGCAATAATATTTTTAATAACTTTGGTCTTGTGTGCCTTTAGATAAAGCATGTACTTTCTAGTTATCCATATTTCTAAATATTGCCCATTGCTTTATACAGAGCCACATTACATATTTGGTACCTGCCTGACCTGTGGAAGCACTTGATGTCTGCTCTTCATAATGACATATCAATTATGTAGGATTAATGTGTCCTGCAACTTACTCATCTGAGGAAACTATGATGAGCTTTTCTTTAAACATTAAACTTTCTGCTGCATTAAAAACTTGACTCCACTTGTAAACTACTTGTTTTGTGCCAAATGTTTTAGAAATATATGAAATTAAGTATTTAGGGAAATGAAAAATAAAAGTAATAATTAATGTGATACCAATATTCCAAAGAAAAGAATTTGCAGTCTCTTACAGTAAAATGCAAGGAAATTAAGGTATATAAATAAATGTATATGTTTGTGCAATGCATGTGTGTGTAAATATATATGTGTGATTAATATGAATAAAGAATCAAACACTGCTTGGGTGATCAAGAACCTGAGACTAGATAGCTCAGGGACCTAAGGTAAATCTAAATAATACTTGTTTAAAAAAAAAGAAAAAAAATGTAGTGATAAAATGACTCCCAATGACATTCTGCTATACTCATAGATCAGTTCCTTCCTTAGCAATCATCAGAGAAGCTTCCTCCTACAGCAGACAGGAACAAATACATACACCCACAGCCAGAAAGCAGAGAGTGAGAGACCATGGAAAACTCTGCCAGAAATGGGACATCTCCATCAAATCCCTCCTCTCCAAGTTCAGGGAACCTTGTGGAAAATGATGCAGAAATAGTGTAAGAGCAAGAGAGGATGAAGGATGCCAAGAAAACAAAGTCCTTTAAATCAACATGAGCAAAAACACATATGAATTCACAGAGACCTTGGCAGCAGGCACAGGGCCTGCACAGGTCTGCACCAGGTCCTCTGCGTATTTATGACTTCCAGTTTACCATTTTTATGGGATTCCTGAGTTTAAGAACAAGTGAGTCTCTGATTACCGTAGCTTCTCTTGTGTTCATTTTCTTCTGTTGGTTTCTCTTTTACAACTTAAAATGTGATGTTTTGTTTTATGTTATTATGATTTCTGGTGCTATAGTTTTAAAAATGAGTGAATGGAATAAGAAAACCTAGCTAGTTGAGTAAAGCTTAATAACTGAACTGTCACTTATCACCTCTGGAAGAGGGAAAATCAGTTCTCTCCAATTAAGTCACCCTAGGTACATTAACCATTTCAGGACAGGCCTCATGATCAGGAGTAACAGGAAAAAGTATAACAGACTCTAGCTTTTTGTGTGCTTTTATTTGGTTACAAGTTACTTTTTAGGGGAAAGTATTTTGTTTTCTTGGTTTTAGTGGATTTATTGTTGCATTGAGTTCCTCTTTTCTTTTTTCTTTTGAGAAAAAACTTAAAGTTGGATAGGGAGGGAAGGGGATCTGGGATGACTTTGGGGAGGGTAAGAATATGATCAAAATATATTTACATTTAAAACTTGTTTTAAATAATACAAATATTTTATAAAGAGAGAAAAAATAATGACATCATTTTTTCTGCTTAGTAACATCTCACTATACTTGAGGATATGCAGAAACTATTCCTCCCATGTAAGCTGTTTTTGTACCTTATATGCTCATTAAGTACTCTCTTGGAGATCTGGAGTCCTCCAGAGGAAGAATGAATATTTAACTGGATCTGTCACCATTTCAACAGCTGCTTTAATCACACAAATGTACCCACTCTACAAATTGTGAACTCAGAAGAATCATTATCTGCTGTTATATCCCCCAACAAAGCACCATGGAATCAATAGATCAGCAGACTAACTGGAGACACTGCACCAACAGAAAAGGCACTGCCTTTCCTTTCATCATCAATTACAGTGTATTAATGTCTGTTGGGGTGGTTACATAATTAATGGCCTTCCTTAATATCTACTAATTAGTTATACTAACTAATTATACCTACAAATTGACCATCCATCCAAAGCAAGTACTGCACTATGACAGGAAAGGAAGAACTTAATTCTTAATTTGATTTTTCAAATGTCTTTATCTCTTTGAGATATGATATGGAGACAAAAGAATGTTTTGGGTTCCTTGAAGGCTGCCCTGTTTAAATTCCTAAGATGGACACCTGTTCAACTTGGTTTTATACTACAGTCTCTTTATCACTGAAATCTACAACCCACTTTCAGAAGATTAAAAAGAGATCAAAGTCTTAAAACAAGAGTAGAAGATCAGATTCCAACCTTTTGTGTGAGTAAAGAACATATGAAAACAATGCATTGTACATGGGTTCGGGGCTTTACTCATACTAGTATATAAAATAAAGTGGTCAGGAATGGTAACACACATTTTAATTCCAGCATTCAAGAGGAAGTGGCAGATGGATCTCTGTGAGTTCAAGACCAGCTTGGAATACATAGCAAGTTCTAGGTTACCCAGAGTTACACAGTGAGACTATCTTTAAAAAAATAGCCAATTAGAACAAACCAAACAAGATTGAGCCAGGTCAGAAGACAGTGTTAAAGGGCTAATGAGATGACTTAGTCAGTAAAGGCTCCTTCTTCCAAGTCTGACAACTTAAGTTTGATCTCTGGGACTTGCATAGTGGAAGGAAAAAAGTGACTCCCATAAGTGTTCTCTGATTTCATATATATGATGTGGAATATTCAAGCTCATGAACATATTAATTACTAATTATGTATGGATGAAGTGGATTCATTAATTGGGAGAAGGTAAATGGGGCAATTTTTTTTGAAAACTTGGACACACAAACACACACACACACACACACACACACACACACTGCAATGTTTCCAAATTACAAACACTCCCATTTTCAACTGAACACAGGAGGCATTCCCAATCAGAATGATCCAAAATGATCTTGAAGCAAGTGCCTCCAGAGTTTCTGATTTACTTGATCTGAGTGAGTAAGACTAGAAGATGTGTATCTCTTACAGATCAGTGATGCTGATGCTACACTACCCTGTAATCATTCCCCATCTAGGGGCCAGGTTAAAAAGATTTTTTCCAAGGTACTAGCATCCATGCATTTCCATTGCTAGGAGCAATGAGCCAACAATATATCGCAGACTGGAAAACAGAAGATGCTCCTTTCTTTTTTTATTGGATATTTTCTTTATTTACATTTCAAATCTTATCCCTTTTCCTGGTTTCACCACCAGAAAACCCCTATCCCATCCTCCCTCCCCCAGTTTCTATGAGGGTGCTCCCCTACCCACTCCAACATCCTGGTTCTGGCAATCCCCTACACTGGGGCATTGAGCCTTCATAGGACCAAGGGCCTCTGGCCCATTGATGCCAGACAAGGGCATTCTCTGCTACATATGCAGCTGGAGCCATGAGTCTCTCCATGTGTACTTTTTGGTTGGTGGTTTAGTCCCTGGGAGCTCTGGAGTGTTCTTGGTTGGTTGATATTGTTGTTCTTCTGATAGGGGACCCCTTCAGCTTCATCAGTCCTTTCTCTAACTCCTCCATTGGGGACCCCATGCTTAATCCAATGGTTGGCTGAGAGAACCCACCTTTTGTCAGGCTTTGGCAAAGCCTCTCAAATGACAGCCCAGGTGGGGCAGTCTCTGGATGGCATTTCCTTCAGTCTCTGCTCCACACTTTGTCTCCATATTTCCTTTCTTACATATTTTGTTCCCTTTTCTAAGAAGGACTGAAGCAACTATATCTTGGTCTTCCTTCTTCCTGAGCTTCATTAACCCAAACACCTACAGTTAATTGATCTTTAACAAAGGAGCTAAACCATCCAGTGGCAACAGGACAACATATTCAACAAATGGTGCTGGGTCAACTGGTGGTCATCATGTAAAAGAATGCAAATCAATTCATTCTTATCTCCTTGTACACAGCTCAAGTGCAAGTGGATCAAGAACCTCCACATAAAACCAGATATACTTAAATTAATTGAAGAGAAAATGGGGAAGATCCTCAAATAAGTGGGCATAGAGGAAAAGTTCCTGAACAGAACACCAATGATTTATGCTCTAAGATTAAGAATTAGCAAATGTGACTTCAAGAAACTGCAAAGCTTCTGTAAGACAGAGGACACTGTCAATAGGACAAAATGGCAACCACAGATTGGGAAAAGATCTTTAATAATCTTATATACAACAGAGGGCTAATATCCAATATATACAAAGAACTCAAGAAATTAGACTCCAGACAATCAAATAACCCTGTTAAAAATGGTATACAGAGCTAAACAAAGAATTCTCAACTGAAGAAACTTGAATGTCTGAGAAGCACCCTAAGATATGTTGAACATCTTTAGTCATCAGGGACATGCAAATCAAAACAACACGGAGATTCAACCTCATATCAGTCAGAATGGCTAAGATAAAAAACTCAGGTGATAAGAGATGCTGGTGAGGATGTGGAGAAAGAGGAACATCCTCCATTGCTGGTGGGCTTGCAAGCTGGTACAACCACTATGGGAATCAATTTGGTTGGTCCTCAGAAAATTGGATATAGTACTACCTGAAGACCCATGTATATGACTCCTGGGCATATACCCAGAAGATATTGCACCATGTAATAAGGACACATGGTCCACTATGTTCATAGCAGCCTTATTTATAATAGCCAGAAGCTGGAAAGAACCCAGATGTCCTTCAACAGAGAAATGGATACAGAAAATGTGGTACATTTACACAATGGAATAGTACTCACTTTTAATTATATTAAAAACAACGACTTCAGGAAATTCTTAGGCAAATGGATGGAACTAGAAAATATCATCCTGAGTGAGGTAACCCAATCACAAAAGAACACACATGGTATGCAATCGCTGATAAGTGGATAATAGCCCAGAAACTCTGAATACCCAAGATACAATTCACAGACCAGACCACTTGAAACTCAAGAAGATGCTCCTTTCAATAACATTGAGCTCTTATTTATGACTTAAACAATGAACTTGAAGAGGGTAAAATTCCCCTTATTTATTTCTCCAGTTCCTCTTTCTCTTTTTGTCCTTGTGTCCTCCAACTTCCTCCTTTCTTCGTAAACCAGGGTCTCCATATTAACATCTCTTTGCTTGCTCATCTGTCTCTGTGATGGTGTGCATGGACATATACATGTCTTATCATGCCTCTCTTACTGTTCCAATACTCTTTTCGGTACATGCTATTATAATAAGAAACTGTATTCACATTTGAGACATGAGAAATCTGTTCAATTGACTTTTATGACTTAGATTTTTAACATTGAAGAAAGTAAAATGTATATTTCATATTTTTCTGTGAAGACATAAACTACTAAAGCCTCTTGATATTTATCTTAGGACAACTCTCATCATGGTTAATGTGAAAAATGTGGAAATATTTTCATCTTTACCTATTAACAGAACTGGTTGTGGTGGAAGGAATATCTTGATTCTTTTCAGTGCATTAACTACTTTAATGTCATATTCATTCTGGTCACTTAAGGCTCGGATAGTATGACAGAAGAAATTAATTTTAAGTAATCACATATACCTAGTGGCCACATAGGAAACAATCAACTCCATGTTACCTACCTTGAACACTATAGAAATTATATCTACAGGGTGCAGCAACTCTTATATAACTCAGTATCAAAGCAAAAACACAGCCCTCTTGCTGATCCTCTCTTGAATCTAATGATACAGGAGCTGAAAACCTCCTCTCCAGGGAAGAGCCTAATTATTTGTGTGCCATCGGTCAGTAAGCCAGAAACCAATCTTACTACTATCCTTACAAAAATTATTTCAATTCCTTTTTGGATGATTTGAGCTCTCGTGCAATCTCAGAGATTCTATGAACCTCTTAAACCATGATTGCTTTAAACTCACTCTGTTTTCAAAGCAAATAAACACGTAAAACACACACCCTTCAAAGCTAGTATCAGAAAAAAAAAGTGAACTGAGAAAGAAGGTCAAAGTTTTGACAGAACTTTAAGATAACTGGCTAGCCCCTCATTTACAAACCACTATGACAGTGCAGTCTCAAATTCTTTGGTTTTAGCTGGCTACAAAAAATTGAGAATAGAGTTTGTGTGTGAACTGCATTTACCTAAGAAGAATTCAAAATCCATGTTACACAAATTGAAAGTGTTATGTCATTTCAGTCCATTTTTAACTGCTGCTCAATAATTTTTCCATCAGCCAAGATCATTAGAGCTGACCAAAGTTCCCTGGAAGGAACCTGATTTTCCTCAATGCTTAGCATGCTATCTGTTAATGATTAGACCTTATATGTATATGGTGTTTGCTAACTTATTACTTATCAATCATTTTCAATAGAGAATGACCTTCAATACTTATAATACTGGCAAATGAGTAATACAGGTTCATTTTTACAGATTAGGAAAATTGGACTCAGAGTGGCTAATTCATAGCAAAACTATCCACCAACATGGTCAGGTAGAAATCTTAAATTTAATGTGTATAGAAGAAAGTTTGGGTCAGTAGGCTGGAGAATCATATCAAACTCTCCACTGTCTTAAACATAAAACACAATACATTTTGAAAAACTGAATTGCCATTTCATATTGAATTAAGCACGTGGAATACAGCCCAGGCTTCCCCAAGGAAGAATAAGAGAAGTTGAATATGAGAAATTCCTTTTAGAATCTTTGTAAAGCAATGGTATTAAAGTTTTTAAAGTTTCCTGTTGTTATTGTTTATTGTTTGTTTTTATTTTTCTGAATCAAGGGTTATGCCAATGTTTGAGGGTTACATGATGGCAAGAGTCTTCTCTGAAACTACTCAAGTCCTCATAGCCTCATTAAGTATTTGACATAATAACACTTTTTTTTTTTTAGCTTTGCTAAGTTTCTATCCAATTAGTATAATATCTGCTGAATTTGTGCAGGAAAGTTACTGAAACAGTCTAAAACTACAAATGAAATTTACTTACCCCTGAAATTGACCTGTTTCAAACACTGAGCTATATTTTCAGGGACAAATTAAGAAACAGTTTACAGCCTGAATGCAAAAGGCCCTTTCCCTCTAAATTAAATCTATATAAGTAGCACAGAACTTTTACAGTCTTTATTTGAAGTTTCAACATAAAGTGATATTCTGCTGAATACGTTTCAGGTAGCCATGGCAACAATGATTATCACCACATACTACCAACGAAAATACCACCTGCATATAAATCTAATCCAATCCTTTAATTAAAAAGAAAAGCCATGTTCAAATTTCCAGTTGGTAAATTTAGGAGATAACTTTAAAAAAAAAATCGGAGGGAAATCTATTTAGACATTGCTTCTGTGTTTGGGGTTTTATTTTTTCTTTCTTTCAAGACAACTTCATTTTGACTTTCTTCCTGCCCACATCCAGAACCACCCACACAGTTAAGTTTCTGGGGAGCCAGAGGTTTTTAAATTTCCTTTTCTAAAGAATTCATCAGTAATGTGAGCCCCCCAACAACCTTCCCCCCACAAAACTATTGCTTTCAACCAGTTATCCATGTACAATAGAATTTTGGGTTTGTTTTTAGTCTCTCTGTGGTAAGGAAGGAGGTGGATTGGAGAAAAGAAAAATGCTAGAAAGACAAGAGAAAGGAAGCTACAAAAGGAAAATGGGTGGATAAAAGGAGGGAAAGGAGTGCAGGATCAAAATAAGAGCAAGCTATTTAAGGGAAAGAAGAAAGGTAGGGGCTAAGGGAGGGTGGAATGTGAAAAATTCATGGGAAGTAGAAATACATTTCTTTAAAAGACTAGAACAGAAACTTTGGTAATCCTCTATTTACAAGGACAGGATCCAGTACTTCAGTCCTTGTTATTTCCATGTCTTTTGCTCTGTAACTGCGGTGCCCAACCCCTCAAACTACTGACCTACCCATGTGCGTTCCTTGGACCAATAGCTTATTAGCAAGCATGATGAGAGGGTTTCAGGAGCATTTCCAGAAGCTGAATGCAGTGTTTTTCCACATGTGTTTTCAAGGTATGATTTTTTTCAGAGACTCGACAGGTGTTTGTACAGCTATGCTTGCTTGTTCCCTTATCACTGCTGAGAAAATATTCCTAGACTAGCCTGTTCGAAGATGACACATATAGAAGTTAGGTGCTCCTCTCTTCATAGTCAAAGCCATCTTGAAACACCCGATACATAGAGCTTTATCAGCCAATATCCAAATAGCTGCAGATAACTACATACATGAGAAGGGACCCTCACTGAATCCACTATAGTAAGAGATCTACTGTGGAGGATTCTCATGTAGCATCACTGTAGCATAGGAAATGAAAATGATGCACTCTACTGTATTAGTGATTTCTATTGTATAATATTTTATAGATATCAAAATTTCATGGAAAAATACAGCATAATCCTAAAATGTAATCAGTAAAATACAGATTTTTATTTTAACTTAATAGAAGTTGTTTACTGCTAAATAAAACCTGGGACATTCTCCAAGAAAAGGTCAATGGAATTCTCCAACTAAAGTTAGAAAGGAGCCAGCTGATTTTGTTTTAGGATAAATTGAATTTAAGTAATTAAGAGGACACATGAAACCTTTATCCATATTCGCTAATGTTGCACCAACTAATAGACTAAAAGAGTTTGCAAATTCTCAGGTGCCCTCTTAATTGAAGCTGAATTGCTATATAACCATAAAACCCATTTTCTCCAACTGTGGGCTTGAGGCTAAATGGGATAGGTGATCCCTGATGAATCTGTGCTGCCAAGTGCAAGAATAGAGGGCAACAGCTGCTATCAATACCACAATCCCCAGTTCACCATGAAAATAACAAATGGATTGTCATCTGAAGAAAAAAATCATACCTTGAAAACACATGTGGAGAAACACTGCATTCACCTTCTGTAAGCACCCCTGAAACCCCACAACAAAAGCAAGTGGTAAAGAAGCTTCCTTCTATAAATCACACACACACACACACACACACACACACACACACACATATATATATATGTGTATATATATATATATATATATATATATATATATATATATATTCAAATGAAAAGTGGTTGGCAGGCAGGAGGACCTGCTTCAGAGGGTCATTTTCCAAGAGTTATCTGTATGCTAAGTGAGGCAATCCTCTCTGAATCCGAAATAACATGTTTAACCAAAGAGTCTTTGAGGTATGTAGATGAGTCAATGGATCAAATAACATCAGATGGATTCTTGACTCAGTGCACTAATCAGGGAACAGTACAATGAAGAATCTATGAGGCATTTTATTATGACATTGGAAAGCATTTTTGATTGACATAACTTGAAAGGAAACTAAAAAATAAATAAATAAATAAACAGCCTTAGAGAACATGAAGGACTTTTGGCTTTGTATTTCAGTTTTTGTCTAATTTAAACATGGTTCAGTTCACATGATGTGAGAAACCACACCAGTGTCTTTCTAGTGCAACAGGATTACTTTCTTTCTCATACATTACCCAGGTGACAGCAGGGTAAGGAAAAGACAATGGTTGTATTTTCAAGGATGTTCTTAAGTACATGAACAATGACAAAGTATTTTCTTTCTTTGGCATATTTTATATTTCTTTTTTTATTTTTTTTATTTTATTTTCTATATTCTATGTTTACATTCCAAAGGCTTTCCCCTTTCCCAGTTCCCACCCACCATAGTTACCATAGTTCCTCTCCCCCCCCATCTGTTCCCCAATAATTCCCCCTCCCCCCTCGGTTTCTTTACTAAACTGGATGCAATCTTTACAGGCCAAGGGTCCTCTCCTTTCTTCTTCTTGGGAATTATTTGACTTGCTATTTGTGTCTTGAGTATTTAGGGCTTCTGGGCTCATTAATATCCACTTATCAGTGATTGCATTTCATGTGCATTCTTTTGTGATTGGGTTAATTCACTCAGGATGATATTTTCCAGGTCTAACCATTTACCTACAAATTGCATGAATTCATTATTTTTAATTGCTGAGTAGTATTCCATTGTATAAATATACCACATTTTCTGTATCCATTCCTCCTTTGAGGGATATTTGGGCTGCTTCCAATTTCTGGCTATTATAAACAAGGCTGCTATAAACATAGTGGAGCATGTGTCCTTATTGCAATTACACCATTTCACCCTTCCTTTTTCTTTCTCCAAACCCTCCCATACATTCCATATATCTCATCTTTCATGACTTTTTTCAGTAATTGTTGCATATACATATACTTTCTAAATACATAAATACAATCGACCCAATCACTATCTGATGGTTTTTAATGGTTTCTAACATGACTGGAAGGTGACTTATAGGAATCCAAGGAAAGGCAATACTTGGAGTTTTCTTCATACATTCATTTTATCTATCCATTCAAAATGTCATTTAAATGCTCATACACCAGTGCTTACAAGGCACCTGAATTGTTTTAAGTGCCCTGGATGCTCAGGTGAAGGAAGTCCTTTCATCGCATTCCCTGGAAGATATACTCACCTAATAAAAAATAAAACATTTAACAGTCTTTACAAACTAACAGCAGGTACCACAGAGAGTGTGGTAGGATGTGTTCAGAAAAGAGCAGCCTAATCTATGTGAGGAATCAGGACAGGGAGGCTTCATGGTACAGAAGTTGGTAGTAAATAATGCGCACACACACACACACACACACACACACACACACACATGCTGGAAAATACAATGGAAAGTTCACATGAAGAGGATAGAGTAAGTGAGTCTTGCCTCAAATGTCTGATCAATAAGATCATGTAGTTCTTATACCCTAAAATCTCAATGTTAAAATTTAGAACTGTAAGTATATGTAGATTAGTACAAAAGGACTTAACATCAGTAACTGTTATCACATGGAGACACAATATTTGTAGGACATCTATTAGAATCCAGAAACTGTAAGATAAAGTTTTAATTGGAATAAAAAACAAAATTGTATGTTAGCAAAGAAGATAAAATGAGATGCCTTAGACCCACTGGGATTATTACTTCATGTATGTTGTTATTATACTGAGAAGCCTAAGCAGTCAAAATTTTAAACAAAATAGTTTGTTTCCCACATATAAATCTCTCTCTCTCTCTCTCTCTCTCTCTCTCTCTCTCTCTCTCTCTCTCTCTCTCTCTCTTCTCTCCATCTCTCTCCCTCCTCTCCATCTCTCTCTCCTCTCTCAATCTCTCTCTCCTCTCCTCTCTTCATCTCTCTCCCTCCTCTCCATCTCTCTCCCTCCTCTCCATCTCTCTCTCTCCTCTCTCAATCTCTCTCTCCTCTCCTCTCTCCATCTCTCTCCCTCCTCTCCATCTCTCTCTCTCCTCTCTCAATCTCTCTCCTCTCCTCTCTCCATCTCTCTCCCTCCTCTCCATCTCTCTCTCTCCTCTCTCCATCTCTCTCCCTCCTCTCCATCTCTCTCTCTCCTCTCTCCTCTCCATCTCTCTCTCTCTCTCTTCTCTCCATCTCTCTCTCCATCTCTCTCTCCCTCCTCTCCATCTCTCCTCTCTCAATCTCTCTCTCCTCTCCTCTCTCCATCTCTCTCCCTCCTCTCCATCTCTCTCTCCTCTCTCCTCTCCATCTCTCTCTCTCTCTCTCTCTCTCTCTCTCTCTCTCTCTCGAGAGAGAGAGAGAGAGAGAGAGAGAGAGAAAGAGAGAGAGAGAGAGAACAGACCAAGAACAGTTGCCACTGGCTAAGGTTCAGGAACACAAATACCTTCCAATTTCTCAAATGAGTTCCTAGGAGTTCTGATTAATACCATTACAGGGAAGTGTATTTTTCTCTTTAGCACCTAACTTCTACTTTTTGCTTTCTAGAGAATAAATACAAGTTTGACCATTAAAAATAAACAGAGGCAAAATTTTCTTTTTTTAATTTTTTTTTAATTTTCTATATTCTTTGTTTACATTCCAAAGGCTTACCCCTTTCCCAGCCCCCCCCCACCATACGTACCATAAGTCCTCTCTCCCCCCAACTATTCCCCAATCATCCCCCCCATTTCTCTGTTCTGGATCTACAAAACTGGATCCAATCTTTTCAGGCCCAGGGTCCTTGGGAATCTTTTGATTTGCTAATTGTGCCTTGAGTGTTCAGAGCTTCTGGGCTCATTAATATCCACTTATCAGTGATTGCATTTCATGTGTATTCTTTTGTGATTGGGTTAGCTCACTTAGGATGATATTTTCCAGATCCAACCATTTGCCTACAAATTGCATGAATTCATTATTATTAATTGCTGAGTAGTATTCCATTGTATAAATATACCACATTTTTTGTATCCATTCCTCTGTTGAGGGACATCTGGGCTCATTCCAACTTCTGGCTATTATAAATATGGCTGCTATGAACATAGTAGAGCATGTGTCTTTATTGTTTGCAGAGGAATCCTCTGGGTATATGCCCAGGAGTGGTATGCCAGGGTCCTCTGGAAGTGACATGCCCAATTTTCTGAGGAACCGCCAAACTGATTTCCAGAGCGGTTTTACCTTTTCTTTGTTTACATTTCAAATGGTATCCCCTTTCTGCTTTACCCAACTGATAACCTCCTATCCCATCCACCCTCCCCCTGCTCACCCCTGCCCCCAAATTCCTGACTTGCATTCCCCTATTCTGGGGAATCAAGCCTTTAAAGCACCCATGGTCTGTCCTCTCATTGATGTCTGAAATGGTCATTTTCTGCTACATATGTAGTTGGAGCCATGGGTCCCTCCATGTATACTCTTTGGTTGGTGGTTTAGTCACTGGGAGTTCTGGGGACACTGGGTGGTACATATTATTGTTCCCCCTGCAGATTTGAAAACCTCTTCAGCTCCTTGAGTCCTCTCTCTAGCTGTTCCATTTGGGAACCTATTCTCATTTTATTGGTTGGCTGTAAATCATGGGAGTTTTGATCCATTTTCTGATAAGGATCAAAGTATCCACACTTTGGTCTTCCTACAGCTGTGGCTTCATGTAGTCTGTGAGTTGTATCTTGGGTATTACAAGCTTTTGGGCTAATATCCACTTATCAGCAATTGCATACCATGTATGTTCTTTTGTTATTGGGTTATGTCACCCAGGATGATAGTTTCTAGCTTCATCCATTTGCCTAAGAATTTCATGAAGTCATTGTTTTTAACAGCTGTATAGTACTCCATTGTGTAATTTACCACATTTTCTGTAGCCATTCCTCTGTTGAGGGACATCTGGTTCCTTGCAAGCTTCTGCTTATTATAAATAGGCTTATATGAACATGGTGGAGCATGTGTCCAAATTATATGTTGGAACATCTTCTGGGTATATACCCAGGAGTGGTATAGCTGGGTCCTCAGGTAGTAGTATGTCCAGTTTTCTGAGGAACCTACAAACTGATTTCCAGAGTGGTTTTACCAGCTTGCAATCCCACCAGCAATGGTGGAATATTCCTCTTTTTCCACATCCTTTCCAGCATTTGCTGTCCCCTGAGTTTTTGATCTTGGCAATTCTGACAGATATGAGGTTGAATCTCAGGGATGTTTTGATTTGCATTTCCCTGATGATTAAGGATGTTGAATATTTCTTTAGGGGTTTCTCAGCCATCTGGTATTCCTCATTTGAGAATTCTCTGATAATCTCTTTACCCCATTTTTAATAGGGTTATTTGATTCTCTGGAGTCTAACTTCTTAAGTACTTTGTATATTGGATATTAGCCCTCTATCAGATGTAGGATTGGTGAAGATCTTTCCCAATCTGTTGGTTGCCATTTTGTCCTATTGCCTTACAAAATCTTTGCAATTTTATGAGGTCCCATTTGTCAATTCTTGATCTTAGAGCATAAGCTATTGGTGTTCTATTCAGGAAATATTTTTATTTTATTTTATTTTTTATTTTTATTTTCTATATTCTTTGTTTACATTCCAAAGGCTTTCCCCTTTCCCAGTTCCCCCCTCACCATATGTCCCATAAGTCCTCTTCCCTCCCCATTCCATAATCGCCCCCCACACACCATTTCTCTGTTCTGGTACTCTCCTACAAAACTGGATCCAGTCTTTTCAGGACAAGGGTCCTCTCCTTTCTTCTTCTTGGGAATATTTTGATTGGCTAATTGTGCCTTGAGTGTTCAGAGCTTCTGGGCTCATTAATATCCACTTATCAGTGATTGCATTTCATGTGTATTCTTTTGTGATTGGGTTAGCTCACTTAGGATGATATTTTCTAGATCCAACCATTTGCCTACAAATTGCATGAATTTATTATTATTAATTGCTGAGTAACATTCCATTGTATAAATATACCACATTTTCTGTATCCATTCCTTCTTTGAGGGACCTCTGGGCTCTTTCCAACTTCTGGCTATTATAAATAAGGCTGCTATGAACATAGTGGAACATGTGTCTTTATTGCATTCAGGAGAATCCTCTGGGTATATGCCCAGGAGTGGTATGAGAGGGTCCTCTGGAAGTGTCATGCCCGATTTTCTGAGGAATCACCAGACTGGTTTCCAGAGTGGTTGTACCATCTTGCACTCCCACCAACAGTGGAGGAGTGTTCCTCTTTCTCCACATCCTTGCCAACACCTATAGTTTCTTGAGTTTTTAATCTTAGCCATTGTGACTGGTGTGAGGTGGAATCTCAGGGTTGTTTTGATTTGCATTTCCCTGATGACTAATGATGTTGAACATCTCTTAAGGTGCTTCTCAGCCATCTGAATTTCTTCAGGTGAAAATTCTTTGTTTATCTCTGTACCACATTTTTAATAGGGTTATTTGGTTCTTTGGAATCTAACTTCTTGAGTTCTTTGTATATGCTGGATATTAGCCCTCTGTTGGGTGTGAAGTTGGTGAAGATATTTTCCCAATTTGTTGGTTGTCGTTTTGTCCTTCTGACAGTGTCCTTTGCCTTACAGACACTTTGTAATTTTATGAGATCCCATTTGTCAATTCTTGATCTTAGAGCAAAAGCTATTGGTGTTCTGTTCAAGAACTTTCCCCCTGTGCCCATGTCCTCCAGGGTCTTCCCCAGTTACTTTTCTATTAGTTTCAGTGTGTCTGGGTTTATGTGGAGGTCCTTGATCCACTTGGATCTTAGTACAAAGAGATAAGAGTGGATCAATTCACATTCTTCTGCATGTTGACCTCCAGTTGAACCAGCACCATTTGTTGAAAAGGCTATCTGTTTTCCACTGGATGGTTGTGGCTCCTTTATCAAAGATCAAGTGACCATAACTCTGTGGGTTCATTCTGGGTCTTCAATCCTATTCCATTGATCTACTTGCCTGTTGCTGTACCAATACCATGCAGTTTTTAACACAATTGCTCTGTAGTACTGTTTGAGGTCAGGGATATTGATTCCCCCAGAAGTCCTTTTATTGTTGAGAATAGTTTTAGCTATCCTGGGTTTTTTGTTGCTCCAGATGAATTTGAGGATTGCTCTTTCTAGATCTATGAAGAATTGAATTGGGATTTTGATGGGGATTGCATTGAATCTGTAGATTGCTTTTGGCGAGATGGCCATTTTTACTATATTGATCCTGCCAACCCAAGAGCATGAAATATTTTTCCATCTTCTGAGGTCTTCATCGATTTCTTTCTTCAAAGACTTGAAGTTCCTGGCATACAGTTCTTTCACTTGTTTGGTTAGAGTTACACCAAGATACTTTATATTGTTTGTGGTTAAACTCAGGAGACAGCAGGTGTTGGCAAGTATGTGGAGGAAGAGGAATACTACTCCACTGCTGGTGGGATTGCAAGATGGTACAGACACCCAGGAAATTAGTCTGGCAGTTCCTAAGAAAACTGGGCATGACACTTTCAGAGGACCCTGCTATACCTCTTCTGGGCATATACCCAGAAGATTCCCTGGCATGCAATAAGGACACGTGCTCCACTATGTTCCTAGCAGCCTTATTTATAATAGCTAGAAGCTGGAAAAAACACAGATGTCCCTCAATAGAGGAATGGATACAGAAAATGTGGTATGTTTACACAATGAAATACTACTCAGCATTTAAAAACAATGAATTCATGAAATTCTTAGGCAAATGGTTGGAACTGGAAAATATCATACTAAGTGAGGTAACTCATTCACAAGAGAACACACATGGAAGGCAGTCACTGATAAGTGGATATTAGCCCAGAAGGTCTGAATACCCAAGACACAACTCACATATTAAAATCATTCCCAAGAAGAAGGAAGGAGAGGGCCCTAGTCCTGGAAAGTTTTGATGTAGCATTGTAGGGGATTGCCAGGATAGAGAAGTGAGAGGGACTTGATTGGGGAACAGGCAGAGGGAAGAGGGCTTATGAGACTTATGGGGAGGGGGTCTCCAGGAAAGGGAAAATCATTTGGAATGTAAACAAAGAATATAGAAAGTAATAAAAAAAGATAAAAAGGAAAGCTATATATAACTTTTATGAACCCCTCTTTTTGTAATATGCAAAATTTAGCTTGATTCTTCTTGATCATATGTCTTCTGGTAGGGTCTCCTTCAGATGATCTTGACCCAGCTGAACCAATGGACTACAACCTTTCTGTTTTAACAAATGTTTTCTACATTCTGAACATAAACACTACTTGGAAAATGTTCTTCTAATAGAAGGTGGCAGATTTGAAAGACACCAAGCTAAATCACAAGAACATATTTCTACTTTCTGCTCATCTGTCAGCTAATATCCTATAGTCCAAATCAAATTGTCTAGCTAAGCATTATATCAATTGAGTGAGAAAAGAAACTCTGTATTTTCTAGTGACACATACAACAAAGCTAGTACAACATATATAAATTTACTATAAGAAGGCAAGAAAGAGTTGTTAAAATCAATTCTATCCACAGAATGGAAAATTGTTGGAGGTTATGATCTATCATAAAATCACTTTGGTATTATCATAATTACCTTGAAAACATTCTCGTTCTTGTATTTAAAAGAGTAAGTGTTCACTATTCTTATTTTTTTTAAGGCAGGACTACAATCATACAGGATTACAATATCACAGGCTAGCCTGAAAGTAAAGAAGCTTGCTACAAGTTCAGAGGCATCATTCTGTCTCATCATCCTATGTTGCTAACATTACAGGCATGTGCTACCACTCAGGGCCAAATAGTGAGCATTTTTAATGCTTGTTTGTGTAGTAAAGGTCTTAGGATGATTTTCTATTGGTTACCCTAAAGTTCCTCATGTTGAGGTGACCCCCAACCATAAAATTATGTTGTCATTAATTCATAATTCTAATTTTGCTATTGTTATGAATTTTAATATCTGATAACCTTATATTTGATATTCAGTATGTCTGGTATGCAGCTGCCAAAATGTTCATACCCCATAGGTTAAGTATTACTGCTGTAAACAAAACAGTTTATAGTTTACAAATAGGTTACTATTCAACTAAAATCTGGTTTAGTTGGTTGTATGAATGTTAAAAACTGTGCTTTGTAAAATAATCAAAAACATAAAATTTTCTAGAAATGTTTAAAAAAAGACAAGATTTTTTTTGTCATTGTTTCTTTTGCTTTAGGTCATCTGTAGGATGACCCACATGTTCTGTCTTCTCACATTGTTTAGCTAGTACCTAGAATATGTAAAACAAGTCACAAAAAATCATTTTGATGAGCTATTGTCATGATCAACATCTCTATCTTCCTTTCTTTCTTTTCTATTTCTGAAATATCAGCATCTTTCTGCCATTAAAAACCCAAGAGTAGACTTCTTCTCTGCTCCAGATGCTTCATACCACTAAAATGATTCTCTTCTCCTTCCCTCTTTCTTATCTCTATTCATGTCTTTTTATCTCTTATTCTCTGTTTCCTTCTCTCCAGATCATAGTTTTCTTGGCAATGATCTAAATTATACATTAGTAGACAAAACAATTATATTATGGTAGTTCACAGCAGACATAAATCACTGTAAGTCCTTTTATGGGAATCACATGCCTCTGATATTTTTGTTCATATAAGCTAATATTTCAGCTCTGTAAAATTTTAAATTTAATTTCAAATACAAAGTAAAAAGCTCACAATGTGGAAGAAGTCATCAGCAAGTTAGCTATTATTTCTTCAAACAAAGCCGTAAATAATGCATCTTTTCTTTTTCTGTTCATGAACCTGTAGACTATTCTTTAAAATGAGTTTGTTGTCTCTCCAGCCAGGTAAATATAGGAAGAGTTAGTTTTCTCCAATGGTGTCTCATTGGGTATATTCAACACACTTAAGAGTAGGTTCCATGACAACACAAAATAAATTCAATGGTACTTTTGAAGTTTTTTTTTCTATATTCTTTGTTTACATTCCAAAGGCTTTCCCCTTTCCCAGTTTCCCCCTCACCATATGTCCCATAAGTCCTCTCCCCCCTGCCCCGCAACCTCCCTAACTATTCCCCAATCACCCCCCACCCACCCCCATCCCCAACCCACCCCAGCCATTTCTCTGTTCTGCTACTCTCCTACAAAACTGGATCCAGTCTTTTCAGGACCAGGGTCCACTCCTTCCTTCTTCTTGGGAATCTTTTCACTTGCTAATTATGCCTTGAATACTCAGAGCTTCTGGGCTCATTAATATCCACTCATCAGTGATTGCATTTCGTGTGTATTCTTTTGTGATTGGGTTAACTCACTTTTAATCTCGTTTTTTCTCTTTGAGAAATTTTCCTTCTAAATATGTTTTCTGATTTTATGTGCTTATGGGTGTTGTTTGCATGTGTGTACATGTGTTTCTTATATTTCCCTTTGTGTTTTCTTTTTTTTTCTTTCGGTTTACTTGGCTGTTTCATTTGTGTTCCAGTTTATCAACTTTCTAAGAGAAAGTGAAATAAAAAACATGTTTTTGGGTAAGTAGGGAGTTATGCAAAATGGAGAAATTTTGGGGAGGAGAAACCACGAACAGAATACAATGTATGAAGAAAAAAAATTTCAATAAAAAATGTTAAGGTATGGTTGGCTGATCTCTAGTAACCTCAGTACAATTAGATGAATTTAGCATATGCACATACTCTACTAATAAAAGCATTAGCATAAAAGAAGTATATTTATTCACTGGAGTAATGGCTCACTGCCTAAGAAAACTTGCTGCTCTTGCAGGAGACCTGTGTTACCAGCACCCATCTGGCTGCTCATAACTATCTCTAATCTTAGGATAAAATGCCCTCTTCTGGTCTCTGTGAGCATCAAGCATGCATATGGTACATAAGCATATATGCAGGCAAACATATACATAAAATAAATAGTAAAGTATGTTTTTAAAATTATCATGTCTAAAGTTTTTTTTAATCTCCTTGTAATCCACTAATTTGCTTTCAGTCACTATAAATGAGCTCCCATTCCTAGAATTTTTAAATGTAAATAGAATCAAACAGTTTAGACACATGGAAAGTTTAATGGTCAGATGCATATATAGCTTCTAATTATTTGTTATAGTCATTTATTTTTCATCATATTACAATAAATGAATTGTTCATTTTCTTTATTAGTCAATATCATAGTCAGTAGGTATGCCATAATTTCTCTTATCCATTTACCTACTGATTGATTAGAAATAATTTAGTTGTGATGGCTATATTGTACAAAGTACTATGCTACCCCAATTACTCATAAAGTAATCTAAAGATCTAAGATAATCTATCAAAATTTCATAGCACCTTCATAAAATCTGTTAAAGAGCCCTCTGTCGGACGTGGGGTTGGTGAAGATCTTTTCCCAATTTGTTGGTTGCTGATTTGTCCTTTTGACAGTGTCTTTTGCCTTACAGAAACTTTGTAATTTTATGAGGTCCCATTTGTCTATTCTTGCTCTTAGAGCATAAGCAGTTGGTGTTCTGTTCAGGACTTTTCCCCCTGAGCCAATGTCCTCAAGGGTCTTCCCCAGTTTCTTTTCTATTAGTTTTAGTGTGTCTGGTTTTATGTGAAAGCCCTTGATCCACTTGGAGTTGAGCTTAGTGCAAGGAGATAAGAGTGGATCAATTCTCATTTTTCTGCATGATGAACTCCAGTTGAGCCAGCACCATCTGTTGAAAAGGCTATCTTTTTTCCACTGGATGTTTTCAGCTCCTTTGTCGAAGATCAATTGGCCATAGATGTGTGGGTTCAATTCTGGGTCTTCGATCCTATTCCATTGGTCCGCCTCCCTGTCACTGTACCAATACCATGCAGTTTTTAACACTACTGCTCTGTAGTATTGCTTGAGGTCCGGGATATTGATTCCCCCAGAAGTTTTTTTACTGTTGATGATAGTTTTAGTTATCCTGGGTTTTTTGTTATTCCAGATGAATTTGAGAATTGCTCTTTCAAACTCTATGAAGAACTGAGTTGGGATTTTGATGGGGATTGCTTTGAATCTGTATTTTGCTTTTGGCAAGACTGCCATTTTAACTATATTAATCTTGCCAACCCAGGAGCATGGAAGATTTTTCCATTTTCTGAGGTCTTCTTCAATTTCCTTCTTCAGAGACCTGAAGTTTTTGTCATACAAATCTTTCACTTGTTTGGTTAGAGTCACACCAAGATACTTTATATTGTTTGTGGCTATTGTGAAGGGTGTTATTTTCCTAATTTCTTTCTTGGCCTGCTTATCCTTTGAGTATAGGAAGGCTACTGATTTGCTTGAGTTGATTTTATAACCAGCCACTTTGCTGAAGTTGTTTATCATTTGCAGGAGTTCTCTGGTGGAGTTTTTGGGTCACTTAAGTATACTATCATATCATCTGCGAATAGTGATAGTTTGACTTCTTCCTTTCCGATTTTTATCCCTTTGACTTCCTTATGTTGTCGAATTGCTCTAGCTAGTACCTCAAGTACTATATTGAAGAAATATGGTGAGAGGGGGCAGCCTTGTCTAGTCTCTGATTTTAGTGGGATTGCTTCAAGTTTCTCTCCGTTTACCTTGATGTTGGCTATCAGTCTGCTGTAAATTGCTTTTACTATGTTTAGGTATGGGCCTTGAATTCCTGTTCCTTCCAAGACTTTTAGCATGAAAGGATGCTGAATCTTGTCAAATGCTTTTTCAGCATCCAATGAGATGACCATGTGGTTTTTTATCTTTGAGTTTGTTTATGTAGTGGATTACGTTGGTGGATTTCCGTATATTGAACCATCCCTGCATCCCTGGGATGAAGCCAACTTGATCATGATGAATGATCATTTTGGTGTGTTCTTGGATTCAGTTGGCAAGAATTTTATTGAGTATTTTTGCGTTGATGTTCATAAGGGAGATTGGTCTGAAGTTCTCTTTCTTAGTTGGGTCTTTGTGTGGTATTGGTATCAGGGTAATTATGGCTTCGTAGAATGAGTCTGGCAGAGGGCTAATATCCAATGTATATAAAGAACTCATGAAGTTAGACCCCAGAAAACCAAATAACCCTATCCAAAAATGGGGTACAGAGCTAATCAAAGACTTTTCACCTGAAGAAATTCAGATGGCTGAGAAACACCTTAAAAAATCTTCAACATCATTAATCATTAGAGAAATGCAAATCAAAACAACCCTGAGATTTCACCTCACACCAGTCAGAATGGCTAAGATTAAAAACTCAGGAGACATCAGGTATTGGCGAGGATGTGGAGAAAGAGGAACACTCCTCCACTGCTGGTAGGACTGCAAGCTAGTACAACCACTCTGGAAATCAGTCTGGTGGTTCCTCGGAAAAATGGACATGAACCCACACAGCCCAAACACCAGTTGCAGCTTTACTCCCCAGGTATTCTGACACATCCAGGATCACAGGATCACAGGCTCTCAGAATCACTGGAAGGACATCTCCAGTCAGAGACAAGGAGGCCAGATAACACCAGAAATAAGAGGCAAGCATTAGAACATAAACAACAGATGCCCATTTGACTTGCCAACATCAGAACCCTGTTCTCTCACAACAGCAAGTCCTGAATACCCCAACACACATATACATCAAGATTCAGATCATCCCTCATTTCATGAAGATGATAGAGGACTTTAAGAAGGACATAAATAATTCCCTTAAAGAAATAAAGGACAACATAAGTAAATGAGTAGATGCCCTTAAAGGGTAAATACAAAAAATCCTTAAAGAAATGCAGGAGAACACAATGAAATAGGTAAAGGGATTGAACAAAACCATCCAATCTAAAACTGGAAATAGAATTCTTAAAGAAAACTTAAAGGGAGACAATAGAAATGGAAAATCTAGGAAAGAGAAGAAGAGTCACAGATGCAAGCATTACCAATAGAATTCAGGAGATGGAAGAGAGAATCTCAGTGGCAGAAGATAAAATAAAAGACATCAATACAACAATCAAGGAAAATACAAAAAGCCAAAATCTTCTGTCTCAAAACGTTCAAGAAACCAGGATACAGTGAAAAGACCAAACCTGAGAATAATGTGTATAGAAGAGGGTCAAGATTCACAACTCAAAGGGCCAGCAAACATCTTCAACAAAATTATAGAAGAAAACTTCCCTAACCAAAAGAAAGAAATGACCATAAACACACAAGAAGTCCACAGAACATCAAAAAGGTGGGGCCAGAAAATAAATTCCTCTTCTTGAGTAACAATTAAAACACCAAATTAACAGAACAAAGAAAAAATATTGAAAGCAGTAAGTGGAAAATACCAGATAACATAAAGGCAGACCTATCAGAATTATACCAGACTTCAACCAAAGTTATCAAAAATGTGGAAGGATACTACTGACCCATCAAAAGAAAAATCCACCAAGATGAATTCTCAATTCTGAACATCAATGTTCCAAATGCAAGGGCACTCACATTTGTAAAAGAAATGTTACTAAAACTCAAAGTATAGATTGAACATAACATGATAATAGTAGATGATGTCAACACCACACTCTCACCAATGGACAGATCATAGAAACACAAACTAAACAGAGACAGAGTGAAACTAAAAGAATTTATGAACCAAATAGGTTTAACAGATTTCTACAGAAGATTTCACCCTAAAACAGGAGAATATACCTTCTTCTCAGCACCTCCTGCTACCTTCTCAAAAATCTTCCCATCTTCTGAGGACTTCCTTGATTTCTTTCTTCAGGAACCTAAAGTTTTTGCCATATGGATCTCTTACTTGCTTGGTTAGAATTACACCTAGGTAGTTTATATTATTTGTGGCTATTGTGAAGGGTTTTGTTTCCATAATTCCTTTCTCAGCTTTCTTATAATTTGCATAAAGAAAGACTACTGATTTTTTAGACTCAATGTTATATCCAGACACTTTGCTGATGTTGTTTATAAGTTGTAAGAATTTTCTGGTATAATTTTGGGGGTCAATGATGTATAGTATCATATCATCTGCAATAGTGATACCTTGACTGTTACCTTTACAATTTGTATCCCCTTGATCTCCTTTTGCTGTCTTATTGCTCTAGCTAGAACATAAAAAGATACATTGAATTGATAGCAGACATCCTTACCTTGTTCCTGATTTTAGTGTGATTTCTTCAAGACTCTCACCATTTAATTTTATACTAGCTATTTGTTTGCTGTATATTACTTTTATCATGTTTAGGTATGTGCCTTGAATTATTGATCTCTCCCTGACTTTTAGCATGAAGGAGTGTTAGAACTTGTCAAAGGCTTTTTCAGCATCTAATGAAATGATCATGTGACTTTCATTGAGTTTGTTTATAGAATGAATTATGTTGATGGATTTTCATATGTTGAACCATCCTTGTATCTCTGGGATGAAGCCTGCTGGATCTTGGTGAATAATCATTTTGATGTATTCTTGGATTTGGTTTGTTACAAACTGATCTGATGTTCTGTTTCTTTGTTGGGTATCAGAGTAACTGTGACCTCATAGAATGAATAAGGTAGTGTTCATTCTCATTATATTTCTTAGAATAATTTGAGGAGTATTGGTATTAGCTCTTCTTTGGAGATCTTGCAGAATCCTACACCAAAACTATCTGGCTCTATTTTGTTTGGTTTGTTTTGTTAGGAAATTTTTAATGAATGCTTCTTTCGCCTTAGGGGTTATGTGACTGTTTATACAGTTTAGCTGATCTTGACTTAACTTTAGTGCATGGTATCTTTCTAAAAAAAAATCATCCATTTAATTTAGATTTTTCAGGTTTGTCAAATATAGGCTTTTATAGTAAGATCTATTTTTTTTAATTTCCTCAGTTTCTATTATGTCTCCCTTTTCATTTCTAATTTTCTTTATTTTAATACGCTCTCCGTGCCTTTTAATTAATTAGTTTGGCTAAGAGTTTATCTATTTTGTTGAGTTTTGTCAAAGCACCAGCTCTTGGTTTTGTCGATTCTTGTATAGTTCCCTTTGGTGGATTTTTCCCTATTTTATTGGATATTGGCAACTCCAGCTTTATTCTTGGGATCATTTTCTAGCCCTTTACTCTGAGTTAGTTTGTATCTTTGTTGCTGTGGTATGTTTCTGGTATGCAGAAGAAAGATGGAAGCTGTTTATATATCCAGTCTGTGGGCCTGTATCTTTTTATTGGGGAACTGAGTCCATTTATATTGAGAGATATTAATAACAAATGATTGTTAGTTCTTTTTGGTGTTGTTGTTCTTGTTGTTGTTATTGTTAGAGAAGGTATTTTGTGTATCTGATTCTCTTCTTTTGGGTTAGCTGTGAGATGAGTTATTTCTTGTGTTTTTGTGGGTGTGTTTACCCTCTTTATGTTGGAGATTTCCTTCTAGTATCCTTTGTAGGACTGGATTAGTAGAAAGCTATTGTTGATTTTTTTCATGGAATATCTTGCTTTCTCCATCTGTGGTGACTGAAAATTTTAGTGTGGACTAGCATCTGTGGTCTCCTGTGGTCTGCAAGGCATCTGACCAGGATCTTCTGGCTATTAGAGTCTCTGTTGAGAAGTCAGATTAGTCTGCTTTTATATGTTATTTGCCTTTTTGCCTTGCAGCTTTTAATATTCTTTCTTTGTTCTTTGTATTTGGTTGTTTTGATTATTACATGGCAGGAGGAATGTCTTTTCTAGTCCAATCTTCTTGGTTCTCTGTAGGCTACTTGTATATTTATGGCTATCTTTTCTTTAGGGTAGGGAAGGTTTCTCTTCTGTTCTTATTGAAGATGTTTTCTGTCCCTTTGAACTGAGAATCTTCACCCTCTTTTATTACTATCATTCTTAATTTTGGGCATTTCATTGTGGCCCAAAATTTCTGGATATTTTGGGTTAGGAACCTGGCATTCTTTGACCAATATAACAATATCTTCTATGGTATCTTCTATGCCTGAGATTCTCTCGTCTATCTCTTGTATTTTGTTGGTAATGCTTGCATGTATAGTTCCTGTTCTTTTTCCTAGGTTTTTTGTATCCATATTTGCCTCCATTTGTGATTTCTTTACTGTTTCTTTTTCCATTTTTAGGTCCTAGACTGTTTTCTTCAATTCTGTCACCTGTTTGCCTGTGTTTTCTTGTATTTCTTTAAGAGAGTTTATATACATACATATATATTTTCTTTGAGTGTTTTTTAATTTTATTCTTAATTTACATTTCATATGATTTCCCCCTTTCCATGCTCCCTCCTCCCCATAAGACCCATAAGCCCTCCCTCCCCCTGTTTCCCCATTTACCCCTTCCCTCTTCCCTGTTCTGCATTTCCCTATGCTGCTGCATTAAGTCTTTCCAGAATCAGGGGGCCTTCCTTCCTTCTTCTTGGACATCATTTGATATGTGGATTGTGTCTTAGGTATTCCAGTCTTCTAGGTTAATATCCATGAGAGCTCTTTTGAGATTGGGTTACCTAACTTAGGATGATGTTCTCCAGCTCTATCCATTTATCTAAGAAATTCATGAATTCATTGTTTCTAATGGCTGGATAGTACTCCATTGTGTATATATACCACATTTTTCATATCCATTCCTCCGTAGAGGGACATCTGGGTTCTTTCCAGCTTCTGGCTATTATTAATAGGGTTGCTATGAACATAGTGGAGCATGTATCCTTATTACATGCTGGGAAATCCTCTGAGTATATGCCCAGGAGTGGTATAGCAGGGCCCTCTGGAAGTGTCATGCCCAGTTTTCTGAGGAACCGCCAGACTGATTTCCAGAGTGGTTGTACCAACTTGCAATCTCACCAGCAGTGGAGGAGTGTTCCTCTTTCTCCACATCCTTGCCAACACCAGCTGTCTCCTGAGTTTTTAATCTTAGCCATTCTTACTAGTGTGAGGTGGAATCTCAGGGTTGTTTTGATTCACATTTCCCTAATGAGTAATGATGTTGAACATTTCTTAAGGTGCTTCTCAGCCTTCCGAAGTTCTTCAGGTGAAAAGTCTTTGTTTATCTCTGTACCCCATTTTTAATAGGGTTATTTGGCTCTCTGGAGACTACTTCCTTGAGTTCTTTGTATATATTGGATATTAGCCCTCTGTCAGATGTAGGGTTGGTGAAGATCCTTTCCCAATTTGTTGGTTGCTGTTTTGTCCACTTGACAGTGTCCTTTGCCTTACAGAAACTTCCAAAAACATCAGGAGGTAATAATTACTACTCCGTAATATCTCTTAACATCAGTGGACTCAATTCCCCAATAAAAAGACATAGACTAAGAGACTGGATATGGAAACAGGACCCTACATTTTGCTGCATACAGGAAACACATCTCAGTGTTAAAGACAAACACTGCCTTAGAGTAAAAGGCTGGAAGACAATTTTACAAGCAAATGGTCTCAGGAAACAAGCTGGAGTAGCCATTCTAATATCAGATAAAATTGACTTTCAACCTAAAGTCATCAAAAGAGACTCTGAAGATCACTTCTTGCTGGTCAAAGGGAAAATCCACCAAGAAGAACTCTCAATACTGAATACATATATATGTATATATACATATATACACACACATACATACATATACATATACATATACATATACATATACATATACATATACATATACATATCCTCCTTGAAGACTCCTATCATCTTCATGAAATGTGATTTAAGCTAAGAATCTTCCTCTTCAGTTCTGTTAGGGTATTCAGGGCTTGCTGTGGTGGGAGAACTGGGTCTTATGGTGTTAAATTGCATTGGCTTCAGTTGCTTACATTCTTGAGCTTACCTTTTACTATATTGTTTTCTCTTGTCTTAATTGACCTGGTGTCTCTGATTGGAGCATGTCTTCTCAGAAGGAGGGGGGACTGTGTGTTCCAGGTTAGAGCAGGACTCCTGGGAGTCAAGAAGTGTCATCTCTGGATAGAGCAGACCTCCTGTGTCCCTGGTTAGAGCAGCCCTCCCTTGTCTCTGGTTAGGGAAGACTTCCTGGGAGACAGGCAGGGCTGTGGGGTCCAGAAGTAGGCATGCAGATGTGCTACAGGTACAGCTGAAGGTGCAGCCCAAAAGGGTGAGGAAAATAATGATTTTTTTTTTTTTAGGATATAACTTTAAAACATCTAGAGAGCAAGGAGTGGTATATGAGAAGGTTTGGAGGGAGGAAAGGAAAAGAGAAAATGATGTGATTAGAATGTCAAAAAATAAGGATGATAATAATTGCAATTCAAGAACATCACTGCTGTAACAGAAATGAGAAGTCAGGGAATGCTAAAGAGAGGTAGTAGTGTCTGATTCAAGTTAGTAAAACTAAAGATGGGAATGGGACAGAGAAAATATGTAAATGTCAATTATATTTAAAGGAGAAAGTTCAAGGAAATATGGTAACAAAATCCTACTACATGCTGAAGTGTAAAGAAATAGAAGAAATTGCAGAGAAGGTGCTGGAGGAGAAACTGAAACTGTAAATATATGGCAAGTTTCTGGAAAGCAAATCTTCATGGGCTTTAAGGGCTTTATGTAAAATGGATATTTCACAATTGACTTTTGCTTTCTCAGTGGGGAAATTGTAGGATTTTCATTTATTTGAAAAATTTGCCTGCTAGTTTTGAACTCTGGGAATAGTGTTGCTACTTAAAAAACAGTGTTACCTAACACATCTTTCCAATTGAGTTACTCAGAAAATATCAACTTCCCATCTCTGATAATCTGTATGTAATATGTAATTCATCATGTCCTGTTTTTGAATAATTGAAACAGGACAATGAAAAATTAGAATGTTTCTGATACTGTTGTAGAAATTATCATTCCAAGTAATGTCTTTTCTTTTTCTTAGTATGTGGGATACTAAATCAGTTCTTATCTCTGATCTAAATTTTATATAGTTTTAATTAAAGACACATTTTTAAAATTTATGAGGTCCCATGTATTATTTATTCAATGACAACTCTTAGCAAATGCTACAGATTGTATATCACTTTTCTTAATGTCGTAAGTGGTATTTAAATTGAAATAAAATTATATTTAACTAAACTTAAAGTTGGTGAGTTATTGTCTTATTTCCAACTTATTTTCTGGTCACTTCACTGCCAAAGGTTATAAATGAAAAAGCTTTTATCAGACATTTATAAGAAACCCATGTACCAGTACTGATTTCCTCTTAAAATTCTTTCCTTGAGATGAAAATTTTGACACATAAATACACTGTGGAAGGCTATTGATAGAAAATTGATTTATTTTTCACAAAAAAATGAGAATACATGTAGATGTAAAGCTTATTGTGATTTTGTTTGACTCTCAGTCCAGCCAGCCCATTCTCTCCTTTTTTTTTCAATTCAGAGATCTTTGCTAGAACAATTTGCAATTCTAGAAAACTTAATAACCAAACTTTCTTATTTTTAATACACTGTAACAGTTCTGAAAAATTATTACAAAGTGTCTAATTTACTTACCATTGTCAATACAGTTTAATAGGTTCAGTATCTTCTAGAAATATCTATTATTACAGAAAGTTACAGAATCTTACTACTGAGGGTAATCAGATCAACTATAGAAAACAGAACTAAAGAATTGTTGGTGGTACTGCTGGTGGTACAAGCTGGTACAACCACTCTGGAAATCAGTCTGAAAAGCTTCTGTAAGGAAAAGGATACTGTCCACAGGACGAAATGGCAACCTACAAATTTGGAAAAGATCTTTACCCACCATATATCTGATACAGAGTTAATATACAAAGAACTCAAGAAATTAGACTCCAGAAAAACAAATTACCCTATCAAGAAATGGGGTACAGTGCTAAACAAAAAATTCTCAACTGAGGAATCTTGAATGGCCTAGAATCACCTTAAAAAATGTTCATCATGCTCAGTCATCAGGGAAATGCAAACAAGATGACCCTGAGATTCTATATCAATCATAATGACTATGATCAAAAACTCAGACTACAGCAGATGCTGGCAAAAATGTGGAGAAAGGGGAACACTCTTTCATTGGTGGTAGGGTTGCAAGCTGGTACAACCATTTTGGAAATCAATCTGGTAGTTTCTCAGAAAATTGTAAATAGTTCTACCTGAAGACCAAGCTATACCACTACTGGGCATATACCCAAAAGATTCTCTAATAGGTAACAAGGACACATGTTCCCCTATGTTCATAGAAGCCTTATTTTTAATAGCTAGAAGCTGGAAAGAACCCAGATGTCCATCAATGGAGGGATAGATACAGAAAAATGTGGTATATTTACACTATGGAATACTACTCAGCTATTAAAAACAATGGATTCATGAAATTCTTAGGCAAATGGATGGAAGTAGAAAATATCATCCCAAGTGATGTGACCCAATCACAAAAGAACACACATGAAATGTACTCACTGATAAGTGGATATTAGCCCAAAAACTTGGAATACCCAAGACACAATTCACATATCAAATGATGTCCAAGAAGAAGGAAGGAGAGATCCCTGGTCCTGGAAAAGCTCAATGCAGCAGTGTAGGGGAATACCAGGACAGGGAAGCAGGAGGGGTTTGACTGGGAAACAGGGGAAGGGAAGAGGGCTTATGGGACTTTTAGGGAGGGGGGGACCAGGAAAGTGGAAATCATTTGAAATGTAAATAAAGAATATGGTGGGGTGATTGGGGAATAGTTGAGGGGGGAAGACTTATGGAACGTATGGTGAGGGGGGAACTGGGAAAGGGGAAAGCCTTTGGAATGTAAACAAAGAATATAGAAAATAAAATTTAAAAAAATAAATTAAAAAAAACTTCAGAATCCATCTGAGAGACATCTGTGGGACCTAATCAAGAAATACACATTTGCAAAAAGTGTATTAGACACAATTGTATTAAACATTTGACCTCTTCTTTTCTATATAAAATTTATAGGGGCAGGGAGATAGATATTCCAGCATTCTATCTATCTTCTAATTTTACTGTTCTTTTTCTGACAAGACTACCATTAATTCCTCAGATGGTCAATAAACTCATTGTGTTTCTCACTGTTTAAAAAAATAGAATATATCTAATTAAAAAGAAGAAGAAAGAAGGGTGAAATAGTGGGAGATTTTGGAACACTAAATGGATGTCTTCATCAAACCCTTCCCCTCAGGGCTTAGGAGGCTGTGCAGCAGATGTGGAAAGACTGTAAGTGTTGGAGGGGATCTATGGCTCCAAAGAAACAGTATCTCCCAGACACAACAGGAATAATGTACAAATGAACTTAAGAGAGACTGTGGCAGCACACATGGAAAACCAAGAAACTATCTGTAGTTAGTGCCCATTTGCAAAGTAAAATGTTAGTTTTCTCTAGTAGATGTTCATTGTTTTATTAACTACTTTTAGGGTAGGCCCCAGGTCATCAATAGATGACCAACGCAAAATGAACTTACTAGTATTTTTGCAGACTTTTATCTCATATTATTTTGTTTGTTTATGTTATTGCTTTTCTTCTTGTAAGATTTTAAATATATATATATATATATTTATATATATATATATATATATATATATATGTTCTGTAGGTTTTTTAGTGTGTTTCTTGAGCATATGTATGTGTGTGTCTGTGGGGGTGGGGGTGGGGGTGGGGGTGTTTGAGTTCATATATTTTTTGCGTGTTTCCTTGTTTTCTAAAGAGAGTAAAGAGAAGGTATGGACTTGGGTGGGTGAAGATGTAAGGAGGAACTAGTAGTAGTTGGAGGAAGGGAAAGCTTCCTTTTCTCACTATGAATCATTTCAGCAAATACTCTGATACATTCCAAACAAATTCATTCTTAAAGGACAGCAATTATGGTGATACAAGTTTAATATCACTTTTTAAATTACCCACACAGATTTGTATACTCCATTTAAATTATACATCAAAACTAAACATTGGGACAAGACTGCATTACAAACTGAGACATTAGAAATCTAAAAGATAAACTTTAAACTGTCCATATGAGCAGTGGAATGAACCTCAAAAGACCACAGATAAATCTTGAATGTATTAGATATTAGCCCTCTGTAGGATGTGAGGTTGGTGAAGATGTTTTCCCAATTTGTTGGTTGCCATTTCGTTCTTCTGACGATGTCCTTTGCCGTACAGAAACATTGTAATATTATGAGGTCCCATTTGTCAATTCTTGATCTTAGAACATAAGCTATTTGTGTTCTGTTCAGGAAATTTTCCCTTGGGCCCATGTTCTCCAGGGTCTTCCACAATTTCTTTTCTATTAGGTTCAGTGTGTCTGGTTTTATGTAGTGGTCCTTGATCCACTTGGAGTTGAGCTTAGTACAAGGAGATAAGAATGGATCAATTTGCATTCTTCTGCATGCTGACCTCCAGTTGAACCAGCACCAATTGTTGAAAAGGCTATCTTTTTTCCACTGGAGGTTTTCAGCTCCTTTGTCAAAGATCAAGTGACCATAGGTGTGTGGGTTCATTTCTGGGTCTTCAATTCTATTCCATTTGTCTACCTGCCTGCTACTGTACCAATACCATGCAGGTTTTAACACTATTGCTCTGTAGTACTGTTTGAGGTCTGGGATACTGATTATCCCGGAAGATCTTTTACTGTTGAGAATAGTTTTATCTATCCTAGGGTTTTTGTTATTCCAGGTGGATTTGAGAATTGCTCTTTCTAACTCTATAAAGAATTGAGTTGGGATTTTAATGGGGATTGCATTGAATCTGTAGATTGCTTTTGGCAAGATGACCATTTTTATGATATTAATCCTGCCAATACGCTAGCATGGAAGATTTTTTTTCCATTTTCTGAGGTCTTCTTCCATTTCCTTCTTGAAAGACCTGAAGTTCTTGTCATAAAGATATTTCACTTGTTTGGTTGGAGTCACACCAAGATACTTTATATTGTTTGTGGCTATTGTGAAGGGTGTCATTTCCCTAATTCTTTCTCAGCCTGCTTATCCTTTGAGTATAGGAAGACTACTGATTTGCTTGCATTGATTTTTATAACCAGCCACTTTGCTGAAGTTGTTTATCAACTGTAGGAGTTCTCTGGTGGAGTTTTTTGGTCACTTAAGTATACTATCGTATCATCTGCAAATAGCGATAGTTTGACTTCTTTGTTTAAAATTTGTATCCCTTTGACCTCCTTATATTTTCTAATTGCTCTAGCTAGAACTTCAAGTTCTATATTGAATAGATATGAAGAGATGGTCAGCCTTGTCTAGTCCCTGATTTTAGTGGGATTGCTTCAAGTTTCTCTCCATTTAGTTTGATGTTGGCTACTACTGGTTTGCTGTATATTGCTTTTACTATGTTTAGGTATGGCCCTTGAATTCCTGTTCTTTCAAAGACTTTTAGCATGAAAGGATGCTGAATTTTGTGAAAAGCTTTTTCAGCATCTAATGAAATGACTATCTGTTTTTTTTCTTTCAGTTTGTTTATGTAGTGGATTGAATTGATTGATTTCCATATATTGAACCATCCCTGCATCCAACCCTACATCTGACAGAGGACTAATATCCAATATATACAAAGAACTCAAGAAGGTAGACTCCAGAGAGCCAAATAACCCTATTGAAAAATGGGTTACAGAGCTAAACAAATAATTTTCACCTGAATAATTTTGAATGGCTGAGAAGCATCTTAAGCAATGTTCAACATCATTAATCATTAGGGAAATGTAAATCAAAACAACCCTGAGATTTCACCTCACACCAGTCAGAATAGCTAAGATTAAAAACTCAGGAAATAACAGGTATTGGCGAGGATGTGGAGAAAGAGGAACACTCCTCCACTGCTGGTGGGATTGCAAGCTGGTACAACCACTCTGAAAATCAGTCTGGAGATTCCTCAGAAAACTGGACACGATACTTCTGGAGGACCCTGTTATACCACTCCTGAGCATATACACAGAGAATTCCCTGGCATGCAATAAGGACACATGGTCCATTATGTTCATAACAGCCTTTTTTTTTATAATATCCAGAAGCTTTAAAGAACCCAGATGTCCCTCAATGGAACAATGGATACAGAAAATGTGGTACATTTACACAATGGAATACTACTCAGCAATTAAAAACAATGAATTCAGGAAATTTTTAGGCAATAGTTGGAATGGAAAATATCATCCTATGTGAGGTAACCCAAGCACAAAAGAATACACATGGAATGCAGTCACTGATAAGTGGATATTTATTAGCCCAGAAGCTCTTAATACTCAAGACACAATTAATATATCATATGTTTCCCAAGAAGAAAGAAGGAGAGGGCCCTGGTCCTGGAAAGGTTTGATCCAGCATTGTAGGGGAGTACCAGGACCAAGAAATGGGAGGGTGGTGATTGGGGAATGGCCTGAAGGAACAGAACTTATGGGATTTATGGGGAGAGGGGAACCAGGAAAGGGGAAATCATTTGGAATATAAAGAATATAGAAAATAAAAATAAAAAAATATACTTATGAAAAAAATTCTGAATGTAGCAGTTAGGAATCTATTAGATTCAAATAATCTTTCCAGCCAATCCAGTTACTGCTCTTTCCTCTATACACTTTCAATGCTAAATCTCAGACTCTCCAATGTCTGTCACACTGGCCAAAACCATACAACTGTAATAAACAAGTGACAATACATAAGCTTATGAGAACACAGCTATTTATATTATTTTTAGGTTCGGGAGTATTATTTTCACAAAATATGTGTATATAATGCATTTTGATCATGTTTCAACCATTTAAGTTGATCACAACTACATTTCAAGATATCAACCACTTTTTAACAAGGTAAATTACCCTGAAATCAAGGTGAACTAAACTAATAAAAGTATAGGCATGAGAATAACTTTAAATTTCAGAAAAAACAAATAATTTGCCAAAGCGTATTATTTTATATTAGGGTATATTTTTTATTTGTAATCTAGGTATATGCAGATATCTTATGTTTTATCTAACAAACATACCAAAAGTGCATATTATACTAGTAGCATGATACTGACTGTACTATTTATATACATTAGTGAGTGATCACTAAGAATTTGCTCCTTGGATATCCCTTCTTTTTACTATTTCTTGTAATATTCAATTAACTCTGATTGTGGAACCCATCTGGAACCACTACTGGCTTTGTTAACAAATAATTGAAGATTAAACTAGTAGAAAATATCTTCTAATCCTACCATACACTGCTAGGATATAATAGTTAATCATTCCCTAGGAACTATATCTTGGATTTACTACATGAAGTAGTACCTGCTCAAAATTTCAGATAATCAACCCTGTTCTAGACTCAGAACCTTACCCATGAACAATTTTTATGCCATTTTCAGTTTGCTTTCCTGTTGTTGCACAGAGGACTCTTTTGATGTTATTACCTTAATATCTCATTATTTCAGGGATTTGTCATTTCAAAGGCCCTTGAATAACAGCAATACTAGGTAGAATATGTTAAATTACTCTGAAGAAAACAGATTCAGTCAAGAAAGCAGATCATTCTCATAACCTTCCATATTGCTTTCTGATACTAAAAGCAATATAAAATCAGAGAAAAATAAAAAAATAGCCTAGGAACAACTGAGAGAAGAGCAATGAAAAAGAAAACCAAAATCATACTTTGTTTATACTATATTTTTTGTATTTTTTTTTATTTTCTATATTCTTTGTTTACATTCCAAAGGCTTCCCCCTTTCCCAGTTACCCCCCACCATATGTCCCATAATTCCTCTCCCCCCATGCTATTCCCCACTCTTTCCCCCCCACACACAATTTCTCTGTTCTGGGTCTACAATACTGGATCCAATCTTTACAGGCCCAGGGTCCTCTCCTTTTTTTCTTCTTGAGAGTCATTTGACTTGCTAATTGTGCCTTGAGTATTTAGGGCTTCTGGGCTCATTAATATCCACTTATCAGTGATTGCATTTCGTGTGTATTCTTTTGTGATTGGGTTAGCTCACTTAGGATGATAGTTTCCAGATCTAACCATTTACCTACAAATTGCATGAATTCATTATTTTTAATTGCTGAGTAGTACTCCATTGTATAAATATACCACATTTTCTGTATCCATTCCTCTTTTGAGGGATATCTGGGCTCCTTCCAATTTCTGGCTATTATAAACAAGACTGCTATAAGCATAGTGGAGCATGTGTCTTTGTTGTATGCAGAGGAATCCTCTGGGTATATGCCCAGGAGTGGTATGCCAGGGTCCTCTGGGAGTGACATGCCCAATTTTCTGAGGAACCGCCACACTGATTTCCAGAGTGGTTTTACCATTTTGCAATCCCACCAACAGTGGAGGAGTGTTCCTCTTTCTCCACATCCTCGCCAGCACTTGTTGTCTCTTGAGATTTTAATCTTAGCCATTCTGACTGGAGTGAGGTGGAATCTCAGGGTTGTTTTGATTTGCATTTCCCTGATGACTAATGATGTTGAACATCTCTTAAGGTGTTTCTCGGCCATCCGAATTTCTTCTGGTGAAAATTCTTTGTTTAGCTCTGTACCCCATTTTTTGATAGGGTTATTTAGTTCTTTGCGGTCTAACTTCTTGAGTTCTTTGTATATATTGGATATTAGCCCTCTGTCGGATGTGGGGTTGGTGAAGATCATTTCCCACGTTGTTGGTTGCTGTTTTGTCCTTCTGACAGTGTCCTTTGCCTTACAGAAACTTTGTAATTTTATGAGGTCCCATTTGTCAATTCTTGATCTTAGAGCATAAGCTATTGGTGTTCTGTTCAGGAACTTTACCCCTGTGCCCATGTCCTCCAGGGTCTTCCCAAGTTTCTTTTCTAATAGTTTCAGTGTGTCCGGTTTTATGTGGAGGTCCTTGATCCACTTGGAGTTGATCTTAGTACAAGGAGATAAGAGTGGGTCAATTCGCATTCTTCTGCATGTTGACCTCCAGTTGAACCAGCACCATTTGTTGAAAAGGCTATCTTTTTTCCACCGGATGGTTGTGGCTCCTTTATCAAAGATCAAGTGACCATAAGTCTGTGGGTTCATTTCTGGGTCTTCAATCCTATTCCATTGATCTACCTGCCTGTTGCTGTACCAATACCATGCAGTTTTTAACACAATTGCTCTGTAGTACTGCTTGAGGTCAGGGATATTGATTCCCCCAGAAGTCCTTTTATTGTTGAGAATAGTTTTAGATATCCTGGGTTTTTTGTTGCTCCAGATGAATTTGAGAATTGCTCTTTCTAGATCTATGAAGAATTGATTTGGGATTTTGATGGGGATTGCATTGAATCTGTAGATTGCTTTTGGCAAGATGGCCATTTTGACTATATTGATCCTGCCAATCCAGGAGCAAGAAATATTTTTCCATCTTCTGAGGTCTTCTTCGATTTCTTTCTTCAGGGACTTGAAGTTCCTGTCATACAGATCTTTCACTTGTTTGGTTAGAGTTACGCCAAGGTACTTTATGTTGTTTGTGGCTATTGTGAAGGGTGTTATTTCCCTAACTTCTTTCTCAGCCTGCTTGTCCTTTGAGTACAAGAAGGCTACTGATTTGCTTGAGTTAATTTTATAACCAGCCACGTTGCTGAAGTTGTTTATCAGCTGTAGAAGTTCTCTGGTGGAGTTTTTTGGATCGCTTAAGTAGACTATCATATCATCTGCAAATAATGATACTTTGACTTCTTCCTTTCCAATTTGTATCCCTTTGACTTCCTTATGTTGTCTGATTGCTCTCGCTAGAACTTCAAGTACTATATTGAAAAGATATGGAGAGAGAGGACAGCCTTGTCTAGTCCCTGATTTTAGTGGGATTGCTTCATGTTTCTCTCCATTTATTTTGATGTTGGCTACTGGTTTGCTGTAGATTGCTTTTACTATGTTTAGGTATGGGCCTTGAATTCCTGCTCTTTCCAAGACTTTTAGCATGAAAGGATGCTGAATTTTGTCAAATACTTTTTCAGCATCTAATGAGATGACCATGTGGTTTTTTTCTTTTAGTTTGTTTATGTAGTGGATTACATTGATGGATTTCCGTATTTTTTTAAAAAAATAGGATTTTCCTCAAATGTGTTCAAAATATGTCCATTTTCAGTGAGTACCCAATGTTCCTAGGTTAATAAATATAAAGGAACCATTCTATCTAGGTGTTGCATGTGGCTTACTCTTACCGTGATTAATGTGCACAGATGCCTTTACTAACATCTTTATATCAAAAGTTGGTACTTTTCTTTCTAAATATCAATTTATATTCTGCCATTAGTACTGAGAATAGCTGCTTTTGTCAATCTCACATCTTTGCATGTTCACACCATCCTATGATTTGGGAGAAAATCACTTGTGGTTATTTTCAGTGCATGAGGTAATTTAGACTTCTTTTACTCCTATTTTCTGGATGATTATGTTTTCCCTTTGCAGAACAGCAGAGGGAAGGGACCACCATGAGCTCAAAGGTAAAGCAAATATCTATTTATGGCCTCTAGAGGTACATGGATATCTAATAGCTTTGATATTATAATACTTTTGGGGGTCAATTCCTTGTCTCAATTACTTTCATTTAGGGGTCAAATGAAAGTAAACACCTAATGAAGATCATGAGAATGTGGCCAGCTAGAAAGGAGGAGAGAATACTAGGGAGTGCTAAATAAACTGCATCATGTTCAAGTTCAATAGTTCAATCAACCACTAGGTAGCCCATTTATATTGGACTCCATCTCTTGGAAGATGAGCTCTCCTTTTTTTCCATTTATTTATTTATTTATTTATTTATTTATTTACTCACTCACTTTAAATCCCATTCACAGCCCCCTCACACTCTCCTCCCCATCAACCCTCTACTCCCATCTTCCTTCCCCTGGGTGCCAACCCACCCTAGCACATCAAGTCAGTTGAGGAATAGACACATCCTCTCCCACTGAGGCAAGAAAAGGAAGTCCAGTTAGGGAAACAGGATCCCTGGGCTGCCAACAGAGTCAGAAACTACCCCTGCTCCAGTTGGGGGACCTGCATGAAGACCAGGCTGTACAACTGCTGCATATATCTGGTTCCATTTGGTTGCAGGTTCTGGGAGCCCACAAGGGTCCATGTTAATTGCTTCTATTAGTCTTCTTGTAGGGTCCCTATCCCCTCTATGTCCTTCGATCCTTTCCCCCCAATTCTTCCACAAGACTCCCTAAGCTGCATCTAATGTTTGGCTGTGGGTCTGTATATCTATTTTGGTCAGCTACTGGGTGGAACCTCTCAGAGGACAGTTATACTAGGCTCCTGTCTACAAACATAACAGAGTGTCATTAATAATGTAGGGATTGGAATGGGTCTCAATTTGGGCCAGTCACTGGTTGGCCATTCCCTAGCTTTCTGCTCCATCTGTGTCCCTGAATTTCTTGTGGGCAGGGAAATTTTGGGTAGAAGGTTGTGTGGGGGGGGTGGGGGGGGATGTCCCTATCCCTCCACTGGGAGACCTGCATGACTAATGCAGATGGCCATTTCAGGCTCCATATCCCCATACTTCTAGGAGTCTCCGCTAGAGTGACCCTCATAGACTCCCTAGAGATATCCTTAAACATGAATACTGTGGTTTTCAGGAGCTTAAAGCCTAGAGGCACTGTCACACAAGCATTAGTGAAAAACCATGGTATGATAACAGAAGAAAGTTCAATTATTTAATCAAGTAGCAAGCTGTAGGCCTATCTTAGTTGCCAGCAGACCCATCTGGACATGTAGAATATTACAAGAAAGATGTGGTTTTGTTTGAAAAGTGGGGTATGGAATTTTAAGAAATGAGAGAGAACAGAAAATTTTACCTGACGTAGACATTAAAGAACAAGAAGAATCATAAAGCATGGTAGTGCAAACCTTTAATTCCAGCACTCAAAAATGTAGAGACACATGGATCTCTGTGAGTTCGAGGTCAGCCTGGTCTACACAGTAAATTTCAGGCCACCCAGGGATATGTAATGAGAATCCGCCTCAAAAAAAAAAAAAAGTATTCATGGACCCTGGCTAGAAACAATAAGACTTATCAGCAAAATAAAAGTGTATGATCTTGGACAAAGTGCCACTAAGCATTTTGATAATATCCATGCCTTTAATAAGGATGATTCCCTACCAAAACCCTAGAACAAAGAATAAGGAAGAAGATAAATGTCATAAAAGGTCTTCTGGCTTGTTTCAGAATGTCTATAAAAGGGGTATAGTTATCAGACAGAATTCAATACAGTTCTATAGTAACATAGATTCCAAGTGCTGCAACACTAGATGATCACAAGAGTAGCTCGCATACAGCCAGGTTAGATGGCATAAAGAGAGAGAGATGGACCTTATGTATCCAGGAGGCCAAAGTCAGCTGGTAGAGAAAACATTCCTGGCTAGTAAGAATTTGAAATACTTCTCAGTATAGGAATCTCAGCCTCTTCTGAACCCCAGGATTCAAGTTTTATATTCAGTGGGTATGTTTTTAGAAACTTCTCCAAATTTGGTAACATCCATCACCCAAAATACAATCCAGATAATAATGAGTTATGGCTAAAATGTTTAGGTATTTACAGTAGGTAAAATGTGTATTAGTTGGCCCAGGGCCTGAAATTTCTAATAGGACCTGTTAAGCCTCGTATTTATTCATTATGTTAGTCAATGCCTTTAGGAGAATCAAAGAAACTAAGGCTTGATTATTAGTTTATGAAGAGGTTTTTGGATTTACTGTGATTTTTCCACATGATCTGGAGATATTCGTGTTATTTACTTGTACTTTCTGGGTACATACTTGTTTTACCTTCCCTTTTCAGGCTTCAGAGGAGACCCAGGGCAATGCAAGCCAAGACAGAGAGCGGGGGTGGAGAAAGCATTTGATTTTGAAAATTTCTCTCTCCCCCTCTCTCTTTTTTTCCTTTGGAATTCATCTTCTGCTTCATTCTTATTACCCTTTTGCTGTAAGTGTTTTGGGGAGAATGACTCAACATTATCTCTGGAGAAAAACAGCCGTGTCTAAAATTTAGACTCACAGCAGCTTGTTCTATTTATTCATTGTTGTTCAGCTACTGGTATAAATTCTCCATTTTCCTCAAATCACAAATGACCCTCATTAGTTTACCGCATCAAGTATGTGCTTGGCTTCAATTCATTCATTTTAAGATAATTGTGAGAGGAATAAAAGCAGGAGAGGGCAGAATCTCATACAGACTATGTACATCTATGCTTACTTCTCCACTAAGCTTGAACAAAGCCCTGAGTCATATTTAAATGATCATTAAAACATGTGATTGAATCATTATTTGTTACTTAAAATGCAAGTAAACCCAAGCAGGGAATTGGAGCAAAGGCTTGTGGAACAAGACAAATCCATAGCAATAAGCATGTATCAATAACCAATAAGTTAAAATTTCTGTTCCTTACTAAGTTTATTATAGTGTAAGACTCAAATTTTGGACATTCAGGCAAAAATCAGTATGAACAGGGTTTTAAAATATTTGACAACTTTTCAAAGAATCTGTTGTCTCCTCAGGCAGGAAAGACAATGAGTTCCAGCTTCCCTTGAAGTCAAAAGTCTTGTAGTCTCTCTCTCTCTCTCTCTCTCTCTCTCTCTCTCTCTCTCTCTCTCTCTCTCTCTCTCCCCTTCCCCATCTCCCTCCCTCTCCCCCTCCCTCCCCATCTCCCACCCTCTGTACCTCCCTCCCTCTCGCCTCCCACTCCTGCTTGTGGATCAGGATGAAGCTCTCAGCTATTGCTCCAGTATCATACTTGCCTTTAGTTAAACTCCCTGACAGGATGATCATGGACTCTAATCCTCTAAAACTGTGAACCTCACTGAATGCTTTTAAGTTGCCTTGGTTATGGTGTCTCTTCACATAAATAATAATAAAAATAATAACTAAGGCACTAGCCTCTATCCTACACAGAGTGAGCCTTAGCACTTCTGTTTCTTCCATTCAAAGGAAGCCTTTAACTGCTTCTATGTTGTTGCTGATCATGATAATGAGGCTAAGACAACTTATTATCCTGATACATAGAACACAGCCTAGAAATAGAGCACTTTAAATGTCATCTCCTATTTTGTCTAAAGAAATCTAATTCTCCATCTCAGGGCTAGACTCTGAATGCACAGAGAAAATAAAGAGATGGAAAGGAGATCAAACCAGATCAAAATCCTCAAAGATGTACTGGATATAGGACCCAGGCCTTTTGCTTTAGGAATTTATTCATCAGAAAACCAAGGGCACCAAAGGATGTCCTATAACAGATTACTAAGTCCCTCTGAAGGCATGTGGCATAGACTTAAGGAAAAAATTTACCCCACTAGTGAATATTCAGTAACCTGTCTATACCAGTGAGCTCTCACTGGAGTTGTACAACAAACAAAGTTAAGAAAAAGTATAAAAATTCTAGACTGACATTTGTTACTCTTGTTATTATTTTGTACTTTAAGTTCTAACAAAGGATTCAAGTCAAGAGCAACAAATCAAGAAAGAATCTGCTCATTGGCTTTTCTACTGATGTTTTCATCCAGCCTCCAGGATATTAAAAGGAAATTGGCATAAAGAAACCTTTTTATCTTCCATGATCAAAATTGCCTGGACAGAATGGTATGTGAGCCACAGGATCTTCAAAGAATGAAATAAATCCATTCTAGGCAGACGGGAGGGTTACACTGACCATTTCTTCTCTTGCCTTAGGAACAGAGTGTATGAGAGAAGAGAAATGGCCAATTCTGAAAAGCAATTAGGTTCTAGTTGAAGTTAGAGAAAAATTAAGCTATAGAGAATGCTGTACTAGGACAGTCAGCTGTTTACAGACTATCAACCTCGGCTTCAGCTGGAGGGCTTGCTGGAAATTCAAATTCTCTGCCTCTACCTCTGACTCACAGAACCTGAAGTGGCATCCAGGAATGTAGCTTTTAATAAGCCCTCCAGGTACTTATTATATAAAAATGCTAAGAATGAGGAATGTTAAACAAACCTATAGCATCCACACTAAAACACATGACCCTAAAAATGTGACACAGAGTTCTTACAAATGCATGGAAGGTTCAGAAACACAAAGTTTGGAGTTACCTGGAGAATCATAGACTACTCAACACAGACCACATTTTTCAGTGGGAAATGCATTTAGAACATTTTGTAATAATGACATTATGGGTGACAGGGAAGTTCAGAAAAATTATAACCTAAAGTTTGGAGTCTTGCTTCATTTTGAGTGGCAATGGTTTATCATTCAAGAAATTCAGCTTGGGGATCTTATTTAAATGAATGATAACATCTGAAGTGGGGCTGTATTCTGTATTCTACATGAATGCCTTGTGCATGCATAGGCACAGAGGATATCAGATGACTTGGAACAGGAGTTACAGATGGTTGTGAGCCAACATGTGGGGTGCTGGGAATCAAACATCTCTGCAAGAACAGCACATGCTCTTAGCAGGTGAACCATCTCTCCAACCCCAAGTCTTCTCAGTTTTTAAAAGGTCCCCTACAAAGTCAATGCTGCTAATTCTCAGAGTATATACATCTTTTATTACAAGCCCATATACACTTACACAGGTTTTTTTTAAGAACATGTATAATTTTTACTTATTTTGATACCAAGTATGGCATCAAGACAGTTTCATTGCATGATCATGCCAGCAAGGTAATCATAATCATAAGAAGAAATAAACCACTATTAGTCCCAGAGTCTAAGGGAAATGTGGCCTTGGATTGGAGACACACACAGAAATCAATAATGAGCAACAATTATTTAAATGACAACAAAACTGATCAACTGAAGAAAGTACAGTGTTTCCATTGCAAAGACAACAGTAGCTGATTGAAGTTCTTGCTAACATCCAACTTAACTATCACTGAAGAATGACAAATAACACTTGAAATCAAGTCTAATAAATCAAACAAGCCATGCAAATCTCAGTGTCTTAACACAACAAGGAACAGGGAAAAAAATCAGTGCAAGCAAGGAAAAAAAGTCAAATTAAGGACAGTGTTACAGCTATAGGGGCTAGGCAAGAAGATGGAAATGAAATTACATGAAAAACCTTCAGTTTCCAAAAGGAAAAAAAGAAAAATCAAAGTGCTCTAGTCCAGCAAGGAATGTAGGATATAATAAAACATAGGTGCTGCAACTCAGCAAAAGCACATATCTAGGACCCACACTGGTTCAATAATCAGTTGATGAGCTCCTGAACCGCTTGAAGCCTTCTTACTCCTTCCCTATTCCTAATCCCAGATCCTAGATTGAGTGGGCCCAAGAAGTGTGACTGAGGTAGCTACAGCTGTTGACATTATCATAGTGGTATGCAAGCAAGTTGAAGAGTAAACCTCAACTTACATTGCAGAACAAAAGTGTGAGTTTTAAAATCATAACTTCTCAGCCCAGTTTCATATTATGAAATCAGAGTCTGTGGTTGGAACTCAATATGGAACTTTTCACACACACTCTCAACAGGGTTCTGATGTACTATGCATATGTTTATGAACTACTGCAATAGAGTATCTAGAAGTATAGTAATGGAAACAAGGCTATATGTGGCAAAAGAAAGTCTTTAGAAGTAGTTTCAATACTGATGTTTTCAAAAGGCTGTGGAAAGGACACAACCAGCATTCAGGGAAAGAAAACCTAGCTGAGACAATGTGAAGGAATAATTAATAAATCATGTTCATGAGTGGATGAAGTTTGAAAATGATACTCAAAGGCAAGATTTTACCAGTATTGAAGAAACATGATATTATGTATGTGGTATTAATATTTTTATTCTAATAGTGACAGGAATAACAGATCTCAACTCAGTGTGTGCTTGAATATCTCCCCATGCTGTATTTAGAATTTGATTCCAAGAATACATGGAGAGAACCAACACTTGAGAGCTACGCTCTAACCATTACATGCACTCCTCTATACACACATATATGCATTCTCACTCTAATAATAAATCATATTTTTCAAAAAGAAGTACCATTTGCTGTCAATATATGTCAAACAAAACCACATGTAGGTTTTTATTTATACTAGTTAATTCAAACGTGATAGACAACTACTCAGACATTAAGGCTATGAAAATCAATCAAATATAATATTTTGAACATTTTCAGTATAGTTGCATGGTACAGAACAGAACTGGACAAGACAAAAAAGAAAAAGAAGTTGGCATAATGGGACCACAGAGGTTCTTCAGAAGGCATCAGTTCTTGTTTGACTCTGAGGAACAACAGAAAGAATAACTTAGCCAAGAGAACAATGTAGGCAAAAAGATACAAAGACAGTAACTGTATTTAGGGAAATTCTGAGGGCTTAGGATGTCCATAGGAAAGATTGTTAGCCTAGGATACTAACCAGAAACTGTCTGTCATGGGTTATGATTGACAAATGCATAGTACTGGTGAGCAGGAACAACCAGAAACAGATGGTTACTTCAAAAAGAAAGAAACCCTCTGACCCAGTCTTATGGTAAAGGATTTGAAGAGAAAAGCAGAAAGAGGTAAGCAAGATCACTAAGCAAACATGGTCCCAAATGGGATAATAGAGTTGGACATCAGAGCATGGAAATGCAGAATATGTGCACAGCTCTAAGGGATAGCAAGTCTTGTGATGTAACAAAATTGAGATATGATAACACACCTAGTTCAATGGCTTTCACAATTTATTAGCAATATCAGCAACAGCTGGTGATCAATTTCATTATTGTTACGAATTATAAATAGCTTAAAGGCATTTTTGGAACCATGTTAGTGGTACATTTCAATATGCCTTCCTCTGAGCAAGACATTTGATCCTTCAGGAGAAACAGGACAGGAATTACGTGTCATTTCCCTTCTGGAGCTCTGTGTAGTTAGACAAGGGATAAATTGTTTACCTGATAGCTATCACTTCCCCTTCATCACATAGCTGGGGAATGGTAGAGTGAGGTAAAAGCAGACATGTGGTGGTCCATCAACTATTTTTTGTTCCGTCTAACCTCAAGGAGAATGTAAGGTTGATGATGTTGAGACTACAATATCCCATTCTATTTATTTATTTATTTATTTATTTATTTTCTATATTATTTGTTTACATTCCAAATGATTTTCCCTTTCCCGGTACTCCCCTCCCCATAATTCCCATAAGCCCTCTTCCCTCCTTCCATTCCCCAATGAACCCCCTCCTACTTCTCTGTTTTGGTAATCCCCTACAATGCTGCATCAAGCCTTTCCAGGACCAGGGCCCTCTCCTTCCTTCTTGGGAATCATTTGATATGTGAGTTATGTCTTTAGTATTCAGAGTTTCTGGGCTAATATCCACTTATCAGTGACTATTTGTGTTCTTTTGTGATTGGGTTACCTCACTTAGGATGATATTTTCCAGTTCCAACCATTTGCCTAAGAATTTCATGAATTCATTGTTTTTAATTGCTGAGTAGTATTCCAATTGTGTAAATATACCACATTTTCTGTATTCATTCCTACATTGAGGGACATACAGGTTCTTTCAAGCTTCTGGCTATTATAAATAAGGCTGCTATTAACATAGTGGAGCATGTGTTCTAATAGCAAGCCAGGGAATCCTCTGGGTATATGCTTAGGAGTGGTATAACAGGGTCCTCCAGAAGTGTCATGCCCAGTTTTCTGAGGAACCACCAGACTGATTTCCAAAGTGGTTGTACCAATTTGCATTCCCACCAGCAGTGGAGAAGTGTTCTTCTTTCTCCACATCCTAGGCAACACCTGCTGTCTCCTGAGTTTTTAATCTTAGCCATTCTGACTGGTGTAGGTGTCAGACAAGATGGCAACCAAAAAATTGGGAAAAGATCTTCACCAACCCTACATCTGACAGAGGGCTAATATTCAATATATACAAAGAACTCAAGAAGTTAGACTCCAGAGAGCCAAATAACCCTATTAAAAAATGGGGTACAGAGCTAAACAATTTTCATCTGAAGAACTTCGAATGGCTGAGAAGCACCTTAAAAATGTTCAACATCATTAGTCATTAGGGAAATGCAAATGAAAACAATCCTGAGATTTCACCTCACACCAGTCAGAATGGCTAAGAATAAAGACTCAAGAGACAGCAGGTGTTGGCAATATCCCATTCTTAGGAGTTAAAGATTTCCATGAGAGTGTAACCCAAGTAATATTTATCTCTACCACCAAATTCTCCCCTGGATGAGATTAGTAGGAAATGATGCAAACTATTGGATGCTTCTGTTTGTATGGCCAATCAGGGAAGAGTTCCCGGGAAAGTAGACTATCTGGAGATTAGAGCTGCCTAGTTTCTCCTGAGAAAGTAAGAAGACAGAAAAAAATTCAAAGGAAAATATGTAGTTTCTGTAGAGTGTGATTTTACAAGTTAGCAAAGAGGATGGGTAATTTACTCCAGAAAGGGTTCTGTCCATAAATGCAGAGTAGACACATGGCTCAAGTTCCCTTGCTCATGTTGCAATCTCTCAAACATAGGGTTCAGAGATGAATTATTATTCTAGAGATAATCAACACTAACTAGTGGATAGAGAAGAGCTTAATATATAGTAATTTAGATTTTAAATGTATTATAGCCCCGGGAGGATTTTGCAATAAAATATCCAACAACAGTTTTTCCTGAATATTAAGATTCCAGGTGACTTTTAAAATTCTCTTGTCTTTAATCATAACTTTCCATTGGTAATAATATAAATCAAAATAATTTATAATGCTATCAATTAAAATTACATAAATATTGCAACACAATAAAAAAAATTCTGTCCATAAAACATGATATCTCATAAATAGTGTGTGTGTGTATGTGTGTGTGTGTGTGTTCATGTTGTTTAGATGAAAGAGCAAAAGGCAGAGCTGGAGAGATGGTTAAGCAGGTAAAAGTAATTGCTCCTTATGCAGAAGCTCTAAATTCAATATTAAACAACCTTGTAAAAAAAATCCAATGTAAGTGTATACACCTGTAATATCAGTACTGTTGAAGGGTTTGTGTCTTCTAAGGGTAATAGAGACAAGATCTCTAGGGTATTCCAGCTACCAGCCTAGCTCCAAGCTCAGTGAACACCTTGTCTCAAGAGTATAAGGCAGAGTAAAATACTCTTGAAAAGCTAAAAACAAATCTACCATATGCCCCAGAATGACTACTCCTTGGCTTATGTCCATAGGACTGGACATCCTACTCCACAGAAACTAGCTCAGGCCTGTCTTTTTTTTCTCTGTGTGTATAGTAGCTATGAAATGGAAACAACTTCCTTAGATAAATGAACAGTCAAAACATGTACATACACACAACACATTTCTATTTAGCTGTAAATATGAAGTTTGCTGGCAAATGGAGGAAAGTGTAACATATTATACTGAGCAATGTAACTCACAAAGACAATAGCTGATCTTTGCTCTCATTTGTAGCTCCTAGCTTCAAATCTACAGATGTAAGTGTATAACCTGGAGTAACCACAGAAACCAGAAGAGAGAAAAAAGAGGGGGAGAACCATGACTGGGACAAGGAGGTGTAGAAAGGGTAATATTGGGATACAGATGATATGAAAAAGGAAATGAGAAAAATTGGGGGTGGGTTGGGGATAGAGGACAATACAGAAGGAGAATGAGAGAGGGGAAGGATAAATAACAGTAAGGATATTTGAAGAAGTCATAAGGAACCACAGTTTTATATTTATCTAGTTACATATAAAATGTATATATGTGTGTATGTATGTATGTGTGTATGTGTGTGTGTGTGTGTGTGTGTGGTTATAGCACTTGCGGTAATACTGCTTGTCACATTGGAAGCTCTGAGTTATCTAACAAGAACTGGGTATGAAAAATCTTTCAAGTTCTGAGTCACGGGACTTCAAGAGACTATACAAACAATATAAGCTATTGATGTTTCCTTTGGTTACATTCCAAAAGTTGAAGGTGAGTCTCTATTGCTGAAGATGCCAAATATTTTGAATACAAGACTGAGAAAACCTGTGCCAAATCTAAACCAACACCTTTCTCCTTGTGGACTAGTGTTCACAGACTTGGAAGGTGCTATACATGCTGCTAAGGAAAGAAAGCAGTCAATAGTCCTACTGAGCTGTAATACTTATGAACCACAGCAATGAGGGACCATCATAGCAAGATATCTCTAAAGTTGAAATTGTAGAACTTATATTGGCAGTAAGTAGTAGCTCTCTGGACTAAAAGCCTGCTGAGCGTGAGGGAAATCATGCTTTGTATGGGAAATCTAGTCAATTACCCAAAGCTAGTGAGATTATGGATCTTAGGTCAACTCTTGCTTGGAACAATAATCTAAATAATAATGGATAATGATGGGTAGACAAAATCTAGTCCTATTTACTACACACTTGAGGGGCACAAAGGCACATTCCAAAAATAAATCCATGTTATGGACAAACAGAGATTAGAAGACTTTTTTCTTATTTATTTAGAGTTTTCTTTCTTTCTTTCTTTCTTTCTTTCTTTCTTTTTTTTTTTTTTGGCTTTTTCGAGACAGGGTTTCTCTGTGTAGTCCTGGCTCTCCTGAAACTCACTCTGTAGACCAGGCTGGCCTCGAACTCAGAAATCTGCCTGCCTCTGCCTCCCAAGTGCTGGGATTACAGAAGTTCTCAAAAATTCTATTCACAAAACTTCACTTATGGACCATGTTCCCGCAGGGGAAAAAACTAGTAATAATTACCTCACACCAGTCAGAATGGCTAAGATTAAAAACTCAAGAGACAACAAGTGCTGGCGAGGATGTGGAGAAAGAGGAACACTCCTCCACTGTTGGTGGGATTGCAAAATGGTAAAACCACTCTGGAAATCAGTTTGGCGGTTCCTCAGAAAATTGGGCATGTCACTTCCAGAGGACCCTGGCATACCACTCCTGGGCATATACCCAGAGGATTCCCCTGCATGCAATAAGGACACATGCTCCACTATGTTTATAGCAGCCTTGTTTATAATAGCCAGAAATTGGAAGGAGCCCAAATATCCCTCAAAGGAGGAATGGATACAGAAAATGTGGTATATATATACAATGGAATACTACTCAGCAATTAAAAATAATGAATTCATGCAATTTGTAGGTAAATGGTTAGACCTGGAAAATATCATCCTGAGTGAATTAACCCAATCACAAAAGAATGCACATGAAATGCAATCACTGATAAGTGGATATTAATGAGCCCAGAAGCACTAAATACTCAAGACACAAATAGCAAGTCAAATGATTCCCAAGAAGAAGAAAGAAGAGGACCCTGGGCCTGTAAAGATTGCATCCAGTTTAGTAAAGAAACCGAGGGGGGAGGGGGAATGATTGGGGAACAGTTGGGGGGGAGAGGAACTATGGGAACTATGGTGGGTGGTAACTGGGAAAGGGGAAAGCCTTTTGAATGTAAACATAGAACATAGAAAATAAAAATTAAAAAAAAAAAAAAAGATAAAAAAAAAATGTCTCCATCCAGGACTTTAGCAAAGTCTACCCAATAAATCTTGGTGGCTAAGGAGTAAAAAAAAAAAAAAAAAAAAAAAAAAAAAATAATTACAAAGTTTCCTTTGAACGTTACAAAAAATATTTTGGAAATAGTGATGATGGCTATGTAACAGTGTGGTTGTTATTACATCATCAAAACGTTATATTTGATCTTAGAGCATAAGCTATTGGTGTTCTGTTCAGGAACTTTCCCCCTGAGCCAATGTCCTCAAGGGTCTTCCCCAGTTTCTTTTCTATTAGTTTTAGTGTGTCTGGTTTAATGTGGAGGTCCTTGAGCCACTTGGAGTTGAGCTTAGTGCAAGGAGATAAGAGTGGATCAATTCTCATTCTTCTGCATGCTGACCTCCATTTGAGCCAGCACCATTTGTTGAAAAGGCTATCTTTTTTCCACTGGATATTTTCAGCTACTTTGTCAAAGAGCAATTGGCCATAGATCAAGAATAGACAAATGGGACCTTATAAAATTACAAAGTTTCTGTAAGGCAAAAGATACTGTTAAAAGGACAAATCAGCAACCAACAAATTGGGAAAAGATCTTCACCAACCCTACATCTGACAAACGGCTAATATCCAATGTATACAAAGAACTCAAGAAGTTAGACCCCAGAAAACCAAATAACCCTATCAAAAACTGGGGGTACAAAGCTAAACAAAAACTTTTCACCTGAAGAACTTCCAGATGGCTGAGAAGCACCTTAAGAAATGTTCAACCTCATTAGTGGTTAGGGAAATGCAAATCAAAACAACCCTGAGATTGTACCTCACACCAGTCAGAATGGCTAAGATTAAAAACTCAGGAAACAGCAGGTGTTGGCGAGGATGTGGAGAAAGAGGAACACAAGGCAAGGGGAGGATGAATAGAATGAGGAACTGTGGGAGTGGGGACCTATTGGAGGGGGTAGAGAAAATGACTGGGATGTAAATAAACAAATAAACAAATTATTGAAATTCAGAAAAGAACTTTATACTTAAAATGGTTAAATTCTAATGATGACACATTTATGTCATGGATGTTTTATCACAAGTTAAAAATTCAACAAATAAATCTAAATAGAAAGATGCCAAATTATGTGTTTAGAATATTCACTGACAAAAATGGAAAATAAGCACATAAATTTTTATCAATATCATTATTCATTAGAGTAATGCAAATTGTAACCACAGTAAGCTGGCACTCTATTCCTATAAAACTGGCAGTTTTATAGTGAAATACCTGATTCTAATTAGGAAATAAAGTGATTTTATTTCTAACACATTGCTGATAGGAATAGAAAAGGGATTGTCATTGTGGTGAATAGTTTGACAACTTCTTATGAAATTAAACTAGGATTGAAAATATAGCTCAACTGGAGGAGAGCTTGAATAACAGGCAAGAATCCCTTGGTTTAATCCACAGTACTACATAAATCTATTATTTTAGCACTCTCAAGGCTGAGGTAGGAAGATTAGGAATTCAGACTTGTTAACCACATGTCAAATTTGAGTTCAGCTTGGGCTATATAATACTCTCAAAGGTAAACTAAAACTAAATTTAATGTAAGTAGCTCAACTATGAAAATTTATGCTTGCTTAACAACTGGTCATGGATTTTATAACAATTTTATTCCAAAATAACAAAAGCAGCAAACAACCCAATGTCACTGAGTAGCTGAATGGTTAACTAACTAATCTGTAGAATGGACTATTGTTCAATGACAAGAAGGCGTAACATATCAACAAATGCAAGACTTTGGTTGGATCTAAGTAGTAGCATGTCAAATGAGAAAATTTGTACAAAAGATCATAGGCAATATTATTTGTAAAATTTTAAAGATGACAAAAATAGAAATAGAATGCATTTTAATGGTTTTATGTCATATACATATAATGAGTTATCATAAGGGAACAATTCTAGATTGTGCCCATGGTTACATAAATTTCTACATGGAATTAAAGGCTATAGAAGTATGTACATGCACAAATATTTGTCAAAACGCTAAACTAAACAAGATCAACAATCTGATTATATCATTGCATCATTGCTAGTTTGATATGGTACTAAAACCGTATGTGACTAGTAGAAAAATACACAGAATTCTACTATTTTGTGATATTCTGTGAATGCAGGATGGATTCAAGACATTTTAAAACATGTTTAAATTGGTACATGAATACCACGAGCACATTTTATTTTGCTTCTTTATCGAGTGAAAAATTTCTCATAGATAATTTTAAACAAATGCAGTCTAATACTGACCACAATACTAAAGTTGTTCTTGTTAAACAAAAAGTAGTCTTTTAAAAGTTGGTAGACAAGAAAATAATAAACTGAAAGTAAATTCACATACTTTTAAAACATACCTAAGTACAAATTAAAGTAAACCGTATATGAGTATGTGTGACAAAGAATATACTCACATATATATATACTGTACATACATACACACATATATACACATACATATTACCAATTCTAATTTCCAAAATTTTCCAGGGCAAAAAAGAGAAAGAAAGGAAGGAAGGAAGGAAGGAAGGAAGGAAGGAAGGAAGGAAGAAAGAAAGAAAGAAAGAAAGAAAGAAAGATAGGAAGAAAGAACGATAGGAAGAAAGAAGAAAAAACCCTTATGGCTACAGTTCTATTTCTGTAAATAGAAACACAGTATATATGTCACTCTTCCTAGAAGAGGGTGAGTAGTGATGAATATGCATTTTTTTTAAAATGGGAAACTTGAAGTTGTAAAATGAACTAGAATTTGAAGTGGGTGACAAAGGAGGAGTAGAGGGTTTTGCAGTGAAGCCGGGGACAAGCTAAACTAAGGAAACTAAAATAAGGAAGATCTAGGGTTCAATTTAACTTTTGTAATGGAAAAATCTAATAATGCGGAAACTTCAAGTCTTTGAAAAGTACATCACCATATCTTCAAAAATTTGACCCTACACCTTATCCTTTACAAACATGTAAAATATAAGACACACTGACCAAGGTTGGCTGGCTTTCTGTAGCTGAAGCTAATGTATCTTGGGACAGTAAGCAGGGTAGAAGTGCAAATTAGGCCCCCCAAAATATTGGAAAACAAATGAGGGACACTGACTTCTGTTATCCTGGCTGGCAGGGAAAGAGGACTCAAAAGTAAACTGAGACAAGCTCAAAAACAGGACTTTTGTCTCTGAAATACAGATGGAGTCATAATGTAGGGACATATTTGATAATCTAATAATTGTTGTGATCAGCTCTGAACAAAAGGTAACATGACTATATGGGATGGATTTCCAGGTGGGGCAGTGTCTGCATGGCCTTTCCCTCTACTCCACACTTTGTCTCCATATTTCCTCCCATGAATATTTTGTTCCCCCTTCTAAGAAGGACTCATGCATCCACACTTTTGTCTTCCTTCTTCTTGAGCTTCATGTGGTCTTGAATTGTATCTTGGAGACAATATTATGGATGCCAAGAACTGCTTACTGACACTTACTGAAACCTCTCCTGAGAGGCTAACAAATACAGAGGCAGATGCTAACAGCCAGCCATTGCAGATCACGGGTTCCCAGTGGAAGAGTTAGAGAAAGGACTGAAGGAACTGAAGGGGTTTGAAATCCCAAAGGAAGAACTACAATATCAACCAACCAGAGATCCCAAGGTCTAAACCACCAACCAAGGAGTACACATGGAGGGACCCATGGCTCCTGCTGCGTATGTAGCAGAGGATGGCTTTGTAGGGCATCAATAGGAGGAGAGGCCCTTGGTCCTGGTGTAGGCGATGCCCCAGTGTAGGGGAATGCCAGAGCAGGGAGGTGGGAGTGGTGGGTGGGTGGGTAGGTGGAGAAATACCCTCATAGAAGTAGGGGAAGTACATACCTACTGGGCATGTTCTTTTGTGATTGAGTTACCTCACTCAGGATGATATTTTCTAGCTCCATCCATTTGCCTAAAAACTTCATGAATTCATTGGTTTAATAGTTGAGTAGTACTCCATGGTGTAAATGTACCACATTTTCTGTATCCATTCCTCTGTTGAGGGACATCTGGGTTCTTTCCGGCTTCTGGCTATTATAAATAAAGCTGTTATGATCATAGTGGAGCATGTGTCCTTATTACATGTTGGAGCATCTATTTCTCTTAAGTACCAAGAAACTACTTGGATTAATAGTTAGGGATGCTGAATTCTCAACCTGCTTTCCTTCTTTCAGTGGAAAACTTGGATATATATTAACTTCCTAGGGTTTCCTGTACTTCTTCTTAAACCATAGATTATTCTCTTACTCACCCGCTTCATAAGGGGTATTTTAACTAAACAATTAATGACCTGGGTACCTTAAAAATACCAAGTGTTTTGCCAAGGTTTATTATATGTTTTCAGGCATAATGCTGCTGCTACAGGAATTTCATTCATTGAATTAAATGTGATTTAAGTGTAAGAAATTAAATGACCTTTTAATTGGAAAATAAATAGCTTGGTATCAATTGAACAAAACTAGTATTTTCACTCCTTGAAATAATCCAGTCTAAATCACTGAATATAAAAAATGCATACCAATCAATCAGTGCCACATTCATTATGAATATGATTTAAAATTAACATCAACATAGTTTCCAGCCTGCCTGTCATACAGATGTCATTGTCCACAAATGAAGCTTTATAGGGGATGGGTAATGGCACAATCTCAGGTCCAAATAAATCAACCTATTTCTAGTTTAGAATGTCTTTGAATTAAATAAGGTGTCAGATTTTCCTTTGTAAAACAGAAATGATTGCATGTCCATTGATGGGTTATGAGGAAAGTCCACACATAGGGAGTAGTGAGCCTGATGACTTAAGAAATGCTGATAAATGTAGCACTCATATGTGATCCATGTTTGTTGGCATCTTAGATAGCATAACTAGTCTGTCACTTAGCTTTTTCATATCATGTCACAATCCTGTTTACATCAGTTCCATTCTAGTGGTCTACATAGAACATTCTCTATGTGATTTTCAAACATTCTATAAACTATTAGTTTTTTATATTAATGTGTCGAACCGGCCCTTTTGTACTAGTATTACCTCTTTATCAGTCTTAAAACATAGTTAGCTTTCCCAATTTTCCTAGTACATTTGTGTGCCTGTGGCTATATGCGTGTAAAATGAAGTAATAGAAATTTCTGGTAGCCAGTCTTTTTTCTCTCTTTTTTCCCCTTCCCTTTCGAGTTTTCACAGATTCAAAGATCTTTGGATCTGTAGCAGCAGGAAACATTTCCATTTTCAATATGGGTCTGCCATCTGTTGGAAGACTAGCTTCGGAGCATCACCTTCTCTCCATTACTATTTTCTACCACATAGGTATGTTCCCAGCAGTCTCACAGCATCATGCACAATAATAGCTGCTATTTACTGGGTGCTGACTCTGAGTACATACACTTAATTCCTTGAGGTCTGTGTGATTATCCTATCCTATAAATGAAAGAATCCAAGGCTGTAGGAGATTAAGTGTTTAAACAAAGAAAGAAATGTTAGGGTTTAAAGTGACGTGAAGTCTGCTTATATATAATAGCAAGGTCCCTTTCTGTCCCTACTACTTTTCAGGCATGTCATGAGGAGATATTTGACTCTGAGGTATGGTTAAAACGTTTTTCACCCAGGCATGTTATGCTCTCATCACTGCAGTTCACTATGGCCATATACACAGAAATTGCTTAGGAGCCTGCTATCCTTGAGCTGGGCTCACATCCAGCTCTGGGCTGTACCAGAGGGAGCAGTGCTTCTATTAAATTAATGTGCTCCTATATGAGCACATCATTCTAGTCACCTGAGAATAGGCAAAGCCTTATCAAGAGCTTGCTATTCATCTTAAGCCACTTTAATCCCCTCTGGTTTGATGCAAATTCATTTCATTAATAATTAACAGTACTTGGCAAGGCTTTCCCTCAGTCCCAGTTCTTGGTTGGCATTCCACTTTGCTGAACCTGAGAGAAATCAGGGTCAAGCCAAGGGAGAAAAGAAAATGAGAGAGCCAGCAGCATCTGCCACTAACCCACGCACCCCAACCCCTGTGCAGAAAGCAAGCTAACTATTGAAGCAATAAATGCTGACATTATCTGTGAGGCAGTGTGGATGATCCCTGTAGCTCATCTTCTTAAATATTATATCCTTAATGAGCTCATAAGGCTTTGACAGTGTAGCTTTAAACCTTCATTTTGGGTAGATATGTCAAATAGTGGTTCTCTGACTTGGCTATGAATCAGAATCACCTCTAGAACTTAAAAAATGCATACTAAAGCTCAAAAGTAATGTGCCTTATGACTCAGCAATTTCATTTGTGAGTATATTACCAATAAAGGCATACACGTATATGTGCTGAAAAATGTACCAGGATGTTCAGAGCAACACATAGTAGTCACAAACTGGAAGGTATAACTAATAAAACAATGGAAAATATTTTATTTTTACATAATGAAATAAAGTGAAGGACAGAAATGAATGTCAGGCAATGATATACAATGGTAGAGAAGACTCTCAGCATGTAAAATATTGAGTCTAAAAGCTGAAATCATGTATATAATAATCAAGATAAAACCCTGACTTTAAAAAGGTCATACTGGGTCAGGATACCTAAACAAAGACCAAAGCAAAGCTAATCTACAGTGTTAGGAGTTGGAACAGAAATTAGTATTAGAGGTGAGTAGTTGGAAGGACTATAAGGCATATGCATTATCTTCCAATAAAAGGGTCAAAATATACAACACTTCCAGTAGCCTCCATACATATCCTCACTTGCCCTTCAGCTCTCACATTCAACTGATATCAGTATTATCCCAATATCTCTAGTTTCTACTAACCTCTCAGAGATTACAATAGACTCAGTGGTGAAGTCATAAGTCTATTAATATCTGCATGATATTAAAATTAATCATTGAAAAATGGAAATTCATTTATTTAGTAGTGCTTTGGTCCTGCTCAGAAGGGAAAACAAAATACTCATGGGAGCAAATACAGAGAAAAAATGTAGAGCTGAGACTGAAGGAATGGCCATACAGAGACTGCCCCACCTGGAGATCCATCCCACATACAGTCACCAAACCCAGACACTATTGTGGATGCCAAGAAGTGCTTGCTGACAGAAGCCTGATATAGCTGTCTCCTGAGAGGTTCTGCCAGAGCCTGACAAATACAGACGGGGATGCTCTCAGCCAGCCATTGGACTGAGCAAGGGGTCACCAGCGGAGGAGATAAAGGACTGAAGGAGCTGAAGGGGTTTGCAGCCCCATAAGAAGAACAGCAATATCAAGAAACAACTCCCCCCTCAGAGGTCCCAGAGACTAAGACACCAACCAAGGAGGGACCCATGGCTCCAGTTGCATGTGTAGCAGAGGATGGCCTTGTTGGTTATCAATGGAAGGAATGGTCCTAGTCCTGTGAAAGTTCAATGCCCCCCACAGTGTAGCAGAATGCTAGCCAGGAAAGCTTGAGTGAGTGGATGGGTAAAGGGATACCCTCATAGAAGCAGACAGAGGGGGAATGAGATAGTGGCTTTTCAGGGAGCAATCCTGGAAAGACGATAACATTTGAAATGTAATAAAAAATATTCAATAAAAAATTGAATAAAAAGGAATACAATAATAGCGAACATGTAGAGCCCACCTCCAGCAGAAAAGACCTCTCATCAAATGAGGGAAGGGTTTGCTATCCCACAGTCAAAACTCTAACCCATACTTGTTCCTGTCTAAAATAACTGCAAGGATGGAAATAGAGAAGAACCTAAGGAAAAGAAGGTCCAGTGACAGGCCCAAAGTAGGATCCAGCTCAAGGGAGGCCCCAAGGCCTGACACTATTACTGAGGCTATGAAGTGCTCACAAATAGGGACCTATCATAGCTGCCCTCTGAAAGACCCAACAAGCAGCTGAGCCAGATGCAGATATTTGCACCCAACCAATCCACAGAGGCTACTGACTCCTGAGGTTGAATTAGCAAAAAGCTGGAAGAAGCTGAAGAGGAGGGTGAAACTGTAGGAGGACCAGCAGTCTCAATCTGCACCCCTGAGGTCTCTCAGACACTGAGCCACCAACCAGGCAGCATATGCTAGCTGATATGAGGCCCCAACACATATACAGCAGAGGACTGCTGGGTCTGGGTTTTGTCAAAGAAGATGCACCTAACCCTCAAGAGACTGGAGGCCCCAGGGAGTTTAGAGGTCTGGTGTAGCGGGGACATCCTAGTGGAGAATGGTGGCAGGAGGAGATATGGGATGTAGAACAGTTGGAGGGTGGATGGGGAGGGGAATAAAATCTGGAATAATAATAATAATAATAATAATAATAATAATAATAATAATAATAATAAATAAAATAAAGGAAGTATGGTAAGCTCATTTCTGACTTAGAATAAGGAGCTATGAAACTTAAAAACTTAAAGGGCATTTTTTTCTGTAAGGCATAATAAGCAAACTATCACCTGTCTTTTTGTAATAACAAAAAATAATCATAGTTATCATATGTACAAGGCAATGTTCTGAGTGGCTTAGATATAGTCACTCATTTAACCCTCAAAGCAGTTATTTCAGGTATGTGTCATTATGCTTATTTTGTAAATAGTGAAATCAAAGGATAGAGAAGCAAAACAGCTTACACAACAACCATTTATAATGAGTAAATGCTAGAACCAGAATCTGGATCCTGTCAGTGTGACTTCAGCGTTTGTGTTCTTCATTGTGTTCCTACATGTTTTATTTTGTTTACTGTCTATAATTCTGACCATTTTAGTATACTGTATTTAATATATTAAGGAAAACTAGTCCACTTGAATATTGACACGTGGGTTAAGTATCACTGGTAAAATTACCAAAAGCAATAAAACAAATAGTACACCAATCATTCTTCTGTTGGAATAAATGCTCAGGTTAAATACAGCATGCAGAGGGTGGAGACTTTGACCTTAAGAAAATTGCTATAGCCTTCATTCATTTGCATGGATTGAGTAGGTGCTGTGGTGGTGCAGTATACCTAATGGTGACTGCAGGTCAGAACAAGATCCAAGGCCCCAAGGACCTTCCCATCGAGTAGGCAAAATACTGAACAAACAAGTAAGGAACAAGGGCAGCTGCATAAGAGACCATGAGACATGGAAGCATGAAAGGGTGGAGGCTTCTTCTTTATGGTCAGGGAAGGCCTTTCTGAAGAAGTGAAGTTTGTTTAAGATCTGAAGGAAGAGGAAGCAGTGAAATAAAAGGCAAGTTGGGCTGTAGAAAGAGCTTCATGTACCTTTTCAAACAGGTCATTTTTAAACAAGTCAGCATGGACAAGGACTGTAAGATATAAATCGAAACACCAGATTGGAACCTCCCAAACTTTTTCTTATGATATAAACCATCTGAACTATTTAGGCAAAAAAAAAACCCTGAAACACAGTAAGACAAAAATGCTGAAGGATAAGAATTTGAAATAATACTTTCAAGTCCACACATACAGAATGATTCATGGAATCAAAACAAAGAGGAAACAATAGCATCTACTTTTCTCTACTGAAAGCTTGCAACAATAAAAGGAACAAACCTAAGATGACCAAATCACCAGTCATCAATATATTCCCACAATACTGTAAACTAGAACTCCCCCCCATCGCCATTTATGATGTTAACTTTGCTAGAAAAGTATGAGTACTCTATTAGGCTAAAAGACTGTGTACTCCCTGAAAAATATTAAGGCTTCCCAGTAGGCTCAAAATAAAAACAGATGCAGAAGAAAAAGGTCCTTGCATCTAAACATCCTTTTCATTACCTCCTGATATAACCATGATCCAAACTGTTCTAAACATTTTAAGATCAGCCAAATATGATCATTTAAAAATCCAAGTCTGCCATAGCTGTACTCTCAGAAAGAATCTTTAGTGGCAGACATGCTGATAGGGTGAAAATAGATCTTAAGCTAGTTTGCAACTTCTTCTGACCTCTTGAATCCTATTGTGTACCTCACTTCTTTTCCTCTATGCATTTCCCAAAAAACAGCCCTACTTTACACTCTCATGCCAACATGTTCAATGATATCTCAGGATCTTTGTACATTCTATCTCATCTTCCTAGAATAGTCTCTTCCTTCCCTTTACCTAGTTGCTTCCCACTGCCACTTCAGGCCTTGGTACTTGTTTCAAATCAATGCTCCATGAGCTTACTGTTTATACCAGTTTTTTTTCCTATCATTTCAAATGCCTTTTCTCCCTAATACCTACAATACATGCAGATAGATAGATAGATAGATAGATAGATAGATAGATAGATAGATAGATAGATAGATAGATGAGAGAGAGAGAGAGAGAGAGAGAGAGAGAGAGAGAGAGAGAGAGAGAGAGAGAGAGATTGCCCTCACTCTCTTAAATACTTGAAACTCTGCCTGGCTATACTGACTTTACTCACAATCCCAGGGGCCCTGTTGACTCTTAGCAAGTGATTCACAAACACACATAGTATGCAAAGGGAGTTTCATGGATCTCCTCAATTCCTATGAATCTTTAGTTAGTATAATGCTATACTTCTAGATCACTTGCACATTCTGATAGCCAAATATATCTCTGCAAAAATCATGGATGAAGCCAAACAAAGTTGTTGGCAATTTGCTACTCTAGTCAAGTAGCACAGTTCTAATTATCTTGGTTACCCAGGAGGAAGGGAAAGTCCCAAGTCTTACAGTAAGAATGAAAAGAAAATAAATAAATATTTAAATATAGCTGTTAAATATTGCACTAATCTACCAATATATCCATAACTGGTTGTAGTAGTTCTTTTATTTAGTCCTAACACATTTGAGAAATCTTTTATGCTGAAATGATAAAAGACCAAGTTCCAGTAATAAAGGCTAACAAAAGCCGAAGAGGAACATCAATAGGATTCTGGGAGGCCATTCACAGCTAATAATTTACATTTTAGATAACTGTTTGCTTTCCCCTTTCATAAAATTAAGTATAATTATGTATTGTCCTTACTTGTCCCATTAGGAATTTGGAAGAATTAATGAGATGATGTTTGTAGAGAGTGTGTCTCCCCATGGAAAAGCCGTTATTAAAATGGTTAAGTGAGAAGTTTCTATCAATTCATAGGATAACTTCTACAAAAACAAAGTTGACAATGTGAAAAACAATCTACTAGAAGGGCCTATAAATCTATGAGAGCTACATTTTTTCCTCATTGCATATGAATTCTCTTATTTGACTCAGAATAGAGTTGTGAAACATTTTCAGCAAGAAAATTAATTATCTATTTTTTAAAGATCATTTTATTTTTGAGTGTGAGTATAGGTGAGGAAGTATGTACATGAAGGGAGGAGGGCACTCTTGGAGGAAGAGGAGAACATGGGATTCCATGGAACTAGAGTTACAGGGTGAGCAGTTACTGTTGTGAGCAGTCCAGTGTGTGTACTAGGAATAGAATTTGAGTCCTCTGAAGAAGCAGAAAGTACTCTTATTTCCTGAGTTCGCAAAATATCTACTCACAAAATTATTATTTTAAAAAATGGTTTCTTTTTTAACTTTTTTTGCCTTTTAAGAACCACCTCTATCTGGTAAGCACTAAGAATATGGATGGTATGGATGGGTTAAATGTTTCCCATTTTTCACTGGCTCCTATTTCTTTTTTTTTTTCCTGTCCTTATTTTTTTATTGGATATATTCTATATTTACATTTCATTTCCCTTTTTTTTGTTTCCCCACACCCCTAAGATCCCACATGCCCTTTTCCCTCCCCCTGCTCCCTCATCCACCCCTTCCCACTTCCCTGTTCTGGCATTCCCCTACACTGATGCTTTGATCCTTTCCAGCATTAGTGTCCATTCCTTTCTTCTTGTCAGACATCATTTGGTATGTGAATTGTGTCTTTGGTGTCCCAAGATTCTAGGCTAATATCCACTTATCAGTGACTGCATACCATGGTAGGTATTCTTTTGAGACTGGGTTACCTCACTTAGAATGATGTTCTCCAGCTCCATCCATTTCTCTAAGAATTTCATGAATTCATTGTTTCTAATGGCTGAATAGTATTCCACTGTGTATATATACCACATTTTTTGTATCCATTCCTCCGTTGAGGGACATCTGGGTTCTTTCCAGCTTCTGGCTATTATAAATAAGGCTGCTATGAACATAGTGGAGCATGTATCCTTATTGCATGCTGGGGAGTCTTCTGGGTATATTCCCAGGAGTGGTATGGCTGGATCCTCTGGAAGTATCATGTCCAGTTTTCTGAGGAACCACCAGACTGATTTCCAGAGTGGTTGTACCAGCTTGCAGTCCCACCTGCAGTGGAGGAGTGTTCCTCTTTCTCCACATCCTTGCCAACACCTGATGTCTCCTGAGTTTTTAATCTTAGCCATTCTGACAGGTGTGAGGTGAAATCTCAGGGTTGTTTTGATTGCATTTCTCTAATGACTAATGATGTTGAAATGTCCCTATATAAGTGCTGAAATTTACAGAGAAAGTAAACTGTTTGGGTGATGAACAAATAGAGAATGAGAAGGAAGGGAGCCACAACTTTAAAACTACTCTCTCTGGTTTCTCATAACTTTAGAGACAGGTCATTAATATAGTCTTACAGAGAATGAATCCTCTCTGGTGTAAAATTCTACTTCTTCTCATTTTTCTCTTTATACTATTTCAATCTTATTGGATAGTAGGTGGGGTTGAGAATAGAAAGGAGCCCAATGCACTCTAACATTGTGTGTGTGTGTGTGTGTGTGTGTGTGTGTGTGTGTGTGTGTGTACTTGGCTTCGTTGCCAACGAAACCATTATGTTCCATACTATTCAAATAATGACTTTACTGGTGCTTTAAATACTTTCTTTTCTAACCTGTCTATACTTCAGATTTAGAGCTACCATCTGTTGACCAGCAAGAGAGGGGTTTCTGGAAATGCCCTTCTTATACTGTTTAACCCTCAACCTCACAATTTCAATCCCATGAAGGCTATTATTGATGCCAACATTTCACACTTAGGCCCAGGTCTTTGCCCTCATACACCACTGCACTGCTAAACTGCATAAGTGAAGGGTATTAGCATGTATCTTCTGAGGCTGCCAAGATTCCTGTCATGCAGGCTGTGAGTGCTCTCTCTCTCTCTCTCTCTCTCTCTCTCTCTCTCTCTCTCTCTCTCTCTCTCTCTCTCTCTCTCCAGTTAATATGGCCTTCTTATTCTGACTCTGAAGCATAATGGAAGATCTGGCTAATCATGTCTATCACCCTGGGTCCTGAATTCACTCTTCTCACTATCTCCCAGATACCTCCACTGATTTCCATGCAAAATATACAGCAACTGAGAGCATATATTGCCATGGATTTCAGCTCTAGCTATACTGTCTAAGCCTTCCACTCATGAACCCAGGATGCTAACACCCCTATGAAGGATTTTCTGGAAAACAACTCTATTTTAACACTCTAATGACATTTGCCCTTTGCCACAAAATCTCTAATGTGTACAGAGGCACAGTGTACTTGGCAAATTCCCTATGTATCTGAATCAGCCAGGAAATAAGGCATGAAGTCTTCTTGGAAACCTCCAGGACTCTGCAACAAAAGTGGCTGACCGACACCCAGCAGTGCAGTCACTCTTTCTGACTAAATATTTCTTTTCTGAACATCTAAATTTAAATTTGGTGAAAATTTGCAATGTATTAAAGATAATTTTATGGTGCTACATGCATATCTCATTAGTTTTCACCCAGCACAGAAAGATCAAGAAGGAGGAGGACTTAAGGGAGGGTGCTTTGGTTCCTCTGAGAAAGGGAACAAAATACTCACAGGAACAATAAGGGAGAAAATGTGTGGAGCAAAGGTCCTACCTGGGAATTCATCCTATAAACAGTCACCAAACCCCCGACACTACTATGGAAAACAAGAAGTGTATACCAAAAGGAGCATGCCATGGTTGTCTCCAGGGGGCCCTGCCAGAGCCTTACAAATACAGAGGCAGATGCCAGCAGCCAACTATTGGACTGGGCATGGGGTCCCCAATGGAGGAGTTGGAGGGTTGTCTGGAGGAGCTGAAGGGGTTTACAGCCCCATGGGAAGAACAATGATTCCAGCCACCCAGATGCCCCAGCACTCCTAGGGACTTAACTATCAACCAAGGAGTACACATGGTTCCAGCCAAAAATGTGGCCGAGGAAGGACTTGTTGGGCTTCAGTAGTAGGAGTGGTCCTTGGTCAGGTAAAGGCTCAATAGATGCCCCAACAAAGGGAAACTGAGGAGGGGGGAGTGGGAGTGTGTTGGGTGGAGGGGCATATATGTGAAGGCAGGGGGAGGGAGGAGAGGTTGGGGGTCTTTGAGAAGGGGGAAATCGGGAAATGTTTTACCATTGGCAATGTAAATGAAGATGATATTCAATAAAAAATTAAGTTAAACTAAATTAAATTCATTTAAATTAAATTAAATTTAAAAAACAACTTAGGCAAGGCCCAACACAAACTGCATACAAATAGAATAGCATAATACTAATTGTCACTTAAATACAGGATATTATTATTATTATTATTATTATTATTATTATTATTATGGTTTTTCGAGACAGGGTTTCTCTGTGTAGTCCTGGCTGTCCTGGAACTTACTCTGTAGATTAGGCTGGCCTCGAACTCAGAAATCCTCCTGCCTCTGCCTCCCAAGTGCTGGGATTAAAAGCGTGCACCACCACTGCCCGGTCCAGGATATTATTCTTAATACCACTGGCTATTTCTGTTCAGAGGAATATGTTACTACTTTTATAAACTAGCACTTTCAACTCAAAATATCCCATTGTGTTTGTTTGATAAGAGTGTCCCCCTGAATATGCTCATATGTTTTAGTGATTGAACCAAGCATATGGAACTATTTGTAAAGGATTAGGATATGTGACCTTGTTGAAGAAGGCATGTCACTGGAGTGAGTTTTGAGGTTACAAAAACCTCTGTGATGTTTTGTCACAGCAATAGAAATGTAACTAACACACCAATTCTTGTAGATGAAGCATCCTATTAATATAACATCTCTGCATACCCCATATAAAAAAATATATATATATACATAGAGATTATATGTTACATGTAATATATATCACAGTATAGGTATGTATATGCATATGTGTATAAAGTTCTATTGTAATAATATTATGACAAAGCATGCTTCCAAAATTGAAATTCTAAAACCATGCATGTGCAAATGCAATATTTTTAAATATGCATTAAATTTTATTAATAAGTAGATAAAGTTCACTTTTACTCTCATCAGTATAACTAACATTTTAATAGAAGAAATAAGAACATACTTTCTCATCGATTTTTTTTATCCTAATTTAGTTTGAAGATCAACTAATGCCAATTTAATTTACTTTTATTCTTGATTTTTAAAGCTATGTCTGATAGAGAAAATCAACAACATATATACCTCTAAATGGAAGAAATAAAATTATTTTTAAATTTGGTTAAAAATACTATCATTTCAAAAATAAAAGAAACAAATTTTAAGAAGAAAAATAGTGTCAGATACAAAATATGTACATTCTATATATACCTATAGTTATAATGAAATACTGGTATACAATTTATATGTGAATGTGCATATTCATGTATGTAAAACAGATAATATATGATATATACAGAGATGTGTATATATCTATTTAAGTAAACATATCCCTTTAGGACATACTTATACTAAAAATTGATGATATGAAACTCAATTTTAACTAATTGCATTGTATTTTACCTGGCTGCCATAATACTAATAAGACAGTATTTTCTCTTTTTCTGAGGTAAAAGGAATTGTAAACAATGAAAGAATTACACTATGTTTTCCTCCATGTTCAATGGTGCTAAACTACCCAGGAGAGATTCTAACTAAACAAATATCCTGCTCAGAGCTCAGTGAGCCAAATGCTTCTAACATTCCCCTCTTTGCTAAACTTAATAGTGACATCCTGGGAACTCATATAACCATATTGTGTATCTGGTTTACAGGTGTAGGAGCAAGTAAGGTATTTTTACCCCTGCCTACCCTTTACACTGGCATGCAAGATTACTGATCAACATTGAAAGACACATTCTACAGAGGCAGTGATTATAGCCTTAAGTGATGTCACAGAAGAAAATATGTCTTTGTGAATTTGCATTGTGTAACTCTTAATGGTAAATTTAACAGAATGAGAAAAATGACTTGTCATTACAATTTTTCTGCCTTCTTTGGATAAGACTGCCTAGCATCAAGAAAACAGCCAAATAACCCCCAAGACAGTCATTTTGGAAGCCAATAGTCATGGCTGCACAACAGATGATGTAGTACTATGAGTAAGAAATTAGTCTGCATTAAGCCACGTACTCTAGGGAACAATTACAGCAAGATGATCTATGAGGTATCAATTCAGATAGAATATTCAAAGAGTAATGGAAATTTAACTACTACCAACATCGATACCTAGTTACCTTGAATGTTCAAGACAATGACATTATCTAGGAATGGCAAGTTAGAACCAAACAAAAAAAGGACTGAACATAATGTTTATGGACTAAAAACAATCAAAACAATAAATACAACATCTCTACTCATCAGACTAATTTTTTTTTACCTCTCATTGGTCAACAAATTTTTGAGATGTGTGTGTGTGTGTGTGTGTGTGTGTGTGTGTGTGTGTGTATGTCATTGTGGATATAGATTGAAGTACCACACAAAATACTTGTCAGAGATCCTATATACTATGGGAGTAACCTCAATACTATCAGTCCCAAAGTTCTCCTGAACTATATTACATGTATGTTCACACTACAAGCAACAGAGTAAATGTCAGTCCTAAAAATATGTCCAAATCAACTAAGACCTGAGGACAGATAACATATACAACAACATCCTCACAGATTTCCTCCTCCTCCTTCTCCTCCTCTTCTTTCTTCTTCTTCCTCCTCCTCCTCCTCCTCCTCCTCCTCTTCCTTCTCCTCCTTCTTCTTCTTCTTAATTCTTAACCAAAGACCTCATCAACACTTGTTGCCAGCTCCCTTAAGAAGGAGAACACCAAACAGAGCCTACTTCATTTGGCCTACAGCAAGTCAATTTACAAAATTCATTATTACTGTCTGGTACAGAAACATAAAAGGCCATCTCTCAACATCATCACATCACACAAAATTCTCTATCTTCACAGAAGTCAGGGAAACATCAGAAACTCTGTGCTCCCTCAACCTTTCCAATTATCCCTGACCTTTATTTCGAAGGTGTATTTTAATCCAGTAAGGCACAGTCTGAAGAGATTGTATGTAAACGTACCATAATGTATGTGTGTTTGTGTCAGTATGGGGAGTAAAAATGAAGTGCCATTGTCTCATTAGTTGTTCTGGATCAGTTTCTCTGCTCAATTTTTTTCTATTGGAAAACTCAGAAGACCACAAAATATAGCTGTTATACAGAACAAACTAAACTCCTACAATTTTACTCTTAATTGTTATGAGATAGGCAGCATAGTAAGCATAAATCTTGTGCTGTGTAGATAATAAATGACACCTGAAGGTGAGATAGGAAAAGGAGTACAAGGTGGCTGCTAATTGGTGCATTTTTAAATATGGTGATCAAAATTTTCTTTGTGTGGATAAACAAATTTCTTTGTCCAATGAAACCATTTGTAATGGAGCATCTGATAGAAACTAGTAATTTTTTTCACAAGTATCTTCAGTCGAGATTAGAAGCACTTCAATTGGACTCTAGTAATGAAAATGTGCAATGGTCTTAGAGACTCCCAAAACAGCATAGGTTATTGCCATTTTCTTGGTTGCCTATTGCCAAAGACATTACTGAGTCAGACACAGGGCTTAGAGGAACAAAGTTGGAAATGATAAAGAGGACTAACATTTTTACTGCCATAAAATGCTCTGAAAGCTACCAAGGGATAGTAGTAATCAATAGTCTTACACAAATGTAATACCACTGAACCACAACAATAACTGTCCTGGCAAATGTTCAATTGAAACACTTTATCTTGTGGGTAATCAAGAACTTACTAATAGAACTTATAACCTACTCAATAAAAGGAAATCCATGCTTAGTTCTGTAAACCTAGACAACTATCCATGGCTGGAAAGACCATAGACCCTAGAGCAGAATATTCTACTGCATTTCACCAGGCCAATATAATTTCTATCTGTATTCTCAGAACTTATCTATATACCCATATATAAGTGTGGCTCTCACACCTTATCAAAGAAAGTTCTTGGGAAGCCTTCTGGTGACTCCAGCTGGGGACCATCCACTACCACAGAGTGCCATATCCAAGTGGCACAGGGAGACAGCTAACCCCACAGGAGTGTGGAGAGGCCTGAGAGCACAGGTGGGAACACCCCTGCTTCTCAGAGGAACCTATCTAGAACCCTCAGGTGGGAACACCCCTGCTTCTCAGAGGAACCTATCTAGAACCCTCAGGTGGGAGATATAACAACAGAAACTGAGGAAATTCAAAAATCATCAGATCCTACTATAAAAGCCTATACTCAACACAACTGGAAAATCTGGAGGAAATGGGCAATTTCCTAGACAGATACCAAATACAAAAGTTAAATCAGGATCAGATAGACCATGTAAATGGTCCCATAACCCCTAAAGAATTAGAAGTGGTCATTGACAGTCTCCCAACCAAAAAAGCACAGGGCCACATAGTTTTAGTGCAGCATTCTATCAGAATTTCAAAGACGACCTAGCACCAATGCTCTTTGAGTGGTTCCACAAACTAGAAACAGAAGGCACACTACCCAACTCATTCTATGAAGCCACAATTTCACTGATACCAAAACCACACAAAGATCCAACAAAGAAAGAAAACTTTAGACCAATCTCCCTTATGAATATTGATGCAAAAATACTCAATAAAATTTGTGCCAACCGAATCCAAGAACACATCAAAACAATCATTCATGATAATCAAGTAGGCTTCATCCCAGGGATGCAGGGATGGTTCAATATAACGAAATCCATCACTGTAATTCACTACATAAACAAACTCAAAGAAAAAAAACCACATGGTCATCTCATTAGATGCTGAAAAAACATTTGAAAAATTCAGCATCCTTTCATGTTGAGGGTCTTGGACAGATCAGGAATTCAAGGCCCATACAAAAACATAGTAACAGCAATACACAGCAAACCAGTAGCCAACATCAAAATAAATGGAGAGAAACTTAATTCCACTAAAATCTGGGACTAGACAAGGCTGCTCTCTCTCTCTCTCTCTTCATATCTATTCAATATAGTACTTGAAGTTCTAGCTAGAGCAATTAGACAACAAAAGGAGGTCAAAAGAATACAAATTGGAAGGGAAGAATTCTCAAAGTATCAACTATTTGCAGATGATATGATTATATACTTAAGCGACCATACAAACTCCACCAGAAAACTCCCACAGCTGTTAAACAACTTCAGCAAAATGGCCAGATATAAAATTAACTCAAACTAATCAGTAGCCTTCCTATACACAAAAGTATAAACAGGCTGTGAAAGAAATTAGGGAAATGACACACTTCACAATAGTCACAAACAAATAAAATGTATCTTGGTGTGACTCTAACCAAACAAGTGAAAGATCTATAAGACAGTAACTTCAAGTCTTTGAAGAAAACAAAGAAGACCTCAGAAGATGAAAAGATCTCCCAGGCTCATGGATTAGCAGGATTAATGTAGTAAAAAATGTCCATCTTGTCAAAAGCAATCTACAGCTTCAGTGCAATCCCCATCAAAATTCCAACTCAATACTTCAGAGAGTTAAAAGAGCAAATTCATCTGGAACAACAAAAATCCCAGGATAGCTGAAACTATTCTCAACAGTAAAAGAACTTCTGGGGGAAACATTATCACAGACCTCAAGCAGTACTACAGAGCAATAGTGTTAAAACTGCATGGTATTGGTACAGTGACAGGCAGGTAGATCAATGGAATAGAACTAAAGACTCAGAAATGAACCAATACACCTATGGTCACTTGATCATTGACAAAGAAAGAAGCTAAAACCATTCAGTGGAAAAGAAGATAACCTTTTCAACAAATGGTACTAGTTCAACTGGTGGTTAGCATGCAGAAGATGCAAATCAATCAATTCTTAATTCCTTATACAAAGCCCAAGTCCAAGTGGATCAAGGACCTCCACAGACATAAGTTTTCAAGGACACAAAAACAGACACACTGAAACTAATAGAAAAAAAAGACCTGCACCACATCTGGCCCAGAGAGGACCCCATTTCATTATACTCTCTAGAGAACCGACAGAAGTAGGGTATTAGGTAAGCATCATCACCCATCACAGAGAGTCCAGGGGCTGCTGTGCTCTGGGACTTTACTACCCAGCAACCTCCAGTTCTCCACTCACCTTCCACCACTTCTACCCCTCCCTCCTCCCCTGTTACCACCCCTTACCATCTGATGTGGTAGACCTGCACCACATCTGGCATGGAGAGGGCCCTACTTCCTGATTCTCTCTAGAGAACTAACAGGAACAAGGCATTCAAGAGTTGTCAGGAGCAGGTCATTTGAGAACTGGCAGTAACAGGGGATTTGAACAGGTAGAAGTGGAGCATTTGAGAACCAGCATCAACAGGGCATTTGAGATCTGTTAGCAGCAGATCATTTGAGAGCTAGCAGCATGCAGGCCATTAGACTCTTGCCAGTTTGCCAGAAGGGAGACCCCATCACCTGATACTTCCTGGAGAATCAGTTGTTTGCAGGGCATTGGACAGAAAGAGAATTCCAGGAATACAGAAACACAGGTCTGCAGGACAGAGAAGATAGAGACAGCAAGACCAACTAACACCAGAGATAATGAGATGGCGAAAGGTAAGTACAAGATCATTACCAACAGAAACCAAGGAGGCAACATGGCACCATCAGAGCCCAGTTCTCCCACAATAGCAAATTATGCATACTCCATTATATCAGAAAAGCAAGAACAAGATTTAAATCACATCCCATATCACTGATGGAGGACTTCAAGAAGGACATACCTCCCTAAAAGAAATACAAGAGAACATGGGTCAACAGGTAGAAGCACAAAAAATCCCTTAAAGAAAGACAAGAGAATATGGATTAAAAGGTAGAAGCCTTTAAAGAGGAAACACAAAAATCTCTTTAAAAAAAATACAGGAGAACATGGGTCAACAGGTAGAAGCCCTTAAAGAGAAAACACAAAAATCCCTTAAACAATTTCAGGAAAAAACAAACAAACAAACAAAAAAAAAACAAGTGAAGGAACTGAACAAAACTATCCAGGATCTAAAACTGGAAATAGAATCAATAAAGTAATCGCAAAGTGAGACATCTCTGAAGATAGAAAGTCTTGGAAAGAATTCACGAGTCATAGATGCAAGCATCAACAACAGAATGCAAGAGATAGAAGAAAGAATCTTGGATGCTTAAGATTCCATAGAAAACATTGACTCAACAGTCAAAGAAAATGCAAAATGCAAAAAGCTTGTAACCCAAAACATCCAGGAAATGCAGGACACAATGAAAAGACCAAACCTAAGGATTAAAGAAATAGAAGCAAGTAAGGATATACATCTTAAAGGCCCAGAAAATATCTTAAACAAAATTATAAAAGAAAACTTCCCTAACCTAAAGAAAAAGATGCCCATGAACATACAGGAAGCCTACAGAACTCCAAACAGATTGGACCAGAGCAGAAATACCTCCCATCACGTAATAATCAAAACACAAAATGCACTAAACAAAGAAAGAATATTAAAAGCAGTGAGAGAAAAAGGTCAAGTAACATATAAAGGCAGACCTATCAGAATTACGCCAGACTTCCCACCAGATTATGAAAACCAGAAGAGCCTGGGCAGATGTCAAACAGACTCTAAGAGAACATAAATGTCAGCCCAGACTACTATACCCAGCAAAACTTTCAATTACCATAGACAGAGAAAACAAGACATTCCATGACAAAAGCAAATTTACACAGTATCTTTCCACAAATCCAGCTCTGCAAAGGATAATGGGTGGAAAATACCAACACAAGACAGCAAACCACACCTTAGAAAAATCAATAAGGTAATCTTTCATCAAACCCAATAGAAGATAGCCATACAACCAGAATTTCACCTTTAACTAAAAAGATAACAGTAAGCAACAATCACTTTTCCTTAATATCTCTTAATATCAATGGTCTCAATTTCCCTATTAAAAAACAGACTAACAGACTGGATATTTACTTTAACACATTTTCCCTGACCTTAATGGTTACATTTATTTGAAGATACAATGCAGAAAATTCCAGACCTTGGATGAAAGATTATTCCAATTTGGAAATGGGGGTTGATATTATAGAATTACATTCTAAATTATCATATTTTTTATTTCCTATCATATAGTTAGATTATACCGAGAAAGGGTCATATTATGGATTATAAATAAAGAAATGAATGGGTAAATGTATCAGAACCATGTGATCAAAGGATTAAGATATTTGACTCAGTGGATTAAAATTACCTATATTGTGTAGTTCAATCATTACATAAGTGATAAGGAAATCTTCATTGTACCAAGCCCTTGAAATGTTTGGAATTGTTGATATGGTGCTCATCCTACACTGAGTGATAAGCGAGAGTCAAAGAAAGACTGCATGATAATAAAATGATGCTAAATTATCAAAGAAAAAAATGATTTGACTTACTGCAATTTTAGCCTTTTTGGGTTTGAGGAGGAAGTATGTCATTGTGGGGGTGGGCAATGAGTCCCTCCTCCTAGCTGCCGGTGAGACAGTTATGTCCTGGCTGCAGTTGAACCGAGATGTAGAATTCTTGGCTTTTTCTCCAACACCATGACCTCTGGGATGCTGCCGTGCTTCCCGCCTTGATGATAATGGACTGAAACTCTGAACCTGTAAGCCAGCCCTAATTAAATGCTCTCCTTTATAAGAGTTGCCTATATAGAGTCTCTTCACAGCAGTAAAACCCTAAGACAGGGTTGTTACAAATGATGTAGTTTTAACATCAGTAGCAGACTAGATAAAAGCTAACAGATTCTTAGATGACATAAACATACTGTATTTGCTTTTCAAGTACTGGAAATGACTCTAACTAGAACATGAGAGAAATATTTTAACAGGCTGACTTGGGGAAAGTGCTCAGCATGAGGACACCAAAATATTTTTCAAAAACAGAAACAACACAATATGCTCCCAAAGCCCTGCTCAGGTTTTAATCAAGGGATCTCTAAAGTGAAGGAAGTTCCAGACTCCCTCTTAAATTAATTCTACTGTACATAAGGAGTCATTTAATTTTCATTTAATTTAGGAGTTATAATATATATTATACATTATATATTATGAAATACTACATATAATATAGTCCATATTATGAATTATTTTTCTTTTTATTTACTTTCTCATATATTACATTCTGTCATTTCCTTTCCCTCCTCTCCTCAAATCCCCACCCCATCCCCTCCAGTGTCCCCCAATTCCACTCCTTCATTTCCCTTAAGAAAAGGGCAGGCCTCCCAGGGATATCAAACAAACACAAAAATATCCAGTTACAATAAAACTAGGAACTTCCTTCATATTAAGGCATGTCAATGTCACTCAGGAAGAGGAAAGAGTACAAAAAGCAAGCAAAAGAGTCAGAGACAACCCCCATTCTCATTACTAGGAGTCCTGCAAGAACATCAACCTACACTACAATAACATATCTGTAGAGGACCTAGTTCAGATCCATACAACATCCTTGATTGTCACTCCAGTCTCTGTGAGTCCCTATGAACTCTATTTAGTTGACTGTGGGCCACGTTCTTATAGTGTCCTTAACCTGTCTATTACTACAATCCTTCCTTCCCCTCTTCTTTGGGTTTCTCAGAATTCAGCCTAATATTTGGCTATGGATCTCTGCATCTGCTTTTAGAAGCTGATAGAAGAAACCTCTCAAGTTGCAATTATGCTAGGCTCTGCTCTGCAAGTTTAGCAGAATATCATTGTGGGTTTTTTTTTTGTTCTTTTGGTGTTTTGTTTGTTTGTTGTTTGCTTTTTGTCAATTGTGTTTGGTTCTATCCTCAGTCTCTGGGCTGTCCTCGGTCTCTGGTTTCTGGCCCTCCAGGCAATGTTATACATAGGCTCCCAGGTCCTATGACATGGGTCCCAAGTCGGACCCGTTAGGTTGCCACTCCAGAAAGTTCTGTGCTGCCTTTACCTCAGCATATCTTGCAGGCAGGACAAATTTTAGTTTGAGGTTGGTATCCCAGTCCATCCACTGAAAACTTGCCTGGTTACAGAAGATACCCTGTACAAACCCAAGTCCTTTAGTATTAGGCTTCTTTGCTAAAGACAACCAGGTAGATTCTTGGGAGTTTTAATAGCAATAGGTTTCTACACTGCTGTAAAAATGTCCTCCAATTCCAATAGTCCTCCCCAGTACCTGCTACCTCCATCTGTCTACCACTTGAACTCTCCTGGTGCCATTCCCATTTACCCCCAGTCCACACAGTGAATCCATTTTCTTTCCCCTTCCCAAGGAGATTCATGTATATACCCCAACACCTTGAGGCCTTCTTGTCACTAAGCCTCTCTGGGTCTGTGGATTGTACATGGGTATCCTTTACTTTACAGCTAATATCCACTTACAAGTTAGAAAATACCATGTTTGTCTTTCAGGGTCTGGATTACCTCATTCAGGATGTTTTTTCCTCTTGTTCCATGCATTTGCCTGCCAAGTTCATGATTTTTTTATTCTAACAGCTACGTAATACTTCATTGTGTAAATGTACCACATTTTTATCCACTCTGTTGAGGAACATCTAGGTATTTTTTCCAGTTTCTGGCTGTTACAAATAAAGCCGCTATGAACACAGTTGAGCAAATGTCCTTATGGTAGAATGAGGCATCCTTTGGGTATATGCCCAGGAGTGGTACAGCTGAGTCTTGAGGTAGATCAATTCCCAATTTTCTGAGAAATCACCATATTGACTTCTAAAGTGGCAGTACAAGTTTGCACTCCCACTAGTAATGGAGGAGTTTTTTCCTTGCTCCAACCCTTGCCAGCATGAGCTGTCACTTTTATTTTTTACCTTAGCCATTCTGACAGCTGTAAGATGAAATCTCAGATTCATTTTGATTTGCATTTCCCTGATGGCTAACAATGTTGAACATTTCTTGAAGTGTTTCTGAGTCATTTGAGATTCTTCTGTTTGGGAATTCTCTGTTTAAATCTCTACCATATTTTTAATTGGATTATTTGATTTGTTAATGTTTAGTTTCTTGAGTTCTTTATGTATTTCGAATATTGGCCTTCTGTCAAATGTGGAGTTATTGAAAATCTTTGCCCTTTCTGTAGGCTGCTGTTTTGTCCCTTTGATGTTTTCCTTTGACTTACAGAAGCTTTACAGTTTCAGGAAGTCCCATTTATTAAAGGTTGATCTTAGTGCCTGAGCTATGACTATTCTGTTCAGGAAGCTGTCTCCTGTGTCAATGTGTTTAAGGCTATTACCAACTGTCTCTTCTAACAGGTTCAGTGTGGCTGGTTTAATGTTGAAGTGTTTGATCCACTTGGACTTGAATTTTGTGTAGGTTGATAGATATGGATCTATTTGCATTCTTCTAAATGCCAACATTCAGTTATACCAACACCATTTTTTGAAGATAATGTCTTTTTTCCACTGTATATTTCTGGCTTTTCTATGAAAAATCAGGTGTCCATCGGTGTTTAGATTTATGACTTTGTCTTCAGTTTGACTCCATTGATCAACTTGCCTGCTTTAATGCCAAAAACATGAAATTTTTGTTACTATTACTCTGTAATACAGCTCAAAAACAAAAATAGTGACACCTCCAAAAGTGTTCTTATTGAGCATGATTGTTTTAGATATCCTGGAATTTTTATATTTCCATGTGGAGTAGAGTATTGTTCCTTCAAAGTGTGTAAAGAATCATGTTTGAATTTTGATGGGGATTGTGTTGAATCTGTAGATTGCCTTTGGTTTGGTCGTCATTTTTATTGTATTAGTTCTACCTATCCAAAAACATAGGAAATCTTTCCATAGTCTAGCACCCTTCAATTTCTTTCTTCAAAGACTTGAATTAATTTTCATATAGAGCTTGAATAAGATTACAATCACAACATATTTTATATTATTTGTAGCTATTATAAAAGATTTGCTTCCCTGATTTCTTTATTAGCCCTTTTGTCATTTGTATGAAGGAGGGCTACTAATTTTTTTGAGTTAATTTTGTATACAGTCACATTGCTAAAGGTGTTTATCAGCTGAAGGAGTCCTTTGGTTGGATTTTTAGTGTTGCTTGTGTATATTATTATATTATCCACAAGTAGCCTTACTTTGACTTCTTCCTTTCCAATTTGTAGCCCTTCAATTTCCTTTAGTTGCCTGAATGCTCTAGCTAGTAATTCAAGTACTATCCTGAATAGATATGTAGAGAGTGGGCAATCTTGTCTTATTCCTGATTTGAGTTCAATTGCTTTGAGTTTCCCTATATATCTAATTTGATGTTGGCTTTTGGCTTGTTGTATATTTCCTTTATTATGTCTAAGTATGTGTCTTGTATTCCTGATCACTCAAAGACTTTTATTATAAAGGTTGTTGGATTTCATCAATGGCTCTTTTCGCATCTAATGTGATGATCATAAGGTTTTTTCTTTCACTTTATTTATATTGTGGATTACATTGACAGATTTTTATATGTTGAACCATCCCTGTGTCTCTGGGATGAAGCTCATTTGATTATGGTGAATGACATCTTTGATGTGTTCTTGGATTCCATTTGTGAGTCTTTTATTGAGTTTTTCATCACTTCATAAAAGAAATTGCTCTAAAATTCTCTTTGTTGAGTCTTTGTGTGATTTGATTATAAGGGCGACTTTGGCCTCATAAAATGAAATTGGCAATATTTCTTCTGTTTCTATTTTGTAGACTAATTTGAGGAGTAATGATATTACCTCTTCTTTGAAAGTGTGATAGAATTTTGTATTAAAACCATCTGGTCCTGGGCCTTTTTTAGTAGGGAGAATTTTAATGATTGCTTTTATTTCCTTAGTGCTTTATGTCTATTTAAATGGTTTATTTGACCTTGACCTAACTTTGGTAGGTGGTATCTATCAAGATTGTCCATTTCGATATCCATCAGGAAGCCAGGAGGTTCCATAGCCTTATGTGGACGGACCATCAGGAGAGAGTGATCTCCCAGCAGTGCTTTTACTTTTGAATGCTAAGGTGAGATCTCCACTTTCTCTGCAATATCTCTCTGGAGGGGAACAACTATGAGCTCACAGGGCATATTCTCAGTGGAACAGCTGGGACAGAATCCTTCTGATTGCCATTTGCACCAGGGAGCCAGGCAGCTCCACAGTCTTCTGTGCACAGCCCTCCAGGAGAGAGTGATCTCCCAGCAGCATTTTCACTTCTAGGCGCAAAGGTGAGATATCCACTTTCTCTCCAATATCTGTGCAGAGGGAAATGGCTGGGAGCACACAGGGCATAAGATCAGTGGAGCAGCTAGGACAGGAGCCTTACAGTCACCATCTGCACCTAGGAGCTGAGCTGCTCCACAGCCATCTGCACACAGATCCTGCCAGAAGAAAGTTGGTCTCCCAAGAGTAGGGACAAAGGCTAACAGGCCCACAGGAGGTACATGTTCCAGACAGAGACAGCAATACCAACTAATACCAGTGATAACCAGATGGCGAAAGGCAAGCACAAGAACCATACCAACAGAAAACAAGGCTACTTGGGAACATCAGAACTCAGTTATCCCACCACAGCAAGTCCTGGTTACCCCAATGCACCAAAAAGTGAGAGTTGAATTTAAAATTGCATCTCAAAATGATGATAGAGGACTTTAAGAAAAATATAAATGGCTTCCTTAAAGAAATACAGGAAAACACAGGTAGAAAGTTAGAAGCCCTTAAAGAATTACAGGAAAACAGAACCAAACAGATACTCAACAAAACTATCAAGGATCTAAAAATGGAAGCTGAAACAATAACAAAATCACAAAGAAAACAACATTGGAGATAGAAAACCCTCGAAAGAAAGCAGGAGTCATAGATGAAAGCATCAAAAACAAAATACAAGAGATAGAACAGAGAATCACAGGTACAGAAATTTCCATAGAAAACATTGACACAACAGTCAACGAAAATGCAAAATGCAAAAAGCTCCTGACCCAAAACATCCAGGAAATCCAGGACACAATGAGAAGAACAAACCTAAGGATAATAGGGATAGAAGAGAGTGAAGACTCCCAACTTAAAGGGCCAGTAAATATCTACAACAAAATTAGAGAAGAAAACTTTCCTAACCTAAAGGAAGAGATGCCCATGAACATACAAGAAGCCTACAGAACTCTAAATATGTTGGACCAGAAAAGAAAATCCTCTAACCTCATAATAATCAAAGCACCAAATGTACAAAGAAAAAAAAAGGAATACTAAAAAGCTGTAAGGAGAAAAGTTCAAGTAACATTCAAAGGCAGACCTATCAGAATTACACCAGACTTCTTGCCAGAGACTATGAAAGCTAGATGATCCTGGGCAGATGTCATACAGACCCTAAAAGAACAAAAATGCCAGCCCAGACTATTAAACCCACGAAAACTTTCAATTACCATAGATGGAGAAAACCAGATATTCCATGACAAAACCAAATTTACAGAATATCTTTCCACAATTTTAGCCCCTCAAAGGATAATAAATGGAAAACCCCAACAAAAGGAGGGAAACTACCCACTAGAAAAAGCAAGAAAGTAATCTTCCATTAACAAACCAACAAGAAGACAGCCACATAAGCATAACTCCGCTTTTAACAACAATAATACCAGGAAGCAACAATCACCTTTCCTTAATATTTCTTAAAATCGATGGACTCAATTCCCTAATAAAAAGACATAGGCTAACAATCTGGATATGTAAACAGGACCCAGCATTTTGCTGCATACGGGAAATGCACCCCAGTGTCAAAGACAAACACTGCCTCCGAGTAAAAGGCTGGAAAACAATTTTCCAAGCAAATGGTTCCAGAAAAAAAGCTGGAATAGCCATTCTAATATCAGATTAAAATCTACTTTCATCCTAAAGTTATCAAAAAAGATAAGGAAGGACACTTCATACTCGTCAATGGAAAAATATACCAAGAAAAACTCTCAATCCTGGATATCTATGCTCCAAATGCAAGGGCACCAAAATTCATAAAAGAAACTTTACTGAAGAATCAAAGCACACATTGCACCTCCTACAATAATAGTGGGAGACTGTAATACCCCACTCTTATTAATGGACAAATCATGGAATTAGAAACTAAACAAAGAGAAAGAGTGAAACTAACAGAAGCTGTGAAGCAAATGGATTTAACAGATATCTAAAGAAGGGTTTATCACAAAAGAATATACCTTCTTCTGAGCACCTCATGGTACCTTCTCCAAAATTGACCATATACTTGCTCACAAAACAGGCCTCAAGAGATACAGGAAGATTGAAATTATCCCATGGATCCTATCAGATCGTCATGGATTAAGGCTGATCTTCAATAACATCAAAAACAGGAGAAAGCCCACATATACGTGGAAGCAGAACAACACTCTACTCAATGATAACATGGTCAAGGAAGAAATAAAGAAATTAAAGGTGTTTTGGAATTTAATGAAAATGAAGCCACACATACCCAATCCTATAGAACATAATGAAAGCAGTCCTAAGAGGAAAACTCACAGCACTGAGTGCCTGCAAAAAGAAACTGGAGAGAGCATACACTAGCAGCTTGACAGCACATCTGAAAGATTTAGAACAAACAGAAGCAAATACACAAAAGAGGAGTAGACAGCAGGAAATAATCAAACTCAGGGCTGAAATCAAGCAAGTAGAAACAAAAGAACTATATCCATCATCAACAAAACCAGGAGCGGGTTCCTTGAGAAAATCAACAAGATAGAGAAACCCTTACCCAGACTAACCAGGGGGCACAGAAACAGTATCCAAATTAACAAAATCAGAAATGATAAAGGAGACAATACAACAGAAACCAAGAATCCGCCCCCCCCCCGCCAAAAATCATCAGATCTTACTACAAAAGCCTTTATTCAACAAAACTGGAAAATTTGGATGAAATGGAAAATTTCCTAGACAGATACCAGGTACCAAAGTTAAATCAGGATCAGATACACAATCTAAAGAGCACCATAATCCCTAATTAAGTAGAAGCAGTCATCAATAGTCTCCCAACCAAGAAAAGCCCAGGACAAGACAGGACATATGGTTGGGGGGGACTGGGAAAGGGGAAAGCCTTTGGAATGTAAACAAAGAATATAGAATAAATAATAAAAAAAGAAAAAAGATAAAGAGAAAAAAAAGACAGGTTTAGTAAAGAGTTCTATCAGTCCTTCAAAGAAGACCTAATACTAATACTCTCCAAACTATTCCACCAAATAGAAACAGAAGGAACATTATCCAATTTGTTCTGTGAAGCCACAATTACTCTGATATCTAAACCACACAAAGACCTACAAAGAAGGAGAATTTCAGATGAATTTCCCTTATGAATATTGATGCAAAAATATTCAATAAAATTTTACATACTGAATCCAAGAAGACATGAAAATGATCATCCATCAAGATCAAGTAGGCTTCATCCCAGGGATGCAGGGATGGTTCAATGTACATAAATCCATCAATGCAATCCACTATATAAACAAACTCAAAGAAAAAATACACATGATCATCTCATAAGATGCGGAAAAAGCATTTGACAAAATCCAACATCCCCTCATGATAAAAGTTTTGGAAAGATCAGGAATTCTAGGCCCATGCCTAAACAGAGTAAAAGCATTATACAACAAACCAGTAGCCAATATCAAACTTAATGGAGAAAAACTTGAAGCAATCCCACTAAAATCAGGGACAAGACTGTCCACTCTCTCCATATTTATTCAATATAGTACTCAAAGTCCTAGCCAGAGCAATTAGACAACAAAAGGAGGTCAAAGGGATAAAAATTGGAAAAGAAGAAGTCAAAATATCATTATTTTAGAGGATAAGATAGTATAATTAAGTGATCCCCAAACTTCCACCAGAGAACTTCTAAACCTTGAGCAAAGTGACTGGATATAAAATTAACTCAAACAAATCAGTGGCCTTCCTCTACTCAAAGTATAAACAGGCTGAGAAAAAAATTAGAGAAACAAGTCCTTTCACAATAGTCACAAATAATATAAAATACCTAGGTGTGATTCTAACTAAACAAGTGAGAGATCTGTATGACAAAAACTTCAAGTCTCTGAAGAAAAAAATCGAAGATCTCAGAAGATGGAAAGATCTCCCATGATCATGGATTGGCAGGATTAATAGAGTAAAAATGTCCATCTTGCCAAAAGCAATCTACAGATTCAATGCAATCCCCATCAAAACCCCATCTCAATTCTTCATAGAGCTAGAAAGAGTAATTTGCAAATTCATCCGGAATAACAAAAAACCCAGGATAGCAAAAACTCTTCTCAACAGTAAAAGAACTTCTGGGTGAATCACCATCCCTGACCTCAAGCTGTACTACAGAGCAATCGTGATAAAAGCTGCATAGTATTGGTACAGTGACAGGCAAGTAGATCAATGGAATATAATTGAAAACCTAGAAATGAACCCACACACCTATAATCAATGGATCTTTGACAAAGGAGCTAAAACCATCCAGTGGAAAAAAGACAGCATTTTCATTTTTTTATTCGATATATTCTTTATTTACATTTCAAATGATATCCCCTTTACTGGATCCCCCCTCCCCCAAAGTCCCATAAGCCTTCTTCCCTCCCCCTGTTCCAAAATCACCCCATTCCAGTTTCTCTATTTTGGTATTCCCCTACACTGCTGCACTGAGCCTTTCCAGGACCAGGGGCATTTCCTTCCTTCTTCTTGGACATCATTTGATATGTGAATTGTTTCTTCGGTATGCTGAGCTTTTGGGATAATATCCGCTTATCAGTAAGTGCATACCATCTGTGTTCTTTTGTGATTGGGTCACCTCACTCAGGATGACATTCTCCAGTTCCACTCACTTGCCTAAGAATTTCATGAATTCATTGTTCTTAATAGCTGAGTAGTATTCCATAGTGTAAATATACCACATTTTCTGTATCCATTCCTCTTTTGAGGGACATCTGGATTTTTTCAGCTTCTGGGTATCATAAATAGGGCTGCTATGAACATAGTGGAGTATGTGTCCTTATTACATTTCTGGGGAATACTCTAGGTATATGACCAGGAGTGATATAGTGGGGTCCTCTGGTAGCATCATGCCCAGTTAGTTTTCTGAGGAACTGCCAGACTGATTTACTGAGACAAAAAAAAAAAACAAGATAGCTAAAACTATTCTCAACAGTAAAAGAACTTCTGGGGTAATCAGTATCCCTGACCCCAAGCAGTACCATAGAGCAATAGTGTTAAAAACTGCATGGTATTGGTACAGAGACAGGCAGATAGATCAATGGAATAGAATTGAAGACTCAGAAATGAACACACACAACTATGGTCACTTGATATTTGACAAAGGAGCTAAATCCATCCAAAGGAAAAAAGATAGCCTTTTTCAACAAATGGTGCTTGTTCAACTGGAGTGACCTCCATGCATGCAGAAGAATGCGAATTGATCCATTCTTATCTCCATGTACTAAGCTCAAGTTCAAGTTTATCAAGGACCTCCACATAAAACCAGACACACTAAAGCTAATAGAGAAGAAACTGGGGAAGAGCCTTCAGCACATAGGCACAGGGGAAATTTTCCTGAATAGAACACCAATAGCTTATGCTCTAAGATCAAGAATTGACAAATGGGACTTCATAAACTTACAGTTTCTGTAAGGCAAAGGACACTGTCAGAAGGACAAAATGGCAACCAACAAATTGGGAAAAGATCTTTACCAACCCTACATCTGAGAGAGGGCTAATATCCAAGATAAAGAACTCAAGAAGGTAGACTCCAGAGAGCCAAACAACCCTATTAAAAAATGGCATACAGAGCTAAACAAAGAATTTTCTCTTGAGGAATATCAAATGACTGAGAAGCACCTAACGAAATGTTCAACATTGTTAGTCATCAGGGAAATGCAAGTCAAAACAACCCTGAGATTTCACCTCACACCAGTCAGACTGGCTAAGATAAAAAACTCAGAAGAAAACCGGTGCTGGCATGGATGTGGAGAAAGAGGAACACTCCTCCACTGCTGGTGGGGTTGCAAGCTGGTACAAGCACTCTGGAAAGACAGCATTTTCAACAAATGGTGTTGGTTCAACTGGCTGTTAGCATGTAGAATAATGCAAATTGATCCATTCTTATTCCCTTGTACAAAGCTCAAGTCCCAGTGGATCAAGGAACTCCACATAAAACCAGATACACTGAAACTATTATAAAAGAAAGGAGGGAAGACCCTCGAGCACATGGGCACAGGGGAAAAGTTTATGAACAGAACACCAATAGCTTATGATCTAAGATCAAGAACTGACAAATGGGACCTCATAAAATTGCAAAGCTTCTGTAAGGCAAAAGACACTGTCAATAGCACAAACAGGCAACCGACAGATTGGGAAAAGATTTTTACCAATCCTACATCCTATAGAAGGCTAATATCCTATGTATATAAACAGAGAACTCAACAAGTTAGACTCCAAAGAAACAAGTAACACTATTAAAAATGGGGTACAGACCTAAACAAAGAATTCTCACCTGAGGAATACCAAATGACTGAGAAACACCTAAAGAAATGCTCAACATTTATAGTCACCATGAAAATGCAAATCAAAGCAACCTTGAGATACCACCTCATACCAGTCAGAATGGCTAAGATCAAAAACTCAGGTGACAGCAGATACTTGTGAGGATGTGGAGAAAGAGGAACACTCCTCCATTGTTGGTGGGATTGCAAGCTGGTAAAAGCACTCTGGAAATCAGTTTGGCAGTACATCATTAAATTGGACGTAAGGTCCCAGCTAAGCCACTCCTGGGAATATACCCAGACAATGCTGCAACATGTAATAAGGACACATGCTCTACAATATTCATAAAAACCTTATTCATAATAGCCAAAATCTAGAAAGAACCTAGATGTCCCTCAACAGAAGATGGATATGGAAATTGTCATACATTTACACAATGGAGTTCTACTCAGCTATTAAAAATGACTTTATAAAATTCTTAAACAAATGGATGGAACTAGAAAATATCATCCTGAGTGAGGTAACCCAGTCACAAGAGAACACATATGGTATGTACTCATTGATAAGTAGATATTAGCCCAGAACCTTAGAATACCCAAGATACAATTCACAGACCAAGTGAAGCTCAAGAAGAAAGAAAACAAAAGTATGGATACTTTGGTCCTTCTTAGAAGAAGGAACAAAATACCCATGGGAGTAGATACAGAGATGAAATGTGGATCAGAGAATGAAAGAAAGACCATCCAGAGACTGCCCCACCTGGATTTCCATCCCATATACAGTCACCAAACCCAGACACTATGGTGGATGTCAACAAGTGCTTGTTGAGAGGCTGTGCTAGTACCTGAGAAATACAGAGGAGGGTGCTCTCAGTCAACCATTGGACTGAGCACAAGGTCCCCAATGGAGGAGGTAGAGAAAGGACCCAAGGAGCTGAAGGAGCTTGCCAGCCTATAGAAGGAACAACAATATGAACCAAGCAGTACCCCTAGAGCTCCCAGGGTAAACCACCAACCAAAGAGTACACATGGAGGGACCCAAGGTTCCAGCTGCATTTGTAGCAGAGGATGGCCTTGTTGGTCATCAAAGGGAAGAGAGGCTCTTGGTCCTGAGAAGGCTCAATGCCCCAGTACAGGTAAATACCAGGACATGGAAGCAGGAGTGGGTGGGTTGGTGAGCAAGGGGACTAGGGATGGGATAGGTTATTTTCAGAGACAAAACCAGGAAGGGTGATAACATTTGAAATGTAAATAAAGAAAATATCCAAAAAAGAGAGTATACTGTGGTACTCACTATGATACACTACAGTTTCCACAACAAGTTTTATTCCTGTTAGAGGGGTTGTGTTGCAAGGGTGGAGGGAGTAGGTACAAGGGGGGTACAGGATGAGTGGGATTTGGGTGCAGGATGTGAAATTCATAATGAATCAATAAAAAGGTTTTTTTCAAAATAGATTGTTTATTGCTTTTGGATTTTCCAATTTTGTAAAGCATAGGTTTTTGAAGCATGACCTAACAATTCTTTATATTTCCTCAGGGTCTACTGTTATGTTCCTCCTTTGATTCTCATTTTCTTAATTTGAATATTCTCTATGTGTTTTTAATTAGTTTGAATAAAGATTTTTCTATCTTGTTGATTTTCTCAATGACCAACTCTCTTTGTTTCCTTCATTCTTTGTATTGTTCTCTTGTTTCATTTTTTTATGAAATAATAGGAAGCATTTTTTAATTGGTGTGGAGGAATAGGTGTAGAGTATGGTTGAAATTTTTCAGGTACTTCGCCATTTCTGTTAGACAAATCACATTTAGAAAATATCCAACATAATTAAATCTATATTAAGTCTATCCAAATTTGAATATTTGGACTGAAACACGATTATTCATCAAGGAAATTCCGTTTTGTTTTTGTTTTGGGATTTTTTTTGAGTTTTTTTTTTAATTGGATATAGCATAGTAAAAATGGCCATCTTACTAAAAGCAATTTACAGTGGTGTTTCTTTTACAAATGTGGATGACCTTGACTACCCATACACTAATAATATGCCAGAGTTTGGATGCATTATTAGAACTTATAAACAGAATAATTATGCAGTTCTGTCATAATAAAATCATTAACTGTAACTAGTAAAATTTAAATTTCCATGTTTAAAAAAATCAAATTTCTATAAGCATTTTTAAAATTTCTTTGTTCCATTTTTCACTTTGAATATTTCCATTTGCTTATGTAGCAGTATCATCCTCATGTTTGGAACACACAGCTAGAAAATATTTCAAATAACGGAGAACTATTAAAAATGTTACAAAAAATATAGACAAGATGGTTATCTGTGAATAACATATTTGTTTTCTGACATGTTCTCATTTTCTTTCCAAAATTTGGCCCTAAATATACAATTATTTTTAAATGAGTTCTTTATTAAGCAGATTTAGATTTAGTCACATTTTTTTAAATTTATTTTGTGTGGGTGTGGATGGTTCTCCTTTCATCATTTGGGTTCACAGGATTGATCTCAGGTTATCAGCCTTGGGAGTAAGCACCTTTACCCACTGAGTCATCTTGCTGACCTACATATGATTAATTTTTTAAAAGTAGAGAAAAGTAAATAATTAAAATAAAGTTCTTCTTTTGCTCATCACATTTTTAAAATGTCTCATATTCTTTGAGTTTATAAAATAATTACATTATTTCCATCTTCTTTTTCCTCCTTCCAAATGCTCCCATATAATGCTCCTTGCTCCCATTCAAATTCCTGACTCTTTTTCATCAATTGTTATTACATACATATTTATGTGTGTATATACATATCTACTACAAAATACATAAATACAGCCTGCTCAGTTTCTACACTGCTACATGTAAGAATGATTTCCCGGCTGATCATTTGATATATACTTACATCTAAGTCTGGATTTCGGTTCATTTGGGCTTAACAGTCTATTATTCTCAAGTTCATTTTGAAAAGGAATGATACAGAAAAATGCAATATGTCAAGCAGAATTCTTCCTCCTTCTCCAAAGAAGACTCTTCAGAAATGAACCTCATTGGAAGCACCTGTTTCCTTTCAATAGGGCTGACAGAGAAAGTTTGATGGAGAGAAATGCCAATTGTGTCATAAGGCAGATAGATTAACTTTCTAATGTTTCTCTCCCAACCGTGAATTTCAAGTTTTACTTCTATACTTCACAAATTACTTTTAGAAATATTGTTTGTTCAATAGAGATGATGCATTTTACTACTTCTCAGAGCAAACTATTGATCCCTATCACTGCAGCATTAGGTAAGCTTCACAAATCATCCAGACACCTGCCTTTAGCCTCAAATAAAGCACTAACAGAACAGTAAAGCAAAGCAAAATGCCAATCAGAACTGAAGAATCAATAGGAAAAGATTTTTACACTAGCTCCATTTATTGCATTTCATCAAAAACACTGGTTATTCTAATCTTATTTGCAATTGACTCAGGGCTTTCTCTCACATAATATTGTTTTATCAATGGATATTTTTGAATTGATGAAAATTCTGTAAAGCCATATGCTAAATCTAAAGTAGATATTAAAGTAATGGTTCAAATAATGATAAACAAGATGTTTAAACTATATGCAAAAATATAAATACATGTTATTTAATCATTTGATTTTAAGATTCCTATATTTAAAATTACAACAATTCTCTAGCCTAAAGTTTACTTTTTTATGAAAGGGTGCATTTATTTGGGGGCTTACTTGCAATTTCAGAAGGGAAGTCCATGTTATCATCATGGGAAGTAAGCAAGCATAGTGCTGTTTTAGTAGCTGAGATCCACATTTTGGTCTTCCTTCTTGGACATCATTTGATATGTTAATTGTGTCTTTGGTATTCTAAGCTTCTGGGCTAATATCCACTTATCAGTGAGTGCATACCATGTGTGTTCTTTTGTGATTGGGTCACCTCACTCAGGATGACATTCTCCAGTTCCATCCATTTCTCTAAGAAATTCATGAATTCATTGTTTTTAATAGCTGAATAGTCATTGTGTATATATACCACATTTGTTGTATCCATTTCTCTGTTGAAGGACATCTGGGTTCTTTCCACCTGCTGGCTATTATAAATAAGGCAGCTATGAACATAGTGGAGCATGTGTCTGTATCACATGTTGGAGAATCTTCAGGGTATATGCCCAGGAGTGGTATAGCTGGGACCTCAGGGAGTACTGTGTCCTTATTTAAATCACCACAGTAGCTATTCATGTGGAAGCCAGGAGTTGATATCAGGTATTTTTCTCAATAGCTCTCCATATTGTTTATTGAGGTAGACTCTCTTATTGCACCTGGAGTTCATAGATTCTAGCAAGTCTGGCAAACCAGCTTGCCCTAGTGATTCCTTGTATCTGATTCCCTAGGCTGGAATATAGAAAGCTTTCATGCCACACTCATATATCAGTGCCTAGCCCAGTTATCATCAGAAAGGATTCACCCAGTATATTGTTCACTCATCATCAAGGAAGCATGTTCCTGAAGTATATGGAAATAAACATAGAGACCCACAACTGAACAATATGCAGAGAGTGAGAGAACTTGGAACACTCAGTCCTAAATGTGATGACTGCACCAATTCCCTCCCTTCATAGCTCAAGGAACTCAGCAGAAGAAGAGGCAGAAAGATTCTAAGAGTGAAAAAGGATAGAAGACTAAGAAAACCATGACTTCCATGTACAACCAGAACTGATGCACTTATGAATTCACAGACTTTTTCAGCATGCATAGGACTCTCACAAAGCTAAGCAAGATGTAGTTACAGTGGTGAGAAGGAAAATTTGAAAGAAGCCCTTGTCCCTAAACCAGAAGATGTCTGCAATTGATAACTGCTTGCAAAGGACAAATTGTTTTCTCTAACAGACTCGCCCTGGGTATACAAAACACACTTAATTTCAGGCCCCATGCACAGCAGTAAATGGCCAACTCAAAACAAATTCAATGGGATTTTCCAGGGTGTTTGTTGTTGTTTTGTTTTGCCTTTTAATCTAATAATACTTTGAGGTTTTTTTTATAAATATCTTATAGAACTTTGTGTATATGATGTGGTTTTTTATTTTGATTTTATGCGTTTTCTCTCTGTATGCAAATGTGTGTATTTAAGAATCTGTATGTGTTCCTTTGTCTTTGTCTTTTCCCCGTTTATTTGTTTTTTATTTCTTTTATCCTATTTTGGTTTTCCTTTTTTATCTTGTTTTACTTCATTGTTTTTAGATGACTATTTTCTATTGACTAAGAAAGAAGGGGTATAGATTTGCACAGATGAGGATGTGGGAAGGATCTAGGATGGGTTAGGGGAGGGAAAACTATAATCAAAATATGTTGTATGAAAAAATATATTTTCAGTAAAAAAATGCTGAATGAATGTTGTAAGTCAGAAGATGAATCATTTGATGTTTAATTTCATATTATTTCTTATAATTTTATATATTAGATACAATATTTCATTAATTATTTTAATATTAAGGCAATGTAAAAAACAAATTGATGCCTATTTTCAAATTCTCTAGGGTTAGGGAGATGGCTCAGCAAGTAAGAATGCCTTTTCTGCAAGCATGTGGGCCCAAATTCAAATCCCTAGCAACATTAAAGAAAAAGTTAGTGTGAGTGTGTATTTCTACAATTCTAGTGCTTTGTAGGATAGAGATGGGTGGGTATGTGGGTCTTATTAGAGAGACCATGTCTCAAAGGAAAGATACAGATCTTTCCTTTGGTAAAGAAATGATAGAGAAATAACACAACATCCTCATTTTTTCTCCATGTATATACGTACATATACCTGTGCTTGCAGCACACACACACACACACACACACACACACACACAGGATTTCCAATCTTCCTTTTATTCAGAGTCTTTGTCGAAGCCTAAGTGTCTAGTGATGACACTGGAATGAGAGTTAAACAAAGATAACTGGAGGAATGTGATCTCATATTCTCCACCCTTTTCACAGATTCCCCAGCCCCCACTGTGAGGAGAGAGAAGAGAAAGAACTTTTTCTTACATTCACCTCACTTTATATTTGAAAGTTGCTTAGTAATTATAATGAGGTCATTATCTTTTTTTTTTATTTTATTAGTGTCTCTATTGTTTTTGTCTAAATCTACCTGACCTGGGTTCCCCTTGTGAGGTACAAATTCAAATATTGGCTCTCTGAAGTAAGAGAACACAGATTCTCCAGAGAGCCCCATTGTCTTATAACAGAAGAGCCTGCTAAAATTGGTCTTCTCCCACTCCTTCACAGCATCTTCCCCTAGGGGACTTGATAGTAGTACTCTGTCACAAAGTTGTCAGTCCTCTTTCAGGGTGGTAATGACGGCCTTTTAAGTTTTCTTGGGCACATGAGACTCCTAAACATTTTGCCATGCTAAAGAAAGATGCCACCTGCATCTGACACTCTGCCCCACTGATGAATGAAAGATGGACACTTGATCTTTGACAAAGGAGACAAAACCATTTAGGGGGAAAAAAGACAGAATTTTCAACAAATGGTGCTGGTTTAACTAGCAGTAAGCACATAGAAGAATGCAAATTGATCCATTCTTATCTCCCTGTACAAAGCTAAAGTCCAAGTGTATCAAGGACCTCCACATAAAACCAGATACACTGAATCTAATAGAAAAGAAAGTGGGGGAGAGCCTTGAGCACACTGGCACAGGGGGAAAGTTCCTGAACAAAACACCAATAGCTTATGCTTTAAGATCAAGAATTGACAAATGGGACCTCATAAAATTGCAAAGCTTCTGTAAGGCAAAGGACACTGTCAATAGGACAAAACAGCAACCAACAGATTGGGAAAAGATCTTTACCAATCCTATATCCTATAGAGGGCTAATATTCAATGTATACAAAGAACTCAAGAATTTAGACTCCAGGGAAACAAATAACATTAAAACAATGAACTCATGCAATTTGTAGGTAAATGGTTAGATCTGGAAACTATCATCCTAAGTGAGCTAACCCAATCACAAAAGAATACACACGAAATGCAATCACTGATAAGTGGATATTAATGAGCCCAAACGCCCTAAATACTCAAGGCACAATTAGCAAGTCAAATGACTCTCAAGAAGAAAAAAGGAGAGGACCCTGGACCTGTAAAGATTGGATCCAGTATTGTAGACCCAGAACAGAGAAATCGTGGGGGGGGAATGAGTGGGGAATAGCAGGGGGGGAGAGGAATTATGGGACATATGGTGGGGGGTAACTGGGAAAGGGGAAAGCCTTTGGAATGTAAACATAGAATATAGAAAATAAAAATTAAAAAAAATGGGTTACGGAGCTAAACAGGGAATTCTCAACTGAGGAATATGAGGGGGCTGAGAAACACCTAAAGAAATGCTCAACATCCTTAATAATCAGGGGAAGGCAAAACAAAACAACCTTGAGATTCCACCTCACACCAGTCAGAATGGCTAAGATCAGGAGACAGCAGATGCTGACAAGAATGTGGAGATAAAGGAACACACCTCCATTGCTGGTTGGGATTGCAAGCTAGTACAAACACTCCAGAAATCAGTTTGGCAGTTCCAGAGAAAATTGGACATAGTACTACCTGAGGACCCAGCTATATCAATCCTGGGCATATACCCAAAATATGCTCCAACATGTTATAAGGATACATGCTCCACTATGTTCATAGCAGCCTTATATATAATAGCCAGAAGCTGGGAAGAGACCAGATGTCCCTCAACAAAGGAATGGATACAGAAAATGTGATATATATACACAATGGAGTACTATTCAGCTATTAAAAACAATGAATTCATGAATTTCTTAGGCAAATGGATGAAACTAGAAGATATTATCCTGAGTAAGGTAACCCAATCACAAAAGAACACAGATAGTATGCACTCATTGATAAGTGGATATTAGCCCAAAAGCCCAGAATACCCAAGATAAAATTCACAGACCACATGAAACTCAAGAAGAAGGAATACCAAAGTGTGGATACTTTAGTCCTTTCTAGAAGGGGGATCAAAATACCCATGGCTCACAGCCAAACAATGGACTGAGCACAGGGCCCCCAATGTAGGAGCTAGAGAAAGGATCTAAGGAGCTAAAAATGTTTGTAGCCCCACAGAAGGAGCAATAATATGTACCAACCAGTACCCCCAGAGCTCCAAGGGATTAAACCACCAACCAAAGAGTATACATGGAGGGACCCATGGTTCCAGATGCATAGGTAGCAGAGGATGGCCTTTTCAGATATCCATGAGAGGAGAGGCCATTGGTCCTGTGAAGGCTTGATGCCTCAGTGTAGGGGAAATGTCAGGTCAGGAAAGCAGGAGGGGGATGTTGGTGAGAAGGGGGAGGAGAGGTGGGATGGGGGTTTTGGGGGTGATAGCATTTGAAATATAAATAAAGCATATATCTAATAAAAATTTTTAAAATAGAAAGTTTACCTTATTTTCCAGTTGTGATAATTATGCTGTTTCTTTAGTCTTGTTGGAAGGATAGAAGCCGAATGGTCTATGGAAAGAGGAGAAGAAAGTAAAGGTTGTCACTTTCCAATCTCAAATTTTTCCATACTGGCTTTAGGCCCCATAGCCATATTTTACTTTAAGGGTAAGGCAAGCAAATAGGTAAGAAATGTTGGCACCTGATCTACTGAAGCAGTGTTGTCAGTAGGCAACCCTTAAAGGCTGTTCCTAGGGACTGGTAATTCTCTGAACTTAAAACACGGGGGACTTGGTGCTTTTTGTTCTCACTTGTGAATGTTAGCCAAAATTCCAGGGGGAAGTCTACTTTGCACTTCACACCATGACTCTGAAAGAATTTCTTTGTCACCTGAAGCTTTGACATTTTGGAGCACTGAATTTGATTTTTGGCTGTCTAATCGGTGGGGTATCTCCAAGGGATGATAGCAGTACCCTATCAAAAACTGTGACTATTCTGTGCAGATAATTCTTACCTTTCCATCTAGGAAAATAGCTGACCTTTGAGCACACAAAGCTGAATTTAGAGCACCTTTATTTTTTATTTTTTTTAACCTAAGATAAACAAAAAAGAAATCAGGGATATGTCATGCATGAGGCACATACTTAGAAAATGTCATGGAACTGAATCAAATTATCAGCAAGGAAAGAGTTTTAGTTGCAATGATTATGAACTCTCCACATAGCACTGTGGGAAGAAATATAGATACTGTTGTGGGGCAAAGGAGAAACAAATGGGTGTAATGGGAAGGTGTAATAAAAAGCATATTATACATGTATGAGAGTGGTAGAATGAAACTGATAATTTTATATCATGAGTATACACTAATAATAAAAAGAGATCTTTTAAAATGTTTTAATAATTTACTACAGAAGCATACCTGGGGAAAACAAGGAGGGCCAAAATAGATATTTTAAATGTCTGTTAATATATAAGAATTACTTGTATATACTTATATAAGTATATATACTTATATATAAGTAATATATATATCACTTAACTTTTTAAATCAAGCAATAGTTGGAACTATGATTTATCTTCATTTTATAGATAAGAGTTTCCATTGCACAGTCTGGATCTCCATATTTGCTTTCTTTTCACTCTGCCATCTAATTACACAAGTGATGTGAAAGGAAATTAGAGGAACCACAGATCAGAAATGGTTCAATAATGATCCACATGTTCAGGAGTTTCATTCTTATGAGAGGAGATTAAAATGGAAGTACATATTCCATTTTAAGGCAGAACTAGAAACAGGCAAGTGATGAAAAGACGGTGGCTGTGATATTGGCTTTGTTTCTTTTGCAATATAGTAAAAATCATAGTAGACTAAATGAAGAGGAGTGATCTTGATAAATACTAGAGACTGTACAGAGAACATAGCTATCAATGGAAGGTCATTCATTTATGGAGATCTCATTTATATAGGTACAACTTGGAACTTAATATACTGGTTGTAGCCAAGATCACCCCAAAATTACTTTAAAGGCCTTTTCTATAGATACTCCAAAAATCAAAACATTAATTATATTAGCTATACAAGAAATGTCTGATGTCCTTCAAATCATAGTATTCATGAAAGGCAGCACTAAGTTAGAAACAGCAAAACACTGACAGTTAAAGAAAGCCTATTGGGAAGGGTCTTCTACCCTACACAGAAAAGTATAGACAATGAGGAAAGTTTGGAACAAAATAGTTAGCCTTAACTAGGAAATAACACATCAAACATGCATGCAGGTAACATTCATTATATGACCAAACTGGTTATATTTAGTTATGTGGGGTGTGTGTGTGTGTGTGTGTGTGTGTGTGTGTGTGTGTTTCTGTGTGTTTGTATACATGCAATAATAATTATTGAAAAAAAGAGTCTATGAATTAAGATAATGAGGAAAGTTTATGGGAGGGTTTGAAGGTGGAAATTGGAAAGGAGAAATGTTGTAATTAAGTTACAATATTAAAAATTAAATATATATTTAATGTGTGTGTGTGTGTGTGTGTGTGTGTGTGTGTGTCTGTGAAGGAAAGACAGTGAGAGAGAGAAAGAAAAAAGTCTGTCAGATCTGAGGAACCAGTGATCACTAGGCAGGTAAAAGAACTATTTAGACAGAATATTTGGACAAGAGATAGGACCATGTAGCTCCTTCACATTTCAGCAAACCCTAATGACATAGTATCAGTGCAGTATAGACCACTATATGACAATATCATACAAGAGAGAAACAATATCACAAGAAAAATTGGGAAGGTAATTGGCAGTCACCAAGTGCCTTCCTAATTTCATAACTAAGTATCACGATGAAAGCAAAAAACTGTTTCTTATAAACGCTGTTTTGAGTCACTGAGAAGAAATAATATTGATGTCAGATATTATGCTTATGAGGTCACAAAAATAAAAATAAATGTAATAGCATTTATACACACAAGCTCCTGTTTCTGAGAAACATTCTTTTATGAAATACTTTGCGCTCTGATGAGGTCAGATATATGAGTCATAGTGATAAAACCTGGGAATGATATTACTGGGTGACATTCAACTTTTTCAAAATCTATAATCTCTTTTCAACTTCACACTGCCTATGAAATTTTCAGGATGCATAATTCCTACTATTTTATATATTTGCCTCAGTGATGGTTAAGTTTACCAGAACTATCATTAATATTGGGATCTCCTAATCAATGATTCTGGCTATTTTCTTCTATGCTTTGCCATTTGACAGCACTTTTTTTAATTAGATATTTTCTTTATTTGCATTTCAAATGTAACCCCCTTTCCTCATTTACACTCCAAAAACCCCCTATCCGATCCCCTCTCCCCCTGCTCACCAACCCACCCACTCCTGCTTCCCTGTCCTGACATTCCCCTACACTGGGGCATTTAGCCTTCACAAGACCAAGGGTCCTCTCCTCTCATTGATGTCCAACAAGGCCATGCTCTGTTACATATGCAGCTGGAGCCATGGGTCGTTCATGTGCACTCTTTGGTTTGGTGGTTTAGTCCCTGGGAGCTCTGGGGGTACTGGTTGGTTCACATTGTTGTTCCTCCTATTGGGCTGCAAACCCCTTCAGCTCCTTGGGTCCTTTCTGTGCTCAGTCCATTGGTTGGCTGTGATTATCCACATCTGTATTTGTCAGGCATTGGCAGAGCCTCTCAGGAACCAGCTATATCAGAATCCTGTCAACAAGCACTTTTTGGCATCCACAATAGTGTCTGGGGTTGGTAACTGTATTTGGGATGGATCCCCAGGTGGGGCAGTCTCTGGATGGTGTTTCTTTCAGTCTCTGCTCCACAATTTGTCTTCATATTTCTTCCTGTGAGCATTTTGTTCCCCTTCTAAGAAGGACTGACTGAAGTATCCACACTTTGGTCTTCCTTCTTCTTGAGCTTCTTGTACTCTGTGAATTGTATCTTGGGTATTCCGAGCTTCTGGACTAATATCCAATTATCAGTGAGTGCATACCATGTGTGTTCTTTTGTGTTGGGTTACCTCACTTAGGATGATATTTTCTACTTCCTGAGGAAGCAACTAATACTGTAAGTGAAATTGGAAACTAAGAATAGCTGCTATGCAAAATCATTTATGCAACAAATAATCATTAAGAATTTGAACCAGGTATTGCTACATAAGCCCTGTATGGAACTCATGATATTACAGTTTTAACTGACAATCACTATACCCTCATACGTCGATGTTAATGAGATAATTAATAATTAATAATTAAAGATAGACTCAGCTATGCAACTCTGCCGATCCCACAGGAGGTATCACAATCTGGCCTAGATTAGCTCTGTTTCTTATGTCTCTCATTCTCATTTTAGGACTAGCAAGTGTACCAGAAACATAAAGATAGTTATCATTTGTTTTCTCTCATTTGTTGAATTTAGACTTTATGTATGCATCTGTGTGTGTTTGCATGTGCACACATATTTATGCATATGTGACATAAATATGAAAAACACAATATGAAAGAAGAGGCCTAATGCTAACGGGATAGGAAACAGGAAATAAGAGAATTTAACATGAAAGCAGACTGCTTGAGTATAAAGGAAACTAGTAGAAGCAGGGACTAGGGAGATGCATAGAGCAAAGATAAAAAAAGGATTATAATAAATGCATGATTTTTTTAGTGAAACCATTACCAAAAAACTGTGTCTAGTAATGTATCTCTCTGATAGCCATAGTGAAGGCACAAGGTAACAAGTTCTACTTACCTTGTGATCTTTTGTTCTTCTGTTCTGTCTTTCAAACTGTTGTCTTACTGATATCACATTGGCCAAAGCAAACTGCAGAGACAATTCAAAAACAAGGGAAAGAAACATAGACACTGTTTAGCTAATAGTACAAACTTCAGATTCAGTTGTCAAAGGATGTGGACAAAATACAGGGCCTATTGATGCAACCTACTACAACTACTTCAATATTCCAGGTAATGTACCAAACACATTAGGCACATTGTGCACACACCAGGGAGACACTGTCAAACATGGCAGATGCTAACCTCCTGGGGATTACAGTGAATACTGATAACTAGACATATGAATTCCACTTAAGCTTGCTACAATTGCAATAGAAAGGTATGGTGCCTACCATACATTTCTGGGAAGAATATGTTCTTTCAGTGATGGTTTTGAACTCCCTTTATACTTTATTGCTGTGTATTAGCAAGATGATCTGATATGATAGAGTAGTTCAAGGTACTCATTAAACAAAAACTAAGAGAATTATACTCTGTGCTCTTTTGGCTATTTGTCAGTAAAGGAATCAGAAAGAAATTCTCATCTGAGAAGCAAAGATCTTCAGTCTAAGGCTCTGGCCTTTACAAGCATATTGTTATCACTCCTGTTGGAATTGCAAGAGTCTCTACTTAATTTAAAAACTTTTGCAGATACCTACATATGTATCAGGCTTTTTAAGGGATTCTCCATCGAAGATGCAACTACTCATATAATCTTGTGAGAAAAACTAATAAAAAATTTAGCCCATATTCAACAAGTAATTATTAAATAACTAGTTAATATGCTAGGCACTGGGCCTGCCAGATAGGAAATACACATATTTCTGGCCCTCCAATGTTTACATTCTATTATAAGAGACAGACTTGTAAACAATACAATTAAAATATAATGAGGTAAGTGCCTTTACAGGAGACAGTATACTTTAAAACATTATGCAAATGTAAGGTATTATAATTAAGCAGAACTGTAGGTCTCAAAGACCTCATCCTGTTTTCAGAAGTGCCTAATTTATCTACAAGAAAATCTGTAGTGCTGAGACAATTTGAAGAGGAGGGAGGAATACCGTGATTCCAAAACCATATGCCATCACTGTTTCCACTTTCTGAGAAAATGTGATTAAAAAGGGGAAAAAATGATGATGTTTGCCAGGCCAGCAGATAAATTATGAACTTGGAAGATTCAAGGGAAGACTTAAGTACATGGGCCCAGTACAGTGATAAGAAAATAAGTAAAAATTAGTAAACCAATTATAAAAGGGGCATCACCTAAAAAAAAAATTGGACATGAAGCACAGAGTGACCTTCCCTGGTCATCACCTCTAACTTCTTTGACAGGAAATCAATCCTTGTAAATTCTAATTACAAACAAGAGTTTGTTTATCAGCTCTGGTCCTTTCGAATAATTGTTCAATCAAACAAGCCACCTAAATCTTTTTGCTCTTCTCCATTCAATCTTTTCTGTTCCTATATTTTTGTTTTGTCCATACACACCTCCTTAAATAAAGTGTGTTGGTTGCCAGAAGGTACATGATGATATCAGCTACTGAATCTGCTTATCTTTTCCAAAACTTTTACTGACAGATATAAAATGGTTTTAATAAAGCACATGCCCTCAGACATGAAAGGAGTTATTTATCACAAATTGTAAACACCTAGAAGCCCAATCACTGGTGATTAGAGATGCTACTGATAACATCAATGCCACAATCTCAGTAGCGCTTTCATTAAATGACTTCGGTAAAATTATGAAACGTTCTTAATCCCATGAAAAATGGATGCCTCTAACAATAACATGTATAATTAAGCAAATATTGCTTGCTGTGCAGTTGGAAAGATTCATTGTCATCTGCACCAGTCTCAAAGATAAATTTATGTGTGTGGATTATAGAAAGTCTTTCAGCCTGTTGATTGTCAAGTGAACCAGGGGTTTAAGACCTAATTCAATCTCTCAAATTAATCAGAATAAAAATGTTTTGACTACTAAACAGGTATTTTATTAGAGATTATGAGAGGAAAGTAGTTATCTGTTGCTTGAATTGAACTTTTCTCTTATGTTCATATTCATTCTTTGTCTCTCTCAAACCTTAATATTCCTGACCTCTGTTACAATTAATGACAGATTTAAAGACAAATCAAAATTATATTATTCCATTTAATTATAACATGCAAAATTTCTTCCGGAAATGCAAGATGGAAACATTATTCCTGACATTAAATAGTTTCTATAGCCTTCTTCTTGGCATTTTATACAAAATTCTTACCCCATACAGAATACAAGCAAGGAATCCATAAGATTATTGAGATATACAGTTCCCTTCTGAACCACTACCAAATAATTCACCCACTCAAACTTCCCATGTCCATGACCAAGATCTGCCTGAACTTTCCACCCCAACCTTCTGCCAACCTTCCAGATCTTGTGTGGATCTTACTAAGTTCAGTGCCCTGGCATAGTGTGGCCTCCCCCTGAATGCACCTGAGAAGATCTCTGAGCATTCTATAAGACTATCTCCAACCCAAAGGACCCTCTCATAACATATTGAACCATTTCATCCTGCCGTATCTACCCCCATACTCAAGACTTGAACCAGGACTCTCATGCTATGTATCACCCGAGCCTCCGATGTTCACCTGACTTCATTACACTCAAGCCATTTCTATTTGAGGCCTAACCTGGTTGAAAATTCCCTCTCCTCCCCGAACCTTCTCTGCCCATATCAAATTCAGAACTAACAAAAGAAGCTCACATGCACAGATCTAAAAAATGCAAAGAATTTCAAAATTCAAGCCAATATAGTCTTTCTAACACTTATCAGTGCAAGAAGCACACAAAACACCAAGTAAACAAGAATAGAAAATAAAATCCCCATGCCATATCATAGTTAATATACTATGTATGCAAAACAAAGAGAGTGTATTGAAAGAACCAAGAGAATAAAAAAACACAAGACACATATAAAATAATACAAGCACATTTCAATTTTAAAGATATGGATCATTTTATAGTAAAGAAATAGACAAAAGTATTCCAATCAAATAGGACTGGGAAGCAAGTAGATATCAATTTTCTAATATCTAACAAAATCAATTTAAACCTAAAACTAATCAGAAGACATAAAGAGGCCCACTTCTTTCTAATCAAGGGAACAGTTAAGGAGAAAACATTACTATCCTACACATATAAGCACCAAATTCTGGGGCATGTAAACTTCATAAAACTCTACTTCTATCTTTAAAGATACAGATTAACATCAATCCACTAAAAGTGAGTAATTTCAATATCCCATTTAGTCTAATCAGCAGGTTAATTGACAGCATATATCTAAATAATATCAGAATTAATTGACATCATGTATCTAAATAATTTTCCACAAAAAGGCAAAAAATACACATTCTACTCAGCAGCATATGGAGGCTTTTCTAAAATAGACTACATACTGAAACACAAACCACATATTTACTATTCAAAAAGATTGAAATCACTTCTTGTATTTTACCTAAAACAACACAAAAATCCCTTAAATTCAACAGCAAACAAATCTCTAGTAAATACACAATTTGATGAAAAAATACTCAATACAATACCACAAACCAAATCTAGGAACACATCAAAGAACATCATCCACCTTGATCAAATATGGCTCATCCCAGGGATGCCAGGGATGGTTCAATATATGAAAATCCATCAACATAATCCACCACATAAAAAAACTGAAAAAATCACATGATCATCTCATTAAATGCTTGGAAAGCCTTTGATAAAATCTAACACTGCTTCATGTTAAATGTTTTAGAGAGATAAGGGATACAAGGCCCATTCTTAAACATATTAAAAGTCATATATAGCAAGACAATAGCCAATATTAAACTAAATGGAGAGAAACTTAAAGCAATTCTACTAAAATCAGGGACAGGATGCTGCTCTCTCTCTCTCTCTCTCTCTCTCTCTCTCTCTCTCTCTCATTCTCTTGCTCTTGCTCTATCTCTTTAATATATTACTTAAAATCATAGCCAGAGTAATAAAACAACTAAAGGTTATCAAGGGGATACAAATTGGAAAAAAAGTCAAAATATTGCTATTTTTGTATGACATGATAGTATACATAAGGGATCCCAACAATTCAACCAGAGAATTCTTACAGCTGATAAACAACTTCAGTAAAGTGGCTGAATACAAAATTAACTCAAACAAATCAGTAGACCTCCTTTATACAAATGATAAATGGGCTGAGAAAGAAATTAAGGATATAACACCCTTTGCAATAGACACAGATAATATAAAATAACTTGGTGTAACTAATTGTTGAGACATCTATCCAGGCCATTGGTGTAACTCTAATCAAGCAAGCAAAAGTACTACATGACAAGAACTTCAAGTAAATGTAGATAAGGCTAATGGATGCTCCAAAAAAAATTGAAGTTAAGGGAACATTTTAACTTTAGTGTTTTCAAAGTCTATTTATAATGATGGTTCTTTATTTTTTCTTTTATTATTATTAATCATAGCATTTGTTTACATCTCAAATGATATCCTACTTCCCGGTTACCCCCTCCTCCAACCAACACTTCTCATGATATCCCTCTTCCCGGTTACCACTCTGCCACTCCCACCCCATATCTGCCTTCCCCCCTCCATTTTGCCTGTATGAGGGTGCTCCCTCACCCACCCATACTCTCCTGCCCTTCTGCTCCAGCATCCCCCTACTCTGGGGCAGAGAAGAACCAAGTGCTACAGTTCCTGGGGAGGTCCGGCCAGCAACTGTCCAAAGCAGAGGCAGTTGCTTGGAACCAACCATCAGACTGAACACAGGGAACCTGGTGGGGGAACTGGCAGAAGGACTGGAGGAGCAGAGGGGGACTGCAACCCCATTGGAAGAACCACATAGGCTGCCCTGACCACCCAGTTCTCCCAGAGACTAGACCACCAACCGAGGAGTGTACCTAAAGGGATCTTTGGCTCCAGATACATATGTAACAAAGGATGGCCTTGCCTGAGAGCAATGTGAGAGGAGGCTGTTGGTCTCAAGGAGGTTTGGTGATTCTTAAAAGCTTTAACCTCCCTTTTAGCCCACCACCTACAAGAAGTAGTGTAAAAGAAAGCTCTTGGGGCTGAGGGGGCAGTGGATCTATTTAGAAAAAGCAACTCCCATCTGTCTTGTTTGGAAGTCAGCAAGTTCACAGGAGTCAGCACTGGCAGTTCAATCCACTCAAAAACGCTTTACAGATATACCAGCAGTCCAGTTCATTAGAGTTGGATAGCAAACAGGAATCAGCAGTGTGATGGCACTACCCAACAGAGACAGTCAGGCCTCAGCCTGGAGGAGGCCTCAGACAGTAGGAGGGACCAGAGCCAACAGAAAAGCCAGAAAAGGTTCTTTGCTGTCCCTCATTCAGCGAAGTGAAGATGAGAGAAGACTGAAAACCAACAAGCCCTGCACAGACAAGCCTAGATCAGCCTCCGTCATTGCCTGTCAAGTTCTATTTATATCCCTCCAAACATCAGAAGTCCTCCATAGGTCGTGCCTCAGGACATGCATCCATCTCAGCTTAATCACTCTGCCAATCAGCCAGCTAAAGTGGGAAGAAACTGCAGCACACCACCAGAAGTTTTTGATGTGTTTTCCTCTATGGAGTCCCTACAAATGACAAACGCAGTTCAGTTATGCAATGTAAGGCAGACCAATACATGTGTGTCATCAGCAAAGAACCCTTCATCCTATGTCCTTTTATGTGCTTGCTCTTAGCTCAAAAATCTTCAGGTGTGAGTACATATCGTGGAGTAAATGGAAAAAGGAAAAGGAAAGAAAATAGGAAAGTAAAAGGGGACTATTATTATAGTAGTGTTGAGGAACAAGAGAGAGATGAATAGCAGAATATGTGATCTGATCAGGGAGATGGTAAAAGTGGATGACATTTAAGGAGTGAGGTACTACAGAAGAAAGTGGTAGAAGGGTAAAGGGAAATAGTAGAATACAAGTGAACTCATTGGGAAAATGGGGAAAGGTGTGGATATTTGAGCAATAAATGGAGAAGAGGAAGGAGGGTAAAATAAAGAGTGCCTAAATTCATGAGACATTATACTATTAATGATTTATCATTTTAAAATCCCATAATATATGTAATTCTGTGTATAGATACAGTATATATATATATATGTATAGTGTATATATATATATATATATATATATATATATATATATATATATAAATGAACTTTTCTCTTCTGCCCTGGCAATATTCCATCTAAGAGTCAAAGACAGATAACAAAAACCCAAGTAGCAGACAAGAGATGTTCTCTTTTGAGTTATTAGCTGAAATTATTGAAGAAACTCCCAAAACATACAGTCTATTGCTATTACCATTGGTACCACACAGAGGTGGAAAGTAAGTTTCTGTTGTTGAAGACAACATGCACTTCATAAACAGGTACTAGAGGACCTTGAGCTGAAACTGACCTGAATGCCTTTTCCCTGAAAACTAGCTTTCATGAAAATACAGCATAGCACAAGGCACCATAAAAACTCCCAATGGAGGGAAGCAAACAACAGTCTAACATAGCTATAATGACTACGAAGCAGAAGAGTAAGCAGCATGGCATAATGCTAAAGGTGCAATAAAGTCACACATCCTGGTGGTAACTATCAGCTCTCTAGTCTTAAGAACTACTCAGTAAGAGAGAGACTGTACTTGTTACTGGAAACCTAGTTGTCTACTCAGTGCTGGTGGAATTGTGCATCTTGGAGAACTTACACCCACTACTTTACTAAACCAGCATAATTTCCAGCAATTATCTAATCATTAGTCCTAATACCTCCAGATAAGTATAATATTCGCCTCTCATCAAGGAAACTTCTCTTTGCAGCAACTTGAGATCACTACACAAAACCACAACTGATAAAAAAAATCCAGAGTTGTGGAGCAAATTTTCAATGTATATTACCTATACAAAACATTCCAGCACCTAATGCTCAGGAAACATTGCAGAAAGAGGCTGGTAAAAGCCAGAGTGCCAGAGAATTTCCTGTGATAATGTGTCTCCTAGTAATATCAGATTCTACATGTACATCGCCTCACCAATATGACTGCCTATTCATGAGCTGAACAAAGACAGAGGAAGCCCACTAAGCCTCAATCCTACACAAAGAACTATAGACAACTACAGGATCCTGAGAGTAGAAGTGGTCTTCCCCATGGGAAGAGCACACCAGATGTTTATCCAACACCAAATAAATGGTCAGCCCTGAAAACATACATACAAGTAGCATTATATAGACTGAACAGTTTATATTTAATATTATATAAGTACATGTATATATGCATAGAAAACAATGAGAAAAGAGGCCATGGATTTGAAAGGGAGCAAGGAGGGCAATATGGGAGCATTTGCTGGAAGCAAATAGAAGGGAGAAATGTAATTACATTAAAATATCTAATAGATATTTAAAAATTAAAAACAAATTTAATAATTCTTTTAGAACTTTGTTCCATAGTTATTAGCACCTAGAGGCATTAGAGAACACACATTTAACCATAACGAAACTCAAGGATATGGACAATTCCACAGCAATAAAAAAGAAGCCCTACAGATGTTGGGTGGCTTGGGTAAGGTTTTCAAGCCCTTGATAGTGTAGAATTTTATCAGTAACTAAACTTCAGAAGACAAGACTACCAGCCTAAGGAGATAGCTCCTATGCATGAGTTGAGAGTTTCAACTACAAAAAAAAAAACCGGCATGGCAGCATACTTACTAATAACCTCAGCACTGGGTAACTAAGAAAGTCATATCTACAAATATCTTTGTCCATCCAATCTAGTCAATCATTTGGTCAAGCAAGCTACCTCTAGCTTCCAAATGCATGTGCACATATGTGTATACACATGTACACACACACACAAACACACACACACACACACACACACACACACACACACACCTGCATACATTTAGTACACAATAAAAAAAGATTTTTCAAAATAAAAAGAAAACAATTCTAGACACATCTCATTCCATCATAGATCATTGTCCAGAAATGAATTCAAAAGTCATTTAAAAAACTGGAAAACACTTTCATATTGGTTGTTACACATGAATTCCATAATTATGTTGTTATAGCTGTAGGGTATCTTTATTTCTCTAGTGTGATACTTGTACTGTATTTTGATTAGATAGGAGCCAATGAATATTTCAAGAAGTGTAAGGAGATAATCCCCTAAGTAAATAGATTTTTTTAAAGTTTCCTTTAAAAAATTATTAATGTAATGAATCAAGGTGAGCACTGGAAAACTAAGCTTGGGCAGGGATGGAGGGGAACATTCAGCTCCCTTTTCTGAGCATCTCTAAGCCCCTCATGCCCAAAGCTAATATGACCTCAAGCAAATGAAACCAGTTTTTAGCTCAGTGATTTCTAGGCAGTGAGGAAAGTTGGGAATAAATGCTAATAATGGTTTTCAGTCAAAAACCAAAGCAAAATACAAGCCAGCCAAAGCAAATATTTCCTTTCTTATGCTTCCAGTTGACATTTGCGTGGCAGGATAAGCCTTACCATGATAAATAATTTTTTGAGTTAACAGCCCCTGCATTAGTTTACCTTTTAGTGGGGGAAAAACCCATGAAATCATATAAAGGAAATGAAGCATAAGACAAATGTTTCACAGTGGTTCTCTTTTATTTACCAATTCCACAAGCAGGCTGTTGACTCATCTTAAATGCTTTTCTTTTGCACCCAGCCTGGCCTCCACTGCACACAGCCCCACAGCTACAACTCTGAACTCTTGCACTCACTCCACTATTTACCACTATTTTAAACTCTAATTTGTCATAAGACTTTTGAGTAAGTTTCACACCGTAACCCCTAATTTATAGGGCAATTTACATTTATTACAACCACTCCCAATTATATAAAAAATTATAAATTGAAGAATATATGATTGGGTGTGCATATGTGTTTATGTATATTTGTTGGGGAAGAAGCTGCTGGGAATTGAACTCAGGGGCTACATGTGTGCTAGGCAAACACTCTACCACTACACAACCAAAATTTTTAGTTTAAGTCTTTTCGTATTTATATTGTCAATGGTCATGTGGTGACATCTTTAACATGTGTTATATCTTTCCCCTACACACTTAGGGTTGTTAAGTAGAATAGAAATGGTACTAGTGTTGGTTGATATAACCTAAAAAATTGCATACAGTGTGAATTCCTTAATCTATCTACTTGTTTGTACTTGAATATATGCATATCCTGGACATTTATTATGTGAGTTCTGTAGATCTGTCTTGATTATCATAAAGCTACAACCTTTAGAGGCTGTTTCCAATGTTCTCTGTCTCTATCTATCTCCATCTATCTATCTCTTTCTCTCTCTTGCACATGCACAGGCACAGGCCCACTTACATTCACTCACACAGGCATGCACACACACACACACACACACACACACACAGAGAGAGAGACAGAGAGACAGAATGAGAGAGAGAGACAGAGAGAGACAGAGAGACAGAGAGGCACAGAGAGAGGGGGAGCAAATGACCAGATGTTGGTACACGACCCACATGATTTAGTTCATTAATGAACAACTAGTCTGCCACCAAGCCAGGCTTTCACATGGACTATACGAGGTGAAGTGAACCTGATGAGAGGGTGGGTTCAGAGAGATCTCTGTCTGTGTAGTCATTTCTACTTCATTGTGTTCTTTGATCTGTAATATCTCAGAGATAAATCCTTCCCTCTCATCTCAAAGATAAAAATCAATCCCTACTTAGAGTAGCACATTTCAAAGATCACACAAGTAGAATCAGGACTCAAGCACCAGTTCTGTGTGCCAAACCCTACCCTCTTCATGTCCTTTGACTGCTTTCTAAGGAAAAGATTCAGTTCTTAAGAAATTAAAAGGAAGTTTTGGCAGTACAAAGACAGTGGGATAGAGAAGGGTCGCACAGGGAACACGTCAGAGGGTACAGGCATGTTGTCCACATCACTCACCATCTCTCCATGGTCAGTGCTACTGAACATAGCAGACTCCAGTAGTTGCCCTTCACTCAAAACCTTCTCCCTGCCCTTTTTTGTGAAACTTTAATGTTATTTTTTCTTCTGGCACCCCACATCTAATTCATTTAAAAACGTTATTGGATGTGCATGCAAAATATCTCTAGGCTCTAGCCACAACATTTACCTGCACAACAATAACCCTTTCTCATGAATTAAAGGTTGTTCATGCTTTCCTCCAAAATTCCTATGTGAAAGCTCTGAATTCCCATGTGATAGGATTTGGAGACAGGGCCTTTTGGAACTGATTACATTTTTATGGGCCCATGAAAGTAGAAATCACAGTGTTAGAATAGTATTCTTATAAAAAGAGAGGAGGCTCCAGGAGTTCATCCTCTTTCTGCCAGGTGAGGGTGCAGCAAGGAATCTTGAGCTGAACTTACCATTGCTTTGCTCTTGAATTTATGTTCTTCATACCTATGGGAAGTGTATGTTCTTTAACCCATCCATGCTTTGGTATTTCATTATGGAAACCCAAACTGACTAATACTATGGTAGTTCAAGTCTCCACAGCCCACCCAAAGTAGCCTACCTCTACCTCTTCCTACTTCACAGACTTTCTTCACACAACAGTCAGAGTGAACAGTGGGTCAGACGACAGACCCTGCTGTTGAGGCAGCTTGCTCCTCTATTAAACTCTGAAGTAATGTCCAACTTCTACCAGACTAAATATTTCACTCCTCACTACAGCTCCACATCTTCTGAGCTTTGAGTTCACTTATTCTTCTAGTCTTATTCCTTCTCTTTCCCATGCTGATCTGGCCTTCTTTCTCATCATTTGCTGTCAACTGAGGGCATCTTTATTTTCCAGTCCTTCATTCTGGGGTACATTTATCCAGATCATTACCCATCAACCTGTTTTTCATTTAGCTCTCAAGTCTAAATTTGCCCTTCATGGAGAGTCTTTACCTAACTGTTACAACTAATGCACTTGTCCCTACCTTGCTGATCATTGGCTAGGCATTCAGTAATTATTTGGCTACTAGTAGTTATGCTGTCATAAAGTCAAATTAAACCTAAATCCAGAAAGATTGTAATTCTTCAATTGGAAATTTTATTCACCATATTGTTTGACATGCTCTTCAGACATAAACTCACCACTAGTTATCATTCCTTGGTTCTCAAAAAAGAATAATCTTTCAAAATAGACTACTAATTAGACACCAGGAATCATTTTCAGAAAGACAGAGAACTCAAAGCCAAAATCTTCCCTTGCACCTTTTCCTCTATATTTGATGCTAACTTTTTATTTGCATTTATCACACTGAGGTAAGAAATAAATATGTAGTATACTGCCTGGCATTCTGTGATTCATTGATCAAGTCAAGAATTCTTGAAGAGCCTCCACCGCCACTGCCCATTCCTTCAGATGTAGTAGACCGATGCCATATCTGACATGGGGAAGATGCTACTTCCTGATTCTCTCTAGAGAGCTGGCAGGAGCAGGTTATACTGTAAGAATCACCCTGCACACCTAGAGGCCCAGAGCCTCTCTGGGACTCACTACACAGCAACCTCCAGATCACCACTCCCCTTCCTTCCCTTCTACCCCTCCCTCCACCACAACCACTGCCCAGTTCCATCTGATATGGTAGACTTGCTTCCCTTCTGACATGGGGAGGATCCTACTTCCTGATACTCTCTAGAAAATGGGCAGGAGCAGGGCATTCGATAACTGGCACCAGTAGGGCATTCGAACTGGTAGAAGCAGGACATTCAAGAACCAGCATCAGCAAGATATTTGAGATCTAGCAGCAGCAGTACATTTGAGAAATAGCAGCCTGCAGGGCATTCTGCCCTTGCCAAGTCTGCCACAGGGGAGATCTTATCACCTGATACTTTCTGGAGAACCAGCTGTTTGCAGGGCATTGGAGAGAAAAGGAATCCCAGGAACACAGAAACACAGGCCTGAAGGACAGAGAAGATAGAGACAGCAAGAGCAGCTAACACCAGAGATAACGAGATGGCCAAAGGCAAACGCAAGGTCATTACCAACAGAAACCAAGGCAACATGGCACCATCAGAACCCAGTTCTCCCACAACAGCAAATCCTGGATGCTCCATCACATCAGGCAAACAAGAGTTAGATTTAAAACCACATTTCATATTGCTTATGGAGGACTTCAAGAAGGACATAAATAACTCTAACGAAATACAGGAGGAGAACATGTGTCAACAGGTAGAAGCACAAAAATACCTTAAAGAAGGACAAGAGAATATGGATCAAAAGGTAGAAGCTCTTAAAGAAGAAACAGAAAAATCTCTTAAAGAAATAAGGGAGAACAAGGGTCAACAGGTAGAAGCCCTTAAAGAGGAATCACAAAAATCCCTAAAAGAAACACAGGAGAACGTGGGTCAACAGGTAGAAGCACTTAAAGAGGAAACACAAAAGAAAACCTTAAAGAATTTCAGGGAAAAAACCATACAAGTGAAGGAACTGAAAAAAACTATCCAGCATCTAAAACTGGAAATAGAATCAATGGAGAAATCACAAAGTGAGACATCTCTGAAGATAGAAAACCTTGGAAAGAAGTCAGGAGTCATAGATGCAAGCATCAACAACAGAATACAAAAGATATAAGAAAGAAACTCAGATGACAAAGATTCCATAGAAAACATTGACTCAACAGTCAAAGAAAATGCAAAATTCAAAAAGCTTGTAACCAAAATCATCCAGGAAATCCAGGACACAATGAGAAGACCAAACCTAAGGATTATAGGAATAGAAGAAAGTGAGGATTTATATCTTAAAGTCCCAGTAAATATCAACAAAATTATAGGTGAAAACTTCCCTAACCAAAACAAATAGATGCCCATGAACATACAGGAAGCCTACAGAACTCCAAACAGATTGGACCACAGCAGAAATTCCTCCAGTCACATAATAATCAAAACACCAAATACACTAAACAAAGAAAGAATATTAAAAGCAGTGAGAGAAAAAGGCCAAGTGACATATGAAGACATACCTATCAGAAGTACACCAGACTTCTCAAAAGACACTATGACAGTCAGAAGAGCCTGGGCACATGTCATACAGACCCTAAGAGAACATAAATGTCAGCCCAGACTCCTTCTTCTTCTTCTTCTTCTTCTTCTTCTTCTTCTTCTTCTTCTTCTTCTTCTTCTTCTTCTTCTTCTTCTTTTTGCAAAATATATTTTATTGGATATATTCTATATTTACATTTCATTTCCCTTTTTCTGGTTCCCCACCCTTCAAAGGTCCCACATGCCATTTTCCTTCCCTGTCTTCCCCCATCCAACCTTGCCCACTTCCCTGTTCTGGTATTCCCCTACACTGATGCTTTGAGCTGTTTCAGAACCAGGGCCCACTCCTTCCTTCTTGTCAGGCATCATTTGGTATGTGGATTGTGTCTTTGGTGTCCCAAGAGTCTAGGCTAATATCCACTTATCAGTGAGTGCATACCATGGGTATTCTTTTGAGACTGGGTTACCTCACTTAGTATGATGTTGTCCAGCTACATCCATATCTCTAAGGATTTCATGAATCCATTGTTTCTAAAGGCTGAATATTACTCCATTGTGTATAAATACAACATTTTTTGTATCCATTCTTCCGTTGAGGGACATCTGGGTTCTTTCCAACTTCTGGATATTATAAATAAGGCTGCTATGAACATAGTGGAGCATGTATCCTTATTGCATGCTGGGGAATCTTCTGGGTATATACCCAGGAGTGGTATGGCTGGGTCGTCCTGAAGTATCCTGTATAGTTTTCTGAGGAACCGCCAGACTGATTTCCAGAGTGGTTGTACCAGCTTGCAATCCCACCAGCAGTGGAGGAGTGTTCCTCTTTCTCCACATCCTTGCCAAAACCTGCTGTTTCCTGAGTTTTTAATCTTAGCCATTCTGATTGATGTGAGGTGAAATCTCAGGGTTGTTTTGATTTGCATTTCTCTAATGACTAATAATGTTAAACATTTTTGAAGGTGTCTCTCAGCCATCCAAATTTCTTCAGGTGAAAAGTCTTTGTTTAGATCTGTACCCCATTTTTTGATAGGGTTATTTGGTTTTCTGGGGTTTAACTTCTTGAGTTCTTTGTATACATTGGATATTAGCCCTCTGTCAGATGTAGGGTTGGTGAAGATCTTTTCCCAATTTGTTGGTTCCCAATTTGTCCTTCTGACAGTGTCTTTTGCATTACAGAAACTTTGTAATTTTATGAGGTCACATTTGTCAATTCTTGATCTTAGAGCATAAGCTATTGGTGTTCTGTTCAGGAACTTTCCCCCTGAGCCAATGTCCTCAAGGGTCTTCCCCAGTTTCTTTTCTTTTAATTTTAGTGTGTCTAGTTTAATGTGAAGGCCCTTGTTCCACTTGGAGTTGAACTTAGTACAAGGAGATTAGAGCGGATCAATTCTCATTCTTCTGCATGTTGACCTCCAGTTGAGCCAGCACTATTTGTTGAAAAGGCTATCTTTTTTCCACTGGATGTTTTCAGCTCCTTTGTCAAAGATCAATTGGCCATAGATGTGTGGGTTCAATTCTGGGTCTTCAATCCTATTTCATTGATGCACCTCCCTGTCACTGTACCAAATCCTTGCAGTTTTTAACACTACTGTTCTGTAGTATTGCTTGAGGTCCGGGATATTGATTCCCCCAGAAGTTCTTTTACTGTTGATGACAGTTTTAGCTATCCTGGGTTTTTTGTTATTCCAGATGAATTTGAGAATTGCTCTTTCTAACTCTATGAAGAATTGAGTTGGGATTTTGATGGGGATCCCATTGAATCTGTATATTGCATTTGGCAAGATTGCCATTTTAACTATATTAATCCTGCCAACCCACAAGCATGGAAGTTTTTTCCATTTTCTGAGGTCTTCTTCCATTTCCTTCTTAAGAGTCCTGAAGTTTTGTCATACAAATCTTTCGCTTGTTTGGTTAGAGTCACACCAAGATACTTTATATTTTTTGTGGCTATTGTGAAGGGTGTCATTTCCCTAATTTCTTTCTCAGCCTGATTATCCTTTGAGTATAGGAAGGCTACTGATTTGCTTGAGTTGATTTTATAACCAGCCACTTTGCTGAAGTTCTTTATCAGCTGTAGGAGTTCTCTGCTGGAGCTTTTTGGGTCACGTAAATATACTATCATATCATCTGCAATTAGTGATAGTTTGACTTCTTCCTTTCCAATTTGTATCCCTTTGACTTCCTTATGTTGTCTAATTGCTCTCACTAGAACATCAAGTACTATATTGAAGAGATATGGTAAGAGGGGGCAGCCTTGTCTAGTCCCTGATTTTAGTTTGCTTTAAGTTTTTCTCCATTTACCTTGATGTTGGCTACTGGTCTGCTGTAAATTGCTTTTACTATGTTTAGGTATGGGCCTTGAATTCCTGTTCTTTCCAAGACTTTTAGCATGGAAGGATGCTGAATTTTGTCAAATGCTTTTTCATCATCCAATGAGATGACCATGTGGTTTTTTTTCTTTGAGTTTCCTTATGTAGTGGATTATGTTGATGGATTTCTGTATATTGAACCATCCCTGCATCCCTGGGATGAAGCCAACTTGATCATGGTGAATGATCGTTTTGATGTGTTCTTGGATTCAGTTGGCAAGAATTTTATTGAGTATTTTTGCATCGATATTCATAAGGGAGATTGGTCTGAAGTACTCTTTCTTAGTTGGATCCTTGTGTGGTTTTGGTATGAGGATAATTGTGGCTTCATCGAATGAGTTGAATAGTGTTCCTTCTATTTCTATTTTGTGGAATAATTTGAAGAGTATTGGTATTAGGTCTTCTTTGAAGGTATGATAGAATTCTACACTAAAACCATCTGGTCCTGTGCTTTTTGTGGTTGGAATTCTTTCTATGACCCTTTCTATTTCTTTGGTGGTTAGACAATCTATTTGATCCTGATTTAATTTTGGTATTTGGTATCTGTCTAGGAAATTGTCCATTTCCTCCAGATTCTCCTGTTGGTCTTCAATAACAACAAAAACAACAGAAAATCCTCATACACATGGAGGCTGAACAATATTCTACTCAATGATACCTTAGTCAAGGAAGAAATAAAGAAAGAAATCAAAGACTTTCTAGAATTTAATGAAAATGAAGGCACGACATACCCAAATCTATGGGACACAATGAAAGCAGTGCTAAGAGGAAAACTCATAGCCCCAAGTGCCTCCAAAAAGAAACAGGAGAGAGCATATACTAGCAACTTAATGGCACACCTGAAAGCTCTGGAACAAAAAGAAGCAATTTCACCCAGGAGGAGTAGAAGACAGGAAATCATCAAACTCAGGGCTGAAATCAATCAAGTTGAAATAAAAAGAACCATACAACAACAAAACCAGGAGCTGGTTCTTTGAGAAAATAAACAAGATAAATAAACCCCTAGCCAGACTTACCAAAGGGCACAGAGACAGTATTCAAATTAACAAAATTAGAAATGAAAAGTGAGATATAACAACAGAAACTGAGGAAATTCAAAAAATTTTGAAATTGTGATCTTTCAACAAACCCAATAGAAGATAGCTACACCACCAGAATTTCACCTTTAACTAAGAAGATGACAGTAAGCAACAATCACTTTTCCTTAATATCTCTTAGTATCAATGGTCTCAATTCCCCTATAAAAAGACATAGACTAACAGACTGGATACATAAACAGTACCCAATGTTTTGCTGCATACAAGAAACCCACCTCAGTGACAAAGAAAGTCACTATTTAAGAGTCAAAGGTTGGAAAACAATTTTCCAAGCAAATGGTCCCAAGAAACATACTGGAGTGGCCATTCTTATATCAGATAAAATTGACTTTCAACCCAAAGTTGTCAAAAAAGATGTGGAGGGACACTTCATACTGGTCAAAGGAAAAATCCACCAAGATGAACTCTCAATTCTGAACATCTATGCTCAGAATGCAAGGGCACCCAAATTCATAATAGAAACTTTAATAAAGCTCAAAGCATACATTGCACCCCAGACAATAATAGTGGGAGTCTTTAACACCTCACTCTCAACAATTGACAAATCATGGAATCAGAAACTAAACAGAGATACAGTGAAACTAACTGAGGTTATGGACCAAATGGTTCTAACATATTTTTATAGAACATTCCATCCTAAAGCAAAGAAATATACCTTCTTCTCAGCACCTCATAGTACATTCTCCAAAATTGACCATATAATTGGTCACAAAACAGGCTTCAACAGATACAGAAATATTGAAATTATTCCATGTATCTTATCAGATCACCATGGTCTAATTCTGGTCTTACCCTCAAACAAAAGCAATGGAAAACACACATACACATGGACTTGGAACAATGCCCTTCTCAACGATAGCATGTTCAAGGAAGAAATAAAGAAATAAATTAAAGACATTTTAGAATTTAATGAAATTGAAGACATATTATACCAAAATTTAAGGGGCACAATGAAAGCAGTGCAAAGAGGAAAACTCATAGCTCTGAGTGCCTCCAAAAAGAGAATGGATATAGATTACACTAACAGCTTGACAGTGCACTTGAAAGCTCTAGAACAAAAGGAAGAAAATACTCCCAGAGGAGTATGCAGCAAGAAATAATCAAACTTAGGACCGAAATCAACCAAACAGAAACAAAAAGAACTATACAAAGAATCAACAAAAGAAGGAGCTGGTTCTTTGAAAAAATCCACAAGATAGATAACCCCTTAGCCAGAATAACCAGAGGGCACAGAGACAGTATCCAAATTAATAAAATCAGAAATGAAAAAGGAGACATAACAACATAAACTGTGGAAATTCAAAAAATCATCAGATCCTACTTCAAGAGTTTATACTCAACAAAGTTTGAAAACCTGGATGAAATGGACAACTTTCTAGATACATGCCAGGTGCCAACGTTAAAACAGGATCAGGTAAACCATCTTAATAGTCCCATAAGTCCTGAGGAAATAGAAGCAGTCGTTAATAGTCTCATCAAAAAAGCCCAGGACCAGATGGGTTTAGCTGGGAATTCTATCAGATCTTCAAAGAAGAGTTAATACTGATACTCTTCAAACTTTTCCACGAAATAGAAACTCAAGGAACATTACCCAACTCATTCTATGAAGCCATAATAACGCTTATACCTAAACCAAGGACCAAACAAGGAACGAGAACTTCAGACCAATCTCCCTCATGAACATTGATGCAAAAATACTGAACAAAATCCTGGCCAACCAAATTGAAGAATGCATCAAAACTATAATTCACCACAATCAGGTAGACTTCTTCCCAGGGATGCAGGGATGATTCAATATACAGAAATCCATCAATGTAATCCACTACATAAACAAACTAAAGGAAAAAAAAACAACATGGTAATTTCATTAGATGCTGAAAAGGCTTTTGACAAAATCCAGCATCCCTTCATGATAAAAGTCTTGAAGAGACCAGGAATCCAAGGCCCATACCTAAACATAGTGAAAGCAATAAAGTGAAAACTGATAGCCAACATCAAGTTAAACGGAGAGAAACTTGAAGCAATCCCACTAAAATCGGAGACCAGACAAGGCTGCTCACTCTCTCCCTATCTATAATATAGTACTTGAGGTCCTAGCCAGAGCAATCAGGCAGCAAAAGGAGGTCAAAGGTATACAAATTGGAAAGGAAGAAGTCAAAATATTACTATTTGCAGATGATATGATAGTATACTTAGGTGACCCCAAGACTTCCACCAGAGAACTCCTAAAGCTGATAAACAACTTCAGCAAAGTGGCTGGATATAAAATTAACTCAAGCAAATTAGTACCCTTCCTCTACTCAAAGAACAAACAAGATGAGAAAGAAATTATGGAATTATGACACCCTTCACAACAGTCCCAAATAATATTTTATACCTAGGTGTGACCCAAACGAAGCAAGTGAAAGATCTATATGACAAGAACTTCAAGCCTCTGAACAAAGAAATCAAAGAAGGTCTCAGAAGATGGAAAGATCTCCCATGTTCATGGATTGGCAGGGTCAATATAGTAAAAATGGTCATCTTGCCGAAAGCAATCTACAGATTCAATGCAATCCCCATCAAAATCCCAAATGAATTCTTCATAGATCTAGAAAGACCAATTTTCAAATTCATCTGGAATAACAAAAAACCCAGGATAGCAAAACTATTCTCCACAACAAAAGATCTTCTGGGGGAATCACCATCCCTGACTTCAAGCTCTACTACAGAGCAATAGTGATAAAAACTGTTTGGTATTGGTATGCAGACAGGCAGGAAGTTCAACGGAATAGAATTGAAGACCCAGAAAAGAACCCACACACCTACGGTCACTTGATATTTGACAAAGGATCTTAAAACATCCAGTGGGAAAACGACAGCATTTTTAACAAATGATACTGGATCAACTGGAGGTCAGCATGCAGAAAAAATGCAAATCAACCCATTCTTATCTCCTTGTAAAAAGCTCAAGCCCAAGTGGATCAAAGATCTACACATAAAACCAGACACACTGGAGCTTATAGAGGAGAAAGTGGGAACAAATCTTGAACACATGGGCACAAGTTCCTGAACAGAACACCAATGGCTTATGCTCTAAGAACAAGAATCGACAAATGGAACCTCATAAAACTGCAAAGCTTCTGTAAGGCAAAGGACACAGTCAATAGGACAAAACGGCAACCAACAAATTCTTAGGCAAATGGATGGAACTAGAAAGTGTCATCCTGATTGAGGTAACCCAATCACAAAAGAATGCACATGGTATGCACTCACTAATAAGTGGATGTTAGCCCAAAAGCTCAAAATAAACATGTTACAATTCACCCAGCAAAGGAAGCTCAAGAAGAAGGAGGACTTAAGTGAGAGTGCTTTGGTTCCTCCAAGAAAGGGAACAAAATACTCACAAGAGCAATAAGGGAGAAAATGTGTGGAGCAGAGACTGAAGTAAAGGCCACACAGAGACTGCCCTACCTGGGGACTCATCCTATAAACAGTCACCAAACCCCTGACACTACTATGGAAAACAAGAAGTGTATACCAAAAGGAGCATCCATGGTTTTCTCCAGAGGAGCCCTGCCAGAGCCTTACAAATACAGAGGCAGATGCTAGCAACCAACTATTGGATTGGGCATGGGGTCCCCAATGCAGGAGCTGGAGGGTGGTCCGAAGGAGCTGAAGGGGCTTACAGCCCCATGGGAAGAACAATTGTTTTGGCCACCCAGATGCCCCAAGACTCCCAGGGCTAAACCATCAACCAAGGGGTACACATGGTTCCAGTCAAAGATGTGGCAGAGGAATGCCTTGTTGGGCATCAGTGGGAGGAGTGGTCCTTGTTCAAGTAGAGGCCCCAACAAAGGGAAACCAAGCAGGGAGTTGGGAGTGTGTCTAGTAAAGGGGCATATACATGGAGGCAGGGGTGGGAGGAGGGGTTGGGGGTCTTTGTGGAGGGGGAAATCGGGAATTGGCAATGTAAATGAAGACAATATTCAACAAGAAAAAGAATTCTTGAAGCAAATTAGCATGATCAAGTGTCACGGGTTCATACTAGACTAAGTCATGTCATCTCTTGCAAGATAGTAAAGTCTATTGCAATAAAAGTTGCTAACACTGGGAGCTTGGGAAGATGACTCAGTCAATAAATTGTCTGCTGTACAAGCATGAGGAACTGAGTTGAGGGTACAAAAACACATGTAAAAATCTTGTTTATAATAGCCAGAAATTGAAAGGAGCCCAGATATTCCTCAAAGGAGGAATGGATACAGAAAATGTGGTATATTTATACAATGGAGTACTACTCAGCAATTTAAAATAATGAATTCATGCAATTTGTAGGTAAATGGTTAGATCTGGAAAATATCATCCTGAGTGAATTAACCCAATCACAAAAGAATACACATGAAATGCAATCACTGATAAGTGGATATTAATGAGCCCAGAAGCCCTAAATACTTAAGGCACAATTAGCAAGTCAAATGATTCCCAAGAAGAAGAAAGGAGAGGACCCTGGGCCTGAAAAGATTGGATCCAGTTCTGTAGACCCAGAACAGAGAAATTGTGGGGGGGGGGATGATTGGGGAATGGTTGGGGGGGAGAGGAACTATGGGACGTATGGTGGGGGGGAACTGGGAAAGGGGAAAGCCTTTGGAATGTAAACATAGAATATAGAAAATAAAAATTAAAAAAGAAAACAAAAAAATCTTGATGTGGTAACATACCTGTAGCCCCAGCATTGGGAGTAGAGAGGAAGGAAATGGAGACACACTGATCCCTGAAATTTATTGGCCAGCCAACCTACTTATGTCATTGAGCTTCAGTTTCATTTACAAGGAAAGATAACCTATGTCAATCTTAGGTCCTACACATGCACACATGCAATAACAAGAATACACAAAGAATTATCAACATCATTCTGAAGTTGCCATTATCCAAGCACCGAAACTCAGACATAGAAAATGTGACATAAGTGTAGCTGCTTATGTTAGATCCTTATGAAATGGTAGATATTTCTTGGGACCAAGGACAGAGCTGCCCCCATGATTAATGTCTAATCTTTTACTCATCTTCCTTGATTGCACCATGGTATGGTTCTATTTTTACCCCTCTATCATAAAGGTTTATGGGTAGAATCCAAGGAATGTATAACTTGAATGGGACATTTTTAGCTTTCTATTTGTTCAGTCTCCACCTACAATTTGAGGTTTGCTTTGATTCAGCATGGGTGCCGGGCTGTAGCAATGCCTGTGACTTTGTAACCAATAAAATCCCCAATTCTTTCCTATCATGCTTCAGCTGTTAGAGATATCACAAAATGAAATCCCATTAACAGTCATCACTACTTCCAAGTTATAACATTTATTAGACTCATCACTAGATCTTGTTACATAGTATGTTAATAAAGTATTCATATTACTCTATCCCAAGCATGGCTTTTACAAATATATTTTGATAGCTGTATTTCAATATAATTTATTTCATCTGTTCTCCTATGTATTTTATTTTATGCATTTAAAATCATTTTCTGGGAAAGAATTTGTAGGTTTTAATAGGCTTGCAAAACTGTTCATGACAAGAGAAAGATTCAGAACCTGTAGCCTAGCTTCCACTTTAGATCATACATTAAAATAGTCAGAAAAATCTCACTAGTACATCAGAGAAGTTTCTAACCTAGGTAACTTTATAAACAGATGGTACTTAACCATCTTCACAAGATGCCCCATCTGCCCTTTGTCATCATAGCTACCAGTGTTTGTCATTCTTTGGGAGCCAGTGCTACCGTCTCTCTAATAAACACTCATACCCACCTTTATTATTTGCTGATATGCAAGATAAATCCTGGTGTAAAACTGCTCCCTGGGACAAAATAAGTCTTTAATTTAAAGTATCCACTTGTCAGCTTTCCCAAAAATTCTCTGCCCCTCTCTTCAGTCTCACCAGCAGCTGTGGCTAAGAATACATGCCCTGAGAGAAGAGCATTAGAAATTGCCCTTGGTCTTGGCTCTTCCACTCCAAATCTTCACCATATATTTCCCTTACCAATCACACTGTCCCTAGGAGAATCTGAAGCTTAGTCAGACTGGTTTCTCCTTGTGTTGGAGGTAAGAAATAGGGTCTCATTGATATGAGTTTTCTGGAAAACAAGTTTTACCAGGACACTAAAGGGAAAGGCAGAAAATTCATAGAAATGCAGAAGTCCAGTATCATTTGTCTTCAGAGACAGATTTTAATATTTTTAAGTAAAATATAATCATGTCATCCCCTCCTTCTCTTTCCTCCCTTCAATCCGTCCCATGGCTCCTCCTCATGCTCCCTCCTCAAGTTCTTTAAAATAGCAGTTTTTATCCTAGAACTATTCCTGTCTGGCTTTGCACTGGGTAGTCTGGGACCAATGGGCTGATATTTCTATTGCCTTTCTCCTCTTTGTCTGGCAATGGCATGAGTCTGGTAACTTGCAACCTTACAGAGAGGGAGCTGATGGTTACCACAGAGGCCAGATCTGGTAGGAGTTTAAGGTTCTGTCAGTGTCAGCTTGCTGAGTTTCTTCCAGGTGTGAACAAATGAGAAAAGGCCAATGGCAGAATCCCAGAGAAGGCATTGATCTGAGAGGCAGGAAAAGAATATAGAATGGACAGTAGTGGACAGAAATGAAATGATGGTGGGAAGGAATTATTCCAACAGTCAGAAAATAAGTATTTGTGTATCTCACAGCTGAGTGGCCTTCTCTTTGGTTCCCCCTTGAGGCTATATTTGGTACTGCATCTATCCCTAAAACAACCACAACTAATCCCAACATTTCCAACAGGAACAGAAATACACACAAATAGACAACCTATCTTCTTCCTGGTCCTCCCTATTCTTATTTCCTCCCTCCTCTCAGCTCTTCGTGGAACTCTTCCCCCCCAAAAAATGAAAAGAGAGTTGGGGATATGTCTATGTCCATAGAGTGCTAGCAGTACAAGTACCAGGACCTAAGTTCTATTCCCCAGCACCAACATAAAAAAGTAATATGTGGAGATATGTTTCCGTAATCCCTGCATATACAGATGTCAGGAGCTCAATGGCCAGCCACTCTACCTGAACTGATAAACTATTAGGTCAATAAGAGACTTTATATCAAAAAGCAAGGTAGAGCACACAGTTGAAGATACTTGCTATCAACCTCTGGCCTTCACATACATACCTGTGTGCACACATACCACAAAAACATAAAAAAGAAAATAAGACACAAATGAAATCAAATTGGCCAGGCAATTTTGAAGAAATAATTGCATTCTTTATTAAGAATAAGATACAACTTAGTGACCATGTTTTGACTAAAAGCAACAAGCATGATGGAAAGGACAAGAAAGTAGTAGAAACGCTAGCTCTGACAATACTATGCCAATTAGGCCTAGAAGAAAGAGGCAGGGGAATCATTTTACCCTGTCCACTCTCAGTTAGGTTTCACTATTTTCAGACAAAAACAACCTTAACTCATATGCCAGGATAGCATTTTCTACCCCTTATCTTTTTATCATCTCAAAATAACTACATGGCTCTGTTCTTATTCACCTATTTTGTGAAGTGCACCCCTGTGCTAGCACGTCTTTACCCCACGTGTATACCAACAATTCAAGTGACACCCTTTGAATAACCATACTAGATGGGCTCAGATTAATGGCAAGCTATTCTCTTCTAATTAACAGTATCTGGTTGTGCTCATACTGGATCACAGGTTTGTTTCTTCACCCTTACTCTTTACAAAAGCTTCCATGATGCAAAGCCATCTGATCTGCACAGTTTTGTACATAAACTTTGCCACATTACAATCTCCTTCTTTTAACCAGCACTAAGTGGGTCTTCCCTCCATCTGTGAATTTCACTTCTGCTGTACCTCTGTGTTAGTGCTTATGACATTGACATTCATTGCTGTTTGAAGCCTTCCATCACCAGAATGTCTCCCTGACTTTCAGTCTTGGCTTGATACACCTAATATCAATTTCTACAATGCCAGTGAAGACCTCATCATACTTTAATCATGTGCTGTCAAATACTGTTCTTTTTTTAAGTATTTTTTATTGGATATTTTCTTTATTTACATTTCAAATGTTATCCCCTTTCCTGGTCCCCCCCTCAGAAACCCTCTATCCCATCCTTCCTCCCCTTGCTTCTGTGAGGGTGTTCCTACACCAACCCACCCACTCCTGCCTCCCCACCCTTGATTCCCCTACACTGAGGCATCTACAGAGCCTTCATGAGAACAAGGACTTCCCCTCCCATTGATGTTTGACAAGGCTGACCTTTGCTACATATGCAGCTGGAACCATGTGTACACCTTGGTTGGTGGCTGAGTCCCTGGAAGCTCTGGGGGTCTGGTTGGTTGTTATTGTTGTTCTTCCTATGGGGTTGCAAACCCCTTCAGCTCCTTCAGTCCTTTCTCTAACTCCTCCATTGGGGACCCCATGCTCAGTCCAATAGTTGATTGTGAGCATCTGCCTCTGAATTTGTAAGGCTCTGCAAGTGCCTCTCAGGAGACAGCCATATCAGGTTCCTTTCAGCAAGCATTTCTTGGCATCTACAATAGTGTCAGGTTTTGGTGACTGTTTGTGGGATGAATCCACAAGTGGGACAGTCTCTGAATGGCCTTTCCTTCAGTCTCTAATCTAAAAGTTAGACTCCAAAGAATCAAATAACCCTATTAAAAATGAGGTACAAACTTAAACAAAGAATTTTCATCTGAGGAATATTAGGTGCCTAGAAGCACCTAAAGAAATGTCCAACATTCTTAGTTATCAGGGAAATGCAAATGAAAACAATCCTGAGATTCCACCTCACACCAGTCAGAATGGCTTAGATAAAGTACTCAGGAGACAGCAGATGCTGGCAAGAATGTGGAGAAAAGGAACACTCCTCCATTGTTGGTGGGATTGCAAGCTGGTACAACCACTCTGGAAATCAGTTTGGCAGTTCCTCAGAAAATTGGACATAGTACTACCTGAGGATCCAACTATACTACTCCTGGGCATATACCCAGAATATACTCCAACATGTAATAAAGACACATGTTCCACTATGTTCATAGCAGCCTTATTTGTAATAACCAGAAGCTGGAAAGAACCCAGATGTCACTCAACAGAGGAATCGATACAGAAAATGTGGTACATTTACACAGTTGAGTACTATTCATCTATTAAAGACAATGAATTCATGAAATTCTTATATGAAATTTATATTGACTTATTTGCATTTATTTATATGAAGAATAAAATATTTTACTTCAAGAAATTTCTCTCAAGTTAAGGAATATGATTTTCCTATATATGTATATAAATACCTAAGCATAAAATGAGATGCCCATGTATAAATACATATGTAACACTAAATCAAGTGATGTTAAATAACAGCTTATCCTGACAAAATTTTCTCATCAAACTGTTGGGTAGAAATTCAGTCCTCTGATTGTATCTGAATCATGCAGATATACTTTCAATTAGTTTTCTACTACAATTCTCTAGAAAGAGATTATTGGCAATTAAAAGCAGGTCAGAATAGATGAGTCAGCAGGTAAAATAGTCTCTGCCCTAATAGAGGACCTGGGTTCTTTTCCAGCAACTGTATGGCAGCTCACAATGATCTGTCTCTCCAGTCCCAGAGTATCTGATTCTCTCTTCTAGCTTCCACAGACACAGCATAGACACGGTACACAGACATACATACAGATAAAATACCCATACAAAAAGAATAAAATAAAGCAACTTAAAAAGTAAACTAAGAAACCAGGTTGTCAAGGTGGCTCAGCATATAAGGGCATTTTCCCTGCAAGACAGGAGACACTTGAATTTAATTCCTGATCCCTAATAAAAACAAAATGATACTGTCTCTGTGCCCTTTGGTAAGTCGGGCTAAGGGTTTATCTATCTTCTTGATTTTCTCAAAGAACCAGCTCCTGGTTTTGTTGATTCTTTGTATGGTTCTCTTTGTTTCAACTTGATTGATTTCAGTCCTGAGTTTGATGATTTCCTGTCTTCTACTCCTCCTGGGTGAATTAGCTTCTTTTTGTTCCAGGGCTTTCAGGTGTGCCATTAAGTTGCTTGTATATGCTCTCTCCTGTTTCTTTTTGGAGACACTCAGGGCTATGAGTTTTCCTCTTAGCACTGCTTTCATTGTGTCCCAGAGATTTGGGTATGTTGTGCCTTCATTTTCATTAAATTCTAGAAAGTCTTTGATTTCTTTCTTTATTTCTTCCTTGACCAAGGTATCATTGAGTAGAATATTGTTCAGCCTCAATGTATATGTGGACTTTCTGTTGTTTTTGTTGCTATTGAAGAGCACTCTTACTCCATGGTGATCCAATAGGAGGCATGGGATTAGTTCGATCTTATATTTGTTGAGGTCTGTCTTTTGACCAATTATATGGTCAATTTTGGAGAAGGTACCATGAGGTGCTGAGAAAAAGGTATATTCTTTTGGTTTAGGATGAAATGTTCTATATGTATGTTAAATCCAATTGGTCCAGAGTTTCAATTAGTTTCACTGTGTCCCTGTTTAGTTTCTGTTTTCCTGATTGATCCATTGAGGATAGTGGAGTGTTGAGGTCCCCCACAATTATTATGTTAGGTGCAATGTGTGCTTTGAGCTTTAGAAAAGTTTCTTTTACGAATGAGGGTACCCTTGCATTTGGAGCATAGATGTTCAGAATTGTGAGTTCTTGGTGGATTTTTCCTTTGACCAGCAAGAAGTGACCTTCTGTGTCTCTTTTGATGACTTTAGGTTGAAAGTCAATTTTACCTGATATTAGAATGGCTATTCCAGCTTGTTTCCTGAGACCATTTGCTTGTAAAATTGTCTTCCAGCCTTTTACTCTAAGGTAGTGTTTGTCTTTGACCCTGAGGTGTGTTTCCTGTATGCAGCAAAATGTAGGGTCCTGTTTCCATATCCAGTCTGTTAGTCTATGTCTTTTTATTGGGGAATTGAGTCCATTGATGTTAAGAGATATTAAGGAATAGTGATTGTTTCTTCCTGTCATTCTTGATGTTATTTTTGTTTTTGAGTGGTTATCTTCCTTTGAGTTTGATGGGAGAAGGTTACTATCTTGCTTTTTCCAGGGTGTATTTTCCCTCCTTGTATTGGAGTTTTCCTCCTATTACCCTTTGTAGGGCTGGGTTTGTGGAAAGATATTGTGTAAATTTGATCTTGTCATGGAATATTTTGATTTCTCCATCTATGTTAATTGAGAGTTTTGCTGGGTATAGTAGTCTTGGCTGACATTTGTGTTCTCTTAAAGTCTGCATGAGGTCTGCCCAGGATCGTCTAGCTTTCATGGTCTCTGGCAAGAAGTCTGGTGTGATTCTGATAGGTCTTCCTTGAGAAAACCAACTTCACAAAGTCGTCCTGTGACTTGCATTCATGTGCCATGTGCCAGAGAGAGAGAGAGACAGAGAGAGACAGAGACAGAGACAGAGACAGAGACAGAGACAGAGACAGATTTGAAGCCACTTCTAAAGAAACTATCAGTTTAATCATGAAAAAAAATGTCAAGACCTCTTAGGTCTTGTGCATTCAGACAAACAGATCCTATGACATTATGCACAAAAAGCCTATGGCCAACTAGACATTGCTAGCACTGATGCAAGGGGGATAGGAGGCTAAAGAGGTTGCTCGGTGATTAGGAGCACTGGCTGTTCCTGCAGAGGAATTGATTCCAGTTCTTAGCACCTATAAGGTAGCTCACAACTGTATCCCCATTTCTGGGAAATGTGTTGCCCTCTTCTTGGCTTGACACATACATGCATTCATGCATAGAGACATACATTCAAACATACATACACATACATACAGTCAAAACACCCATACACATCAAATAAAAACACTTTTTAAAAGAGGTGGAATAAGCTTGCAAAGCACAATTCATTATTTATAACAAGAGGATGGTTTTAATACAAGTATTGAAGATATTAAAAGGAGGACATCAATTTTCTTTCATCTAGGTAAAATATGGTAGCCACATAAAACTGTCAAACCCATGCAAGAAGTCATATAATGTTGAAGGCATGGTATAGATGACTATAGCACAAAGAAGGATGTACAGCAAATAAGGCAGACAACTAAAGCATGTACTTCAAGCAAATCAGAAAAGATGATCTGTAAAGAATATCTTGTGTATTGTATGGATGAATCACCTGTCAATTAAAAAGCCTATGGCCTATGGCTTAGGCAGGATATAGGAAGTTGGACATCTGGAGGGAAAGAGATTTCTGTGATAGAGCCAAACTCAGGCAGATCTGTCCAGAAAACCATGAGGAGCCAGATGTACAGTACCTGAGTACAGGCAACCAGCCATGTGCATAAAGTAGATTGAAATAGATCATTTTTCTGGAATTATAAATTCAGTCAGGAACCTAGCTATATGGACAAGGTATTTGTATATAAATGTTGAGTCTAAGTCTTATTTCTGGAAGCACAGGGTTGTGAGGAGGAACTGGACAGGGGCATATCATCTACAATGATCCTGAAAGGGCTTCTGAAAAGTTTTAGAAGTGATTGGCCTACTTCATGTAGAAAAGAATTGTTATTGTGGTGGTGGTGGTGGTAGTAGTAGTAATAATAGTAGTAGTAGTACCAGAAGAGTAGTAATAGAGTAGTAGTAGTAGTAAATGAGAGTAGTAGTAGTAGATTAGTAGAGTGATAATAGTAGAGTAGTTGAGTAGTAGTAGAGCAGTAATAGTAGATGAGAGTAGTAGTAGTAGAGTAGTAGAGTAGTAGTAGTAGAGTAGTTGTAGTATAGTAGTAGAGTAATAGAAGAATAGTAGTAGAGTAGTAGTAGTAGGGTAGAGTAGTAGCAGAGTTGTGGTAGAGTAGTACTAGAGTAGTAGTAATAGAGTAATAGTAGCCTATTAGTAGTAGGGTACTAGTAGTAAAGCACTAGTCATAGATTAGTAGAGTAGTAGTGGTAGAGTAGAAGTAAAGCAGTAGTAGGGTAGTAGTAGTAGTAGTAGTAGTAGTAAAGTAGTACTAGAGTAGTAGTATTAGAGTAATAGTAGACTAGTAGTAGTATAGAACTACTAGTAGAGGAGTAGTAGTAGAGTAGTATAGTAGTAGTAGAGTAGTAGTAAATCAGTAGTAGAGTAGTAGTAGTAAAGTAGTAGTAGAACAGTAGTAGTAGAGTAGTAGTAGAGTAGTAGTAAATCAGTAGTAGAGTAGTAGTAGTAAAGTAGTAGTAGAGCAGTAGTAGTAGAGTAGTAGAAGAGTAGTAGTAGAGTAGTAGTAGTAGAGTACTAGTAATAGAGTAGTAGTAGTAGAGTAGTAGAAGACTAATATAGTAGTATAGTAGTAGTAGTAGAGTAGTAGTAAAGCAGTAGTAGAGTAGTAGTAGTAGAGTAATAGTAATAGAGTAGTAGAAGAAGAAAGGGAGAGGAGAAGAGCGAAGAGGAAAAAGAGAGGAGGTGGAGGAGGAAGAGAAGAAAAAAAAAGAAGAAAGAGAGAATGAGAACAAGCACATGGATGTTCTACCACAAACGTCCAAGTTAGACTAGGAATCATATGAAACATCCAAAGAAGGACATTACAATTTTAAGCCTAGAACAGATCCAAGCATAGTGTGTGTGTGTGTGTGTGTGTGTGTGTGTGTGTGTGTGTGTGTCCATCCAGGAATGGGGCTGTAGGTGCACACATGTAACACAAGCAATCTGGAGGCTTCAAATATGACAAGGCTATCTGAGAGATGCCAGCTTGGGCTTCATAATGAGGTCTGTACTCTGCCCCCTTCCAGGACAAGAGAGAGCTTTTGCAACAACTTAAGTTCCTCTTTGAGTCTTTGAGTTCCTAATTACAAAGCAATTTTTTTAGATTTTGTAATATTTTCCTTTAATATTTTATCGGATATTTTATGTAAAACATATCAAATATTATCCCTTTTTCTGCATTCCCCCCCCAGAACCTCCTCTCCTATCCCTGTCCCCCTGGTTCTATGAGGATGCACCCACCCACCCACCCACTCCCAATTCCCTGCCCTGGCATTCCCCTACCCTAGGGCATTGAGCCTTCTCAGGACCAAGGGTATCTCCTCTTATTGATGTCAGATAAGGCCATCCTCTGCTACATATGCATCTGGAGCCATGGGTCCCTCCATGTGTACTCATGTGTGGTGGTTCAGTCCCTGGGAGCTCTGGAGCTCAAAATCTGTCTCCAAAATGTTAATGCTAAAAGAAACATGAATCAAAAAGTATTATTTAAAAAAATAGGATTATATGTTCCTAGCATCAAGTTGGCAGCAAATTTATGAAAACTGGATTACACTTTTCCTTTAATGTACCTCCACCCACAAACACCCAGTCCAAAGTACTTCTACCACAATTTCCACACTGTTTGGTTTCTATCTAGGTAATATAGGTCTCTTAGTAGATTTCATAGGTTGAATGTATCCCCATAACATGCATATGTTAAAGAATTAACCTTCTATATTTCAGAATAAGACATTTGGAAATAGGCTAATCATTGACACAATTAGCAAAGATAAGGTAATACAGTAGTTCTGCAGGCCCTAATACAATATGACTGGTGTCTTTACATGAAAAATTTAGACATACATACATACATACATACATACATACACATGTGTGCACATATGAAAGAAAACACAATGTAAACATGAAAGCTGAGTCCAGCATGACATACTTATAAGTCAAAGAAAGTCAAAGATTTTAGTTCAAAGCCCAGAAAGAAATCCTCTCTCAGAGCCCTTACAAGAAGCTACTGACCCTGCCCAAGATCCCCGTCACATTTCAAACCTGTCAAGCTAGGATGTTTAAGCTGCCTGGTTTGGAGCTTTGTTATATAAGCCCTAGTTTTTAGCACACTAGATGAATAAGCAAAACCTCTGATCCATATATTTTTCAAGTGATTTCTTTTCCACAGATAGTTTTAACGCCACAAATGAATTACCACAGTCTCAGTTTTCAGAGTTTCTTATATAGGTTGCCTTTTGCCATTGGCTAGTTCTTATGTATTTACTTCCTTTCCAATGTTAGAAAAATCTGTGTTTACTAATTTCTAAGATGGTATTGATGTAAAGCCATCTGTTCAATGAAAAATATTCCTGCATATATGAGATAATCAGCAAACACGGTTCCAATTAATGACTTCTTAAATTACGGTTTACATGTTGACTTGGATGATGCCCATATACTGTCAAAATAACTGATTTGGATGTGAATGTTTCAAACAACTCTCTGTTTTGTTGATTTGATGATAATTAGTGTGGTTTATTATTGTCCTATTAGCTGACTGGGTTGACCACTGAATTTTGGCATCATAAAGCATAGCTTAGATTCCTTTATGATTATCAGGAGAGCAAGCCAGAGAAATAAAACGGTCTTTTTTTTCTTTAAGCTCCCATGGCTTATTAATAATAAAATATTATAGTGCCAGAAATGTTCCATTTAGGAAGTATCACTTAATAATATTGGTTAATAGTCCTTCCTTAGGGATTTTGGCAACACCTTATTTTACCTTTATTGTTGTATTAGAAAGTTCATTACTGTGGCTTAGGTGATGCTGTTTTAAAGAGATCAAAGTGTTACTATTTTAGGTGAAGCACACTAAACAGTAGAACTGAAAAGAAGTAGGGGAGGACAAGCAAAAATAGGGGAAGGAGAATGAATACATGTGTATGATCTTACTCTCCACTTTTCCCCACTTCCTAATTTTGTTTACTAGGTACTACTCAATACGGTGGTGACTGAACAGAGAGATTTAGGGTAACAAAAGTAGATGGAAGAAGGTGAAGAGTATAATTTGCACTGGAGAAAAGGGAGGATGTGAATTTGGTGTGTCCATTAGCTATCAAAATAATAAAATATCTGAAGTGATTAACTTAAAAGAGAAAAAAAAACTTATCTAGGCTCACCACTTAGGAGGTTCTTGTCCAATTTTGATTAGTTCTACTGCTTTGGGGCCTGCAGTATGCATGCTGGATAGCAACAACATGTAGTTCAGAGCATAGCATCCTGCCCACCTCATGGCCAAATAAGCAAAAGATAGTAAGGAAGAGGATAGGATGCCTTAATCCACCTTAAGAACATGTTCCCGTGGTGCCCTAAGGATTTTCACTAGGCCTGGCCTCTTACATACACCATCTTCTGTAACTCCATGATGAGAACCAAATATTTTTCTTTCTAATTTTATTTTTTATGAGTCCCCCAGAGGGATGCACCATTCCTAGAGGTACTGTAATACCAGGTCGAAAAGTGGACTGGATAGAGCATTTGTATTCATGGGTATTTTGATTGCATGTATGTCTGAGCATCACTTGTGTACCTAGCTTCCCAAAGAAGCCAGAAAAGGTTGTCATGGTTTGAATAAGAATGACCGCCCCCAGAGCTCCCAGTGACTAAACCACCAACCAAAGAGTACACATGGAGGAACCCATGGCTCCAGCCGCATATGTAGCAGAGGATGGCCTTGTTGGATATCAGTGAGAGGAGAGACCCTTGGTCCTGTGAAGGCTAGATGCCCCAGTGTAGAGGAATGCCAGGGTGGGGAGGTGGGAGGGGGAGCATTCTCATAGAAGTAGGGGAGGGGGAGGAGAAGGGGGTCTGGAGGGGAAAATGGGACAGGGGATGACATGTGGAATATAGATACATAAAATATTCAATAAAAATAGAATGCACCTTACAGATACACATATTTAAATGTTTAAGTTATCAAGGAATTACACTTTTTTCAGAAGGATTGGGAGACGTGGCCTTATTAGAGGAAGTGTGTTACCAGCAGTGTGTTTTGTGCTTTCCAAAATGCATACTAGGCTCAGTTTTCTCTTTTCCTGCCACCTGCTGATTAGAATGCAATACTCAGTTACTGCTCCAGCACCAGCACCCTTGCCATATTGATAATGGACTGAACCTCTGCAACTGTAAGCCTGCCCCTAATTAAATGCTTTCTTTCATGAGAGTTGCCTTAGTCATGGTGTCTCTTCACAGCAATAGAACAATTACTAACAAATCTGATCCTCCTGAAACTGGAGTTACAGATGGTTGTGAGTCATGATGCAGGTGCTGGGGATCAAACTCAGGTCCTATGGAAAATCATTCAGTACTTTTAAGTACTAAGTCATCCCTCCAGCCCCAAGACAAAATCTTTAATACATAGATCTTTTGAGGGCATTCAAAATACAGCATTGGTCAAACTTCAAACTGAGTCCAAATCAGACCCACTGCTGTTAACTCAAGCACTGGATATGGGGCTGCCATAAGTAATGGCTTTAGCTTTCTCCCAGATTTCTTTGATTCTTTCATTTTCTTCTGGCCATTTTTCCCTTCTTGGTGTAAAATGAGACATTATCATCATGGTCTCTACATTCCATCACTGATGCCCTGTGGCCTAAAAGAATCTTTCTAAATTGGAGGTTTTGTAGAAGGTTTGTGCTGTCACAGCCTGATGTGGACATAGCAACCTGAAATTCAGGATTCCTAGACAATGATCTTCATATATCTACATAAGTAATAGATTGGGAAAAAATTAATGTAGTTTCTAGATAATCTTATTTATGAGATTTTCAAGTAATATTTTAACATATTAAAAACACATATTCATCACTGAAGAGAATGTAAGAAAGAAAGAAAGAAAGAAAGAAAGAAAGAAAGAAGGAAGGAAAGAAAGAAAGAAACCAAGAATCCAGACTGTTAGCTAAGCATAGTGCTCATGCTCATACCTGAACTCTCAATGCTTGGAAGGCTGAGGTATGCTGGTTTCTCCTATGATTTCCAGGCCAGCCTGAGCTATGTTGCAGCACTTCATTTTGGGGGATAAAGAAGCAAACAACAGCCAGTCCTCGTGCAATATTCCTGTAATCCCAGCACTAAGGAAGTTAAGGCAAGATGAGCATGACATCTCAGGTTCCATCATTAGTACAGGACATCCTAGGCTACCTAGCATGAGTCTTTTTTATTTAAAACTTCCATTAAAAGCAAACCATGAGCAATGTTGGTGGGAATCTAAAATGGTTCAAGTCCTTTAAAAACAGTTTAAAGTTAAGCTTGGAGTTACTATATGACTCCAAAATTAAAATGAAACCTTATATCTGCTAAAAACTGGTATGAAAATAGTAAAAGTGGGACTCTAGAACAGGAATAAAAGTACTTCATTAACATGGTTTATTTTTACAAGGCCCCATACAGGTTTCAATGAAACTGCTCACACTGTAAAATGTTGCTTTTATTTTCGTCAATTTGATTTCTGGGTAAATTAAAGTGTGTGTGTGTGTGTGTGTGTGTGTGTGTGTGTGTGTGTGTGTCCCAACAGAAATAGAAGCTGCCACTGAGGTATGTAGCTTTGTCGGTTTTGAATAGACAATGTCTTGAAATGAAGTTGGCTCACTCAGTCAAGTAGGTATAAAATCTAATGAAATTCCTTTCAGAGAAAGGCCATTTAATAATCCATACAACACATTATTTATTTGACCTGATGAATGGTAGCAGCAGGATCCATCAAGCCACTAGCCCTTCTGGCTAGCTCGTATACCCACACCATTCCATTCAAATCCCACGTGTCATAAGTTGACACAGCAAGTCTCATATCCTTATCCTGACAAGAAACTCTAGAAAAATGTTGTAAGAATAAACTAGTACCCCTGAAGTTGAGTATTATGTGGCATACATGTCTGAAATAGCAATGTGTCTTCAGAAATTGCAATGCATTGTTTTACTTTCATTTTACAATCATCTAAGTCCATGTACCTAAAAACATGTATTTACCCTTTCTCTCCATCCCACTGTCTTCCACGTGTCTATAATTCAAATCTCTTCTTGCCATAATTATTTTGTTTTCTATACTAGTTTACTGAAATGTAATTCACAATTTATTAAGTTCACTAGTGTTGACAAACTGCTAACCTTTGAAACTCTATTTTGATGTCATCTCCTATTTTTGGTTGGGTATCCCCAAAATAGGTCCCAAAATAGAGATGAAGATGCAGGTGGGTTTTTTCTCCTTTCTATTCTTTTTTCTTTGAGATAGAGTATAGTTTGCAGAAAAGAGAATGATAACAGAAAAGCCAATAAAGGGGTGATATGATAAACATTAGTGTCTTAATGATGTGGGAAACTAGAGAGAGATTCACTCCATGGAGAAATCTTTGAAGACATATAGGAAATGCATCTTTAGGTTGTTACATAGAGAGGTGAGGAATACTGGGTATTTATCTGACTTTCCCCATCTTTCATTGAGATTTAGTCCTAGGGATAATAGGTCTCTGGCATTTCCTGCCTGTGAGAGAGGCAGGAATCCATTAGCATATATGAGTTATTTCAAGTGAACTTCCCATGGTAGTCCAACAAAATAATTGTGGAAATTAGAAAGCATCTATTTACACCCTCATTAAAGTTTTCTCAAGCCCATCTCTTGTTTCTCAGGTAAGATTAAAAGAACACTCTCATGAACTCCATAGCACACTGAAGTCAAAGCTTTCTATGCCCAAAATTTGTCTTGTTTCACTTGGCTTCACTTCAGTAGTGAATGGACAACTCGAGGGCAAAGTCCTTGCATCTCTTTATTTTTTTCATATTTAATAAACTGACTTCTCAGATCCATAAACACAATTATCAATTTAATATCAAAACTCTAAAATATTGTCATATAACAACTAAAAGAGCCAAATATGTGGGTAGGCCAGTACTCAGGCTACTCTATGTACTGCAGATTGGTACACTATAGGGTGTGAATATAATGACATCCATCTAAGGATAAACCTTTCAATTTATGGGAGGACAAAACTTTTCACATCTAGAATGTGAAATTCTCTTCACAACGTTCAGAGGACTCCTGAAGATAGAAGCAAAGTGGAATTGGAGTGCCAAGTCTTGTTCTTTGTCTGAAATAGGAACTTTTCATCTATTTTTTTTCTTCCCCAACTTCACCACTCCTTGTGGCTGCCTCCTGATTTAACTTTTCTACAATTATACTTGTAATATGCAAATCAGATTTTACCATTAATTAATTCACTGCTACAAGGCCACTCACTATAAGAAAGGGAACAGGATGCTTTGTAACTTTTCCTTTTTTTTTTTAAGTTAAAGCAAGAAGTAACACAGTTCTGATAACAGAAGGGATGAAGTGCTTTGTTCTTAGATTGTGCTCTATAGTACAATTTTTGAGAGGATTAAATATATAAATATCAAAAAAAAAAGACTGCCCTGAAGCGAAGAGTTGTATTAGAAAACCCCATGCATTTTTATGCCCCTTATGTTCAAATGTAAGACAATGGATTTGGTGATTGGAATGATCTCTGTTTACTTTGTGCAATAAAGCAAAGGAAAAGAATTAAAAATAAACATTCGCCTAGCAATATAGTGACTACCAGTGAACCTCCAAGAAAAGGAAGCACTTCAACATGCATAAGGTCATAGTCTGTTTGTTTGCTTTTCTGTTATGTATTTTAGAACTACTTGACAGTTTTCCATCTTGCCATACTAAGGGATTTTTCTTAGAATACAGACAAGAACTGCAGAAGTTTTGCCATCTGCAAACAGTTTAGGTTCCACAACACTATTTTTGTTGGCCCACAGATCTCCTCTATGAAATAGCAACAGCACAAATGAATCCAAACACTGGAAAATTAATGGAAAGGTCACAATATGGCCACTCTACAATGGTATTCTGATTACTAAATACAGAAATTAAATTCTTTATAGTATTTATAGCACAAGATATTATCTGACTAAGAAGTTTTTTGACACATTATGATAGCCAATCAAGGCATTTTAGAAAATAAGTCAAGAATTATCATTACAAAACACAAAATTACTAAACAGAAAAAGATAGATAAATCTTAATATCAATATCGCCCTGGGTTCTGTTACATTACTGTGTAACCCTGGACAAAATGGTTAATCTTTTCAATCCTCAATTTCCTCCTTAAAATAGATTTAAAAATTATTAATAATCCATAGAATGATTTTGAAAATTATATAGGCTAAGAAGATACTTGATAGCATGTAGGGCTAAACTTAGTTCATAAAACTTTGGCCCATTTCTATCGCTCTCATATATTTTCAGCACAATCATCCACAAAAGACAAAAGGAGATTAGTTGGTTCAAGAGTTCCTTTTTAAATGTTTTCTTTCTAAGCCAAATGGAGCCCTGAAGCATAAAGTATAAAGCATAATTTGAAATAAGATATAGGGTTTGTGGTGTATTAATTTAAATTCATTTCCAATTTAATTGGCCTAGCTTACAAAAGATGATCAACTCCTGAATTCTAGTAGTTTGCAGAATGTCTTCAAAACTAAAGATTTTCTGAAAGCACCATGGAAGTAATGGAAACTTACAGAGGTAGAGGGTAGTCAGATCTGTCCTTGTTTTTGAAAGTGAGATGTTTCTCACTTAAATTTAAATAAAGGAAACAATATTGATTTAATAAAAAGCCTGAATTGAATTTTGTCTGTTACTAAGAAAGGGTGGGGAATGCAATATGGGGTGGAGTTTGACACCCAGAGGGGGGCTTCTCCTCCTCAAAAGGGGAAGGTGGAATCAGGGGAGAACTTGAATGAGGGAGTACTGAGAGGAGAGGAAGGGTAGATATTAGGTTGTAAAGGGAATAAATAAATAAATAAATAAATTTAATGAAAAGAAAGTGATGTTATTCAGGCACCCCCAAAATAAGAATTTGGCCAAGATCAAAATTTTAGAACTATTCCAAAAAATGAGAACAGAGGAGACCTCAAATCGCTCAATCCAATGACCTAAAGGCTACCAAAAGTGGATGTGCACTAAAATTCAATTTCCTGCCTTTCTTTATTTCAAGAATAGTTTTGAAATGATTGTACAATTTTCTGCTTTCAATATACTTAGTGATTCAAACTGTTATTTGTAAGATATGTCTACATCATTGTCCCATTCACCCTAGTTTAATGGAAAGATACTCATTGATTACTTGCAACATTTATTTGCATATTAAAATATGCTCGTCCAATTTAAGGGGGTTTGCTAAAATGAAGACACCTATCCATGTTGTTTCTAGCTGAAAATTTCTTATGAAGATCAACATATGTTTTAAACATGTAAAGACAGAATTGTTAAATTCTTCTTTTCAAAGCTAAATTATTACTGGATCAAGTGAAGAAAGTTCAGAAATCATTTGTCTAAATGTATCAATATGTTCAAATAACACAGCCAATTCATAGAGTTTACTTTAATATGCATTTATTTAAGCTTTCTCTGTGACAAGTCCTGCCACTAAGGTTATGAAAGTAGAATTTTTAAAGTTCAAGGTAAGATCATGGGTTATTAGGAAATTAAAATTATGTTAAGAGAACAGAAATATTATATATAAAACATTGTATTCCATTAAATATGCAAGGATCTCAAAACAATAAACAAGATGCTAACTCTGGGCTAAGGATATTCTAATGCCAGAAACAAACCAAATATTACATATACCTCTGTGTATGTAATTGTGTTGGGCTATATCTTCAGTCCCACCTATGCCTTTTTTGAGCCCATACACACTATTAGCATGAAACTTCTTCTCTGTCATTATTTTATAGTAATTTATATTTTAATTATTTATACTCATTCAACCTAATTAGACTACAAATTTGCCAAGAGAAAAGTTCTGTCTGTTCTCCTAATTGCCAGCCATAGTACTGCATTTTTTACTGACATAATTTGCAAAAAATTATTCAAGAGTTAAACTATTTGATCTTGGTGTGGTGCTCTAGAAAGGCTTATTAGATATGTGAGCCTGGATATTAAGGAGAACCTTGAAGAAATTAAAGAGTTTGAAATGTGGGGATCATGTAAATCTGTGCATTCTATTAGGAGATAAAAGGTAAAAGAATATAGCCTAGCCATCTGAAACTGCTAATAGCATTTTAAGCACAGATACACAAATGATGTGTATCAAAATATTATTTTTTCTTTAATTTTTATTGGTTACTTTATTTACTTATTTACATTTCAAATGTTATCCCTCTTCCCAGTTTCCCTTCCATAAACCCCCATCCCACTCCCTCTCCCTGCTTCTATGAGGGTGCTCCCCCACCTACCTACTCATTCCTGCCTCGCTGCTCTAGGATTCCCCTATGCTGGGTCATGGAGTCTTCACCAGATCAAGGGCCTCTCCTCCCATTGATGCCAGATAAGGCCATCCTCTGCTACATATACAGCTGGAGCCATGGGTGTCCCCCATGTGTACTCTTCAGTTGGTGGTTTAGTCCCTGGGAGCTCAGGAGTGGGGGTCTAGTTGGTTAATATTGTTGTTCTTCAGCTCCTTCAGTCCTTCCCCTAACTCCTCCAGGAAATCCAAGACACAAAATATTCTTATCAACGAACCAATACAGGAAGGAGCTCCCTCTCAATTCAGAGTCTTCTGTTTATCGAGGAAAGTGATATTGTATAAAATTTTCCTTATGTCATAATGGATCACTCCAAAGAAACCATGATGACGCTGAGATCCTGCTAAGTTGGCAGAACATCTTTAAAGACCTGGATATTTAATCACCAAATGTTTGTACAACAATCACATACATATAAGAATGAGTCTCTTCTGCTCAGCTATCATTAAAGAAACTTCCTCTTACAGTAGACCTAAAACTGGACAATGGGCAGAGCAAGACACTTTGGAGTTCTTAGTCCTAAATGGGATGTCTCTATCAAATTCCTACTCTGAGGATTTGGGGATCTATATGAAATAGGAAGCAATGAAGTCAAGGAAACAATGTCTTCCAGACACAACAGGCCTGATGTGCATATCAATTCACAGAAACTGTGGCAGCATATACATGGCCTGTACAGGTTCAAGCCCAACAGACCCAGCAATGAGTTGAAAGTAGACATAAGTAACCATCCCTAACCAAGTAGTTATCTCAAATTGACAACCTCTTGCAAAGGAAATATAAGTTTTCTCAAAATTTGTCTCATTGGGTTTATTAACCACACTTAAGGGCAGACCCCATGCCCTGCAGTAGATATTATAGTTTCTCATTTTGTGTTTTTTGATTTTGCTTTTGGGTGCATGTTTGTGTATGTGTTTATTTTGCTTTTTCTTTGTTTTTGCATCATTGTTTTTGCTGTTGTTGTTTGCCTGCTTTTCAAAGAGAGAGGGAAGGATATAGAAGGATATATATATATATATATATATATATATATATATGTGTGTGTGTGTGTGTGTGTGTGTGTGTGTGTGTGTATATATATATATATATATATAGAGAGAGAGAGAGAGAAGTGTATGAAAATAGGAGTGGATCTATAAGGAGATGGAGGAAAGAAAATCATATTCATAAAAAATTATTTTCAAGTAAAAAATATATTATTATATATTTAATACATTATATAGTTATATATTAAAAACAAAAACAAAATGGAATTTCTGACGTTCTGTCTTACTAATGGTTGATGTGATCTAAGAATCCCTGTGGAAATATGAACCACAGATATTATTAAACCTTTCTGTCTTTTTCCTATGCATAGATAACCATGGTATAGTTTAAATTACAAATTAGGATCAATAAAAAAGTGAAAATAATGGATGAACTTGAACAATTACAACAATATGCCATAATAAAAACTTACACAAATATGGTTTAAAAATGTGTGTGTTCATCTTAAATAGGCATTAGAGTTCTCCTTTCATCCAAAATTTTAAACTGACCTCAGAAGTTGTGCTCTTTAGTTTTATGTCCACTTTACACAAGTAATTTTAGAAGAAGGAACCTCAACTGAGAAAATATCCCTCAAATAGATTGGCTTATGGGCAAGCATGTGTCTATAGTGCATTTTTTTGACTGATGACTAATGTGGAAAGGCCTAGCTTACTGTGGGTGTTACCACCTCTGGGCTCATTGTTCTAAGTGCTATAAAAAGCAAGCTGTATAAGGCATGAGGAGTAAGCAGCTCTCATCCATGGCTTCTATATCAGCTCCTGCCTCCATGCCCCTGACCTGCTTGAGTTATCCCCCTTACTTCCTTTGATGATGGACTATGATGTGGAACCATAAGTGAAATAAACCTCCTCAAGTTGCTGTTGGTCATTGTAATGGCTAATCTTCATTGTCAACTTGATTATATCTATAGCTAACTAAAATCCAAATATCTGGGCCTAACTGTGAGAAGAGAAAAGAAAAGAACAAGAGGGAAGGGAAAGGAGGGGAAATGAAAGACAGAAAGACAGACAAAAAGAAAGACACAGATACTTGTTAGAACCATTCTACTTAAAATGCAGTGGTAGATATTTGATCTTAAAAATAAATAGAAGAGCAGTCAGAGATTATACATTATACATGATCTTCAGATCTTCAGTTCAGTGTTATTTATAATAGAATTGTTTTAAACTCATCTGATAAAATTTAGCTACATGAAGGAATTCTATAGTGTTATTCAGATCTTTTTTTAGCAATATTAATTGATGTGAGAAAATGTTCATGCTTTTAATAGAAAAATAGTGACTCATACTTGCTAGCCTTAATGTTTAAAAGGAATATATAAACAATATGCATATATTTCAATGCCAAACACCACCAGGACTACACTACTACAGGCCACATTTTATTATGGCGATCTAAGGGACAATTCAATAAGAGATTATTACATAGAAAAATAGATGTGTGTTATATGGTTTGACAGTTTAGGTCAGTCATCCTGCAGGAAGAGTTTTTGAGTGGGCATTTTAATTAGCCTTTATCTGGAGGGGGGTTAAGATAATAGTTTAGCTGATTTGTTTTTGAAAGACCACAATAGTCAATTTGATTAGCTAGAATAATGTCCTTTTTGGTCACTTATTGTGGGATAGACAAGATCCATGTTTTGTCTGTGTTCAGACATGATTATGGAGTTGTCCTCATTTGGTCTTAATCCATTACAGTTACACAATGCTCTTATTTGACATTCGTGTTTTGGGAAATGGTTTATGTTCACAAAGAGAACACCAAAGCTTAAATGAAAGTACCAGGCCAGCTCCCAGTACTGTCAAGGCTAGCTGACAACACTAGGACAGTTCCTGGAATCAGAGACTGATTTTCTTTCCCCTCTCACACACACCCCCACACAAAAGACTTTAATTATAATTGTTATCATTTCTTGGGAGTTTGTGAGATTTTTAAGTACTATTTTAAATGCTTTAGATCCTTCTAAACTACTTAAATTATTGCAGGAACTCCATGGAGCATATTCTAGTATTATTCCCATTTCCCAGAAAGAGAACTGAAATAAAAGGATAAGTTTATTCACCTGATAATTGGCCAGTAATAAGGGGTGGAGCAGGGTTCAGCTCCATAGCTATAAATGCTACAGACTTACTTCACTATTGCTGTATATCTGTGCAAGTAATTTTGAAGAGAGGTTATCTTTCAAAGGCAGTGGCATAAAGGTGCCTTCCTTCTTTTCCTATTTTCTAAATTGTACATTAAATGTGCATTAATACTTAACCAGACCAAAAAAATCATCTATGAATGGACTGATGAAAGCTCTGTTCCTAGGGTTATTGTCCGGGAGTGCAAACCAAAATCTTTAGAAATGGCAATACTTCCCTAGAAGTCTAAATGTATACAGTGCACATCACAGGCGCGCACGCACACACACACACACACACACACACACACACACCACAGAGAGAAAGGCACACTTTATTTCTCTTCTGCTTCTCTCCCTTCCTCTTTCCCTTTTGCATCTTTTAGCTTGATTTAAACAATACTAACTGTATTGTATATAATAAAAGATTGCTGAAGATTCCGTATTAGGTTCAAAGCAGGCAAGATAGAAGTTCCCCTGGGGATAGACAAGGCTAAGAGTTGGAAGAATAAGAAAGGAATGCCTTGGTCTCAAAGAAACTGATCTATCCCCCCAAGACAGATAGGCAATGCAGTGTCTCCTGCTCTAATATTCAGCCTAGGCACTGCAGAGAGAGCACTGGTTCTTTACTCTGCATAAAGGCTGACATTAAAACAAACAAACAAACAAACAAACAAACCGAAGACCAATGGGATGAGAGCTAAGCAAGGTTGTGAGGGAACTGTTTGGAAAGACAAAGATTTCAAAATGAAAAGAGCTTCTCCCAAATGTTAAAGCTGCCTAAGTAAACCTGTGTGTTGATTTCTGTTCTCTTACTTTTGTCCCAGCGGTATATGGCATCAGGGTATATGAAACAAAGACAGATGTTAGGTCTCTTGACAGGTACCCACCCACCAACTGGGATTAACTTAGCGGAAATGAGCTGGATTCCTAATATTCCTGCTGCCACCCCCCACCTAGTACACCCTTCTCTCTTTTTCACAGGACTAAGAACTACTCAGGGGAGCTACCCTGCCTTTCAGCACCTCAGCAGTGTGAGGGGGCGGGGTGGGGGTTCCCAACACCCATGTCCTTGCAGGATCTCGTGCCACCTCAGCGCTTGCAGGGGCACAAGTCAATGAGGCTTTTCGCTCCGCGATCATCGTGAATCAGCAAAGCGCTGCAGAGCAGCAGCATCTCAGGGAGCTGAAATTAAGATGCTGGGGGAAGGGCACAAATGGAATGTGGCAGGGGAATTTCTCGCCGGCTCCGTAAATCCTTCCTAAGAAGGGCAATATAGAGTGAAAGGAGGATGTTGCCTGGCAGCTTTGGGGCTTGGGTGTCCCAAGGTGCCTTGTGAAAGAGAGCTGGGTGGCAGAAAGCGGGGACAGGCAGAAAGAAAATCAGCAAGAGACAGGTGGAAGGACCTAGGAAGCAATCTCTGGCTGAACTGGACAAGTGTGTCCCCAGGGTGGACAGATCAACGATTGTAGGCATTGCTGAGGGAACGTAGATGTGGCATAGGGAAAGGAACGAGAGAGAGAGAGAGAGAGAGAGAGAGAGAGAGAGAGAGAGAGAAAGGATTTCAAGGTCCATGACTTTTTGTCTCCAACGTGCAAGTTCTCAAGTTCAGTTTGAGAAGTAGAGGGTGTTGGGGAGTCTAGAAGGACAGGAATTTTAGGAAAATGCCTCTTTCAATCGCTTTTCCCCACTCCTGCTGAGCTCTCTTACACGTGTCTGTCTCTGGCTCAGTCTGAATCTCTCCCTATCTCCCTCCTCCTCCTCCTCCTCCTCCTCCTCCTCCTCCTCCTCCTCCTCCCCCTCCTCCTCCCCCCCATTCCCTCTTCTTTCTGTTTTGATTAATATGCATGTCCATGCTCAGTTGTGTGGCACACTCAAGGGACCGCTCCTCCTGCCACAGCCACTTCCCATTTGACCCTTGATACTTAGAGGTCGAGCAGACCGACCAGAAGTGTGGAGTGGGCTGACTAAGCTGCTGGAGCTGTGAACCTGAGGACCCTTCTTTGTGCTCTGGTTCCCACCCCCAACCTGGCGGGACAGGGAGCGTCAGTGACCCAGACTCTGTGGATCCCACTCTGTCTGCATTCCAATGGACGGACCCCGGGGCTCGGAGCGCGCAAAGAAACGCGCTAAAATTGTACCTGTGCGTGGCCGTTCCCGCCGCCGCCGCAGGTCTGTCCCAGGCCGAAGCCAGCGTCCGCTTTCTCGGGAAATCTCCCGAGGGGAAGTGCGAGGGGAACCACAGTGGCTGCCTGCTAGCTATGGCTGGCGCACACATGCACAAGCCCAACTTTGCCAAGCCTTCAGAGCCCCTCTGGCTCCCCCGCGCCCCCTGCGGCTCGACATACTCAGAGACCAGTACATCTCTTGTTCTGATATAAGGGTCCCCCTACTCGCACACTGTCGCGCTTGGAGGAGGAGCAGGTGGAGTGAGAGAAGGGGGTTAAGTACTGACTCCTGGACCAGCCGTTCCCAGTCTACACTCGCAGGGGGGCCGTACCAGCTCCCGCCGCACCAGATCCCCCAGACCTGCCAATGACGACAGAGAGAGGAGGAGGAGAAGGAGGAGGAGGAAAAAGGCAGGGTGGAGAAAGAGGAGCCTGGAGATAGACAGTTGCATGGACTCACCGAGTGTCATTATCAGCACTTTTATTATTGGGGGACAGGGTTGCTAGAGCGGTGGAGGGATTGCACAGCTGCCCAGTTCAATCCACTCTGGAGCGACCCTAAAATTGGGACCCGGAAGAAAGATTGTCCTAGGACATATTTGGGGTGGACAGGCTCCATATGCACACAGGTCCCCTGTAGTGTCCCTTGAGCTGCAGTGTTGGGGAGGTCTTAAATGGCTCTTACTTGGGAGGAGGCGTGATTTCCACGCTCGAGCGTCTCGGTTCCCCACCCCCTCTCAGCAGTAGCCAGTGCGCGCCACCACCTGAGCCTGGCAAGAGCTGGGGCGCACGCAGTCCTCAGCCTGCTTCTTTCCGCGTCTGAAGAGACTTGGCTCAAAGCGGGTCTGCCCGACACCCCCAACGTACCCCCTAACGGGAGAACTCTTAGACTTTATTTTGTTTGAAAAATCCGGGCTATCTCTTTTTTTATCTGAGTCTCCCCGGAGGAGGCCAGGGGAAAGGGAAGGGGGAGAGCCCATTTGGCCCGCCGAGCTGAGGGAGGGGGAGTATGCTGAGAGGAGGGGACTGGGTGTAGCCTGGAATTCTCTGTCCTCGTGTTCCAGGCTGGCGCGCAGAGTCTTCTGGCGCTAGCGCCACCACCACCACCGCTCCCCGCGCCATCCCGTCGTTGGCTTTGGGGATCCGGTGAGTGGGGTCATGACGCGCCGCGGGGGCCGCTCCCAGCCCCGCCCGCGCTGAGCGGGAACGCGGCAGTGTCGCGTGTCGCCCCCCGGGCCGGGAGGCGGCGGGGGGTGGGGAGGTCGCCCCGGTTAGGGCGGGGTGGGGGCGGCGCGGAGGCCGCCAAGCTGGGGGGCTCTCCGGGCAGGCGCGGCAGCGGGCAGGAGGGCGTGTCTCCAGCCGGAGGGGTCCCTCCTGAGGCGCGGCGCGGGACTCCCCGATGGTGGTGCCGCCGCTCCAGGAGAGCTCAGGGTCTTGCCTCCGCCGCCGCCGTCGCCGCCGCCGCTGCGGGCGCCACCACCACCACCACCGCCGCCGCCGCCGCCGCCGTCGCCCGAGCCCGCGCCGAGCGTGCGCCTCGCCCTCCTCCCGCGCCCGCTCTGCTCTAGGATGCTGCGGCAGGTTCTGCACAGGGGCTTGAGGACGTGTTTCTCCCGGCTTGGCCACTTCATTGCCAGTCACCCGGTCTTCTTTGCTTCGGCGCCGGTGCTCATCTCCATCCTGCTCGGCGCCAGCTTCAGCCGCTACCAGGTCGAAGAGAGCGTGGAGCACCTGCTGGCGCCCCAGCACAGCCTAGCCAAGATCGAGCGCAACCTAGTCAACAGCCTTTTCCCGGTCAACCGCTCCAAGCACCGGCTCTACTCGGACCTGCAGACCCCTGGGCGCTACGGCCGGGTCATTGTCACCTCCTACCAGAAAGCCAACATGCTAGACCAGCATCACACGGACCTGATCTTAAAGGTGAGACTAGGGCGGGTTCTGGCAGCCCCTGGCAGCGGGGCTGCTTTGGCTGGGCTGGTTCCGCGAGGGGTCCCGGCTCAGAAAGCCACCTCTACTGTCCCAGGCAGTGTCTCCCATGGGGGTTTCTCTGCACTGTGCGCCCCTGGGCAGCAGCCTGGAGTCTCAGAGGCTCCGAGGCAGGAAATGTTCGGGTCCGGGTCCTGACTGGGCCCTGCCCTCCCCGCCTCTGCTGTAACCCCGCAGCTGCTGCAACAGTTGGGGCGGCGGCGGCCACGATGCTTTAGTGCGCTTGTTTTGGTCGCAGTGGGCTTGGGGGCAGGGAGGCTTTGGGTTAACTGGGCCAAGAAGAAGCAGAACAGAATACATTCAAGAAAGTCCCGTTACTTGAGACTAAAAGACTATTCGGGAGGAGGGAGGTGAGGTTCAAAGACACCATTCTCTGTTCCCGTTTTTTCTTCTCTTTTCCTCTAGTCGCTGCACCCGAACTGTTTTTGGATAGGTCGCTGTGGGTAGTAGGTAAGGGAAAGAGGAGTGTGAGTTGGCATGGTGAGGAAAATAACACCCACCTACCCCCAACTAAAGTGCGGTTCCTGAGGAGGACTGGGGCAGCCACCAGCCCACTCTTCCCCGAGCAAGGTAGCCATGTCTGTATTTGAGAGTAGGAAATGGTGCTTGTAAGTCACAGTTATTTCATCTTTCACAGCACTTTCAATCCACGTAAACGCAACTTCTTTGGGGAAAGACAGAACAGGTTGATATACTTTTATTGGGGTTTATTTGAACGCGTTTGTGAGGAGCAGATCCCAAGCCCAGAGATTAGGAGCCAGGATGTGACCCGCGAGAAGATCACAGGAACACAGAACAGAAACCATTGCGCCATCAGCCCGAGGTGGGAATTTGCTGTGAAAAGTGAGGTTAACCGTGATAACTTCCAAGAAGTTCCTAAGAAAAGCCGAGGAGTGAGGACAGTAAATGGAAAAGTGGAGAGATCATAGGAGAAAAAGAAAAGGAAAAATAGATGAAAAGCGAGAGTGTTCCCTCTGAATCTAGGTGGAGACTATGGGGTTTGTTTACTTCAGCTTCTGTTGGGGGGGGCGGGGCAGGACCCAGTCCCAGCTGAGATGCTGAAGAAATGGAAAGTGCTGATTTCCTGTGGGGTCTCTGAGTTTGGGGGAAGATTAGATTCCACCTATTCCCAAAGGGAGTCTACTAGTGAACCTGGGGAACTCTTTCCTCTGTGTCTTCCTCTCCTGGTAACCCTGCCTCCCTAGATAGAAGCCTATTTTCCTCTATAGTTTCCCTCTCTGTTTGTTGATGTGCTATCCACCAGCAATTAGTCAGGACGGAATCTGGCTGGGGACTGACTGGAATTAGAATATTCTCACATTGAGTGGCTTGTGGTATTTTTTTTTTTTTAGTGGCACACAAATCACTAGACATGTTCACTTATGCTCCTCCTAACCCCCCCCAGGTTGTTTTTCAACGTCACAGTGGGTTTTCCCCCCAATATTTCAGAGTATCTATTGAGACACAGATAAATGCTGTTAGGAATGCTTTATCAAGAATGTGTGTAGCTGAACTGTCGCAGGCTTAAGCAAAGTATAATGGAGCAAGTCTGGGCATTTAGAAATGCTTCATATTTTCATAGATTATCTACTAAGTTGTTTCTCCTTGGATTTTTCCCACTGAGATGTTTCTGTTGGCTTTTTTTTTCTTCTCCGTCTCTAACACAGTATCATGCCACTGTGATAGGCAGTCACTAGTTACATTCACTGTCAAGGTTAATGAGACATCAACAGGCAAATCAGATATTTTTGTGATTCTGTGCTTTCTGTTTGGTTTTAAACGGTTCAAGACAAAAAGGGGGGCATATTATAAAAAGGCTGGGACTGAAGAGAAAGAAGCTGGTTTTACCTACATGTCAAAGGACAGTCTTGAAGTCAGTGGACTGTTTCAAAAAATAATGGGATGATTTTTCATGGTTTAGATATATGGGTAAAAACAAAGCAAAGTCAAATAGTGGTCAGAAACTCATTTCCAAATGATAACTCTCTGCTCAATCAGTGTGTATAGTTTATAACAATGCGTACTTATGAAACATAGGGAATGCCTTTGATCTTTAAATTGGATATCCGTTTTATTCTTTATGCACTCAACTCACCCCCTAGTTTTGTTAGGTAAGGAGCAGGGGGATAGAAAAAACATGTTCTTCAGTTGTCATGGCAATGTAAAGTGTGGGCGTGAGCTGCCCCCCTTTCCATTTAGAGACATGGTGACTTGTCCTTTACAAAAGATATTGGGAATGAAAGTGTTACTGTTAGTGCCACTACTAGTGTGAGTTCAATACTTTGTTATTAGCCCCAAGGACAACACCACAGATATTCAACATTGTACACTACACCTAACAGCCCCTGGAAATCTGAAGTTAAATGAATAGGCAGAGCTTGAGTAGGGCTTGAGTTTTCTGGGTGCTGCCAAACTGGAGGAAGCAACTTGGAGGACTGCATAAGGCACTTCAAGTGTTATGGTTTCCTTTGCATAATACTATTCAATGAAAAATACTGTTCTTCATATATTAAAACAACTACTTGTTGATAAAAAAAATACAGACTAAAGGTAGTTGGGACAAAAAAAGGTTGACTTTTTATAATGTAGTTAAAATGATAACAGAGAAAAGTCTGCTTGAAAATATCATTGATTCTGGTTCAAAGGTGCTTTCTTGAATTTGTGAAAGTGATGTGATTATTTTACTGTGACCCTGTAGTAAATGATTTGACCCCATACTGTGTGAGAGATGACGCTCTCCAGCAATATTTTCCTCTGAAGGCTGCAAGGCAAGGTTATGATTTTAGACAGAAGTGGATGGACTCTAATGATGCGAAGAAGGCTCAACAGTTCTGAACCCTTTGAAATAAATGCTGATCTCCAAAAGTTTTTATTTCACTACAAAATTAAATTTAACTCCTTATGTGGTCACCATAAGAATAATGATATTCATCGTGGCAACTTTCAAAGGAGGAACATTTATTGATAAATGTTTTCATTGTTATATAAGAAGACATTTAAGAAATTCCCATTGTTAATTGATCCAGGCTATGGCCAAGAAAATACTGGATTGATCATGCTATCATCCGTGTAGAGAGAAGAATTGGCATAGCTGACATCTCAGGGTATTCTGATCATCTTTGGGCCACTTACTAATTAAAAGCATATTCTATGTTTAAATATATTGAAAAAGAGTACTGTTACCCCATCTTACAAGTGGGCATGATACTCTTTGGATGTTAACTGACTTATCCATGAAGAAATACAAAGATAGAACTGAAACACAGATTTGAATTAATATCCTAGTGTGATTTTTCACAATATTGCCTTCCCTGTCTTTTTTAACTGTCTTTTCAAATTATAAACTACTTGAATGATTTTAAATGGACCTTTTAACATTATTGAAATGAAGTATATTTGACCAAAGCCTTATTTATATGCCCTCTTATAATGTTGGTTTATTAATAAGGTTATTTTCTTGGCCAATTTTTTCTGATATCAATGGATATATTTATATTTACATTAACATTTACATTTACATTTATACATATGTATTTATTAACTTAGCAATGTATACATATACACACACACACACACACACACACACACACACACATATAGGTATATTTTTTCCCAAATACCGAAAGCAAAACATTACTTTCAATTATCAATATATAAAAAATTGAAGACAAAATTCTAAACTGAAATGTACTGTGTAATGAACATGGCTGTTTTTCTGGTGAAGTTCTTGTTCTCTGGCTGGGTCCAGGTATAATCTAGCCTAGATCACCTACAGCAATTGGCAGATATTTGATATTCAATAAATACTTGAATAGGCATTTTCTCACTTTCGAAAGCATTCATGCAATAGGTAAAGAAAATTCCATAGAAGCTACTTTGAAATGAATCTTTTAAATGACGTTTTATTTTTTATAGCTTTACCGGCACTTCTCAGGCAAACAGCAAGCAATTCCTTCCTTGATAAACTCTGTAGTCAAATCAAAGCATGTTTTTTTGGCTTTCAAATTGGTTATGACAAGTTCCTTTGTATTGTGTAGTATGTCCACATCTTCAAAGAAACCCCCACAGAATATTTAGTTCAATACCAGAGAAAGGACATATTCTCTCTAAAGATGTGTTTGTTTCATTTACTAGGGAATCTCACTTGGCTCAAATCCTGAGTTTCCATTTTATTTAAGTTGTTCATGTCTAAGTACTTTTGATAGTAATAAATTTTGAAGAAGATTTCTGGAATTTAATTTAAAATTATTTGATTCAGTCATTCCAAGAAGGGCTAAACAACAGCTAGCTTAGGGTAATAAAGACTCTGATCATTAGATGAAAATTCCAGCTTATGAAAATTGCCATAAGAAATTATAATCTATTTTCTAGCCAAACAGTTTTTATATTTAAAAATTTTTAAACAAAACAAACAAACAAACAAAAACATTCACCATGAATTATGTGGGATCCATTATGCCTAAAATATTTATATTTCACTATTACTGTATATATAAAGTTCTTACACAGTATTCTAAAAGTCTAGTACCAGGGTCATTTCAGGATGTCAGTGCTATTAAAATAATCCATAAAGCAATAATTCTTAATTGAAAATGACTGTGCCCCTACCCAGGGAATAGCAAAATCTGGTGATATCATCATGTTGTTGTTGTTGTTGTTGTTGTTGTTGTTGTTGTTGTTGTTGATCTTCTTCTTCTTCTTCTTCTTCTTCTTCTTCTTCTTCTTCTTCTTCTTCTAATGATGATGATGATGATGATGGTGATGGTGAAGACATTGTGCTAATAATATTTAGTGAATAGAGGACAGAGATACTGTTAAGAATTCTATAATGCATCATGTAATAGGCCTCCAGACAAGGTATTATCTGCCTCCAGATGACAATCATGTCAAGTTAGAGAAAACCTCTTCTTTGTGTTTTTGTATTTATTGAGATGTTTTTCAGCTACACTGATTACTGGGGAAAAATGTCAAAGAGAAGTTCACACCCAGAAGTCTTATTGAGTATTGGGGGCAAATGTTCTGACCTGTGAGATGGTGCTGGCTTGAACAATTGGGCACACATCGGATTTTTTTCAATCTAATCTTCCAAGGATGTAGTTATCCTGCCCTCTCCCATAACTTTTTCCATTATAGTCTAATCATACCTGCTGAAGAGGAACCTGAGAAACTGAATGTCGTCTAACATCTTGAATGACAAAGCTGCTGACTTGATACTAGTCTTTGAGACTTGGCAATAGTAAAGTGTCCATTATCGGTGTGCCTGAAGCTTTGATCTATAGCACTTGCCCACTTAGAACAGGATTTTTCTGACTGTGTATAAGACCCCACTGTGAGTGTTAATCGGTCAAGAAGAAGCAGGCAGCAGTTTGCTGCCTATTCCAGCTGTTCTGAAAAAAAAAAAAACCTACTAAAGCAGAGCTTCATCCAAGGAACATAGAATCAAAGACCTTGAGTTTGGAAAACACTGTAAAGGTCATCTCAACAGACTCTGATACAGGGATCTGCTCCTAACATCTCTGGGTGTCTTGTTTGGTGACAGGTGCTATGACAACCTGGGCAGTGCACTTGCTTTTGTGAGTTATCCAGATGGCACATACTCTAAGAAAAGATTGATCCCAAGCCTGAAAGAGTAGCATTTTTACATTTGCCAAGTCAGTAAATTGCCATCTACTTGTCAAATTGTACTAGGGAAAATTAAGAGACCAAAGACACTTGATTCTCATTTCATGGAGATACAATGAAATAATTTCAGTAAAATCTCCTTCTGTGTTGACTGGTTTTTTAGTAAACTGCATTTGAATAGTTAATATCTCAAGTACCCACCCAACTTTTCTCATTTAAATTTAAGGAACATAAGACATAGAAGTGCATGCCTTTAATTCTAGTACTTTTGCAGTGGAGGCTGGAGGTTAAGGAAGTCAAGTTAATTCTCAGCTTCACAATGAGTTAGTTGGAGGCCAGTCCATTGCACATAATACTCTATCTCTATAAACCAAGAGATTATAAGAACAATCATTTACTCTCCTCATGCAAGTAAGAATTTTGAACAAACTTCAAAATGAATTAAAGGAACCAAAATTGGTATTTTAACATAAATCCATAAGAGAAACCTAATTTTTAATGAAACCTAGGTCTTACATTCCATAAGGAAAGATAAATATATTTTTAATAAACCCCAAACTGGACATTTAAGTGTTCACCAGACAGACTTAGAAACTTCACAGAGCTATTAAGCATTTAGTTGGCAAGCCTTTATGATAAATAAGAAGGGAGTCAAAAGAAGCAATATTCTCTTCTTGAGGTTGTAGCATCCCTTGGAACAGAAGCTAGGGAACTCTGAGCTGATAACTTTGACTTGGCAGGATGTGCCATCTGGTGCCTTATTTGGGGGCTCAGTATGAGCCCTGACTGATATCTGAGATAGGCTTAAAGCGGACCTTTGATGTCACCTGCTTGATAGTGTATCACAACAAACCTGGCTGTCTGCAGCGCAGTCTGTGTCTCTGCCACATACCCAGAAGGCCACAGAACTACGAGGTATCCTGCCAGACTGATTTAATAACCAGCAGGGGAGGTGAGTAATCTCTAACCTTTAAAAGTGAGAAAAATGGAAATCAACACCAGTTGTTATATCATGTTGGATGCTCTAAATAATATATCATAATATATTGTACTTTTGAGTTCACAATTCATATTTTGAACATAAGGGGGCAATGAGGGACTAGAGAAATTAATTTGTATATAAGTGTTCTCTAAGAAATCCTCCAGAAAAGGTTGTTTCTGGTATTCTTAAAGATCTAGTTGTTCATCTGGCCATGGTGACACAAGCCTTTAACCCCAACACTTGGAAGCAAAGGCAAGTGCATCTCTGTGAGTTCAAGGCCAGTTTGGTCTACAGAGTGAGTTCCAGGAAAACCAAGCCTATGTAAAAGAGAACCTGTCTCAAAACAAAACAAAATTCCAGTGGTTTGATTTTCCACTTCAGATTGAAACCATGGACTCTAGAACAGCCAAGATGAGGATTACTTTACTTTAAGGCTATTTGTCTTGGGAAGTGAAAGTAGAAAGCCAACAGGGAAATAACAGCAAAACATAGGGAGTAGCAGGACATTGTCAAACATGTGTCCACTGTGGGCACTCAGATCAAATTCTCACTGGTCAACTCAGGAAGACACTGGAAAATAAGTGTCCGAGAAATTGAATATTTATCCTTCAGTTCAAGCTGATATACCTGCATATAAGAACAATAAATTATAGACAGTTCTATATGTATATTTTGTCCCCACTACTAGATATTTTAAAGCTTCAATAGAGAAACATAGGTGATTATACTAAGTACCTTTGACTTTTGGAGACACGTGTAAATTGAGAGAATATGGGTGGGGCCCTAAGAGCATCTGTCCTGAGGTTTTAGACCTATCCAGGGTTATGCATTTATAGATTTAGGGTCCAGTTTCTAGATGATACTCATCCTTTCCCTCAACTAGATGACTATGACCTCATCCTAGTAAAGCTTAAAATCATAATACAGCATATCTATTTACTGTTTTTTTTTTTTTTGATTTTTCGAGACAGGGTTTCTCTGTGTAGCCCTGGCTGTCCTGGCACTCACTTTGTAGACCAGGCTGGCCTTGAACTCAGAAATCTGCCTGCCTCTGCCTCCCAAGTGCTGGGATTACAGGTGTGTGCCACCACCGCCCGGCGGCATATCTGTTTATTTTTCAGGTTTCCAAGACTCACCAGATTCTGAATAGATTATTCCAAACAGGGCTTAGACAAACTCAGATAATGTGGTCTTAGGTGGTGAACCTGCACATCTAAATGGCTCATGTGTAGCCACTCACTATGAACTCAAAAGTCTGCAGGTCCCCATGTTGTATCAAGCATCTTATCACATTTACAATTGTTCTCCCTAGAATCACCCCCTTTCCATTAGGATTCAATTCTTATGGCTTCTCCTTGTAGGCTTTCTCATATTCAGGGCTCCTTCTTGTCTTTAAATCTGAATGACTTGTACCAGCATCCACATTTTATCAATGAGAAGTAAAAAGCATTAGTTAATTTTATATGTTTTCCTGATACATTCTTCAGAACGAGAACAATGCTGGATGCTGATAAATATCTTCTACATCCTAGAAAATTGTGTCATGTGAAGCAGATATTTAATAATTAAATTATTGGCAGTTGTTGACTTAGAGGATGAAAAATGTACTACTCTTCTTCGCTCTTGATTTATTTAGGTCAAATAAAAAAATTTTACATGATTTCTTTAGGTGTCTCTTTGTTTTTCAGCTTTGACAAAATTCTGTGATAAGCATCCATGAGGAGAAATCCTTAGAAAAATCAAACATCTGACCCACTCCTATATCCACCCCAGTTTGTGTATAGTTTGTAAAGGTATAAACATCCACAGTAAAGAGTTCGTTTCTATGGAGAAGGTAGAAAGAACACTCTGCAGTTCTCAGCAAGTATCTTGGAAGTCAACTCTTCACTCTACACATGTCCTCCTTTTGCTTGGAGTAAGTCTCAAAATACAGGCCACACACATACTCTAAAGCAAAAATGAAATAATTTTTTTTTCGAAATCTGGGACAAGTGATTTTCCTAGTTATAACATCACTATTATAGAGATTTACATTCATATGTTACTTATTCCTACTCCTTGTAAGAGAGAAATCAGGATAACTAAAAATATTAGTCACAGAGATGAATGTGAAAGAAATGACACCAGTACAAAATCATCATATTTCTGTGAATTTAATAAAATCTCTAGGACTTTCAAATTTTCAGCTTTGGAAGTAAAGACATTTTGCCTGTCCCATGATGCTTTCTTGCCATCACTACTGCCAAAGCTTTGTCAAATCTTTCTGAATGTCTCAAAAAAAAGTCCTTTACTAGTCTACAGCTATAAATTTAAGTGTTCAAACACCCTGACTTCTAATACCTTAATTCTGCAAGGTTTAAATTATAGGCTTTTGGTTTTGTTCTTGTGATTTATTGTCTAAGAGTAAGTAATCCTCTGAGTAGTTTTTACTTGATCAAACTTAGACTTTTTAACTAGCCTATACACAACTCATAAAATTGTTTAACTATAGGTCTAAACTATAGCTTCTGATTCAATGGCTTCTAGAGTGGGACCTGCTAATCTGTAAGTTGTTTGTTTTCTTTCTTCTGGGAGATTTTTTAGACACTTTCTGGGCTCTCACATTAGCCCAGGTTACTTAAAACCCTAAGCAGTGATTCTGCTTTAGTCTTATAAGGGCTGCTGTTAAAAGTCTGAGCCACCATGTCCAGCTTGGTCTGCATCTCCATCAAGTTCTCAGGAAATGCTGATGCCATTGGTCAGCAAACATTTTGAGGAACAAGGCTTAGATTCAGTTGTTGTAAATAGCACAATTTGGAGTCAAGAAGGCCAAGTTCAAACTCCCATTCTTCTAACAAGCCACTGAACTCCCTCTCCTTTGCACTGGGTGCAATGGTATCAATTTTGCCCATTGAAGGTAAAGCTATAATGAGATAAATATGTGAAAGCATTGTGTAACCATTTCCCTCTGTTGTATGATTTTATTACTATTTGCTTTGAAAATAATTGTTATTTCTGTATATGTGCCAGCACTTTGACCATGATTATTGCCTGTTGACTAAATACACATTGCATAGTTTGTCTTTGATCCAACAGGAAATAATTGGTGCTCCATCTACATCCTCAATACTCAGACTGGCAGTGTGTTGGTCTTTGATGATTTCACCTGGGTCTTTATAGATGATTGGATTCATCCTATTTCTGAGGAAGCAGCAACTTCTGCACAAAGTTCTTAAGCAGGCAGAGCTGTGGATGGGGTTAAGTGTTTGAAATTCCAATTTATCAAGATATTTTCTCTAGGCTCAGAACTCATCTTCCTGCTTGAAGGAGCTTTGCACAAAACAAGCCTTCAATTCCTACTCAGGGAGATACCATTCAAATAACAGTCTCTAGGAGGCTGTGGGCTCTGTTTTCAAACTGCTTTTACCAATTCTGAGCAGCCAACCAGGAAAAGGGATCCCTCAGTACTTTTTAGTACTAAATCTTCTCCCTTACTTAATTTACATGACTATAGTGTTTCCTTGGGACATCTTGCCCACAAAAGTAGGTCTGCAAGCACTTCAAAAGAGTGTTGTCAGAATCGACCTAGATCAGGAGAGTCAGGCAAATGATAATTAAAAATTCTTTGGAAACTGAAATGTTGGAAATTTTTGCTGACTGGATTTTGTTTTATCATTTAGGTCAGTACTTTTTAAAATTTGGTTTTAAACATTTTAAAACGAAATCAATAATTAGGTTCAAAACAAATCCGCCAGTGAAGATTCCTCTGCTTACTTGATTTTCTCTGTCTAATGTCCTCAAACAAAACCATCTTCACTGTAAAGTGCAGGTTAATGGTACTCCTCAAGTTTCAATGTGCTTCTAAAGTCCTTGGGAATCTGTATTTTGTAAACTCCACTAGATACTGGTGCTGTTGTGTTGACTACACTTAGAGAATAGTGGATTTGTGACCCAGAGGCACCTTGCACCTTGCTGTGTCTTCCAGTGTGTGTGTGTGTGTGTGTGTGTGTGTGTGTGTGTGTGTGAGAGAGAGAGAGAGAGAGAGAGAGAGAGAAGAAAGAAGAAAGAAAGAAAGAAAGAAAGAAAGAAAGAAAGAAAGAAAGAAAAAAAGAAAGAGAAAGAAAAAAGGACAGACAGAAAGAAAGAAAGAAGAGAACTGCCTCTTTATGCTAGTAGCTCTCCAATTTCAGTCGTAGAAAGCTTGTCAAAATGTAGACTGGGGTTCCAGCATGATTTTCTGAGTTAGTATGCCTGGAGTGGAACCTAAGGATTTGTATTTTTACCTGAAGTGGTTCTGTGCGTCTTTGACCATTTTGAGACGTCCGATATAAAGCATTCTAGCAATTAGCTTTCTTAATTAATTCCAAAGTGGTATTCTTGCCCTGTAGAAACTAGGCAATAAATATAAGCAGAGTGCAAATGTTATTGTTCAGTGGTGAATTTTGAATATTTTAACTATTGTACAAAGTACTGCCTAAATCTAAACATTTGAGATTTGCAGCATAAACTAAAACATTTCTCCAGCTGCCTGTCTCCACGTGGTATAGCTGACTGAAAATTCTCAACTGCATAAAAAATACACCAATACAGCAAGAAATTACACACAAAAAAGAGAAAAGGAGTGGAAGAGGGAGAAGGACTTTCTATCTGAGACTTTCTATGCTGGATTGCAAGACCTTTGCCTTTATAGAAAGTTCCATCAAAGCAATGCAGGCCACAGCATGAACAAATAATAATATCTGCATGCTATATTTCTGAGACAAGACCCAAGCTATATAGTTCTGTTGAAGATACAATATTCATAGCACATGTTAAAGAATATTAATGCAGATATACAAATGAAATTATGTCATTTGTAGGAAAGTGGATACAGCTTGAAATTAATCATGTTAGATGAAATAAAACAGACTGGAAAAGATAAAATTGCACATTTTCACTCATATACCAAATCTAGACTTTATATATGAATTACATGAAACTAGACTGGGGATGGTCATTTGAAGGTGGAAGTAACATAAGGGTTATGCGCAGTGCATTCATTTGTATATCATATATATGTATGAAAATGTCATAATGAACTGGTCATTTTTATGCAAACCAAAAAAGACATTTTCAAATTTAAATGAATGATAAGAAAGACCTTAGTCTAGAAATCAGTCTGGTGGTTCCTCAGAAAATTGGGCATGACACTTCCAGAGGACCCTGTCATACCACTCCTGGGCATATACCCAAAGGATTCACCTGCATGCAATAATGACACATGCTCCACTATGTTCATAGTAGCCTTATTTATAATAGCCAGAAGCTGGAAGGAGCCCAGATGTCCCTCAAAGGAGGAATGGATACAGAAAATGTGGTATATTTATACAATGGAATACTACTCAGCAATTAAAAATAATGAATTCATGCAATTTGTAGGCAAATGGTTGGATCTGGAAAATATCATCCAATTACAAAAGAATACACATGAAATGCAGTCACTGATAAGTAGATATTAATGAGCCCAGAAGCTCTGAATACTCAAGACACAATTAGCAAATGAAAAGATTCCCAAGAAGAAGGAAGGAAAGGACCCTGGTCATGAAAAGACTGGATCCAGTTTTGTAGGAGAGTGCCAGAGAAATTGTGTGAGGGTGATTGGGGAATGGGTGGGGGGAAGAGGACTTATGGGACATATGGCGAGGGGGGAACTGGGAAAGGGGAAAGCCTTTGGAATGTAAACAAAGAATATAGAAAATAAAAAATAATAATAAAAAAAGAAAGACCTTAGTCAGAACCATTGAAATAGGTATAGGATTAGATATCATTCTATGGTAGGGGAGAGAAATTAAGATAAATGATTAATTCAAGTAAGTGTGGTAATTTATAGTCAAGAATTAGTGTGGGGATTGGTTGGAACATTTTTAAGAAAGATCAGGAATGAAAAGCAGATTTTGGCAACATCAACCTGAAATGATTCTTGATGGAGGCAGGCCAGAGTGATTAGATATTACATGGGGGATTCACAAAGTGAATACTGACTAGTGAATAGTGTAATACAGAGAAGTTTAGTGCTATTAGAGACATGGAATTTCAAATTGGGTCTAATAGAATAAACAATGTTTCAGAACCTGACAGATTTGTGTTGTAATGCTGTGAGATATTTAAGGGTCTATGTTCAAGCTGGTTAACTCTCTTAGAGTGTCCATTTTGTTTCCTATAAAATTGGATCATCAACACTCACATTTACTCTTGGCTTTAGCAAAGGCCTCCTATTTAGGGCAAATATTGAGAATGCACATATCTGTAACTTTATCCTAGGCGGTTAGATCCCCTTCGAAATCTTCTGCTAGCCTACTTAACAGAGTGGTGAAAATCAACATGAGTCAGGGATTCATACAGTAGACTATATCACTCAACAAACACTTGTCATGGTCACAGGCAGAAGTCCACTCGAAAACTAAGATTTCCTTGGAAGTATATAAAACATTTCCCCTTCTCATGCTTTACCAGTATATAACAACACTCTAGGATAATAGCAATATATTAAAATTAAAATATCAACAAAATACAAACTGTCCTGGGACATGTATGTAAGGAATACAGAAGTCAACAACAAGACAAAAACAAAATCAGAGACCTTGACATGTTGGGGACCCAAACAACAAGAAACAGTAAAAAGACTCCAAGCAACTAGTTTCATATAAAGTCTCACTATCAAGGCCTATTATCTCAGATCCTAGAAATTGACAATGTCCATCCGTGCAAATATTTTTTCACTCTGAGGAAAGAAAGGAAACATCAGAACTGAACTGATATGATGTATGTTAGAATTATCAGACAAAAAAATTAAAAATAACTATAATTAATATTTAAGGACTATAGTGGGAAAAGTAGACCAACTCAAGAACAGATGGGTAATGGGATCAGAAAATTGGAATTACCTGAGTGAATCAAAAAGAAATGTTAGTTGGGAACTCTTTGGATGAAAAAAAAAAGAAAGAAATTCTAGAAGTAAAAACAAAAATACTGGAGCAGAAATGAAGACACAAAATCATCAGTAGATATAACAGCAAAGAATCAACAAACTTGAATGTAGCTCAGTAGAAGTACACAAACAGAAACATAAAGAGTTAAATAATGAAAAAGACCAAGGTTCTGAGCAGAATATCTAACTGCAGAAAAGTATCAAAAAGGTATAATTACACATAATTGGAATACCAGTAGAGAGAGTAAAATGAAGCAGTAACCATAACAAAATAACCATGACCAAAAACCCCTCCAAAATTAATGTCAGGAACCAAACCACTGATCTATATAGTTCACAGAACATCAAGAAGAATACATTTTCATCAAACTGCACTTTGTTAAAACATACTCAAACTACAGAAATCCAAAGACAAAGAAGAAATCTTGTATGAGACTTAGGTAGAGGTAGTGTATTTACAAAGGAACAAAAATAATGTCACTAGTTATCAGAAAAAGAAACAAGCTAGAAGAGAACAGAATAAAATATTTAAGTACTAACGGGAAAAATAAAAGCCTGCTACTTAAAATTCTTTGTTTATCTACTTAAAATTATATGTCCAGTAAAATCATGCTTCAAGGTGAAAAAGATATAGAGACTTTCTCAGAGAAAACCTGCAGACCTGTCCTACAAGAAGTTAAAAGTTATTCACATTGGTGGAAAATAATGTAGTTCAGAAACTCCTATATACCTATAGAAAAATATTAAACAGTAAATGAGTAATGAAATTTTTCAGTTTTACTTTTATGGATTGCTTAAACATTCTTCATTTAAAGCAATAACAAGGTGTGAATGATTATAACAGAGAAGTGCAATGAATGGGTAATTGTGTCACAAGACAGAGGAAATGGGAATACTCTGTTTTAAGTTCAGGACATGTAGTTGTATTTAAAGGTGAACTTCAGTCAAATGTAATGTGCATTGTAGTTTTTAGAGCAACCACTATTTTTTAAAAGAAAGTATAGTTATCAAACCAAGAGGGAAGGTAAAATGCTCAGTTAAAAACAATAGAAAAAAAGAAAAGTGAAATGTAATAGAAAAATTAAAATTACAGTAGATATTAATACAACTATATTAATAATAAGCACAAATGCAATTTATATAAATATAAAATTATATATACATATGTAGTCAATCAAGCAGAAGATAGCAACTATGGAATTATGGAAAAAATATAAAAGAACCAATTGTTATCTCCATATGGTATACCTGCCTTAAACTTAAAGGTTCATAGAGGATAAAAAGAAAGAGATGAAAAAACATTTTTCATTCCAGTACTACTCTAAAGACAGTTCAAGTGAAATATGAATTTCAAACACAATTATCTTCAGAACTAGAAAAATTATCAAGAATAAAGTGGTGCATTATATAATGATCAAGGAATCAGTTCTTCAAGAAAATACAAAAATCCTACACATATATACACCTAACAACAGAGCAGAAAAATATATAAAGCAAGAACTGGTAGATTTTGGGAAAAAAAGCAGAAAATTTAACTGTTATATATAGAAACCACAACTTTTTTCTGTCAGTGATAGATAAATTAAGCAGGTATAAAATATGGATATAAATGACCTGGGCAAAAGTAAGGGCAATATGCCTACTGCTGTGGGAAGTACATTTGTCAGATCTTATAAAGACAGCTTTTATATAGGGATGCAGGTAAATGGGGCAAACAAGATATTGGAAATAAGGAAATAAGGAGAGATAATTCTCCACCCTGGAAACCATTGTAAATCTACAAACCAGGAGGCTTAGACTAAGGAAGCTATAGAAGGAAAGAGTAAGATTGGATCAGCATTTTAACATGTGGTCTAGGAAAGGATTTGTTGTTGTTGTTGTTGTTGTTGGTGGTGGTGGTGGTGGTGGTGGTGGTGGTGGTGGTGGCGGTGGTGGTGGTGTAAAATCAAGAAGCTCTGTATCCCAGTAACTTTGGAAAATAACAAGAGGAACCTGCATAATGAATACACAGTGCCATATTAAAGAATCTAGAAAGTTCTTCTGTTAAGAAAAAAAGAAAAACAACAATTTAAAAAAAAATCCAACCATATGCAAACTAAGGTAGAAAGGATTTTTATGATCATTCTAAATTTTTTAATAATCTCAAAATACAATATTAAATTTTTCATCCATTTCTATACTTTAAAAGTTCTGATTTCTAACAATGGATACATTAAATTTGCCATGATTTAATTTTTTTTAAAAAATCCAACCATAACAACAACAAAGCCATTTAAATCTGCCCAGTTGAACATTTCTAAAAGTTGTTTAATATTAACACTCTCTATTGTTTTGTTTTGATTTTTTGTTTTCCTGTTTTGTTTTATTATGTTTTTGTGACCCCACTGACATCACTGGGAACCAATGAACTTCAAGACAGACACTAAATATAGTAAGCCCATAATATTCATATAGAATTGATGAGGCTTGCAGACCACTGGACCTTGGAGTACATTAAGAGAAAAGGATGACATGGGTTTACAAGTATCCTGCTTGGATGAATAGAAAGTGGGAAATAGAATTGTGTTACTAATAGCAATATAACGGTTGCCATAAACAATTTGGTGGGAAATACCCAACTGTTGGGTATGTTTCTTTTAAAATATTGCATTAGCCTATCTCTACAAATCATCAGAAGACTGATGGAAATTTAGGTCTGGATTTGGCAGACAGGTGCTGATGTGAACTGGAGGTTGATCAGCCTAAAAGTGAGAAGTCAAAATGAGGAAATTGAATTTATTATCATGAAAAATTTAGTGGATAATAAGATCAGAGGTTATAGTAACTGATTTAAGTAAAAACAAATTTATAAATTAAAAAAATGTAGAAAATTTACTTAGAGGGAAACAAAAAAATCCTAGGTGGATAGGTAATGGGGGAGGAAAGTGTTGAGTCAGAATTCATTATAGAAGTGAGGGATGGTTTCAGTGACATAGCAGAGAAGTCTGCTGATTACATTTGTTGGCCAAGGGCATAGTAGGGTGCATACAATGAATAAATCAAGCCGACATTGACAGAACCTATTGAAACTCCATATAAATCTCTATATGCTAAACCATTTCAGATGTTTGAAGTCCTCTTTTCACTTTGCATTAATAATATTCAACTATGGATATCTGCCAAGCGTTTAAGAAAAAGAAGACTGAATGTTAGCTATGAATTGTGTCCTTAAAAGTCATTGTTGAGGTTTGGATCAGTACATGTATAGAGTCTACCTTGGAGTGGCTCTATAAGGGAGTGGGAAGGGCAGAGGCAAAGGTAACAGTAAACAGTAACAGTAAACAGGATCTCACTTGCTTTGTAGTCCAGACTAGCTTCAAACTCACAATCTTCCTGCCTCAACTTCCCCAGGGCTGGCTGCTATTATAAACATGTGCTACCATGTCCATCATGATTTACTTTTCTAACTGTTACTTTAAGACAAGAAATATAAAGAGCTATTTATAAATGGGAGACATGGCAGAAATAAGAAAGCACATTGGGTCACTGAGGTCTTTTTATCTACTTGGGAAATACATCAGCCCATTTCAAAGTACAGAAGAAGGAATTCATAGAGTTTGAGAATATACTAGAAGAGAGACTAAATAACACTAAAAAGGAAAAAAAGGGGGAGATGTTATAAACTGATGGATTAAATTGTCCTCATAGAGAAGGACGGTAATGGCTTTGATTTTCACAAATGAAAATTATGAGTGCAAATGTAGCTATCCTGTATTTCATAGCAGCAAAGTAAAGGTAGTTTGATGGTTTGAGTTTTGATTTTTTTTGTTTTTAAGATAGAAGGAACAAGAGCTGAAGAATCTTGTCAAATGTTAAAGAAAGAACATTCTAGTATTTGTGGGCTTGGCAATCAAATGACAATGCACTGAGAAGAGACTAAATAGTAAAGCAGAAGCAATCTCTGTCATAGAGTTCGAATATGAAAACAATAGTACAGTGTCTCCTTATTTAGTTTCAAAGTTGGCTTTTACATATAGAAAAAAAAATTGAAGTGGGAGCAGGGCAACTTAAGAAAGTCCACACAATATATCTTTAGTTTTCCAGAGAATACAATACACATGATAGAAAAAGATTTCTTCACGATTTATTTTGTAGATGAATAACTTATTAGAAGAGACTGCAATGACCCAGAATGAGATAAATAGAAGATTGAATGGTGACCTTCCAATTCTATCACATGTCTAACTAGCTGCTAAATGTGGATGCATGTCAAAATCATCAGAGTAATTCAAATATCTTGTGTAAAACCTCACACTCACTTATTTTGATCTCAGTGACCTGAAAGTATGGTGACCTACTCTAAATGTGATCCATAGACTGGCAGCATCCGGTGGGGCCTTATTAGTAATGACAACTTTTGGGCCCAACTTTCACTATTGAATCAAAGTGAGCATTTTAACAAGCCCCAATACACATTGATTTGTACATATGCTAAAGCCTGAAAGTACTGGACTGAAGCATAGTCACATGACCACTATTTTGATGCTCACCTTTGAGGTTCTAATGTGCAATCAGAGTTGAGACCATGCCTGCTAAAGAGAAAATGTCATCTTAAATTTTCCTTAAACTCTTGTGATAAAAGTTCATATCATTCTACATATATACCAAAAATAGTACATGTAAAACTGGTAACTTCAAAATAAGGCGTGGAGTTAATACCATCATACCAAAGTGAACTTCATTGTTTTGATAGTGTACCCTAGTTATATTAAAAAATTGCTACAGGAAGCTGGACAGGGAATATGTGAGAATTCTGAAGTCTTGTTTGTGAATCCTTGTTAGTGTCAGTTGTTCGAAAGCAAAAAATGAAAGCATTTTAAGTGAAGTGAGATCATGTCTAGCATGGGAAAATTGTTGTCTATCATTATTTACGAACTGAACAGCCCTCCCCACCTTGTCATTCATTGGGAGGTAGCCATTGGAGGACTTCAAGCTTACAACATTTGCAAGTACCACCCAATAAAGGAAAATTCAGAAACAAAGTACAAGAAAAGTTAGGAAGACTGACCTTGCACTTTTTTTATCAAAAAGTAACCCCCCTCTGTTTTTTGTTGGTTATTGTTGTTGTTTTTGTTTTTGGTACTGATTAGGCAATGGCTCAACCTATATTACCAGTTGTCTCTTCAGATTTTTTATTTGCAATATGCTCCCATTCCTAGATTGGCCTTGAAACCGATTTGTAGCCTATGTTGTCCTTGAATTTCTGGCCCTCCTGTCTTAGCTTCCCCATTAGTTGTCATTGCAGTTCTACAGAACCAATCCCAGAAAAACCTTAAAACTTTGAACTAGTCTGAAGAGGTGGCTCAGTGGGTAACAGCACTTGCTGTGTACACATCAATACCTGAGTTTAAGTTCCCAGCACCCTTGTAAAAAGCTTACTAGGGCCACATATACATACTTAAAAATTCAGTTCCAGATTCAGTGAGAAACCCTGTCTCAAGGGAATAAGGCAGAAAAATGATAGAGCAGGACCCCTGACACAAATATCACCACCATGCAACAAATGCACACACCAAAAATCATAACTTAAAATATGTAATCAAAATCCTTGCACTCTCTTCTCATCACTCATTGAAACTCCATGTAGACAAAGACAGAGATGAAGCATGGTGGGTGGCCAGTGAACTCTTTTGCAGGGTGATCTGTCAAAGCTATCAGACTACCATGAGCTTTCCACATTGAGTTACTTGCTTCACATTGGGGGTCTTCCTTTCTAAAGTAATAATCAAAGCATGTGAAAATGTTTCCATTTCAGAATGGTCTGCCCTTTAGCATGTCAATTTTCCTAGCTTGTTATTTAAAAAGAAATCTACAGAGTCTGCTACTACTTACTGTAACAATACAGAAGCACTCTGTAATATGTACTAAACACATTTCAGAGTAACTATTGTTTGAAGTGGTTAACTTGACATGAAAAACAATTTATAAGGATAGTTTGCTGTATTCTCAGTTCGTTTATCACACAGTGTCTCAGAACTTACCAGAGTAACACCTAAGCTCACCCACTTCTTAAATGAACTGAAAGCTTATTCGAGGTCTCTAGGCTGCTTTATATTGATTCTGAGAAAATTACTTGTGCAGTAAAAGGAAAAAATGACAATCGTTTAAACTCCTTTATTCTTTCTTCCAGTGTGCTATTACTTCTACAAATGCATATATAAATATCTTCTTGTATAGTCTCTTGAGAACTGTGCTAGAAAAGTATTAGTACACCCGTTTATTTATTTTTAAACTGATATAGTATCTTGTACAAACATACAGAGTGTACTCAAATGTGTACTCAATTTTATTCATGTTTTGGTTCTTGTTTGCTTGTTTTGTTTTTGTTTGTTCTTATTTTCCTTGGTCTATGAGAACAAGGCAGAACTTTTTATTTAGTAACCCCTTAGTATTTGAGTAGATTTTAGTAGAGGCTGCTTAATGGATGTTGATAATGCCAAGGAGACCATATAAGACTGTCTATTTGCCTGGAATATTGGTTTTAACTATCATATGTCTTCTATTACACAAAGTGTGGTGAACACATGAATAAAATAGACTGAAACTCACCTCTTTCCTCCTCAGATAAGGGACTATTGCTGTTAAAATATGGCAAGTGATTAAATAGACATTTCTATACACAAGGTATTTAAGAAGGCCCTAATCATAATTTTCAATGCAGCCTTCCTGGAGGAGATAGTATCTAAGCTGAGGCTATTCATTCTCACAAATCCATACTAGAAAGACAAGGAGAGACTACAGATTGTCTATATACAGAGCAATCCTTCTAGGATAGTCCTAGATTCTTAATAATGCTGATTCATGGAAGCATCTTCCCCTAAATCGAAGTTTCAGGATTCTTGAAATTTTTCCATAGGGACACTTTCTTGACCATATTAAAGATGTTTCTGGAGAATCTCATGTTGTCAAACTTTGCCACAAAAGAATATTTCTTTTCCTTACAAATAATATAACCCTCACACCATGAGAAAGACAGTAGTAGCTCTACGACAATAACATCACTAGAGAGCCAAAAATATGAGATTTCTGGGCATTCAATTAGGCTATCATCTGCCTCATGAATAGCACTCCTGGACAAAGGTCCCAGTGCTCATGTTCTGATTGAGATCAAGGAAGTTTTCTCAGTACACAAAAGAATAACTGGGCACCTCTAATGGATATTTCCAATGGGAACAAACACTATATCATAGTAATCCTGTTTTGACAATAAGGAAGCTGAGGGCCAAGGATGATCATTTGCTCAAGGTCATCAGGAAGTCATTTAGTTGGCTATGAACAGAAGTCTGTGTGAATCCCATGTCAGATTGTTTCCAGAAGGTCATGCCGCCTCTAGAGCTTTCCTTTCTTTCAGTTTAACTGATAATACTCACTAGTCTTTAATTTTTTTCTCCTAAAAATCAGTAAAGGAAAAAAACTGAACAACCCAATAACTCAAAGGGCAAAAGACTTGAATAGAATAGGTGTTTTGTACAAGAAAATAGCTGCATAGATAATGAGCATGTGGAAAGGGGCCAAGTTAGCTATCGTCACCATAGAGATGCAAATCAAAGCCAAAAATGAGATACCAGTGGGCATCCACTAGAATGGTAAAAGTCAAAATGATAAAAAAAAAAAGCTAACTATTGCAGAGGATATTAGGTAACTTCAACTCTAACATATTGCTGATGCTGATTCAAAAGGATCTAAACATGTTAGAAAACTTAACCTAAATATGTATTTGCTCACTGATTTTAATATTTCACCCCAAATTTATATACCTAGTCATATGCAGACATTGGCCCCTGAATTCTCATTGGACATATCTTTTTCTACTTTGCATGCTGTGAATAACACGAAACTGGCAACTGTGAAGATATTTACAAATCTATGACAGGCTTATTTTTTATTAGAGAATTACCAATATATCACTATATGCCTGAAAGAAATAGTGACATATGTTTATGGACTTTTTATTTAGAAAAACATCAAAAAGGAAATTACCTAAAATGTACACCAACATAAAATGGGACAATAAAATGCAGTACCTTCTCACAACAAATTACTAACATGTTGACTATAAACAAAAACTACCTAAAAGCATAAGAAAAATTGAATATGAAGGCTATATAATGAATTACAAACACACTACACATTCATGTAAATACTATACAATTCTATTTATAGGAAGCTCAAGACAAACAAACCTAATCAATACTAATAGATTTCAGAAAAAAACATTTTCTCTAGGATTGTTGGCAGTATTAACTGGAAAGAGACATAAAAGGTCATTTGGTGCTAATTTGTTCTGAAGGATACTGTTATGGGTGTCTGTATAGATAATACATAAGCTGTACATTCAAGACATGTATACTTCACCATATACAAGTTGTATCTCAGTAATAAAGATTATACACATACCCATAACCTTTAATCAGTGACCCTGTCAATAGAGTGGAAGAGTACAAAGCATCCAACAATGGTGAATACCAACAAGAAGAAAGGTAGCCCAAATCTTGGCAGACAAATCCACTCAGTTTTACTGAAGTCCAACACACCTCCACCATGGAGACTTTCAACACCTGTACTGGCAGCACAAATGATGCATAGAGAATTTGTCTCCACCAGCACATACTCCCCAGACACATCACTGCCTGGGAAAGAATCCAGTGAACACATCAGCTGTCTCTCCCACACACCTACTGCCATAACAGCAGAAATACAGAAATGTAAAGATAGGGACTCTTATCCAACTTAGGCAATCTGCGAGCATTTGCTGTCAACGAAGAACACTGAAGCCTGAGACCTACTGATATGTTCCAGAAGGATTCAAAGAAACTTCTAAGTATATTGTTAAGCTTGAGGGTATTTTTTGTTGTTGCTTTTCATTTTGTTTTTTTAAATAAGTAAAAGTCAAAGAAATCGCTGCTCTTATTATCAGCAAGAGAAAGATGTGTAATCATATCATTCTACAATTTTCAATTCCTGGCAAAATGCAGACCTAAGCCCTTCTTGAGTTACGAAACAGCTTTGGTATCAACATACCCTAGAACTACCATATTCATAACTTTGCTCTTAAAAGTAATATAGTAGAGATAGTCCCCCAAAGTGAAAGAAGTTTAATTAGTAGCAATGTGTTATATATGTATGTATGACATATCAATGAAATCTCAAGACTACCTGGAGAAATATTAATTGCATACCTATAATGTGTATCATTATGGGGAAATATGGAAAGATTGGACATGAAAAGATTCTCATGTAATTCTAGCTTTATTCTCAGCGATGAGTTTCTTTACTACATAACCATATTTGAATATCCAAGTCATGGGGGCGGGGGTTTTGGAATACTTTAGTGTTTTCAGGACACTAAAAAGCACCTTAAAAAGCCATTATGCGTTACTGAACATTGTTTGAGCTTATGTTTCCCTACAAGCCAATCCTAAAACAAGAAATCAGACAAAGACAGTTTATTTGGAGGATAACCAGAAATGGAACAAAGAAGTAAGCCAGAAAAGAGAGAATGCCTGGAAGGGTGGGTAACTGGGCAGGTGAGTGGAGTGCTGCAGGCATCTGGATCATCATATCACCAGGAAAGCTCTGGGAGGCAAATTTAAAACACACCACAGCATGATCCCATGCATGGAAAGGGAGCTAGAGCAACTCCCATCTGCCATTGGTTGAAGACTTCTCCCAAAGAATGTTAATTTCCCAACACTTCTGGCTTGCCAAGCAGATGGCAAAGTGGGCCCTTTTACAAAGAAGTGTGTGTGTGCTGGCATGTGAAGTTGGGCAGGTGTGCTCTCAAGAGATAAGGGCTAGAGGATTTAAACAGGTTGCCAAACACATCTGCTACCAAATAACTTTAAACAATTGGCCAGAGATTTCTGTGCTTGTGTGATCTATGTCTGCCTTTTGGGAATGTACATATAGAACACTTAAGGTCCACACCAACTAAATATGCACAGTTGTAAATCTCTCATTGATAAGTGGCCTGTTAAAACATAAACTCAAGAAATGAAGCTGAAATAGTTCATCAGTACCTTGGGCCTGAAAGGTACTTTTTTCATTTTTACTACCTAGATTACTTCCTGGCATTAATGATCTAGGTCATAAAATTATACAGACATACCTCCACCATCTTAAGCCATTATGAGCATTCAGGTTCCAACTTATCAGTAGTAATAGATCCTGCACTAGTGTTTCACACTCTTTTAGTGCAAAACAGGAAGAACAAAGTAAGAAACAAGAAACCATTTGTATCCAAACTTTGTGATCACAATTTCCACCTGCTATGCTCTTCTCAAAAGTTCCAAACCTTTGGCCAAGTCTCTGATGAACTCTGAACTTCTGATCACAATCTGGACCTCTAATTTAGAGATTACTTCCTCAAATAAGTCTTCCCTTAATATCTCAGAGCTGTGTTTTAGAAATCCACACATATTTTGTGATTATGTCACTTTTCTTTTTCCTGAATGTTCTGGGAAGGCAGAACTATATGTTATCCTCACATTACCAAAGTTAAGATTTACTCAAAGTTGTTAAGACTTTTTTTTACTTCATAAATAGAAAAATCATCCCTCATCTGTCCTATTTCCTGTCTAATTCTGTATTGTATGGCAGCCAACTACTGTATGCTTGGTTGTACACATGTACACTTATACATCCTTTACCCTTCCCTACACAGCAACATAGTAAATTTAGTCTTTGTATCCCACTTTACTGTTTTAGATTCTCCTGTCATAGCAACATGCAACATGACTCTTCACTTTGTGGTTTTCCCAGACTAACCAATTCAAGAATAAAGTTATGTTTTAAAGTTCCTAATCCCATCAGGGTTTTCATATAGCTCAACATAATATAGTCACATAATACCTGTTGAATAAATGGCTCTTTGCAATAACTGTTAAGGTTCAAGATACATTTTCTGGATGACCTCTACTTCTGAAGAAAGCAAAAAGTCTCTTCCTGACCACCTGTCTAGTATCAGAACCTTATTAAAGACAGACATCTGTGAGCCTGAAAATCAGCCAGCATTGTCAGCATCAAAGACAGAATAACTTATAGTGATATCTTTGGATATTAAAACAACTTTTCTTTGCTGACTAGGTAAACAATCCTAGTCACTCAATGCTAGTCACTTGTCAATTACAGTAGACCTGGTGTGCTCAAGGAAAGTAGCTTAATATTCTATGGATGCCCACCATCTCTGAAGTAGCAAGGAAAAACTGACCTGCTGAATCTCCCCCACACAGCCTTATGCTGGAAGGGAGTACCAATAGAAAAATGGTGGATATGGTTAGAAATGGAAGGATTTTTCCCCTAATTGCCTTCCTTAATGCCTTTGTTGAACATCACATGCAATATTTTAGGTTTCCAATAACACTGTAGCTATAAACAAAAAGACTATAATTGAAGTGGTGAAACAGATGAACATCTAAAGAGACCAGCCTATTTGTCTCTAGCATGTAAACAATAAGATCAAATTCAACTTCATCTGTTTACTGAATGTGTAAATTATATGCACATGGCACAGTAAGACTATATGGGCACAAATGAGTTATACACTGTCACCAAAGGAAATTTTAATCAACAAGAAAGAACAAACTCTGAAGATTCAATAAGCATATCTTTGTTGGGTTCTTGTATGTCCAGCACTGTTCTAAGTGTCTAGGATATATAAGAATAAATGAACCCAAATCCCTGCCTCAGAGAGCACATATGTCCTAGTGGTAAACTACCTTTGTGAAAGGATGCTACTTGAGTCCCCAAACACCTGTCTTCCATCTGATGTTTTGCAGTTAATGTAAAGCTGCTATACTTTGTTACCAATAAAAGTTTTCTTCTTTGTCTACCTGCCTCTACCACCAGTTGTTGGTAACAGTGTTAATTCCATAGATGTGAGGAGAAACATTACTAATCAAAATCAGGCCAAATTGATTAAAGTAAAATTAATTTATGTACACAGGTTGTCTTACCCTAAGGTAGAGTTCAAAGGGTCTGCGCTGGACATAAGAAGGATAGGAGTTTTATAATTAGAGAGTAGTGGGTTTCCAAATAAGGGATATATCAGGCAAATAAGTAGGGGTCAAAAAAGCAAAACATAAACATAACAAATTAGTCATAACAACCTCTGAAACAAAGGCATGGTTGCAAGGTGCTCATAACAAGGTGGCCATAACAACTTTTTGAAACAAAGGCTTGGTTGCTGTTTCCTGGAACAGACAATGTAGAACCATTTGCAGTTAATGTTATAGGTGAGGCATGGCCCCATCCTTGAGAAAGAGTCTTAATCATAAATAAGAATGAACCTACTTTGATTTACTATTAGATGGCTTTCAGGCCTAATATGGAGGCAGGCTGATTTATCAATAGAAAACAAGCATGTTGCAAAGGATGCTTCATAGACAATGGAAAGTATCCACTCTGTCCACATGTTTTCTTCTGTCTGGTTGGTTGAACATGCTTGTTACTGGTAATGGAATTCTGCCTTTTTTTCTGAGATTTCTATGGAGTATCTAAGGTTTCCAGGGCTTCAGGATTCAAAGCAGGACAGAATTTGACTGCTTCTCTTGACTGTTTTGTCATGTTTGACCCTTTGACTTTGCTATGCCAGTATCCTCTATTCTGTGCTGAACTATAATTCAGTCTAATGCAGAAACTAAATTAATCAATATCCAAATGCCCAAAGCTGAGACAGAGATAGTCTACTTTGCCAAAGGAACTCCCATTAGGGGTCAATCTTCTGAGCCCAAGATTTAAAGCTGGGCAGGTCTACTTACTAAATCTGTGATCTGAAGCAAGCTGTTTAAATTGCTTAATACACAGTTTCCTTGCCTGCAAATGGAGATATAGTCTCTACTTCTTTGGTATGGTAATTAAAAGAGGTAATGCATGTAACATTTTATATACTATCACAATAAGAACTTGGTATTTTTTTTTGCATTGTTTCCTTAACATCTACTATTTTCTCCTGGCTGATCTATATTTCTTTAGTTTATTGCACAGTTATCTCAGTAGAGAGCTATTATAAAGTACATGAGGTCATTTTTATGCTGGAAGCCTGTGCTGTAATTAACAAGTGCCAACTTTCTTTTTTCTTTAATGCCTTATGCATATGAGTATTTATTCATGCACATATATCTATGCACTCTGTACATATTCAGTGTCCACAGAGGCCAGAAGATTCCCTGGGACCAATGTTACAAGCTTCCATAAGGGTGCTGCAACTGGAACCTGGGTCCTCTAGAAGAGTATCTAGTGCTCTTAACTGCTAAGCCACCTCACCAGCCCCAAATGCAAGCTTTCAAACATATGCTATTCAGTTATTCTCTTAAAATATTTATACTGATACATGTCAATAATTTCACTTTCCTCCCAATCTACTGACAAAAATTTCATTTCATTGAATATTCTTTTCAAGAACAACTGGAGATTTAAAGGGAAAATGGTAGAAGCAAGGTAAAATAGAAGATACAGATGGAGTATTCAGCTAGTTCATTTTGTTTTTGTTCTCAGACATTTTCAGAATCACACTCTTGTTTCAGAAACTGTTAAAAATGACATTTGATTTTTAATTTATTCTCTAACAATCCTAATGAGATAGGTTTCATCACCATCATCATGCCCATTTTACAGATGAAGAACTGAGGCATATGTGCACCAATGCCAATATTGAGATTTGAATCTCATGTCTCCACCAAGACACTATGCCACCAATATCAACACATCTCAGAAGAGCCAACACCTTCCCAGGCTGAGTCACAGAAATAATCTTAACCTTGGTCATTTGGTGCCAGGTCAAAAAATGAAAGCAACAGCTAAGACACTCTTTTGAGTTTTGAGAATATTAACTTTTGTGAGTACCTTGAGAGAAAAATTATTTCTCAAAGAAACTGTATTATCTGGTATGATTCTCAGTTCTGCTTTGCATCAGCTATTCATCCTAAGTTTCACAGTCCATCAGCCAGGAGAGGTGTTTGAATGTCATCAGGCAGTAGAACATTCTGTTGTCAGTGTGAGTTAAGTCATTAGCCTTACTTTTCGCTGTTTTCATCCTTAATGCCCATTCAAGGAGAAATGTAACATGACAAAGAACGGATCTAATATAGGCCTTTTTTCATAAACTATAAATTTAGGTTGTTAATTATAATTTTAAATATTTTGTGGTTGTAGCTTATATATAGGGGTTTGATCTTTTTTCGTAAATTAATACTATCAAAAGTGTGGATTTTGCTGCACTGCAGAGGCACATGCTCAGAATGTATTCATCTCTGCTTTTGTTTGTGGAGGAAAAGGAACAATTACATGGATGGGTGTGCAAAATCATTCCAAATATAGCTGTCTTTTCCCTAAAGACAGCTTAGTACCTGTCTTAGTACCACTGTACTGTCTTCTGCAAACAAATTATCATAAGCTTGATAGATAAAGAAGAAAAGACAGGAGAGGGGAATAACAACTGCTCATTGAAGCTCAAGCCCAGTCTCACATTGTAATTCTTTCCCTAGTGCCATTCAGGATTGTCTTCCAACTGTCTTACATGCATAGTGCTCTGACCTCCAAACAAGCTTCACTGGGAATCCAAACAAAGACAATGACATTGGGCATCTAATTTAATTCAGCTTCATTATTTGAAACAAAGAGATAATCCTTCCCTTAAAGGGTAATTGTGATAACATATAAAAGGTGCTTGGTCTGGAATATAGTGATCCTTGTTAGAAATTGTACTTTCTGGGCTGGAGAGATGGTTAACAGCAGAGAGAAATCTTCAAAAGGTTATTTTTTTGAGCCAATCTCGCCTACTCAATGTGTAGACCAAGGACAGACATGGTTTTTGTTTGTTGCTTATTTGTTTGTTTGTGGGAGTTCATCTTGGGACATGTTATTTCTGTATAGCTCTGGTTGATTTGGAATTTACCATGTAGAAGAGACTAGCCTCATAGTAATTCAGAGATCTGCCTGACTCTGCCTCATGAGTGAGTGCTGGAATCAAAGGCATACACCAGCACATCTAGCAATAGACTTTGTTTGAAAAGACACAATGATCTTTAAACTTAGTAATGAAGAGGAAGCATCAGGCAGATCTCTGTGAGTTCCAGGCAATTCAAAGGTATACAATAAGACCTGTCTCAAAAAATAGCCAGATGACACCTGAACTTAACCTCTGGCTACCATACACACACACACACACACACACACACACACACACACACACGCACGCACGCACGCACGCACGCACGCACGCACGCACGCACACGCACACTCACACACACAAGTTCATTCAGTCCCCAAATTCTTCCATGTATTTTTTTTCACATCTATGCAGTACATGCTCCAGGCACCATTCTGAGAAAAGACAATGTAGTAGTAAACCAAACATACAGGTACTCTAGCATGGCAGAATTTGTATTTCCTTAGGGATAGCAGAATTTTGAAACAAAGAGACAGTGAAATATTATAATTCAGGCTGTAATTAAGTTAAAATAAGATGTTGGTGGTCATGTTTTTTGTTTGTTTGTTCGTTTCTTTAACTGAATGTGTTATCAGGGCATATGATTAAAGGGAAGGGAAGGAAAAAAGCCCACAGGTTCAGTAGGCCCCAGAAGTTCATTCCAGTGAGAGCCAAGAATGAGAAGTAGGGATACAGCAAAGTCAGAAAAGGCAAAGCTCCATGTAATTCTTCCCAGTCAGAACTCGGGGTTTTATTCAGGAAGTGATAGGAAAATCCCTAAGGAAGGTGGTGTTTTTTATAGGTTCAATTTTCTTCATTTTAAATAGCCAGAAAAAAATCAGAAACAGAAGCCATCTGACTCCTATTGTACTATCCTTCCTACTCAGGTCTACATTCTCTAGACCTGAATGTCCTTGGCTTCTTGATTTTACTTCCCTTGCATAATTGGCTGTGGTCTTCTTTCTAAATCTATAAACAATTGTCGCCAGTTGTGTGCATTTGATTCCTTTGCCATTTGGCCAACCTGGTTCAGCATTCTCCTATTTCTATGTGTATTGCTCCTGTTCAAGCTATTAAACAAGATTCATTACCCACGAACTTGCTCAGCAAGTATTTAAGCTTATCCATGAAAGCAAAGTGAGAACATAAGGGAATGAGAAATAGTAGCTCTGATTAGAGAGTTTAACTTCACAGATTTCTAGGAATCTTCAGATAAGGGGATATTTTAATTAAGTGAAAATTTCTCCCAGATTATGGACATAATTACATTATATTATCTTTCTTATCCAGATCGATATGAAATCAGGCAAAAACTGCAACAGAATCCTGCAACTGTTTTTCCCCTTCACCAAGACCATTTTTGTTTGGTTTGTTCCTCAAATATCAGCTTCACTAACTTCACATTGAAAGCAGATTTGTTTTCCCAGCCAAGTCATGGAAGACAAACTTAGCTTATTTGGGAAATTACTAAATGGGGTTGTTCAAGCTGATTTTCAGTGCCAACACCCAAGGTCTGGGAATTTATCCCTGTGAATTAAGGATCTAAACAGGCATGGTGGGCTCTTCCAAACCTATATAGCCATTGCAGTAGTGATTCAAGCAACAAACAGTTTGATATGCATGATTCTATGCATGCATGTGCAAAGGGAAATGTGTGACTAGATAGTCACTTGTTTGGCTTCCTCCACAGCTTAAATTTGCTGTCCTCTGAAAAATGTAATGTTTCAAAGGCAGAATGATTATTTCTGTTCACTTATTAAGGGATGACTAACTTGCTTTTGGCTGCTCTACAAATGAATCACGGTAACAGTCCCCAACTTTGGACTTCTGGTGTTCTGATGTAATGCATAGCTATTAAAAGAAGAGGAAAGAGAGTGGGTGAGAGTGAGATCATGCAAAGACAGAACGTAACACAAAGTGAGCTATCGTAATTTATGAACTGTAGAGACCAGATCTATCCACTTCAAGGTATTTTTATGTGACCTGGGAAAGGATATCTTACCAGTTACTACCTGTCCACCTACAGCAGCAGAATATAAAACCTAATTGAGACCTAAAATTTGGAGGGATTCAGTGTAGAAGACATGGGGTGGGGATTTGGTAATGAATATTGTTTAATAGCTGTAACAGGAACAATATTCATAGAAATAGGAGACATGAAATTTGGAGGCATTCCGTGCAGAAGCCATGTAGGAGGTAAAAGCAACCTATCCCTTGAAAGTATTTCTAACTGAATTTGATTTAGTGTGATGTAGAAGGAAATATTTGAGGGCAAGATAAACAAACCAACAATCCCTCTTCTTTTTTTTTTAAGTATGCACAGCTCATTCTTCAATAGCAGCAGAAAATGGGGTGGGGACAAGGAAAAGAAGGCAGCTGACAAAATCGGATGCTGTGTTCTAATGCTGGGTGACTTGAATTGCATCCTGCCAGAGAGCAGAGAATACACATCTCCAAGTCATTCCTCACAGTTGAGATGCTGTGTGATTGCATGAAGGTGTTCCCAAAGCATGTTAAAGGCCTGTGTGGTCAGGGACAACATCCTCTTTCCTCACTCCCTTTATAGGACCAGCCCCCCCCCCAAAAAAATTAAAGAGATATTGCATCAGATCTTGTATTGCACAGGTATTTTTCCTATGGTAACCAGCAGTCAGGAGCAGACAGTTCCCTCCTTCCATATCCCTTCTCTACCCTCCTCTACAAGGTGTCCCTGCTGTCTTCTGAGGAAAATGTAAGTATGCCAAGGAAAAGTGGAAAGGAAATTAGACACTGGCCTGTGGTGACCGGCAGTCCATCCTGGCTTTGTCCCAGGTTCTGGCAGAAGGGGATTAGAAAGGCCAGTGCTTCCTCAGAATGAAAAATCACACAGAGAAGAGAATCTTTTAAGTATATCCATTTTCTTTGCCCTGTTTTCTTTCCACATTTCATCTAGTTTCAGATCTGTCATTACCTTAAAAGGAATGTCAGAGTGTTGGAAATAGTACCTCAAGTAGCTCTAATAAATCTCAAATTGTCATTTATCATGTTAACTTTCTTTCACCTAGTATCTCATTATACAGTTTACAGATACCATTTATCTTAGAATAATATGACATTACATGTACAATGGTAGATTCTTAAGAATCCACACCAGATCCTCTGTATATGTTATGGCTATTGGCTTGGTGTTTTATGAGACTCCTTACAGTGAGAACAGGTATGTCTCTGCACATTTGCATGCTCTGGGGACTCTTTTCCTCCTATTGGGTTGCCTTGTCCTTGTCCAGGTAGGAGGACTTTCGCCTTGTCTTACTGGAACTTGTTTTCTTGTGTTTGGTTATTGTCTCCTAGAGGCAGGCTCTTTTCTGAGGAGGAAACAGAAAAGGAGTGGGTCTAGGGAGAAGGGACAAGGGTGGGAGCTGGGAGGAGTGGAGAAAGGAAAACTATGGTCAGGATGTATTATATAACAGAAGAACGATGTTCAGTAGTAGTAGTAGTAGTAGTAGTAGTAGTAGTAGTAGTAGTAGTAAAAGAATCAGCTAGGTCAAAATCCTTTTTAATTACTGAAACTATTCTATCTGATGGCTTGGACATAAAGAAGTAGAACGGCATCCTTAGGATCTCCAGCATACATACCTAAGGTAAGCAGAGAAGCCATGCTAGAGGCCCACAAATCTTCTAACAGGAAAAGGAGACATTTTAAGTAAGCCTGCAAACTTTATTTGGCAATTTCAGATACTGTAGGAAGAATAGAAAAAGTATAAAGACAGAACCCACCCCCTTTATTAGTTGTTCACATTTTCATGTGATATTGATGTCTAAAAATGAGGTATAACTCGTCTTTATAGTACTTATTGAGTGTGTGTCAGCTTAATAGCATCTATACATAGTCTTATAATAGTTGTACAAACACAGATCTTCCACTGACCCATGTGACAGAGTCAGACTATGTTAAGGGCCAAGGCTATTAATTTGTCTTGCTTTCTCTCCCCTTTCTTCTCTGAAACCGTCTAAACTAATTTATTACTGCACTCATGTGGGTCGCTGCTGTTTATATTATAGAAGAGCTGAGGCATAGCTTCCATTCTTTGGCTTCTTCTTTGCCTTTTTTTTCCCACAAAATACTGCAAATAATACATTTTCTCACAACTTAGAATATCAGGGTTCTACATCTCTCACTGAGGCTCTTTCAGGAACATAAATCAGAACATCCCAAGGCCACATATATATATGTAGATATCTAAGTATTATGTGCAAGATATCTGACCATAACTCTGTGAGTGTCCAAGAGTAAAACGTGTTTATATTTGATATGTACTCATTAAAACCAATGATGAAACCTGAATTGTTTCCAAAGACACAAAGAGGAGTTTCAATTTTCAGTTTCCATTCTGTCTTCTCACCTCTTATTCGACAGTACAATTCTACAGGCTCTCCCTACCAGGTGAGTGGCCTGGCACCACCCAGCTGCTTTGTCACTCATTCTGTGTCACCCTATTACTCAGAAATTAGAGCTACCTATCACCTCTCAGAAATTCAAGGCAATTACATCTCACAGCATCTCTACTGCTCAGTTAAGGAATCTTCCATCTCTAACTTCAGTAAGGTTCCTTCCCATTTTCTAAGACTCTCAGCAACTGTCTGATAGGACAATGGTTAACATACTGCCTAGCTCCTTCCATGTGTAATACCAGAGATTAACAGTAGAACTGCAAAGTTGGCAGATCACTAAATAGTTTATACCTCCTCAACAAGCAGGGCCAGGTCATTATAGAGAATGGCTGGAAAAACATCCCCTACTGAAATTGGGTGCTACCATGTGGCTTAATGCCATCCTCCTTGGCTGCCTTTTCTCTTGACATATTTACTAATCATTCTAAGAGAGATTTCTTACACTGCTTATGGGAACAAACAATGCACTAAATATTACATATATATGCTTTCCATATCACTCCTCTAGTCTTTTCTTACTCTTTCCCCTAAAGTCTTTACCTCTTGCCAAAATCATCTCATCTTTACATTTTTCTTTATTTTTTTTCTTCTTCCAAAATAACCTTTGAAATTTGGAAACCTTTGGTGACTAGGAGTCATCCTGATCAAGACTTGCTAGCCTGTGCTCAGACAGGAGTGGATAGAAAGATACTTGCCGAGCTTAAAATCAATGAAAGACATTTTTTCTGGCAATTAATTCCAAAATGCTAAGAAAAAAATTAGCATATGGTTCAAACTATAAAAATAGCCTCCTAGGTATATCTGAAAGACTATATGTGTATATGATAGAAATGAAAATATTTTAGTTAGACATAATACAGTAACATATTTTCTAAACTTAAGGGCTCGTGTTCATGAAGAGATGTAGGGGAAGGGGATACTGGGATTTAGGATGAACAACTCTATCTCTGGGCTAAGTAAAGTACTTTAACAGCTGGTGCTTCTCAGACATTTTCAGAAAAGCCTACTATCCCACTCACTCAGACACACGCATGCACAGCAAAACATCTTAACCAATAACCCATTTAGAACAGATTGAGAGAAGATATAGCAGGATCATGCAGACACTAGTGGGAGAGTTCACTCTTTGTTAGCCAAAGCCATAGATATACGTGTTTATTTAACACCCCAACACATGTCTCCCACTGGCCTCATTTTGCAGACAGGCCACATTTACAGAGATAAGACAAAGCTACCTTGATAATAACTGGCTGAGGAGTTGAAGCAGTTAATTAGAGGCCTATGTATCTATAGTTAAAGCAGTAAGATGACACAACTCTAAGATTCCCATTAACCCTATTTACAAGTCTTTCATGAGCTTTAATCTTCTCATTATAAATGCAATTTTTTGAGGAGGTAAAGTGTGATATCCTGGCACATAAGAGTAGTTCATTTAAACCTTTTAATTCCTTTACAAACATACTACCTGTTTTCTCACTTCAGATATTTGATTCTATAAACACTTATATGTGAATTTTAGCAGCAGGGTAATAAAAGCACAAATTCAGAAATCGGTTGGCAGGAACACTCATTGCAGTTCTGGCACCTAGAAGTATATATGCCAAGAGCCTAAATACACAGGCCCTGTTCAGATTGTTAGGAATAACCCAATTTCTCCTTTTATGATGCATGTGATCTTGGACACATGATTTAAGTTCTGTGTGTTTCAGTTGCCTCCCCTGGAAGATAAGGCTAGGTTCATATGAACTTTGGAATCTGTTTTAAATTCTAGATCAACCAATCTGTGCCGATGCCTAGGACTGTACTTGGCATGGAGGAGTAGGTGTTATCTTCTCGTGCACTTTGATGAAAAGTGTAAAGTGTGTTGACACAACTAGAATCTGACCCTAGTCAAGGTGTGTAGAATAATTCTTGTCACATAGTAGGCTAGTACTCTTATCACTGAGCACACACCCATCCTTAAAGTATATAGAAATCTCATTGTGCTCCCTTAGTACAATTTCAACTTTTATCAGCTAGAGTATTTATGTATTTATTTTATGTATATGAGTATAGGCACACCACAAGAGAACAACAGTTCCCATTACAGATGGTTCTGAGCCACCATGTAGTTTCTGGGATTTGAACTCAGGACCTTCAGAAGAGCAGTCAGTGCTCTTAACCTCTGAGCCATCTCTCCAGCCCAGCTAGAGTCTTACAATTGAGTGACCCTCCCATCTATGCAGACAAAGAGAAGCAGAGAAGGCAAAGGCTATTGTCTTAGGGTTCACTATTACTGGGATGAAACACCATGACTGAAGCAACTTGGGGAGGCAAAGGTTTATTTAGCTTATACTTTAGCATCACTATTCATCAGGAAGGAAGTCAGGATAGTAACTCAAGTAAGGATGGAATCATGAGGTGGGAGCTGATGCAGAGGCTTTGGAGAGATACTACTTACTGGCTTGTTCCTTGTGGCTTGCTCCTCATAGCCTGCTCAGCCTGCTTTCTTAAAGATCCCTGGACCACCAGCCCAGGGATGGCCCCACCCACAATATGCTGGGTACTTGTCCTGGAAAGGCTCAGTGCAGCAGTGTAGGGGAATACCAGAACAGGGAAGTGGGAAGGGGTTGATTGGGGGAACAGGGGGAGGGGAGATGGCTTATGGGACTTTCAGGGAAGGGGGATCCAGAAAAAGGGAAATAATTTGAAATGTAAATTAAGAATATATCAAAGAAAAGAAAAGAAAAGAAAAGAAAAGAAAAGAAAAGAAAAGAAAAGAAAAGAAAAGAAAAGAAAAGAAAATGTCCTATAGGCCTGCCTACAGTTTCATCTTATTGAGGCATTCTCTCAACTGAGGATTTCTCCTCTCATTTGTGTCAAGTTGACTTAAAACTGTCCAGCACAGCTATCAAGGTAAACTCTTTGGCTTTTATAGTAGAGGGTAATTATATGAGATTATTAAGCTGTTAGCACCATCAGAATCCCCCAGAAAATCTATATAGGTTGTATTACAGAGAATCTGATTTCTCAGTTCTGGAATGGGGCCTAAGAATTTGCATTTTTCACACGCTTTTGGGTTGATGCTGATAGCCTAGGTGCCACATACTGTGAAACTACTGATCCAATGTATGTCTTACATCCCTACCGCGCATGTGTGGACTATGGGAAAAACATTTTAAACTCTCTGCCTTTCCCTTTACCCAAAAAGAATTTTTTTTGTTTCAAAAGCTAATATTACTTATTAATATCTACTTGTCCATTAAAAAAACTAACTGTTGTTTTTCTCCCCCATAGTTGCATACTGCTGTGACCAAGATCCAGGTTCCAAGGCCTGGCTTTAACTATACATTTGCTCACATATGTGTCCTGAGTAACGATAAGACTTGCATTGTGGATGACATAGTACACGTCCTAGAAGAGCTAAAGAATGCTCGGGCCACCAATCGGACCAATTTTGCTATCACATATCCGATCACTCACTTAAAAGATGGAAGGGCTGTCTATAATGGGCACCAACTGGGAGGTGTCACTGTGCACAGCAAGGATCGGGTGAAATCTGCAGAGGCCATTCAGCTCACCTACTATCTGCAATCAATCAACAGTCTCAATGACATGGTAGCTGAGAGGTGGGAGTCCAGCTTCTGCGACACTGTCAAATTATTCCAGAAATCCAACAGCAAAGTCAAAATATACCCGTACACATCCTCATCACTGAGGGAAGATTTCCAGAAGACCAGCCGTGTATCAGAACGTTACCTGGTCACCAGCTTGATCCTGGTAGTCACCATGGCCATTCTGTGCTGCTCTATGCAGGACTGTGTCCGCAGCAAACCCTGGTTAGGCCTACTTGGGTTAGTAACCATAAGCCTAGCCACTCTCACTGCAGCCGGAATCATCAATCTTACTGGTGGAAAATACAATTCCACCTTCCTGGGAGTCCCATTTGTCATGCTAGGTAAGTGCTGCCTTTGATTTTCCTTGGTTTTGTTATCTGTTTGCTTGTTTGATTTTTGTTGATGATACTAGCTAGCTTTCTCAAAAAGCCATTTGACAATTTTGTTTCACTACTGCGAGAAGGTGTGAAACCAGTTCTATCAAGTACTGGTCATCACCAAGGATCAAACTAACCTGGTACATAAGTCAGAAAGCCAAAGTCTTTGGCTCCAGCTGTGTTTCTACATTTAGTAGCTCTATAGCATTTGGCCGATATCAATCTTGTCTGTCCCCCAGTGTCTTAGGGTGTATTTCCTCAAAAGTAGACCTGAGTAGTGAAGTATATACAAGTAGTTTATTTAGGAGAACACTATAGTACCAGTACGGGAGTGAAGAGATGAGGTGGGACAGTAGGCAGCCCAGGGTATGTTAGGGTACTGCTTTGAGTACTGGTAGTGGGTACTCCAGTTACCCCTGGAGCCTTTTAGAAGACTGAGTAGATCACTCAGAAAGGTCCTCTGTGAAGGCTGAGGAAGCTGAGCTGTTTATACTGAAATCCTGTGTGAGGAAGATGGGCTATTTACACTGAAGACTTGTGTATGATTCACTGAGGGCTGCTCCCCTGCATAGCTAACTCCTCAGCACTTTCCTTCTGCAGCTGTGGAACCTCCCCAGGTGACTTTGTGGTGAGAAACCCTGGGACGTTTTAGAATTACAAATGGCAAGGCAAGTGGGTTAGGCTACCTTGCTTGCTTTCTCTGTTAGTGACTGAGAGTAGAAGTGCTCATCCCACAAAAGGATGTTTTAACTAAACGGAAACTTTGAAAAGATCCTGTGAAATATCAGTAGAAAAGTATCTTTTATGTTAATCTTGGTGGCCAAGTGTTTCTTCCCAAGGTTTTAACTGGGGAGGAAGAACAGCAGTGATTCCACAAAAGATATAATGCTCAAAACAAAGTCGGAATATTCATAGCATTAGCTGTTCTCCCAGCCTGCGAAGATGACACCTCTAGTACACTAGATGGTAAAGGTCCTGTGAGCCAAAGATTCAATGAAGTTTGGTTAGCTTTCCATCCCCTGACCCCCACTTTCTGTCACAAGTTCTCATCAATTTCTCTAGCAAAATTAAACTGTCATTTGGAATCAGACTCTAATGTTACAAGACAGTTGTGGGGTTCTTCTTGTTGTTGACTGGGATAATCATTATTTTATTAGTATGACTTGTGCCATGTTTTAGATTATTGGCTGAAAAACCAGATTTTCTTAACAAACTACACAGTTTAAGCAGGGTTGGTGGAGCTACATTCTGCTCTCAATGCTTTGTGACCTTTGGGAATTGAGACCTAGTCAATAAACATATAGCAGTATCCTTTATGGAAAGCAGGGCACTGGGGAGAGACTAAGCAGTCTGAGAATGTGCTGGATCAATTCAGTTGTCAGTGTTGAAAACAATAGAGAAGTAAGCTGCTCTACTACCTGCTGCATCCAGTCTGATAAGAAGGCAACACAATCTCTCCCTTTAAATTGACTCCAGATTTCTGTAGGTCAATTGCGGAATCCAAGGCAGTTCCTCAAAGAGTGGGGATGACTGAGTATTAGTAACTTCCTCGGAGAGTTGAGTCAAAGTTTAAATTAAGATGTGTTGCTCATGATTAGTCACATGCTTGACTGCTTGGATTTTTTTTTAAACTTTTCATTTTAAAAATAGTGTTTCTGTTGTTGCTTTTGCAAGAAAAAGATAAACAAGATAGAAAGACTCTTAAGGTGAGGAAAAAGGGATGTGAGAGCTTGGGAAAAGGACTTTCTGGCACTCCAACTTATTACCGATGATCACAAAGGACATTACAATATTTAAACTTCTTAAATTAATGATAAATAAGGAACATAAAATTAGAGTATTTAAAGCTGCTTAGAATTAGTCTTCAAAGAACAATATTCAAACCTGATTTTACTAAGTACAATGAACTGAAAATATTCACAACTTGAAACTGATTGTACAACATAAAATTACACAGAATCTTTAGTAGTTCCACCAAACCTACCTTGTACTTTTAAAGATACTTTACATGTGCATTTAAGTAAATATAAGGAATATATATTTAAAAACAGCAAAATATTTCTAAATAAATTTCATATGTATGTATATATGTCTTGATTTGATATAGTTTTACTATATCAAACTAAATCACAATGTTTTTTAAAATAATATGATTAGGTTAAGCTCAAATAAGCATTTTATATAATGGACAACAAATTATCAGACACATAATTGATATGTAGCATAAACTCCTAGCACTGTATTTCTTCCGGGTTTTTTGAAATATTTACTGTAATTTTTGGACTAGTCATCAATAAACAGAACTTAGCAATGGTGCCATTAGAAGGGAGTGTTTAAAAAGTGAGTCCAGAAGTTAAGTAGCTCCACAACTCCCGAAAGACTAAGCATCAATGAACTTTACCTCAGGATTTAATTCAGAACACAAAACAATAACCACAAAAGTAAATAAACAGGTATTTGCAATCAAAGAGAACAAGCACACCAAGTACCCAGTACTCCCAGAATTGTTGGAGATTTGTGAGGAATGTTACATGCATTGGTTTGATGGAGACTTTTCCTGCTGACGGTCAGCATGCAATCTTTCTATACATTGTCAGCCTGTATGGTTCTCACATTACTTAATTACAGCATGAATGGAAGCTAAATATTTTAGTGGCTAAAGCTCATTTGCAATAAAGACTTTTCATGATGTAATTGGTGTTTAACATGCTCATAAAGCTAACAATGCCTGGATTTAGGATGCTTGTCCTTCTGGATTTCTCAGATAATCCTTAGAGGAGGATTGTAAAATAAAATATAAGCAAGAGCAGATTCATGAATGTATTCAAAACCATTGTTTAGTTCTGTTTATTGATGACTAGTCCAAAAATAACAGTAAACATTTCAAAAAACCAGGAAGAAATGCAGTGCTAGTTTATGCTACATATCAATTAAGTGTCTAATAATTTGTTGTCCATAATATAAAATGCTTATTCAAGCTTAACCTAATCATATTATTTTAAAAACTTCGTGATTTAGTTGATATAGTAAAACTATATCAAATCGACATATATACATACATATAAAGTTTATTTAGAAATATTTTGTTTTTTAAATATACATTCCTTATATTTACTTAAATGCACATTTAAAGTATCTTTAAAAGTACAAGGTAGGTTTGGTGGGACTATTAAAGATTCTGCTTAATTTTATGTTGTACAATCAGTGTCAAGAAGTTGTGAATATTTTCAGTTCATTGTACTCAATAAAATCAGGCTTAAATATTTATAAAATTTATACAATTTTTATAAAAGTATTTATAAAATATTTAATGCAAAATCTCCTTGGTTACTAATAATAACCATAATGTAACAGGTATCATAAATTTCAAATTCAGTATTCTTAGTGTGACCCCAGTCACATAACATCAGATCCAGCAAAATGTCAAAATGAGAATTGATTGCGATGAAAAATTTTAAGACTACATGTGGTAAGCAGTAAGGTTAGCCTAACAAAATTCCACAAGAGGAAAGTACTTGAATAAACCCTGAGAAGTCATAGTGGGATTTGATTTTGTGTTTCTAGCTAAGATGATACATGATATCTCTGGCAAAAAGAATATATCCTACACAGATGAATCAGTTTGGCAATGATGTAAGCATAAATACCTCATGATTTAGAATGTTTTTCATCAGTGCCTGCATATTAGATACATTCAATTCTGCCAAAACCTCTATCCAGATGAGTCAGGGAAGTTTATCTAGAGCTGAAATCCTCAGAGGTCTACAGTATTATAAATGTTTATTGTCATTTTTAGTTTCCAGAATTTAGAGAAGAATTTACTTGGCTATATTAATGTCAGGTATTGAGGTATTAATATTTATAAGCATCTTTTAAATCTATTATAACATGTCATCTAAGGAATGAGGGTTTGTATCATTGTTGTCTAGTTGAGTATGATTTAAAAAATTAGCATCTGTTTTGTATGTGGAAAATCTCCTTACAGCTGTATTATTTATTTATAAATCTCTGCTTATCAAACATAAGTCAAGAAAGCAATAAGTTAGAACATACAAAGAACAGAAGGAATGTTTTATTCCTTATGCATGTGGGAAGCTTGTTTCTTATATATGTTTCAGACACATAAAAGGGATAATTGAAGACATTGTGAAAAATAGTTTGGATATCAGTTTCTGTGTGGCATTTTAACTTACAAGGGTCACTTTGCCTTTGTTGATATTCCACAGCACTGGGGATGAAATGAGATGAAAAATACTCTTTAATTTTGAACAGATCAAATGTCAAGTCCAGGGTGCCCCCTTCTGAACTATCTAACCAGTGGAGTACACAAGCTGTCATATGACTCACCTAATCAGACCTTGCAGTTTCATAGTCCTTGTGAAAGAAATCTTACTGTTTACTTAAACTTTACTATATTATTAACTGAGATCAAATTGTAGATAGCTTTCTAGAATCTTCTCTGCATTGATTAATATAGTGAGCTTTGCGCAGTGGCAGTATCATAGCCAATGAGGTTTATCCAAGGCGCAATTATTGCTAGTTGAAAACTTTTCCTAATATAGTGGCACTAACATTTCTCTGCATCATTGGTAAATAAATCCCTCATCAGCCTCCTGTTTACCCTACATGTGTATGAAAGTATAATTTGTGTGCATAATATATTATAGACAGCATTAGCTATAGTAGATATCATATATAGTATAGAATTGCTTTATGTTATATATTAGAATTAACATTAATTAATATTGCCTAACAGTGCATATTTTAATGGTAAACAAAGATATAGCTCTCTGTATATATTCAAATATTTTATGTATAAGTATATAAAACATACTTGAATATGATGTACCACAAATACATGTATAACATCTATATGATATATAGCTTCATGCTGTCTACTGAGAGGCTTTGTCAGAGCCTGACCAATACAGATACAGCCAACGGGAACGACTAGAGAAGCTAAAGGGGTTTGCAGCCCCATAGGAAGAACAAAAATATCAACCAATCAGACACACACACACCCAGAGCGCCCAAGGACTAAACCACCAACCAAAGAGTACACTTGGAGCAACCCTTGGCTACAGGTGCATGTGTAGCAGAAAATACATTGCCTTATCTGGTATCAGTGGAAGGGGAGGCCATTGGTCCTGTGAAGGCTCAATAACCCAGTGTAGGGGAATGCTAGGGTGGTGAGGGGGGAGTGGGTGAAGGAAAGCAGGAGACAGGGGGATGTGATAGGGAGTTTGTGGAGGGGAAACCAGGAAGGGGGATAACATTTAAAATGTAAATAAATAAAATAACGAATAAAAATATATCCTTCCCAGATGTAAGCATCTATCTTTACTTAAGTAGAGTACACTTTTACTCTTAACTGTGAGACAAAACAGGCTAGGATAAGCCAAACATTTCATATTTCAAAGTAAATGTTTATAACTGACAAAGTTTAAATGTAACCCCATTAATGAACTTCTTCCTAAATGATAGATGTTACTTTATCCAGAAATATCTATTCTTGAAATTTCTTTCTTGATACAGCAAACATCATAAATTTATGCAGATGTTATTGAAGAAAAGCATTTTATGAACACAGGCTACATCATGAAACTTGTCTAAGAGTAAAGTTTTTTTAAGTAGAGTTTGTAATATATGGCATTTTTTAGATGAATATACTTGTTTGTTTCCGTATATGAAATTTGTTACAGGTACATTATAGGTGGCTTTACTTTCTCTTGATATTAAACGTTTTCATCCTGAAACTTAAACATGATCTACCAGTAAGCCATCTTATTCTAACTTTCCTCAATAATTCCTCATGGAACCAAAGATTAGGACATCCCTGCTAGTAGGGAGGGCATTAAAACCTGAAAAATCCTGAGGAGCATCCAAAGGCAGCAGTCAGTTTCCATGCTGTGGGTGAGCTTTGGGGAAGACAAAGCAATCAGGGACCAAGGAAAACCTAAACACAAAATTCCAGAAGTACAGAGTAGATCAATTCCTATGATTAGTCATTGACACAGCAAGCAAGCAAAAACTAATCTCTCAGAAGGTCTCATGAAAAACATTAAATATATTTAAAACGTGAGTCATTTTATGAGCAGATTTCTAGAAGCATATCTACTGGTTAGAGTTAACTCTCAACTATTTGCTAGTGAATTCCTGTCTTGATAGATTATAAACAACCTTGAAGGCTTTGGCTATACCCCAGAAAGGAGCTTGGGTGAAAGTGAGATTTAATCTGTTTAGTATGCCTGAAAGTCATCCTAAGTGACTGTAGGATTAGGCAGCTGAGTCTCTTCTAGCATTAGTGTTATTTATCATCTGTGCTGCTTTTTCTCTTCATTAGTTCTAAACACTGGAAGGTCACTACATATACAGATACCAAAAATAATGTTTGGAAAAGAAGTAGAATTATTAGTTTAAATCCTTTATTATTTTATCTTACTAGAGGACAGATAGTTCCATAGTCCATTGCTAATTAAATTAATAAAAGCAGCTTCCCTTTCAGATTCACATGCCTGGCACAAGCTGTATGTGTGAGTGCTCAAGAGTTTTACTTTCCTTAGCCCGGGGCTTAACTAAAATCCTGTGCCACCTCAAAGTAATTGCTTATGAATAATTACAACGTGGAAGTAAGCATGTGTGTGTGTGTGTGTATGTGTGTGTGTGTGTGTGTGTGTGTGTGTGTGTGTGTGTGTGTGTTACTACTCATGGGCTCCTAGTCATGCAACAGTAGGCATGCTTTGAAAAGAAAATGCTTCAAAAGCTTTGTTTTCAAAATGTGATAGAATAAGTTGTACCATTTAATAGTTCCCCTTGGTAAGTCATTTGATTTCTGCTTTGACTATATGAAATGGGTTCCTGACATCCTCACTATGAGACAGTGAAAGTCTGAGATTGTGACCTGTCACTTTGATTATGAGCCATGACACCCACTACCTCTCCAAACCCCCTGGATGCCAAACTTATGTACTACAAACACCAGTTTAGATATCATTCTAGTAGTTGTCCAAGTGGACTTTGCTACCATAGTCTGCTATAGAGCTTCTAATTCAGGGACTTAAATTCACATGTATTTGTCACATACACACACACACATACACACACACACACACACACACACACACACACACCTTCCAGGTGACTTTGAGGCATACTCAAAAATTAAATCTCATGTCCACCAAAGCTCCTTTCTGGGATATAGCCAAAGCCTTCTGTCTTAGTCAGGGTTTCTATTCCTGCACAAACATCATGACCAAGAAGCAAGTTGGGGTGGAAAGGGTTTATTCAGCTTACACTTCCACACAGCTGTTCATCACCAAAGGAAGTCAGGACTGGAACTCAAGCAGGTCAGGAAGCAGGAGCTGATGCAGAGGCCATGGAGAGATGTTCCTTACTGGCTTGCTTCCCCTGGCTTGCTCAGCCTGCTCTCTTATAGAACCCAAGACTACCAGCCCAGGGATGGCACCACCCACAAGGGGCCCTTTGCCCTTGATCACTAATTGAGAAAATGCCCCACAGCTGGATCTCATGGAGACACTTCCCCAACTGAAGCTCCTTTCTCTGTGATAACTCCAGCCTCTGTCAAGTTGACACACAAAACCAACCAGTACACCTTCAGCGTGATTTATAATCTACCAAGGCAGCTATAGCAAGCATGTTGAAGTCTGAAAATGACTTGTGTCAGTCAGTTCTCTTAGAGACTGAAATTGGGTCATCAGGCTTGCTGGTAGGCACCTTTTCCAACTATCTTTCCAGTTCCAAATAATGATTTAAATTAAACACAAAGCAAACAATACCTTTTTTGTTGTTGTTTTTTCGAGACAGGGTTTCTCTGTATAGCCCTGGCTATCCTGGAACTCACTGTGTAGACCAGGCTGGCCTCGAACTCAGAAATCCACCTGCCTCTGCCTCCCGAGTGCTGGGATTACAGGCGCGCACCACCATGCCTGGCTAACAATACTTTTAAAGTACCTCTTTTTTAATGAAGAAAATAAGATTCAAAGCACAGAAAAAAAAAATGTCTTCATTCTACAGGCAGTACATTACATTACACCCTGTAAGATTTGACCTCCAAGTCCTGCCTGCTGTACTCTGGTCCCTATGTTAAGAGAGCTAAAGAAGTGACACCTGCCCTGCCTACCCCCCATTCCCTACCCCCACCCCACTCCCTTGTGAGTTGGGACTGGGAGTCCCCTGTGTGACTCTAACTTTCCCAGTTTCTGGAATTGCAGGAAAAGATAAAGCCAGGGCTGGCTGGCAGGATGTTGCTGTGTGCTGAAATGTTCCTAATTACTCTTCAGGCAGCCCCATTTTCTGTCCCAGTTTCCCCCCAATAAGGGAAGCTGCTTTCATACACCATTGTCCCAAAGCAGTTTGCAATTAAAACTATACCTTTATAGGCCAAAACTAAAGGAACTGTGGCAATGATTCTGGATATAGAAGGAATTTGGGGGGGGGGGCGTTTATGGGCTCTTAGAGTGTATTTCTTCTAGAGTCCAAGCCAGGAAACAGGATTTCCACAATTTATCTTTCCTTTAAGATAATAGAAGGCCAACCTCTTAAGCATAAACATGCAGCTGTAACCTGAGACTAGTGCCAGGCAGGCACTCCAGGCTGCTAACAAATCCCTAAGAGGCACCTATAACTCTCTTGGCTCTCATTTCTCCCTTGACTGACTGAGGTGTAGAAGGGAGGAGGGAAGGGGAGAGCAGAGGAGGGGAGAAAAAAGGAAGGATTGTTTCTAAGAGCCCCTGAAAATAAAATTCAAATTCTCCTTGGAAATGCCCTCTGAACCAAAAAACATGCAAAAAGACTCAAGACGCAATGAAAAAGATGAAACTATATACAATGAATGGGCATTTAAATGACAGCAACAGAACTGGAGACAAGCTAACAATGTTTTTTCATCTTTCCTTGAATGCGATTATTTTCATTCTGGAACTTTATCACCCTTTCAAGTGTTTTTCTCATTCAACTTCTAAGATTATTCAGCAATACACTAAGAAATATAGTCCTATTATATTGTGCAGAAAGTATTGTGTCAGATAATATCACTATAAAATATCACACTAATTTATTTTTCATTTATATTTAATTGTATATTAAAATTTACATTTAATTCTAGCTAAAATTCTACCATAGGATTAACTAATTCTGCTATATGATCTTTATTTTCTTTCCATATTTAAATACTCAGTATTAATGTCTTGTTTTGGAGTATTTTTTCCAACAAGTAAATACTCTCAAAACTATTTGAACTTTTTATCAACCTCTTCAAGGACATTTACCTTCCAAAGTTTTATTGTTCTTCATGTTCCCAGATAAAATGGCCAGTATTATTTCCCAAGGGCACTGATGTTTTAGAGGGATTAGTCTTCTTACTCATTGACAAAGATTCTTTTTTTTTTCTTTTTTTAATCAAAGGTTGGTCTGTCAATCCAGCGAAAATTGGAAACAGATTTGATAACTAGTTTTCTCTCTTGAGACTGGGCACTGTTAACTGCCTAAAACATAATTAACTGCAGAACACCAGTCAACAAGTACACTTTCTACTTCATATCTGGGGAATTTAGGTGCTCCAATTTAATGGAGGCCATGGTACTAGTAATCAAATCTACAGTCTTGGCCTGACCTCTAAAAGTAGCTGTAAAATGATGTCTAATAAATTAAGATGAATGACAAATCCCTCTGAGGGAACAGGCCTGTATTATTACTTTGTAATGGGTACTCAGGTGTGAGCTCAGGAATTTACAAGAAGGATACAAATACCAGCCTGGGAGCAAGGACAGACATACACCAAGTTATTATGCACGGAAGTTAATGGTGACTCACTCCACTGACATATGTGGCTGAATATTTTAAATTGCTTTTTTCCAAAACAAGACTATCATGCCAGAGTACAGTATTATCCTCAATAATGGGACTGAATTTGCAAAGGTGTAGAAGCAGACAATTAGATATTCTAATCACAATGCCAAGACAGGGGTTATCAAAAGCCACACTGGGTCATTTTAATGGGGGTTTCAATGCTATAGTAGCTTAGGAATGTGCAGAAGGACGTGCCTCATTCCAACCAGGAGAGGCACAGAAGGCATGCTCAAATTTCCAAGAAGTGGAATGCAGTTACAACTCAGACAGCCACTGAATCTATGCCACCCCAGTGTTGCTGGAATCCTAAACTGGGAGCCAAGAGCCCTAAGCAGTTAAGAAAAGTTCCTAACTTGGTCTTCTCCCACAGAGGCCACTGACAAATAGTATCAAGAAGCTGGCAGAGGCACTGTATACTTGATATGTTATCTGTGAACAACTAGGACTGGTGAAATAAATTTCTACAGATAAATGCAGGCCATAAACCTTGAATCTGATTGTCATTTTCAGCAATAGCAATGAGGGTTCACATCAATATTGTTTGTTTGTTCTAGAATTTTCTTCTTGTTTTATTCTACACTCAAACTTGTTCCTACTTATTTTGATTCCCTCTGTTTCTCAGATTTATTTCTTCAGACCCTTATGTTTAGTGAAGAAAAGAGAGACTTTGATTTAGTTTTCTATTAATACTCAAACTAAATATAGTGTCTCTTTATCACTGAAGCCCTCTACTTGATCAATTTTGTAGTTTTTGTATATAGGATTTATTTATTTACTTTACATCCTGATAGCAGCCCTCCTCCCTCCTCTCCTCCAAATCCCACCCCACATATCCTTCTCCCCATCCCCTCTCCCCTTCTTTTGAAAGAAGGAGAAGCTACCCATGGGTACCAACATGCCCTGGCACACATCAAGTGACTGCAAGACTAAGAGCATCCTCTCCCAATGAGACCAAACACGGCAGCCCAGGGGAAGGGTGCTGACACTTGATTTTTGACAATGAAGCCAAAACCATACAATGGGGGAAAAAGCATCTTCAACAAATGGTACAGGTCTACTTGATCCATTTTAACAGAAGGTACCCACATTGACTGAGAATACTCTGCCCACTGCTTTCCTCTGTGCCGACCCCTCCTATTAGACCTGTTGAAATATAAAACAAAATGATCAGTATCTTCAATATTCTCTGGAACTAAATAACCCTAAGCTATTGATGTTTATAACTTCTAAAGGGCATAGGCCCAGATCTACTCAGATTTCTGGTGGCAAAAGTTCACTCAGCTCTCTCAGGCTAGTAGGGACTGTGATGATTTATGCTCCTCTATCTATACTAGAACAGATTACCCATGAACAACGATTCTCCAAAACACAGGTCTACTTTCCAACAGGAAAAACTCTGGCATTTCTAAACTTGCTACCACTAAAGCTGCCTTTATTTACTAACATCCATTTAGTCCCCGTGATCAAATTGATCAAATTGATACCACTCATTATAAAGATTTGTTCCTTAAAACTTTTGCTCTTGTCTTTTTTTTTTTTTCTGTCTTTTCAGGTCATGGATTATACGGGACTTTTGAAATGTTATCCTCGTGGAGGAAAACTAGAGAGGACCAACATGTTAAAGAGCGAACTGCAGAAGTCTATGCAGACTCCATGCTCTCCTTCTCTCTCACCACTGCCATGTACTTGGTCACCTTTGGCATAGGGGCCAGCCCTTTCACGAACATCGAGGCAGCCAGGATTTTCTGCTGCAACTCCTGTATTGCAATCCTCTTCAACTACCTCTATGTACTCTCATTTTATGGTTCCAGCCTTGTGTTCACTGGCTACATAGAAAACAATTACCAGCATAGTATATTCTGTAGAAAAGTTCCAAAGCCTGAGGTATTACAGGAGAAGCCAGCATGGTATAGGTTTCTTCTGACAGCTAGGTTCAGTGAGGAAACAGCTGAAGGTGAGGAAGCAAACACTTATGAGAGTCACTTATTGGTATGTTTCCTCAAACGCTATTACTGTGACTGGATAACCAACACCTATGTCAAGCCTTTTGTAGTCCTCTTTTACCTTATTTATATTTCCTTTGCCTTAATGGGCTATCTGCAGGTCAGTGAAGGGTCAGACCTTAGTAACATTGTAGCAACTGCAACACAAACCATTGAGTACACTACTGCCCACCAAAAGTACTTTAACAACTACAGTCCTGTTATTGGGTTTTACATATATGAGTCCATAGAATATTGGAACTCTAGTGTTCAAGAAGACGTTCTAGAGTATACTAAGGGTTTTGTGCGGATATCCTGGTTTGAAAGCTATTTAAATTATCTTCGGAAACTCAATGTGTCCACTGACTTGCCTAAGAAAAATTTCACAGACATGTTGAGGAATTCCTTCCTGAAAGCTCCTCAGTTTTCACATTTTCAAGAGGACATCATCTTCTCTAAAAAGTACAATGATGAGGTTGATGTAGTGGCCTCTAGAATGTTTTTGGTGGCCAAGACTATGGAAACAAACAGAGAAGAACTCTATGATCTCTTGGAGACTCTGAGGAGGCTTTCAGTCACCTCCAAGGTGAAGTTCATTGTCTTTAATCCGTCTTTTGTGTACATGGATCGATATGCCTCCTCTCTGGGAGCCCCCCTGCACAACTCCTGCATCAGTGCTTTGTTCCTGCTCTTCTTCTCGGCATTCCTGGTAGCAGATTCGCTGATTAATGTCTGGATCACTCTCACGGTTGTGTCTGTGGAGTTCGGAGTGATAGGCTTCATGACATTATGGAAAGTCGAACTGGATTGCATTTCTGTGCTATGCTTAATTTATGGAATTAACTACACAATTGACAACTGTGCTCCACTGTTATCCACATTTGTTCTAGGCAAGGATTTTACAAGAACTAAATGGGTTAAAAATGCCCTGGAAGTGCATGGGGTAGCTATTTTACAGAGTTACCTCTGTTATATTGTTGGTCTATTTCCTCTTGCAGCTGTGCCTTCAAATCTGACCTGTACACTGTTCAGGTGCTTGTTTTTAATAGCATTTGTCACCTTCTTTCACTGCTTTGCCATTTTACCTGTGATACTTACTTTCCTGCCACCCTCTAAGAAAAAAAGGAAAGAGAAGAAAAATCCTGAAAACCGGGAAGAAATTGAGTGTGTAGAAATGGTGGATATTGATAGTACTCGAGTGGTTGACCAAATTACCACAGTGTGATAGTGTCTGCTTCATACATTTTCACCCTAGGTCTTATCAAGAACAAAAAGCTTATGTTGCTGAAACAATTAAAGTCAAAGTTGCTCTGTTTAAAAAACAGACAAGAAACAGACATGGGAAAAAAGTAAAAGGTGAGGATAATAGGTATGGCATCTGTAAAATTACTAAAGCGAAAGGGTTTCTATGATAATTTACTCTCTCTCTCACACACACACACATGACTTGTAGTATTTTAAGTAAGATCAAATAAAGGAATGCTTATTAATAAGCAGGATCCTATTTTACCTATACTGCACAAGTTACTGGTATTGTAATAAAATGCAACTGATTGCAAGGTCAGCTGTTATGACAAAAAATAGGTTTAAGCATTGTTCAAGCAACAAGGTTTCCTCAACTTTTGCAGAGAATTAACTGTGCTTAGGTTCTGTCGTTTGAGGTCTTCATTGTTTCATCTAGCACCTCAACACTCAAGGAGATTCTGTGGAAGCTCTGATCAGCAAGAGGAAACCAGAACCTTTGAAGCAGACCCGGTAGACTGAATGTCATCCACAAATTGAAATTGAGTACTACCCCCAAATTCTCTTAGGTGAGCCAAGTTTATTTTTTCTTGAATGAACTTGTCATATTCCTCCACTGATGCACCTTTTAACACCTGTATGGTGTAGTTAATGCACCCAGAAATCCATGACAGCTCCAGCATTACAGAATTGGGGCAATTCTATTTCAGAATATCTTGTTCCCTGTCATGAAAAGGGTCTACTTTATTAGTTACAGCTCTTGGCAGGAACCTCTGAGGGTGCAAAGCCAGAGTCAAGCCGAAATATCTGGCATGTTGGAAGAAAAGCAGGTGTCTATTTGAACATACAGAGTATCTCTATATTACCAAAAAAGAAAAGCCAGCTGGTACAGATGTCTGTGGTTTAGCCCTACATGCACTTTTGCATGGATGTCCAGAAACAACATCTGCCCACATATATGAGGAAAAGAAAATAAACACTAAAATGGTTTTTGGCCAACAAGTGCCAGAATGTTTTGGCTATGTGATGACTTCTACTTGACTTAGTGGAGAAAAAGAAGACCTTTGATAAGACTAAGACTTGGCAATGAGAAACTTTATAAAAGTGCTTGGAGATAAAGGGCTCAAAGGAAAATAGATGGAATTTCCTGGATACGAATAATCGCCAGGACAAACCAATCCACAACAGCAGCCAACCTTCCCTGCTAAACTGGCTGTACCTCCCCTCCCCTAAAATGCCTTTTTGCTATCTCTCTACTTCATTATAAGGCTCTCTGTACATTACCATGCCCAGATATTTATACAGTTGAACAGTTGTATCTACAAGGGCAATGTTTCATCAATCTAAACAATGACAGTTTGATCCTAAGGGGATATGTATGCTGCCCTCAGACCCCTGTATTTCTTTAAATCCATAAAAATGAAGCCAAACCCTGGGTTATATTTGAGGCAAACAGCTACAATGTCTTTCCTTTTCAAAGATGTAGCTTCTTTAGTCACCTATAGTGGTAAGCATTTCCAAAAGGCATATTACCTTCACGACTTTAGCAGACATACTGTGATACTTGCTCATTCTCCACAATGGGTGAAATAGACCTTGAAGAATGAAATAACTGACCCAGGTTACACTACTAGAGGAGTTCCATCATTTCAACATGCTGAAGACACAGCAGGACAATTGTATATTTTACTGTAGGTAGCTACTACCCCTTAAAATTCATACATAAGATGGGAACATAAGGCTTCATTGGCCATGGAACAAACATGTCTTTAATGTCTGGAATGGAAACACTTTGGATTAAGGTTGGCTACTATCCTTCTAAACAGCAAAAATGCCCAAATGATTGCAATGTAATCACAGCAAGTGATAATCTGTGCTTTTGCTCTCATGTGCTTTTGTCCAAAAAGTTCTAACAAATATACTGCTTGCTCAGTCTCCCCTGCCGACACACTAAGCAGTCATACTAATGGGTTGTTCACTGAACAAGAAGAGGAGTTTTACATCTAAAGACAAGTATATTCTTCACAAAATGGCAAGTTTGCATATTAGATGTTCAATCAGTTCTCTCTCTTATAGGCCTGCAACCAGGCTATTATTTATAAAAGACAATTTAAGAAGGGATTGGTTTTATTCTTAAATTATATGCTGCTAAACCGTTTTCTGAACAGTGTGTTCTAAATCTGCCATTGATTTAGTGTCAGCCATGTGAAACACCTCGGCTTAGTGAATTCACAAAACTGACACAACACATGCACCAATTAAATGAATTTTGTTGAGAATTTAATCATCAATTTAGTCAACCAGAATGACTTACTGCAGAACTTTGTTTTAGGACACATAGTAGTTTTCCAACTTGATTGAGTCTCTGTGTATCTTGAGATGTTATATTTTTAAATGGAAGGCATTTTCAAACTTATCACCTTCTCCAAACTTGTCACCTTCTCTTTTTCAGCATTTGAAATTAAGGTTTATGAAATTCTGACTGTAAAATGAATTTTTCTATTGGAGGACTGCATGCCAAAAGTAATTTATTGTTGAGCAATTATTATGTATTTGTTCATATTTATTATTAATTATTAATTGTGATATGATAGCATCAGTCTAACTTCACCATGGAGATGACATTGTAGAAATTTCTCAAAAAAATTTAAGTCTTCATAAAATTTTGCTTTTTTAATTCCTAATAGAGAAGGAATGATCTCAGCAAAATTAATTATTTTCTTTTAATTAATTCCAACCAAGACATTAATGTCCACTTAACCAAAGAAACTTATTTGGTTGGTTTTAAGTTAGTGTTTTGTGTCCATTTACCAAAGAAAATGTTCCATCATCAACATATTTTTCCTGGTCAACTAAACTACTGTGATGCTTGGGCCTTCCGAAGGAAGATAAGAAAAGCCAAGGTAAGAGGAATAAAATTCTCCCACAAAAGGAATGATATTCTCTCCTTTGGTGGAATTCAGCAGAAGATGTAAATTCACAAGAGAATTGGTGTCTACAAGAAAGAAAATGATAAATGAAATCGGATGTGGTTATTCTGATACACAGTAATGTTCCAACAAGTACCATGAGGGATACACAGGCTAGAAGTACATTTTGTTCCAGAGAAAATGTAAAACAAACCTTCATGAAAATCTCTGTCCATTGTTCCTGCTAATAAATCTATGTGTGTGTGTTTGTGTATTTGTTTTGGGTTGGGTTCATTTTGCTTGTTTGATTAATGGGTGGGCTGGGTTTAATTTTATTGGGAAAGGGGTTGTCTTCATTCTGCTTTTATTTAGTTTGTGGTTTTTGTTCATGTGACTTCTGCTTCTGCTCCTGCTCTCACCTCTATATTTTCAATTAGAAGTGAAATAATTAGAGGTCTCCTCCATAGCTGCTGTTATTCATGCAATCTACTGCTCTAAAAAGACCCTTGAGAAACTGTTTATTTTAAATAAGCACTGCCCAATTGTCTGTGGCATTCTAACACTATGACACTACCTTCCTCCAACCCCAGCAACAGACCTTGGCTGTGTCCCTCATGAGAACAGGTCGAATGGAGAACTGCCTTCGGGGTGTAGTATGGTATGAGGCAAAGCCTCTTGAATACAAATGGTACCTTCTTCATAATGGCTTTATTCCTTTGGATCCTATTAAAGTTTCCCTGCAGCTTGTACCAGTGTTTGACCTCTGTGTCTCTCTGTTTCTTCATCTGTACAGTGGGGATTTTAAAAAGTCAGTAAATATCTTTAAATTCAGCCAATTTTGAGTGTCTAATATTACCCATACATTGTTCTAAAGACTGGGAAGGCACAAGAAAACAAACCAGATAGAGCATGATCTTCTCTTGGATTTTGAGTGAGACTGTAGGTTGGCTGTGAGGATTTAGATGGTGTTTGGGAAGCAATTGAGTCAAAAAGAAAGAGCTCAAGACATTATTATATTAATTTGCCAACTTTACCCTATAGAAGTAGGGCTAAGGATATAAACTTAAAAAGTACATCTAGTCCTCAGATTGGATCTATATAAAAAAATGCAATGAATTACCACAGAAGGCTCTTAATTCTTGATTTTATGATATCACATTAAAAGTATTCTGTATTGCTATGTGGTGGGACAAGTGCACCGAAGGTACAAATCTGGATGTTGGGATTGGACTACAAATCTTAAAATGGGATGTAGATATTTGATGGATACCTGGAGAGCATCACTCCTTACTATTTATTTCTGGTTTGTCTGATGACATTTGAACATTCCTTTGGGGAGATTTGCTTTTAAGTTTGTGCTAAATAAAAAGCACCAGGTGTTAGAAAATAAGTTCCTATTCTTTTACAAGCATGTGGAATGCAAAGGAAAATATTATATTGTTACTACACTGGCAAAAAAAAAAAAACAGAGAATGCTAGAGCCAACACATGGCAGAGTCCCTCCCTGTGGAGGCTACAACTGTTTATTTTTGTTCCATGCCAGTCCAGGAGAAAACAAAGAGGGAAGCATATAAACTAGAATCAGCTCGCCTGAACAGGCAGCATCAATATGTTCTTCACAGCCTGCCTCTCATGTACTCTGTCCCTTTGCCTAGGTGATCTATTTGAAGTCCTCTTTGATATCTTATGAATACGCCATGTAAGGAAAAGGAAATGAGATGCCAGAGAGCTATAGTCTCCACATAAAGATTTGAGTCAGAATAAAATTAGCACCACAAAGCTTCCAAGAAGCCTACTTAATAGGGAACAGAGGTTTCTTTTCAAAATACAAAGAAAGTCTATATACATGAAAATAACTGAAACTTAGATATTCACAGATTTAGAATATTGGGAGCAGATATGGGACTAAAATTGAAATATAGTTTCTAGCTTCAGTTTATTTTCCATTCTGCCACGTTACTGCCAAATACTGGATATCTAAATAGTTGGTTCTCAACACAGGGACAATGAATGATCTGGGGAAGGGAAGAACTTTTGACTTCCCAAAAGTGAAATTACATGCAGAAAAACATGTGTACGTTTTACTAAAGAAAGGATTCATAATTGCCACCAGATTCTAAAAGAGTTCTCTATGACCCACTGCACTGTCCCAAAGTAATAAATACCTCAGTGGGAGTGTGAGGCTGGTGTCCTCATTTTGGCTAATGACTGGTCAAGTACTTCTCAAATCATCTTTTCTCTAAGGAGTTAATGATGTTTTCAAATATTGGCATATGGAATCCTTGTGCATTTACCTAAGGTAAGGTTGAGAGAATCAGAGCTTCGCTTTCTTTCAACATAAATCACCAAAAACCCATCTTGGTCACTTACATCAACCTTTCCCAAGCCATTGTGAGGTAAGACTTCTGAGGTGAGAGAGAGAATATTAGTCTCACTTTGTAGCATCTAATATGAAGCACTAGGGCTATATAGTTGTTGGGATCTACAAAGTGCTTTGTCTCAGAACCCTATCACAAACCAAAATGGCTGGCAGATCATTTCCCAAGCCCATTCCAGGCTCATTCCTGAGAAATACATAAAATTTTCTTTGTCAAAACAATGTCCCTGGTTTTTTTCTGCTGAAATGTGCTTGTCTCAATACTCTTTCAATTAATGAGCTTTGTTAAAGATTGTTTTTGCCTCCTGTACCAGAGTCATCAAAATAATTGCCATGATGCCCCCATAATGGCTAGGCAAAACTGGGAGTAACTCTTTGGCTCTGTTCCATATTCACACAGCCAGGCATGGTACATACATACACACATATGACCATATATTACACAGAAGTATATGTTCATGTATATAACACCTAAAGCAAGTATTTAAGTATATATGACTATACATATGTGGGCACATTTAAAACATGTATGTACATACATTTGCATACTACTCTTTACAATATTTTTAGCAAATGTGAGGGTATTAAAATACCTTGGCAGGTAGCCCTTTATGTTTTATGAAAGTAGGCCAAGAGCTTCCACTGTACATAGAAAACCCTACAGAACAATATGTTCACCTTCGATGTGCTCCCTATATATTAACATCTGAGATGAGCCAAACAATATGCTGTAAAGAGAAGAAATATGAACATGTAATGTACAAATTGCTAATGAATAGTTCCTTGGCTGAAAGCTGCATTTGATGAAAAATTCTTTTTTTTCATTAGTTAAATTCTTTATTTACAATTCAAATGTTGTCCCCTTTCCTGGTCCCCATCCCACAAGAAAATCCCCTATCCCATACCCCCTCCCCCTGCTCACCAACCCACCCACTCCCTCTTCCCTGGCCTGGCATTCTCCTATACTGGGGCATTTAACCTTCTCAGGACCAAGGGTCTCTCCTCTCATTGATGTCTGACAAGGCCATCCTCTGCTACATATGAGGGTGAAGCCATGGGTCCCTCCATGTGTACTCTTTGGTTCAAGTCATGAATAATAATAACAGAACCACAAAATGATAGAAAATTCTCCCAAGGTCTAGAATTGTGAAATTTTATCTGGACAGGAGATAAAATAAGAACATGAGGCATGATCACTCCATCTTGGCAGCTTATACTCTTGAGAAAGAGTGAATATTTTCCATTCATCCATAACATCAATTTGATGGAAAAGTCAGTGACTAATCATATGCCACAAGAAAAAAGATATCATCCATAGAAATTTTTTATTTAAAATAAAAAGAACAAAACAAACAAACAAAAAATGCTTAGATGTCTAACACAACTTCTATACCCAAACATCTTAGAAGAGAGCATGGAGAGATTGTCAGAGCCTGGGGACCTAAAAATCTGATGCAGGATCAAGTCTTCCACACATGACTGAGATGTTGAACCCATAAACTTTCAGTATGGTTCCTTGCATATACTACAATATCCATACCAGCTGACATGCTAGACATAAATGGAAGAATATTTCTCAAGGCACTTCCCCTAAATAAAGAGCTAAAGACAGTAAAGGGCAGCTGAGGGAAGATGAACCAGTTTTGTTTTGGTCATTCACTCCTAAAATGTGACCAGCCTTAAACACATGCACAAATGGGAAACAATAATTGAGCACAGAAGGTTGTGTGTGTGTGTGTGTGTGTGTGTGTATGTGTGTGTGTGTGTCTGTGTGTCTGTGTGTCTGTGTGTCTGTGTGTCTATGTCCGTATGTGTCTGTCCCTTTTAAGAAAGGGTGAAAGAAGACCTTAGAGGAGTAGAGATGGGAAAGAGATGGATAGAGATCATGCAAATACAGCAATTTTATGTATAAAATTCTCAAAAATATACAAAATGGAATAAATATACAGGCAGAAGGCAGTTTAAAGGAAGCACCACACATTCAAGAAAGTTATCTATGACTAGAAAATTCTAACTAACTTACAAATGCAGTTGGGGAAGTGGACATCGAGAAGGTCCCTGGTATATAACATCCCTCACAAAGCACATACACAAACAACATTTTGAAATAAAGCTATACTATGCAGTTTAGTATAATCCAAAATTCACAGCAGTCTTCCTACTTCAGCTTCTTGAGTTACAGACTTACAATGAGGGAGGGTGTGTCTCACCATTTTTATCTCCTTAATTGTGGCGGGGGTGGGGTGGGGTGGGGGTGGGGGGGTGGGTGGGGTGGGTAGGTGGGGGGTGGGCAGGAATTTGGGACAGGGATTTTTGTGTAGCCATAGCTGTCTTGGAACTAGCTTGAAGACCAGGCTGTCCTGGAACTCACAGATAACCTCCTGACTCTACTAAAATTTTACATGTTGTAGGGAAAAAAGCAAGTACTAAGAAACTGAAGTCAAATAGATCTGTAGGAAATGACAAATTATGGGAGCTAAAAGAAGTGAAAATTTTAGGATTCCATACAGGATAGATAGAAGGAGTCAGAGAGGCAAGACATCCCAATGGACAAAGGTGTTTGCTGCAAGACTGAAGAACTAAATTTGATAGTTAGGACTTATATAGTATAAAGAGATGATCAACCCATAAAGTTGCCCAATGACACAGTTATCATATGTGTGCTCCTCTAGCACAAAATAAATAAATGAACAACAAACTTAAATTTAAAATTTTAAAGATGTTAAAGCCTTGGTTTTTTGGGTTTTTTTTGTTTTTGAAAATAGATTTTTTTCATAAATTATATTCTGATTATTGTTTCTTCTCTCCTTTTTCCTGCACCTTTCCACTTTCTCTTCCATCTAGATCCACACCTTTTGTTTCTCCTTGGAAAACAGACAGGCACCTAAGGAATCAAAATAAAACAGAATACAATAAAATAAAACAAAATAAATTAATCTGTATCCTTTTAATGATCTAAGAGCACCCTGAATTTTCTTTATTAGTTATTGACCCATAATTCCTCTTCAACAACTTACTCAGAACATAGGAAGATTCTTTTCTTATGGTTTCTGATACTATAATTTACCCACTATTCTGGAACCATTCCCCAATTTAAAATATGAGCTAAATTACTTAATGGTAGGTCAAACAAGGAAAATGTCAGCTCAGTTTTAGTCCATATTTCACCAAATTCATTTGAAGCATGCCACTGCTTCAAAGCTGTAGAAAATTATTTCTACACAGTGCATTTATTTTTTACCATTAAAAGAAACATCTGTCAATAAATATTAACAACAATATAGCCACAAAGGTGAAATGTTTCTTGATCAGTATTATTTTTTGTGTAAGAAAAAATTATATTTTTATCATTTAAAACAAATTTTAAATTGTCATATATTTTGATCTTATTCTATCCTCCAAGTTCTTCTATGTCCTCTCCCCATCCCTAATAACCGAACTTTAATTTTTTCTCAAAAAAAAAAAACAAAACCCAATAGAATTTTAACAGATTAATAACAAAATGCAGAAAAATCAATACCAAATATTGTGTTATGTTTTAAAAGATCTCCAGCACAAACCTAAAATTATCTAAATAAAATTATATATTTCTTCTTTTACTGCTCCTGACATTGCATATTATTTTATAAATTTTGGGACTAAATCATACTTTTTAACTTGTATCTAACTAAGGTCATATTTCTCACAGTAACAATTTATACATTTCAGAAAACTTCTTTTCTATTTTTTCTGGAAACACCAGTTATGCTGAATTTCCAGTTGGGTTTCTTTACCCTAGGCAAATAGTTGATTCCATTAGCAATAAATTATTCATTTTTGTTGTTTTGTTTTGTTTTTGCGATACAGGGTTTCTCTGTGTAGCCCTGGCTGTCCTGGAACTCACATTGTAGATCAGGCTGGCCTCAAACTCAGAAATCCGCCTGCCTCTGCCTCCCAAGTGCTGGGATTAAAGGTGTGTGCCACCACCACTGCCTGGCAATAAATTATTCTTTAACTAGGAAAATATATCCAAACACTAGAAAACATAATTAGTTAAGCTTGGTTAGTTCTGAGAAAAATAAGAAAAATCCATGCTAGAACAAAAAGTGTAGTTGTCCCTCCAGCTTGACAAAGTGTGAGTCACAAATGGAAAACTTTCCCAGAAGAATCCCCCCCCCAAAAAAAATTGAAACACTTTCTAGAAAGGAGCATTAATAGACCCCTTAGTAAGAAACTAGTTATTGGCAGTTGATAGCTACTAGGGTTCTTTGTTGAGGATGTGATCACTGACAAGATTAAAAGTGGATGCCATGCATATATGGGTAGCACTAATTTAGCTTAGTGACTTAATAAAAGAAATTACAAGATGTTTGTGGACAGGTATTTGAGCAATAAGGAAGAGCTCAGGGAGGAAGTAGAGATAGATATGATTGTATTCTACTATATGCATATACTAAATTCTCAAGAACAAGGAAAATTCAAGATAGATGATAGGTAGATAGATAGATAGATAGATAGATAGATAGATAGATAGATAGATAGATAGATAGATATGGTGGCACACACCTGTAACTTCAGCATTAGGCAGGCTGAAAACCCCTGTGAGTTCAAGGCTATCCTGAGTTACATAGAGTCTGTCTTAAAATACAGAACAAAATGAAATAAATTCTCATTTTGGTAGGAAGTATGTGTGTGTTTGTGTGTGTGTGTGTGTGTGTGTGTTTGTGTGTGTGTGTGTGTGTGTGTGTGTGTGTGTCCCCTGTTTCATGATGGCTAATGTCTTCTGTACATCAATAAACCTAGGTGTTTTTGCTATTCACATATGTCAATAACTCCTACTCTTAAACAGGTCTGAAGAAACCATGCCCTTATACCAGTAAGGCTAAAAGAAGAAAGGGCAACTTGTACAATATTTTTCTCTTTTTTTTTCTTTTTTTTTATTTTATTTTCTATATTCTATGTTTACATTCCAAAGGCTTTCCCCTGTCCCAGTTCCCACCCACCATAGTTCCCATAGTTCCTCTCCCCCCCAACTGTTCCCCAATCATTCCCCCTCCCCCCTCGGTTTCTTTACTAAACTGGATGCAATCTTTACAGGCCCAGGGTCCTCTCCTTTCTTCTTCATGGGAATCATTTGACTTGCTATTTGTGTCTTGAGTATTTAGGGCTTCTGGGCTCATTAATATCCACTTATCAGTGATTGCATTTCATGTGTATTCTTTTGTGATTGGGTTAATTCACTCAGGATGATATTTTCCAGGTCTAACCATTTACCTACAAATTGCATGAATTCATTGTTTTTAATTGCTGAGTAGTATTCCATTGTATAAATATACCACATTTTCTGTATCCATTCCTCCTTTGAGGGATATTTGGGCTCCTTCCAATTTCTGGCTACTATAAACAAGGCTGCTATAAACATAGTGGAGCATGTGTCCTTATTGCATGCAGGGGAATCCTCTGGGTATATGCCCAGGAGTGGTATGCCAGGGTCCTCTGCAAGTGACATGCCCAATTTTCTGAGGAACTGCCAAACTGATTTCCAGAGCGGTTTTACCATTTTGCAATCCCACCAACAGTGGAGGAGTGTTCCTCTTTCTCCACATCCTCGCCAGCACTTGTTGTCTCTTGAGTTTTTAATCTTAGCCATTCTGACTGGTGTGAGGTGGAATCTCAGGGTTGTTTTGATTTGCATTTCCCTGATGACTAATGATGTTGAACATCTTTTAAGGTGTTTCTCGGCCATCCGAATTTCTTCTGGTGAAAATTCTTTGTTTAGCTCTGTGCCCCATTTTTTGATAGGGTTATTTGTTTCTTTGCGGTCTAACTTCTTGAGTTCTTTGTATATATTGGATATTAGCCCTCTGTCGGATGTGGAGTTGGTGAAGATCTTTTCCCACTTTGTTGGTTGTCGTTTTGTCCTTCTGACAGTGTCCTTTGCTTTGCAGAAACTTTGTAATTTTATGAGGTCCCATTTGTCGATTCTTGATCTTAGAGCATAAGCTATTGGTGTTCTGTTCAGGAACTTTTCCCCTGTGCCCAAGTCCTCCAGGGTCTTCCCAAGTTTCTTTTCTAATAGTTTCAGTGTGTCTGGTTTTATGTGGAGGTCCTTGATCCACTTGGAGTTGATCTTAGTGCAAAGAGATAAGAGTGGGTCAATTCGCATTCTTCTGCATGTTGACCTCCAGTTGAACCAGCACCATTTGTTGAAAAGGCTATCTTTATTCCACCGGATGGTTGTGGCTCCTTTATCAAAGATCAAGTGACCATAAGCCTGTGGGTTAATTTCTGGGTCTTCAATCCTGTTCCATTGATCTGCTTGCCTGTTGCTATACCAATACCATGCAGTTTTTAACACAATTGCTCTGTAGTACTGCTTGAGGTCAGGGATATTGATTCCTCCAGAAGTCCTTTTATTGTTGAGAATAGTTTTAGCTATCCTGGGTTTTTTGTTGCTCCAGATGAATTTGAGAATTGCTCTTTCTAGATCTATGAAGAATTGAGTTGGGATTTTGATGCGGATCACATTGAATCTGTATATTGCTTTTGGCAAGATGGCCATTTTTACTATATTGATCCTGCCAATCCAGGAGCAAGAAATATTTTTCCATCTTCTGAGGTCTTCTTCGATTTCTTTCTTCAAGGACTTGAAGTTCCTGTTGTACAGATCTTTCGCTTCTTTGGTTAGAGTTACGCTGAGATACTTTATGTTGTTTGTGGCTATTGTGAAGGGTGTTATTTCCCTAATTTCTTTCTCTGTTTGCTTGTCCTTTGAGTACAAGAAGGCCACTGACTTGCTTGAGTTAATTTTATAACCTGCCACTTTGCTGAAGTTGTTTATCAGCTGTAGAAGTTCTCTGGTGGAGTTTTTTGGGTCGCTTAGGTAAACTATCATATCGTCTGCAAATAATGATAGTTTCACTTCTTCCTTTCCAATTTGTATCCCTTTGACTTCCTTATGTTGTCTAATTGCTCTTGCTAGAACTTCAAGTACTATATTGAAAAGATATGGAGAGAGAGGGCAGCCTTGTCTAGTCCCTGATTTTAGTGGGAATGCTTCAAGTTTCTCTCCATTTATTTTAATGTTGGCTACTGGTTTGCTGTAGATTGCTTTTACTATGTTTAGGTATGGGCCTTGAATTCCTGCTCTTTCCAAGACTTTTAGCATGAAAGGATGCTGAATTTTGTCGAATGCTTTTTCAGCATCTAATGAGATGACCATGTGGTTTTTTTCTTTCAGTTTGTTTATGTAGTGGATTACATTGATGGATTTCCATATATTGAACCATCCCTGCATCCCTGGGATGAAGCCTACTTGATCATGGTGGATGATCGTTTTGATGTGCTCTTGGATTCAGTTAGCAAGAATTTTATTTAGTATTTTTGCATCTATATTCATAAGAGAAATTGGCCTGTACTCTTTCTTTGTTGGATCTTTTTGTGGTTTAGGTATTAGCATAATGGTGGCTTCGAAGAATGAGTTGGGCAGTGTCCCTTCTGTCTCTATTTTCTGGAATAGTTTGAAAAGTATTGGTGTTAAGTCTTCTTTGAAGGTCTGGTAGAATTCTGCACTAAAACCATCTGGTCCCGTACTTTTTTTGGTTGGGAGGCTTTCTATAACCCCTTCTATTTCTTTAGGGGTTATGGGACTATTTAGCTGATCTACTTGATGCTGATTTAATTTTGGTATTTGATATCTGTCTAGGAAATTGTCCATTTCCTCCAGATTCTCCAGTTGTTTTGAGTATAGACCTTTGTAGTAGGATCTGATGATCTTTTGAATTTCCTCAGTTTCTGTTGTTATGTCTCCCTTTTCATTTCTAATTTTGTTAATTTGTATACTGTCTCTGTGTCCTTTGATTAGTCTGGCTAAGGGTTTATCTATCTTGTTGATTTTCTCAAAGTACCAGCTCCTGGTCTTGTTGATTCTTTGTATGGTTCTCTTTGTTTCTATTTGATTGATTTCAGCCCTGAGTTTGATGATTTCTTGTCTTCTACTCCTCCTGGGTGAATTAACTTGTTTTTCTTCCAGGGCTTTAAGGTGTGCCATTAAGCTGCTAGTGTATGCTCTCTCCAGTTTCTTTTTGGATGCACTTAGAGCTATGAGTTTTCCTCTTAGCACTGCTTTCATTGTGTCCCATAGATTTGGGTAGGTTGTACCTTCATTTTCATTGAGTTCTAAAAAGTCTTTGATTTCTTTTTTTATTTCTTCCTTGACCAAGGTGTCATTGAGTAGAGTATTGTTCAGTTTCCATGTGTATGTGGGCTTTCTGTTGTTTTTCTTGTTATTGAAGACCACTCTTACTCCATGGTGATCTGATAGGAGGCATGGGATTAGCTCGATCTTCTTGTATTTGTTGCCATCTGTCTTGTGACCAATTATATGGTCTATTTTGGAGAAGGTACCATGTGGAGCTGAGAAAAAGGTATATTCTTTAGCTTTAGGATGAAATGTTCTATATATATATCTGTTAAATCCAATTGGTCCAGAGTTTCAATTAGTTTCACTGTGTCCCTGTTTAGTTTCTGCATTCCTGATCGGTCCATTGAGGAGAGTGGAATGTTGAAGTCACCCACAATTATTGTGTTAGGTGTAATGTGTGCTTTAAGCTTTAGTAAGGTTTCTTTTACGAATGAGGGTGCCCTTGCATTTGGAGCATAGATGTTCAGTATTGAGAGCTCTTCTTGGTGGATTTTCCCTTTGGCCAGCAAGAAGTGACCTTCTGAGTCTCTTTTGATGATTTTAGGTTGGAAGTCAATTTTATCTGATATTAGAATGGCTACTCCAGCTTGTTTCCTGAGACCATTTGCTTGTAAAATTGTCTTCCAGCCTTTTACTCTAAGGCAGTGTTTGTCTTTGACACTGAGATGTGTTTCCTGTATGCAGCATAATGTAGGGTCCTGTTTCCGTATCCAGTCTGTTAATCTATGTCTTTTTATTGGGGAATTGAGTCCATTGATGTTAAGAGATATTAAGGAATAGTAATTATTTCCTCCAGACATTTTTGAAATTATATTTATTTATTTTATTTATTTTTTTATATTCGAGAGGTTACCTTCTTTTGGGTTTGATGAGAGGAGGTTTCTATCTTGCTTCTTCCCGGGTGTAGTTTCAGTCCTTGTCTTGGTGTTTTCCCCCTATTATCCTTTGTAGGGCTGGATTTGTGGAAAGATATCGTGCAAATTTGGTTTTGTCATGGAATACCTTGATGTCTCCATCTATGGCGATTGAGAGCTTTGCTGGGTAAAGTAGTTTTGCCTGAAGTTTGTGTTCTCTTAGAGTTTGCATTATATCTGCCCAGGATCTTCTAGCTTTCATGGTCTCAGGTGAGAAGTCTGGTGTTATTCTGATAGGTCTTCCTTTATAAGTTACTTGGACTTTTTCTCTTGCTGCCTTTAATATTCTTTCTTTGTTTAGTACATTTGGAGTTTTGATTATTATGTGGCAGGATGTATTTCTGTTCTGATCCAGTCTGTTTGGGGTTCTGTATGCTTCTTGTATATTCATGGGCATCTCTCTCTTTAGGTTGGGGAAGTTTTTTTCCATAATTTTGTAGAAGATATTTGCTGGCCCTTTAACTTGTACATCTTCATTCTCGTCTATACCTATAATCCTTAGGTTTGGTCTTCTCATTGTGTCCTCCTGGATGTTTTGGGTTACAGCCTTTTTGCATTTAGTATTTTCTTTGACTGTTGAATCAATGGTTCCTATGGTATCTTCGGCTTCTGAGATTCTGTCTTCTATCTCTTGTATTCTATTGTTGATATTTGCTTCTATGGCTCCTGATTTCTTCCCAAGGTTTTCTATCTCCAATGTTGTCTCCCTCTGCGATTTCTTAGTTGTTTCTACTTCTGTTTTTAGTACCTGGATGGATGTGCTCAGATCTTTCGCTTGCTTGATTGTGTTTTCATGTATTTCTTTAATAGATTTTTGTGTTTCCTCTTTCATAGCTTCTACTTGTTGGCCCACGTTCTTCTGTATTTCTTTAAGTGATTTTTGTCTTTCCTCCTTATTGTCTTCTTCTTTTTGATCCATCTTCTCCTGCATTTCTTGAAGTGATTTTTGTATTTGCCTTGTAAAGGCTTCTAACTTTTGATCCATTTTCTCTTCTATTTCTTTACGAGATTTTTCTATGTGTTCAGCTACCAGCATCCTGACCAGTGATTTTATATCCAAGTCTTGTTTTTCTGGTGTTTTGGGGTATCCAGGGCTTCCTGTTGTTGCGAACTGGGTTCAGATGCTGTCATGTTGCCTTGATTTCTGTTAGTGACATTCCTTCGTTTACCTTTTGCCATCTGGTTATTTCTGGTGTTAGTTGACCTTGTTGTCACTGGCTGGTGTTTGAATCTCCTGTGAGGCTGGGCTTACCTGTTGTTTCTCTACTGGTGGTTATGCGTGATTGCTGCTCAACGGGATCACGAGCTGGCTGCCACCCGCTGACTTTGTGCACGGCCTGAGGTCTCCGGGAAGTGTGGGGGAGTGCAGCAGAGCCTCGGCAGGCGCTGCTGGGCCTGCCTAGTAGCGAGAGCCTAGCAGATCCCCCCCACGTGGTAGTCCCTGATGGAATCTGTCTACCTGTGCCTTTCCAGGTGTGTTCTGGTTGCAATATGGAGGCCTGCAGCTCTCGCTGGTCCGGGGTCCTGGGGAGCTGGGTGGTTCTGGCTGCCTTGGTGCACGGCCTAAGCTCGCAGGGACGTGCTGCAGAGCCTAGGCGCCTGGGCCCGCCTGTGGGCGAGCGCTTAGCAGCTCTCCCTGCTCTAGCCCCAGACAGAGTCTCTACCTGCACCTTTCCAGCTGTGTCCTGGTTGCAATATGGAGGCCTGCTGCTATCGCTGGTCCTCACTCTTCTTAATAAACAAGAATTGTTGTTTATCCTGGATCAGCCGGCAGGGTCTGAGCACCTGGCAAGCTGGCTAGGTCTGGCTGACCTGCTACTGGCTGGATGGGAAGCTGCAGGCAAGATGGCGCTGCCTGCAGGGGGTTCGGGGTCTGGCCTGCGAGCGCAGAGCGCAGGCACGGCCGCTGTACTCCAAACTCCTACTCTGTGCACAGTTCCTGCTCCAGACCTGAGTCCCCGGAGGTCTTAAACTCGGGCTGTCTCGGGTACCTGGTTCCGCCGGCAGGGTCTGAGCACCTGGCAAGCTGGCTAGGTCTGGCTTCCCTGCTACCGGCTAGATGGGAAGCAGCAGCATTTTTCTCTTTTAAAGTAGTTTAAAAAATCAGTGTACATGAGCTGGCCCGAGGCCCCTGACACATATACAGCAGAGGACTGCTTGGTCTGCCCTCAATGAGAGAAGAGATGCCTAACCCTTGAGAGACTTGATGTTCCAGGGAGTGGGGAAGTTTGCGGGGTGGGAGACATCCTTTTGGGGACAGAAGGGAAGAATAGGACCAGGAACTGTGGGAGGGCAGAACAGGAGGAAGTCAATGACTGGACTGGAGATTCCTTAGAAAATTAGAAATAGATCTACCTAAAGAATCAGCAATACCACTCTTGGGAATATACCCAAAAGATACCCCACCATGTCACAGAGGCCCATGTTCTGTTATGTTCATAGCAGCCTTGTTTGTAATAACCTGGAAACAACCTAGATTTCATGACAGAAGAATAGATACAGAAAATGTGGTTCATTTACACAATGGAATACTACTCCATTGTGCAGGCAAATGGATAGAACTAGAAAATATCATCCTGAGTGAGGTAACTCAGACCCAAAAATACATGAATGGTATGTACTCACTGATAAGAGGATATTAGCTCAAAAATAAAACCACAGAATACCCAAAATACAGTCCACAGAACCCAAAATGGTCAACATGCTGAAGGGCTCAAGTGAAGACACCTCAGTCCCACTTGGGAGGGAGAAGAAAGCAATCACAAGTGGGGAGGGAGGGATAGAAGGACCTGGGAGGGAAAGTGGACAGGGCAAGGGGAGAGGGGAACCTGATCTGGTATTAGGTGGTGGGGAGAGGACTGAAGCTCCAAGGTCCAGCAGAAAGAATGGAAACAGGCAACCTCAGGAGGTAGAAGGTTGGGGGGAACCTCTAGAATGTACCTGAAACCTGGGAGGTGAAAGACTCTCAGGACTTAAAGGGAGGGACCTTAGATGAAATGCCTGACACTAGGGAGAGAGAAGTTATAGAGCCCACCTCTAGCAGGAAGACATGGCATCAAGTGAGGGAGGGGGTGGCCATCCCACAGTCAAAACTCTGACCCATAAGTGTTCCTGTATGAGAGAACTGCAGGAATGGAAATGGAGAGGAGCCTGAGGAAAAGAAGGTCCAGCGACAGGGGAGGTCCCAAGTCCTGACACTATTACTGAGGCTATGGAGCGCTCACAAGAAGGGACCTAGCATGACCGCACTCCGGAAGACCCAACAAGCAGCTGAAAGAGTCAGATGCAGATAGTCATACCCAACCAATAGACAGAAGCTGCTGACCCCTGTGCTTGAATTAGAGAAAAGCTGTAAGAAGCTGAGGAGGAGGGCAACCCTATAGGAGAACCAGCAGTCTCAATTAACCCGGAACCCTGAGATCTCTCTAATACTGGACCACCAACCAGGCAGCATGCACACCTATATACATAGAAACAAAATCAATAAGGAAAACCATCCCATTGATGACTGGCTCTTACAGTTACTCTCTATCTAACTAGCTTTCAGCAAGGAGTGATATTTTATGCTTGCATATAGCATTTATAGTCTGTAGAAACCTTCAAGGCATTAAGTACACAAATCCCAGGAAATGACTCATGCAAAAGACAGTGAGTCCTTCATATCTTTCCATAATAGAATCCTATCTTCCAATGAACATTTACATTTTCAATCTAGGTATCAAATCCCAAGTGTAGGGGCTATTGAGATGGTTCCGTGGATAAAGCACTTACTGCTACACAAGGATATGGCTGTTAGTTTGGTGTTCTTGTGGGATTCATAACAGCAGAAGTGGATGGATCTCTGATTATTGCCTGCTCTTGGGACTCTTCTTTTATTGGGTTGCCTTGCCCAGCCTCAACATGAGAGCCTTTGACTTGTCTTACCATATCTTGTTTTATGCTGTTTGGCTGCTGTATCTTGGAAACCTGCTTTCTTATGAAGAGGAAAAAGTGGAAAGTGGATCTGAGGGAGAGAGGAAGTGGTGAAGAGTTGGATTGGAGGTAGGAGAAACCATAGTCATGATGTATTGTATGAGAGAATCCATTTTCAATTAAAATTAAGTATAAACAAAACCAAAAGGAAGCTGAGTTCAGATCACCAGAACCTAGGCAACACTATACAAAGTACCATGCATTTGTACTGCCATGGCAAGATGGAAGGCAGAAACAAAGAAAATCCCCAGAGACTCACTGGACAGCTTGTCTGGTATATCCAGTAGTAAATAACGAGAGACTGTCTGAAACCAGGCAAAAGAAATGGAAGGTGAGAACCAACACCTTCGTTGTCTTCTATCCTCCACATGCATATACATCCAATACACATGTTCTCTGTCTCCTGCAAATGCTAGTGAGCATGTACCTGTGAGCACACACACACACACACACACACACACACACACACATACACACACACACACACAGAGAGAGAGAGAGAGAGAGAGAGAGAGAGAGAGAGAGAGAACTTTTAAATTCCAACTGTAAAGATTTTAAACTTTCTGCTTTTATCTTTCTTTATAACTATTTTATTGACATAGCAAAACCATATATGCTTGTGAGATGCAATGTGATGCTTCAATATCTATATTCAATATGGAATGATGAAATCAAACAAAATTGTATATCCAAAACCTCACAGACTTAACATTTTTTATTTCTTCTGCTTTCACATTTTTGTGCATGTGTCAAATCTCATAGATTCACACCAAAGACTGAAATGGCAGCAGGCCAGGAAAATGAGTTGGAATCTTTATGTCTGGATATTTAAATACTCTTTAACAGATATTAGTATGCATTTTGTTGTTCTTGTTCTTGTTGTGGTTGTTTCTGGTGGTGGTGGTGGTGGTGGTGGTGGTGGTGGTGGTGGTGGTGGTGTGTCTGTGTGTTTTACAGATGAGCCACCAAAATTGTATACGACTCAACATCCTACATATTTCAGTTTGGTGTTTTTGTTTGTTTAACAGCCAATAACTTTTATAAAAATAAATGTTGCATATAGTACCTCCTCTAGCTTAATAGCCAAAATATTATACCTCTATCTCTATAGAAAGAAAACTCTATTTCCCAACAGCAAGTTTGCCAATAAAATTAGAGTAGCAAGCATCTAAAAACATATACCCTTTATACAGTCAACAGAATCTTAAGAAAAAGTTTCACCTCTCTTTTCTATAGACTTTTCCATTGGCAGTTGGATATGTGGGGGCATTCTGAGTGTGTTTGTTTACAGCTAAAAATCTATATAAAGTGGGAGCAAAGAAAGTCTACAAAAGTAATAACAGAGCAATGTATGGGGTAATGAAACAAGTTTGTTGGGTGAGTTTTCTGTTTGAGTTCTTTTCACAGGGCTAACTGAATGGATGAGTGACTATCACTGTAACAAAGAAAGTTTGTATTAAAAGTCAATGTTCCAGGTACCAAATTATAATATTGATCTCATAATATAAACGATTGGGAGGCATTCAGATTTTGTCCCAATAGTACTGTGCTAAAACTTAGCAGCTGGGAACTGCCATACTCCTGTCTGTTAAAGTCCTTATTTAGCTTATTTCCATGGAAACTGAAATCAGATTTCCCTCTCTCTCCCTTTTCCTTCTTCCCTCTTCTTTCTCCCCCTCCCTTTTCTTCTCTCTCTCCCCCCTCCCTTCCCCCTCACCCCTGAGGAAAGCTCCCTAGAGCCTGAGGTTGAACTTTCATGTATAAATGTCCACAAGATAATTTCTTCATGGACATTCACTCACTAGTAATAACACTCTAGCAAATGGATCTTTTTAAAGAAGCCAAACTTGTAATACAGATTTTTAAAAATCCAAGTTAGAAAGCTACAGCACACTAGGCCTCTACTATCAATTCCTTTGGGGCATCTCATAGTTGCATACTCAATTAACTGAGCTAACTTGGAAATATTTTGTGGTGGGAAGACATTCACAAAAACTAAATTTAACTTCTTGGATTTTTGCCCATTTTGTTTTACTCTGAAGAATTGACATTTCCCTAAAATAGTCTGGAAAATAGTTAAGGGAAAAGGAAAGTGAATGAATTCACTTTAAACTTTCAACATATTCTTGGTTGGATTTCCATCCTAAATGGAAAAATACTACACATGTTCCAGATTTATGAGGGAGGGTTCTGATAATCAGGTTGCTACCTTAAAAGATTACACATTAAAAACATAGTAATTGCAGAAGAGGAATGAATACCAGCCCTTGGCGTGTATCTACAATGAGGTCATCAGGCAAACTCGATGCCTTCTGCATATGGAAAACTCTTGGTAATGGGTAATATTTTATTTCTCATTTCTGCCCACTTTTTCCATGAGTAAAGATGAAAAGCAAAATTTCTTTAGAAAGAAACTTCAGCCTCAAAATGAAAAGTAGATGTTTTGAGTATTGAATGAGGTTCTTTGAAATCACATCTCTTTATAAAATTGTGCATGTTACAACTCATGAAATATTTTTCTCTGGCTGGAATCCAGACTAGAATGAAGGGCTGAAAAGAGTGGGTATGGATTAACAGAACAAAAGGGCTAGATCTTAAGCACAAAACAGTTTTTAAAACTCATTGTAGGATATTTTTTTTTGGCCTTCACACATAAATGGATAGTCTTATAAAGGGATAACAGTGCTAATAATACATATTCAATTAGAAAATTGAGAAAGGATCCAACCTGGGTTCAGTGACTTTTTACTTGGTAAAATTAAAAAGTCACTTCTTAGAATTAAAATAATAATAATAGCAATTTGTGAAGGGTAAGAAAATTAAACTTTCTCAAATTAGTGCTTGAGCCATGATATCAAATGCACCCATTTGGCAGCAAGTTTTATCTTCCCTCAGGAGTTAGATTAAGATGACATTCAATAATCTAAAGGAAAGTCCTCATTTTTGTAGCAAAATTCTCAGAACCACAAATTTTAAATTAAAAAAAAAAACCCTTGAGTCACAGCATTCAGATAACCTAGTCCAAAAGTACTGCAAAATAGTTCTTTCTAAAGGATAAGCAGGAATACAAATGTTGAATCTATATAAAAAAACTGATTCTCATCAACTATGTATCATCAAAAAATACCACGTGGCAATATTTTTTGTATTAGTATGAATTAATAAATACAAGGTTGCTAGTAAAGATGTCCACTTAATTTTTCACTCAATTTTATGTTATGATCAAATTATAGTAAAGCTCAAGAACTCTCAAAATATGGAGTAGTACTAAGTGTGATTAATCAATATCCACAACTAATGTTCTATGATTTCAATAGTAAAACTTACAAAGATCTGACAGCACTAATTGATTCCTTTCCATTTATACAGAGTCTAATGACTGAAAAACTGTAGATGTAATACTATGAGGTTTGTACTCCAGTACCATTGTTATCTGGAAACTCAGCAACATTATAAAATACAAATTCATATCTTTATTTTCAATCATTTTAGGGCCTAAAATTACCCTTTGCATTATCAAAGGGAATAGAAAACAAATTATAAGTCAAAATGTTTAGAATATATTATATTGTTAATGGTTTTTTCTAATCTCTGGAAATGCCCATACCAATCCCTTATTTTTTTCATTATTTCTGAGAGCAAGTATGTCCACAAACTGCAGTAAATATGACCCATATGATCTTGATTTTAAAATGTTTGCATTTGAAAGCATTCTGGGATCACACCAAGTAGTGGTTGATGCATTTTCCAAATGAATTCTATTCCAAAAAATTATAGAAATATGTGTTTACAACTACAGACTGAAATATTGTGATACATTATGCAAGTCACATAACCAAGTATAAGGTTATTTTATATTTATTGAGAGATTTAAATATAAATAATTCATCTCAAATCAAGGACATATGTGTCACTTATACCTTACAGTGACATGGCAATGAAAAAATACTAGAAGAACCACTGCAAAAAGGTTGGTCACCATACAACATTAAAACAAAGCAGACACCGAGCTGAACACTGAGTTGACTGATTACACGTGTATGATCTTCTAGTCAAGAATCTTTTTACCTGGGTATAACAACTCAAGTGCTTTATAAAATTTAGTTCATAAACACTTTACAATCTGTTATTGACATATGAGAGAAGGAATGTCTCAGGTTGAGGCCCATAATCAGAATCATAGGCAAGATATAAATGCTATTAGTTTATTTAGGAAAGGATTTCCAGAATTACCTGCTGAACAGATGAGATGTGATCTAATAAAGGAGGTGAGAACAATAAAATGCTATCTTCTTAGCTAGGTCCTTTGACACAAAAGCCCACTGTAAACTTTTTATGAATAGTTGTAGAACATCTTTCAGAGTTGTTACACCTAAGGACAAAATGAGGTGAGAGTATTGAACTTCAGCTGCTCTCATACCATATCAAATGAAAACACTCCTTATTGCCTCACTATTATTCAATTATTAAGTCACCTACACCTTCAGCTTACTCCACTTGGAGAATTGTCAGGAGAATGCAGGTGATGACAGACTAAAATGACACATGCTAAAGGGCATCCAGCAAGCACCATTGGTGTCAGTGAGAATTAAAAATATTCCTGGAAAAACATACAAATACTGAATAAATTTTTGATTATCTCTCTGGATCCAAAAGTATGGATGTTGGATCCAGCAAAGGCATAGTTCAGTAGTAAAAACAGTAAAAACCTAGTTAAGGTCTCCATCAGAATAAGCCCAGCAAAAGAAAAGCAATCATCAAACATACCAAATAGTTAGGCTATAGGCATAATCAACACAGCAAAAGATTTTGGTCCATCTGGCACTCAGTAATGTACATAATTTTAGATAAGAAGAAGCCTAAGAAACCAGATGACTGAAGAAAAATCAGAATCATGTGTCAGGATCAAGAACTCTAATTGCAATTTTACCTTTGCATGTACAAAAAATTTCATGCCCAGTGGTATAGTGATAAATTATATCAAGTTGCTCTATGGGAAGTGGGGTGGGGTGGGGTGGGAGGTAAGACAGACTGTTCCATGTTACTCAGAGTTCAATGACTGATTTTTAAATTCCTAAAAATTGATCAATTAGCTTTCACAAATTTGAGTTGACCATCTGTCCACTCAATGCCTAGCCACTGTTTTAAGCTTAAAGAGCTAATGACAAACCACTAACATATATTTAATCCCTGAGTTTTATGCCTATAAATTACTCACATTGTGGACGAATGGGAGAGATGCTGGATCTCAGGATCCAGTTCAGGGAAGACTGGTCCCTTTATAGCCTCTGATCTGACCTCAGTCCTCACAGCCTGCCATGTGCCTTGAATATGGAATTACAGTTTTAACTGAAGTTCCTCCGGGTTAGATTTTAGCAGTTATTAACCTCAGTTCCATGCTGGCATCTATAATGTGTGTATTCCAATGACTTACCCACTAATATTTGTTCAAGGTGTTTATGAGGAAAAAGAAACTACATTCAAATCCTATATCAAAAAAGCCAATAGCTGTCATGAATATATCAGCTAACATATTCCTTGTAGCACAGCCCATTCTAAACCTTCAAATATACTTAATGCAGATTGTGTCTGTCCTGAACCATGAATAAAATGCAGCTGCAATTAAGCAAACAGCTATGCTCAATTTACACATCTGCATTCTTCCTCATCCAAAGTTCAGAAGGACCTGTATTTATCCTACCAAATCATTAGAGAAGTCCCCGTTGAACAAAGATACAAAAAACCAATCCATGACACCAACAAGCATGCCAAAATAGATAGAGAACAGCCCATGAGGCCTCAATAAACTATAGGCAACTGAGAAAAATGGGAACAGGAGACATAGCCTTCACCATGGAGGACTACACCAATTGGTTGTCAAGTGCCAATCAACCTTCAAAACATACACAGTGGTAGCAAATATGTGTATGCATGTATGTATGTATGTATGTATGTATGTATATACATGTGTGTGCATATACTATATTATTTACATTACATTATATATGTAATTATATGTTATATATTTTCTGTATATGTCTATATTGTGATGTCATATATATGTGTACACACACACATACACACACACATATATATGCATATATATATATATATATATATATATAATTTTTAAAGGCCATAAATTTGAAGTAGAGTGAGGAGGAGTATATGGGAGGATTTGGAAGGAAGAAAGGGATTGGAGAGAAATGATGCAATCAAACTATAATCTCAAATGGAACCCTTAAAGATAAAAGGAAGCCATCCGGTTTCCATAAGCATGACTTCAAACTGTAAGTTGACATTTGCTATGACCTTCACATTTTAAAATTATTATTGCTTTCCAGTAAGAGGAATTTAAATCACCTAAAACTTGTGCTACTTTAATCACTGAGTGCCACATCTGTATAACCTGCCTGATAGCCACACACAAGTACTATGCTGAATTCATGGCAATGAATTAAGTCCTGATCTTTTGGGAGTTTCTTCTGCACTCAAAAAGAAAAAAAAACATGTTCAAAGTGGACGTTCCATTTGCCCCCATCCTTTTTTAGTGTTGCATAAATTTAAAGATACCAAGGTATTGGGACAATTAGATGGCTCGGGTGTTAACAGGTTTGCTGCCAAGTCTGGCAACCTGAGCTCCTTTCCTGGGATGGACACAATGAAAGGAGAGGACCACCTCCTGCAAGCTGTACTCTGCTGTCCATTTGTGTGTTGTAGTGTGCGTGTGTATCTGTGTGCAGAAAATAATTATAATGAATATCATATTTTTAAAGTTAATAAGGCAAATTTCATGTACACATTAGATTTCATTTTATATCTGCTTTACTGCTAAGGTGACAAATTTAAATTTAGCTTTTCTGAACTCATATTTTATAACAAAATTTTTCTTAATTATGTTGACTTAAGAATTCAAGTGAAAAAATATAAAGTTTTAATAAGTTGTTCATGTACAAAATTTCTAGTATCCAGAAAGCAGTTTAAGGGAGGCTTTACAACAGAATCTAGCTAGTGGCTTGCCATCCATCCACTTCCCTTCTAGGGCTTCTTTTCAGAATAACTACCTTTGTCTCTGATGAAGGATATGATTTCAAACCCCTTTGTACAGCTTCAAGCTCTCATCCAAAGAACATAACAGCATGGCTCACAAGAACTTTTCAATTTAAATCCAAGGTTTCTTCAAGAGCTATTCAAATAGAAGCATTTCTTAACTGTAATCTATGTGGTATTTGGATTTATAATATGTCTTTCCTTTCTACCCACAGTGGCCAAACAGTAACTAGCCATAGTACAATCTAGAATCACCACCTGATGTATGTTTTCAGATACATACTATTTTTTCCAAGTAGCAAGAATATGTCACCTTGAATGTAGCCCAGGATCTTAAGCCCTAAGCAATCTTTTGTTAAATTTATTTATTTATTTATTTATTTATTTATTTATCATCCTGACTGACATTTTTCTCCCTCCTCTCCCCCCAACTCTCCCCTTCTACCCCCATCCACTCCACTCCTCCAATTCTCTTCAGAGAAGCAGAGACCTCCCAGGGACATCATCCAGCCCTGGCAATTTGGAGGAGAGCTAGGCACATACTCTTCTATTAAGGCGAGAGGAAGCTGCCCAGTAGGAAGAAAGGGTCCCAAAGGCAGGCAACAGAGTCAGACAGTCCCTCCTGCTCCTGCTGTTAGAGATCCCACACGTAGACTGAGATGCACAACAGTAACATATGTGCAGAGGACCTACGTCATTCCCATGCAGGCTCCCTGGTTGGCAGTTGAGTCTCGGTGAGCTACTATGACCCCACGTTAGTTGATTCTTTAAGTTTTCTTGTTGTGTCAACCTCTCTGGCTTCTACAATCTTTCCTTCCCCTCTTCTGTAAGATTCTCCTAGCACTGCCAAGTGTTTGGCTATGAGTCACTGCATCTGTTTCCATCAGATGGTAGGTGAAGCTTCTCTGATGACTGTTATGGCAGGTTCCTGTCTGCATGTATAGTGGAATATCATTAGTGATGTCAGGAGTCGGTCCCCTCTCATGGCATGGGTCTCAAACTGGACCAGTCATTAGTGGGACACTCCCCTAAATTCTACTCAACCTTTCTTTACCCATGCATATCTTGTAGGAAAGACAAATTGTAGGTCAAAAGTTTTGTGTCTGGGTTACTTTTTTCCTCCATTGGAAATCATGCCTGGTTACTGGAGATGGCCTATTGAGGTTCCATGTACCCCATTGCTAGGAGTCTTAGCTAGCTTGGATCACCTTTATCGATTCCTGGGAGCTTCTATTGACCTCATTTTCTAGCTTATCCCAGAGATACCTCTACATTCCAGTTGTCTTTTGCACTACTCTTTCCCTCCATCCTCCCCCTACCTGATCTCTCCAGTTTCCATCCATACCTCCAGCCCCACTCAATCCCCTCCCCCATCTACCCATGATATTTATTCTATTACCCCTTCTCAGTGAGATTTATGCACACACCCCCAAGGGTGTATTTCTAAGCCCCATTATTCATCCAATACTAATCTCAGCTCCATGGACAGTGATGTTTTTAGATGGTAGCCTACTACTTAATCATCACTGTGGTATTAAGACATGGCTAAGATAAAATACGGGTAGAGAAAGAAAGCAAATCATGGAATTCCGAATGTGTCTCCCCATCAAGAACTAACTAGGTCCAACCCTGCCTAGGTTCTGAGAGCATATGAGATCAGATACATTCAGAATGATATGATCATAGACAAGAGTTCCTAATCTGTGTTTAATTCAACTTTATTTCTTTAACATAGTAATGTGGTTTTTTTCTTAGAAGAAATTTGGCAGCTGGGGATTGTCATTTATAGCTACTTCAGAATTTGTAAATGCTGAAATACATCTCTTTCTAAAAATAACAGATTTATTTTTCTGTTGAAATTTTACTGTTTTATGTTGTCTTCCCAGAAAATTTTTCTTGGTTTCTAATTAATTTCCAATTAAGTTACACTTCAGGTTCAAATGTTCTGTCCAGAAATCTTTAAACTAATAATTGTCAAATAAATTCCTTTATGTATAAAATGGAAAAACTTTCAAAATACCTCTTAGTTAAATGATATCTCAACATATATCACTATAAAATAAAGGTTTAATATACAGTGCAATACTATTTCCTTAGTTAGAAGAAAACGAAAAGCAGCCATTTGTTTATTTTATTGCACGCTAGATTTTATATATTGAGTTGGCTCGTGTGAAAATGTCATTTCTAATAAAATAGCACTCTATAAAGAGCGAAGTTCTTTATAAGTTATTTTATGCAACACATACATTTCTGCTATTTATCTGTTATCAATCCCTTGCATCCATTTACCTATAAATTCTGAATTCTTATGTATAAGTGTCCTATATTTTTCTTAAGTATTCTGCAAAGAAAATAAGAACTTATGGACCATGCAAAGAAAAGGATGTGATATTGGGTAAGATTTTGATCCTTCCTCTGACAAAACTGGCTTCTACTTCACTATGAAGATAATATATTCCTTCTGATGATAAAAATATGAGAAACAATTCTTGAAATTGAAGAAATTTTGATAACTTATGAAAAGGATATCTTCAAAATATGACCACTGTTTTAAATTTTCTTTTGATTTTTACTTGATTGTTTCTGTTTGACATCATTTCCAGTAAATTTATATGTAACTACTGAGAAATAGCTATATAAGAAATAAAAATAAATAAGAACAAATAAAACATTTAAAATTTTATTCAAATTTTCTGTTAATGCTTTCTTTATTTGTTGCATCCCACACATTTTTTTATCTTGTGAACAATTATAAATTTATCAACATTTTGAGGCACACAGATTTTATGAAAGCCCTAAAAGTTAAAACTTGCCTGATGGTTTCATATAATAGTTTATCTTCACTGCAGCATTCACTGAGATGCCTACTGTAAAATTAGTTCTGAATCCATATCCTATATTCCATTGTGAGAGCCACGAAACATGATAAGACCCACTGTAGGGCCAAGAAGGTACCAAGAATAAGAAAGGAATTTATTCCCCAAGAGAAGTAAATCCTTGCCATCACATATCAGCAAGTATGTATGCTATCAATTTCTTATTTTTGTTTGTTCTTGAACAATTTGGTAGAAGTTATTTCACACACACACACACACACACACACACACACACACATGCTGAGTCTGGCTTGGCTGTGTAAAGCAAGATGTGACACAGTTCCTGCCCCAGGAGCATCACCAGGCCATTAATCCCCATGATCTCCATGTGTGCTGATGGTTGCCGTTGCCCTGAAGTTGATCTGCTGTATTTACTATGTTACTTTCAAATCTCTTTCTGGGGAATATACTTCCCCCATTACTCAGAGCTAATCACACCATAATAAATGAAACATATATTTTTCAGGAATGAGGAATGGAGATGGTCATGAGGCTGTGGAAAATGAGGAACTGGCCTTCTGCTTGGGAAAGGATCTAGACAACATAAGCATAGAAGCCATAAAAGCCTACACAGTCCTTTGTTGAAATAGTTCATTGCCAGACTTGGTCTTGAATTTGGAATCATGAGGAGTCACATGTACCCCCTGGTCCAATGACTGCTGCATTAATTAGCTGTGGTGAACTTGGGGACATCAATGATAGAGAGTTAAAGTGATCTCAGGAAGAAAAGGTATAGATAGAAAAAAGGGAAATTATGTATGATTTAGGAATAAATAGTAGTAGAACAGTACATGAGCCTATGGAATTGCTAGGATGAGGAAATGAAGATTAAAAAATTAAAAGATGATGAAGAAACATATAAAAAGTTAGTACTTTGTTCTTCTAGCTATTGAAGTATTGGAGATGATAACATTTGAAAGACATTAGAGAGAGCTAACTGCTTTACTTACATAAATACAAAAGTTTGTGAGGAATCATTTTAATTTTAGTAGTCTTTCATCTTTCTGTTCATACATGAAAATAATTACTGAAAACTGCTGACTGCTGTATCAGGAAACCACAAGAACTGTGCCTGGCTACCTGTGAAGAACAGACTGTGTAAAGTTATACGGAAATGTGCTTTTGATTTGTGCTTAGTTTCTGCTCTAAGGAAACAGGAGTTGGGACTACTGACATGAGATTCATAGAATTTATATAAATTTAAGAAGTTTTGAAAATTATTAACAAAGATTAAAGCCTTGATGAGACAATTTTAGTAAAGAAAATTTTGGGTTCAAACTCTCTGGACAGAAAGGGGAAGAAGAAAGAATGATGAGAATCTTCAGAGAACAGAGTACCTGAACTGACAGCATGCATCTACTACACTCCAAGTCATCTCAGTGAACACACACATACACACACACACACACACACACACACACACACACACACATACACACACACACACACACATTCTGGAATAATAAATATATGATAAAAATTACTGTGAAAAATACAGAGTTCAATGCAGTTTGGAAATGAACTTAACAAATGCATCAAAAATTAGTCTTTGTATTTCCTGCCATTCCTCTTATTATAGCACTATTTCCACTGTCTGCCCCCCCAAAGTTATCACCCAAATAATTATCTGAAAAATATGCAATGGCTCAGGCTTCTTCATGCCACTAATAAATCAACCTGGAAGCAAAGGGCAACACTGCACCTGTTTTCTCAGTAGAATAGCATTGGTTTCATACAACTGTACATGATAGCTATTTCATACCTATGCAATTTAACCAACAATAAAGAAAGTTGGCTTACAAAGGGCTCTTTGGACACATAGAAAAAGACTCTGATAGCAGCATTACTGTTATTCAAAAGACTCCCTCTTGCCTGAAATCTCTTCCACTCAACTTGAAATTCAATTACTTCTGAAAGATCTCCTCAGCTAGTTTTGATGTATGATTGAAAATGGTCTGCAGTTAATCACCTTTTCAAATAATACTCAGTGTATTGTATTAAGATCAATTACATTGCATGTAACAAAAACGATAAAACAAAATAGCTTAACAGGCTTATGCAATCAAAGCCTAGTGTTAGGGCATTCAGGTTTTTAGGGTAGATCAAACTCAATTGAGCAAATAATGTTTCCATTTTCTTTTCCCTATACGATAACTTTATCTTCAATTGTTTCTCCTTTCTAGAACCAAGGTATGTCAAGGTATACCTAGAGCCACATGCTCTTCAAAGGACAGAAAAATTCAACATAGTATTAAAGGCTCTGGAAACATTTCCCTTAGAAGCTCCTAATGTTATAACAAAAATATATCCCTAAACCAATATTTATGGTCAAAAAGTGTGATTGATGTGGTGTTGCTTAGACAATTCAGGCTGAAGTGACAATTATGATTAGAGACAGGAGGATCTGAAATGGTACCAAATTCTTCAATTTACTTTTTAAAAAAACTTATAAATACATAGCATAGTTAAGGTTACTGGACTGAAGAAAGAATACTGCAGAGAAGCAATCTTTCTCTGTAATAGAAAGTCACCATCTAGACTGTATCCTTTCTCAATGCATCTCTCTAGCTGTACATTTTAATGGAACCCAAAGTGAGTATTTTGTGTTTTGAATGAGAAAAATAAGGATGTGACATACAATATCATGGCATTCAGAGATATTTCTTTCCATTTTAACAAAGTGAATTGCTTTTTAAAGCTGGATAAATTTAACCATAATGATACATAGGATAGACAATGTCACTTAACTAGAACTGTGGACACATCCAGCATACATACAATACTTCACAGTGATGATTGGAGGAATGCAAGAATACAAGACGATATCTGCCATGTAAAATGCCATAAAAGGACTCAAGGGCTTCATAGACAATGTCAGAGGAGTTTGTCTTTAATAAATATCTCCCCTAGCCCAAAATGGGAGGGGGTAACTAATAGCATTGGCAATATCCTATAATGTTTTTCTAAAACCCATGTAAAGAATTTAAATGGACTTACCATATAATAGGGGAGAAAAGACCCCAAATAGATATCAAACACTACCAAGTAAATCCACCAATACCAGGAACGAGTTATATCTTAAGTCACTGGACAGAGGAGCCCTATAGTCAGCTGGAAACACTACAGGCCATTGCCTGTGCTACTGGTTACTCTCCACAACCTGATAGTAAGGCCCTACTTCTGAGGACATCACTTACTTATTTCACAGAACACAAAGAAATAGAAAGATGTTATGTAACTAGAAACCTTTCTACTTGCTAACATTTATAGTTTCTGAAGATACACTCTACCAGATGAGGAAAGCAATCATCACTCTCACCCAGCTATAAATATGGGTCTGACGACTACATTTTTAAAACATTTTTTATTGGATTTAAGGTCCATTCCATGAGATAGAACCCACATTTCCATATAACAGTTAATGAGATCAAGAACTGGAGACTAAATGGGTTGTGAGCTCTAGGGGAAAACATATTAATACTAAATGAACATAGAAATAAAATGACTTCTGATGACACATTGCTATACTCATATAACACTGCATCACTCAACCTTCATTGGAGAAAATTCTTCTTGCACTAGATAAGAATTAACTCAAAGTCCCACTTCTGAACAATGTGCAGACAGTGAGACACATTGTATCACTAAGCTCAAAATGGTATATCTTTATCAGACCCTTACTCTCAAGTCTCAGGGTATCTATGTAGAAGAACTTAAATGATCATAAGAGCCAGAGGCTGTGTATGACTCCATAGAATTAATGTCCTACAGACATAACAGAACTGAATTACACAATCTGTGACAGCACACATAAGACCTACACAAGTTCAATCTAGATAAAAACAGTAGAGGGAAGATCTGATTTCTCCAATGAGATGACAATGAGTACATTAATTACACTCTGCAGTTTGACAATACAAAACAGACTCTGATTTTTGTGAGCTTTTCTTTTTGTTACAGGTTAGTGGCTTTGCTTTTGGTTGCTGGTGGTGGATTTTTTTGTTTGTTTTTTTCCTTCATTGTCATTTTGGTTTTTTGTCTTGGCATACATGTGTCAGAGAGAAGACATGAAGTAGTTTGGGAAGGGAGCTGGGGAGGATGTAAGATGATTTGGGTAGAGGAAATAATATAATAAAAATATGCAGTATGAAAATGTTTAAAATTTTAAAATGTAATAAAAATAAAAATGAAGACCCCAAATGCACTGCTTGATTAGAAATCACCACTTCTAGGTATGGCTATCTTCTATTCTATACACTACTGCAATTACTACCTGGTTCTGCTCATTGTGATTTACCTACAAGATCAATGCAACAAGCATGGTTACATATTTCTCTCTCCCTCTCCCTCTCCCTCTCCCTCTCCCTCTCCCTCTCCCTCTCCCTCTCCCTCTCCCTCTCCCTCTCCCTCTCCCTCTCCCTCTCCCTCTCCCTCTCCCTCTTTCTTTGTCATGCACAGGTAGAGTCTCCCAGGTGACAACTATATCAGGTTCCTGTCAGCAAGCACTTGTTGATATCCACAATAGGGTCTGGGTTTTGTAACTGAATATGGGATGCATCCCTAGTTGGGGCATTCTCTGGATAGTTTTTCCCTCAGTCTGTGCTCCAAACTTTGTCTCTGTATCTCCTCCTGTGGGTATTTTGTTCCTACTTATAAAACGGAGCAGAGTATCCATACTTTGTTCTTCCTTCTTGAGCTTCATTTGGTCTGTGAATTGTATCTTGGGTATTCCAAACTTCTGAGCTAATATCCACTTATCAGTGACTGCATTACATGTGTGTTCTTTTGTGATTGGGTTACCTCACTCAGGATATTTTCTAGTTCCATCCACTTGCCTAAAAATTTCATGAATTCATTGTTTTTAATAGCTGAGTAGTAGTCCATTGTGTAAATATACCACATTTTCTGTATCCATTCCTCCGTTGAGGGCCATCTGGGTTCTTTCCAGCTTCTGGCTATTATAAATAAGGCTGCTATGATCATAGTTGAGTATGTGTCCTTGTTACATGCTGGAGAATCCTCTAGGTATATGCACAGGAATGGTATAGCAGGGTTCTCTGGTAGTATTATGCCCAACTTTCTGAGGAACTGCTAAACTGATTTCCAGAGTGGTTGTACCAGCTTGCAATCCCAACAGCAGTGGAAGAGTATTCCTCTTTCTCCCCATGCTCACCAGCACCTGCTATCTCCTGAGTTTTTAATCATAGCTATTCTGACTGGTATGAAGTGAAATCTCAGGGTTGTTTTGATTTGCATTTCCCCAATGACTAAGGATGTTGACGATTTCTTTAGGTGCTTCGCAGACATTCGATCTTCCTCAGTTGAAACTTTGTTGTTTAGCTCTATGCCCCATTTTAATAGGGTTATTTGGTTCTCTGGAGGCTAACTTCTTGAGTTCTTTGTATATACTTAATATTAGCCCTCTGTCAGATGTAGGGTTGGTAAAGATCTTTTCCCAATTTGTTGGTTGCCATTTTGTCCTATTGACAGTGTTCTTTGCCTTAGAAACTTTGTAATTTTATGAGGTCCCATCTGTCAATTCTCGATCTTAGAGCATAAGCTATTGGTGTTCTGTTCAGGGAATTTTCCCCTGTGCTCATGTGCTCGAGACTCTTCCCCACGTTCTTTTCTATTAATTTCTGTGTGTCTGGTTTTATGTGGAGGTCCTTTGATCCACTTGGATTTGAGCTTTGTACAAAGAGGTAAAAATGAATGAGTTGCATTCTTCTGCATGTTAACTGCCAGTTGAACCAGCACCATTTGTTGAAAGGGCTGTCATTTTTCCACTGGATGGTTTTAGCTCCTTTGTCAAAGATCAAGTGACCATAGGTGTGGGTTCATTTCTGGGACTTCAATACTATTCCATTGATCTACCTGCCTGTCATAGAACAAATTGGGTAATGTTCCTTCTGTTTCTATTTTGTGTAACAGTTTGAAGAGTATTGGTATTAGGTCTTCTTTGAAGGTCTGATAGAATTCTGTACTAAACCCATCTGGTCCTGTGCTGTTTTTGGTTGGGAGACTTTTAATGACTGCTTTTCTTTCTTTAGGGGTTATGGGGTTGTTTAGATGTTTTATCTGATCCTGATATAACTTTGACACCTGGTATCTGTCTAGAAATTTGTCCATTCCATCCAGATTTTCCAATTAGGTTGAGTATAGGCTTTTGTAGTAGAATCTGATGATTTTTTTTAACTTCCTCTGTTTCCTTTGTTATGTCTGTTTACATTTCAGATTTTATTAATTAGAATACTGTCTCTATGCCCTCTGGTTAGTCTGGGTAAGAGTTTATCTATCCTGTTGTTTTTCTCAAAGAACCAACTCCTGGTTTTGTTGATCCTTTGTATAGTTCATTTTGTTTCTACTTGGTTGATTTCAGCCCTGAGTTTGATGATTTCCTGCCTTCTACTCCTCTTGGGTGTATTAGCTTCTTTCTTTTCTTTTTTCTTTTTTTTTTAATTTTTTTTATTTTCTATATTCTTTGTTTACATTCCAAAGGCTTTCCCCTTTCCCAGTTACCCCCCACCATATGTCCCATAATTCCTCTCCCCCCATGCTATTCCCCACTCTTCCCCCCCCCACGATTTCTCTGTTCTGGGTCTACAATACTGGATCCAATCTTTACAGGCCCAGGGTCCTCTCCTTTTTTTTTTCTTGAGAGTCATTTGACTTGCTAATTGTGCCTTGAGTATTTAGGGCTTCTGGGCTCATTAATATCCACTTATCAGTGATTGCATTCCGTGTGGTATATTTATACAATGGAGTACTACTCAGCAATTAAAAATAATGAATTCATGCAATTTGTAGGTAAATGGTTAGATCTGGAAACTATCATCCTAAGTGAGCTAACCCAATCACAAAAGAATACACACGAAAAGCTTCTTTCTTTTCTAAAGCTTTCAGGTGTGCTGTTAAGCTCTTAGTGTATGCTCTCTGTAGTTTCTTTTTGAAGGCACTCAAGTCTGTGAGTCTCTTAGCACTGCTTTCATTTTGTCCCATAATTTGGGTATGTCTTGCCTTCATTTTCATTAAATTCTAAAAAGTTGTTGGTTTCTTTTCTTATTTCTTCCTTGACCAAGGTATCATTGAGTAGAGCATTGTTCAGCTTCCATGTGTATGTGGGCTTTCTGTTGTTTTTGTTGCTATTGTTACTACCTTGCTTTTTCTAGAGTGTAGTTGCCCTCCTTATATTGGCGTTTTCCATCTATTATCCTTTGAAGGACTAGATTTATGGAAAGATATTGTGTAAATTTGATTTTGTCGTGGAATATTTAGGTTTCTCCATCTATGGTGATTGAGAGTTTTGCTGGGTATAGTAGCCTGGGCTGGCATTTGTGTTCCCTTAGGATCTGTATGACATCTGCCCATGATCATTTGGCTTTCATAGTCTCTGATGTAATTCTGATAGGTCTTCCTTTATATGTTACTTGAACTTTTTTCCTTACTGCTTTTAATATTCATTCCTTGGTTAGTACATTTGGTGTTTTAATTATTGTGTGATAGGAGGAATTTCTTTTCTGGTCCAAACTATTTGGAATTCTGTAGTCTTCTTGTATGTTCATGGGTATCTCTTTCTTTAGGTTAGGAAAATTTTCTTCTATAATTTTGCTGAAAATATTTGCTGGCCCTTTAACTTGTAAACCTTTGATCTCTTCTATACCTATAATCCTTAGGTTTAATTTTCTTATTCTGTCTGGATTTCCTGGATATTTTGGGTTACAAGTTTTTGTATTTTGCATTTTCTTTGTCTGTTGAGTCAATGTTGTCTATGGTACCTACAGCAGCTGAGATTCTTTCTTCTATCTCTTATATTCTCTTGTTGATGCTTGCATCTATGACTCCTGATTTCTTTCCAAGGTTTTCTATCTCCAGAATTGTCTCTCTTTGTGATTTCTTTATTGTTTCTACTTCCATTTTTAGATCCTGGATGGTTTTGTTCAGTTCCTTCACTTGTTTGTGTTTTCCTTTAATTCTTTAAGGGATTTTTGTGTTTCCTCTTTACAGGCTTCTACCTGTTGACCCATGTTCTCCTGTATTTCTTGAAAGGAGTTATTTATGTCTTTTTTGAAGTCCTCTATCAGCATCATGAGATGTGATTTTAAATTCAGATCTTGCTTTTCTGGTGTGATGGTGTATCCAGGACTTGCTGCTATAGGAAAACTGGGTTTGGATGGTGCCATGTTGCCTTGGTTTCTGTTGGTAATGTTCTTGTGTTTGCCTTTTGCTATCTGGTTATTGCTGGGTGTGGTTTATCTGTCCTGCAAGCCTGTGTATCTGTACTCCTGGGAGGTCTGCTCTCTCTGGAAGGAATTTATATATGGAGAACTGTGATACAGGGTCAGTTCAGGTGTGCAGATAGAAACCAGAAGGATCCTGTCCCCATCTGATCCTTGGTTCCTGTGTCCTGATGGCTCTGGGCAGGTACCTCTTAGGTCAGGAATTTGAAGAGAGATGGTGGTCTTACTTGTGCAAACAGGTATGTAGGCACTCCTGGCAGACCAGCTCTCTTGTGGTGGTATTTGCGTATGTAGCTCTGTGGCTCAGGATCATCTCTGGGTGGGGACAGAAATAGGAAAGACTCCTGTCCCAGTCTGCTCCTGGGGTCTTATGTCCTCAGGATTTTGGGCTGGTTCCTCTGAGCAGGAGGGGTGGTCCTGTCTGTGTTCCTGGGTGTTTAGCTACCTCCCTGTGCCACCTGGATATATTGAAGAAATATTTTATTTTAAAAGTATAATTCTTTAGATTTAAACTGTGTATCGATTTAAAGAGATGTCAACAGTAGAAGACATTTTTATGTGTATAATTAGTGAGGAGATAATAAAATTCCTCTGGCCAATGTAAAAAACATAATAGTTCCGTATTCTGTGCTAGAATAACAAGATGCTTTAAAACTTCGTTTGAATTCTTTGAATAAGTTGAATAGTTTGAATACTTTGGCTGTTAGCTCCAGATCACAACTACCTATTCACAATTTAGGCATGGAACACTGTTAATGAATAATTAATTTTAAAAGGAGTACATGAATTTGAAGGATAGACAGCAAGGAAGGGTATATGGGGGTGTTTGGAGGGATAAAAAGAATGAGAAAATGAAATTATGTAAATATATTATAATTAATAATATAAGGGAATGTAATGTTCACTAAGAAAAAGTAAACAAAGCTACATAGTAATGCAAGCAATGTAAATCTAATTTTTGAGTGAAAATTTCAACCAAATATACTAATGTACAAATCCATTAAGTTTTTACCCAAGTTCTATTCAATTAACTTGTCTAGGTGACAAGGTTATAAGTGCTGAAAATAGGAGATTGATTGAAATAATCAAGACATAGATAGTTTTTTAGCCAAGTCACGGAAGAGGGTTAATGCAAAAATAATTGTAATTTTGGAATTAATCAAGTTAGTTATTTTATATTGAAATGCATTAAATAAATGTGATTATGTTACACATCATTTGATATACATTTTGCTATGGTTTTTGCTAATGACTTATTACTTGATACATACTTCATATTTAGTTAATGGTATGAAAGTAATGTTGCACAAAAAGCAAATTTAAGCTATTTTCTTATCCCTTGTCTCAGGTGCATGGCCTCATTGAACCAAAATTCTCTTTTACTTAATCATATCAGACTGTTCATTCTTTAATATGAAATGCCTTAAAGGAAGATTTGAACACAGAAAATGTCAAATCCTAAATATTATTATGAGAATTAATAAGTGCTTGTTATATATTCAGTACATATTATACTCACAATATAATTCCTATAAATGTATGTAGAACTAATTTTGAAAAACAAGAAATATATACATACAGACATTGAGACAAATACATATAATTTTTATCCAGGGCTTAAACACCAACATTTTTGCAATCAATTCATAACTCAAACCAATGATCTTCTAGTACTAAATCATCTATAAGCTTTAGTGTGCTAGATCCCCTAAGGACTGAATCATAGACCATTGCTTTACTTCCTATATTAAGACCAGTATAATTAATTTTGTGTCTATGACAATAGGCCACAGTACTCTGGGACTCTGTAGCCTAAGTATGAGACATCACAAACTTAAATATTTTCATATGTGATACACAAATAGTCATTACTATTTTTCAGTTATGTGCAGATCCTGTTTGTTTAATTAACTACTTATTTAGCCATGAAGTTGTAGCAGCTTTCAAGTGTATATTTTATTAACAAATAAGAGTTTTTTATTTTAAAAATTTCTAAAATTTACTGGGTAAAAATCAGTTTCTATTGTTAGTAATAATATGTAATATACTTGAAAATCACTAGGATAACAGATGCAGATTTTCAATGTTAAATGTTTTCATTTGTAAAATGTAAATATGTGATATAATCAACACACAAATTGCCTGTTTAAATATTTTCCTGAAACTGGACTTAGGCTGCCCCCTTCCATTCTCCTGTCTTAGAGATGGTGATGTAGCCAAACTCAAGCTTGAATAAAGAGACCCTAGTGCAATTACAATGGAATTCTTGGTGGGCTTTTTTGGGATTCTCAAACATTTCCTGGCACAACAAAGTTTCCAATTTCTCTTCTCAATTGTACTGTTTTACAATGATAATAATGATGAAATGACAGCCAGCCTGCAGGTATAAAATAATCTCATTTGCTTTTATTTATGTTTATTTATGATTAATGATAAGCAAGCTTTATCTGATTGTTGACACAGTATATTTCCCTCTGATAAATAGCTATTTAAGACCTTTGCCCATTTATTAGTTTGTCTATTGCTTAATGAAGTAGAATTCTTCATATATATCAAGAACAAAGCCCTTATCAAATACATTAACTTCAAATATCTTCTTCCATCCTATAGAATATCATTCTTAAGCTTCTTCATACTGTGCCATTGTGTACTAATGGTTGCCATTCCTATAAAGTCTACTGTCATTTTCTTTAGTGTAGAGAGCCTTATTGGGGTGCGATGCTGCCTGGCAGGAACCTGACATTGGCCAAGGACAAGGACTTCAAGCAGGAATCTGACATTAGGTCAAGGGAAGTAGGTTACGGCAGAAATTTTTATCTTAGGGTAGAATGAGAGAAGCTAAGTTTCAGGCAAGATTCTGGGCTTGGACAAGGAGTAGGCTCAGGTATTTTGGTCATCATTGCACACCCTTGGAAACAACTGTCACTGAAGTGATTGTGGGACTTCCCTTATTGCCTTGACAATCTTGTGTTTACTGTCTTGCTTGTTCCTCATTGTACTACTATTGCTCTTAATTCCTGCATGTAATTAAATTGGTATAAAAATGGATTGAAAATTATTAAACCCGCCCTCAGGCTCAGAATGGACTGGGGTCATACTGCAGTTTTGTCTAATTGTCTCTTTCATTTCAATCCTCACTCCTGCGCTGGAGAACCTGTTGACTGACTGAGCAGGCTTGGTCACTTTTGTTGCTCATTTTTGCTGCCACACCTAAGAGGTCAATGCCAGTTCTAAGGCTATAAAAATTTTTACCTCTTGTATTTATGTCTTTGATATGGTTGAATACATTCCCATTTATGGCATAAGGTAAGGATCTTTATCATTCTTTTGCAAATAAATTTTCAGTTGTTGCTAATCATGGTGGCTCATTCCTCAAGTTGCCATGTTTGAGAATCTGAGGCAGGGGCATTGCTAAAAGTTCATGGCCATCCTGGGCTACAGAATAAAATGTATGCTCAAAAACAAACAAACAAACAAACAAACCACATAGAAAAACAAACTACATGAATTGGCCATTTGTAGGTAAATGGTTAGACCTGGAAAATATCATCCTGAGTGAGTTAACCCAATCACAAAAGAATATACATGAAATGCAATCACTGATAAGTGGATATTAATGAGCTCAGGAGCCCTAAATACTCAAGGCACAATTAGCAAGTCAAATGATTCCCAAGAAGAAGAAAGGAGAGTACCCTGGGCCTGTAAAGATTGGATCCAGTTTTGTAGAGAAACCGTGGGGGGAGGGGGAATGATTGGGGAATAGCTGGGGGGGAGAGGAATTATGGGACGTATGGTGGGGGAGAACTGGGAAAGGGGAAAGCCTTTGGAATGTAAACAAAGAATATAGAAAATAAAAATTTAAAAAAAAAGAAAAACAAACTACAACAGAAAAAAAAAAAAAAAAAGAAAACCACTTGTCCCAGAATAATTGGCTGAAAAGACTATTTTCCCCCATTAGTATTTGCATACTTATTAAATTAAATGAAAATATTTTATCCATTGATCTATATTACAATGTCTATCCTTGAGCCAGGCCAACAATGTTTTTATTACTGCAGTTTAGAAGTTCTGGAATCAGGAAGTAAGTGTCCTCCAACACTTTATTTTCACAATCATTTCAGTTACTTGGAGGTGCCTTGTAATTCCACATAACTTTAGAAAAATTGTTCTTTTAGTTTTGGAAAAATACATTTGGATATCCATAAAGAGTTCATTAAACTATAAAATGGTTTTGTAGGTTCTTCCATCTTCACATTATTAACTCTTCTAATTCACAAACAGGATAACTTTTCATTTATTTCAGTGTTCTTTAATTTCTCCTGGTAACACTTTAAAGCTTTCAGTCTTTCATATCCTTAGTTAAATTTATTCCTAAGTAACTTTCATGGCATTGTAAAAACTTTATTTTTTGATAATTCACTATTGTTAGGTCTCAAAGTAACCCAGGACAAAAAGGCTGACTGCTATGCCTATTAGCATATCAAAGCAGACATTCTCCAGCTCTTTTAGCACTAATGAGTACCAGGTACTCCTCCAAGCACTTTTAAACCTACCTTCTACCCTAAACCTCTCCTTCCCAGGGGCTGTCTCCCCCTCCCTCATTCCCCACTTCCACCAATGATCTCTCATTCATTTTTGGTTATATGCTTTCTTGGCTTCTGGATCTCTCTTGGTCTTCCTCTCCCTCTCTCCCTCTCTCCCTCTCCCCCTCTCTCCCTCTCTCCCTCTCTCCCTCTCTCCCTCTCTCCCTCTCTCCCTCTCTCCCTCTCTCCCCCTCTCCCTCTCTCCCTCTCTCCCTCTCTTTCCCCCTCTCCCTCTCCCTCTCTCTCTTTCCCCCTCTCCCTCTCCCTCCCCCTCTCTCCCTCTCCCTCCCCCTCTCTCCCTCCCCCTCCCCTCCCTCTCCCTCCCCCTCTCCCTCCCTTTCTCCCTCTCCCTCTTTCTTCTCACAGTCCTGTTCACTCTGCTGGCCATGTCCAGTTAGTGTGGACCTTTTCAGATGTCTCTGGCTGATCTCTCTCCATATCTACAATAAATCCCTTTCTTCAACCATACCTGGAAGCAGTCATGTCCTCCTTTTTTTCATTCATCTGATGTGCCAAAACCCAGGAATGGCATATATGAGTTCCCTTCCAAAGGACTTTGCCTATTGGGATCAAGATGCTTATTTGACTCTCCAAAGGTAGTCCAGCTCTTTAGTAGCTTCTTTTGGCAACTAGCACTAACCATCCACCTTTCCACTTTGCACAGTAAGTGTCCTCTCTGGCTCCTGGAGCCCTTGATTTATCATTGTATATCCTGTTAGACTAAAGAGATCAGCAGGTCTCCAAAATATCTTGAATTAGGATGGGTTTTTGTAGGATGATAAATTTCTAAGGTTTTAAAGATATACTCAGGCTAACAAGAACTGGTGTATATATATATATATATATATATATATCCTAACAGCATATAAATTATTATTATTATTAAAGTCCCCCACTTTTTTACAATACTTTGATATAATGAGAATGCTAGTTACTAAAAGTGGGACATCTGTATTACATCCCCTCCTCCCAAGCATTATTAAAAATCTCTGCTGGCTAGATTTATGTCAACTTTATGTAAGTCGTACTCATCTTAGAGGAGGAAACTTCAGTTGAGAAAATGTCTACAAATCAGGTTGTGGTTCAGCTTGTAGGGAGAGCACAGTCCATTGTGGGTGGTACCATCTCTGAGCTGTTAGTCCTGGGATCTATAAGAAGACAGATGAACAAGCCATAAGGGGCAAGCCAGTAAGCAGTACCCCTCTATGGTCTCTGAATTCTGACTCTGGGTCCCAGCCCTTTTTGAATTCTGGTCCAGATTTCCTTTGATAATGAACAGTGATATGGAAGTGTAAGCCTAGTAAACAAGCAGCTGAAAGAGTCAGATGCAGATATTTGCACCCAACCAATGGACAGAAGCAGCTGACCCCTGTTGTTGAATTAGGAAGGCTGAAAGAAGCTGAAGAGGTCAATCCTGTAGGAGGACCTGCAGTCTCAATTAACCTGGACCCCTGAGATCACTCAAACACTGGACCACCAACCAGGCAGCATACACCAGCTGATATGAGCCCCCCCAACACACATACAGTAGGAATGCCGGGTCTGTGTTCATTCAGAGATGATGCACCTAACCCTCAAGAGACTGGAGGCTCTGGGGAGTTTAGAGGTCAGAGGTGAGGAACATCCATGTGGAGACAGAGGGTGGGGAGGAGGTAGGGGATTTGGACCACTCAGAGGGTGGACAGGGTTGGGGGGAATAAAATATGGAGTGTAAAAAAATCAATTAATTAATTAATAAAAAAAAGAATGTTGCCCCTGGTAAGCCCACAGCATTCCCATGGCAGGTCACAGATGCAAGAATACATAGGCAACATAAATTATGCTTGGTAGGTGGAAAAAAAAGAGTTATTAAAGTCCTCCACAATTTTCACAGTCCTTTCGTATAATTAGTCTATTCATTACTAAAAGTGGGACATCTGTATTGCATTCCTCCTCCCAAGTATTATTAAAAATCTGTACTGGCTAGATTTATGTCAACTTTATATAAATTCTAGTCATCTGAGAGGTGGTGGGTGGGTAGAAGAGGAAGTGTGGCTGTAGAAGGAGTTGGAGGAGAGGTAGATCAATTTATGAAACTCAAAACTAATTTTTAAATGTGGAATATTTTTACTTCATTTATGTCAGTTTTCTATTTCTCAATACATATAAATATTACTTTTTTTCTTTTATTGAAAATAGATATCTTTTCCCATACAATATATTTGATTACTGTTTCTCCTTCTCTGGCTTCCCTAGTAGCCACTATCTCCCACTATCCCTTTCCATCCAGATCCACAACCTTTCTGTATCTTTTAAGAAAACAATCAGACATCTAAGAAACAAGATGAGAGAAATAAAAACAAACAAGAGATAAAGTCGAAGGTGGAGCATAAACATACAGATGCAGAGAGACACATGCTTGTACAGAGGAATCCCACAAAACTCAAAACAACTGGGAGCCATAATGTATATGTAAATGGCCTATAATTTAAAAAAGCCCCGACAACATTATGAATCAAAAAACATTCAATGATGCTGTTGAGTTCATTTTCTGTTAACTGTCTACTGCTGTGCATACAGCCTACTATTTGGAATGGTTTGTTTCCCCAATAAAACTCCCTTGGAGAAAACTTTGCAAGTAGATAACAATTGGAGATAGCTTCTAGGTTAGGGATGGGAATATGTGTCCAATTCTCCTCTTAGCTCTAAGACCCCCCATCTGGTACAGACATGTGTGGGCTCTGCATGTTGCCAAGTTCTCTGAATTTGTATATCCACCAGACCTGTTATATCTAGGTCTTGATTCTTTGTCATTCTCCATCACCACTGGTTCCTATGCTCTTCATGCCTTCTCTGCCACAGGGTCCCCTGAGCCCTGAGGGAAGGATTCGATGGAGACAGCCCTTTTAGAGATAAGTGTTCCAAGGTATCTCAGTCTCTGCATAATTTCTGGCTATGGGTCTCTGTATTTGTTCCCATATAGTATGAGGGGCTTAACTTATGATGGCTGAGCAAGGCATAGATCTGAGTATAGCAGAGAGTCAGTTTATTGCTATGTTCCGTTAGCAAGAATATATTTGGTTTACCCCTTGGTCCCTGGCCTATCTAGTCTCAAGTACTTGGCTACAAGTGGAGCATTGGGTATGGGTTCTCTGCCATGGTTTCAGCCTTAACTCAAATTAGATGTTGTTTGCTTAGTCCCACAGGCTTTGTGCCACCTTGTAGACCAAAGAGTTTATACAAGGATGGTGTTTACCGTTTACCTTTCTTCTTTAGTAGGATGTAGTGTACCTTCTTGTATCAAGCCCTAAATACTCAAGACACAAATAGCAAGTCAAATGATTCCCAAGAAGAAGAAAGGAGAGGACCCTGGGCCTGTAAAGATTGCATCCAGTTTAGTAAAGAAACCGAGGGGGGAGGGGAATGATTGGGGAACAGTTGGGGGGGGAGAGGAACTATGGGAACTATGGTGGGTGGGAACTGGGAAAGGAGAAAGCCTTTGGAATGTAAACATAGAACACAGAAAATAAAAATTAAAAAAAAAAAGAAAAAAAAACTAAATAAACTTCCCTAAGTCAAAAAAAAAAAAAACAAAAAAACAAAAAAACAAAACACTAGTCCATAGGGGAGAAGGCTCAAGGCAGGTACCAGCTCAATTTCTAAATATTCAATGTGTTGTGCAGGCTTTCAGCAATAGGGTCTTGCCACTTTTGAATTTGTTTTCCGTCTTACAACTATTTTCTTCCTCGGTTACTAAAATGCTCCCTTTCTTTGTTTAATTAACTTCTCTAATATATTATTTTGATTGTTTTCATTAATTTTATTTATTCATTTCATAAATGTTTTAATGCTTTTTGTTAGTGATTCCCTATATTGGGATATGTAGTGAAATATAATTAATATCTTTGTAATATTCAAGTTTGAATTGATACCAACTTAATCTCAATTGAATTTAAAAATGGTCTTTTAGAACTAATTCCTTTGGCTGTTATGATGATTTCATCTTTATACACATGTATCCACTAGCACAAATCTATATTTATTGTTTAGTATACTCATTCTTCAAACCATGTAGGAGAAATAAACAGCAGTTATAACCCCTTCCAAAACTACTCATTTCTCAAATTCCCTAAGAAACTATTTTTCTTTTTTTTTTCTTCTATATTTTAGATCCCTGTGTTTCCCTTTAGTTTTTTCATTTCAGCTTGAGTGAATTCCATTAGCATACATTTTCGGGCAAATCTATGTGTGAAAAACTCCATCCATCTTTGTTTATCTGAGAATTTCTTAAATTCTACTTCTTTGTAAAATGATGGATTTGCCAAATAAAGAAATTTTGGCTAACTTTTATTTTCTTTCACCATGCCATGTATGTGTGTATGTGAGTAAGTATGTGTGTACATATGTGTACTTGTGATCTTGTTGCTTTCTGTTCTCTACAGTACAGATTAAAAACTAGCTGTCAATCTTATGGCAGCCCCATCTGCAAGACAAATTGATTATCTCTTTGTTCAAGATTCTTTACCTGCCTTTTTTTCAGTCTCATCTCAGTGTGGCTTCTTGAGTTATCTTTCCTGGTTTTCATTATCATTCTGGGATAATTTTAACCTGTATTTCATCAACTTTGTTAACTTTTCTTTTGACCATTATTTCTTCAAATACTTTGTCTGTTTTCTCTGAAATATAAGAATATATAGATGATATAAATGTAGATATAGATATAGATATAGGTATAGATATAGATATAGATCAGATGTTGGTTGGTTAGTACCACAAGCACTCTGCCATTTTGTATATCAGTTTGTAGCTCGATTGGTGTTTACCTCTCTCCTTTGGAAACATGTAGAGTACCTTCTAATACCATGAACACTAGACCATAGGGGTGAGGGCTCTATGTAGGCACCAGCTTGATTTCTCAGTGTTCAATTATATGTACTTATATACAGTATATATATGCATTATATACTTAGTATATGTTTCTCAGATTAGATTGTATTAATTGACCTATTTTCAAGTTATTTTTTACCTAATCAAATTTTGTTGGATCCCCTTAACAAATCACTATTTACTTCTCATAACCAGAATTTTTATTTGAGCCTCTAGGAAATTTTCTCTATTATTGGTATTCTTAACTTTGCAAACTATTGCTATTTGTTTTTCTTTAATTAATTAATTTATTTATTTACAATATTTTTTATTTTCTATATTCTTTGTTTACATTCCGAAGGCTTTCCCCTTTCCTCGTTCCCCCCTCACCATATGTCCCATATGTCCTCTTCCACCCCACCCCACCCACCCCCGCCTCTTTAACTTTTTAATCATGTTTAAGGAAGTTGATTTTTTTTAAAGTTTTTATGTAGGGAAAAAACAGTGTCTTAGGCAACACAAATTTCTATTCATATATTTTTACTTGGGAATAAGCCCTATTTTTTTGTTTTTACAGATATATTTTATCAAATATAGAATTTATTGGATACGATAATGTCTCAACTACAAACATCAGACCCTTGTTCCTCAAGAACATTTCATTTCTCTTGTATATTATTTCATTAACAGCTTTTATAAATATTTCTCTATATTGGGTATTTCTGTCACATATAGCCAGTGAAGTATAAATTCTTTTTTTCATTAATTTATTTATTTACTCACATTACATCCCAGTCACAGCTCATTCACCTCCAAGTCCCACCCTCACAAATCCCTCCGCCATTACCCTACCCCTTTCTTTGCAGAGGAGAGCAAGCCCTCCCTTGAGTACCGCCCCTCCATGGGACACCAAGTCACAGCAAGACTAAGCTCATCCTTGGCCAATGATGCCTGACCATGCAGTTCAGCTAGGGGAAGGGGATCTAATGGTAGGCAACAGAGTAAGAGATAGCCCCCATTCCAATTGTTAGTGGATCCACATGAAGACCAAGCTGCACATCTGCTACAAATGTATAAGGGGACTAGATTCAACCCCTTTGGTTGGTAGTGCAGTCTCTGTGCCCATGGGTCTAGGTTAGTAACTCTGTAAGTCTTTTTCTGGTGTCCTTGACTGCTCTGGCTCCCTTAGTCCTATCCCCAACTCTTCAACAGGAATTTCTGAGCTCCACCTTATGTTTGGCTGTGGGTCTCTTCATTTGTTTCCATCTGCTGCTGGGTGAAGGCTGTCAGGAGATACTTATGCAAGGCTCCTTTCTACAAGCATACCAGCATATCAATTTTTAAAAAAAGGGAAAAAAAAAGAAAAAATGTCTGGCAAGCCTGGCACTGTGTGTCAGGGTCAGATTTTTGCAGGAAGCTTCAAAATGATTGATGCAAGAAGCTGTGAGGGTAAAGTTTATGCTACAGAGAAGACCCAAGAAATTAGAGACAAATGAAATGTGGAATGATTACCAAGGAAAGCCACAGATGATGAGTAGAGGCAGCACACTTAAGGGGAGGAATGAAGATATAAAAATGAGAAATGGAACCAAAGGAATATTGAAACCCACCAAAACAAATCTTAAATGCTACAGTTCTATGTGCCATATCTAGAGTGCATGGTGTTATGGTGTGAGCTTCAATGGGCTAAGGCAGCCCTGCCCCTCTGACATTTCAAGATGTGGTCTACGTGGCTTCTTCCTTGTCCATATTACATGTTGTAGCATCTTCTGGGTATATTCACAAAGGTGATATAGCTGGGTCCTCAGGTTACTATATATATAATTTCCTGAGGAACCACCAAACTGATTTCCAGAGTAGTTGTACCAGCATGCAATCCTACCAGTAATGGAGGAGTGTTCCTCTTTTTCCACATCCTTACCAGCATCTGCTGTCACCTGAGTTTTTAATCTTAGCCATTCTGATTGGTGTGAGGTGGAATCTCAGGGTTGCTTTGATTTGCATTTCTGATGACTAAGGATGGTGACCAATTTTTAGGTGCTTCTCTGCTATTTGAGTTTTCTCAGTTGAGAATGCTGTTTAGCTCTGTACCCCATTTTTTGATAGGGTTATTTGGTTCTCTGGAGTCTAATTTCTTGAGTTTTTGTTTTCGTTAGCTTTGTTTTTTGTATATATTGGATATTAGCCCTCTTTTGGAGCTAAAATTGCAAAAGATCTCTTCACAATCTCTTGGTTGCTGTTTCGTCCCATTGACAGTGTCTTTTGCCTTACAGAGGCTTTGCAATTTTATGAGGTCACATTTGTCAATTCTTGATCTTAGAGTATAAGCCATTGGGGTTCTGTTCAGGAACTTTTCCCCTGTGCCCTTGTGTTTGAGGCTTTTTCCTACTTTCTATTCTATTAGATTCAGTGTATCTGGTTTTATGTGGAGGTCCTTGATCCACTTGGTCTTGAGCTTGGTACAAGGAGGTAAGAATGGGTCAATTTGCATTCTACATGTTGACCACCAGTTGACCCAGCATCATTTGTTGAAAATGCTTTTTTTCCACTGGATGGTTTGAGCTCCCTTGTCAAAGATCAAGTGTCCATAAGTGTATGGGTTCATTTCTAGGTTTTAAATTATATTTCATTGATATTCCTGTTTGTCACTGCACAGATACCATGCAGTTTTTTTTCACTATTACTCTGTAGTATACCTTGAGGTCAAGGTTATTCCTCCAGTAGTTTTTATTGTTGAGGATAGTTTTTGATATTTTGAGTTTTATGTTATTCCAAATGAATTTGAAAATTGCTCTTTCTAACTCTATGAAGAATTGAGTTGGAATTTTGATGGGGATTATATTAAATCTGTAGATTGCTTTGGTACAATGGCCATTTTTACTATATTAATCCTGTCCATCCACTAGCATGGAAGTTCTTTCCATCTTCTGAGGTCTTTGATTTCTTTCTTCAGAGACTTGAAGTTCTTTTAGTACACTTCTTTCACTTGTTTGGTTAGAGTCACACTGAGCTATGTTATGTTGTTTGAAACTATTGTGAAGGGTGTCCTTTCACTAATTTTTTTCTCATCAGGTTTATCCTTTGAGTATAGGAAGGCTACTGGTTTGTTTCAATTAATTTTATTTTTATTAAATATTTTTATTCACATTTCAAGTGTTATCCCCTTTCCTGGTTTCCCCTCAAAAACCCCCTATCCCACCCCCCATTTCCCTGCTTACCAACCCACTCACTCCTGCTTGCTTGTCCTGGAAATCCCCTATACTGGGGCATTGAGCCTTCTCAGGACCAAAGGCCTCTCCTCCCTTTGATGTTCAACAAGGCCATCCTCTGCTGCATATGCAACTGGAGCCATGGCTCTCTCCATGTGTACTCTTTGGTTGGTGGTTTAGTCCATGGAAGCTCTGGTGGTACTGGTCAGTTAAGTGTATATCCAGTCACTTTGCTGAAGTTTTTTATCAGGTATCGGAGTTATCTGAGGAACTTTTGGAGTCACTTAAGTATACAATCATATCATCTGCAAATACTGAAATTTCGACTTCTTCCTTTCCATTTTTTCCTTTTGACATCCTTTTGTTGTCTAATTGCTCTAGGTATGTCTTCAAGTACTATATTGAATAGATAGAGAGGGGGGCAGCCTTGTCTAGTCCCTGATTTTAGTGGGATTGCTTCAAGTTTCTCTCCACTTAGTTTGATGTTGGCTACTGGTTTTCTGTATAATGCTTTTACTATGTTTAGGTATGGGCCTTGAAATCCTGATCTTTCCAAGACTTTTTTTTTGTTTGTTTTTTGTTTTTTGTTTTTTAAGTTTTTCCAAATTTTTTAATTTCAGTAAAAGTAACAATGCCCCCTAGGAATTATATTATTTTAAAAATAATCCAATTATGTAATTAAAATGACAAGTGTTACATGCATAAATAAGACTAGGGACATGTGTTGGTTGGAATAGAATTCTATCACATGAATGGTCATACAGGCGTCTTAGCCACCAGTTTGGCTTACTATGACTACTTCCACATTTCTGTATAAAACAGAAGCAGGAGAATGTTTTGATTAGTTGAATGATTCTGACACATAGAAATCAGTAATATGTATGGAATTTCTTATTTTAAACTTATCTCAGAATATCTTTAGGTTTATACAAATATTTCAAAAATAGTACAGTAAGCTACGATTAGATCTTATTTGAACATTATACAACAATGGTATATTTGTGTCAACTAATGAGCCAAAAATAGATATAACATTACTAATGAATGTATACTTTCTTAGCATTTTCTTAGCTTTTACTCAGTCTTCTTCTTATTTTCCAGGAGCCCTTATAAGATATAATGCTATCTTGGTTCAGATAAATGCTAATTTCCCTTATGTCAATGATGGATCCAGTTTTATCAGCAGGTCAAATGATACTAATGACTAAGGCCAATTCTGTATCTTTTGCTTAGCAGACCATTTCTCAGCTAGAATACCTTTCCAAGACTTTTTAACACAAAAGGATGTTGAATTTTTGTCAGATGTGTTTTCAGCATCTAATGAAATGATCATGTTGTCTTTTTCTTTGAGTTTTTTTATGCAGTAGATTACAATGTTGGATTTTCATATATTGAAACTTGGGATGACTCCTACTTGATCCTGGTGAATGAATGTTTTGATGTGTTCTTGGTTTCTATTTGCTAGAATTTTATTGAGTATTTTTGCATCGATATTCATAAGGGAAATTGGTCTGATGTTCTCATTCTTTGTTGGGTCTTTGTGTAGTTTAGAGCATAAGCATAATTGTGGCTCCATAGAATGAATTAGGTGATGTTCCTTCTGTTTTTTCTTTTGTCGAATAGTTTGAAGTATTGGTATTAGGTCTTCTTTGAAGGTCTGATAGAATTCTGCACTAAATCCGTCTGTCCTGGGAATTTTTGGTTGGGAGACTTTTAATGACCGCATCTATTTCTATAGGGGTTATGGGAGTGTTTAGATGGTTTATCTGTTCCTGATTTAACTTTGGTATTTGGTATCTGTCTAGAAAATTGTCCATTTCAACCAGATTTTCCAGTTTTGTTGAATATGGGCTTTTGTAGTAGGGTCTGATGAGTTTTTTAATATCCTCAGTTTCTGTTGTTATATTTCCCTTTTCATTTCTGATTTTGTTAATTTGGATACTGTCTCTGTGCCCTCTGGTTAATCTGGCTAAGGGTTATCTATCTTGTTGATTTTCTCAAAGACTCAGCTCCTGGATTTGTTGATTCTTTGTATTGTGTGACCTTTCCCCCTTACTGCTTGTAATATTCTTTCTTTGTTTAGTACATTTGGTGTTTTAATTATTATGTGATGGGAAGAATTTCTTTTCTGGTCAAATCTATTTGGAGTTCTATAGGCTTCTTGTATGTTCATGGGCATCTCTTTCTTTAGGTTAAGAAAGTTTTCATCTATAATTTTATTGAAGATACTTACCGGCTCTTTAAGTTGGGAATCTTCACTCTCTTCTATCCCTATTATCCTTAGGTTTGGTCTTCTCATTGTATCCTGGAGTTCCTGGATGGTTTGTGTTAGGAGATTTTTGCATTTTGCAATTTTTTTGACTGTTGTGTCAGTGTTTTCTACGGTATCTTCTGCACCTGAGAGTCTCTCTTCTATCTCTTTTATCTATGACTTCTGATATCTATTCTAGGTTTTCTATCTTCCTTTGTGATTTCTTTATTGTTTCTATTTCCATTTTTAGATCCTGGGTAGATTTGTTCAATTCTTTCACTTGTTTATTTGCATTTTCCTGTAATTCTTTAAGGGATTTTTGTGTTTCCTTTTTAAGGGTTTCTATCCGTTTACCTGTGTTGTCTTTTATTTCTTTAAGGGAATTATTGATGTCCTTCTTAAAGTCCTCAATCATCATCATAACATGTGATTTTAAATCAGAGTCTTGCTTTTCTAATGTGTTGGGATATCCAGGGCTTGCTGTGGTGGAAGAACTGGTTTCTGATGATGCCAAATAGTCGTGGTTTCTGTTGCTTATCTTCTTGTACTTGCAACTCGACATCTGGTAATCTCTTGTGTTAACTGGTCTTGCTGTCTCTGACTGTGACTTTTCCCTCCTGCAAGCCCGTTTGTCAGTACTCCTGGAAGACCAGTTCTCTCTGGGAGATATTGGGTATGGAGAGCTTTGGCACGGGGTTAGCTTAAGGGTGCAGAAGGAAACTGGAAAGATCCTGTCCCAGACTGTTCCTTGGTTCCTGTGTCCTGATAGCACTGGGCAGGTCTCTCTTTTGCCAAGAATTTGAGTAGAAGTGGGAGTCTTACCTGTTCTCACAGGTGTCTAGGCACTCACAGGAGACAAGCTCTCTCCCAGCTGTATTTGGGTAAGAAGCTCTGTGGCCCCCTTACAGCTTCTTGAATCTGACCCTGCCACAATGCCAGACTAGCCAGACTTTTTTCTTTTCTTTTCTCTTTTCTTTTCTTTTCTTTTCTTTCCTTCCCTTCCCTTTCCTCTTTCTTCCTTCCTTCCTTCCTTCCTTCCTTCCTTCCTTCCTTAATGTGGTTGGTATAACCTGACTTGTATTTTTCATGCCTTTGAAACTAGCACAACCTAAAGAATAAACGCCAAGTTTTACAGTCAATTCATTTAGTACCTAGGCCACTTAAACTACACTGTAGTGGCTTTAGAGTGCTGGGCATCTAAATACAGGGAAACTTCCCCAGAGTGGACCTGTGTGAGTGGAGTTTTCTACTGACATTCATATTGCAAAAGAAAATTTATAAATAAGTTTATACTTATATGCTTTTGATCTTGTAATGTGTTGGAACTCACCAATTCCAAAAGTGCCTTTTAAGTATCTTTGTTTTCATTCTTTTCTTTTCTTTTTTTTCTTTTTTGTTGAATTTTTATAGGTTATTTAATTTATTTACATTTCAAATGTTATCCTTCTTCCTGTTTTCCCCTCTGAAAACCCTCATCCCTCCCCCTCTCCCCTACTTCTCTGAGGGTGCTCCCCATCCCATACACCCACTTCTGCCTCACTGCCTAGCATCCTGCTATGCTATGCTGGGGCATCAAGCCTCCTTAGGACCTAGGGCCTCCCCTCTCACTGATGTCAGACAATGCCATCCCCTGCTACATATGCAGCTGGAGCCATGAGTCCCTCCATGTGTACTATTTGGTTGGTGGTTTAGTCCCTGGGAGCTCTGGGGGTTCTGGCTGGTTGATATTGTTGTTCTTCCTATAGGGTTGCAAACCCCTTCAGTTCCTTCAGTCCTTCCCCTAACTCCTCCATTGGGGTTCCTTTGCTCAGTTCAATGGTTGGCTGTGAGCATGCACATCTATGTTTGTCAGGCTTTGGCAGAGCATGTCAGGAGACAGCTATATCAAGCTCCTGTCAGCAAGTACTTCTTGGCATTAGCAATAGTGACTGGATTTGGTGGCTGTATGTGGCATGAATCCCCAGGTAGGACAGTCTCTGATTGGGCTTTCCTTCAGTCTCTGCTCCACTCTTTGTCCCTGCATTTCCTTTAAACAGGAGAAATTCTAGATTAAAAGTTTGAGATGGGTGGGAGACGCCATCCTTCAACTGGGGGCCATTTCTAACCTCTCCATATGGTCTCTACAGATTCTCTCTCCTCTTCGTTGGTTATTTCAGCTAATGTCATCCGCATTGGGTCCTGGGAGCCTCTTGCTTTCCTGGTGTCTGGGACTTTCTGGTGGCTACCCCCAGTTCTCCATCCCTCATTGCTACACACCTCTGTTCAATTTTCTGACCCTCTGTATTTTCCCCCATCTACTCCCACACCTGATCCTGCTCCCCCTCTTTTCCCTCTCCCCCTCCTTTCTTCCTCCCAAGTATTTCCCACCCTCTACCTCCTGTGCTTATTTTCTCCCCCCTTCTAACTAGGACTGAAACATCTATCTACACTTTGTTCTTCCTTCTTCTTGAGCTTCATATGGTCTGTAAGTTGTATTGTGGGTATTCCAAGCTTTTTATCCTAACATCCACTAATCAGTGAGAACATACCATGTGTATTCTTTTGTGACTGGGTTACCTCACTCAGGACGATATTTTCTAGTTCCATCCATTTGCCTGTGAATTTCATGAGGTCATTATTTTTAATAGCTGAGTAGTACTCCATTGTGTAAGTGTAACACATTTTCTGTAGCCATTCCTCTGTTGACAGACATCTGGGTTGTTTCCAGGTTCTGGATATTATAAATAAGGCTGCTATGAACATAGTGGAGCATGTGTCCTTATTACATGTTAGAGCATCATCTGGGTATATGCTCAGGAGAAATATAGCTGGTTCCTCAGGTAGTACTATGTCTAATTTGCTGAGGAACTGCCAAACTGATTTTCAGAGTGGTTTTACCAGCTTGCAGTCCCACCAACAATGGAGAACATACTCCTTCTAACTACACCCATCTCCCAATAATACCATTGCATTATGAATCAAAGGATTAATCTGTCTGTTAATTTCAGAGTGGTCATCTGTAGCTGGCCCACAGCTATGTTGAATGGGTTACCTAGAAAGGGAACTGGGGATGGATGCGAAGAAAGCAGAGAAAGGAATGAGACCAAGACAGAGGTTTTGATCAAGACCCAATGTTTTTAATGAATGAGAGAATTTAAAGGTGGGTGAAGCCTTTCCCCCAAAATGCCAGGGTCTGTTCAGGAAAACCAGTTTGGCTGCTCAGTAGGAGGCTGGCTCCACTGCTCAGGGGGTCCCCTCAGTGCAGGAAGCTGTAGATCTGGAAGAACAGTAGACTTCACTAATAGACTTCAATAGACTTCCACCCTAGGCTGGTGACTGTGGCAAACATGGAGGTCTGAATTTCCCACTCAGGGCTTGGGGAAGGGCACAGTCATCTCTTAATGTCTTGATTTGCCATCTAAAAACAAAGATTTTAATGCAAGAGCCATTCATCAGGATGTTCCATTTCTAAACAGTAACACTATAAATGAAATAAATTTAGGAAACTGACATTTAGAAAGCACTCATTACTTCAGGTGAATCTTTGTGAGACAATCTACAAATTTAAAATGCATAGAGTGTAAATATTGACTCTGAACTTGAAGGTTATCACAAAGTAGATAAGAAAATGGTTTTCATAGTAGATGTTCTAGTTTCAGCAAAGACATAATGGTTTAGAAATGTATATCTAGTTGATCTTCCTTATCTATGGATGTATCATGCACCCATTGACTGAACCAACAGTGAGTTAAAAATATTAATGGGAAATTGTATCTGTACTGAACATATACAGGTTGTTTTACTTTATATTATCCCATAAGTAATATAGTATATAGTATATTCCCATAGCAATTATAATTTATCTAGGTATGGACAACAATGTTGAGATTATTTAACATATAACATATAATAACATATATTAGGTCTACAAAGATATTTTTCCATGCTTAAGAGTGTATGGGTGTGAGAGATCTCTGTAGTTGATAGAGGAGCAGGTCATTGTTCAAAGAGGTCACAAGATGGTGGGTTCCTTTATTCTTAGTTTTAGATTTTTTTATTTTTGGGGGGGTCATTACAAGGATGTTTGATACTGAAAGACTGGGAAATGAGTGGCATTGGGGTGCATGATGTGAAATTCCCAAAGAATAAATTAAAAATTATATTAAAGATGAGTGTTCTTGCCGAGGACACAATTTCAGTTCCTAGTATAAAGCTTCAGGAGACCTAATGCCTCTAGGCCCCATGGGCATCTTCCCTTATGTGTACATATCCATATTTACATATATTATGCTATACAAATGCTTCATTTTATATGTATGAATTTGGTATATGTGTGTGATATATTTACATATGCAGAGATTACCACACATGTTAATGTGTGCAGAGTACAGAGGAGGGCATTGAATGGATTTTTCTATCACTCTGCACCTTATTCTTTAGTGCATCTAAAGATGGTAAGGCATCTCTCTGAATCAAGAGTTAATGTTTTTTCAGCTAGTCTAGAAGCATGCCAACCCCATAAATCTTGTCTCTGTTTCCACACAGCACTAGTATGAGACCACAACCAGTTCATTAAATGGTGCTGGGAGCCAAAATCAGGATCTGACCATTGTTCAGTAAACATTCTTAACCAGTAACCCATTTTACATCCCTTGCACCATTTTTATATAGGGCACCAAGGCATCTGCAGACTTGGGCATCTGTGGAGAGTCCTGAAGCCTGTCTCATATTTCTATGGAGAGATGGGTATATACTACATAGACAAGTTACTACCACAATACACTGTAAAAATCACACTAGGGCCATAAACTATAGACTTGCTTGCCACATCAAAGAATACATTTTATCTTGCCGTTATTCAGGAGCAACATAAAAACTTTAGTATTCCAAATATAAGATCTTGGCTCTCTTTCAATGTTCCTAATACACTCACTGAAATGCTCCACACAAGAACTGGTAAGGAAAAAAAATCAACTCTGTGAAGATGCAGGACAAGCAATGAGACAAGAAAGAGAGCCATGGAAAATGCCAACAATGATGATTTAATGATTTGGTCTGCAGCCAAAATCACATTGAAAGCAACTGAAGTAGAAAGAAAATATCTAAAGTGTCCTTTGTTCTCACACATGTAGAAACTCTCTAAATGGAAAAAAGACCAAAAAGAGTAATGGATGTTGAAATGGAACCTAAACAGAATTGTGGAATACTTCACTCAGTTCAAAACAGAATAACAGTAAAGGGAAAAATATTGTGGGACACTGTTGTACCATTTCCAGGAAAAAGTAACATCAGGGCACACAGTGATCTTTTGAAACACCCAAAATTGGCTATGAATGAAGAAGCAGAGGATCAAATAAAAAGAGAGCAGGTCATAAAGAAGGCAGAACTTTGAATCTATCTATCTATCTATCTATCATCTATCTATCCATCCATCCCTCTATCCAACTATCTCATCTATTATCTATTAATCAATCATGTGAAGAATCTGATGTCTCAGTGAGACAGATACAACAAATCATTTTAGAAGAAACACTGTATACTTTGCCTATATAAAAGACACCATAAGAATTCAAAAAAGCCTTATACAGGAGAAAGTGGGGAAGAGCCTTGAACACATGGGCACAGGGGAAATTTTCCTGAATAGAACACCAATGGCTTATGCTCTAAGATCAAGAATTGACAAATAGGACCTCATAAAATTACAAAGTTTCTGTAAGGCAAAGGACACCGTCAAAAGGACAAAACAGCAACCAACAAATTGGGAAAAGATCTTTACCAATCCTATATCCAATAGAGGGCTAATATCCAATGTATACAAAGAACTCAAGAAGTTAGACTCCAGAGTGTCAAATAACCCTATTAAAAAATGGGGTACAGAGCTAAACAGGGAATTTTCAACTGATGAAACACAAATGGCTCTGAAGCAGCTAATGAAATGTTCAGCATCCTTAGTTATCAGGGAAATTCATATCAAAACAACTCTGACATTTCACCTCACACCAGTCAGAATGGCTAAGATGAAAAACTCAGGGGACAGCAGATGCTGGTGAGGATGTGGAGAAAGAGGAACACTTCTCCATTGCTGGTGGGATTGCAAGCTGGTCAAACCACTCTAGAAATCAGTTTGGCAGTTCCTTAGAAAATTAGACATAGTATTACCTGATGATCCAGCTATTACCACTCCTGGGCGTATACCCAGAAGATACTCCAACATGTAATAAGGACACATGTTCCACTATGTTCATTGCAGCCTTATCTATAATAACCAGAAGCTGGAAAGACCCTAGATGCCCTTCAACAGAGAACTGGATACAAAAAATTGTGTATATATACACAATGGAGTACTATTCAGCTATTAAAAACAATGAATTCATGAAATTCTTAGGCAAATGAATGGAACTAGAAAGTGTCATCCTGAGTGAGGTAACCCAATCACAAAAGAATGCACATGGTATGCACTCATTGATAAGTTGATAATAGCCCAAAAGCTCAAAATAAACATGTTACAATTCACAGACCACAGGAAGCTCAGAAGAAGGAAGGCCAAAGTGGGGGTGCTTTGGTTCTTCGGAGAAAGGGAACAAAATATTCACAGTAACAACTATGGAGACAAAGTATGGAGGAGAGACTGAAGGAAAGGCCACCCAGAGACTGTACTACCTGGGGATTCATGTTAAAAACAGTCACCAAACACCAAAACTAGTATAGATGCCAAGAAGTGTGTACTGAAAGGAGCCTGTTATGGCTGTCTTTTGAGGGGCTCTGCCAGAACCTTACAGATACACAGGCGAATACTAGCAGCCAACTATTGGACTGAGTGCAGGGTTCACAATGGAGGAGTTGGAGGGCAGACTGGAGGAGCTTTGGGGGGGGGCATTGCAGCCCCATGGGAAGAATGATGATGTCAGCCAACCAGATGTCCCAGGGCTCCTAGGAACTAAGCCATTAACCAAGGGATGCCCATGGTTCCAGCCAAAAGAGTGCCAGAGGAATGTCTTGTTAGGTATCAGTGGGAGGAGAGGTCCTTGGTCTTGTAAAGGCTCAATAGAGGCCTCAGTCTGAGGAAATTGAGTGTGAGTCATGGGAGGAGCATATTCTTGGAGGTGTGGGAGGAAGGATGGGAGTTTTTGGGAGGGGGGAACCAAGAAGGGGTATAACATTTGAAATGTAAATGAAGAATATATTCAATAAAAATAAAAATAATTATATATTAAAAAATAAGAATTCAAAAAAGCTACCAAAGTTCAGCCACAGAAATTGTTCCATATTCAAAATGATCTCATTGTGTATCAACTTTCTACTTAATCTCTTTGCATTCTTTTAAATGTCTAAATTTTATTAATTATTAATGAATTTTCAGAACTATGGATTGACACTGAAAACAGTATGATAGAGAGTGACACAGAAAGACTCCTGGTGTCAACTTCAACTACAGGTTTCCACATGCATGCACACACATATACAGGAATGCCTAAATGCATACATGAGAACACATATACACACAGACACACATATGGTACAAATTTTAAAAGACAATTAGATTAAAGTTTTGGAACTTTAACTGGTATTTAAAATCATTCAGCATCTGATCTTCATAGTGTAAAATAGCATTATAAAAATGTATAATTATATTGTATATTATATTATATACTGATATATATGTATATATATGAAAGATAAAACATCCAAAGTCATTCTACTTAGTTAACTTCCACTGTTCTAGCTTTATATTTACATATTTCTTTGGTTTTGAGATAAGGTCTTTTGTAGCCCAAGCTGGCTTTTATAACTTTCTGTGTATGCAAAAAATGGCCTTGACCTATCAGTCCTTCTTTCCCTACCTTTTTTTATTGGATATTTTTATTTTTACATTTCAAATGTTACCTCCTTTTTCAATTACCCCCCTAGACATCCCCTACACTATCCCCCCTCCTCATTCTTCTATGAGGGTGTGACCCCCCACCCACCCACTTACTCCTACCTCCCCTCCCTAGCATTCCCCTATACTGGGGTATCAAGCCTTCACAGGACCAAGGGCCTCTTCTCTCATTGATGTCAGACAAAGCCATCCTCTGCTACATATGCTGCTGGAGCCATAAGTCCTTCCATGTGTACTCCTTGGTTGGTGGTTTAGTCCCTGGGAGCTCCAGTTGGTTGATATTATTGTTCTTCCTATGGGGTTGTAAACCCCTTCAGTTCCTTCAGTCCTTTCTCTAACTCCTCCATTGGGAACCCTGTGATCATTTCAATGGTTGGCTGCTGGCATCCACCTCTGGCAGAGCCTCTCAGGAGACAGCTATATCAGGCTTCTATCATCATGCACTTCTTGGCATCTACAATAGGGTCTGTATATGGGATGGATCTTCAGGTGGATCCTATGGCCGTCTTTGGATGACCTTTCCTTCATTCTCTGCCCCACACTTTGTCTCCCTATTTGCTCCCATGTGTATTTTGATCCCCCTTCTAAGGACCAAAGTATACACACTTTGGTCTTCCTTCTTCTTGAGCTTCATGCTGTCTGTGTATCTTGGGTATTCCAAGCTTTTGGGATAATATCCACTTATCAGCGAATGCCTACCATATGTATTCTTTGGTGATTGGGTTACCTCATTCAGAATAATATTTTCTAGTTCCATCCATTTGCCTAAGAATTCTATGCATTACCTCATTTGGCTACTTTTTAAAAATTATATTGTAGTAATAATATTTATTACAAGATCAATGCTAAACAAACTTTGAAAGGTACAACAAAGTGGCAATATCATGCAGCAAAACTTATCTTGCATTAATTTGTTGATTAGTGACTTCCCATTGTCCTCTTCCATCCAACTCTGGAAACCACCAATGTTCTCTACTTATGATTTTGCCTATTTTTAAATAACTAATATAAGAAAAACCAGAGAGAAATTTTCTTGTAGTGAATGATTTATTTTGTTTGGACATTGTCTTACCTAATTGATTGTTTCATAGTATGGTCTTGATTTTGTATTTTTATGAGTTTCATGTGTGTGTACACATATCTTATCATGTATATGTGCTCTTTGTAGGTCTTTTGTCCTCTGTTTTATTCTGATTTGTTTGATTTTATTTGTCCTTTTGTTCTCTTTTTAAAATATTTTATTGGATATTTTTTTTCTTTTTTTTATTATATATATTCTATATTTACAATTCATTTCCCTTTTTCTGGTTCCCCACCCCCAAAGGTCCCACATGTCCTTTTCCCTCCCCCTGCTCCCGCATCCACCCCCTCCCACTTTACAGTTCTTGTACTCTCCCACAATTGTGTTTTGGTCCATTCTAGCATCAGTGTCCACTCCTTTCTTCTTGTGAGACATCACTTGATATGTGATTTGTGTCTTTGGTGTTCCAAGCTTCTAGGCTAATATCCACTTATCAGTGACTGTATACCATGGGTATTCTTTTGAGACTGGGTCACCTCACTTAGTATGACGTTCTCCAGCTCCATCCATTTCTCTAAGAATTTCATGAATTCATTGTTTCTAATGGCTGAATAGTACTCCATTGTGTATATATACCACATTTTTTGTATCCATTCCTCTGTTGAGGGACATCTGGGTTCTTTCCAGCTTCTGGCTATTATATATAAGGCTGCTATGTACATAGTGGAGCATGTATCCTTATTGCATGCTGGTGAATCTTCTGGGTATATTCCCAGGAGTGGTATGGCTGGGTCCTCCGGAAGTATCTCGCCCAGTTTTCTGAGGAACCGCCATACTGATTTCCAGAGTGGTTGTACCAGCTTGCATTCCCACCAGCAGTGAAGGAGTGTTCCTCTTTCTCCACATCCTCGCCAACACCTGATGTCTTCTGAGTTTTTAATCTTAGCCATTCTGACTGGTGTGAGGTGAAATCTCAAGGTTGTTTTAATTTGCATTTCCCTAATGACTAGTGATGTTGAACATTTTTTAAGGTGTTTCTCAGCCATCTGAATTTCTTCAGGTGAAAAGTCTCTGTTTAGCTCTGTACCCCATTTTTGGATAGGGTTATTTGGTTTTCTGGGGTCTAACCTCTTGAGTTCTTTGTATACATTGGAGATTAGCCCTCTGTCGGATGTGGGGTTGGTGAAGATTTTTTCCCAATTTGTTGGTTGCCGATTTATCCTTTTGACAGTGTCTTTTGCCTTACAGAAACTTTGTAGTTTTATGAGGTCCCATTTGTCTATTCTTGTTCTTAGAGTATAAGCAATTGGTGTTCTGTTCAGGAATTTTTCCCCTGAGCCGATGTCTTCAAGGGTCTTCCCCACTTTCTTTTCTATTAGTTTTAGTGTGTCTGGTTTTATGTGGAGATCCTTGATCCACTTGGAGTTGAGTTTAGTGCAAGGAGATAAGAGTGGATCAATTCTCATTCTTCTGCATGTTGACCTCCAGTTGAGCCAGCACCATCTGTTGAAAAGGCTATCTTTTTTCCACTGGATGTTTTCAGCTCCTTTGTCGAAGATCAATTGGCCATAGATGTGTGGGTTCAATTCTGGATACTCTTATGAATATCGATGCAAAAATACTAAACAAAATACTTGCCAACCGAATCCAAGAACACATCAAAACGATCATTCACCATGATCAAGTTGGCTTCATCCCAGGGATGCAGGGATGGTTCAATATACGGAAATCCATCAATGTAATCCACTACATAAACAAACTCAAAGAAAAAAAAATCACATGGTCATCTCATTGGATGCTGAAAAAGCATTTGACAAAATTCAGCATCCTTTCATGCTAAAGGTCCTAGAAAGAACAGGAATTCAAGGCCCATATCTAAACATAGTAAAAGCAATATACAGCAGACCAGTAGCCAACATCAAGGTAAACGGAGAAAAACTCGAAGCAATCCCTCTAAAATCAGGGACTAGACAAGGCTGTCCCCTCTCGCTATATCTCTTCAATATAGTACTTGAGGTACTAGCTAGAGCAATTCGACAACAGAGGGAAGTCAAAGGGATACAAATCGGAAAGGAAGAAGTCAAACTATCACTATTTGCAGATGATATGATAGTTTACTTAAGTGACCCAAAAACCTCCACCAGAGAACTCCTGCAACTGATAAACAACTTCAGCAAAGTGGCTGGCTATAAAATCAACTCAAGTAAATCAGTAGCCTTCCTATACGTGAAGGATAAGCAAGCCGAGAAAGAAATTAGGGAAATGACACCCTTCACAATAGCCACAAATGATATAAAGTATCTTGGAGTAACGCTAACCAAACATGTGAAAGATTTATACGACAAAAACTTCAGGTCTCTGAAGAGGGAAATTGAAGAAGACATCAGAAAATGGGAAAATCTTCCATGCTCGTGGGTTGGCAGGACTAATATAGTCAAAATGGCAATCTTGCCCAAAGCAATATACAGATTCAATGCAATCCCCATCAAAATCCCAACTCAGTTCTTCATAGAGCTAGAAAGAGCAATCCTCAAATTCATCTGGAATAACAAAAAACCCAGGATAGCTAAAACTATCATCAACAGCAAAAGAACTTCTGGGGGAATCAATATCCCGGACCTCAAGCAATATTACAGAGCAGTGGTATTAAAAATTGCATGGTATTGGTTCAGTGACAGAGAAGCGGATCAATGGAATTGGATATTTTTATTTACATTTCAAATGTTATCCCCTTTTCCAGTTGGCCCCCAGAAACCTCCTATCCCATCCTCCCTCCTCCTACTTCTATGAGGGTGTGCCCCATCCACCCACCTGTTTCTGTCTCTCTACCCTGGCATTCCCCTACACTGGGGTATCCAGCCTTCACAGGGCCAAGGGCCTCTCCTTCCACTGGTGCCCGACAAGGCCATCCTCTGCTTCAAATACATCTGAAGCCATGGGTCCCTCCATGTGTACTCTCTGGTTGGTGGTTTAATTCCTGGGAGATCTGAGGGTCTAGTTCATTGATATTGTTGTTCTTCATATGAGTTGCAAGGAGCTGAAGATGTTTGACCTTTTGTTTTCTAAAGAGAGAAGGACATAGAGTTGGATAGGATAGAGAGATAGGAACAATCTGGAAGGATATGAGAGAGGAAAAATCATGATCAAAATTTTTTATGAAAAAATATTTTCACATTAAAAAGATTTAAAAATTAAGTAGTTCTACTCCAAAATATATAACAATCTTTAACTCATATTTTATACACTAGTGTCTATTTCTGTAAAGATCAACAGATGATAAAATAATAAGCCATTAAAATGTAAGAAAGTTTGAATGGACATTTCTCTGAAGATGTACATTATTAATAATTAGGAAAAATAATCCAAAATATATGATATACTAATCTACAGCGATAAGAATATCTATTATAAATGTAAAGCTTTAAACAAGTTTTCTTTGTATAGAAACAAAGTTCAGAAAACAAGAAAGGAATCCTTTTTAGTCATTACTAATGGATCGAACATGTTGTAGCTCCTCTAGAAAATATGATAGTGGCATCTCAAGAATGCCAAACAAAATTATCATTTCCAGCAACACTACTTCTGTGTATTCCTCAAAAACTTATAAGCAGTTTCTGGGCATATTATTACATGTCTGTATTCCACATTCAGTCAGTATGGGCAACATAATGGGTTCTCAGCCATCCTGGGCTACAGAGTAAGATGTTGTCTCCAACAGATAACAAAAAAGAAAAGAGATACTGATAAATGACTAAGCACACACACAAAAGAAAATAAGAATAATCTTCCTGTCTGTCTGTCATGAAGTATAGTCTCAGTAGTATAGAAAATCTGGTAGTTTCCGAAGAATTCATAATTACACTCACTTTAACCTGAATTTAGGACTAGAAAATATTCTCTATCATGGTTTACTAGATGTAAACAAGAAATTAACATAAAGTGGTCATAGGTTGGTAGGTCTTAGCTCACTAACAGGAAGATACAAAATCTTCCACCAGACATATGCCCCATATTATTCTCACCAATGAAATTTATTCAGGATAAGATTATAATCAAAACATAAAAAGCCATAGAGTAACATATTAATGTTTGCTATAATGAACAAAACCAAAATGTAGGATAAATTGCTCTTTCTTTTTTTCTTTCATTTTTCTTTTTTACCTCACAACTTATAGTTTGAACTGAATTCATCCAGTTTTGACCATGCTCAGGTATCTTTGACATTGCTAAGCTGGGACCAATCTGGGAAGTTCAGTTAGCTTTTGCATTTTGTAGAGAATAGTTCTGTAGAGAATAGGTGGACTAATATGCCCTTGAAGGCATTTTTCTTCAAATAATTGCAGGTATTAGTGAAAAGGATTCAAGGAAACAAGCATAACAGTGCAAGACCCCCAGAGACCCAGCATCAGAACTCAGATAGTGTCACATCCCCTACAGAAAAATGAACAAAAATGTCACACTACTAGCTCAGTTTTAAAGGATAGAGAGGAATACTTCACCTTTTTACAAGACTGTGCACACAAACAAGGCAAAAACCATGTGGAGTTCTAAAAGGCAAGCAATGGGTGTTGCAATCAGGTTTTTCATGTCAGATACTAGAGGTTTTGTTAGGTAGTCTAAGGCTCATTGGGGGATCACCATCACCCTATGTGGCATAACGTTATTAAAATTATTTTTCTAAGTATGCATGCACATACATTATATTTCTAAATAAACATAAGAAAATATAATCCTTATAGCTTTTTAAATCACCCTACATGTTCTTTATACTTCATCCCTTTCTGGCCCTCAGAGTTCCCTCCATCCACAAGTAATGCCAACCCCTCCATTTTTCTCATTTTTCCATTCATGGAGCTTGTATCATACCATCCTCCCTACAGATCCTCACCATCACATCACAGTCACTTCTTACTTACCTGTTTCTGTGTTACTCCAAGTAATGTACTCACATCTAAAGATCTGTAGCTAGGAACCACAGGATACATCTACTAGACATCTGACAGAGGTTTAATATCTAGAATATTCAAATATTTTTAATGGAGTTTAAAAAACAATCAGCAAACAAACAAAACCAAATGACCCATTTGAAACATGGGAATCAGAACTAAACAGAAAGACAGGGAGTTCTCAAAAGATGGGGGGAAGGGGTGCCAAAGAAATATCTCAAAAACAGTTCATTGTTTCTATTAAAATCAGGAAATGTAAACCAAAACCACTTTGATATTTCATCTTACTTCAGTCAGAAGGCCAAAGATAAATAAGAAAAATAAACAACAGACACTGGAAGGGGTATGGGGAAAAGGAAACCCTCATCCACATTTGCTGGAATTGCAAGCTGGTGTAGCCACTATGGAAAGGGATGTGAAAAATTCAAAAGCTAAAAACTACTCTGTCCTCCCTGGTATACCACTCTTTTACATATGCCCAAATGACTCAATAACCACAATCCATAGACTCTTGCTCATCCATGTTCTTTGTCGCTCTATTTATAATAGGAATAACCTAAATGTCACAGATGGATAATGAAAATGTTGTACATATACACCATGGAATACTATATAGCTGTAAAGGAAAAGGAAACCATGAAGCTTGTAAATAAATACAACTAGAAAATATCTTATTGAAAGAAGAAATCCTAACCCAGAAACACAAAAATTATATGTTCTCTCTCATTGGAGAGATCTTCAGACCTAAGCACATAGCCTGTTGTAATAGAAGCATGAAAGTAAAACAGGAGAGGAAGGTTCAGGAGCAATAAGGAGGGGGATACTGAGGCACTAGTGATTTGATCATGGAGATGGCAAAATGGACCCCTTTAGAGAAGGGAAGGTTGTAAATACAGAAGAAGGTGGGAAAAGCATAAAGGAGCAAGAGAAAAATACATATAACATGATAGGAGAAATAGGAAACTTTTTTAGGGAAGTAGGAGATAAATAAAAAAGAATGAACTAGGGTTAAAAAAACAGGAAAGATATCTGAAATGCTACTGGATTAATACTATTAACTATTTATGAAAAAATAATGCACACAATTCTGTGTAGAAATAAACAAAAGCTGTTTTAATAAACTTTTCTGCTGGGAGCCAGCCCCAGCAAAGGTGTTTCTTCTTGGTCCTTCTTGAGGCAGCGGAAGGGGGAAGAGCGTCGGTGGCGGGGGTAAGACTTTGTCTTACAGAAAGTTTAGGGTTGCTGTATAATAAAAGGTTTATTTCTCTAAATCTAAATTACTAGGCTAACATAGCTGACCTGCCTTCTGTGTTCCTCAGGAGCTAGAGACTGCAGTCTCAGGCATTTAACACCTCATCCTTAAACAGCAGAGGATTAAGTAAAGGGTTAATTACTAGAGCCTTTTCCCTATTGTCCAGATGCCTCTTGCTTGTCAGTCTAGGGGGAAGTTAGGAGCAATAAACTTCTAATGAACCTGGAGAAGAGAATAACACTTGTAGACAGAAAAATTTCTACATACATGAATATGCATAATCTCACATAAATTCATACATACATCTTCATACATATTTTCACGCAGTCAACTGGGCCCAGCTTGCATGCATTCTCACAATTTCATACTTACACACATACATGCATACATTCTCACAATTACATACTTACACACACATCCATACTTACATATGCATATGGAGCAAAAGACCAAGCACCGGTGCAGAAAGAACTCACTCATTCTGGATGAAAGATGGACTTCAATATTTATTGCATGGAGAAAGAAAAGCTTCCACCCTTTCAATGCTAAATGAATTAAATCCATGTTTGTAAGAAAAAGACTTTGTTTCTCTTAATAAGACTAAGCCTGCTTTGTCCTTACCATGGGACCTGTCCTTTCCAATGGTAAGGAGAAGCCTGCTTGCTCCTTCTGCTCTCTGCAATATCTTCTTTTTTCCTCTTTCTCTCTGCCTCCTGCACATTGTTATTCTCTTAGTTAGTTTATGTTACCTATAGTTTCTAAGTTATTCCACTCTGCATTATCCTTCTAATCTTGTTCTCTTCTGACTAAAAAAACTTCTCCTCAGTTCAGTTCTCCTCTCAGCTCTGTCCCTCTCATTCAATTCTTCTGGTCTGACTTCTCTTTGTCCTCAGTCCTTAAACGTCTTTCAGAATGCATGATCACATGTTACAAAGTTCATCATAAGTTCACACAGAAAACCAAGTCCTAAATTGAAATAGAAACTTACAACAGAGAATGTTTACCTGCATATCCATTAGGAGTAATTATCTAGCTATCACTTGTCTTCTCTACAGGTTCGTAGAAAGTTTAAAACCATAACTAAGTTATAAGTGAAGTTTTGTATAGAAAAACCCAGTCAATATTTTACCTTCTGTCCTAAAACCTATAATAAATCCTAGTTCCCTTTTTATGACCTTTGGTTAATTGTTTTACAACCTCTTGGAATGTGCTCTGAGTAGGAGAAAGTCTGGTTGCCATCTAAGAGCAATTAACTTGTGACACTTGGGAGACTGGCAGAGTTCTCATTGCAGTTTGGCTACAGAAGGGATCTAGTAGCAGTCCCATTAAAAAAGAGCTTAGTAATCACAGATATAATTTTAGGAATTCTTATAGGATCATCATTAAAACTAAAGTCATCTATTTGTCTACATAGCATCACTATAAGACATCTTCATGGATCTGCAAGGATCTGCTCCAAAGGAATGTGCTATTACTATTGATTATTATAAATGTATAATAATAATAACAACAGGAAAAGCATATAAATAGCAGGAAATCTTTCCTAAAATTAGTCCCCCACAGCCTTGCTGAATGGGGGCTCACCTGTCGCAGATTATATAATAATCCGAGGCAGGCATTTCAGGATGAACATCTGCTAGTATATTAGCTTGTCCCATTATGGCTCCTGACACTTTTCTCAATTGAGCTAACAGTGCTCCTTCCAAGAGCCAAAACTACCTGACAAATACAGACGTGAGAAGTTCTTTTGAGCTGTTGAATAGGGATGTATATGAGACTTCCAAAGCATACATCTTATTGCTGGTTTTCTCCGAGAAGTGGAAGGTAAGCCCCTAATGCTGAAGACAACATGAACTTCAGAAACAGAGCTTAGAGACTCTGGTGATTAAACTGACCTGAATGCCCTTCCCTGCGGATTGGCTTTCATAGTCTCAGAAGCTGTCATGCAAGCTTCCAATGAAGGAATATTATGAACAGTCCTACCAGCTATGATGTGTGTGAACCACATTAACGTTAACAACCAACATGGCATGATAGCACTAAGGGTGCAGCAGAGGCATGCATACATTGGTGATAAAAAACAGCTCTCTAATTGGAATTAAGTCCCACTCAGTAACAGAAAGACCATGTCTGGGTTCCACCAACTTGAAACTTAGCTAAGTATTCAGAGCCAGTGAAGTCATAGTTGTTGCAGCAGATAACCACTAATTTATTAAACCGGCACAATCCCTAACAACAATCTAAACATTTGTTCTTATACCCACAGATAAGTGTAATCTTCATCTCTCATCAAGAAAACCTCTTTTTGCAACAGATGGAAACCATTATAGAAAATCACATCCAACCTAAATGCAGAGTTGTGGAACCTCGGCCTAATGGATACAACTACAAAACACAGCTGCATCAAAGGCTCAGGGTACATTGAGGAGGCAAGGATAGAAAGACTCTAAGAGCTAGAGGATCGTGGAGTTGCCTGTAAGCTTGTGTCTCTTATTAATGTGTCTCTTATTAATTAAAATTAATTAAATTCTTACCAACACAGCTGCCTTAAAAAAAGCTAAATAAAAATAATGCCAATTAACTTGCCAAAGTGGGTGGGGAAGAGCTCATGGCCTTTAACCCTACCCAAAAGGCTATAGGAAATGAATAAGGCTGGAAGCAAGGGAGGTAGTCTTCTCCAGGGAAGAACACGCTAATTGGTTGTCCAGTACCAATTTGCCAGTCTCGAAAAAATACATACAAGTAATGTTAATAAGAAATGAGCACATGCTCCACTATATTCATAGCAGCCATATTTATAATAGCCAGAAGCTGAAAAGAACCCAGATGTCCCTCAGCAGAGGAATGGATACAGAAAATGTGGTATATATACACAATGGAGTACTACTCAGCTATTAAAATCAGTGAATTCATGAAATTCTTAGGCAAATGGATGGAACTAGAAAATATTATCCTGAGTGAGGTAACCCAATCACAAAAGAACACACATGATATGCACTCACTGATAAGCAGATATTAGCTGAGAAGCTTGGAATACCCACAATACAAGTCACAGGTCACATGAAGCTCAAGAAGGAAGTACCTATACTTTGGTCCTTCTTAGAAGGAGGAACAAAATACCCATGGGAGGAGATAGAGACAATTCAGAGACTGCCCCACCTAGGGATCCATCCCATACACAGTTACCCAAACCAGACACTATTATGGATGCCAACAAGTGCTTGTTGACAGGAGCCTGATATAGCTGTTTCCTGAGAGGCTCTGCAAGTGCCTGACAAATACAGAGGCAGATACTCCCAGCCAATGATTGAACTGAGCACAGGGTCTCCAACGGAGAAGCTAGAGAAAGGACCCAAGGAGCTGAAGGGTAACAACAATATGAACCAACCACTTCCCCCAGAGATCCCAGGGACTTAACCATCAGCCAAAGAGTACACATGGAGGGACCCATGGCTCCAGCCACATGGGTAGCAGAGGATGGCCTTGTTGGATATCAGTGAGAAGAGAAGCTCTTGGACCTGTGAAGGCTCTTTGGCCCAGTATAGGGGTATGCCAAGAGAGGGAAACATGAGTGGGTGGGCTAGTGGGGGAATAGGGGGTTTATGGAGGGGAAATGTGGAAAGGGGATAACATTTGAAATGTAAATATAGAAAATATCTAATAAAAAAGAACTGAGTAGGTTATATTTTCAGATTAAACATATATATGTAGTTACATATAAGTATGCAACAACAATTATTCAGAAAGAAGGCCATGAATTTGTTGTAGAATGAGTGGGGAAGAGTATATGAGACTGTTTGGAGGGAAGAAAAAAATGATAGAAATGTAATTATATTATAATCTCAAAAATAGGTAAGTAAGGGTGTTTATATGTTGTGGTCAAATTTAAATTTATTAACTTAAATTGCCTAGTCTAACTATGTTTCTGTAAGCCTGTTGAGATCCAAAGCAAAATTTTATATTAAATAAACAATTAAAAGTAAGGAATCAAGGCATTCAAGTTCAGAAAAAAAATATCATGACAGAGGAAGAAGACAGGAAAAGAACAAACATGTTAAAGACAAGAAAGAAAGAAAGAAAGAAAGAAAGAAAGAAAGAAAGAAAGAAAGAAAGAAAGAAGGAAGGAAGGAAGGAAGGAAGGAAGGAAGGAAGGAATACTAAGTCCTTACCTATCAACAATTACTATGAATATAAATGGTTATTTTTCTAATCAAGCAACACTCTTCAGGGGTAGAGTGCTTGCTTAGCATGCACAAAGTTCAATCCCCAACACCACAAAAAATATCTCCAATTAAAATACAAAATGTAGTTGATTAAATAATGTCCCAACAATAATCTATGAAGTCTATGAAAACTCGTTTTACTTTTATGAATACACAGGGGCTGAAAATGAGAAGATAATACTCCATGTTAATGGAAACCAAAAGAGAGCAGAAGTAACAATATTTGTAAGAGATAAAGTAGACTTTCAGGTTACACCAGTAAAATGAGAAAATAAGAATCTCATTATAAAGGAATAAATCTATCAAGAAGATGTATCTGTTAGAAATATGTATGTGTGTATATTAAATGTATAAAGATTTATATATATGTGTGTGTATATATATATGTATACACACACGCACACACACACACACACACACACATATATATATATATATATATATATATATATATATATATATATATATATATCTGAGCTTGAGATGCAGTTTGGCAGTTAAGGGCTTGATCCCAGTTACTACAAATTAAAAATAAATTTGAAAAGAGAGACAAACTAGAAAATAATAATAGAAGGTGATGTCATTACTCTACTTTCAACACTAAACAGGTCATGCAAGCAGAAAATCAGTAAGGGAACCTTGAACTTAAAGTAAACTCTAGATCCCATGAACATAATAGACCTTTAGCAAACATTCTAAATAATGGCAACAGAATACACTTTTTTTTTCCGCTAACAGAAAACATTCTGCAGGACAGATTGTAACTTGCAAAAAAATTCTTTAAAAGGATGCTGAAACTATATTAGATATATTTCACAGCACAATAGTATGGAACTAAAAATCCATAAAAGAAAATAAGTTAGAAAATCATAAATATGATATTAAATCATGTGCTTCTTGATGACAATTGATCAATAAAGAAATTGATGTAGAATTGGAAAATCTGTTGAAATAAACTCTAAAGGAAACATAGTACATCCAAGTTTATGATTTGAGGAAAACATTCTAAGTAATAGCAACAAATTCCTACAGCAAAAAGAATAAATAGCCCATCTATAAATAATGGCTCATCCTTGTAATCCCAGTACTCAGCAGACAAGCAGGAGGATTACAAGTTTGGGATCACCTTATGAAACACAGAAAGTTTCAGTCCAGCCTACACTACATAGTGAAACCCAATATCCAAAAAACAATAAAAAGAATTAAATAATACTAAATACTCCAATCAAACATATTTACAATAGTAACTTCCTGAAGAAATTAGAAAAAGAACAAATCAAATCTGAGAAAGCTCGATAAAGATTGGTAGTGAAAGGAAGATTAAAATAAATCTAAAAACTGCAATATACCAAGACACATTGTTAAATAAGCATAATATTCAGATAAGTCCTAAAACATGCAAACAATGTCACATGCTGTTCACAATATATATTGCTGACATTCTTTGAAATCATTTCAAACATACTCAGAAATGAAACAAAATAGAAGAGGGGGTACATAAAGATATTGTGGTTGTTAGTGATTTCACTATACTCTCTACTTTATGTTATCTTTAATTTTTTTTTGAGGGTAAAGTTGTCCTTCCTAAAAAGAAACAGAACAAAAGGATAAACATTTAGTCAGCTGAAGAAGTTAGATTATGGGCTGGATACTACTAAAATTTTGAGTTAGGCCTCATGGACAGGACACATTTGTTATCCTATCACTCAGGCTGGAGGAGAAAGAGCACAAATCTCATGCCACCTGGGTTAAACACCAATTTTAAGGACAGCCTACAATCTGTAGAAAGACCTTGTCTTTAAAAATATGAAAATTTTTATCAACTTGTTAAGCATAATAATTTCATGGTGGTCATATAAAAGACACAAGTGACATTAGTGACACAAGCCAAACTCTGATACAATTTGAGACCTAAAATTTTCTTTAAAATATTCCAGCATGTTCTATTCATAATACCCAGAGATTGGAAGCAACATAGCTGTCCCTCAACAGAAAACTGGATTTTTTTTAAAAGTGGTATATTTACACAATGGAGTATTATTAGTCTCTTAAAATGACATTACTTTGAATTTTTCAGGCAAGTGGATAAATGGATTCAACTAGAAAAAAAATCATGTGTAGCAAGGTAACCCATACCTAGAAAGACAAATATTCATTTATATATGTATTCACTTATAAGTGGATATTACCTGTTAAGTAAATGATAATTAAACTACAATCCTCAGACCCACAGAGGTTCTTTAGAGAGGAATAGAGTAAGTTGGGGCACACATGAATCTCTCTTGGAGGGGTAATTAGAATAATTTTGTGGGTGGACTCAAGTTAGGGTTGGGAGTGGATGAGAACAGGGGAGAGGGGATGGATTGAGGGAGGGAATGCAAGGAGAGATAGCTAGAACTGAAGACCATTTGAGGGGCAGTATGGAAATCCTCCAAACAACTCAGGCTCTTGCCAAGACAATCGATTGCTCCCTACAAACTGACAGCAAGGTCCCATTGCTGAAGACAACACCCACATAACTCATTGAACATGGGAAAGTTGAGCTGGTGTCCACATAGAACCACAGTAGCTTTCCAATTAGATGCTTGCATACTTACCTCCTCCACTTGCTACTTACTATAAAGCCTTGCTGCAATAGATATTCGGAGATCCGCCCCCCAACCAAAACCTTCCTACTGTGAGGTGTGTTGGAGGTGCCTCAGCCAGCTCAAATACAATAAGGACCCTGCAGCAAGTTGCATCACATTGGCTCCTGTCTGTTTTTTGGAGGACCACTAGCATTTCCCTGGCACTATACTACAAGTTGTGTTCTGACATCTACACAGATACAGACATATACACACATAATAAAAGCATAATAATGTAATTTTTAGCTACATGAGTCTTCACGGTAATATGTGAATTGCTTTGGCAGAATTTTAATAAGATTTTATATATAATATTATAGTATTTTATCTTAAAATATCATTTACAGCATCATAGATATAAATATGCAGTAGTTTTTCTATGATTGACGTATGGCTTAATTTTGAAAAGGAAAGAGGGATTTATTAGAAATCTTACACACTCTTCATGTGAACCTTACCAGTCTCTCACCAGTATCTCTAGAATGCTACTAATTAAAGGCTCAACAAAGGCCTCTGTGTTCTACAAACTAGACTTTTATTTTTAAAGGACATTCATCTTTGAAATAAATCATATCTTTCAGGGAAAAATTGACCTCAGAATTTATTTCCAAACTCAAAGATGCAGGATACTCCTAAGCCTGTTTTCTCCTTTTGTATTTCCAAAGAGCTGTCTTGCCCTTTTACTACAATGACTTCTTTGTCCCCCACCCCTAGGAATTCCTGCTGCATAGATCTTTGGGGACTCCTTTGTGCTGTGAAGTATGGCAAATAAAATATGTTCCCCTTGGAGGAAAGACTGTTTGTCCATAGGAAGTAATTTACCTCTTAGTACCAAAACCACATCATTTCACACTAGAAAACTATTTAGGTTTTTGTCTGATTAAAATGTGGGGCTGTGTATGAGGACATTGAGAATATAATTTGCAAAGTTAATGAAGCAGGAAGCATGGCACAATACTGAAAACACAAAACTTGCAGCCAGCTCCACCATGAAATTCAGGAAAAGTGTAGTTAATTCATATAGGTGATCTTCAACCCTGACTGTTTTTGAGTTCCTGGAAAGTTTGTTAAAATTCCAATGTGTGGTCCCCACCCAAATCTCTAGAAAGTATCTTAAACAAGGAATATTTTAAACATTAAGTAATTCTTATGTGGTAGGAAGATTGTAGTCCATTGCTTCAGATTTATATTTTCTCCTCCAGCTTATTCAATCTGAATAAATCTATAGGGATCTGTCATAGGTACAGTTCTTGCTTTTCCAGAATGTTTTCCCCATTTCTTCTCCCAGTAATAACAACCTTTGTGGGAGACTGCAGTTTTAATGCTTTCTTCATCTTATACTGAGCATTTTCTGACTATAGTTACATTAAATATATTAAACATAATAGATAAATATAAATAAATATAATAAAAATGTCATTAAACACAATTCAACAATGATTAATGCTATGTGCAAATAGGAGCCTAAGACTTTTAAGAGGTGAAGGCTGAAGTGGACAAATAAAAACATCCTGTGATCTGACTTTCTTTGATTTTGTTGGCATTAAGCAAGAGACATGTAGAGATTATCTTGTAAACAACATTTATACACTAGGTACTGAATTTATGCTATCTGAATCCAGTCCCTATGCTCTTAACTATAAGTGCATATTGCTCAAGAATTAATAGATATGCTAATTGTCTTAAGGTTAATATGGTGTAAGTAGCCCCTTCAAAAGTGACAGTTCTGTTACAAAGCAGTTTACCTGTGCTGCTAAATTTAACATATAGTATTTCAATATTTTTAGTCTTTTAAAAAATGTTTCCAGTTTGCAATCCCACCAGCAAAAGAGAAGTGTTCTTTTTTTTTCCCTACATGTCTCCAGCATGTGTTGTCACTTGAGTTTTTGATCTTAGCCTTTCTGACTGGTGTAAGGTGGAATTTCAGGGTTGTTTTGATTTGCATTTCCCTGATGACTAAGGACTTTGAACATTTCTTTAAATGCTTCTTGGCCATTCAAGATTCTTCCATTGTGAATTCTGCTTAGCTCTGTACCCCATTTTTTAGTTGGGTTATTTGGCTTTTTGAAGGTTAAATTCTTGAGGTTTTTTTTTAATCTATTTTGTATATTAGTCCCAATACATCTTGGATGTAAGGTTAGTCAAGATTTTTTTTCCTAATCTGTAGGTTGCTGATTTGTCCTATTGACAGTGTCTTTTGCCTTGCAGAAGCTTTTCAGTTTCATGAGGTCCCATTTGTTACTTGTTGATCTTAGAGCCTGAGCCATTGGTGTTCTGTTCAGGAAAATTTCCCCTGTGTCAATGTGTTTGAGGCTATTTCCCAGTTTTTCTGCTATTAGATTTAGTGTATCTGGTTTTATGTTGAGATCTTTGATCCACTTGGACTAGAGCTTTGTGCAAGGTGATTAAATATGGATCTATTTTCATTCTTCTACATACAGACCTCCAGTTAGATCAGCACTATTTATTGAAGCTGATTTCTATTTTCCACTGTATTTTTTGGCTTCTTTGTCAAAGATCATCTGTCCATAGATGTGTGAGTTTATTTCTGGATCTTCAATTTTATTCCATTGATTGACCTGTCTGTCTCTATACCAATACCAACAGTATTTAACACTATTGCTTTGTAGTACAGTTTGAGGTCACAGATGGTGATTCTCCCAGAAGATCGTTTATTGTTGAGAATTGTTTTTACTATCCTGGATTTTTTGTTTTCCAATATCATGTTGAGAATTGCTCTTTCCATGTCTGTGAAGAACTGTGTTGGAATTTTGATGGAAACTGCAATGAATCTATAGAATGCCTTTGGTAAGATAGTCATTTTCACTATATTAATTCTATATTGATCCAATCTATGATCATGGGAGATTTTTTCCATCTTCTGAGGTCTTCTTTGATGTCTTTCTTCAGGGAGTTGAAGTTCTTGTCATACAGATCTTTTACTTGCTCAGTTAGAGATACACCAAGATACTTTAATACTATTTGTGGCCATTTCAGATTTTTCTCTTGAGAATTCTCTATTTAGTTCTGTACTCTATTTTTTAACTGAGTTATTTGGTTTGTTGGAATTTAACTTTTGAGCTCTTTATATATTTGGGATATTAGCCCTCTTTCTGATGTAGGTTTGGTGAAGATCTTTTCCCAATTAGTAGGTTGCCATTTTTGTCCTCTTGACAGTGTCCTTTGCCTTACAGAAGCAATTAAGTTTCATGAAGTTCCATTTATCAGTTTTTGACCTTAGAGCCTGAGCCATTGAAGGTTTCTATTCAGGAATTTTTCCCCTGTGCCAATGTGTTTGAGGTTATTTCCCAATTTCTCTTCCATTATATTCAGTGTATCTGGTTTTCTGTTGAGGTTCTTGATACACTTGGACTTAAGCTTTGTACAAGGTTATATATATGGATCAATTTGCATTCTTCAGCACAAGGACTACCAGGATTGCAAACTGATAAAACCATTGTGAAATCAATCTGGCAGTTCCTCAGAAAATTGGAAATAGTTATACCTGAAGACCCAGATATACTGCTACCAGGTTTATATCCAAAAGATGCTCCACCATACTGTAACAAGGACACATAGTCCACTGTGTTCATACCAGCCTTATACATAATAGCCAGAAGTTGGAAACAACCCAAATGGCCCTCAACTGAATAATGGATACAGAAAAGATAGTTTATTTACACAATGGAGTACTATTCAGCTATTAAAAATGAAGACATCATGAATGTGGCAGGCAATGGGCAGAACTAGAAAATATCATCCTGAGTGGGTTAATCCAGTCACAAAAGAACACACAGGGTATGTACTCACTGATAAGTGGATATTAGATGATATGTACAGAATACCCATGATACAACCCACAGACCATAAGTAATTTAACAAGAAGGAAGGCCCAAGTAAGGACTCTTCAATCTCACTTAGAAGGGGGAAAAATAATAATGGGAGGCAGAGGGAGGGAGGGTTCTGTGTGGGAGCAGAAAGGTTTGGAAAGGAGAAACAGGATCAGGTATGAGGGGAGACAGGAAAGGAGCCAAGAGAGCCAGGAGAATGAAGAGAAATATTCAGCTGCAGAGGGTGGGGGCAGCGGAAAACTTTTAAAAAGGTCCCCAAAAAAATGGAATGTGAACGACTCCAGGAATTCAATGGGAATGGCCTTAGCAGACATGCCCAACAGTGGGGAGATAGAACCTGAAGAGACTACCTCAAGTAGATAGAAAAGACCCCCAGTGGAGGGATGAGACCACCCACCTAACTTAAAAAATTTTGACCCAGAATTGTTCTTTCAGGGACAAAAATGGTGCAGAGACTGAAGGAAAGGCCATCCAGTAAGCGGCCCAAATTAGGGTCCATCCCATGGACAGGCACCAAACCTTTACACTAGTACTGATGCCATGTTTTACTTGCAGACAGAAGACTAGCATGGCTGTCCTCTGAGAGGCTCTACCAGCAGCTGACTGAGACAGATGCAGATGCTTAGACCTAACCATTGGATTGAGGTCAGGGATCCCTTTGATAGTGAGGTGTGTTTCTTGAATGCAACAGAAAAGTGGTAGTTTTCTTTTTTTTTATTTAAATTTTTATTTTCTATATTCTATGTTTACATTCCAAAGGCTTTCCCCTTTCCCAGTTCACCCCCCACCATACGTCCCATAATTCCTCTCCCCCGCAACTATTCCCCAATCATCCCCCCCCCACGATTTCTCTGTTCTGGGTCTACAAAACTGGATCCAATCTTTTCAGGCCCAGGGTCCTCTCCTTTCTTCTTCTTGGGAATCATTTGACTTGCTAATTGTGCCTTGAGTATTTAGAAAAAGCGGTAGTTTTCTAATTTGTTTCTCTGTGTCCTTTTTTACTATAGAATTGAAAATACTAATGTTACTAGTTATCAGGTCCTGATAATTTATTGTCATGGTGTAGGGTCCTTCCCCCTTTGATTTGCTGGTCTGGAATTATTTGTTCTGTGTATGGCTAACCTCCTCAGACTAAAGTTTTACTTATAGAACATTTTGTAGTGCTAGATTTGTATATAGATGGTGCTTAAATTTACTTTTTTTAAATTTTTATCTTTTTGACACAGGGTTTCTCTGTGTACCCCTTTAAATTTGCATTTGATATGGGATGTTTTTACATTCTTTATTGATTATGATTGACAATTCTTTATTACTCACCCTCCCAACTATATATCCAGTTAGTAATAGCATATTAATTACTAATTGTATATAGCACATTCTGACATCAAATTAAAATGGGTAAAACTTGCATAAAAGACTGAACATATTATCAGAGAGCACACAGCTCACAGTTGCTTTAGTATATAGATATCCAATGTATAAATTATTTATATTTATATTATAAAATTATTTATGGAAATACTAAGAGCACCAGTTTGGTAATAGCACCCATGAATTCTCAATAACACTGCTGCCTACCAAGACTTGCACAAGACCTTACTTCTAGTTGGAGAGCTATAATCATTCAAGAGATGCTGAAGAAAGGAGAATCAGTTTTCTCATGAGTGAGCTCCATAATAGTTTATCCAAAATAGATAACTTATAAACAACTCTAAAAGTACACAACAGATCTTCTGTGTGTATTGTGTTTCTGTCTGTCTAAAACTAATAATTACAGAAAAGAGGCAATGAATTGGAAGATATTAGGGCATTAGGAGGAATGGGAAAGGGAGAGCTAGGAATAGAAATGATGTAAATGTGTGGAATTCTTTCATTATTTTTTAACTTTTGAAATAAAATGTAAAATAAAATTTATGGGAGGGAGAAATAATCCTATATGTTGATTGAAAGAGATGGTTCAGTTAGTACAGTATCTGCATCACAAGTACCCAAGTTCAGATTCACTTCACCCAGGTAAAAGACAGGCATGTCAGTACACATATGCAAACTAAGCAAGATGAGAGGTGGTAAATTAGTAAGTAGGGACAGGCAGATCCATGGAGCTTATTCAAAATCCAGTGTAGGAAATCAGTTATCTCCAGGTTTAGTGAGAGACTCTGTCTCAAACAAAAGGTGATCAAGGAAGATAACTAATAATATCTGGCATCCACACACAAGAACACATGAATGCCTATAGATACTATACACTCCCAAAAAAAATCTTTACAAGAACCAAAAGAATCCTATATGTAGGAAATCATAATGAATCAGGATACAACTAAGAAGATATCTTGGGAGCCAGAGGCAGGGAGATCTATATGAGACCAACCTGTTCTCCAGAAATAAGTTTTAGACCAGCCAAGGGTACATAGAGAGACAATGTCTAAAAAAGAAGACGTCTCAAGGTAACTTAGTTTTGAGTAACTTTTGAAGGAGCTTACTAATTGGAATGAACTTTGGTTGGAGCTTGAAATATTAAATAAATACTCACAAATGGAGAAATGGCTTTTACATAGGTTACTAATCATGACATGGCCTTAGTTATAAACCTTAAATTATTTCTAGAACTCTCATGAGTATAAACTGCAAAACTAACTTGAAGTTTTAACTTCCCATTCCTCTTATTCCTGAGTCCTATGGTAGTTACCAGCATAATTTATTACTTCATCATATGATATTTCCTTAAGGACCAGTAAATCTTACTGATCATTATATTTGTAGAATCCGAGACAATGGTTGCTACATGATAAAACCTAAGAAAGAGATGCTTCTTGTGTTTGTTAACTAATAATGAATGTCATCATAAATGAAGTAATCAATCAGGCATATATAAATTATCTGGCACTATTTGTTCTTTTCATTGCTGATGTTAAAATACTAAACATAAGTGTGTATGAATATATTTAGAGCAAATAACCATCTCTAGCAATAGCACAGTAAGCAAGAGGAACCCAGAATTTCTCCTTTGACAGCAATTAGTAAGAATGTCAGGTCAATGAGAACAAATGGAACAGGTAATGACAAGTTCAACTAACAACACAGCTCTAGGCAAGCAGCAGCTGCTAAGTGTTCCTGCTGGCCTAAGTCCTCCAGACACAAGCAGCCAAGAGCAACCTTAGTCAAAGCCAGCCAATGGTTTTCCCATCTGTTTGACTAATGCTATTTGTAGCACTCTGTTGAGACTTGCTCCAAGATCTGAAGTATGGTCTTGCGCAGATTTTCTGTATCTTGGCCCTGTGAAGACAGACTTGCTGGCTGGCAACATAATCATTAACTGATCTCTTACACTAATGCAAGTCATTAGAGAAAAAGTTGAAGATATGTCTATATCTTTTTTAAAGGTCTCCCCAACTTCTCCTGCATTTAGACTTTTTGTTTGATGGTTTCTTATTTTTTGAGACAAGGTCTCAAAGTGTAACTCAAGGTATGTTTGAACATGGCAAATAGAACAGACTGGCCTTCAACATGTAATCCTCCTGCCTCAGCCTCCCAGGTGCTAATGTTATAAGCCTGTCCCATCATCACACTAAGCCAATATTAGATTTTAAAAAACTGTCTTTACTATAGCGCATAATAATCATAGTCAAGAAGGACAACAAAAATATCATCTGCTTTGACTCTAGGAGCCCCGTTTCAAAAAGATTATGAAAAGAAAGTATTGCTGCCCAGGCCTCATAGCTCACACCTGTAACTACAGCATTTGGAAGACTAAGGTATCAGGAACATTATTAGTTTAAGGCTTGACTAAGAAATAAATAGATAACTTGTCTCAAAAATAAAAAGAGAGAGCTAGAGAGATGCTTCAGTGGTAAGAGCTTGTTGTGCTTCAGATGATGAAAGGTCAGTTCCTAGCATCCATATGACAGTTCATCACTACCTGTAATTTCAGTTAGGGAGGATATCACATCCTCTTCTGGCCTACTTTATCCTAACATGGAATTCGTGTACAGGCATACATGAAGGCCAAACACCCATACACACAATAAAAATAAATAAAATATTCTAAAATACAATGCTGAGAGATCTTCCCCCATCAAAGAGCACACCAATTAATTATCTAATGCCAAATGGTCATCCTGAAAAACATACATATTAGTAATAGTATATAGACTGAGCAAGTTATGCATCAGTATATATATATATATATATATATATATGCATATATGTACATATGCATGTAGCAACAGTAAATGAAAAAGGAAGTTATGAACATGTAGAGCAAAGACAAATATATGAGAGGACTTGGAGAGAAGAAATAGAAGAAAATGATGCAATTATGTATAATCTCAAAAAACTACTTAAATGTTCTACAATACAAAAACTTATTTTGTAATTTCTGAAATATTAACCCATTACAACACTCTGGACAGACAATAATTATGAATATTGTCTTTAAAATGGATATATACGTGTATTAGATTTATAATTTTAAAGCAGAGTTTAAAATTGTATCTATGTTCTGATTTCCATCTGTTACAATGTGCATTAATATAGATAGAAAGTTGAAAAGAAATTGAGATAATCGATATTTGATGCTTGAGCCCTGTGTGACTGTAGATATATTTTTAATCAGAAGACCACCCAATACTGCTAAAACTGACGCCATCTCTGAATCTGAGTTGCAGTAAAGACATTTCCTTTATTTCTTTTAGCATAACAGTTAAAAAGAACAGAAAGAAATTGTAAAGAAACTAGGAGATTTCTGTTTTACAATCCACCTTTACATTATAGTTTCTCATCCTATATTTTCACTCCTCATTTAAGAGTTTCATACATGTATATAATGTGTTTTGATCAAATCCATGGCAACACCTCTCATATCCCTCCCACCACTTTTACCTCTCAACCCCTTGCATTTCTTAAGACTACAGAGTCTACTTAGGGGTACAAGTTTACACATTACTGTAGAATCATCCACTGAAACATGGGTACCCTCTGAGGAGCCACATCCCTAAAGAGAACTGATATTTCCCTTCAACCAGCAACCATCAGTTGCCAGTATCTCCATAGCTATGGATGAGACTTGTGATGTTCACCCCTATCTGGGCTTAGATACATATAGATTAAAGTGCAACTCATCAGAGAAACTTATTTTTGCAGTAAATGGTAACTGACAGAGACTCATAACTGATCAATTTGCAGAGAATAAGGGACCAAGTAGTAGCCTGCCCTAAATGAGACATTTGTATCACGCCCTTCCCACCCATGCCCCAAGGTTTAGGGATCATTACAAAAAGAGAGAGAGAAAAGAGAGCAAGGGCAGAAGTAGTGGAGGACTGCTGCAAAACAATATTGTCTGGATATGACAGGATTGTTGCATACATGAATGCATGGTGTATGTGAGTGCATGCACACAACCTGTACAAGATCAAGACATTCCATTCTTAGTTCTGCACAGTGTCTCACATACAGCAAGTACTCTATAAATATATGTGAATATGAGAAAGAACTTTTAGCCATGTGACTCTACCAAAAATAGCAAAAACAAAAATGGAGGAAAAGAATCAAACCACTCCTGGGCATATACCCAGAGGATTCCCCTGCATGCAATAAAGACACATGCTCCACTATGTTCATAGCAGCCTTATTTATAATAGCCAGAAGCTGGAAAGAACCCAGATGTCCCTCAATGGAGGAATGGATACAGAAAATGTGGTATATTTATACAATGGAATACTACTCAGCAACTAAAAATAATGAATTCATGCAATTTGTAGGCAAATGGTTAGATCTGGAAAATATCATCCTAAGTAAGTCAACCCAATCACAAAAGAATACACATGAATTGCAATCACTGATAAGTGGATATTAATGAGCCCAGAAGCTCTGAATACTCAAGACACAATTAGCTAAGCAAAAGATTCCCAAGAAAAGGGATGGAGAGGACTCTGGTCTGGAAAAGACTAAATCCGGTTTTGTAGGAGAGTACCAGAACAGAGAAATGGTGGGAAGAGGACTTATGGGACATATGGTGAGGGGGGGACTGGAAAGGGGAAAGCCTTTGGAATGTAAACAAAGAATATAGAAAATAATAAAAAACGAAAAAAAAGAATCAAACCTAAAATTAATTAATATAAATAGTGTCTAGTGTTAGACTCTTGCATAAGCAGATCTTTATTCAAGAATCTCAGTGTAAGTCTTCAGTAAAGAGACGAACTCAGGAGGTTCTTCTTGGAAACTCTTCTTAGCGAAACAGAGTAAGTCAGGGAGAAAAAAAAAGAAGCTGACTTTTTATGCATTATTGAGCAGGATACTCTGGTAAGCAACTAAAGTTTACTACTACAGTAAGTAGTGCAGCTCTGAAGGAAAAGACTTCCCCCATGAAAGTAGTATACCTCTGCTCTGGTACAGGGAAGTTTTCCCCAGCAAAAGCTCTGCTCTTAGAAGTATCTTGGCATTTGGGAGCCAATGAATAACAGGAAGTCACACAGAGCAACAAACCTCACACAAGAGATTTATTGTGAGGGAAAAAAACCAGGAGGGTAGCAGCTTCTGTTTGGGAGAAAGGCAGTAGAGAACAGAGCAGAAGTTGGGATTTATTTGGGGTTTCTTAGGAGGCAGGGCTTTCCATGGTGAATATTTTCGGGGAGAGCTTGGTTGAGCTCAGAAACTGGTGACTTTTCACGCTCATTGATTGGCAGGATTTTTTGTGCTCAGGGGTTGATGAGTTTCAATGGCACAGTCAGGGACTTTTGGAGGTCTGTGTTTGATTGGTGGGGTTCTGTGCTGAGTAATGGGTAGGTTTCTGTGGCAATCTCAGGGATTGATGGGATTCTGTTTCTTGGTCCTGGTCTTGGGCTTGGTGTAGAGTTAGGATCAGTATGTATTTTTCTTTGGCCTTTTTACCTTTAATTCCAATTGAGTACCTCTGGCATACCCTGTAGAATGGAAAGGGGTCCTCGCAGCCAGTAGACAATCAAAACCACAAAGTCACACTGTGCAGCAAACCTTACACAAGAGATTTATTGGGAGGGAAGAAACCAGGAAGGTTCTTAGGTGAGAAGCAGCAGCTAATTGGGCAGAACAGGATTTTTATATTGGTTCCCTCCTCTCTCTTCTCTCTCTTCTCTCCTCTCCTCTCCTCTCCTCTCCTCTCCTCTCCTCTCCTCTCCTCTCCTCTCCTCTCCTCTCCTCTCCTCTCCTCTCCTCTCCTCTCCTCTCCTCTCCTCTCCTCTCCTCTCCTCTCCTCTCCTCTCCTCTCCTCTCCTCTCCTCTCCTCTCCTCTCCTCTCCTCTTCTCTCTCTCTCTCTCTCTCTCTCTCTCTCTTTCTCTCTCTCTCTGTCTCTCTCTCTCTCCCTCTGTCTTTCCAAGTGGCCTGTGATTGGAAGGATAATGTAGCTTGATCTTAGGGCAAGCTCAGGAATTGGTGAGATTTTTTTTTTCCTGAATGGTGAGGCATGGCCAATCTTACTCACTTACACTTTTTCTGGTTCCCCATTCCCCAAAGGTCCCACATGCCCTTTTTCCCTCCCCCTGCTCCCCCATCCACCCCTTCCCACTTCCCTGTTCTGGTATTCCCCTACACTGATGCTTTGATCCTTTCCAGCACCAGTGTCCATTCCTTTCTTCTTGTCAGACATCATTTGGTATGTGAAAGGGTAACTATGTTTAACTGAAGCAAACTTAGTCTACTAGATCAAATGTCACCTAATCTCTTTTAATTGATGTCTGGCTCTAGGAAAACTTCATTATGTGTTTATGCTTCAGTTTCTTAAAACTGAAATGAAAATTGGAACCCCTGTGTCAAAAGGCTACTGGCTATGTGAACTTAGAGCTTGATGTTTAGTGAGGCATCTATCCTTGTAATAAATGACAGTAAAGACAAGCAGGGCATCCAGAGAAATAGGCATCTTGAAAATGTAATCACTTGGTAAACTGCCAAATTCTCACTAAATCTATAGCAAAGCTTACTTAACCTCTGGGAATTTGTGAAATGCTGCACTATGATAGAGCATTTTAAAATGTTTCATTCAAATTTCAAATGCTTTACGACAAATCCACTTCTTTCTTTTATATTAGGGGTAATACAGTCATTATTTAAGTCTCAGAAAGACATGAATTTTATCTCTTTGCCTCCTGCCTTTATGAACACACTTTATAATTAATGTTTACTATAAATAGTGCATCTGCTGTAGCACTACACTTTACTTAACAGTTTTCTTAAGAGTACAGTATCTTGTCATAGCGAAAACAAATTCAAAAATCTTTTCTTTAAAAACCTCAGTGAGAATGTGCTGGTGAAATTACAGGCAGAAGGGAACCTTTATGCACTGTTGATTAGACTGTAAAGTAATCTAGGCACTAAGGAAATTACTGTAGAAAAGTAGCATATGACCCAGCTGTATTACTATACCTGGAATCCAAAAGACAGCAAGTCCAGTAATCATAGAGATGTTTGCAAATTTTTGTTAAAATTGCAGTGTTATTCACAATAGCTAAGTTATAGAACTAACCCAGGTGTTCAATAACAGAGGATTGAACAAAAAAACCCCTGCTATACACAATATAGAGAATAGATGCTTCCAGCCATAAAGAATGAAATTATATCGTTTGCAGGAAAGGGATGTAATTGAAGATAATCATATTGAGCAAATGAAGCCACTCTCACAAAGACAAATGTATGTTTTTTTATGTGAAGTCTCTAGATTTTTATATAGAGACACTAAATTATGTATATATGATAATAAAGTGGAAATGAGAATATCTAGGGATGCAAAGAAAATTAACATGAGGAAAAGAAGTGGTCTGGAGCATAATATGCTCAGTATATAAAAGCATCCTTATTATGCAGTATCATTCACAATGAATATATACAATAAAAATTAAAATACTTGAAAAATCATGTTATTTGAAGTATAAATGGTCACAATTTTCATTTTATTTTTATGATCATGCATTTATTTAATTTTTTGATATTGCACTTGGATTTTCACACCATAAAGCCTTAGTAAAATGCAAATCACAAGAGCAAATATGCACTGACACAAATATCATGTAGGTTACATGGCTTACTCTAATCTAGGAACTGTCACAAAACACTGATCAAATTTATCAGATTTGGCATAGGACTCTAAGATCTAAAATAAACTAATGTGAACATTTTCAAACTCTCCCTGGAACTTACTAAGCTCTATCTGAAGCAACAGTGGAGTTAAGTTCATCCCCTAAATCTAAGCACATGAATAAATAAAAATAAGTAATTTAATACATTTCAAAATCATTTCAATTGTGCATTTGAACTAACACAGAGATCAAACCTGAAAAACAGTTCAGTTTTCCAACTGTGAACTAAACTCTAATGAAAAGTGTTGTTTATCTATTTCCTCCTAACCAGAATGTTCTTCCCTGAAGGGAGAAGGAAGATGGTTCACAGGGTTCAGGAAGCCACTGAAATGTAGATTTGGAAACTCATAAATCTACAAGACTCTTGAGATCTAGGGAAGTAGCTTTTGTGAGTCATCACCCATACTGGGGTATGTTTTCCAATGAGGTAAGCTAGACTTGAACTGAATCTTTTTTTTTTTTTGATATGTTGCCTTAGCTTTATCTGGAATGTATAGGTATTTCATCATGTCTCCCCCAAGAAAAATCACACAACAGGAAGTAAAAGTGCTGACCTAAACATGTGGCATATTAACTATCACACACACACACACCATCACAAACCTGTCCTTTGCACATCCTAGATGACACACATTTACTAGACTCTGTCCTTGAAATGTTTCATCTATTAAAATGTTGAAGTTACTCCAGACACCTTCACTCAGTTACATTTCCAACAAATATTTTCAAGGAAAGAAACTAGGGTTAAAAGGGCAGTCTACGGCCAAGAACTGTAACAAAGCTAACTGCTTTATCAAATCAAACCTCTGACTCTCATAAGCATTTGGAGCACTTAGAGTGAAGCCCCTAGGAACCAGCCACACAAAACTAGTGCAAATAAAGCATCTTTAATCTGAAAATATAAAATCTTACATAAGACCACAAGCAGAAAAATTCAACACTTGTCTTCATGGCATATGTCATAGTTAAAATGCTAGTACTTTACATATAATCCACATTATATATAATTACTCTCAGGGTATGTATAATGATGCATATTAAACAAAAATAAGTTTTGCTTATATTTTGGTTATAGTTCATTCATATCTATCTATCTATCTATCTATCTATCTATCCATACGTGTGTGTGTGTGTGTGTGTGTGTGTGTGTGTGTTTGTGTGCATGTGTAAATATTCCAAAATCTGAAACAGCCAACAGTTTGAATAAAAGATATTAAAGCCAAATAGAGTTAGCTAAATAGAATTACTCCAGCATGCATTAAAGGTGCTTTAGCTGACTGAAGGATGCACTACATTGGCATTCTTTAATTGGGACAATGTACTGAACCATAGGATATTAAAATAAAAGTTTAAAAGATGGTCTCTGAATTTACTGATGTATTTCAATGTATGGATCAATCGAATGAAAAAACAAATACCTCCCTTAGGAAATAAACTGTTTTTCTATCCGAAGGAAGAAAAGGAAATCATATTCAATTCAATTCAATTCAATTCAATTCAATTCAATTCAATTCAATTCAATTCAATTCAAATTAGATCAAAGTTCAATATAGCTCAATACTCTGTGTGTGTGTGTGTGTGTGTGTGTGTGTGTTTAGGCTGCTATAACAAATTATCACAATCTTTCTACCTTAAATCCACCAAAGTTTATTATCACTGTTCATAGAAACAGAAACCTTAAACTAAGAGTTCAATACAACCATGCTCTACATGAAGCCTGGAAGTCTACCTCTTTGCCTTTTCCTAATTTCTAGAAGCTTCTGATAAGCCTTCCTGGCTTCTTCCTAACTGCCAGAGGCTTCAGATAATCCTTAAGAAGCTTAAGATCACAGTTGTTGTTTCCGTCCAATCTTGGTATCCATTGCTATATGCCTTTGCCCCCTCTGTGGGTATTTTCACTTTCCTTATAATGAATCTGTAATGGAATCTAATGTAGAACCCACCCTAACTTAACTTAGTATTACTTCATCTTGATTATTTGTGCCAAGATCTTCCTTGGTCATATTCTGAGATTTAGGTGTGTGTGATTTTATTTTACTAATCAACCCGCTTTACTGATGATTCTTATTTTACCATGGTGCCACGTGTCATAGTTTATAACAGTCTGATACCCAATAAAGGGTTTCTTGGTTTCATGTAAGCACAGGAGACATAAACTGTTTTCTTTCCAGGGATCCAAACTACAGTGTACTTTAACAGTTCAGTTACAAAATAAACACAAACACAAACAATGGCCAATTGGTGTGTTCTTCCTTGAGAAAAGCCATTTCTCCTATTCCTAGCTTTCCTTGGTTGTCTATAGTTCTTTATGTAGTGTTGAGGCCTACAATTACAATTATTTAAAAAAAAAAACCAAACGAAGCCATAAATTTTAAGGAGAGACAGGAGCAGAATTCCAAAGTGTTTGGAGGGAGGAAAAGTAATTAAATTATAAATTTAAAAGTAAAAATAAAAGAAACAACAACAAAATCAATGCCCAATTCAACAGTAAATTAAACAAGCATATATCTTTGCCATATTTTATATACCAATGCACCTCCAGACAAAAGTTGAAATTGACATGAAAAAGAGCAAGCCTTTCCCCACAGTCAAATACTAATTCACATAAGCCAAAGAGGAAGGTGATTTGAATGTTCAACCAAATTAATAACTTCAGAGCCTTAGTTTCTGAGGATAATCCTCTGGCCAACAGCATCAGTGTCTGGGAGCTCCCTTGAAATGCTAAATCACATTAAATTGGGCTCTTCATTTGCATATTATTCTCCAGGTGATTGATAAGCTCTGTTCTAGAAATCTGAGTCCAAGACTATGAGAGAAGTCTAACTTCTCCATATATTTCCACACTTTCTGCCAGAAGTGGGTATTGCTTTTGCTAAGGGTTGATGGGGAATATTAAACACATACACATTTGCATGTACTCATACTCTACCTTTCCAAATGAACAGGCTGTTTCCATAAACCAACCCTTTCATTTGAAACAGAATGATCAACCTCATCGGAGCTTGATAGCACAATGCACCATTTCCTGTTTATTTTATCTGGGTTCTTGGTCTCAAATTTATCCTGCTTAAAAACAAAATCCATGTGGGAAAACTAATATACAAAGCAACAATTTAATTGGCGAATGCATTTCTCATTTTCCTCCTATAAGTAGAACACTCTGAATGATTCTGGGTTGCATCTCTTGTTGTGGTTAATCAACTAGGATACTAATATGAATGCCTAGTGAATTAATTGTACAACTGAGGCTATTTTATTCTTAATATATTTTAAAAATCAATATATTCTTTGCCATGAGCATGCATTTTTTCTTCACTGATTTTGCAGCAACCATGCTGAACAATTTATTGACATGAAAAGGAAAACTTCATGAATGAGATTGCAAGAAATGTATTTGCTTTCTCAGCGGCCTAGAAAAACAGTTACTAGAGTCCTAGCTCTCTCCACAAAAGAAAAATATCTTAAAATGTTTACCTCAACTGCTTTTCTAAATCATTACACAACCAACACACTTAGAGGGAAACAACTGCATGTTTAGTGCCAACTAGTTAAAAATATCCAAATCTATTCTGTAGGGAACAGAACAAATTCAAAAATTTAAGGAACCAAGTGTAAAGAGGGAAATAAATAATCACATATTTAATGCATCAAACATCCTTAAGAGTACAGGTTCAGATACAAATCCACTTCACTAAGAGACTGCTGCTGGTAATTCTGCATGGTATTTTCTAGGCCATGACACCTACAAGACTTTCTCCCACCTTCTCACCCACCAAGCAAGATCTGAGAAATCAGCAGAGCTATTTGAATGTGTAATTCCCAAATGCTTAAGGCAACAATAGAAAGTCTGAATTTAAGGGATTCAGGACATTCCTTGTTGTTATGCTCCTGTGTTTTAGCCATTCAGTCCCAGGACTGCAGGGTATGAATCACTGCAGTAAATCACATTGGATTTCTAAATATATAAGAAGAATTTATGGGGGAAAAACAAGGTGAAATTTTCTGCACAACCTTCAAGAGCTGGCTATGTGACAAGAGCCAGCACCAGGGGAACCCAGCCATAAGAATTAAGAAGCAGTCCAGAAATTCCCTTTCAGACAGATGGAGGGAAGACAGAAAAGAAGATAAAGGAATAGGGAGGGAAGCAGGAACTAAGCTTAGAGTCCAATCCATTGTGTCACTATCCATTAAATTCTCCTTGGAATTAGAAGCTACATCCTAATCTCTCCATAAGAATGTAGCTCGTGCATATTTGTAGATAGCACATTCAGATGTTGTTGAGCACATTGATAGGCATGTTACAAGTATATGCTCAATGTGTCTTTGTTGTTAGACTGAATTTAAAAATCAATTAACTAGTGAATGAATTAAAGAAACAAAAAGCATCCTGGAACAGTTCAGTAATAGTGCTTAAGGAGAATTAGCATCTCAGTTGTCATTATAAAATGATGTCTATGTTCCTCCTCTGGGGAGGAATGGAGAAGAATTTTTGTTTCCACAAACACAATAAACCTACATTTTTAAACTGGAAGAAAAAATTAAATTTCATCGGAGGAAAAAATTGTGTTTCTAATAAAATATTAAACATAGTATGTATTGAAAGGTATACATGAAATTAAGTTATGGTCTTTTGGTGAGTGGGGGAGGGGGGATGGGCTAGGGGATTTTTATGGGGGGTCAGGAAAGGGGACAAATTTGAAATGTAAATAAAGAATATATCTAATAAAAACAAAACAAAACAAAAACAAATGTACCTTGTATTTATATCCTGGATGATCAGAAGAGACCTTGTCCATTATTCTGCCTCTGTATTTCACAATAACGTTCAACTTTCTCTGATTCTTCAGATCAAGCATACTCTAGAAGTTGGTAGGAATAATGGTTGAATCTTTCTAGATGGATAAACCATGGAAATTTATAAAGAAAAATGCAGCAGCGATTATCACAAGAACAAAAATATCCTGTAGAATATATTCAAGAGGTTGAGAAAGAAGCATGTTTCCAGCATACTGAAAGACAGAAGAAATTTAATATAGACTCAATGTTTGTCAATGCAAAAGGCTTGATTGTCCTACAGATACTTTACTGTGTAAGAATTCTGAATAGTTCTTGACTGTCCAAAAACCCAGTCAACATCTAGTAACAGAATAGATGGATCCAAACAATTCTCAACACACACAACAGATAAAGGCAGCTTTTTTGGTCCCCCCCCCCGAAAAAAAATCCCCTAGTCCATTCCCCCCCCCACTCACCAAAGACCATGTATTTTGTCCTTTTTTTGTTCACACATAATTGTACACACACATGTGGGGACAAACACACACACACACACACACAGAGAGAGAGAGAGAGAGAGAGAGAGAGAGAGAGAGAGAGAGAGAGAGAGAGAGAGAGAAAGCATAGCAGATTATACAGGACTTTTATTACTTAGCTCACCTCAGGTGGTACTTAGCACGCTTTGGGGGGTCCAATTAATTCATCCTGTGGTGAGACCTATATCATGGTAGGAGTTCTTATAAATAGGTGAGAATGAATGAGAATATAAGAATCCAGAGAGTAATCACGAATCAAGCTGATTCCTCTCTTATGAGAGAACTACAGAAGCAAAGTTGCCTGGAAGCTAAATCAATTATTTCTGAGGTAGAGAATGACCTAATTTTCAAAATGACATAATGTCTTCATTTTTTAAATGGCCAAATTATTTTTCACCAGACCTCACTATCTAAAGCCCCACACACAAACCTGGTCTACAGTTGGAGGATCAAGTTTACAACACATGACTCCTTGGGGTACACACTAAAACCACATGCAAACTAGAAACAAACAAACAAACAAACAAATGAAAGACAGAAAAAAGAAAAGAAAAAATTGTATGGACAGGGTTGATTTATAATGATCGTTTCAACCCCAAAATTCTATTAGATTCTGAATGGCCCAGGTTACAACAAATACTGTATAATAAAGTGGGCCACATCAATGTGATATAGCTCTCTAATATCATCCCAAAAGTTAGCTTTTCCATGGAGCATCCTACTTGGACTCTACAATAATCTTCTTTGCTGTGATTCTGTAAGTCTCTCTGGGTACTCAGTCATGAATAACATTAAAATTGAGATCTTAGATCCTTCTTTTCACTGGAAATCAAACAAAAAAGGACCTCTGCTACTCACTAATTGCACGGTGATAAATATCACTACTCTTTCTATTCCTTGCTGTCCAGGTCACACCAAGCTTATCAAAGAGAAGCCAGACCTGGGGCTCTTGTGTAGACATGCCTACTGTAGACATGTTTCTTACTGTCAACACTAGCATATTTTTAATCCAAAGGCTGTCCTTCAGACTATACAAGGATCAGGTGGGAAATATCAGGGGGTCAGTTGCCTCAAGAACATTTTTTTCTCGCAGTAATGATAGACTTGGAAGATTAAAAACAAAATCCAGATCCCCTGCCGCTTGAGTAAGATAGTCTGAAGCATGGAGCATATTATCTCTCAAATTAATTTAATTCTTTAACAGAATTAAATTTAGTTACCCACAGCAATCGTCTGCTTAAAAGGTATACTTTTTACGGACACTTGCTTAAAAATACAACTTTTTGCTTTATGACATATGCCTCATTTTCAAGCAAGAAAGCATCCAGTTACTTCTGTGACATTACAAAGTCTTCTTACAAGGGAAATGTAGCAAATACGTAGTAGAATCTTTCCATCATACACCAGACTAGTATCATGAATACCCAGCAATAATACTGGCAATAATCTGTAACTCCCCATGTTAAATGCTTTCTCTGACTATCACAGACCACCTTGCAAAGAGTCACATCAAGAAACAGCTTTCAACAAAGGCTAAATAGCACAGCGTTGAAGCACATTCTGCACTAGAACATCTTCTAGGTGTTCCCAGTAAAGCTGTGCCCCAGTTATAAGTGGTACTAACTTACTAACACACCAGTTAGCCCCAACTCATTTTCCTACTTCTCTCTACCAGTATGTCCTTGGATCTGCCTCATATATCTACCCATACCTTTGTGTCCAGAGGCACTGTTGACCTGTAGTCAGCTGCCACTTCTAGCTTTTTTATTCTTTCTGCCCCCTTTGCCACAACAATCTCTGAACCTTGGAAGGAAATGAAAAATATGATCCATTTTTACTATTACATCTGATATATTTCACCTACACATATACTTATCTCACCACCCCCAATACACACATACACTGGGGGAGGGTACACATACATATGCATGTAAAAGTGGGAGAATTTCATGATGTTTTAAATATAAATGTAATGACAACTCTCCAATTTGCCATGATCATTAGAGTTAACCATGAAAAATATCAAATAAGTATGTAACATTTATTGGGAAATTTTTAGCTTTCTCTCTTGATATTATCTGTCTCTTTCCACTTTGATAAAGCCATTTTGCATGAACTGATGTTTTAACCTAAGTAGACTGAATAAATTGTAGCAACCTTTTTCTTTTTGCCCTTCTAAAAACTGCTAATGGACAGTGAACTGGTCAATCAGCAGGTGAGAGCAGAGAAAGAGGACAGGGCAAAGTTGATAGAGGTAATAACTAGCTTCAGATAATGAAGACTGATTGTGCATTCACCTTCCTGCGAGTGTCTAAAGCTGTGAAGGGCAATTACCAAATGCATTAAGAGAAGAGAGCTCTGTGTCACTCCTTTTGTAAGCTCTGATCTGTTAAGCTGCCAAAGACCTCTTTCTGTACATACAAGAAAGAACATTCTCAGGAGATCTGCTCCCGAATTTGATATAAGGTTGGAATATATGCCACCTGAAATAACTGAATGGCAGCTAACATATAAATTATAAGGGCTAGTATATAAAGGGTCCATGTCTTCCCAAACACAACTCATCTAAACTATAACTTCTAAAGACACTGGTTACTGACAAAAAAGGGGGGAGGGTAACTTTTTTAATCTCATCAAATAAAATCTACAGTATAGCTACTGGGATGTTAACTACAATTTTGGAAATCAACTTCTCTGAAAGGAAGAGTGGAAACAAATTAAAATATTGAAAATGGAAGATGGCTGTCATGAAAGCTAAACTAACTGAATACTATGCATGAAATGAAATGAGTGCTTCTAGTAGGAACAGCTTTTTCTGGAAATATGTTTTACCTTCAGAAATTGAGCCTTTGCCAGACCTTACAACCAAGTTAATAGTATGTCTTGAGACCATTTAAAAACGACACACAACCTATTCCCATACTGTACATTGAGACTGTTTAAGTTTAGCTTGCCTTAAAGAAAACAATGTAACCAACATTATGTCACTTTCCCATGAAATCAGCTTTTACCAGGTAAGTTAAGTGTATAGGTTAAATAATTAATTATGTACTCTATGTTCCTTACCCAGAATAGTGTGTGTAATTATGTGGGTAAGTATGCATGTGTGTTTGTGCATGTGTGTGTGTGTGTGTGTGTGTGTGTGTGTGTGTACACCTGTTGTAGTATTCACTTGCTGAATGTAACCAATAGGTTGAAAACAGCCTTAAGGAAACCAAATGGTAGCAACATATGTATATAAGCAACCAGAAAGCCCTAGATGCCAGGAAAGCAAGAGTCTCCCAGGACACCACAAGGATGGCATTAGCTGAAATACCCCACAAAGGGGAGGGAGAATCTGCTGAGAACATATCCAGAGGCATGCCCCCCCACTTGAGGGATGGTGCCACCTACCCATTTCCAAAATTTTAACCCTGTCTAAAGGAAATACAGGGACAAAGAGTTGAGCAGAAACCAAAAGAAATGGGGATCCATGCCACATGTAGACACCAAACCCAGACGCTATTGCAGATGTCAAGAAGTACTTTCTGACAGTAGCCTGATACAGCTGTTTCCTGAGAGGCTTTGCCAGATCCTGACCAATATAAATGCAGATGCTCACAGCCAACCATCAGACTGAGCACAGGGACTCCAATGGAGGAGTTAGAGGAAGGACTGAAGGAGCTGAAGGGGCCTTATCTGGCATAAATGGGAGGGGAGGACCTTGGTCCTGTGACGTCTTAATGCCCCAGTAGAGAGGAATGCTAGGGTCATAAGGGTTGGTGGGTGGGTGGGTGAGCACCCACATAGAAGCAGGGTAAGGGGGGATGGAATAAGGGGTTTGCAGAGGGGAAACCTGGAAATGGGATAACATTTGTAGTGTAAACAAAATATCCAATTAAAACAGAAAAATCTGTCCTTTTTATTTATTTGTTTTTAATTTTCCATTTGGTTATTTATTTATTCATTTTACATCTCAATCACAGCCACTCTGTCCTCCCAGTCCCCCTCACTTGGCCTTTCCACCCATACCTACCTTTCAGCTCTGAGAAGGGTGACATTCCCCGCCCCCCACCCCACCCCCAACCCCCGTGGTACCAACCTACTTTGGGACCTCAAGTCACTGCAGAACTAGGCACATCCTCTCCCACTAAAGCCAGACAAGGCAGCCCATTTAGGGTTATAGGAACTACAGGGTAGCAACACAATCAGGGTAAGCTCCCATTCCAGTTGTTGAGGGACCCAAATGAAGACCAAGCTGCACCTTTGCTACATATGTGCAGGGGGCCTAGTTCCAGCTTTTGTATGCTCTTTGGTTGGTGGTTCAGTCTCTGGAACCCCCCCAAAGGGTCCAAGATAGTTGACTCTTGCTATGTCCCTATCCTCTTAGGGTCTCTCAGTCCTTCCCCTAACTCAACAAGACTTCCCAGCTCCATATAATGTTTGGCTATTGATCTCTGTATCTGTTTCAGTCAGCTTCTGGGTAGGAGCCTTTCAGAGAACAGTTATGCTAGGCTCCTGTCTGTGAATCCAGGCTGACAGATACAAGCATAGCCTGAAGCTCCAAGGTAGTTGAAGGAGGAAGGCAGGCCAGCAATGTGCACCTATTGATCCTCTGATGACAGCTCAGCACATCCCCCAACCCCAACATTGACAGGAGTTGTTGCTACTTCATTAATTTATGTCCACCTGTTTATCAAGGGCAGCAGTGACAAATATAGCTGCCAACAGTGTCTTTACATGTTGTACCATTGTGATAAGGCTTTGACCAACAATGAGACAACAAAGTCTCTCAGTGTGTTCCTGTGAATCCACTACCTATGCAGTTACAGTAGTTGTTGTTTTCTCCATTCATGCATAGCCCTCCATGGAGACACAGCTGACTGGCATGTTCATCAAAGTTGAGTTCACAGTAGTCCTCAAGGAATCCAGGTGTAGAGAGTCCCAGAGTAAGCCCCAAGAGCATCCTGAAATGTGGCCTAATGTAGACTTGGCTGGGTTTCATGTTCATCAATTTCCAACTCACAGTTCACAGTAGAGTACTCTTTAGGGCAGACACATGTGTATCTTCCTATCTCATTGAGCTATGTACACCTTATTCATGCAGAAATCAGAAATGCATTCATCCATGTTTGTGCTTTTGATTGCTGTTCGGGGTCAGTAGGATTCAGTAAATCTTCTGTTGTTAACACTTGTGGGAAAATTAATTACAATGGGATTCCTCACTCCTTTACCATATCATTTATTTCCTGTGCTTTTCAATAAATATAAAGCAAAGCCTTTTGTGAGACTTTGTTTAGTGAAGACATAGGGTTAATTACCTAGCTACTATTTGGTCTATATCTACCCTGCTTTTATCCCTTTTAACAAAGCCTGTAAAACCCACTTCTATATATTCTTGTGATTCACTGAATCAAACATAGGAACATTTTTATTGTTTAAGAATTTCATTCATGCATATAATGTGTTTTGATTAAATCCATCTTCTACTATACCCATCCCTGGTTCCTCATCCTGCATTTCCAACTAACTTTCATCTCAACTTTCAGTAGTCTTTTATTTTTTCTTTTATTTTGAGAATTTAAAATATATATGTATATTATATATTAATGAAATATGATTATATTTATTATATCTGCCATTACTCTTTCCAACTTTCCCTATATTCCTCCCAACCGTGCCTTTTTCCCAACTTCATGTTCTTTTTCTTGTTTTTTTTTGTTCATTTCTTTTGTGAAATTCTTTTCCTTTTATTGAGAATCTATTTTTCTCATATAATATAGCCTGATTAAAGGTTCCCCTCCTTCTACTCTTCCTATTTCCTCCCCACCTCCGCTCCTCTCAATATCTACTCCCTTTCTGGCTCACAGTAGCAAAGAACAGGCTTTGAAATGAGAGCAACAAAATATAACAAAATACAATATAATAAAATAAAGCAAAAATGATCCCATTGAGGTTGGACAGGGCAAACTAACAAAAGGAAAAGAATCTAAGAAAAGGGACAAGAGACAGAGATCTACTCATTCACACTCAGTCCAATAAAAATATTAAACTGGAAGTCATAATATAAAAACGGAGACCCCGCTTCAGACCTGTACAGGCCCTGTGCTTGCTACCTCAGTCTCTGTGAGTTCCTATGAGCCTTGATTAGTTTATTAGGAGGGCCTTATTTTCTTGGTGTTCCCCCATACACTGTCTCTTACCCGCTTCCTGCCTCTCCTTCCATGGAGTTCCCTGAGTTCTGAAGGGAGAGATTTGATGGAGATATCTCATTTAGGGCCGAATGTTCCAAGGTTTCTCACTCTCTGCATGCTGGCTGTGGGTCTCTGTATATGTTACCATCTGCTGCAGGAGGAAGCTTCTTTGATGATGACTGAACAAGGCACTGACATATGAGTATATTAGGAATCAATTTATCACTGTTGCTGTTATTGTTGTTGTTGATGATGATGATGATGATGATGATGATTTTAGAACAGTAATATTTGACTTTAGGTCCCTGGGATATCTAGTCTACTGTTCTTGGTCAAGACCCAGAAATATGGCAGTGTAGGATATGGGTTCAGTCATGAGAAATGGGCCTTATGTCAAACCAGACACTGGTTGGTTATTTCCATAAGTTTTGCACCACCACCATTGCCCTAGCATACTTTGCATGCAAGACAGATTGCAGATCAAAGGGTTTATAGCTGTGTTTGTGTTTGTGTTTCTCTGTTGGTAGCTTATAGCATACCTTCCTTACCATAGACACTAGAATATAGAGATAGTATGTACTAGCCTGACTTCTCCAAGTTCAATGAGTTGTGCAGGTATTGCATTCAGCAATGGAGTTTTGCTGTCAATTTGTGGAGAGAAGTTTATTTTTGGCAACACCATAGGTTATTTGGGGATTCCCATGGGACCCCTTGGCAAACAACTCAATTACATGCATTACAATCTTAGTACTGGGATCTTCTTTGGGCTTTGTTTGGTAATAAAATATGACTAGTTGGGCCTCTGTCTCCTGCATTATTTGGCCATTTCATTTAGATTACCTTCACATATTTTAGGAAGTTTATGTTGTGTTAGGTTTCCATATTAACCCTCAAATGCCCCTTAATTTTAGTTGTCTTTCCTCAGTTTCCTCTTTCAACCCTCTCTCCTGTCCACCTCCTCACCTGATACTCCTGTTTCACACTCCCCATCTGTCTGTAATTATCTATTCTACTCTCATTTTCTACATATGAACCCTCTAATCCCTTATTCTATACATACCCTCTATGCTTTTGCAGGTTATAGTTTTGGTTTTTATTGACTTAACAGCTAATATCTACATAGAAGCAAAAACATACCATATTTGTCTTTCTATGTCTATGATACTTTACTCAGTATAATTTTTTTCTAGTTACATCCATATACCTGCAAATTTCATGATGTCCATTTTTTAAATGGCTCCATTGTATAAAAATACCACATTCTTCTGCTGAGAGACATCTATGTAACTTGCAATTTCTGGCTATTATAAATAGAGCAACAATGAGCATGGTTGAGTAAGTGTCTCTGTGGTCGGATGAAGCATTATTTGAGTATATTCCCAAGAGTAGAAAAGCTGAATGTTGAGGTAGATCAATTCCTATCTTCTGGAAGAACAGCCACATTGATTTATATAGTGGCTGTACAAGTTCACACTCCTACCAACAGTGGGTGAGTGTTCTCCTTACTAATGACATCTTCACCAGCATGAACTGTCACTTGTTTTATTGATTTTGGCTATTCTGACAGGTGTAAGATGAAAATTCAAGGAAGTTTTGATGTGCATTCCCCTTACGGCTAAGGATGTTGAACATTTCTTCAAGGTTTCTTAGGAATTTGAGTTTCCTCTATTGAAAATTCTGTTTCTATATGTACCCCCATTTCAATTGGGTTATTTATTTCCTTTGTATCTAGTTTATTGAACTCAAGAAAAAATTTATAATATATCTATTGGACATTAGTCATTTTGGGGATATGTAGTTGGTAAAAAAAAAAAACTTTTTTCATTTTGTATAAAGTGTTGTTTCCATGAATTCTTTCTCAGTACATTTGTCATTGTTTTATGTGAGAGCTACTGACTTTTGTGAATTAAGTTTGTAGCCAGTTACTTTCCTGAAAGTGTTTATCAGTTATTTGTATCTTCTGGTGAAATTTTGGGTCATTTATATGTACTTTCATATTTTCTGCAAATATACTTTGACTTCTTCTTTTCCAAATTGTATCCACTAGATCCCATTCTTATTGCTCTAGCTAAGACTTCAATTACTATATTGAATTGGTATGCAGAGCATGGACAACCTTGTCTGGCTCCTAATTTAATGAAATTGTTTTGAATTTCTATTTAAGATAATAAATGTTGGAAACTGCATTTATTCTGTTGAAGGATGTCTCTTGTATCCCTATTCTCACCAGGACTTCTAACATGAAGGGGTGTTGCATTTTTTGAAATTCCTTTTCTGCATGTTATGAGATGATGATGTGGTTTTTGTCTTTCAGTTTGCTTACATGGTAGATTACATGTATTGGTCTACATATGTTGAACCATCTCTGTATCATTGGAATGAAGCCTAGATGATCATGGTCAGAGATGTTCTTGATGTATATATTTCTATTTTGATGTATTTGAAGTATTTTACTGACCTATATCCATAAGAGAATTTGATCTGTAGTTCTCATTGTTGAGTTCTTGTGTGGTTTGGGTATCAACTACACAACTACATATCCCCAAAATGACTAATGTCCAATAGATATATTATAAATTTTTTCTTGAGTTCAATAAACTAGATACAAAGGAAATAAATAACCCAATTGAAATGGGGGTACATACAGAAACAGAATTTTCAATAGAGGAAACTCAAATTCCTAAGAAACCTTGAAGAAATGTTTATTGTGGCCTTATAAAATGAATTTGTCAATGTTCCTTCTGTTTCTATTTTGTGGAATAGTTTGAGGAGTATTAGTATTAGTTCTTCTTTGAAAGTCTGGGAGAATTTGGGGGGTATAACCATCTGGTCCTAGGCCGTTTGGTTGGAATAATTTTAAATTGCTATTTAAATTGCTTATCTGATGATAATTTAACTTTGGTAATGGGACTTATTGAGAAAATGATCTATTTCTTTTAGATTTTTCAGTTTGGTGGAATACAGAACTTTTTTAATTTGTTTTATTCTTTTGTCAAACATTACATTCCAACTGCAGTATCCCCCTATTCCCCTCCCCCAGCCTCTCCTTATCCCCACCCTACTTCCCCTCTCCTCTAGATCTTCCCCACTCCTTTCAAGTACAGGTTCTTCCCAGGGACATCAGGACAGGTTTTTGGTGTTTGTTTCTTTGTTTTTGATCCTCTGGATTTCCTTAGTTAATTTGGATAAGAGTTTGTGAATCTTACTGATGTTCTCAAAGAACCAATGCTTTCATTCTTTGATTCGATTTTGTTTTTGTTATTTGCATTTTATTGATTTCAACCCTGACTTTATTTGTTGTCATCTACTACTTTTGAACGTGATGTCTTTTTTTTTTTTTTTTTTTTTTTTGTTCTAGAATGTTGAGAGCTTCTGGTGCCACTTCTAGGAATTTGGCATTTGTCAGTGGGTTTGGAAAAGGAAGTAGGTTTAGATACGGATATTAGAAACAATGACCATGGGGCTTTGTTTACTACTTTACTTAATTATTACCTTATGTGATCCTTTTGCTTACTACTTTGCTTGATTACTATCTTGAGTGATCTCCTTGTTAACTACTTCGCTTGGTTACTTTGTCTTTGATTTAAGAACTGACCATGATTTTTGGATGTACCTAGAATGATATAAAAGCAGACTGGGAAAGAATAAAGCTGCTTCAGCTTCAGTACTGGCTGGAGTCATGTTATAATTTTGTCTAATTCTTTTTCTTCTTTTTCAATCATCACTCCCTCCCTTGAGACTCTGTTGGCTGACTAAGCTGGCAGGGTCACTAGAGCTTTCAGGTAAGTACACTGTTAAGTTACTAATATGTGATCTCTCCAGTTTTTCTTTTAAATGTAATCACTTAGTGCTATGAACTTCCTTCTTAGAACTGGTTTCATTATATCCCATAATGATTCGATTCAATTCTTTCCTTTCTTAATTTCTGTAAACTCATTTTTCATTCAGTGGAGAGTTGTTCATGTTCCATCAGTTTGTAAGTTCTCTGTTGTTACTGTTTTTTATTTCAGTTGGTTATTATTGTTATTTCAGGGTGTTGTTTCAGTTTTCTTGTATCTATTGAAAGTTGTGTTGAGTATGTGGCCAATTTTGGAGAAAGTTCAATGAGGTGCATAGAAGGAGGTATATACTCTTTTGTGTTTGGGTGAGATGTTCTGTCCATGTATGGTAGGTTCATTTAGTTTTTAATATCAGTTTTCTCTAACACCTCTCTGTTTGGTTTTTGTCTGGATGACAATCTACCTAAGAAACTGGTGTGTGTGTGTGTGTGTGTGTGTGTGTGTGTACATAGTTTAAATGAGATTCTTTCATCTGGGCTGACAATACTTCCTCCACGAACAATGACCTAAGAAAAGCCCTAATACTAGGCATGACAACTCCCTCCCTCTTTTGAATTGTTTGTCAAAGTTGTCCAAGAGTCTCCTAAAACATAACAGGCTGTTACTATTCACCTTAGTTGCTCTACACATGTAGAAGGTAAGACCCTATTGCTAAAGATACCATGAAATTCAGACATAAATCCCAGAGGCCTCTGGGGTGAAACTGACCTGAAAGCCTCTTTTGTTTGGATCAGCTTTCCTAGTAATAAGAGGTTCCATGCAAACTTCCAAAGCAAAGAAGCAACCAACAGCCCTAACAAGCTATAATGCCTATGAACCATAACATGGACCAATATGCATGAGAACTCTAAGGGTGCAGTAGTGGTTAGCATTGTAGAAGTAAATGTATGGGTTGTGGGGTGGTATGGCACACTCTTTTCTGTTTAGCTCTTGAGTAAACACCACAAAAACATCAAAATTTATTAATAAGCTACAAACCTAAACTGAGCAGGTACCATGACTATTATAACCTGGCTAAGCTATTAATAACCAGATAAATGATCCATTATTTGCTAACTGAATGTTGTTCTGTTTCATGTGTGTCCCTGGGCTTCTTTCAGCCATGTGCTCATGGTCCATCCTGCCTCATGGTAACTGCCTTCTTCCCCTACCTTTTCCTCCTCCTTCTCCTTCTCCTCTTCCTCCTCTCCTCCTCTGCCACCTTCTTCTTCTTCCTCCTCCCCCTCCTCCCCCTCTTCCTTCTTCTTCCTCCTCCTCCTCCTTTCTCCTCCTGCTCCTGCTCCTCCTCTTCCTCCTCCTCCTTCTCCTCCTCCTTCCCAGTTATAGGCTCTAGCCTTTTTATTAACAAATCAGAGATATAGTGGGGCATTCTTTACAGCACATTAGCCAATACAATGCTCATGTCCAGACTGCAGCCTGGTCTTGGGTCACAGAACTCAGCATCTAAATACATAGTTCCCAACAAACATACCCCGATGGTAACAAACAACTCTCTAATTGGACTTAAAACCTTGGTAATGAGGGAAATTGTTCCTGGTGCTGGAAATCTAACTAGCTACTCAGGTCTAGTGAAGTCATGGATTTTGGAAGATAACCTATAAATGCCACTTTACCAAGATAGCATAACCCTAACCAAATTCTAAAATTAAAATATAGAATAAATTTTTAAAAATAAAAGAAGCTATTCTGACAAAGGTTGAGAGCAGCCCATGTATATGACTATAAATTTAAGTATTTAGAAGGCCATTTAGCAGAATAACCAGTTCTATTCTGGTGCCTATAATCTCCCTAGCCATAGGCTCTTGATCATAATCATAGTACCAGGCATGGAATACACTTGCCACCATTACATCCAGCCTCATATCAAATCAGATGTGCTTGCATTTCCTTTCCGTTAGACAATTCTGGCTTAATTTTTTTAGATGGGGAGATCAGATGTGGTTAGTTAGCCTATAATAGTCTTGTTACTATTGTACCAATGAGCACATTTCCCTGACATGTTGGTATTGTAGGAACCAGGGTCTAGCACTAAGATGATTGAAGTGGTAGGGATTTCTCCCCCAGCTAGCCTATGTTAACATCATCCAACACTATGAAAGTTAGTAAGCAATGAGAAAGTTTCCCAATCTATTTGATATTGATTTTTCTTAAAAGAGTTATTTATTTATTATGTGTACAATGTTTGGCCTGTATGTCTGTAGGCCAGAAGAGGGTACCAGATCGCATTTTAGATAGTTATGAGCTACCATGTGGTTGGTGAGAATTGAACTCAAGACCCCTGGAAAAGCACCCAGTGCTCTTAACCTCTGAGCCATCTCTCCAGTCTACCATAGATTTCTCTACATCCTATAGCAAAATTAGGGTGTCTTCGGCAATACTGTCATACCATATATTATAGAAAACAATTAAGTGCACTCTTTTTAAACCTACTGAAATCAAATAAAAATAATTCCTCTAGACAGGGACCATTTGGGGATGGTCATGCAATGTTGTCTAACCAATAAAATAAGAGAGGAAAGCTTTTCTAGCAGCAGTTTATTCATTAGGAATCCTAAATGTTATGCCTAATTTCAAAGGATATACAAATTAAGCAGACACTGTACAAAGTAAACCATGGGTATCCTATTTTGTTGGAAAACAAAGAAGTTTGAAAGATTACTAGATTTATCAACAAGACAGAGTAACAATAAGGAAGAATCTCTCCCTAACAGAAACTAAGACACTTTAAGGATCAAAAAAATAAGGTGAGCTGGAAAGTTGGCTTCAGAACTAGGAGGACTAAGTTGAAACCCACATAAAGACAAGTATGATGACACATGTCGTTAATCTCAATGCTCCTACTTTGAAATGAAAGAGGGGCAGGAATATAAGACATTGAGCCTAGTATACACAGGAATTGAACAACAAAATATTCCCCATCTCAAATGATACAGAAGACAAATAGTCCTCTAACCTCTACATGTCATAAATGGACCCACATTCATACACCCATTACATGTACAAGAAAAGAATAAGAACCATATAATATGTTGAACACATAAAACCAAATGATTTTAAAACAACATATTTTAAAAGAAAGTCCAAAAAATTTAATAACTATTACAACAAATACTTGGTCAGAAAATAGATAACTAAATTTAAGAATTATAATACTTATCTAATACATTTTTTTAAAATTTTTTTATTGGATATATTCTATATTTACATTTCATTTCCCTTTTTCTGGTTCCCCATCCCCCAAAGATCCCACATGCCCTTTTCCCTCCCCCTGCTCCCCCATCCACCCCTTCCCACTTCCCTGTTCTGGTATTCCCCTACACGGATGCTTTGATCCTTTCCAGCACCAGGGTCCACTCCTTCCTTCTTGTCGGATATCATTTGATATATGGATTGTGTCTTTGCTGTCCCAAGAGTCTAGGCTAATATCCACTTATCAGTGAGTGCATACCATGGATATTCTTTTGAGACTGGGTTACCTCACTTAGTATGATGTTCTCCAGCTCCATCCATTTCTCTAAGAATTTCATGAACTCATTGTTTCTAATGGCTGAATAGTACTCCATTGTGTATATATACCACATTTTTTGTATCCATTCCTCCATTGAGGGACATCTGGGTTCTTTCCAGCTTCTGGCTATTATAAATAAGGCTGCTATGAACATAGTGGAGCATGTATCCTTATTGCATGCTGGGGAATCTTCTGGGTATACGCCCAGGAGTGGTATGGCTGGGTCCTCCGGAAGTATCATGTCCAGTTTTCTGAGGAACTGCCAGACTGATTTCCAGAGTGGTTGTACCAGCTTGCAGTGCCACCAGCAGTGGAGGAGTGTTCCTCTTTCTCCACAACCTCACCAACACCTGATGTCTCCTGAGTTTTTAATCTTAGCCATTCTGACTGGTATGAGGTGAAATCTCAGGGCTGTTTTGATTTGTATTTCTCTAATGACTAATGATGTTGAACATTTTTTTAAGGTGTTTCTCAGCCATCCGAATTTCTTCAGGTGAAAAGTCTTTGTTTAGCTCTGTACCCCATTTTTGGATAGGGTTATTTGGTTCTTTGGAGTCTAACTTCTTGAGTTCTTTGTATATATTGGATATTAGCCCTCTGTCAGATGTAGGGTTGGTGAAGATCTTTTCCCAATTTGTTGGTTGCCGATTTGTCCTTTTGACAGTGTCTTTTGCCTTACAGAAACTTTGTAATTTTATGAGGTCCTATTTGTCTATTCTTGATCTTAGAACATAAGCAATTCGTGTTCTGTTCAGGAATTTTCCCCCTGAGCCAATGTACATTATTAATGCCCTAGGTTCCATCCTTAGGACCACAAAATACATAAATACAGATGAAGAGATAACCACTTTTTATTGTATTTCTAATAGTAATGCTACTTCAGAGTAATCTAAAGAGTAGCTCCAGTAGGTTACCCCTTTATGTATGAATTTCACCAAATAAATCACTTGAATAATGTTAATGAAATAATTGATTCAAGCAACTCTCTTCAGTACAAGCTAAAGGGATTAGGCCTATTAATATTCCAACATAAAGGGAGGTAGAAAGAGCCATCAGATATTCATCTGAAATTACAGCCAACAAACCTTCCTGCCTCCTGCTGCACACAAATCTGCCCCATATGCGCATAATGTTCAAAATGCTAGAGTATACAGAAAGAGGAAAGCTGGCTAGTGCTGGAACTTACCCCAGTGATGCAGTTCTCATGAATCTTCCACACTGAAATGTGGTGTTTGCCACGGTGTGGCTGATCAAGAGTTACACATGCTCCTGTTAAAAACCAAAAAGAAAGGAGGAAAGAAAGAAAAAGAAAAAGAAAAAAACTTCACTGTTTCATCAAGATAGACTTGGACAGAATCATTTCTTTGGTCTGTAAGTGCCCTGTGTGGAGTGAATAGACATTACTTTGTGTCTCCCCAGGAAAAGTCATGCCCAGATGCCCTTTACTGAAATTGAAAATACTAAGTGAAGATTGGATTTAGACATATAAATCAAAAGTTCTCTTGGACATATTAAGTTACCAAATCCCATTATATGACCAAGAGGCAATACTAATAGGCAGTTGAATATGTGTGCCTGGATTTCTGAGGGTAAGTCATATCTATACATATATTTTGAAAACCACCAAAGCAAAACTTATGCTTTTGAACAAAATAGATATGGATAAGTACTTGAATGATTGAAGGACTATCCAAACAAGATTTTTGCATATATTACTGTACACAGATTCTGAGTGAATATAATGGTATTTATAATGTTGATGAATTTATTATTAATTATATAATGGAGCCTCAAATGAACAGAAACAATTGACCTACCTTCAGTGTACTCATGACAGAACTAAGGAAACATGAAAAACACCCATACCAACTTTACTAACAAATTTCAAGAAATTCTACAGGGGAATGGTAAACACAGTTATAAACTGAACTGTATTCTGCTTTAAATATCCAGCATCATAATCCCATAACTTCAGTATCTTTTTAATGAATAATTTTAGATCACTGTTTAAGATTTGGAAGTCCCCTTAGTTCAATAATTTTACATCTTTGCTGAATATTAGAGAATCCTCTGGGGAACTTTGAAAATATATTAAGCCAATACCCAGAGATGCTGATTTAATTTATCGTCAATGAGGAAAGACCCCCGGTGGTCTAGATGTACAGCAAGGTGATAAATGCTGCTTTACTATAATATCTCACTCTGGTCAAAAATGCTACATATGATAACATGAGGTCAGTGACATACAGGTGAGGCAGCAACACAAACATGCCTGGTATCTATTAAATACTAAAGAAAAATCTTAAAAAATTAAACTGCAAAGGGTTAAATTGATCAGTTATGCCTATAGCAAGGGCTTTCTCCCTGTGTCTATAGTATGTGTATGTGTGTCTCAGTGTGTGTGTCTGTGTGTGTGTGTGCATGTGTTTGTGTGTGTAAATAACATGCCTCTTGACCCATGGGCACAGAATCAGCAAGAGTATGCTAACTCCTTTAAATAAGACATCTGCATAAGAAATAAATGCCCCAAATATCCATAAATAACTTTCTGCAAGAAACTATAAATATTTTGGAAATAAATTATAATTTTGCTTATTTGTTTTGTTTGGTTTGGTTTGTTTGTTGAGACAGGGTTTCTCTGTGTAACCCTGGCGGTCTTGGAACTTGCTTCTTTTTTTTTTTTAATTTTTATTTTCTACATTCTATGTTTACATTCCAAAGGCTTTCCCCTTTCCCAATTCCCCCCTCCCTATGTCCCATAATTCCTCTCCCCCCCAACTATTCCCCAATCATTCCCCCTCCCCCCACGGTTTCTGTACAAAACTGGATACAATCTTTACGGGCCCAGGGACCTCTCCTTTCTTCTTGGGAATCATTTGACTTGCTAATTGTGCCTTGAGTATTTAGGGCTTCTGGGCTCATTAATATCCACTTATCAGTGATTGCATTTCATGTGTATTCTTTTGTGATTGGGTTAGCTCACTCAGGATGATATTTTCCAGGTCTAACCATTTACCTACAAATTGCATGAATTCATTATTTTTAATTGCTGAGTAGTATTCCATTGTATAAATATACCACATTTTCTGTATCCATTCCTCCTTTGAGGGATATTTGGGCTCCTTCCAATTTCTGGCTATTATAAACAAGGCTGCTATAAACATAGTGGAGCATGTGTCTTTATTTGTATGCAAGGGAATCCTCTGCGTATATGCCCAGGAGTGGTATGCCAGGGTCCTCTGGAAGGGACATGCCCAATTTTCTGAGGAACCGCCAAACTGATTTCCAGAGCGGTTTTACCATTTTGCAATCCCACCAACAGTGGAGGAGTGTTCCTCTTTCTCCACATCCTCGCCAGCACTTGTTGTCTCTTGAGTTTTTAATCTTAGCCATTCTGACTGGTGTGAGGTGGAATCTCAGGGTTGTTTTGATTTGCATTTCCCTGATGACTAATGATGTTGAACATCTCTTAAGGTGTTTCTCGGCCATCCGAATTTCTTCTGGTGAAAATTCTTTGTTTAGCTCTGTGCCCCATTTTTTGATAGGGTTATTTGGTTCTTTGGGGTCTAACTTCTTGAGTTCTTTGTATATATTGGATATTAGTCCTCTGTCGGATGTGGGGTTGGTGAAGATCTTTTCCCACTTTGTCGGTTGTCGTTTTGTCCTTCTGACAGTGTCCTTTGCCTTGCAGAAACTTTGTAATTTTATGAGGTCCCATTTGTCAATTCTTGATCTTAGTGCATAAGCTATTGGTGTTCTTTCAGGAACTTTCCCCCTGTTCCCATGTCCTCCAGGGTCTTCCCAAGTTTCTTTTCTAATAGTTTCAGTGTGTCTGGTTTTATGTGGCGGTCCTTGATCCACTTGGAGTTGATCTTAGTGCAAAGAGATAAGAGTGGGTCAATTCGCATTCTTCTGCATGTTGACCTCCAGTTGAACCAGCACCATTTGTTGAAGAGGCTATCCTTTTTCCACTGGATGGTGGAACTTGCTTCTTATAGCAGGCTATTCTCAGACTCACAGACTTCTTTGCCTTCCCAGTGCCAGAAATAAAGGCAAGCAACAGCACCACCTGGCTAGGAACTTAGTGTGCTGTATCTTCAAAGAAATTTGTGGAGAGTAACAAGAGAGTAAGGTTTTTTTTCTGACATTAGGATCAGAGTTTGTAAGAGGGCTCAGAGAGGAAAAGTGGCAGCTGTGAAAGCTTGAGGACCTGAGCTTATTCCTGGAACCCAAGAGTAGAAGGCTTGAACGTACTCCCAAAGATTGTCCTCTGATCTTCACATGTGTATTATGGTACATTCAAGACCCCCTCCCAACACATAAACACACACACACACACACACACACACACACACACACACAGAGAGAGAGAGAGAGAGAGAGAGAGAGAGAGAGAGAGAGAGAGAAAGAGAGAGAGTTTTAATAATAATAAAATCAGAGAACAGTCTTAGTAGACTCCTGTATACAAGCACAACAGAGTATCATTAATATTGTCAGGGACTGACACTTGCCCATGGGATGGGTCTCGAGTTGGGCTGGTTCCCTCAGTCTCTGCTCTATCCACAATCCCTGCATTTCTTATAGACAAGGTAAATTTTGGGTCAAAAGTTTTGCGAATGGGTTGGTGTCCCTATCACTCCACTGAGGTTCCTGCTTGCCTACAGAAGTTGGCCCCTTCAGGTTCCATACCCCCAATGCTGTGAGCCACAGCTAAGGTCTCCCCCACTGATTCTTTGGAACTTTCCTTATCTAAGGTCTGTGCCATGTCCCAGAGATGCCTCCACCAGCCCACCCCCATCACTTTCAGATTTCCATTCATTCTCATGGTCATCTAGCCATCTCTCTTGTCCCTTCCCACACATGATGTGGAATCCCTCATTCCTTGCCCCATCCCCTCTCCCTCCTACTTCCTTCCCTCTATCTGCTTCTCATGACTATTTTATTTCCTCCACTGACATTCAAGCATCCTCACTTGTGTCTTCTTCCTTGTTTACCTTCATTGTAGCTGTGGAGTGAAGCATGTGTATCCTGTATTTTATGGCTAATCTCCACTTTTATGTGAATATATGCCATTCATGTCCTTTTGGGACTGGATTTCCTGGGTTTCCTCATGTAGGATGATATTCTCAAGATCCATCCATTTGCATGTAAAATTCTTAAGGTACGTCTAGGTGTTGCCAGTTTCAGACTCCACCCAGCAACTGACTTAGACAGACACAGACTTCCCACAGCCAAATAGTGGATGGAACTGGGAGACTCCTATGGAAGATCAGGGTGGATTATCAGCCCCCAAAGGATAGGAACTCCACAGGAGGACCAACAGAATCAACTAACCTGGACCTTTGATGCTTTCAGAGACTGAACCACCAACCAAATAACATACATAGGCTGGACCTACCCCGCCCCCCCCCACACACACATACATAGCAGATGTGCAGCTTGGTCTTCATGTGGGACCCCCAACAAGTGGAGTTAGACCTTACCCTGATTCTCTTGCTAGCCTGTGGATCATGTTCCCCTAACTAGGCTTCCTTGTCTGAACTCAGTGGGAGAGGAAGAGCCTAGTCCTGCAGGGACATGAGGTACCAGGGTGTGTTAGTACCCTGGGTGGGGGTGGGGACATCTTGAACAACAGGGGTGGGGACCATCCCAAAAGCTGTTGCCTATCCATGTGAAATGTTTTTTCTAACTGGGATGCCTTGTCTGGTCTCAGAGGGAGAGGATGCACATAAAATCCCCTATAGGTTATTGCTATTGCTCTTGGTTGCCTCACACAAGTTGAAGATAAATCTATAATGCTAAAGACATCACACACTTCAATAGAACCATTAGAGGAACTGAGTTAGAACTGATCTAGCAGTCTCCTTCTTGACACCTAGATCTCCTAGTATGGGTGCTCTGCAAACCTGCAAAGAGAAGAAAACAATCAATAGCACTACCCTTGTGTAAAGCCTATTTACCACACAATAGCCAGCTCATTAACATAACCACAATTGTGCAATAGTGGCACTGTCATCTTGGAGGTAAATGACAGCAGTGTAGTTGGATATGAGGTTCACTCAACAAGAGGCACATTATGCCTGGTACTGTAAACTTATCGAACTACCCTTGGATGACAAGATTACAGAAAAGAGCAAACCCTTCTCTTTCCATTTTCCTCAGTCAATATAATTTCTAACTGTATTATAAATATTTATCTCCATACCCATAGGTAAGTATTTTCTTGCCCACCATCAAAGATACTTCTTTTTGCAAAAGATACAGTCTGTTACAGAGATCCATAACTGGTCAAAATTATGAGAATAAGTTACTTGTGGTGCTCAACTTCAACAGAGACACCTATAATGCAACCTCCACACATGAGGCTCATGGAAAATCTCAGAAAGGGGGAAAGAAAGCTTGTAATATCCAGAGGCCCAGGATGCATGCTGTTAAATAGTGTCCCTAGACATAACAAGGAAACAACCCTCATGAATTCACAACAATGTAGTCGCCTGCACATAATCATCATATGGATGGCACCAACTGACATGTCAACATGGACAGGGAAAATTCTAAATGGTCCCATCCCTAGGTGAAGAACTACTGGTAGTCAATAGCAAGTGAGAGAGGGAGAATCAGTTTTTTCCATGGATGAACTCCTACGTAGGTTGATCAATCTCAGGTCATCAGACCCTGACATATGTCCATAAGAGCAAAGATGGAGTAAGAAGTTTCTATGTATCTCACACATACATGTGTGTGTATATATGTATATATATATATATAAGCTATATAAAACTGTACATAGTTTGAATACATATGTATAAGTATGTGCATGCATACATAATGTGTTGCATACACACACATATGTATGTGTATATATACATCCATACATATATGCAACAAAAAATATTAAAGAAGAGAATATGAATGGGAGAAGTGAATGGGGAGGGGAACCTCCTATCGACGCTTACCAGACAGGCATAATTCCTAACTGCAATTCTAAAATTTATTCTTCTGATGTCAGTCATCATCAAAGAAACTTCTCTTCATCACAGATGGGAACCATTACAGAAAGCCACAACTGACCAAAACACCAAGAACAACTGACTTTACTATGCTCCATTCCAACAGATATATCTACAACATAACTTCTGCATTAAAGGCTCAGGAAGATTGAGAAAGAGAGGACAGAAAGACTGTAAGAACTAGTGCACCAAAAATTCTACTGTTCTATCATGTCTTCTAAAAATATAAGGGACGCTACACCCATGCTAATTCAACCATATAATAACAATATTTTCAACTGAGATGTCCTATTCAAGAATGTTTGCATAATGCCCATTATTAGAGGCTTTTCAGTTTTAAAATGCTATCCCTAAAAGACACTGAAGAAGTAAAACAATTTTCTTGCCCAGCTGTGAGTTACATGGATATCTGTAATGCGTTCCTTTCTGTTGTCTGTCCTTAATGTGTCTCTTAACCTCAACTTCTGCACAACCTACTGTATTGGCTCTAAGTCCTTCTGCTAGCAGTAAGAATAAATTCATTTAATCTAAAAAAAATACTATTACTAAATCAGTAGGTACTATAGATGAACTCTGAAGTCTAGCTGCTTTTAGCTTTCTAGTTTTGAGCATTTTTTTCTTTATTAAAAATTCTAGCAAATGTTGAAATATTCTTAAAGTACTTGGATGTGAATTCCCAGTTTAATACTATTTGTAAAATCTACCTCTCTTTACTCATGATATGTTCAAAGGCAGGTGAATCATGGCACTTTCACAGTTTGTTCATTCTGTTAACATATTTTGAAGTATAAAACTGGGCAAAATGGCAAGGTTGCATGATAAATTTTTCAATAATATAAGAAAGATGATATATAATTAGTGCCACATTGTATAACACTTTGAAATACATCGCACTTATGAAATAAGTACCCACAATAAAAAACAAAACAGTCTAGTAAAACAAGCTAAAATGGGTTTATCAGGTCAGATGCTATTCTTGATGCATTTATATAAATGATCAAGTAGGGGCTGGAGAGATGGCTCAGTGGTTAAAAGCTCCGACTGCTCTTCCAGAGGTCCTGAGTTCAATTCCCAGCAACCACATGGTGGCTCACAGCCATCTGTTACAGGATCTGATGCCCTCTTCTGGAGTGTCTGAAGACAGCAACAGCGTACTCATATGAATAAAATAAATCTTAAAAAAAAAAGTTTAAAAAAAAGATCAAGTAAAGCTAGATAAAATAAGGCTAATAGATGCTCCACCAAAAAAAAAAAAAATTGAAGCTGAGGGAATACTCCCAACATATTGTGTTACCTTCTAAGCCAAAACAGATGAGGTTACTAGAAGGAAAATATTTCAAAACAAAATACCCAACAAATGTATGTACAAGCATGTTCATTTGTACATTTTTGTTCAATGTTCATTTACAAAAATGGCATTCTGTACTATGTTGAACTGAAGTGGATGAGAGAAGGTGCTCCTCATTCTGATCTTGAGGGTAACTTTTCAACTTTTCAGCATCAATATGGTATTTGCTATAAATATATCCAATATGGTCTTTAATATGCTAAATATACATTTCTTTTATGCACAAATTATTATGAACTTTTCAATTGAAATTTAATTGAATTCATTGAAATGCCTAATTCAATTTATCAGCACATTTAAATACCCATGCACCATTATCAAGCAGGATTTAGGCCTAGAATGCACAAATAGTTTAGAAAATGCAAACTAATTGAGTACTATACTAAATTAATAGAACACGATTTAAAAATATCTTTGGTAGTTACTTAGGAATTATATATTTTTTGTATTTTTATGGGAAAAGATGCTGGGATTTTTAATTGGTATTGCATTGAATCTGCCAATGCCTTTAGGTACAGTAGATACTTCAATGCTCTTAATTCTTCTAATCTATAAATGCAGAATGTTTCCATGTATTTGTTTTTCTTCATTTTCTTTCAACAATGCTTAAAGAATGCACACAGTATATATCCCTTTTATCTCCTTGCTTAAATGCATTTGTAAATGTTTCATTACATTTGATGACATGTAAATGTGGTTATTTTATTAATTTCCTGTTTTAGTTCTTTTGTAAATATCTGATTTTGTATATTGATTTTATCTTATGACTATTGAATTTAGTGATGATTAACTGAAAAATTACAATTTATCAAGTCTAAAAAAATCAAGTCATTAAGATTCTCAATATCTATCTTGGATCATGTTTTCTGAAAATAGAGATAGCTTAATTTTTCTTTCCTGATTTAAGATGTTTTTTATTTCTTTTTCTTGACTAATTAATCAAGTTATAGCATTCTGAGTACTATGTTGAACTGAAGTGGATGAGAGAAGGTGCCCCTTTTCTCCCTGATCTTGAGGGTAACCTTTCAACTTTTCAACATCAATATCGTATTTACTATAACCATATCCAATATGGTTTTTACTATGCTAAATATACGTTTCTTCTATGCACAATTTATTAACAATTTTAAACATGAAAATGTTCTGAATTTTGTGAAATATATTTTGTCTATTATATACATACATATATATATATATATTACTTTCACATTGCTAAGAGTCTATCACACTTTTTTGATTTGTGCAGATTTAATTATCCTTGATTTCCAGGGAGATGTTCCATCTGATCATGGCAAATGAGTCTTTCAATGCTGTTGGATTCACTTTGGTAGTATTTGGTAAGGATTTTAGCATCTTTCTTCAGCTGAGATTAGGGCTGTAATTGGCTTTCATTGTTTTATCCTTGAGGAGACAGACACTCCTTAAATTTGAAAAACAGATTAGTCTAAAAGTAAAAGCATATAAAATCACATGTTGACATTTGAGTGTGAGGTCAGGGTACATTAGAAGCTATCTCCATGTGCTGGGGTAAACTAATCAGAATAAGTATAGATTGTTCCAATGGGAGAAGGGAAAGGCCACGAGAAATGCGTAAGGACAGCTGAAAAATGTGGAGAATCAGAAAGGGAACTCAGTGAAAAGATACATATACGTTCAGCCATCTGACTCCACAGCAGGGGTAAAGGAAGCAGAAGCCTCATCCAAAGTATAATTCAGGTAGCCATGCTGATAAGTGACTGGCAGTCTCACTCAGAGAATAAACCCTTGCAAGCCTCAAATATGGTTGCAAGTGTTCATGAGACACATGGCTCTGGCAGGATGGATCATTTCAAGAAAATTTCCTTTTGACACTCCACAGGGCTTAGAGATCTTTGGCCAGGTGTCATCTTGAGAGGAATCCTATGGTTTAAAACTGAGCTACTGTGGAACCTGAGAACGAAGTCGGGGGGGGCAGGGAGGGCACTCATAAAGAAGTGTATCCAAAATCAGCCTATACCATCCATGGGAGGTAGGCATGCAAAACAGGAAAGCTAGCCTTGAACACAATCAAATGAACAGATAGGAGGTAATATGTGAAGGAAGAGATAACCTTATCTTTAGTGTCTAGGAGCTGAAGTCATCATCAGAGAATACCTTTAAAAGTTTGGTGTCCCTGAATGTGAGGTCATCATGTAGGTAAAACTACACAGTCACTTATCTGACATGAGGTTCACGGCTATAGATACTGAGAATTTTAAAGCTCTAACAAATTATTGACAGCCATAGTCATATACCCTCAGCAGGGTATTCAAGGCTTAGCAGGTGTTAAAAAGTACAGGACCAAGTCTATCCATACAAATCTCAGTGTTTACTTACTACACTTTCGAACCCACTCACTAGTCAAGGGTTTATGAACTGTGGAGTTTCTGGGGAGTACTTAAACAAGTCTAGCACATAAACTGCTTTAACAAAGTAAACAAAATCAACAAAAATGTATCCAAACTAATCAACAGAAGAGAGGGCTCAAATTAATAAAATTATAAATGATGCAAAGTGGGCTATTAAATATGCACCAAAAAGATTCAGAGGATTATTATTACAAACTTATATTTTAATATAATTTTGCACTGTGGTATAGCTAAATGGGAGCCTAGCATACAGGAAACCCTGATTTCAATCCCCACGACCACAAAACATTATGTGAAAAACTGGATGATCTAGACAAAATATATAAATTCTTTAGATACATATGACCTATAAAAATTTACACATGGGGGTACCCATGGCTCCAATTGGATATGTAGCAAAGGATGGCCTTATCTGGCATCACTGGGAGGGGAGCCCCTTGGTCCAGTGGAGGCTCCATGACACAGGATAGGGGAATGCTAGGGCAATGAAGCAGGAGTGAGTGGGCGAGTGGGGAGTACCCTCAGAGAGGCAGGGGAGGTGGGGAGGGGATGGCGGGTTGTGGATGGAAAACTGGGAAGGGGGATAACATTTGAAATGTAATAAATAAAATAACATAAAATAAAGATAAGCAAGTACAATATTGGCACAAAACCAGACACATACAAAAATGGAATAAAAACAAGAAACAAAGACACAAGAAAAATGCACAGTTGCAGTACATAATGTTTCACAAATAAAAAGATTCCAAAAACATGCAATAGAGAAAAGAGAATTCTTCAGCAAATGAAGATTGGAAAACGGGATAGACAGGTATAGCAGAAAGAAACTAGATCCCTATCTCTTATAAAGGACAAAAATCAATTCTGAGTGGAATAAAAACAATCATATGAGACAAAACTCTGAAGCTGTTAGAGGAAATCAGAGAATAAAATACTCCACGACATAAATAAAGACTTTCTGAAAATGATTCTAGTTGTTCAGAGCATAGTAACAAGAATTGATGAATAAATTTGTATCAAATTAAAAGGCATCTACAAAACAATTAAAACAGTTGTCAGAAAAAAGATTCACTGTAGATATGAGAAAACCTTTGCCAATTGTACATCTGACTGAGGATTAATATCTAGAATTTATAAAGAACTTCAAAAAATAAACAACAAAACCAAACCACTCAATGAATAAATGGTCAAATGAATTAAATACACAGTTCTCAAGAGAAAAACTTTTAAAAGTATTCAGTATCCTTAGTCATCAGAAAAATGCACATTAAAACTGCTTTGAAACTCTATCTTACATCAATAGAATACTTATTATCAAGAAAACAGCAAGTATTGACAAGGCTTTGGGGAAAGGGAGACACAGTACTAATGAGAATATACACTCCATTTCTATGGAAACCAGTATGGTCGTTCCTCAAAAAACTAAAAACAGTATTATATTATGACCTAAGTATATCACTCTTAGCTATAGTTGGAAGACTAAATAGAATATCACACAGACACTTGCAGGTCCATGCTTACTGCTACACCATTCACACTAGCCAAGATGTAGAATAAGCCTAAGTGCCCATCAACAGTTAAATTGATTTTTAAAGTCCTATATACACACAATGTAGTTATTTGCCAGTAAACAATAATGAAACCATGTGACTTCCAGGAAAATGGATAGAACTAGAGATAAGTGAAATTAACCAGGCTCAGAAAGACAAACATCACATTTCCTCTCATATTTATGTATTGGGGAAAAAAATAGAAAAGTGCACTACTGTAAAGATCAAAGATCTAAAATGAGGATATAAGACATGGCAATTACATATATATATTAATTATATTATATAATATATATAATTGTTACAAATAAAAGTGATGCCACCACTATATATATTAAAGAAACAATGGAAGATTTTAATAACTGTGATAATACATCACATGTATGTTGGCAAAATGAATATATGAAATAAAAGACAACAATTGAAAATACAGTTTACAATTTATGAAATCTAACAGACATTCAAAATCTGAATAGTATTCTACTTAGCTCTCTGCTACTACTATAAAATACTGATCAGAGCTGGGCGTGGTGGCACACGCCTGTAATCCCAGCACTTGGGAGGCAGAGGCAGGCGGATTTCTTTCTTTCTTTTTCTTTTCTTTTCTTTTTTCTTTTTTTTTTTTTGAACAAATCACAACTGTCAGGTTTTATTCAACTTTCATTTGAGGACAAGGCATTAGGAAATAGCATCCAAATCTTCATTATTAAGTCTTTGATCAAACAAAATGAGAGATAGGGAAAAAAAAATCTGTCAGGTTCCCCTTCAGGCTGTGTGATTGGTCAAGCTCAACTGTCTGTGATGCTTTTTTTTTTTTTTTACATTTTTTTTATTTTCTATATTCTTTGTTTACATTCCGAAGGCTTTCCCCTTTCCCCATTCCCCCCTCACCATATGGGACATATGGGCAGGTGGATTTCTGAGTTCGAGGCCAGCCTGGTCTACAGAGTGAGTTCCAGGACAGCCAGGGCTACACAGAGAAACCCTGTCTCAAAAACCAAAAAAAAAAAAAAAAAAAAAAAAAAAAAAAAAAAAACCAAAAAACAAAAAACAAAAAAAAAAATACTGATCAAAGCAACTCAGTGAGGAAATGTATGGTTCACCTTACAGAGTATAGACCCTCATCAGGGAAAGTCAGGGCAGGAACTCAAAGCAGGAACCTGGAGGCAAGTACTGAAGCAGACACCATGGAGAAAAGCTGTGCATTGGCTCACTCAGCTTGCTTTCTTACATAACCCAGGACAACCTGTCTAGAAGTGACACCACCTACTGTGGACTCAGCCCTCCCCTATCAATTATTAATAAAGAAGATGGACCTCAGCCGGGCGCGGTGGCGCACGCTTGTAATCCCAGCACTTTGGAGACAGAGGCAGGTGAATTTCTGAGTTCGAGGCCAGCCTGGTCTACAGAGTGAGTTCCAGGACAGCCAGGACCACACAGAGAAACCCTGTCTCGAAAAACCAAAAAAAAAAAAAAAAAAAAAAAAAGAAAGAAAGAAAGAAGATGGACCTCAAACATTCCCACAGTCCAATCTGGTGGAGATGATTTTTCAACTACAGTTCCCTCTTCTTTGGTAATTGAAGTTTGCTCTGTTAATACCAGCACAAAGAGATTTATATCTTTTGAAGTAAATTCTAAACTTTACTACAAAACGAACTGAAGGCTCGGGGTGTGACTCAATGGTAGAGTGCTTGCCTAGCATATACAAAGCCCTGGATTCCATTCCCAGTATCAGACAAGACAGAGAACTGAAGGGAAGGTTTTCTTTGATATAAATCATATCAAAGACTACAGAAGGAATCAGAAAAAATTATATAAAATCTTTCAGAAAAATATGAAGACAAGTACTTCCTAATTCAGTATATAGGCCAAATTTCCTTGATGCTAAAACCGGTGCATTTGCTTCAGGCCACTGCTTGTCTGAAATTTCAAATTAATTTGGTTAAACTCTATGAAATCAATGTAATTTCTCCAATGCCAGATAGTAGTGTTTTTTGTTAAAAAACAACAACAACAACAACAACAGACAAACAAACAAACAAACAAACAAACAAACCTATTTGGCTTTACCAGAAAACTACCCAAGGAAACGGTAGTAATGTCACTTCAGGACGTTCCCATAATTTAGGCATTAATTTTTTTTTCAAAAAATTATCTTCAATGGTCCTATTAGAAAGCTTCTTCCTCAACAAGGTTCTGGAAATTCGTGTAAAAGCTGGTATATTTTTCTTATTGTTTTGTAAAATTATACATAATCAATCATGAAACTGGCTTATGAATAATAACTGTCACATACAAATCAAGACAAATTATCAACTTGAGACATTAGAAATGTCTTTGGTAATTAGGAAAAACTTATAAGAAATAAGTTACATGTGTATATTGTCCTAAGTTTCTTTCTATTGCTTAATAAAATTCTGACCAAAGCAAGCTTGGAGAGGAAATGGTTTATTTCATATTACAGCTTACATTTGTAATGAAGAGAAGTCAGGATAGGAACTCAAGGCAGAAACCTGGAACCAGTTACTGAAGCAGAGACCACAGAAGAACATTGCTTGCCAACTTGCTCCACATGGTTTCCTCGGCCTACTTTGTTACACAACTCAGAACCACCTGCCTGAGGATGGCACCAACCATAGTGTGGTGGGACATCCTACATTAGTCATGATTAATGACACCTTGCAAAGCAATCTGATAAAAGCATTTTCTCAATTAGAAGTTTCTCTTCTTATATGACTCTAATTTGTCCTGTGCATTTCTCCTAAGTCATACAGGAAGAATTTTAATAGCAACAAACCTTCCTCCCAAACAAGTGATAGGTTTGGCTCTTATCAATCAATAACTCTACCTCAGCCAAAAACAGCTATGCCATTACTATCAGTAAAACCTCACTCGTGGGTACTAAGTGTTCTTATAACATCCAAATTGTATTTTAACAGTATAGAGAAAAAATATTTCAAAAAGATAGTCTGTATATACTGACAAGAGATCCACACAAGAGGAGAAAACAATACATGTATCTCAGTGAAATGTTTGGGTCTTAGTAGTGCTTTGAAAATATAGGGAAATATGATTCTGAATCATTTTCTTGCCTAAATTTGGAGCATAATAATTTAAAAGGCTTACCAGGGAGCAGCTCAAAAATGTTTGTCAGAGAAGCAAAAAGGTGTGGATGTGAACATTGACTTAGCACTTATTTCCCTTTCTGTTTCTAAAGATGTCTAAAATTTGAAGACAAAAATAACACTGCCTAGAATTCTTTCTTTCAAAAAGAAAGTGTCTGAAATTTCTTTGCCCAAATTATTACACACACACACACACACACACACACACACACACACACACAAATAGATATGTGAGGCTATTTTTGAACAGGTTTATTGCCAATATATAATACATGGTTGAGGTAATATGAAATGCCAACTATCCTGATTTAATTATTATATAATATGAAGATGTTTTAAACTAACATATTGTACCCAAATGCTACAGTTAGTTGTTAAAAGTCCTCAAAGGTCCACGTCTCAAAATTTTGGTCTCTAAGGTGAAACTATTGGGAAGAACTGTGTACCTTTAGGAGATGTGAACTAGGTGGAAGTCCTCATGCCTTTGGAGGCAGGCCCCAGATATGATGGCCAAATCATCATCTCTGGCTTTGTTTCCTGGATCATGATGTGCCAAGTTTATTTCAACATGTGTTCCCTGTCATTATCTTTGAGAACCCTCACCAAAGGCACAAAATATTGGAACTACCTGATCTTGGACTAAAACACTCAGATCCATAAAATAACATACTAGCATGTGATCCCACCTTCTAGTCATATTTGACTGATTCAGAAGAGGATACCTGATAAAAGCTGGGCACTACATGTTTCTATTATGATTTCTGGATTATTATTAGAAAACATATTTTCTAGCAGCTGAAGTGATAAGAAATGTAGTACAACTGTGAAATGATCTGTAGCTTGGTTTGGCATATTTGGATGAAGGTAGTATGCAGGGGGAAAACAAGAGGTAGGATATGAAAGAGAAAGCCATAGAGTAAAAGATGTTCTGAAATTCTATCTCAATCATATTTTCCCTTACTTATTCTTTGGCCCCCACTATAGTATTCTCCCGGTTAGTTCATATATTTGAAACAAGTTCAAGTTGGGTTTCTGTGACTTGTTTCCAAATATAATACCAGAAGAAGAAAATATTAAATGCATAACAATGCATGTGAAATAATCAGAGACATATCTTATTTACCACCAAGTTTAACATACACTGATTATAAAAACAAATAAAAAATTGTTGGGATCAAAATTATTCAATTCTTCACATCTAAATGTAATAAAGATCTTGTCCTTATAAAATATTTAATCTGTCTTTAGGTATAAGCGAAAACCACATTGGAATAAAAAAAGGGGAACATGAGTGAGAAGAAAGTATGTCCTTTTTCCCCTCATGCCATGTTTATTAAATTATTTATTTACTTTATATCCTGATAGCAGCTTCCCCTTCCTTCTCTCATCCCAGTTCCTCCCTCTCACTTCCAACCCTCCTCCATACATACCTCCTCACCTTCTCCTCTGAAAATGGGAGACCTCCCAAGAAAATCAAGAAACCTTGGCATATCGCATTGCAGTAAGACTAGGTACATCTTTTTCTACTGATGCTAGACAAAGCAGCCCAGTGAGGGGAAAGGGATTCAAAGGCAGGCACTGTAGTTAGAGACAGGCAGTGCTTTCACTTCAGGAGTCCCACATGAAGACACCACTGCTCAACTGTTCCATATGCGCAGAGGGCCTGAGTCCATCCCATGCATGCTCTCTGGTTGGCATTTTCACTCTCTGTGGCCCCTATGGGCCCACGTTAGTTGATTCTGTAGGTTGTCTGGTGGTGTCCTTGACCCTTATTGCTCCTTCAATCCTTCCCACTCTTCCACAGGATTCCCCAGGCTCCGCTTATTTCTTTGAGATGGGAGCCACTGTCTAAAAAGTAAATTTCAGTTCATCCAAGACTGCACATTCAGACCCTGTCTTAAAATAAAAAAGATGGATGAGGAAACAAAATTGGGCATACATTCTGAAGAGGATTCTAAGTTGTTAAGAGATGATACCATACTACAAACAGGTAGAAAATAAGCAAGGACCACTTTTTTTTTTCATTACAGTTTCATTCTTAATTTCTTTTTTATTATTTATTCACATTTCAAATGTTATCCCTCTTCCCAGTCTCCCCTCTGCAAAGCCACCTCCCCATCACCCCCTCCCCTTTGCCTCTAAGAGGGTACTCCTTCACCCATCCACCCAATCCCAGCTGATTCCTCCAACACCCCCCTTTGCTTGGGCAACAAGCCTTCACAGGACAAGCACCTCCCATCCCATTGATGCCAAATATGGCAGTCCTCTGCTATATATGTAGCAGGAGCATTTGACCCACCCATGTATATATACTCTTTGACTGGTGGTTTAGTCCCTGGGAGCTCTGTGAGATCCAGTTGGTTAGTTGATACTATTGTTCTTCCTATGGGGTTGCAATCACCTTCAGCTCCTTCAATTCTTCTCCTAACTTTTCCACTGGGATCCCCAGGCTCAGTCCCTGAGGTTGGCCATGAGTATCTGAATCTGTCTTAGTCAGGTGCTGGCAGAACCTCTCAGAGAACAGCCATACCACGATCCTGTCTTCAATAACTTCTTGGCATCACCAAAACAAGATATGCTGAATCTAATAGAAGAGTAGGGAAAAGTCTTGAGCACATAGGCACAGGGGAAATTTTCCTGAACAGAACACCAATGGCTTATGCTCTAAGATCAAGAATTGACAAATGAGACCTCATAAAATAGCAAAGCTTCTGTAAGGTAAAGGACACTGTCAATAGGACAAAACAGCAGCCAACAGACTGGAAAAAGATCTTTACCATTCCTACATCTGATAGAGGGCTAATATCCGATATATACAAGGAAATCAAGAAGTTAGACTCCAAAGAAACAAATAACCCTATCAACAAATGGGGTACTGAGCTAAAGAAAGAATTCTCAACTGAGGAATATCAGGTGGCTGAGAAACGCCTAAAGAAATGTTCAACATCCTTAATAATCAGGGAAATGCACATCAAAACAACCCTGAGATTCCACCTCACACCAGTCAGAATGGCTAAGATCAAAAACTCAGGTGACAAACCTCGACACTATTATAGACAACAAGAAATGCGTACCAAAAGGAGCATGCCATGGTTGTCTCTGGGGGGGCCCTGCCAGAGCCTTACACATACAGAGTCAGATGCTAGCAGCCAACTATTAGTCTGGGTATGGGGTCCCCAAAGGAGGAGTTGGAGAGTAGTCTGGAAAAGCTGAAGGGGTTTACAGCCCCATGGAAAAAACAACAATGTCAGCCACCCAGATGCCCCAGGACTCCCAGGAACTAAACCATCAACCCAGGGGTACACATGATTTCAGCCAAAAATGTGACAGAAGAATGCCTTGTTGGGCATCAGTGGGAGGAGTGGTCCTTGATCAGGTGAAGGCTCAATAGATGCCCCAACAAAGGGAAATCGATGGGGGAGGTGGGAGTGTGTTGGGTGGAGGGGCATATACGTGGAGGCAGGGGGTGGGAGGAGAGGGGTTGGGAGTTTTCAGGAGGGGAAAACCAGGAAAGATTTTACCATTTGAAATGTAAATGAAGATTATATTTACTAAAATAAATAAACAAACAAACTCAGGAGACAGCAGATGCTGGTGAGGATGTGATGAAAGAAGAATAATCCTCCACTGCTGGTGGGATTACAAGCTGGTACAGCCACTCTGGAAATCATTCTGGAGGTAGCTCAGAAAATTGCACATAGTGCTACCTGAGGACCCAGCTATACCACTCCTGGGCATATACCCAAAAGATTTTCCAATATATAACAAGGACACATGCTCCACTCTGTACTTATTTATAATAGCCAGAAGCTGGAAAGAACCTAGATGTCCTTCAACCGAAGAATAGATACAGAAAATGTGGTACATTTACACAATGGAGTACTACTCAGCTATTAAAAATGATGACTTCACGAAATTCTTAGGCAAATGGATGAAACTAGAAAATATCCTCCTCAGTGAGGTAACCCAATCACAAAAGAACACACATGGTGTGCACTCACTGATAAGTGAATAATAGCCCAAAAGCTTAGAATACCCAAGATACAATTCACAGACCACATGAAACTCAAGAAGAAGGAAAACCAAAGTGTGGATGATTTTTCATTCTTTGAAAGGGGAATAAAATACTCACTGGAGCAAATATGGAGACAAAGTGCAGAGCAGAGACTGACAGAAAGGCCATCCAGAGACTGTTCCACTTGGGGATTCATTCCAGAGACAGTCACCAAACTCTGCCACTATTGTGGATGCTAAGAAAGGTTTGCTTACAGGAACCTGATATAGCTGTCTCCTGAGAGGCTTTGCCAGAGCCTTACAAATACAGAAGCGGATGTTCATAGCCAACCATTGTACTGAGTGCAGGATCCCCAATGGAGGAGTTAGAGAAAGGACTAAAGGAGCTGAAGGGGTTTGCAACCCCATAGGAAGAACAACAATATCAACCAACCAGACCCCCCAGAGTTTCCAGGGACTAAACCACCAACCAAGGAGTACACATGGCTCTGGCTGCATATGTAGCAGAGGATGGCCTTGTCAGGCATCAAGGGAAGGAAAGGTCCTTGGTCCATTGAAGGTTTGATAGATGTTCCAGTGTACGGGAATCAAGGGCGGGTAGGTGGGAGTGGGTGGGTGGGTGGGTGGAGGAACACCCTCATAGAAGCAGGAGGAGGAGGGATAAAAGAGGGGGTTTCCAGGAGACAGGGATACTGGGTAATTTATTTACCTGAAATGTAAATAAATAAAAATAATAATTAAAAAAGGTTCGGGGATTGGTATCTTTGGATGAGATGGATCCCAAGGTGGAGCAGTCTCTGGATGGCCTTTCCTTTAGTCTTTGCTATATTTTTGTCCCTGTGTTTCCTTTAAACAGGAACAATTCTGGGTTAAAGATTTTGAGATGAGTGGGTGGCCCCATCCCTCCACTGGGTGCCATGTCTATCTACTGGGGGTGGTCTCTTCAAGTTGTATCTCCCTTCTGTTGGGTATTTTAGTTAATATCATCCTGGTTGTGTCCTAGGAACCTCTAGCTACACTGGCATCTGGGACTCTTTAGTGGTCTCCCCCACCCCAATCCCCCACCCCCCACTGCTGCTTATTTCTATTCATTCCCCAGGCCATCTGGACTTCTCTCCCATCTTTTCCCATACCTGGCCCTGCCCCCTTTCCCCTTCCCCTCCCCACTCCCACCCAGGTCCCTCCCTTCTGCCTCCCATGATTATTTTTTTCACCCTTCTAAGTGGGATTGAAGCTTCCGCACTTCAACCTTCCTTCTTCTTGACTTTTATATGGTCTGTGAAACGTATCATGAGTATTCTGAGCTTTTGAGCTAATATCCATTTATTTGTTAGTGAGTACATACCATTTATGTCCTTTTGGGTCTGGGTTACCTTATTCAGGTTGATATTTTCTAGTTCCGTCCATTTGCCTACAAAATTCCTGAAGACATCATTCTTAATAGCAGAGTAATGTTCCACTGTAAAAAAACATTATTTATTTAGTGAAAATTTTAGAGTTATTGTTAGATTATCTGCCTATAATTTATGGGTCAGTAAAGCCCAGACACCTCAAAACAGCACAGGTTATTGTCATTCTCTTAGTTACCAATCATGGCTAAGTGGATAAACCCTATTGAGGAAGACACATCACATTGTAGTTGAAGCATAAAAGAAATTAATTTGGAAGTGACCTGGAAATTTCATTCCTGGTAGTTAGCTTCTACCAAGCCAAAATATGCCAAATAGGCTGCTGGTAGAAAAATGTTATCAACAGTCTTACTTAGTTGTTGACCCTGTGTTATACATTACTGAGGTACCAGGTAAAGTGTGTTTATTGATGTAATAATGATATGACAGTTATGGGGTTAACCAACTATTTTCTGATTGAATCTGAGGCCTGTTTCACAGGAAGGAATTTATTACCAAATAAAATGGTCAAAAGGCCATTGTTCTAATGTTATATACACCCTTGGGGGATCCTAAGAGTTGATTTGATAAATTGACATGTCAAACTACCGTCTAACTGCATTAATAGTTATAAATTGTTCTCAACCTTGCTTTGAGAAGCTTCCTTTTTCAAGGGGTAGCAGTCAATGCAGAGACTCGTAATTGGTCAAAGGACTAAGACTGTGGCATGCTCATCCCTAAATTAGACATTTCTATCACCCTGCACACTAAGGCTGAGGAAATATTGTATCAGAGAGTGCAGAAATAATGTAAGAGGAAGAAATGAGAATGAATTCTGTGAAATATTGTTTTCTGTACATGACAGTGTCATTATACTCATGAGATTATAGCAACTATGGTTACCTGGATAAGAGTTATACAAAATCATGCCAGCCAACATACCAGAGTGGATCATGAGGCTTTGCCCATAGATGGATTACTATTAACAGTTGAGCTGCTGGAGGAGGAGGAGGAGAAAATCAGTGTTTTTCAGGGATGTGGTCACTGAAAAGTTACCCAAGCTTTGGTAGGTGTCACCACACCTATGCACATGCAGCACTAATTGGAATCAGTGGGTTTTAAAAACAAAATGAGGACATGAATTTAGGAGGGAAAGTGTTAGAAGGGTCCAAAGGGAGTGGGGAGGAGGATTTGAGTTGAATATGATAAAAATACACTCTATATATTAATGAAATGGTGGTAGCATTATACATAGTGGACAGGCTGTGCTTATGTATTTAAGTATGTATATAATGGCAATTAAATAAATAGAGGCCATGAATTTGAAAGAAACCAAAGGAATGTTTGGAAGGAGTTAGAGAGAAGAAATGAATGAGAGATATGATGTAGTTATATAATTTTAAAATAATAAAATTAAATTTATTTATTTATTTATTTTGGTGTTTTGGATTTGTGGGGGTTTTTTTGGTTTGTTTTTTTTTTTGTTGTTGTTTTGTTTGTTTTTTTGAGACAGGGTTTCTCTGTGTAGTCCTGGCTGTCCTGGAACTCACTCTGTAGACCAGGCTGGCCTCGAACTCAGAAATCCGCCTGCCTCTGCCTCCCAAGTGCTGGGATTACAGGTATGCGCCACCACGCCCAGCTAAAATTAAATTTTTAAGTAAAATAAGTTAGCAATCATGAACCTATCTATTTGATTTTCCTCATTTCTCTCAAAAAAAAAAGCACAGAAAGCTGGGCGTGGTGGCGCACGCCTGTAATCCCAGCACTTGGGAGGCAGAGGCAGGCAGATTTCTGAGTTCAAGGCCAGCCTGGTCTACAGAGTGAGTTCCAGGACAGCCACGGCTACACATAGAAACCCTGTCTCGAAAAACCAAAAAAAAACAAAAACAAAAACAAAAACAAAAAACAAAAAAAACAAAAAAACAAAAGCACAGAAATGAAGATACAAATCTTTGTATCTTTGTATCCATTGTTTATTGAGGTAAGTGGATATTATTTTAAGAAAATAAGAAGGGCACCTACAAATACTTGCAGTTCCTAGCAGCTTTCATACTATTCACCTCAATCATTGCTACAGAAGGAACTTCACACTTGAGGGAATGTCAGATGGGATGAAAAATAGGACCAACCTCCTTGTGCCATGTGGTTCTTAACTGATTAAAAAACCCTTTGGAATCAGGAATTCCATATTAAGTAGAGTAACTTGGATATGGAATGCAGAATGTGAAACTATGATAATATGGGGAATAAATAAATGTATAAAGGTCACCAAAAAGATACAGGAAAAAATATTTGACAAAACTCCCTATCCAGTCATGACATAGAAGAAAACAATTGAGAAAACTAGGATTATAAATAAATGTCCCCAATTTCATGAGGTGAATTTATTAAAACAAACAAGCAAGACATAAGATACTACAACAAAGATAATACTCAAGAGTGAGTCTCAAGAATTTAGTTGACCTAGGAAGCACTGGGCAACAAGGTGTCAGGAGTAGCCAATTAAAGCAAAAAGCCAAAATAGTATTAACAGTAAAGCTTATAACCCCTTAATGCAACACTATAAGCAAAAGGCTCACACAAGAGAAAATGCTTGCTCAGCCTTCTAGTTCCCCATTTCTGGATGATTAAATAGAACAGATAAATGTTTGGAGTGACTGTTGAGGAATAGTCAGTCAAAAAACACTTAAAATGTTATTATCTTGGGCCAGAAGAATGGAAACTGGAAGGATAGAAGTGCAAAAGTATAGAATTGTGAGTTACAGTAAGAAAAATGTCTTCAAGTTCACACCCCCACACCCCCACACCCCCACACCCCACCCACACACCCATATTGATGGAAGCGACTTGGCTAGAAATGTGTGTGTGTGTGTGTGTGTGTGTGTGTGTGTGTGTGTTCCATCAGATGGATCTGAGTTCTTGACTACAATACTCACCAGAAAAATAAAGCAATCTAATAGATGTGTAGCAAGTCTTGTTTGAAGAAGGCAATGATTCCCTGCAAAACATGCCAGATAAAATCTTAGTGATTAGTTATGAATTTAGCCTGCTGAATCATATAGGTGTTTCCAACCCAAAGCAAAAATAATTTATACTGTGTGAAGAATCCCAATAAATCTATAAATAAGTTTGGCACCTATAATTGATGCTAATAAGGTTGTAGCACACAAAGTCAACCTTTAAAAATTAATTACATATCTATATTCTGTCAATAAACAATCAGAAATTACAATTTGAAATACCATATATAGGAAGAGTAGAAACAACTAGCCTTCATATATCCAAGACCAGGTAGATAATCACTAATGAACTATTAAAGAATCTACAGCACATAGTAAAGCAAAAAAGGAGATTATCCACATAAAAATGAACACTGGTACTATTAAGCATAGTGGTACACCTCTGTAATCCCAGAACTCGAGATCATAAATTCAAGGCCCATCTGAGCTATACAATTGGACCCTATCCAAAATAGATTTTAAAAACAAAATACTGGCAGAGTGATGCATGCCTTTAAACCCAGTGCTTACAAGGTAGAGAGGCGAGAGAGTTAGGAGTACAAGATTATCTTCAACTACAAGGTGAGTTTGTAGCCAGTCTGAGCTACATGAAACTTTGTCTCAAAAAAAATGGAGATATAGGGAGGGACAGAGATAGGAAAACACATGTCCATATGAACACACACAAACAAACACAGAGGGAGTGGTAAGACTGGCATACATGAGATAACAGGAGACTGTTAGCAGCAAAGAAATATGAAAATAATTCATACCAGACACATGTAGCCCCATAAACCCCACCTTTGTCCTTGAGGACCTCATGTAACCTGTTGGCTAAATTACAGGTTTAACCACCTGGAATCTTTCTTCATGCAAATAAAGCTGTCCCAGCACCTTAGCCCCTGCTAATAATGAATACTCTCCTTGAAAACTTCTACCTACTCCCCAAGGCTCTATTATCCTGTTTTATAACCCTTGTTAATCCTGAGTAAATAGGGCTGCTGTTTCACAGAGTATCATCTAAGAGAGCTATCAGAAAGAAAAGCTGTAACACTAAGACTTGTCCCTCCTTCATTCCTTTCATTTGGGCCATGCTCAAAACACTGCCTGAATACCCTAAGGGCCCACACATCATGTCAAACCCAGGCCCCAAAGCAAAGTCTTTTTGTACAAAGTCTCTTCTCCAGGCACTTAGACATCCTGGAGAGTTTGGCCCAATTCCATCACTGGAGCTACTCCTAACTCTTTCCATGCCTTAGGTCTGTCTATTTCCTAGCCACTTTGCAAGTATCTATTTCTTTTTTTCCTTTCCATTTATTTATTAATCATTTTATTTGTTTATGTTTCAAATGTTATTCCCCCTTCCCAGTCTTACCTCCACGAACCCCACCACCCCACCCTCCTATTTCTTGACAGCTGTTGCAAGCACAAGAGTGGAAATTGCTTGACCCTAGGTAATAAGTCTCATAGCCATGGTCTTATCATGATTGCATGCGTCTCGGTTCTCCTCGTTTCTACTGCACAAGAGATACTTATCAGACACAGACTCAGTCATGATCACACAGAGGTCCAGAGTCCACACCTATGGCCAAGAGATATCCCTCAATCCCAGCTTCTTTAGTGAGCAATTGTTCAGACTTTATCACCTATTGCCATTATATATACCAATAACCTTCAGCACTGCTGTTACAGTAACTTTTATTCTCCTGTAGTAATTGTCATCTTTGAGGTTAGTCAAGGAATCTAGGACTAGAATGTTTCCAGCCTCTGAGACATGCTGATGAACAAGCATACCTTTTCTACTTCTTTTTGAGCTCTGGCTGGTTGATTCAATTTAGCTGCTTTGGCTCAAATTCCTCTCCAAGCTGAACTGATTCAATCTGGATTCTCTCTTGGCCTCTGCTTGAATTGCTCTTCTTGGACTCTTACTAACTTTTGCAATATGTTCTAGTCTTCTGGTTCCTTCTCATACTCTGGCTCATTCTGTCTTCACCTGTGTCTGCAAAAAACCTTTATCCTCTCTCTGTGAAAATCTCCTGGTAATACGGCCACCTTCCTTTCTCCCTTTGACCTCTTCCATCTTATATTGACCCTATTTCCTCTCTCTTCAGGTGAAAGTTGAACATACCATGTTCTGTCAAATGTTTCTCTGAGTCATCACTTTGTCTGCCCCTCAATAAGATATTACAGTAACTTTCAAACATAGGTGCTTCCTCCTACAAACTAACTTTACCTTCATTGTTTGGTGTGTGGTAAGGGCATGCCTGTATTTCAGCCAGAGGGATTAAAGATATGTGCAAAGGGCTGAGTCCTACCACAACTAGAAATAGTTTTTTTTCAGTAAGTAACACAATCTCAGAGACCCCAGTGTTATAAAGTATCCTGTAATACTGGGACAGATTTCCAAAGTGTTGGCCAAAGAGAACTGTCACCAACAACCTTAGCTGACAAAGACACTTATGGCTACACAATCACTAATACCATCTATAATAGTATCAAACCATATGATACTTCAGTACAGTATAGCAGAAAAAGCAAATATATGTATAATAAATTATGGACAATGCTAATAAAATAACCTATTGATGGAAGCTTTCAGATACTGCCTTGGCTAGAAAATTAAGTATGTATAATTGCAAGACCTATCAGAAGGACTTGAGTTCTTAACTACAACTTCCTCTAGGAAAATGTAATGCACTGGCTGTTTATAAATAGAGAAATAGAGTTCTCAACAATTATAAAATTCAATATTATTAAAATGAAATTTCCCTCAAATTCATCCATTAATTCACTAAAAGCTCCCATCAAATTACCAGCAAGATTTGTAGAAACTAATTAACCATTTCTAAAATGGGTATGGGAAAGTAAATGAACTACATTAGTCAAAGTTGTTCTCCTCAAAAAAAAAGTATAACTCATTCCATTTCTTGCTTAACTGACTTACTATAAAGCAATTAAATTGGTGTTATGTTGACAACAAGATAGGCACATTGATCAATAGGGTGGAATAGTCTGAAAATAGACCCATACAGACACACTCAAATGGCTTCAACAGAGGTGCAAATGAAATTCAATAGAAGAAAAATAGTGCACTCAGTAAATGGTACTACAACATAGAACATTTGGATGTTCATATGCAAAAAAGGAGAGAGGGAGAAAAAAAGAGAAATTCTTGTCTGATACCTAATATCTTCTTTTAAAAAATGAATTCACAGTGGATAGATAAACCTAAAGGTAAAACTACATATCTAAAATCTGATATGACATACAATTTTTGTTACATCTAATTTGGGGGGAAATGCTGCAAACAAGACTTATGAAAGAAAAATTTGGTAAATTGCCTCCCATCAAAATTTCAAACTTCTAGTCTGCAAAAGGCAATAAGGCAATAAACCCATTATTGAATAGTAGAAGAATATAATTGTAAAATATGTATTTGCACTCAATAATATGATTAACATTATTAGTCATTAAGAAAATAAAATAATAAGTTTGCAATGAGATAATATTACAAAACTCTTACAAATAGTTACAAAGCTAAATCTATGAAGTGTTGGACAGGATGTGGGGAAGCTAGACTTTTCATACATTAGTGCTAAGTCATTTGGTAAGTTCATATTTCATCTGAGTAGAAGCTGCAAAATTGTTTTCCACAGTGATTGCCCCCAAAGTTGTAAAATTACAGGAACAGAGAAAAACATCAGTGGTTGACTGAACCTGGGGTAGGAAGGGGGGTTGGTACAAATTGACAATCATTTGCCTGGTATTCCATAGCTTAACTGTAGTGGTTGTTACTTTAAGCATTTCTCAAGAAAATGTTATGCACATAAATTATACCTGAATAGACCTTACTGAAACCATTCATGTAAAAGAAATGCATGGAAACCCTAGGATATTCTATGCCCTATTTAAACTAAATATGTTGGCATAGCAGGTGGCTTCCTTTTGCCTTCAGAATAAAAATCTCATGTCCTCAGTTAGACTGACATAGCTTGTCACAATGTAGCCAATGCCTAATTACAAAATGCACACATATGTTATGTATACCTGTGCCTCATCTTAACACTTACCATTACATTTAGATACTCACATTGTGTTTCAAGATTGTTATCATCACACCTTGTCCAATTTCATTGGCATCTAAAGTTATGATTAACTCTTTTATTATGTAGATTATCAGCTTTCTCAACCACATTGGGGATATAATTCAGGAAAAGGTCCTTTAGCAGGCTCTCAGACCCTCTCTATGCAGCTAAAACAAGGACCCTGAGTTTCTTAGCAATGCCTTCGGGATATTGAGACTGACATAAACATAAGCATATTCACAAATATATGGCTGCTTATAATTCACTGTAATATTTCTATGAAGATCTTTGAAGTTGGCCCAACTAATTTTATCCTTCCTGTTGATTTATGAGTAGCACAACTCAGCATCTATAAACATAAAGAATAGAATAAGTCTGATAAAGACTAGAAAAATTCAGAGCAGCAGGAACCTGCCTGAATGTTGGGTTGGAAGCCATCCCATAGGTGATCCATGATATATAGCAGTTTTTACAAATTGAATCCACCATATACTAGTAGCACTGCAGACAGACAGTACTTTACCACCATCATATCTGTGTGAACTCCGAGTTCTAGTCAGTCTAAATAGTTTGAGTATATAATTCTGTCACAAAAAAGAAAAAACAAAACAAAACAAAAAAAATCAAGCTTTGATTCCTCCCCCCCCCCATCTTCTTTCTTAGTTTGGATTCCCATTGCTGTGAAGAGACACCATGACCAAAGCAAATCTTACAAAGGACAACATTTAATTGGCTTGGCTTACAGGTCCATAGGTCCAGTCCATTATTATCAAGACTGGAGCATAGCAGCATCTAGGTAGGCATGGTGGAAGAAGAACTGTGAGTTCTATATCTTCATCTGAAGGCTGATAGGAGAAGACTGGCTTCCAGGCAGCTAGAACAAGTATCTTAAAGCCCATGCCCACAGTGACACACTTACTCCAACAAGGCCACACCTCCAAATGGTACCACTCCCTGGGCAAAGCATATACAAACCACCACATTTCCCCTTTCCCTTTTCTTTCTTTCTTCTTTTTAAACAGAGAATAGGTCTTTTCAATTTTTTATTTTTTTTAATTTTCTATATTCTTTGTTTACATTCCGAGTGCTTTCCCCTTCCGCATTCCCCCCCCCCAACATATGTCCCATAAGTCCTTTTCCTTCCGCCCATTCCCCAAACACCCCCTCCCATTTCTCTATTCTAGTACTCCCCTACAATACTGGATCAAGTCTTTTCAGGACCAGGGCCCTTTCTTCCCTTCTTCTTGAGAATCATATGATTTGCTGATTGTGTCTTGAGTATTCAGAGCTTCTGGGCTAATTAATATCCACTTATCAGTGATTGCATTTCATATATATTCTTTTGTGATTGGGTTAGCTCACTTAGGATATTTTCCAGTTCCAACCATTTGCCTACAAATTTCATGAATTCATTGTTTTTAATTGCTGAGTAGTATTCCATTGTATAAATATACCACATTTTCTGTATCCATTCCTCCATTGAGAGACATCTGGGCTCCTTCCAATTTCTGGCTATGGGGAAGACCCTTGAGGACATGAGCACAGGGGGAAAGTTCCAGAACAGAACACCAATAGCTTATGCTCTAAGATCAAGAAGTGACAAATGGGATCTCATAAAATTACAGTTTTTGTAAGGCAAAGGACACCATCAGAAGGACAAAACAGCAACCAACTAATTAGGAAAAGATCTTCACCAACCCCACATCTGACAGAGGGCTAATATCCAATATATACAATGAACTCAAGAAGTTAAACCCCAGAGAACCAAATAACCCTATTAAAAAATGGGGTACAGAGCTAAGCAAAGAATTTTCACCTGAAGAAATTCGGATGGCTGAGAAGCACCTTAAGAGATGTTCAACATCATTAGTCATTAGGGAAATGCAAATCAAAACAACCCTAAGATTTCACCTCACACCAGTCAGAACGGCTAAGGTTAAAAACTCAGGAGATAACAGGTGTTGGCAAAGATGTGGAAAAAGAGGAACACTCCTCCACTGCTGGTGGGATTGCAAGATGGTGCAACCACTATGGAAATCAGTCTGGTGGTTCCTCAGAAAATTGGGCATGACACTTCCAGAGGACCCTGTCATACCACTCCTGGGCATATACCCAGAGGATTCCCCTGCATGCAATAAAGATACATGCTCCAATATGTTCATAGCAACCTTGTTTATAATTCCCTTTTCTTAATGTTCTAAATTAGAGAAGCAATGATTAGGCAAATTCTGAAGAATGTACTTCAAAAGACATGTGTCAAGTTCTTCTTGTAAGTATTAAACCTTAAGTTTGTTCAAAATGAAATAAAGATAAAACTATCAAAGAGATATGGTTTTAATGATGCAGCCCATAACAACCATTTCAAATGTTAGAGGTCTTCCACAAGTATTTCTGGCTTCAGAGTCATCTATATTCTGTAGGAGAATTAATCTTCTGATTAAGTCTGATTATTGCCACATATATTTAAATTTTTAATTAAAATATTCTTCTTTTCATACAATAATTCAACCAGTTTCTCCACCTCTCACTGTTCCCAGCTCCCTCCCACTTCCCCTCTCCTCCTCTGTTTCCTCTTCAGAAAGTATAAGCAGGCTGAGAATGAAATTAGGGAAATGTCACCTTTCACAATAGCCACAAACAATATAAAGTATCTTGGTGTGACTCTAACCAAACAAGTGAAAGATCTGTATGACAAGATCTTCATGTCTCTGAAGAAGGAAATGGAAGAAGACCTCAGAAAATGGAAAATCTTCCATGCTCGTGGGTTGGCAGGATTAATATAGTAAAAATGGCCATCTTGCCAAAAGCAATATACAGATTCAATGCAATCCCCACCAAAATCCTAACTCAGTTCCTTATAGAGTTAGAAAGAACAAATCTCAAATTCATCTGGGAGAAGAAAAAACACAGGCTGTCGCGGACCGCGGCTGCTCTTGGCAGCTTTGGTTGCAGCCTTCTGCAAGCCGTAGCTCCTCTTGGGAGTTCGGTTACAGGGGAGACCAAGATCCCGGGGTCAGGAAGGCACGAATCGGCGAGAATGACGACACAGACGCAGGATACTTTATATTATAAAAATATCTATATTTCCTCTAATGAGGAGCCCTGTTTTATGGCTCCCTACTCAGAGCATCAGATTCTGACAATTACATAGTAAAAATGAGGCACGCTAGCTTACATAGGTAGCGCCCTTAGGTTATAAGCTAAAACCTTCTAAGCCATTTCTGTCTAAGCTAGAGATCTTGCCTAAGTTAGCAAGATTCTTCTCTGAACTAGCAAGCTTTCCTCAGATGGCTTCGGGAATCTTGCTCTCTAGACTAAATCATTCTTTCACTAACTCATGTTCCCACCACCTAAGAAGCTCTCTTCAGGGCCGGGCAATGCCCGGCCCTGGAAACTCTGCTTTCTAGACTAAACTCATCTTCTTCCCTAACTAACTTTCTTCTAAGTCTTAAGTCTTGTCTGCTCAGAGGAAATCTCTGCACTCGGTAGACAAATGCTTGACATTAACATAGTAAAGGATGTAGCTAGCTAAGCAGGGATAATTTACATGACCATACCTTACAGTCTCCTATGTTGGGAAGGCCTGGACTTGTTTTCCACTTAACCTCATTAATAATTTTTGAGCCTCACCTGGGACCGAGGGCTATAGGTGTCTGAATAGCCGGTGAATACCTTGGCTTAGCAAGACAAAGGATGGCAGCTCAGTAAGCTGCTTTGAGGAAGTCTGGGCTCAGGGACTACTTCCTATGTAGATACACAACAAGCTCGAGGACTAGGCAGGATCTGAATTATAGCATATTACGAGAGCTATGAAATACTTTCCTTAAATTTTACATGGTCGTGGCTACCAGAAATAAACAGGTTAGAAAAGGTGCCAAAGGAACATTTATGGCTTCCTGTAGTAGGCTTTATGCGTAGCAACAGGATAGCTAAAACTATTCTCAACAGTAAAAGATATCATTTTTCATAAGCTATATACTTTTTTGAGAGAAAGTCTCTCATTGGCTTGGAACTCATCAATTAGACTAAAATGAAAACCATTGAGCCATCTCTTGCTCCCCTGTGCTAAATTTACAAGAGTATGCCACCAACTGTGGCTTTTTTGCTCCAGTCCTCATGTTTGCAAGGCAAGCACTTTACCAACTAACCATCTCCCCATCCCACTTTGCCCATTTCAATTAACATGTATAGGATTTTCTTCTATATTTACTTATTGTTTTATTTTTAGTTGTTTAATTTTATTATGGTATGCAAGTATTTTCTCCTACTCTGTAGGACATATTTCCCCTTTAATTGTGTCCTTTTTTCTACAGAAACTTCTCAGTTTTATGTTTCTACTTATATATTTTTGCTGCTTATGTTTTGGTCTCATGTCCAAGATACTACTGTCATGAGTAATTCAAGGCTTTCTTCTCTGTTCACTTCTGGTTTTATAATAAGCCAAGCTATCCCATTGAGTGATGTAGTCTTGCATTCATAAAACCATCTTCTGATTCTAGTGCTTTATATATGTTATGTGTTTACTATATTAATAACAGACTTCAAACACCAGATTCTAGTGATTTTTAAGTAAGCTTAGAGATGGATGGTCCCATCTTTGTTTAAATCATCTGTAATAAATCAGTGATCCACAGAAGAAAAGTAAAAAGGCATAAAGACAAACTGGGGAGCTATGCAAATATGTCCTGTATTTCTGTTAACTACTTTATAGGATGAAATTTAAAACTCATTTTTTCTAACCAGGCTATCTCCCAAATAATGTAAATAGATATCTGTTGATTTATTCCAGAAGTTTTAAGCACAACAACTAAGCAGATATTCCTAACCCTCCATGCTAGTTTAACTATTTCCCAGCCCCACACACCGAGTTGCTTGCATTTAGTTTTTCCTTGGCTCACTCTAGTGTAGCTGTGTATCCTCAGAGAGAATTCCATTGGTAACTCCTCCTCATGGCCACCCTCATGGGAAACACATTCTTCTTCCTCCACCTTGTGGCCTTTCTTCTCCTGGACTCTAAGCTGCCTTCTGGCAAGCTCTTTTTACCTGGCTATTCTCCTCAGTACTCCTGGCTGGGATCAGAAGACCAGTCTTTCTATTCCCTCTGTCCAGTCATTGGCTGTTTAGCTTTTTATTAACAAATCAGGATAATTGGGGAGCATTCTTTATATCACATTGATACAGGAGATTGTTCAATATTCATGACAATGACCATATCTGGACTATAACTAAATCTTTGGGGCACAGAAATCAGCATCTGAATACACAGTACACAAGACTAACCCCCAATAAATAGTACTCCATGGTTTCCAAACACATTTCTCTATGTTGACTTATTTTAGTTTATTATTTCAAGATTATCTAGTAGTCTAGTTACCTGTTATGGAAGAAAAAAACCCTCAAAGGATCTAATGTAAACGAATTTTCTCTCTATCCAATTTCCTTTGTATATTTCGTGTTACAGCAATAAGTTCTGACATAGCAAGTTCTGCTAAAGGAACCTCACAATTATGTCTTAAATCTGCCGCTGTCTCTTCCTTGTTAATGACCAATTTTGGTTCAGAATATTAGCTCCTAACTCCTCCCCATACTTGTCACCTCACACATCCCCTTCCAATACATCTCCTTACAGCTTTGCAAATAATGTCTTTCCAAAATGGATCCTTAATATTGTCCTTCTTGTTAAACTTTCTTGAGGCTTTCTACTGTCTACAGGAGAAAAAAAACTTCCTAAATAGGAATCATAAGATCTTTCAGAGTTTTGGTACTTGCAATCTTTCATCTTCAACTCAGCCTACAAACCCCACTCAGATGTCAACAACTTTCCTATGTATCTTGAAAGCAATTTCAGTCCAAACAACAAGTAAGGCTCTCTTTCCCTATATCATATGCCTAATACTGTTATAATTGCTAAAGTAGATTATAATTTACTTGTATAGATGTGCTATTCTCCTAAAAAGAGCTCCACAAGGAAACATCTATTTTTCAATCTAGACACATAACACTTGCTCTCAATCAACAGATGATGAATAGATAAATGACTCAAGTAGAGAAGAAATAATTAAGCCAGCAATGGTTATTTTCCCAAAAATTCCAACTAGGCTTCTTAATTGTCCCAAATGAAAAATATTCTGCCAGTCACTATCATTTGAGCAATGAAGATCGCCAAATTGTCATCTATTGTGATAATAACTATAGAATAAAAATAAAACCTTGTTACATATCCGCTTCTCTGAGTAATAACTCTGAAAACAAGCCATGAAATTTCCCCATTAAAAAAATCCCCACAATAATTTCTCCATCATAGTAATAAAATTCTGGTAAAGTCCATTACCATGTGTTTAGGATGGAAATGAGTTTGCAGCTTCAAATGTTAAAACTCTAATGAAGAAGGAATCAATAAATTCAAAAAGAAAATTCCTGCCACATCAAACACTACATCATTTATCACCCTGGAATATTCCTGGCCAAATAGTACATACCTTTGATATTTAAATAAGTTCAAATTAAATAAGGTGATGGATACATTACACACACACACACACACACACACACACACACACACACAAATATCCTCCAACCAGACCACTAGACAGCTCTGTCAGGAGTTGGAGAGACAACACAATGGTGAAGAGCATACTGTTCTTGCAGAGGCCTCAAATTTGGTTCCTACCTCCAAAGTTTGGAAGTTTACAGCCATCTCCAGGGATATATGGGGCCTATGGACCTCTAAGGATACATGCACATATCCACAGACAGACAGACAGACAGACAGACACACACACACACACACACACATGAGACATAATTTTAAAAGAAAGTATTTTAAAAGGAAAGCTCTTTATATTAAAAACCTTAGATTATATACCTTTGTGCCTCAAAATTTATTCACAAAATATTAAAAGGAGTCTGATGAGAGAAAGACAATATTAGTCTGTTCGTATAAATGACTGAGTCAAAAAGATGTAACTACAACTGTTCTTTTTCAAATTAAGTTAAATTTATTATTTCTGCTATGTGTTACCATCAATTGTAAAGAGGATACAGTCCAGCAGCATTAGAAATATTCCTGAATAAATCAGTAGCTCCTGCTGAGCTATAGCTAACTTGGACTCTGTTAAGACAGAGAAACTGAAGAATTTGTCTGAACATTTCAAATGCTACAGAAGTAATGAAGACAAAGTCAAACAGTAGTCATTGCTCCAAAAGATCTGATAAAGTCATGCAATGTTGCTGAGTACTAAGAATTGTAAAGCAATTAAATACTTGGCAAAGTTGAGCTTTTTCTATTTGGTTCAACTTCACTTTTAAATTTTTTCACGTGTCCTCTGGCCTATTTATTTATTTGACAAATAAAATTGTATCAATTTGTTGTATAGAGTATGGTGTTATGAAATGTGTGCACATTTTAATGCCTAAATCAACCAACTTAATATATGCTTCAGAAGATATTTGCTGTGCTAGGTAACTATAATCAATGTATTATAGTCCTTAAAAATGTGTGCTGTCACAATAAAAAAGAACAGTGTATTAAGCTGTTCTACTATGTTTGCCCTTCTATGGTTCAAGCAGATTTTACCTGTTTGCATTTCCAAAATCAATGGTAATCAAGTGTGTAGTCAGGGTACACTAAAATTAAGCTAATCGAAGGAATATTTACTCTCCAAAGGAATTTTTTAAAATACTGGTCAACATGCGGAGGAGCCATAAGGAGACCGAGATAATAATACAGAAGCAGTTATGAACCACTAGACCTAAAGAGAGGGAGAGAGTAGTTTCCGGAAAACCAAACAGAACATTACAGGAAAGTTGTTGATACTCTGGAAAACAGAACTGACAAGAAAATGTCTTCAGCTTGTCCAACAAGACCATAAATATGTAGCCTCATACTTCTGTCTCTCTGTCTCTCCTGTTCTCTCCTTCATATGTGTCTGTCCCTCTCCATACCTCCTAAGGCATCTATAAGTAGAAATAACCTTTAGACAAATGAAAACAGGGTCTTTTTGATGAAGTTCCTATAGACCACTATCCTGGGGCGAAAATGGGGTGATAAGAAAATAGCTCTAAAGTTATAAAAAAAAAAATCCCATATTTTATGGGGTAACACTTCTCTTTCTCTAATTTGTCATATACATCTATCAGATGAGAACCTTATGAAATATATAACTAATTGTACAAGAATGGTAGGGACCAGATAAAGGGGATTGAAGTTGGAGGGAGAATCAGAAAGCCAAAACAGTTTTCTTAGAGGAAATTAAAAATTCAAGCACGTTTCTAACCAGGAACAAACTCATTCAGTAACCCTACCTACATTTAAAAATCTGCTTGGTATGGCCTGTGGAGCAGAAACAGCAGTTGCATGGAGGAGGTTGGTGAAATGCAAAATTCCTGGCCCCACTTCAAACCCACTAATTCATGTTACTTTTTCTTCTTGTTTTTGCTTGGTTGGTTTTGTTTTTGGTTGTCGTTTTGGTTATTTGTTTTATTGGCATATGCTCGTTGTTTATAGTGATGAGTCTAATAATGGTATTTTCATTTAAGTATATCACTTATTTTGTTCTAATTATTTCTTCCCCTGTCTCTCCCATTCCCTCCCACTAGTCTCCTTTCCCCTCAAATAAATAAATTCTACTTTCATTTCCTATTTGATTTTATCTACCAATGAAAAATCTGTCATCCTCAAATGAGACATCATGTGATATTTTTACTTTGAGCCTGAGTTACTTCACTATACAATTTTACTACAAATGACCAAATTTAATTACTTATGGCTAAAATATACTTGATTATATATAAATACCACATTTTCTTTATCCATGCATCTTCTGACAAATAGAGGCTGATTTAACCAGATGCCCTGGAACCTACTATGCAGTGTAAAAGTTAAGAAGTTCTTCACTAAAGACTATGTAAAGTTACTCAGTGTGATTATAGAAGTTTGCAGTAATTAAAACTAGAGGGATTTAACACAGAAAATGCATAAACAAGTATTTAAGAAAGACATTTAAATATCATATTAGAGAAAATGTTATATGCCTTAATCCCATCATATAACCAAATGTCAGGCACAATCAGGAAATGGATATATAATATTCATTACATATCATAAAAACAGATAGAAAATATTATCCCATCATTAAACAGTTATTTTACTACTCCAAAAATTCTACAGCTACTCAGATTCTCCCTAACAGTTCTGCAAAGAAAGGACAAATGCACACTGATTTAAGTTGGAAAGCTGCAGCTGCAGTTTTGTGCTTTGCCGTCTTTCTCTTTTTAATATGATTTTACCTTCTATTTCAGGCCCAAGTCTGGCATTTAATGGGAGTTCAGTAAATACTTTTTGATTGATTGAAGCCCAACTGCTTTAAAATTGCGTGCTAAACTGTAATAATAAATCAGCATCAAAAGCTAGTAGTAGATTGTCTCCTAGTTAGAGAACACCATCTAGTGTTTCTTAGAAAGATACCTTCTCCTTTCTCTGTATGAAACAGTTGTTCCAGCTAAACACTCGGCCTCCCTTTCAGGCATTACTGCATTTATAATAAAGTCTTAGCATTGTTTCCATCTACTCTTAGCATACATCAGTTCCCACTTTGAAATATCAAAAGCACGTTCATTTACCATTAAAAATACTATTCTCCCTCAACAGCTATACAGGCCAGCCACAGCCTTCTTTTGTTTCAGTTCTCACCAACTCAGTGCACATTGTTCTAACTTACAGGCTAGATTCCTGTATCTGAGGGCTTTCTAAAGGCCCCCAAAGCTTACAGCAGGCCAGATTTCATGTCAACCTTGTCCCCAGAACCCCCAAACCAATGACTGATGGGAGATCAGGAATAAACATCCTAGCTTTCTTGTTCCTTCAGAAGGAAATTCTATTTTCTAGAATTTCACAGGAGATTAATGGAATGTCTGTCTTTTGTCACACTGGTGGCTTTTTAGTTGCCTTCTCTTCCCTGTCTCACTTCCCTACTCTTCTACATCTCCCTCACTCTGGGTAAACTACTTGTTCTTGAGCAAGGTCTGCTACGGACAAAGCACTAAGACATTATTACTATATGATATATATCATGCTCAAATATGTTGGCTAAGAAGATGACAAGGAAGGAAGTGTGCCAAGACTGTTTCACCAATTGCTTACATCCTTCAGCCATATGCCATGATTGTATCACAAGAATGTTACCTGAAATTATAATCTTTAAACTTTAGTGTGCTGCTCTATTGCCCACACCTAGGAGACTGTCAACAAATTACTTAACACTGATTTGGGGCATAAATATATATTAATAGAGATTTTATATGATGTAGTAGTTTGAATATGTTTGACTCACTATTAGGAGGTGTGACCTTGTTGGAGGAAGTGTGTCATTGAGGGGGTGGGCTTTGAGAGACCTTCCTCCTAGCTGCCCAGAAGCCATTTTTCTCCTGTTCACCTTCAGAACAAGAAGTAGAACTCTCAGCTATTCCAGCGCCATGCCTGCTTTGATGCAGCCAGGCTTCCTGCCTTGATGATAATGGACTGAACCTCAGAACCTGTAAGCCAGCCCCAATTAAATGTTGTCCTTTATAAGAGTTGCCTTGGTCAGGGTGTCTCTTCGCAACAATAGAAACCCTAAGACATATGTAAATATTAATTTCTAATACTCTCCATTATGAAAACATTTCTAGTAAACTCAAATGTGTATACTTATGACTTACTACACCATTGGAAATGTATGTCACTAGATAAGAATGCCTTAGAAATTTGAGCATCTAAGTTTAATAGTATTAAGATGGTTATGTCTAAGATGTGTGCTTCACTGTATTAACATTTTACCAAATAAAATTTTTACAAACTAGTTATTATGGAATTTTAAATTTATATCTAAAGCTTTCTGCTTTTTGTGTTTCTATTCCTTTTCTCTACAAAATAAAATGTGGTTTTTCAATTGAATTTACTTTCAAATTATGCATGCATCTTGTGTTTTTTCTATCACTATCAATAACTTTGAGCTGTAGGTATTGTAACATGAGATGCACTATCCTAGTCACAGAATAGTGCATGATATTAATAGAGGAAGAAGGTAACTTTGGAATACTAGTGGTTGAATAAAGCATGTACATTGTCTCACACGAGCTACAAAACATTCTAGATCACAAAAGCAAGACAAACTAGGCATAGGCAGGGTAGACCAAATGTCATAGTCCAAAAATGGCTCTATTTAGATATACTACAAAAATCAAGGGGTTCAATACAGTGATTAGCATTTGGCACAAAGTATCTTCCTGGGTCAGGAAAGGCCTGTGAAGCCCAGAGTTAGGGAGAACAGATGATAGATTTATAGTTACCAGGCAGCAGGTAATTAGCAAGGATCAGTCCTCAGAATTAAGTGGAGCAAGATTATTGAAAGCTGAGACACATGCCTCCAAACATACCCTTACTATACATAAAATATACATGTAATACTCATGTGCATGTGTGCAATTTTAGCAAACGGTTTGGATTTAGGACAAAGGTTGATTATTTTGATCTGAGCTATTACATTCCCTAAGGTTAAAACACCTCCAGAGAGCACTGAGTAACAGAGGTATATTTCAAAACACAGAAATACTGGTTGCTCAGAAATCTGAGTCTTATGAACATCACATATTTCAAATTGGCAATTCTGCCCTGAATTGAACACAAATAAAATGCACATGCTGTATCTAGGTAATATACACTAATATGCATATTTGTTCATATTATTATTTATAAGTGGTCTAAACATGCCCTGAGTATTCCAGGAAGACAACAGCCAGGATCAAGAGATGAAACTAATTTCAAAATCTATTCTAGGAAAAACACAAATGAAGCATATTCTATTTTAAAAAGTAATAATCCTACCCTTCTACAATGTGCTCCCAGGCAAGAAAGTTGTATCCAGGATTTCTCTTACTAAAATATCTGTCTCTGACTTTATTATATCTGTGATAAACAAAGAGGGATACATTAAAGGAACATCTGTTAAATGATATTAATTGCCTTTTATTTTAAATTTGTGTTCATTTTAAATCACATTTTCTTTCCTTTTTGTTTGAGAAATTTATACATGTATTTTGATCAAGTCCACCTCCATTCCCTCCTCTCCAATTCTTCCTCTGTCTCCCACCACATGTACACAGTGGTGTATCCTTGTAATCTCAGAAACTGGGAGGTAGAGACAGGGGCATCAAAAGTTGAAAAAGTCTTCTCAACTACATAATGAGTTTGAATCCAACCTGAGCTTCCGGAGGACCTGCCTTAAAACCTTAACCTCTAAATAACAATAAAAACACAGGATTATAATCCACAAATACAATAAAATAAATTTGGTAAATCTTTATTAAAATTATTTCAAATATTGTTTAATATTAAAAGCTTAGAGTGTAGCCGGGTGTGGTGGCGCACACCTGTAATCCCAGCCCTTGGGAGGCAGAGGCAGGCGGATTTCTGAGTTCGAGGCCAGCCTGGACTACAGAGTGAGTTCCAGGACAGCCAGGGCTATACAGAGAAACCCTGTCTCGGAAAAAAAAAAAAGCTTAGAGTGTATTTGTATAATCTTGATTTAAACTAAACAAAACACTACATAGTTACAATACACAAATATGCTTAGAACATTGAAAATGCGAACAAGAATTCCCAACAATCACAGTTTTACCGAATGTAAAAGGTCTATGCAAGATCAAACCATGCAAAATTCCAGTATGGATGGGTGAGGGGCTCATGACATTCTGCCCCTAGCTGAGTAGCAATTGACTGCTGTGGAGGACGAGTTAGTGTTCTTCATTGTTGCAGTGCAAGAAGTTGTCCATGCTTCAATAAATGTCTTTTTATTTATTAAAATGTTTTTCATACTTAATAATTTGATCATGATTTCCCATCCCCAGGTCCTCTCCACCTTGTTATAAACCCAAACTCATGTCCATTCTTGTTCCCTAACTCTCATTCTATCCCTTCTCCCTCCCTCTTCCCTCCCGTTCCATTTCCCTCCTATCTCCCTCTTTAAAAGAAAACTAAGATCAAGACAAACTAAAATCTCAAATAAATCAAAGCACGGAGTTACTTTTGTGCTGGTCCAATACACTTGGTCATGGAGGCATGCCTGGAGTGTGGTTGATATACCCAATGTCACTCCATTGGAGAAAGCTGACTTAGCATTTGCCAGCTGGTATCAACTGAAGAGTTTCTTAGGGATGACACTCTGTTTTAGTTAAGGTTTCTATTGCTGTGAAAAGATATTGTAACCACAAGATATTCTTCTGGAGAAGTTGCTGAGAGGTTTACATCTAGATCGGCAGGAAACAGGAAGAGATTGTCCCACTGGGCGTGGTACATTTGATACATCTGATGGCCACTCTCTATGGACCTATGAGGGCCATTTTATTCAAACCACTACAGACTCCATGTCTATATACCACTCTAAAACCTTGTCTGGCTTGAACCAGTGCATATCTGTGTATGCTATCCCAATCTCTATGAGTTCATATGTGTATCAAACCTCTTGTCTAGAAGACACTATTTCCTTGGAGTCATCTGTCCATTCTGGCTCTTATAATCTTTGTCCTCTCTTCTACAGGGATTCCTGAGTCTTGAAAGAAGGTATTTGAGAAGGACATTTCATTTAGGACTGAGTGATCCAAAGTCTCTCACACCACATACATTTTCTAGATCTGAGTCAATGTGCTAATCTACTCTAACAAGGTTTTCCTGATGAAGGTTGAGAGAAACACTGTGGATCTATGGGTGTAGTGATATGTCATTAGGTGTCATTCCTCTAGCAGAACAATAGTAACAGGTTTTCCCCTAGGCTCATGACCTAGTCTCAGGGGGATGGAAGAGGACATTTGGGACATATGGTGAGGGGGGGAAAGGGAAAGGGGAAAGCCTTAGGAATGTAAACAAAGAATATAGAAAATTTTTAAAAAATGTTAAAAAAAAAAGAACTTAAGAAACTAGGTAACAAGAAAACAAGTCATCCAATTAAGATGGGATAAGATAATTTGTCAGTATATTACCAGTAAAGGAACCTCAAACAGCCAAAAAAAACCACTTGAAGTTCAACATCCTTAGCTATCAGGGAAATTGAAATTCAAGCTACTCTGAGACTCCATCTGACAGTTCATGCTGACAAGACTGAGTTGTCACTTGTAAGGACTGTGGGAAGCAAGGGGAACACTCACTCATTGTAAAAAAAAAAAAAAGAAAAAGAAAAAGAAACTCCACACTGATTTCCATAGTGGCTATACATGTTTGCATCTCCACCAGAAATAGATAATTGTTTCTCTTCCCCTACATCCTCACCAGCATGAGCTGCCATTTGTTGTGTTGATATTGACCATTTTGACTGGTGTAAGATAAAAACCTCAAAGTAGCTTTAATTTGCATTTCCCTGATGACTAAGGATGTTGGACATATCTTCAAGAGTTCTTCAGCTAAACAGATGAGATGTTTCATCTTTTGAGAACTCTCTTAGTTCTACACCCTATTTTTAAATGTTTTTGTGATCTTGTTCAGTGCTTGTTGTGTTTCTTGTTCTTTATATGGTTTCAATATTAACTCTTTGTTAGGTATATAAGAGGTGAATGTCTTTTCCCATTCTGTATGCTGCCACTTTTTCAGAATGATGGTATCTTTTCCCATACAGAAACTTTTCTGTTGTTTTTAAAACAAAATTCCAGACATTTGATTCACCAAATAAAACTCAGAAGCCAGACTCTGATAAAATTCTGCTGGCTCAGAAAGGCAGAAAAAATACACATGTTTGGGTCCATGGGTTTGCAGCAGGAGGGGTATGTTACCATCAAAGGCCAGGCAGATGTCCCCAGTCTAGGCCATGACCAGGAAACACGTTGATGTCTGAGGGCTGAACAGAACTGGTCCAAGCTCTCATCTGGGCACCATAGAAAAGCTGGCCCTGGGCATTAGAGCAGGAGAACTGACCCCACCCCTAGCCAGCTACAGTACTGGGGAGAGTTGCAGGTGAGCTGGCCATAAGGATATGAGCCTAGGAGAGTTGGCCCTGTCACTTGATTTCTGAGAAGTGGCATGGATGAAGGAGAGATACCCTCCTCCCCCATTACCCCTTACCAGCTTCAGCAGGTGAGAGAATTGGCCCTATGGTGATGAAAGCAGAAAAGCTGTCCCTGCCCCCTCACCAGCTGCAGGGAGAACTGGCCCTAAAGCTCTCCTGGGCAGCACAACAGAGCTGACCCTGGTGGTAGGGGTGCAAGTGAGCTGTCCCCAAGGGTCTAAACATTTGAAAGCTGGCTCTGCCACTTGTCTATCATGCAGTGATGGCGGGCAGGAGAATTGGCCTGGAGGTCATCAAGTGGGAGAGCTGGCCCTGCCCCTCACCAGAGCAGTACAGTCGAGCTGACCCTGGGGGTGAGCTGAGATGCTACTGAGGGTATGGATGTGGGAGAGCTGGTCCAGGAATTTGTCTGTAATACAGCAATATGGGCAAGGGAGAGACTGCCTTCCCCACCATTGCTCCTTGCCACCTAGACAGGCAGGAGTGCTGGCCCTGGGATCATAAGAGCAGGATAGATGTCCCTGTCCTCCATCTGCTGCAGCATTTAGGAGAGGAGGCCCTGCACCTTGCCCGGGTAGCACAGTACAGCTATCTCTAGCCATGGGGCTTTCAGGTGAGCTACCACAGGGGTATGAGCACAGAAGAGCATGACCTGCCTGCCTATTGTATTCTATGATGAGGGAGAAATACCCTTCTCCCCAACCTCCTCCTCACCCTCCTTTCTTGCCACCTATGGCATGTGGAAGAGCTAGCCTTAGGTTCATGAGAATGGGAGAAGGGGTCGTCATGTCCCTTGCAGGCTACAACACTTGGGAGCATGGGCCCTGCACCTTGCCTGGGTAGTGGGATAGAGATAGCCCTGGTTGTGGGAGTTGTGGGTGAGTGAACCCCAAGGGCATTAGAGCAGAAGAGTTGGTGGGATGATCAGCTCAGATACATCTTAGACCCAGATCCATGGATTTGAACTGGCCCTGCCTGACTTCTAACCTATGGATGAACTGCTGGAGCACACGTAGGGGCTGGTCCTACAGATCCAAAACTACAGGATCTCTGTGACACAGACAACAGGATATCTAAGAAGAATTCCAGTGAGATTCTAGTAGTGACGCTGTAGCAGAAGTCAATTTGCAAGCAACAGAACATTTGCAAGCAAATAATTGTGGACAAAGGGTATACTGTGGGACACAACTGTGACATAACTACAACTTTGAGATATTTTTCTCCATTTGCAAGGGTGGAGGTTGAGTATAAAGGGAGGGAAAATTAGTAGAATGGGGGAACATGATGTGAAATTCACAAGGAACCAATAACAAGTTTTTAAAAAGATAACTTTGACTTTCTTCTTTTCTGTTTGAATCCACTGGTTGTTCTTCAGGAATTTTATTACTATGGATAAGGCAAGTACTATATTGAATAGGTATGAAAAGAATTGACATTCTTGTCTCTTTCCTGGTTTGAGTGGAATTGCTTTAAGTTTGAGGTTGAGGTTGATGTTGGCTGTGGCCTTGCTATAAGTTGTCTTTATTGTATTGAGATCTGCTCCTTGTATCCATAATCTGTTCAGGACTTTTATCATGAAAGGATGTTGGATTTTTGTCAAATGCCTTTTCTGCATCTGCAACTAATAGGATGATCCTGTGATTTGGGGCTATTAATCTGTGTGATATTGATTTATTTGTGTTGAAACATCTCTATATCTCTGGAATGAGGCCAACTTGATATGGTACATAATCCTGAAGTACTCTTTAATTCAGGTTGCAAGTATTTTATTGAGAATTTTTGCATCTGTGTTTTTAAAGGATAATGGTCTATAATTTTCTATTTTGTTGGGTATTTGTGTAGTTTTAGTATATAGTAATAGGGACTTTATCAAAAGAATTAGAAAGTAATATTCCAATAAATGTTCTTATACCCTTGCACATACTGGTAGCACTAAGTAGACTCATTGTGCTTTATAGAAATGATCACATGACATTGGAAGGGAATAGTTGTGGGAGAAGGGGGGAAAATTAAAGGGGAAGGAATAGGAGATGAATTTGATTAAAAACAGATGACATGCATGTATGGAATTCTCAATAAAATTTTATAAGAAAGTATATTAAAATTATAATTCTTTTGGAAGGAAGGAGTTGCAACTTTCATTTTCTTTTTCCTTTTTACTAAAACATAATTTCCAAATAAAATGTATACATTTCAGATACCTTTATATATATATATATATATATTTATATATATAAATTTTATATATATATATACATATATATATAAAATTAACTCCTACAATGTAAAACCTTGCTATTAGCATCTTTTGTTCCTTTATACTAGTAATTTTGCCTCTATATTAATAATTATCTTTGGAAAGATGAGAATACTTGAGATTCAAAACACAAGTTTTGAATATGCAATATGTACTCCTAACTCCAATAATATTGCTATACATTAGCTTTCTTAACTCATTCATTTTGTATAATAGAGAGTCCATATCCTTTGACCAACTATTGTTTTCTTTACTTTCTATAGTATAGTGAATGCATATATTGTTTTAATAATTAAATATAATTTATTAATTCTTTGAGAATTTGTATGATATATCTTGGTCTCATTCGCTCCCCATCCCCAAACTCAATCCAGATCCAATTTCTACCCTTACCTACCTAACAACTAAATCTGAGGTTTTTGTGTTTTGGGTTTTTTGTTTGTTTGTTTTTTGTTTTTTTTACTTTTTAATCTACTTTGTAAAATCTGTGTTGCCCAAATATGTTGAAGAATGGGGTCTGGCCTGGACTCTGGTGAACCTAGAAGAAGTCAGAAAATGAGGAAGCAAAGAGAAGAAAGCAGGAGCCTTCACATAGATCTGGCAAGAACCTGAATAAAGGCTCTATTCAATAGTTCTTTGTTCTTAAGAACACGTTTAACTTTTCTTATTTGTATAAAAATTATAAACACAAGGAACAATTATATTATCAAATTTGCATATTTCTAAAACCTCTTAATAATAGTGAATATTTAAAAGGTTTCAGTAACAATTTTTTGGGGGAAAGTCTGAGTGTACATTTATATATTAAACAATATACCAAACCTTCCTTTTAGTGAACCACTTTAACTTTCTTTAAATCTAGCATTCCCTATGATTGTCTGTTTATTACAACATATTTCTATCGAGTATCAATAAATATTTTAATTCTATCCAACACATCTGAGGAAATGCTGACAAGTTAATTGAAATATGATGGGTCAAAAAAGGGAAAAAAGGGGTGCTGGAGAGATGGCTCAGTGGTTAAGAGCACTGACAGCACTTCCAGAGGTCCTGAGGTCAAGTCCCAGCAACCAGTGGCTCACAACCATCTGTAATGGGCTCCAACGCACTCTTCTGGTGTGTCTGAAAAGAACAATATTGTACTCATATACATTAAATAAATAAATAAATAAATAAATAAATAAATATTTTTTAAAAAAGGAAAAAAGGGGTTTATCATTTTTCTTTTTAAACTATAAAAGATAAAGATTGGGTTCTCATGATTTCAAAAATTGTAAAGTAGCATGAGTAGAAAACAGTTCCTACCCATGGCCTTAAAGAATTAATAGACTTTTTTAAAAAAGAGAGATGCTAAATTGGAAATAAAAATTTAACAACACATAAAATAAATATAAAAATAAGTGCATAAAAGAAGTTTATATCATTTCTTACCAATGTACGATAGTGATATTTGTTACTGATCTAAACGTAATGAATAATACAAGAAATGAAATTTATATGAGAGTAGTGTGATAATGAATCCTAATAAATTCCTAAATCTTGACAGATATAAGCAAACCAATTTCAAATTTTGAGTTCATATATTAGGATGACTAACAGGTCCTTCCCACAAAAGACAACATCAATGTAATGAATGCTTTCTTGCGAGTTGAATCATCAGACCCCATAAATATTCTTTAGGCATCAATACAAAAACTTGCCGGGAGAAATGGAGAAACATTCTATGATAAAAACAATATTTCCAAAGGGACACAAAAATAATAATTTTAAGTTTTTTAACAAGTCACCTAATATACAAGTAACACAATGTCAAGTATAAGTAAAATAAAGTAAAAGGTGTTTTGCATGAAATTCTAAGAAATGCATTTTCACTCCTAAAACCTACAATACACCCCTTGTTATTTTATTAGCATTCAAAAAAAACTATGATAGAACAAGTGAAACAAGAGTGAACACTGGGAACTAAATAAATACACAAGGATTCATTACTTAGCCCAAACTATTTTCAGGAATAAAAAATAATCATGTTCAACTGGGCATGGTAGCATATATTTGAAATACTACTGTTGCACAGTGTTTGATCACATTAGGGACCCTGAAATTATTTTGTTTATTGGCAAAACTTGTTTCTAGTTGTGGTGTGGCTCAGCCTTAGCACACACCTTTAATCCCTCTGGCTGGAATATAGACATGCCCTTAGTACACACCTTTAATCCCAAACAATGGAGGTAAAGTTAGTTTTAAGGAGGAAGCAACCACGAAATTCCTTAAGGGTATTTTTACAGCGTGTTTTCTATCTTTATTTTTTTAGTGCTAATTATAATGTTTGTGAACCATTTGCCATATGCAAATTAATGACAAGTTCTAAGTCTTTTTATCTAATATCTTTTTATCTCATATCTAAATTGGCTCCATTATTTCTTTACACACAAATGAAAATGTTTTGAGTATGTGAACATTTCATATTCATACAGTTTCCTTATTATGGTGGTTACCAGATTCACGTCACACAAATGCATCTAATTTCTGCCAAGTTCTGCATATTGATAATGTAACCATGAATAGGTAATCCTTCTCAGACTAATCATCATTTTGCAATGAAGAATTTCACATAGAGTTATTTATATAGAGCAATGTTCCCCTTATTCATACTGGACATGTTTCAGCCAAAATCTCCTCAGTGAATTTGTGCAACTAGTAGTACCCAACATTTTCCTATACATGATACTTATAATAAAGTTAACTTTCTACATTAGGCACAACTAGCAACATAAAAAACACTTGTAAAACTATATTGCAATATAACTCTATAAAGGTGATTTTGTTCTAAATATCTGAACTTATTCGTATCTACTTATTTGTACTTATACTTCATATGCCTATATTAAATATTATGATGGCTACATGGTGATATGAGGTAAATAATGTAGGCAGTGTGATTTAGCATTAGACTAAGGGTTTCTTTTTTTTTCATTTTTATTTTCTATATTCTATGTTTACATTCCAAAGGCTTTCCCCTTTCCCAGTTCACCCCCACCATAAGTCCCATAATTCCTCTCCCCCCCAACTATTCCTCAATCATTCCCCCCCCCCTACGATTTCTCTGTTCTGGGTCTACAAAACTGGATCCAATCTTTACAGGCCCAGGGTCCTCTCCTTTCTTCTTCTTGGGAATCATTTGACTTGCTAATTGTGCCTTGAGTATTTAGGGCTTCTGGGCTCATTAATATCCACTTATCAGTGATTGCATTTCATGTGTATTCTTTTGTGATTGGGTTAACTCACTTAGGATGATATTTTCCAGATCTAACCATTTACCTACAAATTGCATGAATTCATTATTTTTAATTGCTGAGTAGTATTCCATTGTATAAATATACCACATTTTCTGTATCCATTCCTCCTTTGAGGGATATTTGGGCTCCTTCCAATTTCTGGCTATTATAAACAAGGCTGCTATAAACATATTGGAGCATGTGTCTTTATTTGTATGCAAGGGAATCCTCTGGGTATATGCCCAGGAGTGGTATGCCAGGGTCCTCTGGAAGGGACATGCCCAATTTTCTGAGGAACCGCCACACTGATTTCCAGAGCGGTTTTACCATTTTGCAATCCCACCAACAGTGGAGGAGTGTTCCTCTTTCTCCACATCCTCGCCAGCACTTGTTGTCTCTTGAGTTTTTAATCTTAGCCATTCTGACTGGTGTGAGGTGGAATCTCAGGGTTGTTTTGATTTGCATTTCCCTGATGACTAATGATGTTGAACATCTCTTAAGGTGTTTCTCGGCCATCCGAATTTCTTCTGGTGAAAATTCTTTGTTTAGCTCTGTGCCCCATTTTTTGATAGGGTTATTTGGTTCTTTGGGGTCTAACTTCTTGAGTTCTTTGTATATATTGGATATTAGCCCTCTGTCAGATGTGGGGTTGGTGAAGATCTTTTCCCACTTTGTTGGTTGCCGTTTTGTCCTTCTGACAGTGTCCTTTGCCTTACAGAAACTTTGTAATTTTATGAGGTCCCATTTGTCAATTCTTGATCTTAGAGCATAAGCTTTTGGTGTTCTGTTCAGGAACTTTCCCCCTGTGCCCATGTCCTCCAGGGTCTTCCCAAATTTCTTTTCCAATAGTTTCAGTGTGTCTGGTTTTATGTGGAGGTCCTTGATCCACTTGGGTTTGATCTTAGTACAAGGAGATAAGAGTGGGTCAATTGGCATTCTTCTGCATGTTGACCTCCAGTTGAACCAGCACCATTTGTTGAAAAGGCTATCTTTTTTCCACTGGATGGTTGTGGCTCCTTTATCAAAGATCAAGTGACCATAAGTCTGTGGGTTCATTTCTGGGTCTGACCACAAACACTGTACTACTTCATTGGTAACAGAGAGGGCTAAGTGACTGATGGCAGTTTAGTATATACAGTATGGCCACACTGAACAAAAACATGATTCATATTCAGAGTAGGATAAATTGTTTATTTCTGAAATTTACAATTTAATATTTTTACAACTTTGGCCAGATGACTACCTCAATGGGTAACAACATCACTTACCAACAAGTTGGAGAAACTTCATTCAATCCAGGAACCCACTATGTTAGAAGAAGAAAACCAATTCCCACAAGTTGTTCTCAGACTTCCGTGGATACACACTGCAGCAAGTACACATGCACACAAATGTGAACACACACAATAAATATATGAATAAATATTATCAAAAGTTGTTGCCTTTAGAAAATTTAAAACAGAAAGAGAAGCCTCAGATTGATTGCTATATAATAAATATATTTTTATATATAATATGTCTATATCCATACATGAACACATGTTTGTATATGCTAGACTATAGTGTAAAAGTCATTTCTCTTTGTGAATTCCTTATATGTTCTTTATAGTTCTAAAATCATGTAGCAGAATATGATTTTTTCTCCTTCCTTGGGCTATGGAAAATGAATACTTGATCTTTTTAACTCCTTAAGATTAAGAAATGGTCATCTCTGTAGGGGGAAATGAAGTAGGCAAAAAGAGCATGAGTAAAGAGGTAAAGTGCACAGTGGCTAGAGGCTGATAAAATTATGGAGCTGTATCACAGCAGGACATCATTTGATTGATCAAAGAGTGCAGACATAAGACCACCCTAAAATGGCTGCAAACAATATTGCCCACTGAGATAATTGCTAACTGACCTTTACTTCTGTATAATGATATCTCCATATCATTAGCCTTGCAAAATTGCCAGCTGGCTTTACATACCAAACTCTATGACAACAGCCAGGAAACTCCACTTTGGATAGAAAAGAGAAACAAATTTATTCCCAGAAAATTATGTTGTAACTGTCTCCTGAGAGGCCCTGCCAGAGCCTGACAAATACAGAGGGGGACACTCTCAGCCAACCATTTGACTGAGCATGGAGTCCCCAATGAAGGAGTTAGAGAAAGGATTGAAGGAGCTGAAGGGGTTTGAAGCCCCATAGGAAGAACAACAATATCAACCAAACAGACACTCCAGAGTTCCCAGGGACTAAACCATCAACCAAAGAGTACACATGGAGGGACCCATGGCTCCAGCTGCATATGTAGCAGAGGATGGTATTGTCTGGCATCAAGAGGAGAAGTCCTTGGTCCTATGAAAGCTGGATTCCTCTGAGTAGGGGAATGCCAGGGTTGGGAGACGGGACAGAATGGTGTTCCAGAGGGGAAACTGGGAAATGGGATAACATTTGAAATATACATACACAAAATATTGAATAAAAAATCATGACCAGGAACTTTTCCCCTGTGCCCATGTCCTCAAGGATCTTCCCCAGTTTCTTCTATTAGTTTCAGTGTGTCTGGTTTTATGTGGAGGTCCTTGATCCACTTGGAGTTGAGCTTAGTACAAGGAGATAAGAATGGATCGATTTGCATTCTTCTGCATGCTGACCTCCAGTTGAACCAGCACCATTTGTTGAAAAGGCTATCTTTTTTCCACTGGATGGTTTTAGCTTCTTTGTCGAAGATCAAGTGACCATAGGTGTGTGGGTTCATTTCTGGGACTTCAATTCTTTTATTGTTTTTTTATTTTCTATATTCTTTGTTTACATTCCAAAGGCTTTCCCTTTCCCAGTTCCCCCCTCACCATATGTCCCATAAGTCCTCTCCCCACCCCATTCCCCAATCACCCCACACACACACACACCATTTCTCTGTTCTGGTACTCTCCTACAAAACTGGATCCAGTCTTTTCAGGACCAGGGTCCTCTCCTTCCTTTTTCTTGGGAATCTTTTGATTTGCTAATTGTGCCTTGAGTATTCAGAGCTTCTGGGCTCATTAATATCCACATATCAGTGATTGCAATTCATGTGTATTCTTTTGTGATTGGGTTAACTCACTTAGGATGATATTTTCCAGATCCAACCATTTGCCTACAAATTGCATGAATTCATTATTTTTAATTGCTGAGTAGTATTCCATTGTATAAATATACCACATTTTCTGTATCCATTCCTCGTTTAAGGGGCATCTGGGCTCCTGCCAGCTTCTGGCTATTATAAATAAAGCTGCTATGAACATAGTGGAGCATGTGTCTTTATTGCATGCAGGGGAATCATCTGGGAATTGCAAGATTGTACAACCTCTCTGGAAATCAGTTTGGTGGTTCCTTAGAAAATTGGGCATGACACTTCCAGAGGACCCTGTCATACCACTCCTGGGACTTCAATTCTATTCCATTGATCCACCTCCCTGTCACTGTACCAATACCATGGAGTTTTTAACAATATTGCTCTGTAATACTGCTTGAAGTCCTGGATACTGATTCCCCCAGAAATTCTTTTACTGTAGAGAATAGTTTTAGCTATCCTAGGTTTTTTGTTATTCCAGATGAATTTGAGAATTGCTCTTTCTAACTCTATAAAGAGCTGAGTTGGGGTTTTGGTGGGGATTGCATTGAATCTGTATATTGCTTTTGGCAAGATGGCCATTTTTACTATATTAATCCTGCCAATCAATCCACGAGCATGGAAGATTTTTCCATTTTCTGAGGTCTTCTTCCATTTCCTTCTTCAGAGACCTGAAGTTCTTGTCATACAGATCTTACACTTGTTTGGTTAAAGTCACCCCAAGATACTTTATATTGTTTGTGGCTATTGTGAAAGGTGTCATTTCCCTAATTTCATTCTCAGCCTGCTTATCCTTTGAGTACAGGAAGGCTACTGATTTGCTTGAGTTGATTTTATAAGCAGCCACTTTGCTAAAGTTGTTTATCAGCTGTAGGAGTTCTCTGCTGTAGGTTTTTGGGTCACTTAAGTATACTATCATATCATCTGAAAATAGTGATAGTTTGACTTCTTCCTTTGGGACCTCATAAAATTACAAAGTTTCTGTAAGGCAAAGGACACTGTCAAAAGGACAAAACGGCAACCAACAAATTGGGAAAAGATCTTCACCAACCCTACATCCGACAAAGGGCTAATATCCAATATATACAAAGAACTCAAGAAGGTAAACTCCAGAGACCCAAATAACCCTATTAAAAATGGGGTACAGAGCTTAACAAATAATTTTCACCTGAAGAATTTCAAGTAGCTGAGAAGCACCTTAAGAAATGTTCAACATCATTAATCATTAGGGAAATGCAAATCAAATCAACCTGGAGACTTCACCTCATACCAGTCAGAATGGCTAAGATTAAAAACTCAGGAGACAGCAGGAGTTGGCGAGGATGTGGAGAAAAAGGAACACTCCTCCACTGCTGCTGGGATTGCAAGATGGTACAACCACTCTGGAAATCAGTCTGGCGGTTCCTCAGAAAACTGGGCATAACACTTCCAGAGGACCCTATTATACCACTCTTGGGCATATACCCAGAGGATTCCCCAGCATGCAATAAGGACACATGCTCCACTATGTTCATAGCAGCCTTATTTATAATAGTCAGAAGCCGGAAAGAACCCAGATGTCCCTCAACGGAGGAATGGATACAAAAAATGTGGTATATATACACAATGGAGTACTATTCAGCCATTAGAAACAATGAGTTCATGAAATTCTTAGAGAAATGAATGGAGCTGGAGAACATCATACTAAGTGAGGTAACCCATTCTCAAAAGAACACTCATGGTATGCACTCACTGATAAGTAGATATTAGCCCAGAATCTTGGGACACCAAAGACACAATCCATATACCAAATGATGTCCGACAAGAAGAAAGGAGTGGACACTGGTGCTGGAAAGGATCAAAGCATCCGTGTAGGCGAATACCAGAACAGGGAAGTGGGAAGGGGTGGATGGGGGAACAGAGGGAGGGAAAAGGGCATGTGGGACCTTTGTGGGGCAGGGAACCAGAAAAAGGGAAATGAAATGTAAATAGAGAATATATCCAATAAATAAATTAATTAATTAATTAAATTAAATAACCAGTAAAAAAAAAAGAAAATTCCTTAAAAAAAAAAGTTTTCTGGGGAAGAGATAAGTAGGTAAGCAAGTGGAGGGTGTCAAAAAATAACAAAAATTTGGTGTACGCGTGTATAATATTGTCAAAAACTTTTAAGATGTGGGGCTTAGTGGCCTTAAGTTATTAAAGGCATGTTTTAAAAGGGAATAACAAAGATTTTACATGACTTTGGTTGTTTGGATGAGAATGGCCCCTCAAAGTTCATATGTTTAAATATTTGGTGGAAACATTCCAAAATGATTAGGAGATGTGGCCTTGTTAGAGGAAGTGTGTCACTAGAGGTGATCTTTTAGGTTTCAAAAGCTGATGATATTCCCAGTTATTGTTCCCTTTCCCCTATCCCTCTCTCCCCCTGCTTTCCCCCTCTCTCCTACCCTCCCCTGTCCCTTACCCTTCCCCCTCCCTCCTCCCCTTCTCTGTCTTTGCCTATGGATCAGGATGGGGTTCTTATCTTCTCCAGCATCACCCCTGACTGTCGCTACACTCTCCATGATTCCATGATGACAGCAAAATAAGCTATATGTAAGCTCTCAGATAAATGCTCTTTTAAATACTGCTATTTTAAGTGCCTTGGTCACCTTGGTCATGGTGTCTTTTCAGAGCAATAAAACAGTGACTAAGATACATTATTATCCTATATTCATGGATAAGATCTTGCTATGTACCACAGGCTGGGCTATTAACAACGTTCCTGCCTCTAAGTCTTTGTCATGTGATTACCAGCATGCCCCACTATTCCCAGGATTACATTATTTTTGTTAAATAAGCCTGAGGAAAATGCAGTGAAATGCTAACAATGATTTTCATGATACTAAAGTTAATACTATGTTTCTCCTTAATCTTTAATCTACTTTGGCTACATTTTCTACCCCCAAAAGGAAACAAAATCTTTGAGTCTTCTTAGCATTTTTTTCTCCCTCCACTGTGGTGGCTCTTCATATAATCCCAATGATGACTTTAAGGTGACAGACAAAAATTCAGCAACTACACGCAATTGTAAAGTAAAAATTGATAAGTTATTAATAATTTCCCTTAAATTGGTCACTATATATTATTATGAATGACAAATAATAAATTGTATGCGTGTAAAAGCCATAAATTAATTCTTAGGACCCTAACTATTTTAGATATAGAATATGGTTTATTTGTAGAATCTATGATCATATGGAAGAAATTTTCATGAATGTGAAAACAACTACCAGGACTAAAAATGTAGTGATGTGCCTTTGTTGAAGATGAGGTTATATACAGAAGCTCATTAGGCTTCCCATATAAAAACAACTTTCTTAAACAAGCTCACAAAGCTTTTATTATATTCCTTTAATATTTCTTTGCATGTTAGGCATAATCATGCTTATTGGCTGATATTTATTCCATAGAAGTTAGATAAAAGGCAGTTATTCATTAATATCACCTCTGTTTTACAGAGTAGTGCCTTCATAAACTGAGGCATGGTAGGCTTACTAAATATCCTTTTCTTTCCCTTTTTTGCTGTTTTTTCATTTTTGAGATTATAATTACATCATTTCCCACTTCTCTTTTCTCTCTCAGAAACAGCTCATATATGCCCCATCTTATTCTCTTTGTAATTCTTGGCTTCTTGTTTCATTACTATATGTTATTATTATCATATCTTATATTCCTAAATATAACTTTCTCAGTCTATATAATGTTACTTTTATGTATATGCTTTTAGGAATGATCATTTGGTATTGGATAAGCAACTGGTATGCTGTTCCCTAGGGAAAGCTCTTTCTCCCACTCTCTGCATTTCCTAATTGCCTGTAGTTATTTGTTTAGGCTTGGGGCCTCAAGATTCTCTCCCACATATTCTGAAATGTCTAATATTGTTGTTCTTGTTCAGATCATGTTAATAAGACTTTATGGATGTAGCTTCTGACACTGCTAGCAAAGTCCCTTATCCTCTAGCTTTTATACTCTTTCCACCCTTCTTCTTCAATGTTTCCTAAGTCTTACACATGGGAGTTTTTGTAATTGTTTCCATTGGGTCATTGTAGTAAGATTTTTGCTTTCTTAAAAAAATCCAGTTATGTTACATGAACATGTTTTGGTTTTATTCCCAGGTGTGAGATAAGAGGCTGCTTCACAGCTGGTGATATGTTTTGCTTCATGCACTAGCAGGGGCATGATTTTTGCTAGCTGCAGACAGTTTAGTTCTGGGGACTCTGGAGAGGATATGAATGGGAAAGCCCCAAGAGAGCCTATGGAAGTGGCTGCTGCCCCTGCTACTTGTTTCAGTTGTTGCATTTTGTCAAGTAGTTGTTAGCAAAGATACAACAAGAAGAAATTGGATATTCTGACAACAAAGATTGGACTTGCTCCAAGGAACCCAACGCCTCTAATCAGCAGGAAGTCGTCTAAAGAGATCTATGTCCCATTTCCCCCACTAAACTTCTTTCTCTCCTACCTAGTGTTTGAGGGATTGGAATGGGATTAGGGTGTAATAAGGGTTTGAAGGCTAGCAGATATAAGAGCTCCATAAAATATCTAAAAATTATGCAACAAATTATAGCTCCACTAAATCTGCATTTAAATTGGTTGTGGTTTTCTGCAAGTCTCTTGTCTCTTTCAAAGAGAAGTTTCCTTGGTGAGGATTGAGAACTACACTTATCTGCAGATATAATGGTAAATATTAAGAGTAGTTCAGGATTATGCTGATTTAGTAAAGGGGGAGTTGTGGGTTCTCCCCCAAATCCTATGACTTTACCAGCACTGGGTAGTAGGCTAGGTTTTCAGTACCAAGAATAATTTTTTTTCTCTTGTCATACAGGTCTTAAGTCCAATTAGCTGTTGCTTACCACAGGGATATGTGTCCCTCTACTGCACATTTAGAGTTATTATGCCATGTTGGTTGCTTTTGTGCTTTATGGTCATCATAGCTAGGTAGGTTGCTTCCCTCCTTTGGAACTTTGCATGGTCCCTTCTGTTCTAGCGAGAGCTAGTGCTTAGGAAGAAGACTTTCAGGTTACTTTCAGCTCAGGTGCCATGGAGCCCTAATTTTAAATTCCATAGTGTCTTCAGCAATAGAGACTACAGTTCCATGTCTCAGGGGCAACCAAAAGTAATATCAACAGTCTGTAAGGTTCAGGGCATCTATTGCATATCCCTACATTCAACTACCAAAGTGGGCTTCTCCTGCCTGATGCTATAGGTTTTATTAGGTGATGTTTGGCTCTTTGCTGGAGCCCAGGTAAGACTTTTTTTAAACTATATATCTATATTTATGCACAAACTTACTTGTACATTTTATCCAATTAAGTATTATTTTGCATATTAACTGTACTTAAGGCTATGCCCTAAGCCGAGCAGTAGATAGCCAACATAAAACACACTCCACAGTATTTCTGTAGACATTTGGTCTCATAGAGCTTTATTTGGGCTTTATTTTATTTTTTATTTTTTGGTCTTTCTAGTCTTTTACTTTTCTATTATGGTTTCCTAATTTTGTGGGGTTTGGGGGCATGGCTTTTGTTTCTTGTGTTTCTTCTTGCTTGTTTGTTTGTTTTGTTATTGTTTGCCTGCTTGCTTGTTTTCAAAAGACAAGTAGAAAATAGGAAATGGAGTTGGATGGGTGGGGAGTTAAAAACGACCTGGGAAGAGTCGAAAGATGAAAATCCATGATCTGAATATACTACATCAATTTTTCAATAAGAAATAAGTATTTATTAACTCAATGAATCTACAATAAGTCACAATGACAGTAAACTTAAAAACTGAAAATATACTTGCCCTAAGAATAGCAATAAATCTATATGCGTTTGTGATAAAAATAAAACAGAATTTAGAATGCACTCTGTCTTAAGTAAGTAGAATATAATAAAAAATATACAGTTTCATTTTGGCAGGTTTATCAGTGCTTAATATAAAACTGAGTTAGCACTGTAATGGAAAATAGTACACAATTAACGAGAAATCTTACATTGACTGTCACTACAACAACAAAACTCAAAAGAAAAAAAAAGCCACTAAAGCTGCAAATATACATTCATAATAATAGTGTTTGTTACCCTGGAAGTTCATTTCACTGCTGTTATTCACCTTGTATTTCAACATGAAGTGAGATTTTCTAAATTTTCTTTAACTTTTCCAGAAATAGATTCTTCCATTGAAAGTGTCAGCAGATGACACATAGCTGCATTACCAGTATATGGGAGGCTTCCTCAGGTAGACAGTGAATTTGGAGGTTGGCCTGAGCTGAACAGCCTGCCTTTAAAAAATCAAAAACAAAATATAAAAGGAAGAAACTTAATAAAATCATTATCTATAAATCTATAGTTTCACGTGTATTTGTAGATAACTCATCAATTGATAAAATAGAGTATATTTGTTTATAGCTATAACTAGAGATAATAAATTTACCTAAAATATATATGACGATCAGATATTTGAAATGTATGTATTCTGAGTTTAGAGTTACAGTAAGTTTACAATAAGCATTAATATAAAATACTTAATATATGAAGAGTATAATGGTATTTTAATTGTAAATTTTAATTTCATATTGAAAGATGCTTTGGATATTTTGGGTTTGACAGAGCATATAATGAAAATGAATTCCATATTTGTCTTTTTATTTTTCAAACTGTGTCACTAGAATCCCTTAAATTAGCTTTATACCTCCCATTATATTTCTATTGGATAACAGTGGGCTACATGTTATTAAAGTAGCACACAAATGGGATTTAAAGATACTAAAATAATGAGCTTAGTCTCTGCTTATTACTATGGGGAGGAGTTGCAATTTTTGATTCTGATAACCATTCTTACTGCTAAATTACTTGAATCTAGAAATAGCCTTAGGCTGCTAGCATATAAAAATATTTCTGGTTCCTTGCTTTGTACTGGACACTAATGACAAATTGGTCTCCCAATTTTACAAGTAAGGCCTATATAAGAATCTTTGGCCATACGTACATTTATTAATGGGACTCTTTAAAAGTTCTATAGTCCCCTTATTTATATTTTTCAACATTCTGCAATTATACCCTCCTTTCCCCAGTGTTTTAAAAATAAAATCTTGGACTAGAGAAATGATATAGAAAAGATGTTCTTGCAGAAAGCATCTCAATTAAATTCAGCATGCTTATAACTGCATGTAACTCCAGTTTCAAGGAATCTGATGCCTCTGATCTCTTTGGGTACCTGTACTCACAGGCATGTACTCACACATAGACACATAAGTGTAATTCAAAACAAATACTAAAAAAGCTTTAAAAAATGAAGAGTGGAGGAGGCTGGGGAAATGGCTCAGCAGTTAAGAGCCCTGATCCCTTTTTTCTGAGGACCAGGATTCAATTCTCCGCACCCACATGGCAGCTCACAAATGTCTGTAATCCAAGATCTGACACTCTCACATAGACATACATGCCTGCAAAACACCAATTTTTATTTATTTGCAGAACTATTATTTGCATAAATAATTTATATTATTAATAATAAATTATTTTATTTACTTGCATAAATATTATTTATAGAAACAAATAAATTGTTAAAATTGAAGAGTAGAGTAGAAGTCATACTACTACTGTGGGTCATTTGCTTTTTTGGTTAGGTGTGTGTGTGTGTGTGTGTGTGTGTGTGTGTTAATTTATACATGAATGCTTATGATTAGATGACTATAATTTTAATTTTAATGTACAAATGTCTTTGTATTCTTTTTCATACTGTGAAAAGTTTAATTGTATTAATGAACTCTTGTTTTTACCCACCATCATAAGAGATAGTGGCATTTGTTTGGGTTTTAGTTTTGTTCTGTTCTGCTCATGCTCCTCCTTATGACTGACCATGCATGCTCCTGAATTTCTTCTTTTGTATTAAGGGGGAGTGAAATGGTAGAATTAACCAGAATGTCTCCTGCTTTCTCCAAATCCTATTTGTGAACAAGTCCTGTAATTCCATCTTTCATGTTGTAGCACTCTCCAAAGGTGCTCAGGAAGCTCCTAAAGCATTGATATGAACTTAAAGAGTGAGCATATTCATTTCCTTCCTTTTTGAAAACTGATGCTAAAATAATCCCACGTTTTGCCATTGAGGCAATCACCTTGAGATTAGTATCTTGTTCCTTTTGACATTACTGAAAATCTTCATTGGTTTTCTTCAGTTTTGGCAGACAAATGTTGCAGGCTGATTTTGTACATCCCTTGATTCTGACACAGAGCCAGTCATTCTCCAAGTAACTCTGCTTCCATTTTAGTGGGGAAAAGTATCTAGAAACCACAGACAGAGAAATTGAAAAACCCAAGAGTGAGTTGTCATAGTACCAGAATGAGCAGGATTTTGGCAACTTATTACTGATAGGATAATCATTATAGTCACAATATTTCCCAGTAAAGAGAGCTAAAATGTATTTCTACATGCATGTATATGTTTATGACAGTAAAATGAATTGAGAGTTTCAAGCTTAGTCATGCAAGACTTTTTATACATCCTTTTCCCCTCCAATTCTAAAATTTCTGATAATGAGTCCAATATAATTTATTACTTTCTTTGACCACAAGATACAATCAATAATAATAATATCACCACTCCTTTTATAAATATGACAGCCATCCCAAAAATTGAATGTATCTTGCTGATATACACTTTGGACAGAGGACTTGACAGAACTGAGACATAATGAAACTGGGCACCACCTCCCTGAGAACTAGCTCTCACAGTTCCAGAAGGAGCTATGTATTTTGCCAATGGAGAAAAGCAATTGCTTTTAGTCCTACCCATAATGTGTAAGAACAACAGTCAGGCCCAGAGAGACAAATACTATATGATCTTACTCATATTTAAAATCCAAAAGTGATTTGGACTCATAGAAGATAAGAATATAAATTAAATGAGCAAATAGTTCTTTAAAGAAGAAATAAAAATGATAAATTAATATTTGGAAATTCCTCAACATCCTTAACCATCAGGAAAATTTAAATTTGAAATGCTTTGCCATCTACTCTGAATGAGAATAGGTATCAACAAGGAAACAAATAAATTCTGATCAGGATATATTCATCACTTCACATACTTTTTCTCTTTTTTCATTTTTATTGAATACTGTCTTTGTTTACATTGCCAATGGTAAAACCTTTCCCAATATCCCCCCTCCCCTAAGACCCCCAACCCCTCCCCTAAGACCCCCAACCCCTCCCCTTCCTCCTTCCCCCTGCCTCCACGTATATTCCTCTCCACCCAACATACTCCCTTCTCCCTGCCCCCTCGGTTTCCCTTTGTTGGGGCATCTGTTGAGCCTTTACCTGACCAAGGACCATTCCTCCCACTGATGCCCAACAAGGCCTTCCTCTGCCACAGTTTTGGCTGGAACCCTGTGTGCCCCTTGGTTGATGATTCAGTCCCTCGGAGTCTTTGGGCATCTGGGTGGCCGAAATCAGTGTTCTTCCCATGGGGCTGTAAACCCCTTCAGCTCCTCTGGACCATCCTCCAGCTCCTCCATTGGGGACCCCACGCCCAGTCCAATAGTTGGTTGCTAGCATCTGCCTCTGTATTTGTAAGGATCTGGCAGGGCCCCTCCGGAGACAACCATGGCATGCTCCTTTTGGAATACACTCCTTGTTGTAGTGTCGGGATTTGTTGACTGTTTATAGAATGTCTTAGTCAGGGTTTTACTGCTGTGAACAGACACCATGACCAATGAAAGTTTTATAAATGACAACATTTAATGGGGGCTGGCTTATAGGCTCAGAGGTTCAGTCCATTGTCATCAATGCAGAAACATGGCAGCATCCAGGCAGATATGGTACAGGAGGAGCTGAGAGTTCTACATCTTCATCTGAAGGCTGCTAGTAGAAGACTGACTTCCAAGCAACTAGGGTGAGGGTCTTAAGCCCACACCCACAGTGACACACCTATTCCAACAAGGCCACACCTCCTAATAGGGTCACTCCCTGGGCCAATCATATATGAACCATCACATAGGATGAATCCCCAGGTAGGGCAGTCTCTGGGTGGCCTTTACTTCAGTCTCTGCTCCACACATTGTCTCCCTTATTGCTCCTGTGACTATTTTGTTCCCTTTCTTAGAGGAACTGAAGCACCCTCACTTATGTCCTCCTTCTTCTTGAGCTGGGTGAATTGTAACATGTTTATTTTGAGCTTTTGGGCTAACATCCACTTATTAGTGACTGCATACCATGTGTGTTCTTTTGTGACTGGGTTGCCTTGCTCAAGATGACACTTTCTAGTTCCATCCATTTGCCTAAGAATTTCATGAATTCATTGTTTTTAATAGCTGAATAGTACTCCATTGTGTATATATACCACAGTTTCTGTATCCATTCCTCTGTTGAGAGATATCTGGGTTCTTTCCAGCTTCTGGCTATTATAAATAAGGCAGCTATGAACATAGTGGAGATGTGTCCTTATTACATGTAGGAGCATCTTCTGAGGATATGCTCAGGAGTGGTATAGCTGGGTCCACTGGTAGTACTATGTCTAATTTTCTGAGGAATCACCAAACTGATTTCCAGAGTGGTTTTACCAGCTTGCAATCCCACCAACAATGGAGAAGTGTTCCTTTTTCCCCACATCCTCTCCAGCAACTGCTGTCCCCTGAGTTTTTCATGTTAGCTATTCTGATTGGTGTAAGGTGGAGTCTCAGTGTTGTTTTGATTTGCATTTCCCTGATAACTAAGGATGCTGAACATTTCTTTAGGTGCTTCAGAGCCATTTGAATTTCCTCAGTTGAGAACTCCTGTTTAGCTCTGTACCCCATTTTTAATAGGGTTATTTGACTCTCTGGAGACTAACTTCTTGAGTTCTTTGTATACATTGGATATTAGCCCTCTATCGGATATAGGGTTAATAATGATCTTTTCCCAATTTGTTCATTGCCATTTTATCCTATTGACCATGTCCTTTGCCTTACATAAGCTTTGCAGATTTATGAGGTCCCATTTGTTGATTCTTGTTCTTAGAGCATAAGCCATTGGTGTTCTGTTCAGGAACTTTTTCACTGTGCCCATGTGTTCAAGATTCTTTCCCACTTTCTCCTCTATAAGCTTCACTGTGTCTGGTTTTATGTGTAGATCCTTGATCCACTTGGACTTGAGCTTTGTACAAGGAGATAAGAATGGGTCGATTTGCATTTTTCTGCATGCAGACATCCAGTTGATCAAGCATCATTTGTTAAAAATGTTGTCTATTTTTTCTACTGGATGTTTTTAGCTCCTTTGTCAAATATCAAGTGACAGTATATGTGTGGGTTCACATACATTTTATGATTAGGAGGTTTGTAGTCTACTCTTAGCAGCTTTGAAATCTAAAATGTTATTAATTATGGTCACCTTACTTTGTAACAGATAACCAGAGTTTATCCATAAAACGACCATATTCACTAGACTTCTCCCTGTAGTATCTACAATAAAGCAGAGTCACTCACAGATGAAAGGAAGCTAAGCTGCAAAGAAGACAGAGTAGAAAAGTTGAAAAGAAAACTCTGAGACCAGAACAACTACCTAGAAAAATCAAAATGCAGCCCAGTTGTTATGTAAGAGACCAGCCAGTCCCCAAGTTGTCTGTTAGAGGTTTAGATCAGAATCACTTAGAATAGGAAATCTTTAACCTGTTGAGCTGCCTGCAGGCTGTGCAGTGTGCTCCAGGTTCCCCAGCTTTTGTGAGCTGTTACCTATGCTGTGGTGGACCTTGGTGATGCAGCTGTCTTTGAGTCATTTCTGTTCCTTTAAGTAACCCTTCATCCATAGCCTGTCTGTAACAACAATAAAACCCATTGGTTCACCAAATTGGACTTTGGTGGTATATCCATGCTTTGTTCTGCTATGGGATCCCTAGCTGGGGTAAGCAGATATTTATGTTGTGTCTCCCCAGGAAAAAATTTGTCACATAACAGCTGCTTACTGGAGGTGGTGGTTTGAATAAAATGGCCCCCATAGACTCATATATTTAAATGCTCGGTCACTAGGAAATGGCACTATTAGGAGGTGTGACCTTGTTGGTGGAGGTGTGGTTTTTGTTGGAGAAAGTATGTAACTGTAGGTTGAGTTTGAGGTTTCTGGTGCCCAAGCCAGGCCCAGTGCCTCCCCCTTCCTGGTGCCTGCAGATCCAGATGTATAATTTCTAGCTCCTTCTCCAGCACTGTGTCACATTGCCATGCTTCCCACCATGATGACAATGGGCTAAACCTGTGAAATTTAAGCTACCCCCAATGAAATGATTTCTTTTATATGAGTTGCTGTGGTTATAACATCTCTTCACAGCAACAGAAACCCTAAGACATTGGCTTTTTCCTTTTGCCTTGCTTAGCCTGCTTTCTTACAGAACTAAATCCTGCCATCCCATGTGCAAATGATGTATTAATGAAAATACTGGGGAGAAAATTTTACCTTAATTCATAAAGACTCTTACCATATCATCCTAGACACTAAAGCCTAAAGGAAAAATAAAAGACATTTTCATTTATGTCTATTTCTTCATAGAAGTAACAGACCAAAAATACAATACAAAGAAATATTTTCAACCATTTAGCTAATGTTCCTAGTTTGCCTTCCTATTCCAACAACCACTGGCTTCTGGTGGGAAAAACTCTGGTTATCCATTACTCAGGAAGTTGATCATAATTGATAACATATTTTGTGCTTCAAAACTACAAAGACTAGATTGTAAATATCCTCGTAACATAAAAAGGCTGTGAAGAAATGACTTTGTTCTCCCTTGTTTTTATTTAATTTTTTCATACAATATAACATCATGTTTTGCTCTCCCAGAATTGCTGGCAGATCCAACCAACATACCTTCCTACCCATCCAAATTCATCTTTTTTTTGTTCTTTCCCCAAACTCTCAAAAAAAAGAAATATAATGGCTTAAATGAGAATGGCCTCCATAGACTCATCCATATGAATGCTTGGTCCCCAGTTGGTGAAACTATTATAATATATTGGTGAGATTCAAAAAAATTTAGAATTTCCTTAGCAATACATAGATAACATATGTGGCAATTCATATAAAAACATATATGGCAGATATTCATTAGTTTTTGAAATGTTAATAAATAGCAAGAATTCTGAAACAACTTTACAGGCCTAACAGATATGTGGACAAAAATGCCAGATGACTCACAGTAAAACTGCAGGAACTCTCTATCCACTTCATCCATTTAATACAGTTTTTGTGCTGATTATGGCTATCCACTTAAGAACTGAATATCGAAGCCTTGTTTGCTGTTTGAATGGTCAAGTTACAGCCAACAAAATTCAAAGAGAAGCTATGCATGCAACCTTTAGGCCTTACCTTTAAAAACAGGGGAGTATATTCCATTCCTGCCTCCTAGCACATCTTCATGATGGTACCTGGAACATAAGTGTAGGGTCAGCCATCTTAGGCTATATAAAAGAGAACATGGGAAGAAAGGACAAGCAGAATAAATCTCTGTAATATCATTCAGAGTTGTAGATCATACCACTATTCAATAAAGGAGAAATAAAATTTGATTTTTTTAAATCCATAGTTAATTTTCACTTTTGTTTCAGGCAGCAGAAGAGGCATCCTAACTAACAGAATGGCTCACACATGAGGAGAAATCCAGATTGTAGAAGATAAGAGACCATTAAAGTTTTTATCTGTTCCTTGATCTGCAAACTTGAAAGTAATCTCAGAGCTCATTTTATTTAAATTATAGTGGTTGCACATAATTATGTAGTATTACAGATTTAAATGCTCATGGTTGCCATTAAATCAAACACATTCTATCATCTTTTTATATTATTACTAATGATCAAAGTTACTGAGCACCTCTAGACATTTTATGAATGGGTTTTCTTATTAGAGTCTATTTGGCAATGACAGTGAAAGGTGGAGGCTTAAGAAGGGGTAGCCTTCCTGTACTCAAAGGACAAGAAGGCTGAGAAAGAAATTAGGGAAATAACACACTTCACAATAGCTACAAAGATATAAAGTACCTTGGTGTGACTCTTACCAAACAAGTGAAAGATCTATATGACAGGAACTTCAAGTCCTTGAAGAAAGAAATCAAAGAAGACCTCAGGAGATGGAAAAATATTCCATGCTCTTGGATTGGCAGGATCAATATAGTAAAAATGGCCATCTTTCCAAAAGCAATCTACAGATTCAATGCAATCCCAATCAAAATCCCAAATCAATTCTTCATAGATCTAGAAAGAGCAATTCTCAAATTCATCTGGAGTAACAAAAAACCCAGGATAGCTAAAACTATTCTCAACAATAAAAGGACTTCTGGGGGAATCAATATCCCTGACCTCAAGCAGTACTACAGAGCAATTGTGCTAAAAACTGCATTGTATTGGTACAGCGACAGGCAAGTAGATCAACAGAATAAAATTGAAGACCCAGAAACGAACCCACAGACTTATGGTCACTTTATCTTTGATAAAGGAGCTACAACCATCCAGTGGAAAAAAGATAGCCTTTTCAACAAATGGTGCTGGTTCAACTGGAGGTGACATGCAGAAGAATGCGAATTGATCCACTCTTATCTCCTTGTACCAAGATCAACTTCAAGTGGATCAAGGACCTCCACATAAAACCAGATACACTGAAACTAATAGAAAAGAAACTGGGGAAGACCCTGGAGGACATGGGCACAGGGGGAAAGTTTCTGAACAGAACACCAATAGCTTATGCTCTAAGATCAAGAATTGACAAATGGGACCTCATAAAATTACAAAGTTTCTGTAAGGCAAAGGACACTGTCAATCAGACAAAATGGCAACCAACAAATTGGGAAAAGATCTTCACCAACCCTACATCTGACAGGGCTAATATCCAATATATACAAAGAACTCAAGAAGTTAGACCCCAAAGAACCAAATAACCCTATCAAAAATGGGGTACAGAGCTAAACAAAGAATTTTCACCAGAAGAAATTCGGATGGCCGAGAAGCACCTTAAGAGATGTTCAACATCATTAGTCATCAGGGAAATGCAAATCAAAACAACCCTGAGATACCACCTCACACCAGTCAGAATGGCTAAGATTAAAAACTCAAGGGACAACAGGTGCTGGCGAGGATGTGGAGAAAAAGGAACACTCCTACACTGTTGGTGGGATTGCAAGATGATACAACCGCTCTGGGAATCAGTCTGGTGGTTCCTCAGAAAATTGGGCATGATACTTCCAGAGGACCCTGTCATATCACTCCTGGGCATATACCCAGAGGATTCTCCTGCATACAATAAAGACACATGCTCCACTATGTTCATAGCAGCTTGTTTATAATCATCAGAAGTTGGAAGGAGACCATATATCCCTCAAAGGAGGAATGGATACAGAAAATGTGGTATATTTATACAATGGAGTACTACTCAGCAATTAAAAATAATGAATTCATGCAATTTGTAGGCAAATGGTTAGACCTGGAAAATATGCTAAGTGAGTTAACCCAATCACAAAAGAATACACATGAAATGCAATCACTGATAAGTGGATATTAATGAGCCCAAAAGCTCTGAATACTCAAGGCACAATTAGCAAATGAAAAGAGTCCCAAGAAGAAGGAAGGAGAGGACCCTGGTCCTGAAAAGACTGAATCCAGTTTTGTAGGAGAGTACCAGAACAGAGAAATGGGTGGGGGGGGGGTTGATTGGGGAATAGGCAGAGGGAAGAGGACTTATGGGACATATGGTGAGGGGGGAACTGGGAAAGGGGAAAGCCTTTGGAATGTAAACAAAGAATATAGAAAATAAACAAAAGAAGTGACAAAGACCTGTATCCTTCCTCAATCCTGATTTATACATTCTTTACAAAAATGTTTCCTTACCCCCGTTGTTTGATTTGATGTACTATGATAATGCTATGACGTAATTACATTTAAGTTTATTTTAAATGGATATGCTGAATATTCTGTCTGTCCTTCCAGTGTTTTCCCTCTTCTATATGCTCTGTGCTCCATGGATTACAGCAAATTACTCCCTTATCCTGTGGCTTCTGGTTAGCTTTAGCATCCAGATGCATGAGTGGAAGAATGGAGTATGGAAGAATGCTGAGCTTGGTATGTGTATCCTTTAGCTTCTCCCCTGCCTGGCCAGAGTTTTGAAGTACCTGTCTTCCTAAAGGAAGAACACAACTTCTGTAAGCCATTTCCCCCTATAGTTAGAGGAGAGTTTCTCACAGTCTAAGAATCCAAATAAACTTGGATTTTCTTAAAAGTGTAGATTTTAATGGAACCAATCTAGAACAAGATCTGAGTTCTCAGGTGATATTAGTGTTATGTATACAAAGACTACTCTGTAAATAGAGATGAGCCATATCTCACTAGGCTGCGAAACCACTCTCCTCCTCAGGTCTTATGCATAGCAACGAGTCCAGCTCATTCACCATCCCATATGTCTTCCCTCAGCTACGCATCCCTATTTAGAAGTAATTGTTCCATTTAATTCCTTTCAGTTGCCTTTTGTGCATATCATGCAGTGGAAACATTTTAACTTAGCTGTGTAGAGAACATAAATCTATGTAATGCTGGGTGCCAAATTACAAACTTTTGCTTTTCCAGCTTTGGGTTCAGTATTGAGCGGTATTACTGGAAATAAAATGTCACACACATTTAGATAAATTTTTGCTTTTAAGTCTACCATAAACGAGAAGTTCTATATCATTTTTAATCTGTGATTGTTTTTAATTATCTTCTTAGTGTTGCTAACTTGCAGACTATCTCCTTTATTTTCATCTTTCCATCTAGTAGGTTGGCAAAGAATGCCACTCCCAATCACGCATAAAAAGGCATTCCAGTTATGTGTGTTTCTAAATAAGTATTTAAGGACAGTTCTGAATTACAACTTAGTCTTAGATAATAAAGAATTTAAAAGGCCTAACATGCTTGTTTTTAAAAGCATTTTAACTTGTAGATCAACTATAAAGAAGTGTTAAATAATCCTTATTTGATATCAATCATAAACCACAGTAAATGCCTTTCAGTGGTAAAAGGCAGTATCCTTGATGCAGGGAATTCTAATTAAAACAACATTGTCAGGAATGGACAGTTGCCTCCTGGTGTCCAGCCATTGCCTGTCAGAGGCCAGTGAACACAAACTGAAACACAGGTGAGTCTTTTTGTTTCTGAGACAGTGATACAATTTTCCCAGTGCTTAAACATGTTCATATGCCCAGTTATATAAATCTAAGTACAAAACCATTTAATAGGTTTGAGATGACACCCCATATTTACGGAAAGTAAAACATTACTAGTTAAGTCCAATCTTGTCTTGAGAAAGGGACAGCAGTGATAGCATGGATATAACTGGAATTGTTGTTCTAGAAAAGATCGTATCCACTTTACAAATCAGTTTTACTTAAATCAGGACTGTCCAACAAAAGCATTGTTAGCCATTCATGATCTGAATTTGGTTATGATAGTTAAATTATGGTTTACATTAAAAGCCACGGGACATTTGTTTTATAATAAATAAGGCGGTGGGACTACTCATTAGTATTAGCCTTTTTGAGATAAGCTATTAGGTCGGCCCTTTCTCCCTTCTTCTTGATTCCAGTGAAGATCATTTTTGTTCCAGGGATGTACTTTTTGGGATTCTCCAAATACTCCATCAGGGTATCCTCTCCCCAGGTGATGCCTAAACAGAAAGAGATGCAGCGGTTAAGTGTTTTACCTGCACTGGTTACACTCACCCTACCTGTGCTGTGACTTAACAGCAGCTCCCTCCCCCATGTGATACCTTTATTCTTGTTGACATCTGTGTAAGAGAATCCTGCATCCTGGCCTGTCTTCCCCCAAAAACAGACCATGGAGATCTGGTCCAGTCTTATGCTTGCCTCCCTTTCCCACAGTATGGCACTGGTCACACTTCTGAACAAAATCTTCTTGCCTTTTTCAACATCACCCATTTTTAATTCCCTCCCGGCTGGTCAACACCACAAACTTTCAGATTCAAAGATAGACTTCCCACTCTCCAGCCCAAGGACATGCCAACCAGCTGGTGTCAATGCAGCCACGCTTGTTCTCATTCTATACCATTTTTAACTCTTGCCCAGTTCTAAACAATTTAGTCAGTAAGAGAGCTGCTCAATCATTTGAGTTGTAGATTCGCTCCCAGTAGTCACAGAAGTGGAGAACCTTGTGAGTTTGGGAAATCTCTTTCAACATCTGAAAATCAACAGTTTTTTAACCTTTGTATTGATTTTTTGTGAGGTTCATATCATGTATCCTAGTCCAGCTTATCTCCCTGCCTCCTTATATCTGCCCTTTGTCCTTGCAACCTCCCCTCCAAATACACACTTTTGCACACACACACACACACACACACACACACACACACACACAGAGAGAGAGAGAGAGAGAGAGAGAGAGAGAGAGAGAGAGAGAGAGAGAGAGAAGCAGCAGCAGCAGCAGCAGCAGCATTATCATCATCATCCTGGAAGCTGTAGTATGTCACACTGTGTCCCACAGTATACCCCTCTGTCCACACATCTTCACTTACAAATGTTCATTATAATGGTCTGGTTTGAGATCTCTGGCTTCTGTGACACCATCAATTTTGGGATCCTTACCGGCTCTCCTCCAGGTTATTGCCCTGTGTCATGGAGGTTCTGCAGCTTTGTATATGTAAGACTGACTGGTCCTCTCATACGTTTCAGGATTTCATAGCTGGAGAAGATGTTGGGGGAGCCCAACCCAACCTTGGATCTGGGCCTGTGTGGTCGTTGAGTCAGTCAGCCAGTCAACTCTCCTGTACCAGGGCACTCTCTCCAGGACTGTCCCAGCTAGGCCACCGAGTGCTGCTGTCAGCAGGAGGCAGGGTCAGTTCTGCTTCTGTGACCTCAGGGCCAGTGCACCCACACCCACCCCTCCACTGCCAGTCTACTGTGCTGCCAAGTCAAAGCACAGGCCCCATTATCCCAAGAACTACAGCCTATGAGGGGCTGGGCCAGCTTCCCAGATCTCACACCCTCTGGCTCACCCAGGCTTCCACCATGAGGGCCAGCTCCATTGTGTTGCTGAGGAATGATGCCGGACTAGCTCTCCCAAGTGCTGCATTCAGTACAGGGGTGTTGGGGAATGGTTAGCTCTCCCGTTCTGTTCTCATGTTCTTACGTCCTGGGGGGGGGCAGCTCTCTGGACTACTGCAGATGGCAAGGGGGAAGAAGGAGATGGTATCTTGCCCCCATACCACCTCATGGTAGACAAGTAGCTGGACCAGCTCTCCTCCATTCTTGCCTTCAGTGCAAGTCACTGGGCCCCCTCAACCAGGGACAGCACTACTGTGATGCCCAGGAGAGGTGCAGGGTCTGTTCTCCTTCTCTCATGACCCTATGAGGAGCATTTCTGATGGCTACAGCAAGATCAGGGTTCACCTCTGTGCCTGTACTACCCCACAGCAGAGGAATGGCAGGGTCAGTTCTCCCATACTTATGCCCTCCTCCATTACCAAGGCTAGCTCCACTGTTCTGCCTGGGCAGGGCACAGCCCCCACTCCAAGTCCTTATACCAGTGAGGTAGGGCCAGCTCTTCAGAATGCTACAGCCAGTGAGGGGGCAGGGCCAGTTCTGCATAGCCAGCCCTTGGACATCCAGGTTATTCCCAGCAGCTGCCCCAACCAGAGATGTCCCCATGTTCTCAGATGACAATATGAGCCATGCACATTGACACTGACTCCTGCAACTGCATAGTCACAGACCCAGACATGGCTCTTAGTGACAAGTCAGGCTGGGACCTCACCATGGCCCCAGGTAGTGGCCACTTACAACAGGCTTCTCCTCCCCACCCTTGAGTCTCCAGTTCCATCTCTTTTCATAATGCTCAAGTTGCTCCACTTCTCTTTCTCTCCCATTTTCCCACTATATGCTTATATATTGCAGGCTGGCTTTGAGTCTAACAGCTCCTGGGTGACATCTTCCAGCAAGCAGGTGCCTACAGCTCTCTTGTGCTCTGCAGGTCGGTTGGTTGCTTAGCAGTCTGCAGATCTCTGTCTCTCTTGTTCCTCCTGAATTCCATCATGTGATGGTAGGTTGAACTCGCCTGTCTATGAGCCCCCCATGCTGTGGAATGGAGAGCAGGTCTGTGAGCATCTTTGTTCTGTCCACATCATGTGGCATAGAAGAATGCAGGTTACACACACGCACACACACATACACACACAGACACACACAAACACAAACACACACACACACACACACACACACACACACACACACACACACATACATTTATCCTCTACTCTGGCATATAAGGAGAGAATATCCTCCTCAGTATATGTATTTTGATACACAGTCTTCTTACGCTGCTTAGGCTAGCCTCAAACTTGCTATCTGTCCTCAGCCTCCCTGGGCACTGAGAGTATAGGCATTTACCACCAAACCCAGCTTGTGCGCCCTTCCTCGATTCTGAGTTTGCCATTAGCATAAGGGCCTTTTGCAGATATGCTTACTTGAGTAAAGTATTAAAACATAATCATTGCCACTATCATCTTCTGTAAATCCTTCCATCACAAAAGATTCTTGATAGAAACAAAAGATTCTTGATAGAAATCAGTGATTTAACTGACTTATAATGATGTAGTACCTAGAAGAGCAACAAAGTCTGTTAGAAGTACAAAATCTTAGACCCCATCCCAGAACTAATACATCAGAGTTGAAATTTTTATCAAGAACGGGTACTGCATATACACACTGAAGTTTAAGACATGTTGCCTTAAGAACACATATATACATGTTTCTTTCCTATTTCCCCCCAAATATTGTACATTAGCCTAAATGTTAACACTTAGAAAATACATTTGAACTTTCATGACAGTATACAGTAAATTGTGAAAAAGATTTTGATTAATATTTTGAATGGTTTCTAGAAAAAATGGTCAAGGTATATATAAAAATTAATATATATTTATAGAATTTCATAAACATTCATCCATGTTTTAATTTCTGTTTACACAACATGAACTTCATAAAATTTCTAACAGTTATAGTAAACGGACTATATATAACTGTTTGATTTCTTAAAACCAATGAAATATATTAATAAGGTTGTTTTGTTTTGTTTTTGTTGATGCAGGGTCTCATAAAGCCCAGACTGGCCTGAAATTCATTGTTGGGAATTGGTTCTAATGCTTTGTCTTATTTCAGGTCCCAAAAGCCACCCTTCCAGACCTGAGAGGCCCTGCCCCTAGCTGACTTTGATAATAATTTCCCTATAACCAATGGCTGGGCAAGAAACAGAGTGGAACTTTTAGATTTTGAGGGCAAGGGACTAAGAGATTCAGGAAGAGGAGGAGAATCACCATGAATCGGAAGAGAGGGATCAGATTTAAGAGCTGCAGGAGAAAAATCATCCAGCAATGTAGGTAGAAAGGGAATGCGATCCTATGTGTGGTGGCAGGGCTTCTCAGAAGGTAACAGGGCAACAAAGATAAAATATAGATTTAGAAGGTGTTAAGCAGGAATATCAAAGACGAATGTGTGCTAGCAGCGGGGAGGTTCAGAAGTGCCAGACATAGTCAAGGCATATCAAAATTAGCTGGTGTGTGTGTGTGTGTGTGTGTGTGTGTGTGTGTGTGTGTGTCTTTCATTTGCAAATTCAGAGAACTCTTGGGCGGTGCAGGGTGAACAACTTGCCAGGAACCAAAGGCATTTAACTAATTCACTGCTACAACAGCTCATTACGTACCTGAATGTATCACTGAACCTTTGATTCTTCTCCCTCTTGTTCCTGTGCACTGGAATTACAGGCATACATTACCACATTTACTTTATATATATCCAACCCAGGGCTTTTTCCATACTAAGAAGCATTTTTGCCAACTAATCCTCACTCATAACTTATATAACAGACTTGTATATGCACATTGAAATGTTTCTTTTGTTATATTCTATACCCAGTTGATGAATTTGATCATACTTACTTACTTAATCATACAATTCAAGAAGCACTACCTAAAGACTAGTAAAACAAAATTCTGAAACCCTGACAAATTAAAATCATTTTAAGAATATATTACTAGAGCCAAGTAAAGTAGCACATGCTTGTTGTAACCCTAACAAAATCAGGAGGACTGTGGGCTCAAGGGAGGTCTTGACCACATAGTGAGCTTCAGGATAACCTGAGCTACATAATGACAATTTATTTCAAAAGAAACAAAAAAGAAGACACCAGAAGAAAAGAAAAAGTTTTCATTATTGGGGACTTTTTGCTTGGTTAGGATTACTCCCAGGTATGTTATATTTTGTGATTTTTAAGAATGGGAATTCCCCATGATGATTTTCAGTCTGTTTATCATTCATATATAAGACTGCTGCCACTCTGCTGAAGTGTTTACTAACTCTAAAAGTTTTTGGCAGTCTTTTCGGTCTCTAATATAGACAATCATATCATTTGAAAATAGGAATATTTGGACTTCAAATTTGTATTCCTTTTATTTCCTCCTCCTGTCTTATTGCTTTATCTAAAACTTAAACCACTATATTAACTAGGACTAGAGAGAGTAAACAATCTTGTTTTCTTCACAAGCCTAGTGAAAGTATCTTGAGCTTTTCTCCATTCATCATGTTGGCTATAGGTTTGTTATATATAACCTTTATAATGTTAAGATAGATTCTCTTGCTTGAAAGGCAAGAGAAGTGTATATGTGAACTCACAGCAGTTGTGATAGCATCCACAAGACCTATGCAAACTCAGGCCAGACAAAATCTCAGCATGGAGGAGGGAAGTGGTCATAAACTCTTTTCATTAGCTGTTGAACTGTTGGTAACTGATAGCTGCTGGGAGAGGAGTTACTTTTAATTTTTTGATTTTATTTACATTTGATAAATTGAACATATTCCTGTGGAATATCACAAACACAAGAGTATAAAAGCAGCCCAAATTCAACTTGGTTCTTGGGTTTGTTTATTTATTTGTTTGTTTATTGATGACAGAATGTTGGGGGTTTGGAATAAGGGGTGGATCTAGGAGGAGTTGGGAGAGTGTATAGATTTAATCAAAATATAACGCATGACATTATCAAAGAGACAATAAATATATTGTTTAAAAGATATGTTCCCTGTATTCCTCTCCATGATTTTTAACACTAAGAGATGTTGGATTTTGCCAAAGGCTTTTTCTAAATCTAACGACATAAGCAGGTCATCTTTGTTTTAGTGTCTATGTGATGAATAACATTTATTGATTTGTATATATTGAACCATCTTCACATTTCTGCAGTAAAACCAACTTAGTCAGGATGAATGACTTTTTTGATATTATTTTAGATCCAGTTTTCCAAAATTTTATTGAAAAATTTTACATCTATGTTCATCTGAGGTTTTGGTTTGTAATTTTCTTTATTTTTCATGTCTTTATATGGTTTGAGTATCATAATACTGACTTTATAAAAAGAATAGTATTGGTGTTAGTTCTTCTTTGAAGCTCTGGTAGAATTCTTCAGTGAAGAATTCTGGTAAAGCAAGGAGGATGCTTTAGTCTCATGGCTAGTTTTGAGTCGATTTAAGTTATTTCACATTTGTTTAATTTTCTGACATTGTATGGGTCTAGAAATTCATCCATTTCTTTTAAACTTTCCAATTTAATTGGGTAGATATTTTTTAAATACATCATTTTGATTTTCTGAAGTTCATTGATATCTAACCTTAAGACACCGAAGAAATAAATTGGGCAAAATATCAAAAGACAGAAAGACCTCCTGTGCTCATGAATTATCAGGATTAATATTAGAAAAAATGGACAGACTACCAAAATCAATCTACAGATTCAATAGAACCCCTGCTAAAATTCCAGAACCTCTCTGCAGTGAGAGAGAAAAATAATCTCAACATATATATGGAGGCACAAAGCACCAAGGATACCCAAAGCAATTTGAATCTTAAGGAATACTGCAAGAGGTATCACCTTACCTGATTTCAAATTATATCTTAGAGACATAGTTAAAAAAAAACCAACATGGTAATGGTATAAAAACTATACACATTGACCAAAGGAATAGAATACATGACCCACATATAAGTCCACACAACTACAGCTACCCAACCACTAACCAAGATGCCAAAAATATTCATTGAAAGAAAGACAGAATCTTCAACAAATGGTACTGGGAAACCAGAATTTTAACATGCAGAAAATAAAAATAGGTCTATATCTCTCACTTGGCACCAAACTCATCTCAAATGGTTCAAGGATCTCAACCTAAGACCTGATATACTGAAACTGATAGAGAAAGAAGGAAAAAAGTATACTTCATCTTATAGGCAAAGATAGGGACATTCTAAAAAGGAATCCAGTCATTCAAGAAATAAGACCTAAAAACTGACTGTCAGAACAAGGTCCATGAATGAAGCTGTGTGAACATAGTTCTGAGACCTTGTGAGAAAAGGAAAAGACAAGAGTCCTATAATCTCTGTTCCTCCAGAAAGAAACTAAATGGCAAGGAAACAAACAACCCTGTTAAAAATGTGCTATGGAAACTGAACAGAAAGTCCTTCTCAAAAGAAGTACATATGTCTAGTAAACACTTTTTTTTAAAGTCTCCAACATCTTTAGCCATCAAGAAAATATATGTCAAAACTTATATTAACATTTCATCTCACTGCAGTTAGAATGGCCATCATCTGGAATACAAATGACAGTAAGTACTGATGCTGATGTAGAGAATGAGAACCCTTACACGCTGCAAACTAGTACAGCTACTCTGGAAATTAGTCTGGTGGTTTTTCAAAACACTAGAAATAGATATCCCATGTGACCCAACTAAAACACTCCTGGGTGTATATCCAAGACTTTATATCATACTTTGGAAATACTTGTACCATGTTCACTGATTTCCTATTCGCAGTAGCTATAAAATGGAATTAATCTAGATGTCCATATACTGAGAAAAAGACAATGAAAATGAGGTATATATATGCAATGTCACTCACATGCAAAGAAAAATAAAATTTGTACGTAAATGAAGGAACTGTGACCTCATTATATTACTTTTATATCAGTATTACTTTTCCGATAGTGTGTAAAAACATCTTGACCAAGGCAACTTATAGAAGAAAGGGTTCATCTGGGAATGCTACTCCAGAGAACTAAGAATGTGTTACAGTTATGATGGGAAGGCATGGCAGCAGGCAATAAGAGAGAGGAACAGGGTTAAGTGCTGTCTTTGTCGGAGTTTTGATCAAAAGCAAGTCAGGGAAAGAGGAGTTTATCTCACCTTACAATTTTCAAGTCACTCCTCATCAACAAGGGAAGTCAGGGTAGGAATTCAAAGTAGAAACCTGGAGGCAGGAACTGAAGCAGAGGCCATTGAATAGAACTGCTTGTTGGATTGCTCCTCATGGCTTGCACAGCTTCATTTCTTATACAACTTAGGACCAACTTTTAGGGGTAGCCCCACCCACAGTGATCTCAGCCCTCCCACACCAATCATTAGTCAAAATAATACCCCCACAGACTTGCCAACAAGCCTACTAATAGAGGCGATTTTTTCAGTTGAACTTTCCTCTTACCAAATGACTCTAGCTTCTGTCAAGTTGACATAAAGCCAAATGAGACAAGTGTAATCAAAATATGTTACATAAAAGTATGAAAATGATGCCGTGGCTTCCATTGTTATGTGTGATTAATAATATACACTGATAAAATCTTTAACATGAACTTAAAAATAAAACAATAAATACTTACAAAATTCACAATTTGAATAGATAATTCATTTAGAAACAGATAAGCTGGTATGTGGTATCCCATGTGTGTGGAATTGAGTCATCAACCAAGGATATAGCCGTCTGAGTTAACTGGTCATGCAGGAAAGTTTGGGGAAACTTCAGATTTGTTTCCCAAGAGCCTCTATAGAACTTGATAGAATGTCTTCATGACTTCATAGATAACATCTTCTGGGATGACTAATTCTAGTAAAAGTCACAGACAAACTATCCTCATTTATATTCTAGCCTCAGAAATCAAAAAACACTACTTGTGCCGTACTCATTAGAGATAAGCCCATAAATGCAGCTCACATTCAAGTCACAATATCACATTTATTTTAACATCTTATCAATTTCATAACACCACAAAGGTATTATTCTTACAATTTTACATATATTCTGAGTCTCAGAGAAGTGAAATATATTTCACTAAGCTAGAAGGCTAAAAATGTAACAAGAATTTTTGTTTGTTTATTTTATGTTTGTTTACTTAGTTTGTGGTTTTACTTCAGTAGTGGGTATCACACCCAAAACCTTGTATATATTAGGTAAGTGTGTATAGAATCTAAGGTACCTTCCCAACCTAGAGTTCTGGTTTGGTTTGGTTTGGTTTGGTTTGGTTTGGTTTGGTTTGGTTTGGTTTGGTTTGGTTTGGTTTGGTTTGGTTTGGTATGGTTTGGTTTTGAGACAGATTCTCACTCAATAATTCAGGATGGCTTATAATTCACTGAGTAACAGAGGCTGGCCTTAATTTGCAGCCATCTTTCTGTCTCTACCTTCTAAGTGCTAGGATGACACCACACCTAGCCCAGAACCCCCTCAACTTGTTTTTCAATTTTTCCAAATTTTATTAAAACAATAAATCTTCAGATTAAAGAAGTCAATTGAACAACAAACAGAATAGTCACAGTAAAACCACATAAAATTAATCCCTATGTTGTTTAAAAATAAATACATACATGAGAAAAATAATAAAGTGCAAAGGTAATTTTACCAAAATTTAGGGAGAATACAAACCATCAAATATATTAGCAAATTCTTTTTCTCAAGAGAGCTATAGGTTAAATAAATGATATTCTTTAAATTGAATATTATACAAAATCTGTACATACATAACAGATATAATAAATAGAAATTTAAGTTGGTTCATTCTACACTAACACAAGCCACATCTTGTTTTATTTTAAATTTATTTTTAATCATTTGTATGTGTGTGTCTGTGTGTGTGTGTGTGTGTGTGTGTGTGTGTGTGTATGTGTGCCTATTTGAATGTATGCCACCACATGTGTGTATGGGTGTCTGAGTAGGCATGACTCAGATCCCCGGGAGCTGGAATCACAGGCAGTTGTGAGCTACCTGACATGGTGCTGTGAATGGAACTCAGGTCCTCTGGAAAACTGATAATGCTCTTAATCCTTAAGCCATTTCTCCAGCTCCACATAAGCCATTTCTAATGATATCTTTCTCCCACGAGATTATGACCTCTGTAAGGTCAGGGGCCTATTTTGGCCATCATGGCTCATTCTAATTCTTCCCTACTTCAGTTTTCCCATAAATGATGTGTCACTAGCCAGACCTCTCATCCTGTATCCCAATGATGATCTAGCATGCAGATCCTTCTTGTCCAGTTGTGTTTGAGTCAGATGAGACAAAAGATAGAGACAGAGACTGAGGATATAGTTGTGGTACAGTACTTGCCTCTTGTATGTGAAGCCCTGGATTCAGTCCCTAGCACCAAGAATAACAACAACAATGAAAGCAAAATCAAAACCATAGAGATCAGCCCTGGACTACTATATCCAAAATGGGACCTGGTTCTTAGATGAGAATGAAAGACACTTGTAGCCCTTCAGAACTCAGTCCACTGGAGCTAGTGACAACCTCAAGGGAGCCTCTCATGCCTAGTCTGAATTTAGGTTAAGAGGATCCAAATGTCTACTCTAGGTATTCTAGTGCCATTGGTAAAATAGTAGTGCAGCTATGCAGAATGGGGACACTGTGGTGCTTACCCAGAGATCCTAGAGCTCATTTTTGACTCGACAAACAGGTGATTGAGTGTGATGGCTAATCTTTGTTGTCAACTTGTCTACATCTGGAATTACCTAAAACCCAAATGTTGGGACACAACTTTGTGTGATTTTTCTTGAATAGATTATTTGAGGTGCAAAGAACCACTGTAAATCTGGTTTGGTTGAGAACAGCAGAAGCAGCATAAATCTAGGCCATGCTTCTGGTGGCAGCTAACATGAAAGGACATAAAAAAATGTTTCCATGCTTTCCTTCATTCTCTGTGGCAAGCACATCTATCCTGAAGTTGAGGCGTTTCGTTCATGGTACTTAGAACTTCCAACATATACCAAGGACCAGCTGAGACATCCAGCCTCATAGACTGAACACCTATTGTATTCTTTTTTTATTTTTTGGTTTACTTTGGAATTTTTTATTTTTTTATTTATTTTCTATATTCTTTGTTTACAATCCAAAGGCTTTCCCCTTTCCCAGTTCTCCCCTCACCATATGCGCTATAAATACTCCCCCCATTCCCCAATCACCCCCCCCCAATTTCTCTGTTCTGGTACTCTCCTACAAAACTGGATCCAGTCTTTTCAGGACCAGGGTCCTCTCCTTCCTTCTTCTTGGGAATCTTTTGATTTGCTAATTGTGCCTTGAGTGTTCAGAGCTTCTGGGCTCATTAATATCCACTTATCAGTGATTGCATTTCATGTGTATTCTTTTGTGATTGGGTTAACTCACTTAGGATGATATTTTTCAGATCCAGCCATTGCCTACAAATTACATGAATTCATTATTTTTAATTGCTGAGTAGTATTCCAGTGTATAAATATACCATATTTTCTTTTTTTTCCATTTTTTTTATTTTCTATATTCTATGTTTACATTCCAAAGGCTTTCCCCTTTCCCAGTTCCCACCCACCATACTTCCCATAGTTCCTCTCCCCCCAACTATTCCCCAATCATTCCCCCTCCCCCCTCTGTTTCTTTACTAAACTGGATGCAATCTTTACAGGCCCAGGGTCCTCTCCTTTCTGTATCCATTCCTCCTAAGATCAACTCCAAGTGGATCAAGGACCTCCACATAAAACCAGACACACTGAAACTAACAGAAAAGAAACTGTGGAAGACCCTGGAGGACATGGGCACAGGGGGAAAGTTCCTGAACAGAACACCAATAGCTTATGCTCTAAGATCAAGAATTGACAAATGGGACCTCATAAAATTACAAAGCTTATGTAAGGCAAAGCGCACTGTTAGAAGGACAAAACAGCAACCAACAAATTGGGAAAAGATCTTCACCAACCTTACATCTGACAGAGGGCTAATATCCAATATATACAAAGAACTCAAGAAGTTAGACCCCAGAAAACCAAATAACCCTATTAAAAATGGGGCACAGCGCTAAAGAAAGAATTTTCACCAGAAGAAATTCGGATGGCCGAGAAACACCTTAAGAGATGTTCAACATCATTAGTCATCAGGGAAATGCAAATCAAAATAACCCTGAGATTCCACCTCACACCAGTCAGAATGGCTAAGATTAAAAACTCAAGAGACAACAAGTGCTGGCGAGGATGTGGAGAAAGAGGAACACTCCTCCACTGTTGGTGGGATTGCAAGATGGTAAAACCGCTCTGGAAATCAGTCTGGCGATTCCTCAGAAAACTGGGCATTACACTTCCAGAGGACCCTGGCATACCACTCCTGGGCATATACCCAGAGGATTCCCCTGCATGCAATAAAGACACATGCTCCACTATGTTCATATCAGCCTTATTTATAATAGTCAGAAGTTGGAAGGAGCCCAGATGTCCACCTATTGTATTCTTAGCCTTCACTTTGGGAGGCAGCCATTGTCTGACAATCCAGACCACAGCCTGTATGCAGCTTTAATAAAGCCCCTTTTATTATAGGTCCCTTTTCCTCCAGAGATGTGGTACTCAACCTGTGCGTCATGACCTCCTTTGGAATTTGAGTGACTCTTTCATAAAGATCACCTAAAACCATTGGAAAACAGAGATATTTACATTATGATCCATAAGTAGTAAAATTATAGCTATGAAGTAGCAGCAAAAATAATTTTAGGGTTGGGGTTCACCACAACATGAGAAACTATATTAAAGGGTCACAACATTATGAGGGTTAATAACGACTGCTCTAGAGAATCCTGAAGAACTAATACACCCAGTATCTGAGTCTCTTAACCTCCACCACTTGTGTTTTTTAAGCATGTGAACCTAATGACCATCCACAGTACCGAGTATATGTGAAAGTATTCTTAAGCTCCTCATGGAGTGATGAGGTATATCCAGAATTGGAATTTCATTTTGATTCTGAAGCGTTTTTGTTTTGGTTTTAAGATTTATTTATTTATTTTTAGTTTATATGTATTGCTGTTTTGCCTGTATATCTGTACATGCAATACCTATAGAAGCCAGCAGAGGGAGCCAGATCCCCTGGGACTGGAGTTACAGACTTGAGAGCTGCCATGTGGGTACAAGGAATTGAATCTGATTCCTCTGGAAGAACAGTCAGTGGTTTTTATTTTATTTTATTATTTTATTTTTTGTTTTTTCAAGAAAGGGTTTCTCTGTGTAGTCCTGGCTATTCTGAAACTCACTCTGTAGACCAGGGTGGCCCTAAACTCAGAGATCAACTTGCCTCTGCCTCCCAAGTGCTGGGATTAAAGGTGTATTCCACCATGCCTTGCTTACAGTCAGAGCTTTTAAATATTGGGCCATCTCTCTGACCTCTAAGCCTGAGTTTTATATTATGAATATGGGCTCTTGGCCCTGACTCAGGTCTTGAGGATGGAGACTCCACATCATGGTTCTTTGTGGAAGCTAGTGTGTCACTCTAGTATCTATTTGAAGGTCTACTTAGGGCCAATGCAAGCTACAGATATGGTATCTCAATACAGCCCGTGGCGGGGGGAGGTGTACCAAGAAACAACAATCTTTATCTCTCAGTCCCATGTGGACCCTTTGCTGAGGGGAGATTCAAGGATACCTAAACAACCAATTCTAATCCCACATAAATAATAATAAGGGCTTTCAACTTTTATACTAGAAACTGACTCTATTTGGTGTTTAAAGTTGCTTGATAATAATTTAGGCAATCTGTTGAAGCCTGTGTACAGAGAATTGTGCCAAATAATGTATTCGAGGGGCTTTATCAGCAGTTGCTGCTACCTGAAGTCTTTATTGGCCCCTTTTCTGGAGGGCCAATGAGAGCATTGGGATTCCCTGAAAGAAAGCACTAGAAAGGTACTTAGATTTCAAACAGATAAGCTGTTGACAACTCAAATGATGTATTCTTACAGACCTGTGACTGGTGTTTGCTTGCCATTTGAGGTCACTGTTTTATTGAGACAGCTTTCACAAACACTTTCTTTCATAGGTTTGATCCTGGCGTGTTTATCGTCTCCAAAGGAACCAGTATTTCAAATGTAATTTTCACTTTCCCAAAACCATTCCTCTAATTGTAGAAATGCAGGCCTATCATAAACAATCCAGTCACTTTGAAAGGACAACATGTGGCCTTTGCCTCCATCTAGTGGAAGTGCTAAGCTTTACACTAAAATAACTGGCTTTAGTATGATCAGTCTATACCCAACAAAGGGGAAAGTGAACCTGTAGAGACCATATCCAGTGGATAAACATGGCCCCTGGTTGAGGAATGGGGCCACCCACCCATCTAAAAAAGTATTAACCTAGAACTGCTCCTGTCTGAAGGAAATACTGGGACAAAGAGTAAAGCAGAGACTGAAGGAAAAGCCATCCAGAGACTGTCCTCCTGGGGATCCATCTTAGCCGCAGACACCAATCCAGACACTATTGCTGATCCCAAGAAGTGTTTGCTGACAGGAGACTGGTATGCCTGTCCTATAGCTGTGTCCTGAGAGGCTCTTCCAGTGCCTGACAAATACAGAGGCAGATGCTCTTAGCCAATCTGTGGACTGAGCACGGGGTCCCCAATGGAGGATCTAGAGAAAGGACCCAAGGAGCTGAAGGGGTTTGCAGCCCCATAGGAGGAACAACAATATGAACCAACCAGACCCCCAGAGCTCCCAGGGACTTAACCACCAACCAGAGACTGCACATGGAGGGACCCATGGCTCAAGCTTCATATGTAGCAGAGGATGGCATTGCTGGAAATCAAAGGGAGGAGAGGCCCTTGGTCCTGAGCAGGACTGAACCAGTGTAGGGTAATGCCAGGACAGGGAAGTGGGAGTGGGTACGGGAGCACCCTCATAGAACCTGGGGGATGGAGGATGGGATAGGAGGTTTGCAGAGGGGAAACTGGAAAAGGGGATAACATTTGAAAGGTAAATAAATAAAATAACCAGTAAAAAAGAAAAAATATGGTCATCTACTACTTCATCCAGTGGCAGGGCAGAAGGAAAGCCTATGCAAAGCAGCAAGAAATGTCCTTGCTGTTCATCTCGCCAGTCTATCCCCTCCACATAGCATATGTTTTAGTGCCTTCTTTTAGGGGAAAGAGCTCTACTTCCTGAAAAAAGAGCAATGAAACTCCAGGCAGCAACAGTGCTGATAAAGCCCCTCACATACCTTATTTGACTAGACTATATCCCAACTTATGTCCGTAACATGAATATTCAAGACCTTGGTTGTCCAAAGGTAAACATAGCAAGAAGTGTTAAATGAGAAGAATCTATGACATATATGTTACATTTGGTTTGAATCTCCAAATTGCCTCTAAACTCATAGCAAATCACTAGATTTAAATGGGAATCTAGGGAAATGCTATATGACATTTTTGTTTTGTTTTGTGTCTACACCATTGGGAACTCACTATTGGTTCCAACTTCTCTTTTCAGTTTCTTCAGTAAGAACATAGCCTAAAGACCCTTTCACAGGGGTCACCTAAGACCATCAGAAAATAAACATATTTACATTACTATTTATAACAGTACCAATATTACAGTTATGAAGTATCAGTGAACATAATTTTCTGGTTGGGAATTGCTACAACATGAGGAACTGTATTAAAGAGTTGCAGCATTAGGAAGGGCGAGAACTCCTGTGCTATCCAATGGCATCCCACGTAACTTTCCACTACTGAATAATTTTTTTAAATTTTTTAATAAATAAATTGAGCACATTAACCAGGTTTTCTAAGGCCCGCACAGGGATTGCTAGGTATTATGTAGGAGTTTAGTTCAGTAGTGGGGGATTTTTCTATGAGGGCACCCTCACTGTTTGACTCAAAATAAATGGTGAATCTAATTATAAACTAACAGTCCATGCTAATAGTGTAGCTCAGTGGTAGAGTATTTCCCTAACATGTGTAAGGTCCTAAATGAGATCTCCAGCACCACAATAAAGAAACCAAGTAATTAGTACATTAACAAAATTTCAAAACACTACCGTCCAACTAAAAGTTCTTACCTAGAATTCAACCATCATTTTTGTAGATAGTCTTAGAAACATAAGACAAGAATCTACTGCAGCCCATGCCTTCCAGCATGCCTGAGAAGAGCACCAGCTCTAGCACTTCTAGCTATTACCCAGTGGTCCTCTCTCTGACTATGCACATGGAGCATTGAGCAGATTAACCAAGTTTCCTAAGGCCCACACGGGGATTGCTAGGTATTATGTGAGAGTTTAGTCCCAAATTATACATGGATTATCATGCCTTCTGAGATAATATAGACAGCCACATGTAGTGTGGGTATCATAAGCCTGTTGATTCTCTTTTCACCTCAACATGTCCTTATTCATATACATCCATATATGGTACAAGCAACACTGATCGTGTATACCACCACCAGAGGATGAAATGAGATCATCTAGTCTCATCCCAATACCAGGCAAAAATCCATCCTGTCATTTGGGTGGGTGGGGGGCAGAGATCTGCCTTACCTATGGTTAAAACACAAGGCACATTTGGAGGCTACTAGTTTTTTCATTAAAAATAACATGGCTCAGATTCCACCCATTAATAAGAATTCCATCTTCCATGCACAGAAGCAATCCAATTCCTCGGGGAGATTAAAGATTCCACAATTTATATTTCTTCCTGCCCTTTACTTGCCTGATCAATTCCTGAGAAAATCATGCATGTGTTCTCAAGAACATAGATGTACTGACACCACAAGTAGGCAGGAGTACTAACTCAGTCCCTGTATCTGAGACTTCCTCATCTGGAGAGGTACTAAATAATTTTTCTTATAACTCTTGGATGATTTAAATTTTCCCTTAAAATGGATAGCTCTTTAAAAAATGATAACTCTTGCTGGGCAGTGATGGCATATACCTTTAATCCCAGCACTTGGAAGGCAGAGGCAGGGAGATTTCTGAGTTTGAGGCCAGCCTGGTCTACAGAGTGAGTTCCAGGACAGACAGGGCTACACAGAGAAACCCTGTCTCAAAAAAAAAAAACAAAAAAAACAAAACAAAAAAACAAAACAAAAAAAAAAGATAGCACTTGGGCAATGTCCACTTTGTTAATGTTCTTGCTTTAGACCTGACCATAACATGTAAGGCCATAAGCAAAAGCAAAACAGCATTAGCTTTGGTCTAGAGCTCTCTCAACTCTTCCCACAATGCACTGAACAGCATCATTGACAATACCATACCTTCTATGAACTCAAAAATATCTATATGAGGTTTTAGATTTTGCTGTAACATATGCAAGGCCTTGAGTTTTATCGCTACCACTACAATGTAAATAAATAAAACCATAAATAAGCAAGTAGACAAGTAAATATTTCTAAGTACCTACCCTTAAGCTGTGTTATATGATAAGGCTTTTCCTAGAGAAAAAAAATACACATAAATCTACTAACACACCCCAGATAGAGAGACCAAGGTAAGGACCAAATTCTACCTTGGTGAGCCAAGTTATTTACAGGATTATGTGTTTGGAGTTACCTACTGGAGCAGAAATGATTCAAAGACACTTAAGCCCACCCCAACATGGTTGACTGCTGACAAATGCTGGGCACCTAGAGCATACTGCATGGCCCCTAAGCAGCTCCAACATGTTGGAGAATGTCTTTTCCAAGTGACTCTGGTTTAAACCTCTTCCAGGCAGTTCATCTGGTTTCTACTTCTTCCAGGTCTGGTCTCAGAGTCTTCTTTGTAGCTTGGCTTCTCTAAGTTGTTTTTGCTGACTAGCTTGTCTGAGAGTGACTCTTAGCTGTCTCTATTGCTTACTCTAGGAGAGAAGAGCCTAGTGGATCTGAACAGTTTCAGGGCCTTCCTGCAACTACTTTCCAGTTGCTTATACTTTGTCATAAAGCTCCCTACAGGATGGAATGTTTCAAACGCAGAGCAAACTGCTACAAATTAAATTGCAAACCCTCAGCACTATTTTACAGTGCCTACAAAAGCTTCTATGTATCTCAGTGGTTTCTGTATTCCTACATTTAACATCTAAATAAACAGAATCCTTGCAGATGATAGTTTCCAACAAACTTTCATCGGTGAATAAGGCAAAAGAATGGCCCTCAACTTCCACCCTTAGCCCTCCTTGTTCTTGAGAAAAGTGTGAAAAACAAAATCCTCTTGAATATGCTAAATAAACCACAGACTCAACAACAAAGACTTCAAGGTGTCTTTTCATCCTCCTGTCATCAGCAAAGTGGTCATTTTGGAATATGGATTAATCATTACATAACGGGGTGCTCTCTGTTTTCTGTTCCAATAAAACTTATCAGAGATGAATGCCTCATCTTCTAGCTTGTTCTTAACCTTCCTAATGCCATGCCCCTGTAATAAAATTCCTCATAAAATTCAGTTCATAACCATAAAATTATTTTTGTTGCTACTTCATCACTGTAATTTTGGTACTGTTAGGAATCATAATGTATATACCTGATATGCAGGATTTCTGATATAAAACCCCCAAAGTGGTCACAATCCACAGGTTATCCAAGTACAGGAATGAAAGCTCCCTTTGGCTTCCCTCAGCAACATCCCCAATCAAAATTAAATACCTCATCCTAAGACAGGGTTTGCTCTTTTACCTTCATAAACTGCCATTTGTCTATGGGCCAGTCTGTCTCTTCCTTACCCAGAGGCAGTCCTTTGTTCCACTCTCCTGGGAAAAATACCCTTTCCCCCTCTCCCTTATTTTCTTCCCCTTCTTCCTCATTCTCTGCCTCTTCGTTGTCTCATTTCCTGTCCTTTGTCCCTCTAGGGCAAATAATTTGCCTTTCTGCTGAGAACATGATCTTGGGAAATCTTGTACCAGATCCTTTAGTGTGAACCTCAGTATATTTTTATATAATTGTCCCATTACAATCAGGAGGGATCAAGTATTTAATCTGTGTATTAATTTGTCACTAGACAAAATATATTTAACTTATCAATGACACAAAATAGAAGTCAAGAACAAAGGAATGCTTCTCTTGGCTACATGCTGTTCCCCTTGGAACAAATCAAGCTACATGAATCTAGAGTTCTTAGGTCAAAGGTCAAATATGCCTCCTTCTTACTAAAGAATTTACCAACATGGGCTGTAAGAGCACAGGGGTGTTTCAGCTACTATGGGTAGCTTTTGTGAAAAGCTAAATCAGCAATAACCCAGTGTTGAGTGTATAGAGATGGCTCAGCTGTTAAAAGTGTTGGCTGCTCTTGCAGAGGACCCAAGTTTGGTTGCTAGCACACACACTGCAGCTCACAAGGACCTGCAACTCAAGTTCCAGGGGATCCAGCATATTGGTTGCTGTAACAAAGGCAACTTATTTTAAGAAGCATTTAACTGGAGCTTGCCTATAGATTGAGAGAGTAAATCCAGGTCCACTGTGGTAGGATATGTGAGCATAGGCGGGAACCTGGTGTTGGAAATGGTAACTAAAAGCTTACATCTTTTGTTCCGCTCTCTGGGGAAAATACCCTTTCCCCCTTTCCCTTGCTGCCTTTTCCTTCTCCCTCATTCTCTACCTTTTCTTTGTCTCATTTCCTGTCCTTTGTCCCTCTAGGGCAAATAGTTCTCCTTTCTGCTGAGAACACAGATGTGAGGTAGAGAGAGGAGGGTTGGGAGAGGAAGAGAGAGAGAGGCACAGCATCTCGAATGGTATGGCATGGAATTTTGAAACCTCAAAGCCAACTCCTAGTCACATTCTTCCTCCTGCAAGGCCTCTTTATCTTTCCCAAACAGTCATATGAGCTGTGACCACCATTCAAACTTATGAGCCTGTGTGGGTGGGCTGGTTCTCATTCATACCACCAAAGGGGCTAGAAAAATGGCTCAGCAGTTAAAAGAGCATACTGCTATGCTAGCTGGACATGGTGGCACATGCCTGTAATCCCAGCACTTGGGAGGCAGAGGCAGGCGGATTTCTGAGTTCGAGGCCAGCCTGGTCTACAGAGTGAGTTCCAGGACAGCCAGGGCTACACAGAGAAACCCTGTCTCAGGAAAAAAAAAAAAGAAAAAAACAGCATACTGCTTAAGAACCTGAAATTGGTTCCCAGCACTCAAGTCAAGTGGCTCACAACCATCTCTATCTCTAGATCCAAGAGATCCAATGCCTTTTTCTGGCCCCCTCAGAAAACTGAATTTGTGAGTGTGTGTGTGTGTGTGTGTGTGTGTGTGTGCGCGCACACACGTTTAAAATAAATAAAAATGGTATAATTATAACCTCAAAAACTTACAAAGAAAAAACAAAAATAAAAGGCAGAATTTATTTTATGACATGATTTCAGAAATGGAAATCCAAAAATGGAAGAGAGGATGTGGTGAAGTAAGAGCTATTCAACTCTTGGCAGGCAAGACCCAGAGGGCAGCAGGAACAAAGCAACATACACCACATAACGACAAATTCCCAGTGACCTACTTTCTCCAATGAGACTCTCCCTACCACAGCTTTGCCACCTCCCAAAGGTCAGTTTGGATTTTTAATTCATTGTGAATTAAACCATTTATTGGGTCAGATCCCTTATGCTCTAACAGTCTGCAGAGATGTCCTCTCAGACACACCTAGAAATGTGTTCAACTGATTTCCTGGTTATCTCTCAATCAAACCAAATTGAAAAGATTAACCATCAAAAACCCTGGCTCTTATACAGGTTTTCACTCTGTATTGGTGACTTTTACATTACTGTGATAAGACACTGCAACTAAGGCAATTATAAAAGACAGAATTTATTTGCTTACGATTTCATAGAGTTATAGCTCATGGTGTCAGGACATAGGTAGCAAACAGCCGATGGCTTGAGCAACTGAGAACTTATAACTCAGAACCACAAACAGGAAGAAGAGAGCACTGGGGATGGTAGGAGGCTTTTGGAACCTCAAAGGGCAAATTACACACTTTCTCCAACAGGAACACACCTCCTGACCTTTCCTAAACACACTCACCAACCAGGAACCCAGTATACAAATATATGATCCCATAGTGTCTTAGGGTTTCTATTCCTGCACAAACATCATGGCCAAGAGGCAAGTTGTGGAGGAAAGGGTTTATTCAGCTTACACTTTCCACACTGCTGTTCATCACCAAAGGAGGTCAGGACTGGAGCTCAAGCGGGTCAGGAAGCAGGAGCTGATGCAGAGGCCATGGAGGGATGTTTCTTACTGGCTTGCTTCCCCTGGCTTGCTCAGCTTGCTCTCTTATAGAACCCAGGACTACCAGCCCAGGGATGGCACCACCCACAAGGGGGTTCTCCCCATTTGATCATTAATTGAGAAAATGCCCCACAGCTGGATCTCACGGAGGCATTTCCTCACCTGAAGCTCCTTTCTCTGTGATAACTCCAGCATGTATCAAGCTGACATACAAAACCAGCCAGTACATATGGGAGTCACATGTATTCTAACTACTACACCATCTGCCATGATGTCCTCACAAGCCTTGGGGTGTCAAGGAGTACATATTAAAGATGTCCCATTTGTGGATGAGCACTACACAGACATTGACACTCTGTACTTTGATCAATTTTGAGTCTCTACATTAAATTCTACATGCTGTAATAAATCTGTTGAACTGTGAACTGTAAACTTTGTCCGAGGCTACTTATCCATACTTCACTTGAGGTTTTATTTCTGCACAGTGAGCCCCATTTGTAAGTTGAAAGCATCTATGTAGTTCTAAGTAGCACCACGGATGGAGGCAGAATCTATAGAAACATTTATAGGTGTATTTATTTCGCTATATTCTGCTGAGAACCGCATTGGCTGTATCTTCATTTGCCAGTCAACCTGGGCTGGCATTAGTAGTGAACTGCCTATAGAGTCCTCTTGGTTATTGAAGGATAGAATGAGTCTCTCTATAATATGGAACACTGTCAAAGCTGGTTTTGAGTGATGTATTTTATGAGTTGTAAATTACCTCTTCTATGTCATTTCTATTATGCATCCCATTCCTCTTTATTCCAATTCCACTAAGTGAACTATATGAGAAGGCTACAGTAATTCCTGTGAATATATATTTTTGCTATAGTTTAAAAAAAATGAGGTGCCAATTGACAGTATTTTGTTTCCTCATTGAAGAACAATGGAAATACAAAAAGGAAGCTTTTTTGTTTTGCCATTATTATTATTATTATTATTATTATTATTAGTCTTCTTTTTTGTTTCAACTTCATTCTTTCTTATTTTTTTATTATTTTCTATATTCTTTGTTTACATTCCAAATGTTTTCTTGAGACAGGATATCCATAACTGTCCTTGATCTCACTTTGAGGATCAGACTGGCCTTGAATTTAGAGATTCATCTGCCTCTGCCTCCAAGGTGTTGGGATCAAAGATGTGTGCCATCACTGCCAAGTTAAAAGCAGGAGCTCTTCTGATTAGCACTGAGCAAGTCCCTCATCTATGGTCACAAAGATAAGTATTTAGAACATAATTTGATACTATGTGCACTTAACAAAATAAAAGTAGTAAATTCTTTCCTCTGAATATCACAAGGCTGTTGCACTTATAAACTCACAATAGCCTGTAAAAGTTGCTAGCACAAGATTTTCACAAGATCAAGTTAACATCCCAGCAAGGAAGAAGGAAGGACATATTAGTCCCCATCAATAACTGAGGGACTATTGATAGCTGGTGGTGGCTAGGGGAGGAGGAATCCATTTTCTCAAGGAGTATGACTGATGTTAGGTTGGTCATGCTTCAAGGACATTCCCACAGGCATACACATAAGCAGAACTAATTAGACTTAGTGGGCTACTGAAAAAGAGAGGCAGGGAGACCAATGTAGGAGGTAAGCAAGAAGAACTGAAGGGGGAAAGGTGTGAAATAATCAAAATATATAACTATAAACTTCTCAAATAATAAAATCATACTATATAGATAAACTGAAAAGAAAGTTACACATCACAGAGTGAAAGAAAAACTGTTGTAATGATCTTTCACGTAAAATAGAAAAATTAGTAGGCCATGGTTTCATATCCTCTCTTGTTCCAGAATGATTTCTAGAAATTTTGCTACATTCATATGAGCTCTGCTACAAGATTTCCCCTATATTTCCTATACAGATATATCTAAGGTCTCTATGTGAAGATACATATGTCAAGTACTATATAGGGGACAAACCAACATTTTCTCTTCTGAAAGTCCCCATATGTCCAAAGAGTTCTTATTGGAAGAAAGTTGTGCTATCCACTACCTACCATGTGCTTCTCTGTGGAAGTCTATCTTTCATAATTGGATACTCACAATGGACCACAGAATGTAGGATGGGATGTAAAATCCACATGAATAGGTTGAATAAGCTCTATCCATGGCCCTGAATTAGAAACTTATAAATACTACTGTTTGAATCATGTATGAAAAAAACTTGGAGCTGGATTTGTTCATATAAGAATGTACAGAAGGAAAACTCTACCAAGGTGTGATATGTACCTGTAGCTCCTACATAAGAAAGGTTATGATCTGGGCGTGGTGGTGCACGCCTGTAATCCCAGCACTTGGGAGGCAGAGGCAGGCGGATTTCTGAGTTCGAGGCCAGCCTGATCTACAGAGTGAGTTCCAGGACAGCCAGGGCTACACAGAGAAACCCTGTCTCGAAAAACAAAAACCAAAAAACAAAAAAACCCCAAACAAACAAAAGAAAGGTTATATAATTTCTACATGGACATGAAGATCCTAAAAAATAAAATAAGACCATAAAGCTATACTAATCTAAGCAGTGTGGGACTAGCATAATAACAGACATAAAGACAACAAACCAAAATAAAATCTAAGAAATAAACACATATATAAGTACATGTATGGTAAAGTAACCTTCAACAAAGGTACTGACAATTCATAGTGGAACAAGAATGGTCTTTCAATAAATAATGTTAGAAAATTAAATACACACACAAAAGAGAAATTGGGACCTTATTTTATATAATATTCAAAAATAACATAAACTGTATTCAATATTTAAGACTTAAAACTATAAACTTCCTAGGAGGAAACTAGTTGACATTATTTTTTGGCAATCATTTGGGAATAGCACATTAAAAGTAGAGACTACTAAAGCAAAATTAAATAAGCGGGACTATATTAAACTAAAAACATGTTTTCCAAGAAAGACAACAAAATGAAATGGTAATTATTTGGAAAATAATTATCTGTGCATGCCAAACCTCATAAGAGATTGATATACAAACTATATGAGGAACTTTTACAACTAACAAGAAAACTAAAAAACTACCTTCAGTTATGAGATGGGGTAGAGAGTAGGTAACAGTTACTGCAGAAACTCATAATTAGTCAAAGATATGAGAACAAGTGACTGTTTAATACCCTAACCCAAGTGGGACATTTGTGTCACTCCCTCCAAGGTTTAAAGAATGCAGATGAAGAAGGAACAAGATGATGTAAGAGCTGGAAGAAAAGGTGAAGTATTACAGTACTGCCTTCTTGCTGGATGCTGCTACAGTCTTGGACTCTCAGCAGCTGTGATTGCCTACCTAAAACCTACACAAGACTACTCCATGAACATCTTCTCATGGGGAAAAGAAGTGTTCATAAGACCCTACCCCTCCTGGACAATTTGTGCAAAGTTAACAGTTCTGACATGAGGGACTTGAAAAGCCTGGCCTACCCCTCATCGAGAACCTACAGACCATTAATAGTTGCTAAGGGAAAGAGTGTTTTTTCCCAAATGTATAGCCATGGTAAAGTGACTATGTTTCTGCCAATAACCCCTCACCCATTTTCCTGTAACTAACCATACTTAAAATCATTGAAGACCTTCTCTAGAAATAAGTGGACAAAGTACCTGCACAGACTTGTTTTTGACAATGATACACAACAGGGCATATTAGAATGGACTCAATATCTCTAAACATCAGGGAAATGCAATCAAAACAATAAGAAATTTCCTCACACGTTAGGATAGTTATTATCAAAGAATCAATAGATAGCAAGTTTGTCAAAAATGTGGGAAAAAGAGAATCTTTTCGTACTCTTTGTGAGAATGTGAATTGGCACAGCCACTATAAAAACCATGATAGAAGTTCCTCAAGAATGTATAAATAGCATTGCCATATGTGCCATCAATCCCACTTCTGGATATATGCCCAAAGGAATTGAAATGGGGACTAAAAACATACCTACATTCCCACATCCAGGACACTATTATTTACAGCAGCCAAAAATACAGAAAGTACATGTCCATCAATGAGTGGATAAAGAAAAATAAAACGCAGGTGTATAAGTTATTTGACCCTAAAAAATAAAGAAATCCTGCCATTTATGGCAACATGAAATGGCCTAGAGGAAATTATGCAGTGGCTAAGGGTTAGAGGATATGGGAGAGGAGCTGATGTAGTTCAAAGGGTACAACCATTAAGCTAACCAAAATTATTCGTTTCTAGAGATCTAATATGCAACATGGTCACTAGAGCTAACAACACTGTATAATAAACTTACAATTTGTAAAGAGAATAGACCTTAAATCTTCATAATATAGGCATGTAACTGCAACAGAAATAGATATGTTAATGGACTTAATTGTGAACATTACAAATATTTCATACAAATATCAAAACATGGGAGTGAATTGCCCATTTCCTGCTTACACAGATGTTTACTGTGAAGTGTTCACATGAGGAAACAGTGAAGTTTAGTAACCTGAGGTTGTACTGACATCAAAGAACCAAGAGGAGCCCTTGAAGTAAAACAAAACAAAACAAAACAAAACAAAAACACTAGAAAGCAATAGAGGGGTAATGCCTGAGATGAATGAGAAGTATTTTCTTGCTCTCTCATGAGAGAAATTTGACAAAGGCTCTGTTATGGGTTGAAATGTGTTCTCTAAAACACTGATATGAGAAGTCCTAACACATGGTATCTCAAAATGTGACCCTGCTTGGAAGTAGGAACTTTACAGAGAATATCAGTTTCAAATGAGAAACTTAGAGTGGCCTTATTCTGATAAAACTGACGTTATAAATCAGCCACTCTGCCAGCCTGCCCTTCAGAGACTCAGCAACAGCTGATTAAAGTGTCATCATCTGCCACTGCTGCCACCAGGAGCAGCACATTTCCACTGTCACTATGAGTGACATATTTTCCTATGCAACACATGCATCCTTTACAAGGCCCCTTCTAGCTTCAGTGCCTCTGCCTCTATCTTTGTCTCTGTGTGTCTCTCTGTCTCTCTCTGCCTGTCTCTGTGTATGTCTTCCAGTCCCTCTGTCTGTCTGTCTGTATATATCTCTCTCATGTCTCTATTCCAAGATGGCCTTTTGTTCCCCACACCCAATAAACCATTTAAGTGAGGCCTGTCGCATGGTACCACCTCTTTACATCATGCTTTGGCACAGACCCACAAAGATACCTTTTGACACTTAATTCTAACAGTTGGCATCATTATATGGAGATAAAACGTAATATAGAAACATATAAGGAATGGCAGGTTATGAGGAAATTGGCCATCTGTAGGTCAAATAGTACAGCCTGAAACGGATCATCCCTTGCAGCCCTCAGGAGAAAACAATTCTGCTAACACTTGATGTCTGCCTTCTAGGGCTGGGCATGTCTCTCAATGGTAGAACATTTGCCTAATACATATGAGGTGGTAGACTCAACCACCAGCACCACCACCAAAGACATGTAAAGACTTCACACTTCCAAATTTTGAGACACATTTCTGTTGTTTGAAATACTGATGCATGGGATTATTTCAGTCTTCTTGTGTCTGTAGAGGCCTGTTTTGTAACGGATTTTTATTTTACTGACTTGCACACAGGCTCATGTTTAGATCCTTTTCTTACAGAGCCCAGGTCCACCAGCACAAAAATGGCAGCCATAATGTGTTGGTCACTTTGATATCACCTAACAATCAATAAAATAAAAATAAAATCATAGATATTTCCTGTAAGCCAAACTGTTAGAGGCAATTCTTAACCTGAGGTTTCCTCTTCCCAGGCTACATGTTAACTTGACAACCAAGATTAGCCATCATATTGCCTGTGCTCCAGACTCGAAGTGGTTACAAAGAAGAAGAGGAGGAGGAGGAGGAGGAGGAGGAGGAGGAGGAGGAGGAGGAGGAGGAGGCGGCTAAGAATTTGAACAGGGCAGGCCAGGATATTCTGGGAGAAGTTGGTGGGGGGATAATAAGGAATTGATCTGATCAAAATATACCTTATATCTATATGAAATATTCAAAGAATAGATAAATGAAATAAAATTTTTGAAAAGAAAATCCCCAAAAAAATCATACTTGTCTTAATAGCCCTGGTGGAATATATGGAAATTATATAATAGGGAGTTGTTTCTACATACATGCATGCAAAAGTAGACACAGAAAACCTAAATATTAAATCCTAAAAATCAAGTTATCTATGAAAAATAGAAAGCTTAAAAAGCAGAAGGATACCAATGGGTAGATGTGTTTGATAACTCATACTATAAAGTCATGAGGAGACTATATATATCCTGAGTTTATATTTTCTTTTGAAATCCACTAACTGGCTAAGAAAATGTAATAAAATTTTATAGAATAATGTCAAATTCCTATAAAATTGGCTCTCTTGAGTGTGTGCTCCAATTTTATATTCTTTCTCTCTTTAAAAAACTGAAACCATACCACAACAAAGCATAAATCCAACCCAGAACAAACAACACGTGATGGTTTTTGATATTGTTTGTTTTGGTTTGGACTTGTGCTTTGTTTTAGTTTAGTTTGGGGTTTCATTTTTTGAGGAAGAATATGAAGTTGAGTTTTGTAAGTATCTCAGAGACATTAGGAGTGGAGATGTACAAAATATATTGTATTAATAAAGGGCTATTAATTATTAATTAATAAGAGCTATCTTTAATTTAGGGCACTTTAAACATGTTCAATGTCCAGGTGGCTGATACAGTTATTGATAAGATTATTTACAGGTCCCAAATAAAGAGAACTGAGTGCCTTTCTACTTTAAAAATTAAGGAGCAAGGTGAATTTGGGTGGATTCTTTCCAAGGCAAGCAGAACAGCCTATATATAAAACCAATAAAATAGAATTATCTTCCAATACACATATGTAAGCAGATTTCGAGAGGATTATACAGCTTTCACAGCCCATTACAGCCAATCTTCCTTTCAGTTATGGATATATCCATAAGCAAGACTGCATATTCAAGAACCTGGATGCACCAAAGCAGTAAGAAAGATCAAGCATAGATCCTGAATCTTAGACAGCCACATCTGAAAAGTTACTTGGCACCTCTAATGCACTTTCATTATCTTTATTACTTGTATTGTTGCTATGACAGACTACCTGATGGAAGTAACTTGAAGAAGGAAGAATTTAGTTTGACTCAGGGTTCGCAGGGATACAATCTGTCATAGAAGAGAAGGCACACCAAAACATGACTGTAAAGTGGCTAGCAATACTGCATCTGCATTCACTAATCAGAGAGATGAATGCTGGTTCCCCACTTCACTTTACCTGTTTTATTCAGCCAGGGATCACACAACCCATTCAATGTGCTGCCCACATTTAGGATGGGCCTTCCCTCCTTAGTTACAATTTTTTGAAAACACCTTCACAGACATACTTAGAAGTATGTCTTCTAAGGAATTCCAAATCCTATCATGTTGAAAGTATACATTAACCATCATACTACCTGTGGTAGTTTGAATAGAAAATGGCCCTCATAGGCTCATAAGGAGTGGAATTATTAGGAGGTGTGGCCTTGTAGTAGGAGGAAGTGTGACTGGAGGTTGCCTTTGAGATTTTAGAAGCTCAAGCCAGACCCAGTGTGTCACTTAGTCTTCCTGATACCTGTGGATCCAGAGATAGAACTCTTGGCTACCTCTCTCGAACCTGCATGCAGCCATTCTTCCTTGTAGAGGGCTGCGAAGTGCCCTGCCTTAAGGATGGCACTGGTTTCCACCTTCTTCCCCCCAGGAGGAGAGTGCCTTTTGAGATAAACAACTCCTTATTTGGCTTTGTGTGGTCAGATGCTGTCCTTCCACTTTGAGGTAGCCTATCTGCCTTGCCCACGTGTCATCCAGGGATTGGCCAGCCTTTGAGATATAAGAGAGTGCTGGAGTCGAGGTAGGGGGAGAGACACCATTGTATAAGGTTCCTGAGTAAACTGCTTGAAGAAGATCGCTGGTGTTGTGTCCTTCCTTGCGGGTCGAGGTTGGGCGCAACAAGTGGTGACCCGTATGGGGAGTTTCTCCCCCACTGACGGTGATCAGAACTTCTTGCAGTCAGGGTAGCGCTAGCAAGTAACCATGGTAAGTGGGGCAGAAGGCTGCGGGGGTAAGCGGCAAAGAAAAGAATCCTGAATAAACTGCTCTGAGAAGGACTTGCATTTGTATAATGCAGTTCAGAACTCTTTGCAGTCAGGGCAGCCGGCTGGTAAGTCCCAGGTAAGTGGGACAATTAAGGTTCTCGTTTTGAGACGATTAGGCTCCCGGTTTTGGGACGGGTTGCGCCGAGCACGATGTGGGGTTCATCGTCAGCTCAGATGGCCTGCCGGGCCCTTGGGGTTTTGTTGGGAGTGAGAGGAATTGGGCTTAAGAAAGGAACAGTGGAAAAATAAGAAAAGGAAAATGGATTTCAAAACTCCTGGGGACAAGGGGAAACATGGAGACGTCCTGTTTCCTCTATGGACCCCAATGGAGATGTTCTTAGTACTGGGTACAAGTGTTCTTTCCTCTCTATGTATTGTCATTGGTGCACCAGTTTGTCTACGTGTGTCTCTCCTTGTTTTGTTTGAGTGACTGCTGTCCTGTGTTTTATGTTAAAAAATGGTAAAAACTTTATTTGCTGGAGGTCCATCTCTTGATTCAGTCTCAGTTTACACAGCAGAGGCTGATTTAAGTTGCTCTGCAATTAGCTAGGAGTCAAGCACAGCTGAAGAATAGCTGCTTTTGAAAAGGGCCAGCAGCTGCTCAAGTTCTAGGACAAGTAGGCTGATGGTTATTTCTCCTTTTGGATACAAAGTGCTTTTTCTCTTGAATTACAGCTAGAAAACAATTGTTTGGTTCAAATTTATAAGATTCATGTAGTTGTTTCATTTTTGGTTCTGATTGGTCTTAAAGGTACAAATATGTTTTGCATGTTTTGACTATAGAGTATTGGCTTAAAAGTTATTGGGCATGATTAAAAATTATTACATTGGTAACAAAAAGGGAATTTAAAACTGGTAACTCAGGTTTGGAGCTATCTTAACAACACGTGGCATGACTCAACCCAGGAAACATTCAAACATAAGAACTTGCAGACAAACTTTGTAATGTGAAAGTAACATGTTTGCCATTGATTTTTAAAGAGAATAAATTGTTTAAAATTGGGTTTTGCTTTCCAAAGTTGTAGTTATGCTCTAATATTTCAAGAGAAAGAATTATGGTTAACAACTGCCAGTGTACCATTGCCTGAAGTTTGGAGTTTGATCTAAGGCTCACGATTCTTAACTCACTCATATTTTGTAATTAAGATGATTTCCAGAGTAAGTTTAAAACAGCTGTGGCCAGTATAGACCTGTTGCCACTTTTTCACAAGCTTTATTGGATACAGCGGTAGAAGTAAAAATTAACCACCCAAGATTGAAAAGGAGATCTCAATGGGAATTTATTTGAACTGTAGATATGACTACTAAAATCAGCTAGTAGAATTTTTCTGGGAACCTTCAAATTTCAGGTTCCTTTTGTTAATCAACCCTTATAAAATGGGGTCCAGTTGCAGGCTACTACCCTGCAGGACAGGTGAGTGTTGAGCCTGGCCTTAGCCAATAGGCTCAGATTAGAAAATAATTTACAGTTGAGTAAATGAAAGGCTCAGAGCTGCCTCAGTGGAGACTTGTGAGGCACTGCTTTTGTCTTGCATTTCACACCTAGGAAGTTTCAGGCCAATGTTAATGCCCACCTAAAAGGTGGCATAATGATCCTTAATCAAAGAATTGATTTGGTACAGGAACAAATTGATACCCTTTGGCAGGTTGCTCAGTTAGGGTGTGAATGGTGATACACGGGGCTATGTATTACCTCAGTGCCCTATCAGAATTTTACCCATGCTGCTAATTTGTCAAAAAGCTTGTCTAAGTCATCTTGCAGGGAACTGGTCCGGAGAATTTGATCATCTGCTACAAGAATTGAGGATTGCCATCTTCCATGTGAATTCCACCTGAGTAGATGTGTCCTTTGCTACCGGATTGGGAACCTGGATTGCCAATGTCATGAATCATCTGAAAGAGTGGGCAGGCATGGGCAGTATGGCTGGGTTGTTAGTCTGGTCTCCCTTGTTGGCTGGTGGTGCATTTGCAGAATGTGTTTTGCTCAGCGGTGACAAGAGGCTATGATCGTACAGGCCTTTACTACCATTAACGCAGGACAGTTCCCTCAAACTTGGCTTTCTGTCATGAAGACAAAGGTCATGTGATCCCCCCAGTACCTTGGGGGAGGCCCTCCTGTGTTTTGGCTGTGCCCTTGCTCGCCTTACACAGAGAGTCATGAGTCAGCCTAATTGCCCGGTGGCAGGGCAGGCATTCTTGACCAGGAGGGCTACAGACCAGAGGAGGGGTTAGTCAATGACGGGTAGGATCCTCCTGAATGGGGGACAACCTAAGGCAGGCACCCTCATGGTCAAGACCCGGAGAGGGGACAGTCAATGACGGGTAAGATCTCCCCAAGAGGGAGACAACCTAAGCCAGGCACCCGTGTGGTCTTATTTAAAACAAAAAGGGGGAACTGTAGAGGGCTGCGAAGTGCCCCGCCTTAAAGATGGCACTGGTTTCCGCCTTCTTCTCCCCAGGGGGGAGAGTGCCCTTTGAGATAAACAACTCCTTATTTGGCTTTGTGTGATCAGATGCTGTCCTTCCGCTTTGAGGTAGCCTATCTGCCTTGCCCACGTGTCATCCAGGGATTGGCCAGCCTTTGGGATATAAGAGAGTGCTGGGGTCGAGGTAGGGGGAGAGACACCATTGTATAAGTTTCCTGAGTAAACTGCTTGAAGAAGATCGCTGGTGTTGTGTCCTTCCTTTCAGGTCGAGGTTGGGCGCAACACTTCCTGTCATAACCATAATGGACTGAAACTATCAACTTTAAGCCAGCCCTATTTAAATGCTTTCCTTTATACGAGTTTCAGTTGTCATCATGTCCTTTCACAACAATAGACACCTTCACTAAGATATTACCTGATTGACAGTTTATATAAAAATTCACTTTTCTTCTTAAAAATAGATGTTTCTTGGCTCAAATTTGCATTGTTAGAGTTTTCCAAAACACTAACTTTGGTGAGAGGTCACCAAAAATCAGCACTTGACTTCTTACTGTATTCATAGCCACTAACAATCCCGCAGAGGTCTCTAAAACAAGGTACATTACATGGTAGTTACAAATGAGGACAACAGATGAATTCCAGTATGCCACTGCCCAAGGGTCACATATTTTGCTAAAGGTTCTTATTACCATAAATATCAGTTACTGACATTTTTTCAAAGTGCTCTTGAATGACTTTCACCTAGCTGAAATAAATAATACAGACAGATAATTTGGCAGTTTCTAAGGCAGGATGTTGATTAATTTGAACACCTTTCAAATAACTCTATGTAAAATATGACATATGCCTAATAGTGAATAAGCTATCATATTCTATGCCAAATTAAATTTTATAGCAATTTTAACACCATCATTTTTTCCTGAGCAGAGAGATTATTCTCCAGGCAAGCACCCACATAGTTCTTCAGAATTGTATATAAATGGCTATCTACCGATTCTTGACAGGGCTAACATTCCAGTGTGAGTCACTCAGAAATTTGACTATCTGTTAAGCACATACAATATGGTGTGTTAGTCCTTCCAAGCACAATAATGTCATCATTTAAAAGTTCCAGAAGTTCACTGTATAGACTGAAATCTGCAGATCTCATGGGCTGATTAGAAATTACATGCAGATTTACATGACTACAAGATGATCCGTATTTATTTTTATTATTATTCTCTCATACACTACATCTCAACTGCAATTTTCCTCCTACTCCCTCGCACCCTCACCTCCCTTCTCTGCTAGATTCACTCTCCCCTCTGTTTCCCTTCACAAAAGAGCAGTTCTTCTAGGGATATGAACAGAACACAACATAACAAGATACAGTAAGACTAGGCATAAACACTCATATCAGGGCTAGGTAAGGCAACCTAGTAGGAGGAGACGGGTCCACAGATCAGTTAAAGGACTCAGAAATAGCTCCAGTCCTACTGTTAAGAGTCCCACATAAACACCAAGCTAACAGTCACAACATATATGCAGAGGTCCTAATGCGGACCCATGCAGGCTCAGTGATTGCTGTTTCAGTCTCTATGAGCATTTATGAGCCTTGCTTAGTTGATTCTGTGGTTGAATCTGTGGGCTGTATTCTCTTGATATCCTTGACCCCTTTGGCTCCTTCAATTCTTTATCCTGTCTCTCCCATTGCGGTTCCCCTAAAAAGTTAGTAAGAAATAGATAAGTTGTTCCTTAGTAATACATGGGGTTCTTCGAGTGAAAACACTGTATTCCAAGTAATATTATTGGCAGTTAAGCTCTGAATTGTATTGAGAATCCAAAATTCCCTTTTGGGGGTACAGAAAAAGCCATATGGAATGACATCCACAACTTGCCAATCAGCAAGACATCAAAATACAGTGAAAGCATTGAAGGTAGTTTGAAGTAACCGGCCTTTCTGTCACCTAAAGATAGCAGAACTGTGATTTCCATTGCCAGCATATGGAACCTGTGAAATTAAATGGACTAAAATTGGATTAAAAAGAAAGTATCCCAATGAAGCATCTCACTAAGAGAAGGGAAAGCCACAGAATCCTGGGTGTTATCCTGGGTGTTTAGGGTACATCTAATGTCCTGCTGGAAGCTGGATCCATGGAGCCTTCAGAAAAAGGCAAACCTCACTAATTAGATTTGTATAGGAGAACATCATGATGGAACTGCTTTGTAAGGGAAAGGATCTTGTTTACTAAGGTCAGTATGGAGCATCTCAGAAAGGAACAAAGGTGGATGTTTCCTTTCATCAATGGTGGTGTTGTGCAACAGGCTTCTGAACATAAGGACCATTGCCCTCCTCATCACAGCAGCTGTGATTACTCATAAGCAAGTGTCAAGATGGTTCCTATTGACATTCCCTCATTAATGGAGTTGATGGGGAAGGTCTTGAGATCCTTAGCTGAGATTTCAGCCACTCCTTACACTTCCAGGCCAGAAATATGTAATTTTGCCTCATCTGAGAGTGGTCTTATGGTCTCCCTTCCATACAAAGTGTGGAAGATCATTTAAGGAAGAGGACACCACTTGTGTAATTTGGAAAAAGTTATCAACTATGCTGGAGTGAGACTTCAGTGATGTAACTGTTTGGGGTCACCTATGGTCTTGGAAGTAACTCCTCACCCATGCTTTTATAAGTAAGCTCAATAACCACTCTGGTTCAAAAAGCTGGACTTAGATGGCATCATTACATTGGTCATCATAGGTCATCAGTATCTAAAGTGAGTAGCCATTTATGTCTCACATCAATGAACTAGAGACATGTCCTTCAACCAAACTCAAGTAACAAAGTGTCAGAAAGTTTTACTTATGTCTTCTGTAGTTATTAACACCTGAGAGTGAATATGTGACTGTACAAATAAAGTCAGGAACAAAGGGCTGAAAATGCCCAGCCAGAAGGCACAGTAGGAGGACTGACTTGAAGAGGAACTATACTTTCATCACATGAAAGAAAAAGTCTGTAACTTCCACATTCAATGTAAGAAGCCTGGGAAAGTAAACGTATTCGAGATACTTAAAAGAATTGTAGAACAACCACAGATATAACCCCAAAGGAAGAGTGTGTTACAAGGAACTTAGGAACAAAGGAGTGTCTAGTGGCTATTCATAGAAAAATGTGAGCAGATAAAACAATCTGAATTCCTTCTTAGGGAAAACATAAAATATGCCTGTAAGTGCATGAGATGAGGGTTCCCCTGCTCATGGCATCAAAGCTACCATCCAACTTTGCCAACAAGGTCAGGATATGCTCCTCCCTATTGATTCTCTCTCTCTCTCTCTCTCTCTCTCTCTCTCTCTCTCTCTCTCTCTCTCTCTCTCTGTGTGTGTGTGTGTGTGTGTGTGTGTGTGTGTTTACCACAGTAAAAACTGCAGTCAAAGAAAGAGGAGTTAACAGGAAATGTCAAAAGAGTTCTTGGGTCTATGTATGCTGTTACATATATATTGCTACCAAGACTACAAACCTCGGAAAGATTCTATTTTGGAGTAGGGAATCTAAAAACAGACAAAAATACATCAGTAAACAGATGGTAATGAGGCCTTCTGAAGGTTTCCTCCAAGATATAAAAGTAAAGCATTTACTATGTGTCTATATAAGAAAGGTACCTTCTGTTAATGACCACCAATGGAAGTTCAACAAACTACTAATAGTGACCTCTCTGGAAAAATGTCCACTTTTGACCAGAGAGATGGCCTTCCATCCAACAAAATAAAAAGTTACACAAAAGAAACCACTCTCAGAAAAGCCTGCACATACCCCATTGTATAACACCCTGCTTTATACAGATGATTCTAAAGGACACACACACACACACACACACACACACAGAGAGAGAGAGAGAGAGAGAGAGAGAGAGAGAGAGAGAGAGAGAATGAATAGGGAGGAGCATATCCTGACCTTGTTGGCAAAGTTGGATGGTAGTTTTTATGCCATCGAACTATTGCAGGACAGTCTATTGCAGCCTGTAGGGTCATCACCTGTGTTTTTCCTACAAAATACTGTGGTTTTAGTTGAAAGGAGTTAAAAATCCCACAGTATTGATCTGCCAAAACCTCTGAGGCAAAGAGCACCCAGTCCTTGTGATAGCTCAACCACTCGGCAGCTTGAGAGCCTACATAAAGACAAAACACAAAGCTAGGCTTGGGCTTCCTAGACTGGCATGAAGGCCATGGAGCCATAAATCCTGGAAGACTGTCATGTTGTGATATAAATAGAAGAAACATTCACATGCAAGAAACTCGTGTCCACTAAAATGAAGTGATAGCCACACTGGTCATCTAGATGCATCAAACTCCAGGGAAATCAATATCCAACAGGTATCTTGAGGGATCTTTTAATTCAGGAAATAAGCTCATTGAGAGAACATTGAAGACTAGATATCCGGGCTTCACAATATGCAAATGCCACACTGAAGATAATCCAATAAAACTTTTTCTCAGAGGGGTTGGCGAGCTGGATCAATGGTTAAGAGTGTACTGCTCTTTCAGCAGACTGAAGTTCAGTTCCTAGCTCCCTTATTAGTTGGGAAGCTCACAATAACCTGTGCCTTGAGATTTAGAGGAGTCTGATAACTCCAGCTGCTATGGGCACATGCATTCATTTGCACATGCCCACATACACACACACATACACACACACACACACACACACACACACACACACACAAGCAGAGAGAGGGGGAGGGAGGCAAGGAGGGAAGGAGGGAAGGAGGAAGAGAGAGGAAGAGAGGGAGGGAGAGGAAGAGATCTTAAAAATAAATACCATGAGGGCGATGGTGACAAATGACTTTAATCTCAGTAACTGGGAGGAAGAGACAGGTGCAACATTATGAGTTTAAGGCTGGCTTGTGTGCTACAGAATGAGTTTCAGGACAGCCAGAGTGACAGAGGGAAGTACTATCTCAAAAAACAAAAACAAACAAAAATTTACCGCAGTTTCTGCCTCAAAACACAAGGTGGATGGGCTCTGAGAAATAATAACTCAAGGTTGACCTCCAACCTTCCCACGGATACCTACACATATACACACATATAAACACATATATACACACACAGCACATAAGTATAGAAACATACCTATACTTATACATCTTAATCTCCACAATCCAAAGAAAATGCTTGCAATGTCATTTTTAGTCTTATTGGTATTTTATAACACTAATTTGAGAAAAGAAACTGACCACATATTTACCACAGAGAATTTTGAGGAAAAACATGAAAGTTTTCTAGTCATAAATTCATACAAAGTAAAAATATAAAATAAAATCCTCAGAGCAAAGCTTTGTGGGACATACCTGTAATCCTTGCACTCAGGAGACAGAAGCAGAAGGATCACTCCTAGTTTGAAGTCAGCCTGACCTAAGTACATAGTGAGTTCCAGAACAGTGAGAACCCAATAGTGGACCATGACATGCCCCAAAATAAATGAGACTTTTATATTATACCACTTTACCCTCTCCAAAGTCTCACGGAACCTCAAGTAAAAGGAAGTGAAAAGATAATAAGAGCTACAGGCCAGAGAAGATTGCTAAAGAACAGTCTATTAAGGGCATGGAAGGGCTGCTATACCAATGAAATGTAGCTGTGATTACTTAGACAAGACTTGTACAGGATTAAGTAGGTCAACATTCCAGGATGGAAGAGGGAAGGAAGAGAGGGATTCATAAGGCACGACCAGGGTTGTGGGTCCTGGAACATTCTAGTGGGCTGACAGCCAGACATCCATGTGCATATGGGCAACACTAATTCGACTTCTGTGAGTTCTTTTTTAAAAGAAAGAAGAGGAAATGAAATTGGGAGGGTGACATGTAGGAAGGTCTCAGGAGAGCTAGAGGAGGGGAGGAGGAAGTGAATGTACTCAAAATATGTTCATATTTGTGTTTGGAATCCTCAAAGAATAAATTTTAAATAAAATCAAAGTTTAAAATGAAGGAGAGAGAGAGAGAGAGAGAGAGAGAGAGAGAGAGAGAGAGAGAGAGAGAGAGAAGAGAGAGAGAAGATGATGAGGAAATTCTTTCTGATATCAACTAGGTAGATTAAGGTCCAGTAGACAGAAAGATAGTCACATATGTTGGAGATCTCTATACATCCTGGCAATTACAGGAATTTGGTACAGGGACATTGTCTGCTCAGTATTTTTTCCTAGCTCAGCTTTTCCTCTGTCCCTGTGACATTACTATTTTTCATTTCCTTTCCCTATTTCACTATGATTTTTCCAAGGGATGTATGTAATGAAAAAGCAATGGTTCTCTGACTCAGTACAGAGCTGTAATCCTATTCAGACTTCCTTAGAGGTGGTAGACTATATAGTCAGTCCTAATAGAATCACTTTGCCTAATCCGGTATTCTGTGTGTATGCTATTCTAGCTTGGTCCCTGTTTTGATAAAACCAAAAGCAACTTGGTGAGTAAAGATTTTATTTGGCTTACACTTCCATATCATAGTTCATCATCAATGGAATCCAGGGCAGATACAAAGGCATGAATTGGAAGCAGGAAGTAAGCAGAAACCACAGAAGCATGCTGCTTGCTGACTTGCTACTGGGCTCATATTCAACTACTGTTTCTTATACAGTCCAGGCACTCCCACCCAGGAATGACACTGTCCTTAGTGGGTTGGGCCTTCTCATACCAATTAGCATCTAAGAAAATGCCCTGCAGCAATACCCATAGACCAATATGATGAAGGCTCAACTGAGGTTACCTCTTCCCAGATGTCTCTACTTTGTGTCAAGTTGGCAAACACCAGCCCACACAAGTATTTTCCTACTAGAACCTTTGAGCTTCTACTAGGTTCCCCTCCCTCTCTTTTCATAATCAGCTTTTCTCAAGTACAAATTATAAATCCCTTAAAAGGAGAAATAGTTGTAAATCTTTGTGAACTTTTGTTATATAAACATTTCTTTAGTATGTTATTAACAATACCGTCAGCCAAAGAAAAAGTAAATGAATTGTAAGTCATCAAAGGTAAATTTTTATGAGAAAAAGATTTCAAGAAAATGAAAAGGTGGTCAGGTATACTGGACCATGCCTATGATCTCAATGTTTAGGAGACAAAGGATAGAGGACTACAAATTCAGGGTAGAAAGGGTCAGGGCAATCTAGGTCACATAATGAGACCTTACCCCCAACACACACACACACACACACACACACACACACACACACATACACACACATACACACACACACACACACACACACAGGTAAATGAAACACAAAGTCTCTGTGTATGTTTGTATATAACTATTTGTGTGTGCTTGTATGTGTGTGAGAGAGAGAGTGAGTGTATGTGTGTATCTAAATCTGAAGAGACAGGCAAGGTATCCCCTGCCTTTAATTCCAGTTCTTGGAAGATAAAGGCAGATAGGTCAAGATGAGCCTGCCTACAGAGTGAGTTCCAGTTTAGCCAAGGTTACACAGTGAGACCTTGTCATAGAAAAATCAAATAATATTTAAATACATAAATATAATAAATAGGAAGATATGAGGATTTTGTGATAAAAGGCAATCTAGGCTAAGTGTGCTGGCCCACACCTGTAATCTTAGTATTTGGGAGGCTGAAGCACAGCATAACCAGGAGTTCCGGCTAGTGTGGGCTACAGAGTAAGATCCTGACTTTAAACAAACAAAAACTCTAAAAAACCAAGATAAGCCAGAGATGGCAAGACAGCTCAGCAGATGAAGGTATGTGCTGCCTAGCCTGAAAGCCTTAGTTTGGTCCATGGGACTCACATGGGAACAAAAGACAATCAATTCCCAAAAGGTTCCATCTAACTTCCACACACATGCTATATCATTTGCCCCCCCCCCGTGTTTGTGTGTGTGTGTGTGTGTGTGTGTGTGCGCGCGCGTGTGTGTGAAATAAACACATGTATTAACTTTTTACAAAAAGAACCCAATTTTAGAATGGGCAAACATAAATATTTTTCCCAGATCAAAAATTACCAAGAAAAAATACAATCAAAGGATATTCAACATCGCTTGCTATTAAGTAAGCAAATCAAGATTATAATGAGATCCCCACATCACACCTAATAGGATGACTATAGTCAGAAACAATGACAGTATTCAATGTTGCCAAAGATTTGGGAACATGGGGCTGGAGAGATGGTTCAGAGGTTAAGAGCAGTGACTGCTCTTCCAGAGGTCCTGAGTTCAAATCCCCGCAGCCACATGGTGGCTCACAACCATCTGTAATGGGATCTGATGCCCTCTTTCTGGTGTGTCTGCAGACAGCGACAGTGTACACATGTACATAAAATAAATAAATAAATAAAAGAATTGGAGAAATGAAAGCTCTCAGATGATTATTGGATTCAACTGGTACAGTTATAAAAACACTCCAGTGAGCCCTCGGGAAATCAAACATGGTTACCTAAAGGTCCAGTAATTCAAGAATAGGTAATGTACTAGAGAACTGAAACATAAGTTCATGCAATTATCCTTGAGTACATGTAAAAATATTATTCATAAGACTCAGAAACAATCCAACTGTCTATCAGCTGGTAAATGTACAGAATTGAAAATAAACTTAGAATATCATTCACCTATTTTAAAAAAAACCTGAAGTATTGGGGGTTATGGTTACAACTTGGTTGATAAAACACTTATCTAGGATTCAGAGGGAACTCTTGAGTTTCATCCCCAGTATAGCATAAACCAGGCAGTCCATGCCTGTAATACTAGTCCTCTAGAGATAGAGGTTAGAGGATCAGCAGTTCAGGATCATTCTTGGCTACATAGCAAGTTCACTGCCTCCTCTAAGTCTCAGGGAACATTGGAAAAGATGGAGCAGAAAGTGTATAAAGGGCTGGAAGACAAGGTGAAAGTTTAATGCCATCCTCTAGAATGGATACATACAGCCAGGCTTCGGTGAACAGTTTCAAACCGATAGAAACACAGACAGTCCTAGTTAGTCACAATGTGTCACAAGACAAAACTAGCAGACATGACAACTATAGACTTATGGGTAAGAATGGGATTGACAGGAAGGGTAGAGATGGGAGGGGGTGAGGGGTGAGAGTGGTCAATATGCACTGTATACCTGTGTAAATTTTTCTAAAATCAAATTTAATTAAAAACAACAAACTAAGATTTCTAAAATTCAATCTACCTTTCTCAGGCCCAGAGTGGGTGAATATGTAACATGTTTTGTGTTTTCTAAGCTGTTCTCCAGAGCAAAAATTCTTAGTGTATAACTTCAATTATTTCTTTCACATGCTTTTAGAAGGGTAGGAGACATGGCTCAGTGGTAGAACATTAGCCTAGCATGCACAAGGCCCTGAATTCAGTCATCAGCAATCTAGAAGAGCATGTTTTTCGATCCTAGAATTGAACTTGTCTTCCCTTTTCTCCATTCATTTTCATTTGAAGAGAAAGAAATTGGGCCAGAAGGAAGATTCATGTAAGTCTGACAACCTGACTTCAATCCCTGGAACCCACATGGTAGAAATTGAGAATGTACTCCTGCTAGTTGTCTTCTGACTGCCACACATGTGTGTGACATTAGTAGGTATACACACACATACACACACACACACACACACACACACACACACACACACATATACACACACAAGCACACACTACAAGAAGAACTAGATTAGTTTGGGGTATGGTTCAAAGAGTCTGAGGCTTCTATAGAATCAGGACAGGCTCACTTATCTTACAGAAGGCCAATATGGACCTTTAACTTTCTACCAAAGAGGCTGCAGGAATAGCAGCCTACTTCATTGAAAAGTCCCTTTAAGTGTGTCAAGCTTGCATCTTTTCTCCTTCAGAGATTTGATATTTAAATGGAATCTGAGATATGACAATGTAAGGCCATTGATTAGGTTCTTTTGTTTTTTATTTGGGTTTTGGTTTTCGGTTTTGTTTTGTTTTTATGTGCCTACACTACTAGTCATTGGTTAGAGAGGAGTGCTTTTTTTTTTTTTTTAAAGATTTGTTTATTTATTTTATGTACATCGTTACTCTCTTCAGACACTCCAGAAGAGGTCATCAGACCCCATTACAGATGGTTGTGAGCCACCATGTGGTTGCTGGGATTTGAACTCAGGACCTCTGGAAGAGCAGTCAATGCTCTTAACCGCTAAGCCATCTCTCCAGCCCCAGGAGTGCTTTTTATATTCCAGTTCAGCCTCAAGAAATGCATATGTTTATTGGAACCCCAACATCTTGATGATTTATGAACATTGGAAGTGAAACTAATTCTCACTTGCCACATATAACGCCCAGTTTCTAAAGGATTCAAGTGCTGATTATAGCCTTGGAAATGTATAGAATGAGACTCAAATTCAGTTCTTCTGTCAGTAGTTCCTTTGAATATCATTGGTTTCTTTTATTGGTAAAGTTATCTTTGTCTCTGTTTTAAAATAGAGGAAGTAAAAGCAAGTAAAATACTAGTTTTCTCTATCTTTTATACCAGTGATTCTCAACCTGTGGATGACTGCCCATCAGAAAACACATATTTACATCACAATTCATGACAGTAGCAAAATTACAGTTACTAGAAATGAAAATAATTTTATGGACAAACTGAGTTCCAGGACAGACAGAGTTACACAGGAAAATCATGTCTCAAAAAGCAAACTAGCATCTTCCTGCCACCATTTTGCACCAGGGAGCCTGGGAAACTCCACAGCCTTCTGTGCATAGCTCACCAGGAGAGAGTGATCTCTCAGCAGCAATTTCACTTCTGAGCTCAGAGGTGAGATCACCTTCTCTCTGGAGGGGACCAACTAGGAGCACACAGGGCCTAAGATCAGTGGAGCAGCTGGGACTGAAGTCTTCCTGCTGCCATTGGCACCAGGGAGCCCTGAAACTCCACAGCCTTCTGTGCATAGCCTGACAGGAGAGAGAGATCTCCCAGCAGTGCTTTCACTTTTGAGCTCAGAGGAGTAAGGACACAGGGTTACAGGCCCACAGGAGGAACAAACTCCAACCAGAGACAGCAAGGCCAACTAACACCACAGAAAACCAGATGGTAAAAGGCAAACACAAGAACACTACCAAAAGAAACCAAGGCCACATGGTAACATCAGAACCCAGTTCTCCCACCACAGCAAGTCCCAGATACCCCAACACACTGGAAAAGCAAGAGTTGGATTTAAAATTGTATCTCATGATGCCAATAGAGGGCTTCAAGAAAGACGTAAATAACTCCCTTAAAGAAATACAGGAGAACATTGGTCAACAGGTAAAAGCCCTTAAAGAGAAAACCAAAAATCCCTTAAAGAAATACAGGAGATCACATGTTAACAGGCAGAAGCCCTTAAAGAAGAAACACAAAAATCCCTTAAAGAATTACAGGAAAATACAATCAAGTGAAGGAACTGAACAAAACCATCCAGGATCTAAGAGTGGAAGTAGAAACAATAAAGAAATCACAAAATGAGGCATCTCTGGAGATAGAAAACCTTGGAAAGAATTCAGGAGTCATAGATGCAAGCATCAACAACAGAATACAAGAGATAGAAGAAAGAACCTCAGGTGCTCAAGATACCATAGAAAACATTGACTCAACAGACAAAGAAAATGCAAAATGCATAAAGCTGGTAACCCAAAACATCCAGGAACTCCATGACACAATGAGAAGGCCAAACCTAAGGATTATAGGTATAGATGAGAGTGAAGATTTACATCTTAAAGGCCCAGTAAATACCTTCAACAAAACTGTAGAAGAAAACTTCCCTAACCTAGAGAAAGAGATGCCCATGAATATATAATAAGCCTTCAGAACTCCAAACAGACTGGACCAGAACAGAAAGTCCTCCTGTCACATAATAATCAAAACACCAAATTCACAAAACAAAGAAAGAATATTAAAAGCAGTAAGTGAAAAGGGGCAAGTAACTTATAAAGGTAGACCTATCAGAATTACATCAGATTTCTCACTGAAGATGATGAAAGCTAGAAGATCCTGGGCAGACCTCATACAGACCCTAAGAGAACACATATGCCAGCCCAGGCTACTATACCCAGCAAAACTCTCAATCATCATAGATGGAGAAACCAAGATATCCCATGATAAAACCAAATTTACACAATATCTGGCCACAAATCCAGCCCCACAAAGGATAATTGATATAAAATGCCAACACAAGGAGAGAAACTACACCCTAGAAAAAGCAAGAAAGTAATCTTCTTCCAACAAAAGAAGATAACCACAAAAAAAATAAAAATAACATCAAAAATAACAGGAAGCAACAATCACTCTTCCCTAATATCTCTTAACAACAATGGACTCAACTCTCCAATAAAAAGACATAGACTAATGAAATGTTTCTCATGTAAAATTTCAATTTTATCAGAGAATGTTTGTGCTTCCCCTTTTAATTAATTTAGTAATGTTTTTATGTCTACCATTTTATCTGCATTATTTTTCATGATAATCTTCAATTTTAATGTCTTTCTATATATTTCTTCTCTTTTATCAAAAATGTTTTCAATGTAAATCTGTGATTTTATCACAAATGTTTTTAATTCCACCTTCAATTAATTTAGAAAGGGTTTTTATATCTATCATTTTATATGCAAAATTTTCCATGAAATAGTCAATTTTACCATGTTTTTCTATATATTTCATGAATTTTGCCAGAAATATTTTCCATGTAAGTATTCAATTTTATCTGAAAATGATTACAATTCCACCTTCAATCAACTTAGAATTATCTTTATGCCTATCATTTTATCTGTATAATTTCCATGATAATCTTTAATTTTAACATGTTTTTCTATATATTTCTTCAATTTTATCAGAAATATTTTCCATGTAAATCTTCAGGTTTATCAGAAAATGTTTATAATTCCACTTTCAATCAACTTATGAATACTTTTATGCCTACCATTATTATATCTATATAAAATTTTCCCTGGTAATCTTTAATACTAACATGTTTTCCTACATTTTTCTACAATTTTATCAGAAATATTTTCCACGTAAATCTTCAATTCTATTATAAAATGTCTCTATCCCATATTTCAATTAATTTAGCAATGTTTTACATACCTACCACTTCCTTCTTTAATTTTCCATAAAAATTGTCAATTTTAATGTGTTTATCTGAAATATTTTCCATGCAAATATTTAATTTTATCATAAAGTGTTTTTACTTCCCTTTTTCAATAAAAAAATAAAATAAAACACAAAAAAAAAATAAAATAATTTTATGGTTGGAATTTTCCACAACATGACTCTATATTAAAGGATCACAGCATTAGGAAGATTGAGACCTGCTACTTTATACCATGCTTCACTTCAGGTATAATTTAGTAACCAGGGGGGGGGACATTAAAAGTCCTTTCATGTGTGTAATAGTAAGCCTGTGGTGTCTTAAGCAAACTTCATGTACTTGGCAACAGCATTTAACCTCTCTAAACTTTGAGCCTGAGGGCCTTGTATTTAACACACTTGGAAGTTTTTTAGCCATTCTACCTTTCCTGGCTTTTCTTGGGTTTGCTTGGGTTATGTGTGGAGTAGAGGTATCAATAAAGGACTTACACCCTTATATGTCTTCATCCGTTCAACTCACAAAACAGAGTTGTGTAGTGCCTGAGGCCTAGGTGCTATTCCAAACTGAAGTGGAACTATCGAACATGACTGGGAAGTAGGCTTGATAGAAGAATCCTTTTGAATGTTGGAAAGAGGAAAACTGCAACATCTCTCCTCCTTAGCAAACTTTGGCCTGACTAGGATGTATGTAGACTTCAATTTTCTTTAAGAAACACATTGATCAAATGAATTTAAATTGGTAATTATTAAACTTACTGCAGAGTACAAGATATTTTATACCTCTGCAAGATTTCTCATTTTTAAAAGCTCTGCATCTCTTCCTTAACTCTGTGATTCAGTCTCAATCTGACTGCATGATTTCTAAACATAATCTAGCACATAATAAATGATGTGCTTAATCATTTTATTATTACTTTATTCTCTTTTAAAATATAATTCTTGGAAAATGACAAATATGTATACTATTTATCTTGATCCTATCTCCCCCTGCAACTCCTCTTGACTTTCAACATATCTCCCCTCCAACTTCCTATCTTCTTTGTTGTGACCGACAGAGTCAAATTAGTGCTGCCCATGTGTGCATAGGTGCTGAGTCATGCACTGTGGCTTGGGCAACCTATCAGAAGCCACACCCCCATAGAAAAGTGATTCTAAAGTGATTCCATCCTCCAACAGCCATCAACTGCCAATTTCTTCCAGCCAGAAGTGTGATCTCAGTAGCCCCTCCTCCACACACTGACTTCCTAATGGTAAATATTGAATGCTAAATATTAACAATAACATTATGTAATATCAACCAATGGGCCTTTCCCACAAAACTAGTTCTTCTCATTTATGAATGGGACAAAATTATAGCTCATGGTTGATAGGAATGCTAGGCCTTTGACAGTAGAAGTAGATTACATCAGCTTCAGTCTGGTTCTAGAAAAAATGACTTAGTTGCCACATTTTTGTTATTTTTCAGCTTGATTCCTGATATATGGTACATAAGTAAAAATACAATATGAATCAGATGCTCTTCTGCTTCTCTAAAAGCAACCCCCCTTAAGTTCTTTACATTATGAGAATGCTGAGTTTAAAGAGAATATGTAGATATAATATTAAAAATATTCAGAATAAGAAAAATAATTTCTATTCTATAAAAAGGATGAGCAATAAACATTATACACATGAAAGATTCTGAATTAAGACTGGTAACTCTTGCCTGTGGTTCCAGCACTTAGGAAGATGAGTCAAGATTGGAGAAATGTTTCCTTGATTAAGAGCACTGGCTGTTCTTCCAGAGGACTCATGTTCAATTCCCAACACCCACATGGTGGCTCATATCCATCTGTAACTCCAGTTGCAGGGATCTGGCACCCTTTTTTGGCTTCTCAAGGCATTATATTATATCATATTAGATATGTGTTACAGAGATATACATTCACCTACAGTTAAAAATACACAGATTTTCTCGATTAAAAAATAGATTAACATGAATTCAAGGCCAGCCTGGGCTACACAGCATGTACTAGACCAACAAAGGCTATATAAAAAGACTGTTTTTTTTTAAAGAAGCCATTCTCAAAATACCAAATATCATATGATTTTATCTATAAGAATTAAGTATAGTAAACAATCCCATACAATCAGTTGGCAGATCAGTGGTTGTCAGATTACAGAGAAGTGGAGTCACTAAGATAGTTTGCTAACAGGTAGGAAATATCATCTTGGACTGATGAAAATGTTCCCAAACAAGAAAGTGGTAATCATCAAATAAAAAAATAAATAAAATCACTGTACTACATATTTTAATACTTCAAAGTATATGTTATATTTCAAAAAAAACTGCAAAATAAATAAAATAATAATAGAAATATTATAAACTCAGTTTGTGTGTGTCACTAAATCAGAAAATGGCTGAAGCGGTGGCTTCAAGCCCAAACTATCTCAGGAAGTTTTAAACAAGAGGTCATCCGTGGCCTAAAATTGTGAGAAAGAACTTGGTTTTATAAGTCCTCTTGTCATCTACTTACCCACCCTTATCTTTCTTAAGTATGGTTTCATATAATGCATATATCTGTATTAACAATGGTCTCCTATGTGAGATCTTGTAGTCATTTGCTTATTAAGATTTCCAGTAATTATTTATTGAGAACAAAGGATGTGACACAGCATAATTACTACTACAAATGCTATTATAAGCAAAATATGTTTTCAAGTTATCACTTGATGTATATTTTCACATAATCATGGGAATTGATAAATGCTACAAAGGGAAAAAATGTAAAAAATGATTAAGCCTTCAGGTCCATGAAGCCACACCCCTACTAGAGGGACTATTGGCAATTAAGAATTGTTAGGGAATTCTTCAGTATTATAGCCACAGATATATTGCTGTAACTCCAGCAAATAACCTCCCACCCAAACTTCATCAATTGGTTCTTAGTGAACCACACACAAAAAGAAAGCATGAAAATAGGAAGGATACTTGGTGAAAAGTGTTCTGGTGGGAAAGAGGAGTTAGGGAGCAGCATAGAAGGGTACAAATGTCTAAACTTCATTATACAAGTGTATGGAACTGTTAACAATAAAACAGAGTAAGCAATCACATTTTACAAAAGAAAACCAAAACCCATCAAGGAATTTGTATACTGAATATCTGAACTCCCAGTCAGGCTCCACTGGCTCCTAAGCTCAATACCCTTTCCAAAGTTCAAGGGGGCGCTGGGTGTGTAGAGCACCTGAGAGTTGGGCTTCCTCTGGGTGTTGTGGGAGTGGGTGTGGAGCCAGTGCCTAAAGTCTGCTCAGGGCGCCTGCCCAGACCCGAAGGACAATACCAACTTTCTTAAATCACCCCCACTCTACTCAGGGCATACCTTCATCTAGTTATACCTATTTCATCTTTCCCTGGTAGCCTACCAAACTCTGGGTCTCCCCAGCACAACTTCCCAATGCTATATTGCTATGTTGTAGGTACTCAGAAGCTTGAATTTCCCAACATTTTTCTTATTGGTTCATATCAAAACATTTACGGACCACTGGCCCCACCTTTGTGAGTACCTCTGAGCAGCCTGAATATTGCTGGGGTGTGTCCATTTTTTTTCATTATTTTTGACTCCCAGTGACAGTGTCTAGCTTATAGCAGATTCTTTTTTTATTTAAATTTTTATTTTCTATATTCTATGTTTATATTCCAAAGGCTTTCCCCTTTCCCAGTTCCCCCCCACCATACGTCCCATAATTCCTCTCCCCCACAACTATTCCCCACGCATCCCCCCCCCCCACACACACACACACGGTTTCTCTGTTCTGGGTCTACAAAACTGGATCCAATCTTTTCAGGCCCAGGGTCCTCTCCTTTCTTCTTCTTGGGAATCATTTGACTTGCTAATTGTGCCTTGAGTATTTAGGGCTTCTGGGCTCATTAATATCCACATATCAGTGATTGCATTTCATGTGCATTCTTTTGTGATTGGGTTAACTCAGTTAGAATGATATTTTCCAGATCTAACCATTTACCTACAAATTGCATGAATTCATTATTTTTAATTGTTGAGTAGTACTCTATTATAGCAGATTCTTACAAAGAACTTCTGAAATTAAGTAAGTAATGTAGAGTCTGTTTTAAAAATTATATTTCCGTGAGTTTTTTCTCTACAAAATGATGGTGCCTCAATCAAAAGTAAATGGGGAATGATAGTGTTGGGCAGTACAACAAGTGTGTGAAATATATTTGTGAATATATATGGGCCTTTCAGGACCCATAACATCAGTGCCCTCATAAATATGCAGAAGACCTTGGGGGATTCTTGGGTTTATAAAGTTTTTAACTTTTAAAAAACATTTTTATAATTCTTTTTCTCTGGCTTATGAGAGATACTTCAGAGCACATTCTAGGTCCTGGGTACTCTCAGTTACTTTAAGAAATATAAATTAAGGTGCAAATCATATTTGAACTTGATCTTTTTTGTATCCTTTCCCCTTAGCAAGCATTGCCTGCCCAGACAAAAGGCAGACAGCAGAATTTGCGCATATTGAGCTGAGAGGCTGCTTTCAGTGGGGTAAGATGAACAGCTGTGACTTTCTGCTCTGTGAGCCTTTGCTGCTGAGCCTAGGCCAGCCTGACTCTTGTAAACTCTGTTTAAACGTGTGTATCTGTGTGTGTGTGTGTGTGTGTGTGTGTGTGTGTGTGTGTATGTGTGTGTACAAGTTCACATTCATCAAGTGGAGATCAGAGCATAACTTTGCAGGAATTAGTTCTTCATTGTCCATCTTGTTGAGACAGGATACCTCCTGTCTCTACTGTGTACTTCGGGGCGCTTGTCCTCCCATCTCACTCTAGGATTCACTGCAATCTGATTTTCTAATGTATATTCTGGGATGTGCTGGTTAGGTTTCTGTCAACTTGCCACAAGCCACAGTCATCTGGGAATAGGAAACCGAAACTTCAACTGAAAAAAAAAAAAAAAGTACCTCCATCGGTTGACCTGTAGGCAACTCTGTTGGACATTTAATGATTGATGTAAGAGAGGCAAGACCAATGTGGGGAGTGCCACCTGCCACCGACATTTGGTCCTGAGCTATATAAGTAACCAGGGTGGGCAAGCTATGGGAGCAAGCCAGTAAGTAGTGTTCTTCGTGGTCTCTACTTCAGTTCCTTGCCTCCAGATTCCTGCCTTGAGTTCCTACCCTGATTTTCCTTTATAATGGACTATTATCAGAAAGTGCAGGCCAAACAAACTCTTTTTCTCCAAATCGCTTCTAGTCATGGTGTTTTAACACAGAAATAGAAAGTAAACTATGATACAGGGTGAAACTCGGGTTGATGGGTTTGCACTCTTACCCATGGAGACAACCCCATGGCCCTTAAGTGTTTAAGCTGACTCTGGCATTTTCTAACACGAATAAGAAGAAAAGCAATGCAGGAAAGAGGCTTTGCTCTTTTCATCTAAAACTGTAATAAATATTCATTACACTCACTCACGGTTTATATAGGTCATAAACTCAGAAACAAACTGCAGAGATTCTTGCCTGAAGTGCTCCATGTAGCTGCTGTGAAGATGTCAAACAAGGCTGCAGTCGCCAGAATGAAACATAGGTGTGTCTGCTTCCAAGACCCTACGTTTGCAAGGTAGTAGTGGCACTTCAGGAGAGACCTCAGTTTCTTCCTAAATGGCCCATTCAGATTCTATGCAATGTGGTTAGGATGGTGTGGTCATACATGCACCTATCAGAAAGCTGTTTCAACATCCTCACAACTTGGATGAGAGAGGAACAAACATCCTCATGATTGGGTCCCAAGAAACCTGGGACAAATGGCTAAATGAGGTTCCTTTTCACAAATCAAAGCAGATGCTTGCTCCCAGGCTCTTTCAGCATCATGAGTACCAGTTACAAAGTCCTGGCTCCCCTTAGCAATTCTCACCTGCCCCCACCCTACAAGTCTCCAGCCTCGGAGCTTTGCTCCCTCTTGTCCCAGTTCTTGATTCCTGAATAACCCAGCCATTTGGCCTTGTGCTCTCTTGGCCTCCTGGTTTTTTTTCTTGGTTCTTAGTTCTCTCCTGGTTGCCTCTCTTACCCGTCTCTTGCTCTTCCCCCATCTCTCTCATCTCATGGCCTGGTTCACTCTGGACCTTTCCAGATGCCTCTGGTTGTTCTCTCCCTCATAACTACAATACAAACTGTAACCTCCGCCATGCCTTGGAGCCACCCTGTCCTGATTTTCATTCACACATCACCTCTACAAAATGACAAAAAGAGTCAGAAGCTTGGCTCCTGCCTCCTTTAAGCTAAGGATTACAGGAATTGGTATCTGACTAGTAAAATCTAGAGGCTGAGAATGGAGCTCCTAACAATAAGAAACAATAAAACAGGCAATAAAATGGCAGCTTCAGATACAACCTGAACAACCAGCAAACAACAGTTACAGCAACCAAACCAAATCAGTGTTTTCCAGGCACAAACATTTAATATTTGGAGAAGTAGCTATGTAGGTCATACAGAGAATTTAAAGGAGTCCAACACAGGTATAGATCACAAAAAAAGCCTGGTGCAGTGACTGAGGACATATTTAAATTACCAGTCAGAGAAAAGCAAGTGACTAGGAGTGGGTATTTTACTGTGAGATCTATAGTGGAACCTGCCAGTATGCCCACAACAATATCAGATAGGGATTCCACACGGATATATTGGAACTTTGGCTATCTTACAAGGGTATGCACTTTCCCCGCAATGTCTGAACTATATAGGGCCCCATTAGAATTCAAAAACCAATGTGTGGACAAATCAAGACACTTAGGTGACCACTGATTAATATCTGTGATATTCTAGATTTCAGAACCCCCTCTGTGTCTGATGCTATTACATTTTTAATATTGGTAACTAACTCTAACTTTATGGTGGGTGCCTTGAAGGTCAGGCCCCTACTTCAAGATTTCTGGTGGACACTACTATGACAGCATAATGACTGCTCAAATGTCATTGGCTGAAGGCCTCAGGGCAAGCAACAGTCAGAATGCCAGTCACCAGATTTCAGATCAACTGAGGGACACAGAGAAAGAGAGAGTAGGTGCCAGGGAGGTGACCAATTTGGTCACTCTCCCTAGTGGGCAGGGTGTTCTCTGGGACCCAGCTGGTGAAAAGTCCCTGGTACCAACTGGGACATCTCAACTCAGCCTAGAATAAAAGAGGTGTAGGGATATATATATACATCACTCTTTCCCAGCTTTTTAAACTAAGTTCAAACTTAGAGGTTCAACTCCAGGCCTATAATTCAATAGGGTTAGTAGCTGTTTTACAGTCACCATGGATCACCGTAGCCGTCCACGAGGCCTAAGCCACAGTCGAGTCTCTGGATCTCATATCCGAGCTCCCAGGGTCCCACTTCCATTCCATGTTGAGCAGGAGGCCAGGGAAGGAGAAGAATGGGAGCGAGAGCTACCTCGTCAGAGGCCTATCATCTACGGACCTCCAGAAAGTGAAGAGTTACAAGAAACTGTTATGAGTAAGCATATTCTCGGGGGTGGGGGGTGGGGGGGAAGGGGAGGGGGGAGTGTGTGTGTGTGTGGGGAGCTTCTGGGAACTGAAATATCCTGGACATTTGCTTTAAGACTGAGTGAGCTCTACTGCATCCTGTCCTGTGGCACCGCATTTGATTTTAAAACATACATACCTGGGACACACTTAAGTCACCAAATTGCCTGTTTACCCTATAATTCCAACTGGAAGAGAAAGGCTGGTCAGGAGATAACCACTTTTCAGATTTCCCCAAACTGAAAAAGACTATGTCTAGGGAAGTCCCAGAGTTTAGAAATAGATCACGCTGTAAGGAAAATATTGTACTAATAGAATCATAAAATATATGTCAATTAAGCTTTGGGACAGTATGCTGTGAAGGGATTAGTCAAAAGTTTTAAATTAAAGATGGGATTGGGGAGCTGGAAAGATGACTCAGAAGTTAAGTGCACTGGCTGCTCTTCCAGAGGACAAGGGTTTGATTTCCAGCACCCTCATGGCAGCTCACAATTGTCTGTAACTTCAGTTCCAGGGGATCTTTCGATGTGCTCCCCTGGCCTTAATGAGTAGCAGGCAGGCACACAAGCAGGGCACAGACGTATATAGACCAAAAACCCATTTTAAATAGTAATGTTCAAAAGAGGATGGGCAGGATCTAAATCACTTATGGTTTGGAGTTCACGAAGGTGGCACTAGGACCGAAGGCGCTGACAGGTGACGTCACAATTCAGTCTAAGGCTGAGGCTCGCTCAGGGGCGGCTGCGCATGCCCTATGGTGTACCATGGGTAGGAGCGGCAAAGCCGCCCGGAAGAGGGCTAGATGGGAAAAGGGCAATGACGCAATTGCACCGCGCGCTAGGAGGACCCCCTAGGAACCTTTCCGGTCTTGAGTGACAAAGCAAATCTTTGAAGCAAAATTAATTCACCCCCACACCTTTTTGCCTGCTGGAGGAAAATAAATGGTCAGCTATTTACTCTCAAGTTTTTCTGGGACTGAAAAGAGCTGAAAAGATTAGTCCTGGCACTATACAGGCAAATCACTCCGGGGGTTGGCGGGGGCACATCCATGTCTGTTCACCTCAGCATTTTTGTAGTGCACGCGGCCTGGAACCCACCAGCCTCCTAAACTTTGAGTAATCAACAGGGTAAATATACTCAATCTGTACATTCCGAAATAACTGTTTTGGATGTTTCCCCATAAATAGGTAAATGAGGTGGTGACTACATTCCATGTTACTCAACAGATGGTAACCCTGTTAAGTGCATACAAGTATGATCTGCCAAAAACAAAAGCAAAACAAAATGTATGAAGTTGACCTTAATTAGAAGTATAAATTGTGGTGGCACATGCTTTTAATCCCTAGCCCTCAGGGAGGCAGAGACAAGTTGATCTCTGAGGCCTTCCTGGTCTAGAGTGTGTTCCAGGCCAGCCTGGTCTACAGAGTTCTAGGCCAGCCAGGGTTACACAGAGAAACCCTGTCTCGAAACAACAACGAAAAAGGTTACATTGCAAGTCCTTCACAGGCGCATAGGTTATCTTGAACTTGTGAGGGGATGGTGTGAGGGAGTAGGGGAGCTCTGTTATAGAGATGGACTTGGAAGTACATCTTCAAGGACAAGGACAGCCAGTGCTCTGGACATCAGTCCACCAGCCACCCCAGGAAACCGCTTCTGATAAATTGGGAAAACTCCCTAGCTTGGCCTTCCGTTTGACGCAGGCGCAGAAGCCCATTGGGGGGTTGGGGAGGGGCGGAGCCTGCGCCCACGTGGCGGGGGGCAGGAGGGGCGGAGTGGGGCGGAGCAAGTCTCGCGAGGCGGCGCCCTTGTTCGCGCGGTCTCCAGCGCGCCGTTTTAGCTGGCTGCCTGGCGGCGGGCGACTCCGTGCTTTACTAGAGGGACGTGTTTTCGCGCTCGGCCATGGAGGCGCGGTCCAAGCTGCTGGACGGGACCACGCCGTCCCGTCGCTGGACCCGAAAGCTGGTGTTGCTTTTGCCACCGCTGCTGCTGTTCCTGTTGCGGACCGAAGCAATGCAAGGCTTGGAGAGTGATGATCGGTTCCGGACCCGCGAAAATGAGTGCCACTTCTATGCTGGTGGACAAGTGTACCCCGGAGAGGTGTCCCGGGTTTCGGTTGCAGATCACTCCCTGCATCTAAGCAAAGCTAAGAGTACGTGGTGCCCTGCGGAGGTTGGGTGGATGAGGCAGAACTCGGGGACTCTTAGACACTAATTGTGGATGCTACAAAAGGGTGGGGCTGGAGTTGGGCCGCACCCCCCAAGGCTGCCTGGGAGTTCTCGGTCCACCCCGATGCCTTTGTGGGTGGGAGGATGGAGGTGGGTTCCTGGTGTGAAGAAAGAAATGGTTTCCTCTGATCAGATTTCGGGAGAGGTAGCGGTTACCCCCAAAAGCCGCAGATGGGGGGTGTTCCTAGTCCCAGGCTTACAGTCGTGGAGGATGTTGTGTAAACTAAAAGACTTCCTTAAATATCCGAAAGTGCCTGCAACCGTCCTCTCTTTTTTTTCCAGGGAAGAAAGTACATTGATAAGTTGAATAATGATTCACAGAAAGTTTGGTTAAACAGAAAAGTGGTTAAACAAAATGGTCACAAGGTCAAACTTTTTTTTCTCTCGTAGCTTATAAAGATTTTTATTGAAAGTAATCTCCCCAAACTTTGTAGAGTTAATAGATACTGATGTTTCTTTAAAAACAAAAACAAAAACCTGAAGCCTTTCTTATGGAGTATTTTGGAGGGAAACTGGGAAGAGGTGGAAGAGGCACAGTTGAGTTGATGGTAAATCTTGTGTAATGCCAAATGGGCTTTTCATTATTTGTCTTTCTGTCCGCTGTTTGAAGCTACTGGCCACTCTCAGAAAAGACACGTCAGACTATGAAGATAGTGAGAAAATTGAGGCCTGCTGCATCTGGATATTAAGCTTGCCAAAAAAGTGATCACGGCACACAGACCATATATTATTTGCTTTTCCCTAACCCACTTTTCCTAGGGATTATTTGACATTCTGTAAGCGTGTGCTCGGATTTTGGTTGTTGTGGCACATTCTGTGCTAGTATTTAGTGAAACAATAGTTATACTCGACATTTTGGGGTCTATTCTTTTGGACATGGGGACTGGACAGATCTGACAAAATGGCTTCAAATTCTATGGTCCTCCTCCTTCAGCTTACAGGGTGCTGGGGTTACAAATGTGGTCTACCACACCTGGCTACTTCACAATTATGAACCTCTAAAGATATGGGATATTGCTACCACAGTCCATGAATGAGAAAAGCCAAGCCGATTTGCCTCCTTAAACATTTGTAGCTTCATAGTACAAGTGAACTACTTTGGAATTGGTTTTAGAAAGACAGATTTGCTTTAAAAAATATTTCTAAGTTTCATTGCTTTGACTAGCCTGGGGAAGATATTCTGAAATGTGCTTACTCAAATGCACTTCCTGTCGGAAACAAAAGCATTCCAAAGGAGATGGTTGTATTCATAAAGGGATATCATAGAACAATTAAGGCTATTTTTGAATCATTTTAGTAAATTGAGAAATATCGTAATACATTTTTCTCATAAGGATGCAATCTGATCAAGATCTGTGTTTGGAAAAAATTGATGGTAGTTAGAGAGACGGGACATTTAAATTGTCTTCATTATACTTCGCTGTATTTTCCAGAATTCTTATGTTCAGGATTGTTAAGGATTTGCTAAGGATGTTAGGACAGTGTTGCTTGCTTTGTTGAGACAAGGCCTCATTATGTAGCCCTGGCTGTCCTGGAACTCTATGTAGACCAGGCTGGCCTTGAACTCACAGAGACACACCCACCTCTGTCTCCTGAATGATGGAATTAAAGGCATGAGTCACCATATTTTAAAAAGCAGATACAAAGGGCTGCTTCTGGAATTGTGTTTAAAGATCTTAGCAAAGTAACTGCAGTTTTTCTACCAAAATTAAGAATTTGCAGTAATCAGTCTTCAGAATAAGATTTTCCTGACATGGTTTTCAGTATATGTAAAATCTTTAAGTAGTGTCATAGCAGGTCATTACAGTTATTATAACATCCTGTTTAAGCATTTGAAGTACTGTATATTGTAGCACATTTCAAATTTTCTCATCTGGCCTTTTTCTCTTAACAAATTCAGGATTATTTAGGTAGCTTTGACTCAAGCTAAGAAGGCACATATTATAGATTAACTTCACAAAAATTCATCCTCAGTTTGTATCTGTAGTGTGACTTAGTGCTGGCTTTTACACAAAAGAATGAGAGTTAATTTCTAGAAATCTTAGTCCAACTTGGAAGCAAGTATGGATCTCATTATATGTAATGGTTTTGAAAGTGTTATCTGAATGTATCAATAGCATGGATGGACATAATTTTCAAAGGGTGCTGGCTAGAATTACAGCATGCCCTTACAGGACAGCAGCACTATTGAATTTGCATCAGGTCACTTGAAACCTGTTCATGGTTGGGGGGATGTCTCCCTTTGCTAGGGAAATTATCCTATGGTCTGGGATAATTTGGAGGAGCTATAGTGAAATATCCAGTAGGGTTTAGTGCAGGGATAAGATGTAACACTTTGTTGGATGGGCAGAGACATTTTTCACATTTATCCCATTTATGTATGTTAATACGGTAACCATAAAAAGTTCTATATAAAACGTATTTTCACTATTTCCTCCTATTACAGATACAGGCAGTAACTCATACTCACTCCAGAAGTACTTGCTTGTACCTGTTACCCATGACTTCACAGAGACTTTCGTGCTGTATAATAGCTATTACAGGAATCCTGACAGTGATATCTTACAGACTTATAAGATCACTCCCACATCTTGCATCTTGAAGGTGTTGTGATTAAACACACACTATTATTCCATTGCTAACTTTTAAAATGTTTATACTTACATTTCAGTGTAATTGGTTTCCTTTGTAATTCTTTGTATCTTAATCTCTAACAATAAGTTATTGTTCTAAGTTCTCAGAAGTCTCTGAGCTTCCAGACTGTCAATGAAGTTCAAACATTTAGTTAGAAGTCCCAACTTTTACTGTTTTTCTAAAGCTGTCCTTGGCCATTCCAACAACTTTTCAGTGTTATAGACCATTGTTTCTCTTTCTTAGTCTCAAAGCCAGCGCCTTATTGGGAAGGAACAGCTGTGATAAATGGAGAATTCAAGGAGCTCAAACTGACTGACTATCGTGGGAAATACTTGGTTTTTTTCTTCTACCCACTGGATTTGTAAGTAATACACACAAATAGCCACTAAGAAAGTGCCAGTCTTTGTCATTTGTTGTCCAAGAGCAACAACCGAGTTTTTTCAGCTGATGGTTCTTAATAAGGCAAGCTGAGAGAAGGAAGATAGTATCTGCTACATATTTGAGTCACAAAGACAAGAAAATAAACTGATAATATTTCAGCAAGTAGTTCATGTAAGAGTTAATACATAATTCTATTTACTGTAAAGGCTTTGCTATTTTTATTTTCTATGTTGCATTCCTGAGATAGGAACATTTTAATATTAATATATATTTAATATATGTAATACTTTTTGATTGGGTTCAGTTCTGAGAGCATTATTTGGATGATCATAAGGTCAACTCACTGTAAATTGCCTTAGCTTTATGCATATTAAGGAGTTTATTTTGAAAAATATTCCGATAAGAATGAAATTCTCGACAAGAGTAAAAAGAACTCCTTGCTCAAAAGAATTAATTATCTCACCTTCTTATATTCTTCCCTGTTTGAATTTTTAGGGGATTATATAAAGTAACTTAAAGATCCCTCTATCTTTAACGCTGTACCTTTCTCCAGTAAGACAAATCTAGAACTCTGTAGGTGAAAATTAAACTCATTCTGTACACTGTTTGTAAGCCAAGAGTTAACATTTTCCTTGTATGACAAAGAACAGTAACTTTAAGCTTTATCTCTGTGCAGCTGTCCATCTACCCCATTCTGTGCTTGGAGCTATAGATAAAATATACATGCATGATTGTTGTTTTGCAACAGAGAAATTTCACCAAATAAGGACAGGCTTTGGCCAGTAGAACAAAGTTTGCCAACCCTCTTATACTAAGCCAAGTGGAAAGAATTCTAATAAAAATTAGGACTTTAAAGCCAAAACAAGCTATCTTTCAAATCAGCGTACACTCTGGCTCTATTAACTAAAAAGAATAAGTTAATTTCTAATAGATTCCAGAAATAGAAAATTTGAAATAATAAGAAAGAGGGCAGAATCTGATCATTAGCCCTTTTAGAAAATACTGAAGTATGTAATATAGTCCAGGTTACCAAAGAGTTAATACTGTTTGTTTTCACATCACATTAAATATACATACACAGGGTAATATTCAGTCTGTGCACAAACACAACCATGCTTGATGTTAAAATACTGGAAACCTTCCATATAAAGTGGTAAATAACCACTTTTCCCAGGTAACTTTCCAATTTGGCTCTTTCAATGGCCCCTTTCTGAAAATTTGAGATCTAAACCTAACTTCAAGTTAAGATTGAATAATACTACTGAACATACGTCTAATAAATAACTCTACCCTATGTATGATGTATTATCATAGTTTATATTTTAATACTGGTTGCAGCTCTCTAAATTAGCTTAACTGTAGTTTGAAAAAAAATACTACCCAGGAGGGCTGGAGAGATGACTCAGTGGTTAAGAGCACTGGCTGTGCTTCCAGAGGACCAGGTTTTTAATTCCCAGAATCCACATAGCTTCTCACCACCCTATGTAACTCCAGTTTCAGGCGACTTCATACTCTGCTTCCACAGGCATCAAGCACATACATGTTACACAGTCATACATGCAGGCAAAACACTCATAAACATAAAATAATAAAACTTCAAAAAATACTGCCCAGAGTAATATCCCCTCAACCTGCCATTCTGATAAAATTTTATACTACTCTGGGCAGTATTTTATCTGAGGCTGGAAGAAGACCTATCCAGAATCAGGAGGTAGGAGTAAAGAATATTGCCTCATCTGTAAAACTAGCCCATAGGAATAAGAAAAACAAGTAGCAAGATAATATAGACATTGTTTAGATCCCTTGAAATCTATAAAACATGGAACTACAGAATATTAAAAGCTCATGAAGTGGGGGTGCTGCTGCAAGGAAGAAAACATTGGCCACTCACTGATCAGTAGAATTTTAAGAAGAATCTCTGTTGAAATGCAATAGAGAGCTCAACATTTCTTTTGAATATTTAATTAAGTAGTCTTAGAATTTCATTTCTTAAGGTGTATTCTTGTATGTTCAGAGTGCCTGTAATAAGCAAAAACTCGTTTGAAAGTTCATTAAGGTATATGCTTATCTTGAGAATACTGACTTGTTTTCTTTTTCCAAATTTTTAGCACTTTTGTGTGTCCAACTGAGATCATCGCTTTTGGGGATCGAATTGAAGAATTCAGATCGATAAATACTGAAGTAGTAGCATGCTCTGTTGACTCTCAGTTTACCCACTTGGCCTGGTCAGTGTTTTGCCTTAAAACTGGGATAAAATGACTATATTTGCTTCTTAGTCTTGTTTAGATAGCTTCTAACATGGTAATATTATAGTAATTATAATTATGTATTGGGTATCCATAATGTGAAGAAAAAGTAAAACATTCTGTTTTTTGTTATATAGTCATCGGTGTGTTAGTTCAAATTCATTAGCTTTTATAGTAAAACAGTATTTTTTAAGTTGATTTTAGACTAGTATGGCTCAAACAGAAGGATCTCTGAGATCAAGGCTAGTTCAGGCTACACAGTGAGATCCTGTCTCAAAACACAAAACCAAAAAATTAGTTCTAGTAAAAATATATTATCATGAGAAGATGTTTCCCTTAACAAGCTGCAAAGAAAGTGCAAGTTAAATTGAGAAGACATGCCATTTGTCCATATCTGACTGGCCAAAGCGTTGCTAGGGATGTAAAGGAATATGACACTTCAACACAGTAGAGGTTTTAGCAATTCTAGAGAACAGCTTGGCAACATGTCTCAAAATCTGAGAAGTGTGTGATGGTATATGAGTTGTCAGTAATGTCAGCAGTTTGGGGATGAATTTTCACATAGTGAAGATCACTGAGAATTCTTTTGATTTTAAAATGCAGTGTTCAGTTTATTAAACTTATAAATACAAAACACATGTGTGTTTGATGAACACATTAAAATTTTTAAGTACATATAACAAAGTCCAATTGGTTGGGGACATATAATTATAAGTAACAAATATGTCCTGATTACTAATAAATGAATGTTAAATCTAGTGCTCATTCGCTTTACCATTTTTGTAATGATTATAAATCCTTCTAGGATTAAAATGCATGTCACCTAAGAAAAAAGTTATACCATTCCAGATAACTTAGGTGTGCTCTTCTAAGAGAATCTGGAGCTATATTATCAATTAGTTTTATACTTGTACTAGCCAAGGTTTCTACTTAAATGCCAGAACTGGGGCTGCAAATACCCAGAGTAGTATTTCCGGTTTTGTTTAGTTTCTGATGCTAGGTTAGAAACCTTCCATGGGGTAACAGCCCCCAAGTGTTGTCATTTCAGGTTACAGATACTTAAATCAGAGAACTGATGGATCTGAGGTCATGACTAAGTCCCCTCTCTGCTTCAAATGGAGTTTATTTTTTGGCCTTGCAGAGCAGTGCAAGGGCTTCCCATGTACCCTAGCTGTCTTCCAAGGCTTTGTCTTGTGACATTCTAAGATTTAAGATATATCCTTTTATTATAATGAAATCCAATATTATGTATAATTTATGTATGTTTAAAACCTTTTAAAAACCCACGATCTGTCTGGGCATGATGGTCCATGTCTTCCATCCCAGCACAGGGGAAGCAGAGGTGAATAGAGCTCAATGAGTTGGAGGTTGACTTGTTATCCTAATTATCCCTTTAATCTAGCAATTCTGCTTCGAGAAGTTGAGAGACCTGTACAAAAATAAAAATATAAGATACTTCCAGCAATATTCATAAAAGAAAAATGCAATCGGTTTTATGTCTGTCAGCAGAGATCAGTAAAATAAGATATTTCATACATTTTACCTAGTGTGGAAAAAAGGCACAAAAATCGAAAGCCTGTTTTTGTTTTAAGGTGCGGGGGTGTATGTATACTTTTCTGTGTAGAAAGTGTTGACTTTTAATATATGCCATTTACTTATCACTGAGAGGTGAAGTGTTTTGTCTATTACAGGATCAATACCCCTCGAAGACAGGGAGGACTGGGACCAATAAAGATTCCACTTCTTTCGGACCTGAACCATCAGATCTCAAAGGATTACGGTGTATACCTTGAGGACTCGGGACATACTCTTAGGTACCCTTCAGTGGTTAACATTTTGAAAAATCCAAGTACATTTATAATCCTAGAAACAGGTGATGCTTAGGAGTTAGAAGATAGATATATTTTGATCATATATTTTATTTTGGTCTATTTGCAAAAATAGATTGCCTTTAAACTGTTGATGCCCTATTTAAACTAAAGCAGAGTTGCACACTGTTAGAGCTGGAGTCCTTTCACAACCTCTCTATTTATAGATAAAAGAAACAGATGTGTGGGTTTCTATAAATTTAGTCACAGTTATAGAATAAGTTGATAGCAAAGACCAGACTGTATCTGGGCTCCTAACTCCTTAGCACTGTTTGCTTTTTTTCTGAACTGGCTCCAGTAATGTTTTTCTAGTGCATACTTAGAACGTCACAAACCCATATCTAAGAGACTAAGGCAGTATTTCACCCAGAAGCCTTCTCAGCTTTTTTGTTTTTTGGTGTTTTTTTTTTTTTTCTTTGAGACAGTGTGTCCCTGGCCAGCCTGAAACTCAGGGATCTGCCTGTCCCTGCTCCCACCAACTCCCAGCGTTACCCAGCAGCTTTCACTGGATCACATGAGCAAATATGTACAAAAGAGAATTCTTTGATAAAAAGGGCAATTTTAACCTTTCAAAGTTGTTAAACATTGACCAATTAATAGTACCTAATGAATTTGCCATTTTATTTTACTTTTATTAATATCTTTTCTTTTTCTTTTTTTCTTTTCCTTTTTCTTTTTCTTTTTCTTTTTCTTTTTTTTTTTTTTTTTGAGTTAAATTCTCTCAGCCCAGGCTGGCCTTGAAGTTGAACTACATAGATAAATTTGACTTTCAACACCTAATTATCCTGCCTCTGCTCCCCAAATGTTGGTATTATTTTGGTATTATTTAAAGTCAGATTCAAGGATTTTTTTCCCCCTTCAGAGAGAAGGACTGTTTATTGCTTTCTGAGGCAGAGTCTCATGTATAGCCTTAGGTAGCCTGGAACTGACTGACTTCTAACTCAAAACGATCTATTTGCCTTTGTTTCTCTGGAGCTGGGATTAAAGACATGGGCCACCAGACAGACTAATAGGGTTTTTTTTTAATGTTTTCTAAACATACATTAATTATCTGTAATACTGGATTTCATCATAATATCTTCATACATGTATATAATGAATGTATCCTGATCATATCAAATTCCCCATTATATTCTCTTGTCCCACTCCTGTTGACTGTCTCCTAATTAGTCCTTTTACTTTGTGTGCATGTTTTCTAAACATACATTAATTATCTGTAATACTGGATTTCATCATAATATCTTCATACATGTATATAATGAATGTATCCTGATCATATCAAATTCCCCATTATATTCTCTTGTCCCACTCCTGTTGACTGTCTCCTAATTAGTCCTTTTACTTTGTGTGCATGTGCGTGCGCACGCGCGCGCGCGTGTGTGTGTGTGTGTGTGTGTGTGTGTGTGTGTATGTGTCAGTGAATTTAAGTAGGGTTAATAGAACCATGGAATCCTTACCAGTGGTTCAAGAAAATATATTCCATTTCCCCAAACAAGCATTAACTGCCTGTAGATACACAAGGAGGTAGGGGTTAAGCCCTTCTATTGCCTTATAAATCTCAGGGGTGGAAGGAACACCTCGTCCCCAAACATTTTAATTAGATGTATATAGGCATGTCTGTGGATAGTGCCTTCATAGAGAACCATCAGATACTCAGAGGTGGAGTTACTAGCAGTTATGACCTACCTGAAGTGGGTGCTGGGAAGACTTGAGTCTTCCAGAAGAGCAGTATGTGCTCTTTAACTGCTGAGCTATCTCTCCAGTTCCCCAAAACAAAATTTTAAAACTGCCATTTAACTGTGATAATTCAAAAGTATCCTGTAAATGGGCACTAGGAGTGTATGTGGCAATAGAGTATGTAATAGCATACTGCTGATTCTATGTAGCAGAATACTTACCTTAACTGAGACGAAATGTGATCACCTTTACTATCCCTATGATTCACAGAGGCCTCTTTATTATCGATGACAAGGGAGTCCTAAGGCAGATTACTCTGAACGACCTTCCTGTGGGTAGATCAGTGGACGAGACACTGCGTTTGGTTCAAGCCTTCCAGTACACTGACAAGCATGGAGAAGGTACCTTTTTTATTTGAAAATATTTATTTATAATGAATTTTGCTCTTTTAACCCCTCATTCCCTCTTGTCTGTTTCTTCTACCAAAATTCATTTCCTTCCTTCCTACCAAAAGGCACCATGCCCAGAAGGTATCGTTTCCTAATATTCCTCCTCCTTCTGTGGTTCTTAACACTGTTTCTGTCTGTCTTCCAAGGTGTTCCCTGAGCCTTGGAGGGGTGCTAAAGATGTCTTCTTCAGGGCCAACTATTTAACAGTCACTTAGTCTCAGCATTTTGTCCAGTTATGAATCTGCATTAACTACCACCTACTACAAAGGAGCTTTTCAGATGCAGGCTGAAAGCAGTGCTGTCTACATGTGTCAGCATGAAACATTGTTAGAAGGCAGTTTGACGGCATGTCCATGAAGCAAACAAACAGTAATAAGATCAATCCCTCATAAGGCCTGTGACCTCCTTTTTAGTTTTTCTTTTCTTTTTTTAAATTTTTATTTGTGCATGTGTCAGGCAGGGAGTAATTTTTCCTTGATCCAACACAAATTATCTTATTAAACCATAACCATAACGTTTCCTTTATTCTCCCTCCCCTATAGCTCACATTAGCAACTTTAACAGTCCAAGTTATCTTTTTCAATCTCAGGGTTTTTTTTTTTTTTTCAGTGAAATGAAAAATAGACGATTAATATTTATTGTAGATTCTACCTCTAAAATTCTCAGAGGAGAAATTTTATGAGCATTTTTTTTTACTTTAAGTAAAAAATTTGTATAAAGATATAGTATTGATATATGACAATATTTAGTAGTGTACATTTTATTTGTATGTTTCATTATATTTAGTTATTTAGCTATTTTATCACTCTATTGTAATGAACTCAATTGAGAAAATGCCTCCATCAGGTTGACCTGCAGGTGAGTCTCTGGGGTATTGTTTTGATTAGGGATTGATGTAGGAGGGTCCAGCTAAATGTGAGTAGGGCCACCCCTGGGCTGATGGTTTCAAATGCTATTTTATTTAAAAAAGCAAATAAACAAAAAAAAATCAGGTTGAACAAGCCATGGGAGCAAGCTAGTGCAGCATTTTCCCATGGACTCTCTTCAAAGATGGATCGTGTTGTGAAAAATGTAAGTGAACTAAAGCCTTTCTTCCCTATGTTGCTTATATAAGGACATGGCATTTTATCATAGCAATGGAAAGTGTAAGACAGTGCTCAAGCGCTCGCTCAGTGTTTGCACACAAACCTGACCCCTCAGTCAACTTGTTAGCCTGACCATTCGGATTTAGCACTCTAAGTTATGTAGTCCTTCAGATTATTCAGTATCATGCCAGTAATCAATATCCATCCTTCACAAGTTTCAGTAGTAGCAACATAGAAGAGGGCAAATTTTGCTGAAATAGAGTATGCTATATAAGCCTTTAAGAATTTAATTGTTCTATAACAATTTAGGTGCCAAATCATTAAAAATGGAAACCAATTTTTGAAAGAAAATTAAAACATGACACACTGAAAAAAAAAAAAAAGAAGAATGCATGTGATTGGTTGGCTCTTTAATCCCAGTACTCAGGAGGCAGAGATAGGTGGATCTCTGTAAATTCAAGGCCGACCAGGTGTACATAGTGAGTTCTAAGCCAGCCACAGCTACCCAGTGAGACCCTGTCTCAAACAAAAGGGTAAACAGTAATTGCTGAAGTAGATTTTGCTTTTTTTTTTGTTTTGTTTTTAAAATATGTTTGTGTTAGCATGTCTGTGTGGGAATATGTCCAGATACCACTGAGGTCAGAAGTCACATCCCTTAAGTCAAGAGTTACAGGGGATTTTAAACTACCTGATCTAGGTGCTGAGACTCAAACTCAGGTTCTCTGGAAGAGCAGTGGGTACTTAACCATTGGACTAGCTCTCCAGCACCTAAGAATAGGATTTCGATGTTCTTACCACAAAAACAATGAGTTATTTGAGATGACAGACAGGCTAATTAGTTTGATCTAATAATCCAAAATGTATGCATATATAAAACATTACTCTGTACCCCTGAAATACATAATTTGGCTAAATTTGTGAGTGTAGAAAATATGACTCAGTCCCTAGCTCAGCACATTCTAAAAGTCTGTTGATAAACAGAATACCTTGGCAGTACCACAAAATATAGCAGGCAGGAAATAAGCCAGATAATCTTACTGGGCATGTATATAAATTTAGAGGAATTTTTCCCACACATAGGCTTTTTAGTTCACCCATATCTTCTAATTTCATTATAACTATCCATTTTATTTTTCATATTATAACTAAGTATAATTGATAAAAATTAAAATAGATAAACTGCCCAATAATGAACTCTATAAATAAAATTCTTTAATGTTAGCACACAAGCTAACAGAAGGCAAGTGCTTGATAATCTGGACATGTTTAATGCGTTTTTTCTTTCTATGAAAACAAGTTTGGGAGTTACTAAAGAAAATTAAACTGTTTTTAAACTTCTTTTTTCTTCTCTTTTGTTTCTTTTAGTCTGCCCTGCTGGCTGGAAACCTGGTAGCGAAACAGTAAGTCATATTAATTGTTCTTTGTTTTAAAGGCATGTCCAGAGCCAAAAATGTAAGCCAATTGTAATGTAATCTTTGTTTATAATCTGACTGTGCTGATTTTCAAAGTGAAGTCATTCATTGCTAAGTAGAAATCATACTGCAGACATTTTTTTTTCTGGGCTATTGGGAGAGTCATTCAAATCAGGGGAGTCAGAATTTAGATAATATTGTAAATTTTAAAGGTGACATTTTAAAGGTGACATTTCCAGAGAAATATACTGTCAACAAAAGAAAAAGGAGAGACCAAGAAGGCAGAGTAGAGCTATGGGAGGACGCGTGTAATTGATAATTTCCTCCTACAGTGTGAGCCAAGCAAACAGTCCCCAGCAAAACCTCTGGGCATAGGAAAAAGCTTCTGAGAAAATCTGGTTTTATTAAACAATGAAGCTAAAGAAAAAGATTCAAACATACATTTTCTTTCTGTTACCATTCATAAGCAATCCCTGGAGTAGCCTTTGGCTAGAATGTAATTTGGAAACTTGCTTGAAACTTTCTTAAACAACATCTAAATCTTCAGATTTTTATCTTTTGAAAATCAAACAGTATTTGGGAAAAATATTGGATGGAAGGAAGAAATTATCTTAAAATAAAAATCCATTGGAGGGGGCAGTTGACTTATTCAGATGGGCCCCTTTTTGTCTTTAGAACATGGACCCTTTAGACTTTGCCTTTGCTGTTCTTTCTTTAAAAAACATTATGCATTGCATGTTTGTGTGGTAGGGGGCTCTGCATGTCACCATGTGTGTCTGGGGGACAGAGGTGGGTTCCAGGGATCATCAGATGTATGGCGAGGGCATTTACTCACTGAGCTGTCTTAGCAGCCCCTTGCTTGCTCTTTCTGTATTGCTCTCTGTGGCTGGCAGGCTCTGCCTTTTTACTCTTTTCAGCTCAGATGTAATCTGGGAAGTCTTCCCACAGGACTTTAGACCATCCCCATTCACTATCCCATTAATGTGGGTTTGTTGTTTTGTTTTGTTATTGGTTTTGGTTTTTTGTTTGTTTCTGTTTTTTGGGTTTTTTGTTTTGTTTTGTTTTTGTTTTTTGAGAGACGATTTCTCTGTGTATCCTTGGCTGTCCTGGAGCTTGCTCTGTAGATAAGTCTGGTCTAGAACTCACGGAAGTCCACCTGTGCCTGCCTCCCAAATGCTGGAAATAAAGGGGTGTGCAAAGCTGCTGCCAACTGGATGATCAATCTGTTTTCAAAAGCATTTACCACAGTCAAAAAAATGACAATATAAGTCTGAAGACAAGGGGCATGAGTTATTTAGTTCATTAATGCATATTGTCTGGCTAATGTCATATACTAATGTGTGTTAAAAGAAGGACCAAATCCTCAAACACATGGAATTATTTTTGTCAATTAAAAATTAAGCACAGTACATGTTAATACTTGTACATTTTTTTTCTGGAAAATTCATGGTATTCACCAGATTCTTAAAGTTTATGTCCTCCAAAAGTTAATCTCATAAATAGGTAGCATTTTCTGAATTATATAATATTTATCTTATACTTTTCCTAGTGAATTTTTTTTCTTTGGGAACATTTACTGATCTTTTAGGAACTGAATACTCAGAATGTACCTTCAAAATTATTTTTGTCACAAGTGGTTTGCTGTATACCTGGGGACAAAATTGCCTACTACCTTAAATTAGATATATTTTTTAAACCATTAGCTTCTTTGTCATAGATATATTGTAAGCCTGTACAATTAACCAAATATAAACCAACCTTATGTAAATTTATCATTTAAAATATCTAGTGCTTGGCACACGCCTGTAATCCCAGCACTTGGGAGGCAGAGGCAGGCAAATTTCTGAGTTCAAGGCCAGCCTGGTCTACAGAGTGAGTTCCAGGACAGCCGGAGCTACACAGAGAAACCCTGTCTCGAAAAAACAAATACCTTGAATGCAGTGACTTCATGTCCCCATGTTCTTTGGAGGAGTTTCTTTTCCTTTTGGGTATTCATTTACTAAATTCTTATTTATCTGTGCTGTGTGTTTCCACTTTTCAGCTGGAGACTAAAAAATATTACATTGTGAGCCAGGCTTACTGATATAAACCTGTAATCCTAGTTACTTAGCAGACTAAGGAAGGAAGATCAAAAGTTCATGGCCTGCCTAAGCTATACATGAGTTTAAAACTAGGAGAGAAAATACAGCAAGGTCTTAAATCAAAAAACGAAAAGCCTCATGCAGAGCTTTAACTACAGCTCAGTGGTAATGCTCTTGCTTAACAGTTGAAAGGCCCAGGGTTCAACCCCCAGTACTAATACCTCTGAAAATCCATTTGATAAATCCTTTGTGAACATACTGTCCCCATCTCAGGTTATTATTATAACATCATTGAATCAGCAAATAAATGTTAAAATATGTCTGTGGCAGTGCTTTCAATGGGTTTACTTAGATCAGGCTCAAATGTGCCATGAAAGCTCGGTGGTCAAGAGAAATTCTATAAGTAAATTTTATAGGTAAACTTTGGGTTGCCTGGGTACAGATGATATTAATTCATTGAGAAATATATTTGCTTTTTGGAATAACTGAGATTAGTAGATAGGGCAAATGTAGTTTTTCCTAAACAGTACACAATCTGATTTGGTATACAAAAAAACAATGGTTGCATCTTTAGTCAAGAGGGGGAAATTAATGCCAAGCTATTCACAATGGACCTTGTCTTTTTTAAAATGAATAATTTGCTTTTTGTTTTAACAGATAATTCCAGATCCAGCTGGCAAACTGAAGTATTTCGACAAGCTGAACTGAAAAGTACTTCAGTTACGTTGTTTGGACCTTCTCAATAAAGGTCATTGTGTTAGTACCATATTCACTTGAGTACCATTCATTTGATATATATCAAAATATATGTCATAGTCCAAAGATATTTACTGATCAAGGTAGGCATTAAACATAGAAAAGCATTCTCTATCTTTCTAAAGTAAGAAATAACAAATTAAGCCAAACTCATAATCAACGTAGCTACCATTTATGATGTACATACCATGTGGCAGGCATTGTACTAAGGAGGCCAGACACGTTTTCACTTTATATCACAACTATTTATTGTAAGATGGGGAAAAATCTGGTAAATTACCCAATGCTAACATATCTAGCTAGCATAGGCAGCATCAGACATTGAACCCAGATAACCTAATTCTGATGTGTGAGCTCTTAACAACCCACTTTGGCTTATACTTCTGCAGATCTTTGAGCAGAGAGTAAGTTGTGAATACTTTCCACAGCATCAGCTATGGATAGCTGACCCCCATAATTCAAGCTCACTGATCTGTAATACAAAGCTTTCTAAAAGCTCCATCCTTTCTCTAAACTCAAGGAAATCTAAAAGTAGTAGGTTATATGCTTATATTTAATTTAAGAAATAAAAACTGAATCTCTGAGTGTGTGTGTGTGTGTGTGTGTGTGTGTGTGTGTGTGTGTGTGTAGAGAGAGAGAGACAGAGCGGGGGGTAGAGAGGGAGAGAGCCACATATAAACTGCTTCATCACTCAAATATAGCAGTCACGTTATGGTAATTGTGTGTTCCATGCATGTAGTTAAGAGGCCTGGTATCCAGAAGAATCAGACTCTTCCTTGCTTCAATGCTCATGCCATCACTGTTGAAATCCCCTTTCCCTGGAAAGGCCATCACTTATTATCTGGGCAGGTGATAATGATACTCATTTAGAAATGGACATGAGAATCTAAGTGTCATTCGAGTAATAGCTTATAATAAGAATTTTAGAAAGCAGCCTTCTAGTGAATTGAAGACTTCATATTTTGTAAAATGGGTTTGTGAGAACCTTAACATATCCATTACAATTAGACTAAGACTTCCTTTCTTTGTGGGATAAGCCTCTATCTTTTGTTTGTTTACTGAGACATGGTTTGTGTCACCATAGCTGGTCTTTAACTTCAGATCATCTTACTGCCCCAAGTACTATGATTACCTTTCTTCTTCCTAAATAGTTTTGGTGACATTTTGTCAAGATTCTTGTGCATTTTTAGGTAGTAATATAACATTTTTTTTGATTCACTCAAAAAAAATACAGTCAATATGTCAAGATTTAGCAACTTTTGATCATCGGAGCACCTTATCAGAAATAGTTACCAAATAACAAATTTCTGCCTTGAAGGAATCTAGTATTTGATTACTGAAGCAATGTTGATAGTGTGATGATTTCTGGGTAACTGCAAATAAATAACAACACATTTATGCTTTTTCCATAGTAACTGATACAAATATCCTATCAATTAAATACAACACCTTGTCTATTCTAGACTTACCAGTGAAAGTCCGCAGGTCCAAATGACACTCCAAACAAAAAACTGGGAGAAAGTGATTTGAAAGGTGGTCATTACTACACTAGAAAGAACAGGCCCTGGCCTCTGCCCAAAGACCTGTTTCCAGAAGATGCTAACCCCCCTGCCATCATCTAGAGAAGAGCTACTTATCAAAGTGAGGGAGGGGTTTCACCCTCAATAGCTGTGGCACTGTCTGGAGACACTTTTTTTAAAGCTAAGAATCCTTAGTTGGCTTCCTAAATGATTTTAGGATCACCTTATCAGATAGGATATTTACCATAGCAGGGAAGGACCTGTTAACAGAACGACGAAGAGAATGATTTTACTGGCTATAGAGGGTTTATAGAAAATAAATGGAAAGGAAATGATGTAATTATACTTTCAAAAATAAAAAAAAATAAAATGTATTCATAAAAAGAATGGAATCTCACAAAGGGCTAATTATTCCTCCCATCTCGGTAGCATGGCTTCAAGTGAATCTGGCTTTCTGAGGTGTGTTCTGTTGGCCAGGTAACTGACCAGCCCAACTGTATTAACTGCCTTTAAAAATAAAATAATTCATTTTTTTATTGAGAGAGAGAATACACAGGAGTACAGGTGACGCAGAGGCCAAATACATTATACCCCTTGCAGCTGCAGTTATTTAACATAGGGACTGGGAACTTAATTCTGGTCCTCTGGAAGAACAGTACGTGTTCTTAACTCCTGAACTATCTTCTCTCCAGCCCCTTCTAACTTACGAGAGCACAATGGACAACTCTGTTTGGACATACTTTCCATTCTTTCTCTAAGGCTCTTCCATGCCATTTTGCTACTGGTCTACGATATAGCAGGCATGGTTTTCTTTTCTTTTTTTGTTTTGTGTTTGTTTTTGTTTTTTTGTCCTTTTGCTATCTTCCTCCGTTGGATAGGTACTGAAATTTAGTTTTTCTGCACACAGACTGTTCATTTAAACCCTCACGAATTGTTCTGGAATTTAAACATATACATGGAAGAGCTGGGGACAGAAGGCTCGGGGATAGAGCATGTATTTAGAATGCATGAAGCCCCGAGGCTAATCCCCTGCACCAAGAAACGAGTGCTATTACCATCAACTGGGTAGAAGCCAGGGATGCTGCTAAACATGTCAACTATGTAGCAATTCCACAAGAGAATTAAATGGCCCACCCCTTCAAGGGGGTTTTTAAGTAGTATCAGGTGCTTTGGAGGAGTGACTCATGAGGCCCTCCCCTCTAAATATCTATAGGTAGTTAATGATTGGTGTGGGAAGAAAAGAATTTTTGTCAGTGATATAGCTACTGTTAAGGTACATGTGGACTTATAACAAGTCACCTGTGTTGCTGTAAACACAGTAATGAGGTGGAAGAGGGCCAAATTGTGTTTGGGGGTGAATATGATTATACTGTTCTCTAGACATGTATGAAAATGTCAGGAGACATTATGTGTATAATTAATATATCCTACGAGAAAAGAATTAGGACTTAGGCTTAAGAAATGGCTTGCATGGTGCTCTTTTGAAGAACAAGGCTTCAGTTTCCACCATCCACAGGAGTCACAACAGTAACTGCAGTTCCAGGTGATCGGACACCATCTTCTGGCATCCAAAGACACATGGTATACATAAATATATGCAGGCAAAACACTAACACTTTAAAAGAATATTAGGACCCAAGATATCAATAGTGACAAGGTTGAGAATTCCTCCTTCTAAAGATAGCTGCCAAAGCACCAAGGAAACTAGGAAGCTACTGTTAACAAGTTTACAACTTTACTGTTTACAAGTGCTATGATCAAAACCATGCCATGGGAAGAGCTCATCCTCACTCCCAAAATCTGATGATCCCAAATCATCAAGATAGGCAGCTTGAAGCTTCTGTAGAATATATTAGGCACTTCTTTTTAGTGTAGTATTCCATGTCACATTTCTAGGCTTCTGTTGAATATATATTATTCAGTTAAGTATTGCCAGCATTCTGAGCTTCCCTATTTGAACAAGAATTCCTGGGGAGAAAAACTATTCCTGCAAAGGATAATTGATGACAAGTTTAACAATGTGGAGAGGTTGGAATGTTATAGTTCCAGAACCTAATTTACCTTGCGCTCTCTTTATTAAATAAATACCTCTTACCGCCCTCCCAACTGAACCTCCACTTATGCTAATATCCTGTGACTAGGAGTTTAAAGGCCTTCTGCAATGTATGAACAAAACTAGCTTCTCACTAATAGAAGGGCTAAGAATGCTGTCAGGTAATAGCTAAGTCAGTGGTTCCCAACCTTCCTTATACTGTGACCCTTTAATATAACTCATGTTGTGGTGACCCCCAACCATAACATTTCATTGCTACTTCACAACTAATTTTGCTACTGTTATGGTTCATAATGTAAATACGCAGAATATGTGATCCCAAAGGATTCTGGACCTACAGGTTGAGAACCACTGATCTAAGTCCTATAACCAAGTTCTCCCTGTCATGCTATAACCCACCTACATGACACACCTAGGATTTGAAAAATGCCTTATTCTGTTACTTTTCTTTGTTATGTTACTATTAAAAAGTCCATGAAATAATTTCCACACTAAAACATGCTATTTGCAGTAACAAAAAATTGGTGTTTGGCGATCATAGTTACTTATATTTTGGCCTGGAATACATTATTTTCCCCTTTGAGGTGAGAGCTGTGTTTTTGCAGCTATACCAATGATCCTGATGTCCTGTTCTTTGGGGGATTTATTGGTTTCCAGAATCTCACACAAGGAATCTCTTCCCACACTCTACCCTCACAGCAGGCATTTCCATCCAAGGGTACATCTAATGTTAAACAGCAAACATCCCATCTTTCAACAAGCTTCCATTATTTTTTAATTTAGTTAAATTTACATCCTGATCACAGCTTCCCCTCCTGCCTCTCCTCCAAGGCCCTCTCATGTCCTCTCCATGTATCCACTCCTCCTTCCTTTCTCAGAAAAGGGGAGGCCTCCCATGGATATTAAAACAGCTTTAGCATATAGCTATTATTGTCTTAATGATAGTTTTATATCTTAACCTTAACTCTTAAGCAAGTATGGCATCTTTATACTATTTTTGTTAAACTGTGAATGTTAAGACAATATTAGGTCTCTGAAATATCTTTTTTAAAAAACCATACTAGTGTTCAAACTCAAGACTTCACAAAGGTTTGCCATGATTATTCTAACACTGAGCCTTATGCTCAGCCCTCCAGGCCTAAAAAATGCCCACGTTATAGTGTTTTGTTTTGTTTTGTTTTAAAAGATTTATTTATTATATGTAAGTACACTGTAGCTGTCTTTAGACACTCCAGAAGAGGGTGTCAGATCTCGTTACGGATGGTCTGTGAGCCACCATGTGGTTGCTGGGATTTGAACTCAGGACCTCTGGAAGAGCAGTTAGTGCTCTTAACCACTGAGCCATCTCTGCAGCCCCGTTACAGTGTTTTTGACATATAAGATATAACAATATAGCCTTCAGGAAAATGGATCCAAAAAAGCATCTTTGTGAAAGGACTCATACACATTCATACACATGTATACATGCATATATGTAGGTGTTTATATATTCACACATTTCAATATAGGAACATTGTGTGTGTGTGTGTGTGTGTGTGTGTGTGTACACTTAACTTGATTATCTAGCTTTTAAAAAAGGAAAAACAGTAATTACTATACTTACTATGCATGGGCATAGTAGGTCATGCCTGTAATCACAGCACTGGAGAGGCAGCAGCAGGAGGATCACAATATGATGCCATTTTGATGAATGTAGCAAAACTCTGTCCCATAAAAGCCAGTGGCCAAGATAAGTAGTACAGATTGTACCTGGCTGGCCCTGAGCTCCACTTCCAGCTCTGAGCAATAAAGGAAAGTAAGGAGAAAACAAAAAAGGCTAAAGGAAAGAAGAGAATTTACAAGATTTCAGTTAAAGGAAGTGTGCTGCACTATAACTTAAAGACCACTAGATGGCAGCAAGCACAAGGAAACTGAACAGTGCCTTAATGAGTCTTGGGGCCTTTTCAGGCTGTTTGAAATGCAAAGTCTATCCATCCTGAGAAAACTGGGCACAATACTTCTGGAGGACCCTGCTATACCACTCCTGGACATATACCCAGAGGATTCCCCTGCATGCAATAAGGACACATGCTCCACTATGTTCATAGCAGCCTTGTTTATAATAGCCAGAAGCTGGAAAGAACCCAGATGCCCCTCAGTGGAGGAATGGATACAGAAAATGTGGTATATTTGTACAATGGAATACTACTCAGCAATTACAAACAATGAATTCATGAAATTCTTAGGCAAGTGGTTGGAACTGGAAAATATCCTATGTGAGGTAACCTGCCACAGACCAAGTTGTGGGAGTTGTAGTTGTGGGGAACCAGAATTCCTTGGCCCAGGAGATATGGATTCAGCGAAAAATGACACACAGACCCCGAACTCGGTTATATACTGAATGTGTATTTTTCTCATCAGTAAGGAGTTTTTTGAGCATGAGGTTCTGGCATTTATATATTGAAAGATGTATCTAGCCAAGCAGGAACAATTAGCATAACCATATGACACAAGGAAATGTAAAATCAACTAGGTAAAACATTTTTCATGTAGCAAATTTCGAAGCTCAAACAGACAATAACAATCTTTGTCTAAATGAGTCTCTGTGAGTAAACTATCTGACATCTAGCTTTTGCCTGTAAAACCTGAAGTTTCCTATATTTTGTTTGGAGTTGGCAAACCAAATTCTAATGCTTTCCTAAGTTCCACATAGCCTCATTAATATTTTATGAATCAGAACTGAAATCTGAACTACACCTGGATAAACCAAGGATGTTGTTTTGGCCAGCGACTCCCTAGATGGGTTTAGCAAGACAAAAGGCAGTTCCTGTAAGCATCCGTTGAGGAAGCTCTGAGCTTTGCACTAACTCAAATGCAAATTTAACTTCCCTGACACCCATCTGTCCGGCTAGGGCTTTGTATCAAATAACAAAAGGAACCTGGAAAATTTCTACTCATTGTTTCATATTTCTATTGAGATCCCTTAATCTTGGGGGGCAAATGTGACTAAGGCAAAGCATTATCGTTCAAGGAAAAGAGTTTTCTGGCCAGTGATATTACTTCAAAGGATGGGTTATAATTTACTCTCTCGAATTTATTCGGTCTTGGCTACCAGGAATAAAGAGGGCTTTAGAAGGGAACTAACTTGCCAAGTGAAAACTATGGCTTTAAAATCAGGGTGTTCTACAATACTTCCGGAAGCGATTTTTATCCGCCTCAATTCTGTTGAAGTTTATCAAACAGAATTTACTGAAGTCATTGCAGCAGTAACTCATTCACAAAAGAGCACACATGGACTGCAGTCACTGACAAGTGGATATTAGCCCAAGAAGCTCTGAATACTCAAGACACAACCCACATATCAAATCATTCCCAAGAAGGAAGGAGAGGGCCCTGGTCCTGGAAATGCTTGATGCAGCATTTTAGGGGGTTGCCATGACATAGAAGTGGGAGGGGGTGATTGGAGAGCTGGAGGAGGGAAGAGGGCTTATGGGACTTATGGGGAGGGGGGAATCGGGAAGGGGAAATCATTTGGAATATAAACAAAGAATATAAATAATAATAATAATAATAATAATAATAATAATAATAATAAAATGCAAAGCCTCGAATAAGCTTTTTCTTATGAGACAGGGTCTCATGCAGGCCAAGATAGCCTCAAATATATGTAGGTGAATCTAGCCTTGAACTCATGACCCTTATGTCTCTGCCTCCCAGAGAACAATTCAAAACAAAGTACAACTCAATGAAGCATTCTTAACTTTTACTGGACATATACTATTTATGACAGACCAATTATTTTTATCATGACCCAGTTAGGGGTACATTTTCTATCATTATCTAATTATTGTATACATATATACTATATGTGCTATTCATATATACATATATGTGTCACATAACTATTACTATGTATGACACATTCTGATATTTTTAATATTCATAGGTCATTCCCTAAATTTTTACCCAGTAAATTTCAAATTTGGTTTAAAAAGCATGTATTATACCTATCACCATTTGCACCAGGGAGTCAGGAAACTCCACAGCCTTCTGTGCACAGCCCACCAGGAGAGAGTGATCCAACAGCAGGCTTTCACTTCTGAGTGCAGAGGTGAGATCTCTGCCTTCTCTCTGGAGGGGATCAGCTGGGAGCACACAGGGCCTAAGATCAGTGGAGCAGCTGGAATGGAAGTCATCCCACCTCCCTTTGCACCGCAGAATGGGGAGACTCCACAGCCTTCTGTGCAGAGCACGCCAGGAGAGAGAGAGAGAGAGAGAGAGAGAGAGAGAGAGAGAGAGAGAGAGAGAGAGAGAGAGAGAGAGAGAGAGAGATCAGCAGTGCTTGCAGTTTTAAGCTCAGAGGAGTAAGGACACAGGCTTACAGGCCCACAGGAGGAATAAACTCCAGCCAGAGACAAGAATAACAACTAGCACCAGAGATAACCAGATGGTGAAAGGCATGTACAAGAACCCGACCAATAGAAACCAAGGCCACATGGCAACATCAGAACCCAGTTCTCCCACCACAGCAAGTCCCAGATACTCCAACACACCAGAAAAGCAAGAGTTGGATTTAAAATCATATCTCATGATGCTGATAGAGGGCTTCAAGGAAGACTTAAATAACTCCCTTAAAGAAATACAGGAGAACATTGGTCAACAGGTAAAAGCCCTTAAAGAGAAAACACGAAAATCCCTTAAAGAAATACAGGAGATCACGTGTCAACAGGCAGAAGCCCTTAAAGAAGAAACACCAAAATCCCTTAAAGAATTATAGGAAATACAATCAAGTGAAGGAACTGAACAAAACCATCCAGGATCTAAGAGTGGAAGTAGAAACAATAAAGAAATCACAAAGTGAGACATCTCTCGAGATAGAAAACCTTGGAAAGAATTCAGGAGTCATAGATACAAGCATCAACAACAGAATACAAGAGATAGAAGAAAGAACCTCAGGTGCTCAAGATACCATAGAAAACACTGACTCAACAGTCAAAGAAAATGCAAAATGCATAAAACTGGTAACTCAAAACATCCAGGAACTCCAGGACACAATGAGAAGACCAAACCTAAGGATTATAGGTATCAACTAGAGTGAGGATTGACATCTTAAAGGCCCAGTAAATATCTTCAACAAAATTGTAGAAGAAAACTTCCCTAACCTAGAGAAAGAGATGCCCATGAATATACAATAAGCCTTCAGAACTCCAAACAGACTGGACCAGAACAGAAAATCCTTCTGGCACATAATAATCAAAACACTAAATTCACTAAACAAAGAAAGAATATCAAAAGCAGTAAGGGAAAAAGGACAAGTAACTTATAAAGGCAGACCTATCAGAATTACACCAGACTTCTCACCAGAGAAGATGAAAGCCAGAAGATCCTGGGCAGATCTCATACAGACCCCAAGAGAACACAAATGCCAGCCCAGAATACCATACCCAGCAAAACTCTCAATCATCATAGATGGAGAAACCAAGATATTCCATGATAAAACCAAATTTACACAATATCTGACCACAAATCCCGCCCTACAAAGGATAATTGATGGAAAATGCCAACACGAGGGAAACTACACCCTAGAAAAAGCAAGAAAGTAATCTTCCAACAAACCCAAAAGAAGATTACCACACAAACATAAAAATAACATCAAAAATAACAGGAAGATACAATCACTATTCCCTAATATCTCTTAACAACAATGGACTTAACTCTGCAATAAAAAGATATAGACTAGCAGAAATATTTCTCATGTAAATCTTCAGTTTTATAAGAAAATGTTTGTAATTTCCCTTATAATTAATTTAGCAATGTTTTTTTCTATGTCTACCATTTTATCTGCATTATTTTTCATGATAATCTTCAATTTTAATGTCTTTCTATATATTTCCTCTATTTTATCAGAAATGTTTTCAATGTAAATCTGTGATTTTATCACAAATGTTTTTAATTCCACCTTCACTTAATTTAGAGTTTTTATATCTACCACTTTATATGTAAAATTTTCCATGAAATAGTCAATTTTAACATGTTTGTCTACATATTTCTTGAATTTTACCAGAAATATTTTCCATGTAAATATTCAATTTTATCTGAAAATGTTTGTAATTCCACCTTTAATCAACTTATATTTATCTTTATGCCTATCATTTATCTGTATAATTTCCATGATAAACTTTAATTTTAACATGTTTTTCTATATATTTCTTCAATTTTATCAGAAATATTTTCTAAGTAAATCTTCAAATTTATCAGAAAATGTTTATAATTCCACTTTCAATCAACTTAGGAATACTTTTATGCCTACCATTAATATATCTATAGAAAATTTTCCATGATAATATTCTAACATGTTTTCCTACATTTTTCTACAATTTTATCAGAAATATTTTCCACATAAATCTTCAATTCTGTCATAAAATATTTCTATTTCATATTTCAATTAATTTAGCAATGTTTTCATGCATACCACTTTACTCTTTAATTTTCCATGAAAATTCTCAATTTTAACATGTTTTTCTTTTTTCTTTTTCTTTTTTTTTTTTTGGTTTTTTGAGACAGGGTTTCTCTGTATAGCCCTGGCTGTCCTGGAACTCACTCTGTAGTCCAAGCTGGCCTCGAACTCAGAAATCCACCTGCCTCTGCCTTCCAAGTGCTGGGAATACAGGCATGCGACACCACCACCCGGCTTAACATGTGTTTTTATGTATCTTTTCTATCTTATCTGAAATACTTTCCATGTAAATTTTTAATTTTATCATAAAGTATTTTTACTTCCCTTTTCAATAAAGAAAAAAGAAAAAAATCAAAAGCATGCTTTACAAATATATAAGTATACCCAAACTGGTATAAAAACAGAATGCAGCATTGTCTAATATATCAGTACTTTGGCAACTATAATTTTTCATCTTATGACCATTATGATTTTGATCATTTGTCATATTTTAAAAGATTCATTCATTTTTGGACGTGTCTGTGGACAGGGCAAAATAAGCCAAAATCAGGTATCAGGTGTCTCCTCTATTACTCTCTGCCTGTTCCTTTACAGTACAGTCTCTCTCTGAACATGGAGCTCACATTTTCTCAGTTAGTTTGGAAGGCAACAAGCTGCTCTATGCCCTCCCAACCCAGAGTTCTGCATATTGGTATACAGAAGACATCCAGTTTGTAATATAGAAGCTAGGATTTGAAATTCGATCCTCATGATTACACAGCAAGTTCCCTTACCACTGAGTCATATTTCTAGTGTGTTCATTTACTTTGGTCATACTATTCCTTCCATTGAAGATTCACAATTTCTGTAACATGCATACACACACACAAACACACACACTATCCTTTCTTCAGCTACTATAATCCTTTTTTTTCTAGTATATTAAAGCCTTGAGATGTTTTCAGAAGAGCTGGTTTTTAACATAAGAGGCAAAGGATGGAGGAACGCTATGAAATGCTATCTTCTGAACACGCCATGGTTGTTGCATACACACACACATGCACACATACATGCACACATACGCACACAGTAAAGACAACCAGGAGTGGCCACCACACATACATACATCTGAACTGATAAGGCAAAAAAGCCATCATATATGGGGAGTGGCTCAAAACATCCCATTCTTAACTGAGAAGCTAAAGGCAGTTAATGCTTGCCCAGGGGTGGACTGGATGATAGGGGTACTATTTCTCCCTGATAACTAATGATTCAGTTCACTGTGGTCAGTGCCACTTCTGGGTTGGAGGTCCTGTGAGCTCCAATAATGCAGGCTGAAATAGTCATAAGGAGCAATCCAGTAAGCATCATTCCTCCACTGCCTCTGCCTTAAGTTCCTTCCCTGACTTCTCTTGGGACTACAAGCAATAAGATAAATTAAACCATTCCTCCTCAAAGTGCTTTTAGTCATGGTGTTTTATCACAGCAATAGAAATCATAACTAAGACATACACATACTGTAACAGTTCCCCAGACCTTAGTAGGCCCCAGATCTAAGCACAGCTGACTATATGATAAAGGTAATATTCAGGGCATAAAACTTCACATGTTGACAGTACCACTTGCCAAAATGAAAACAAAGACCTAATCCATCAAGGTCCATAATTTTAGGAAAGTCTCTAAATTTACTAACCTTGCTTTTAAGCTCCTATAATTCTACTTTTGGTTAACTGTTCTTGTTAACTGAAGTATGTCAACTCGGAACATGGTTTTCATGCTCAAAAGCTCACCTTGAGATAAGCTCTGGGCTACGCTGGTATCCCCAACACACAGTGTACTGATAGCAAGAAACTGCAAATAAAGACTTTCTATTGGATTATAGCCTAGAGGTGGCACTGACCACAGTGGACTGAATCATTCTATATCACTGAAGACTATGATTACCCATTGCCCCCTCCTCCCCTGAGCAGTCTTCTTTGGTGAATGAATATCCCACAACAGTTCTTGAAATTCCACTGAGATTCCAGGGACCAGACCTTGAGACACCTGGGATGGGGGGGTCTCAGAGCCCCTTAGAGTGAGGAAGAGTACAATGGTCAGGTGACTTGTAGGGATGCACAATCTGAGGTATTTCAGGTCCCCATGGAGCCATTTGATCAACTGCAACCTAATGTTTTGGAAGGGCATGACACTCCCCAAAAAACTAAATTAGAAAAATCACCTCGCCTGACACATCTAGAGGTAAGTCTGGTTAAAACACATTCTGTCTTGACTCCGCTACTGATCCAGTGTCTTGGAACCATGTGAAACTAGGATCCCATATCAGTTCAGATATATGTATGTGTGGTGGCCACCACTGGTTGTCTTACTGTGTGTGTATGTGTGTGCGTGTGTGTGTGCATGTGTGTGTGAGAGAGACAGACACAGAGACAAACAGACAGACAGAGAGAGAGAGAGAGAGAGAGAGAGAGAGAGAGAGAGAGAGAGAGAGAGAGTGCTTCTGTCAGTTCTACTTCCCAGTATTGATAAGTAGCTTTCTCTGATATGAGAACTCCCTGGGCTTAAGACCTGTGCTCCCGCCTGAGCGGGGAGGGGCTGAATCCTTTGTCTCTGCCAAGTTTCCCAGAGAATCCCACCCCCCTCAAAACTTCAAATGTTCCACTCAGGGAGCAGGGGTGCTTGCTTGTTTTGTTGCTTGACTCCTGCTTAGAGTTAGGTTTTGTCTCTGTGTGGAGGTGGGGAGGGAGGGTCTAGGCCTCTACTCCAGGGCCCCCTTCCATCTAAGCAGAATTCACATAGAGAGGGAAAACTAGTTCCTCCAGGTGACCATTCTCTCTGCTCCATGCCTGTTCTAAACAGCAATGGGAAAAAGGAAATGTTTCCCTGCGCTGAGCCCAAAGGAAAAGAGAAAGTTCCACTCCTTTTTCATTCATAATTTATGTCTCCTTTTTAAGAAACACTCTGTATAATTAGAAAAATCATAACCCACCATTGCCTGAAAATTTTAGAAAAAGACACTATTGGGCCAGGGAGGAGGATTGCTGCCAGAAAACACAGCCTGGGCAGAACAGACTTGCCCTTCTATCCAACACTGACCAAGGAAACGTCTAACAATTTTTGCTAAGTACTTTAAAAAAGGTTTAAAGATGGCTTCTAAAAAGATTCACTTGTCACCCAGTTGGCCCCAGATATTAGAAAAAATAAAAATTTAAACATATAAATAGGTTCCAGTTGTTAGAAGTAGCTCAAAAGTTGTTAAACAGCAGAGAACTGATTGAGAGACAAAAGCTTTTGCATAAACCAAAAGCCACCATCACCTTCTGGATGATGGCACACAGGTTTATAGATAACAATGAAAAGGTTGGTGTCTTACCCTCTGTTAGAAAAGTATCTCCTAGCTGAAAGTTCTGCCTCTAACTGAACATATAAGATCTCCCACATTGGCAGAAGAGATTCCCCAGGGGTATGGGCAGAAACCAATCCCCAGTGACTGGCCCAATACCAATTTCCTATAGTCAACTAATCAATTAAGCTATATCCATCAGATTAAATAATATCCAATGATCCTGGAAACAAAAAGGGAAATTGCGGACCATAAGGCATGTGGAAACAGGCATCCTGGTGCCATGGCAGTCACCCTGGAATCTCCTGCCTGTGAAGAAACCTGGAACTCTTGATTCTCCTGAGTCTGGTTCTTCCAGAGAAACAGGTGAACACTGTCTTGGACCTGAAACATGTATTCTTCAGCACCCCAGTGGCAGAGCTGCGTGAATAGAGCTTCACTTTGAAATGAATAGACCCAGAGGGAGGTTATAGTGGAGAACTTACATGGACCATGTTTCCCCCCTAAATTTAAAATTTTTCTAACTCTGAAATGCTGACCTCCTTCCTGCTATTGGAGGTCCCCCCCCAAAAAAAAACTTATTATAGAAGGGACTGCTGCAAGAGTAACAGACCTTGGGCTTCAGAAATTAAGAAAGCCCAACTGTATATGTCAGAGGCAGCCTATTTTGGCTATCAGCTAAGAGGAGGCAAAAGGGACCTGTCTCAGCATAGGATTGCTGCCACAATTCTTCAGGTCCCAACTCCAAAGACTATGAAGCAGGCTCAAAAGTCCCTAGATGTAGCTAGGTATTGCCTGCATAACCAGAGTTTGTGGAAATAGCAAGGCCTCTAAACACCAGCCCAAAAGGGGACGCTGTGCCCCTAATCTGGACTGAGATTAAACAAAAGTATTTGAGGCTTTAAAACCAGCTCTGACCTTGGCTCCAGCCCTAGCTCTTGAGATGTCTCAAAACCTTTTCATATGTTTGTCCACTATACAAAAGACATTACAAAAGGTATTTTAACCCAAACTTTGGGGCCATGGATAGGACCTGTGACATACTTTTCCAAATGATTGGACCCTGTAGCTACAGGATAGTGCTCACCTCACCTAAGAGCTATGAGAGGTGCTGTTAGTCTAATAAAAATAAAAAGCAAGTTAGCTCTGGGTTAGGATCTTACAGTCACAGCACCCCACACATGGCTGAGGCCCTTCTTTGAGGAATAACAGAACACTGGCTGTCTAATGCCTGTGAGATCCAGTAATAGGCCCTACTCCTGGACTACCTTAGAATCCCATTTGAGAAACCCACCACCATCAATGCTGCTACTCTCTTTCTTGATGACAACCAGCATGTGCTCACCCATGACAGTCACAAGTTGAAAGATGAAACCAGGTAGGTGCATGGGAGCTGCAGTAGCTTCTTTAACTGAAATGATTTGGGTCAAAGCCAGTTTATTCAGCCAAGAGAGCAGAACTGAGCCATCTAACCCAGGCTCTAGGATGAGGAAAAGAAAATTCCACCACCGTATATACAAAAAGTTGCTATGCAGGTCCATGGTATGATCTATAGAAGAAAAGGAGTTTCCCACCACTGAAGGAAAGGACATTAAAACCAAAGAGAAAATCTTGGCTCTCCTGGTGGCTATTTGGGTTTTCCTATTAATTGTTACCCTTCACTGCTGAGAACATCAAAAATTGAGTCCTCTGAGGCAAGAGGTAACTGGGCTGCTGGCCTAGATGCCAGATAGTCCAGTGGGGCCTATTGATATTCTGATGACATGCCCTGACTGAGTGTTGCCTGCGATTCTATGGTAATAACCACGGGGAAATAGAAGATACAAAAGAAGAAATGGGCAGTCAAATCCATAGGTTGGTGGAGGATACTGGGGGAAAGATCATTCTTCCAGAAACAGTTGGAAGGACTCTGGTAACTGACCTTCATCAGGCTACTCACCTGTGGGCCATAAAACTTGCTCAGACCAAGGTGTTGTTATACCTAGAATGGACAGCCTGGAGTATGGAACATCTCAGCCAGATGCCAGGTTTCTGCTCAAATAAATCCAAAATAGAGAGTCCTTTCCCAGGAAGGGTTCCAAATGAGAGGCCAACACCCTCACAAATTCTGGGGTAACTGACTTCACCAAAATCAGCCTGCCCAGGGAGGATACAAGTACTTGCTAGTTTTTAAAGGTACCTTTTTGAGGTACTGCTTAAAGTGTAACTAAAAAGCTCCCGCAGGAACTTGGTCCATAATGTGACCTCACCACAACAATGAAGTCTGACAATGACCTGGCTTCCATAGCCAAACCTCTCAATTAATAGTGAAAGCTTTAGACATAGATTGTAAATCTCACTATGCATATAGACCTCAGTTTGCATCAGGTGAAAAAAATAAACAGGATGTTAAAAAAACTCTCACTATAGTCTAATGAAGGGTGGGCAGACCTCTTTCCTTTGCTTTGCTTTGCTTTAGGCCCTAAACCTCATATATGGAGGGGCTCACTCATTATGACATTGTTTGGAAGGCCTCTTCATTCCTTTCTCAACTCAATATAGGCCCTTCTGTGCTCCATAGATGCCATTCATTGGTCTGTCTAAGACCCAGTTGATTCTGAGTCTACCACTAGTTTCCCCTGGCTAGTGGTAGCCTTGCCAAGGGACAGTGAAAACAACCTGGAAATGACCATACACAGTGATTCTGTCCATCCTATGACTGTGAAGGTAGCTGGCATTGCACCATGGATTGACCACACTCAAAAAAGTGAAAGCCCCAGAATGCTAATGCCAAATGAACTGTTTCCCAGATTACAGATCCAGTAAAATGAAGGTTTCATCGAGGTCCCAGGTCCTTCCACTCTTTGTCCCTTATCATCAAAACTAATTATTCATCACATTTGTACCAGGAAGCCAGGCGGCTCCAGAGCCTTCTGTGCAGGACCCACCAGGAGAGAGTGATCTCCTAGCAGTGCTTTTACTTCTGAGCGCAGAGGTGAGATCTGCACCTTCTCTCTGGAGGGGAACAGCAAGGAGCACAAAGTGGAGCTGCTGGGACAGGAGTCTTCCCTTCCAGCTGCCATTTGCACCAGGGAGCCAGGCAGCTCCAGAGCCTTCTTTGCACAGACCCTGCCAGAAAAGAGTTGGTCTCCCAGGAGTACGGACACAGGCTTACAGGGTCATAGAAAGGACAAGATTCAGCCAGAGACAGCAAGGCCTACTAACACCAGAGATAACCAGATGGTGAAAGGCAAGCACAAGAACTATACCAAAAGAAACCAAGGCTACTTGGCAACATCAGAACCCAGTTCTACCACCACAGCAAGTCTCGGATACCACAACACACCGGAAAAGCAAGAGTTGGATTTAAAATCTCAATGATGCTGATAGAGGACTTCAAGAAGGGCATATACACAAGAGAATATGGGTCAACAGATAAAGCCCTTAAAGAGGAAACACAAAAACCCCTTAAAGCATTACAGGAAAACACAAACAATCAAGTGAAAGAACTGAACAAAACCATCCAGGATCTAAAAGTGGAAGTAGAAACAATAAAGAAATCACAAAGTGAGACATCTCTGGAGATAGAAAACCTTGGAAAGAATTCAGGAGTCATAGATGCAAGTATCAACAACAGAATACAAGAGACAGAAGAAAGAACCTCAGGTGCTCAAGATACCATAGAAAACACTGACTCAACAGTCAAAGAAAATGCAAAATGCATAAATCTGGTAACCCAAAACATCCAGGAACTCCAGGACACAATGAGAAGACCAAACCTAAGGATTTTCAAATTCTGGCCTTTGGAAAGCAGGGAAACCCTGGGGAATCAGACTTTATGTCATAGAATGGAACCCTGTAAACAGAGTTAGAAGAGAGAAGGTATAGAAGAGAGCAAGGATTTACATCTTAAAGGGCCAGCAAATATCTTCAACAAAATTGTAGAAGAAAACTTCCCTAATCTAGAGAAAGAGATGCCCATGAATATGTAAGAAGCCTTCAGAACTCCAAACAGACTGGACCAGAACAGAAAATCCTTTCGGTACATAATAATCAAAATACCAAATTCACTAAACAAAGAAAGAATATTAAAAGCAATAAGGGAAAAGGGGCAAGTAACATATAAAGGCAGACCTATCAGAATCACACCAGACTTCTCACCACAGACCATGAAAGCTAGAAGATCCTGGGCAGACCTCATACAGACCCTAAGAGAACACAAATGCCAGCCTAGGCTACTGTACTCAGCAATACTCTCAATCACCATAGATGGAGAAACCAAGATATTCCATGATAAAACCAAATTTACACAATATCCTTCCGTAACCCAGTGCTACAAAGGAAAATGGCTAGAAAATACCAACACAAGGCAGGAAACTACATATTAGAAAAAGCAAGAAAGTAATCTTCTTCCAACAAACCCAAAAGAAAGTAACTACACAAACATAAATATAACATCAAAAATAACAAGAAGCAACAATCACTATTTCTTAATATCTCTTAACATCAATGGACTCAATTCCCCCAATAAAAAGACATAGACTAACAGATATATTTTTCATGTAAATCTTCAATTTTACCAGAAAATGTTTGTGATTCCTCTTTCAATTAATTTGGTAATGTTTTTTATGTCTACCATTTTATTTATTTTATTTTCCATAACTTTCAATTTTAACATGCTTTTCTATATATTTCTTCAATTTTATCAGAAATATTTTCCATGTAAATCTTCAATTTTATCAGAAAATATTTATAATTCCACTTTCAATCACCTTAGGAAAATTTTTATGCCTACCGTTTTATCTATAATTTTTTCACAAAATAGTCAGTCTTAATGGGTTTCTCCATATATTTCCTCAATTTTTATCAGAAATATTTTCCATGTAAATCTTTAATTTTATCAGAAAATGTTTATAATTCCACTTTCAATCAACTTAGAAATATTTTTAGGCCTACCATTTTATCTGTATAATTTTCCATGAAACACTCCATTTTAACATGTTTTTCCATATATTTCTTGAATTTTATCAGAAATATTTTCCATGTAAATCTTCAATTTTATCATAAAATATTTCTACTTCCTTTTTCAATTAATTTAGCAATGTTTTTATGTCTACCATTTAACTCTTTAATTTTCCACAAAAATTGTCAATTTTAATGTGTTTTTCCATATATTTACTCAATTTTGTCAGAAATATTTTCCATGTAAATCTTCAATCTTATTATAAAAATGTTTTACTTACTTTTTCAATAAAAAATAAAAAATATAAAATAAACAAACCTAATTCATCAAAGCCCAGCTCCTCCTGAATCTTATGTGTAGTATGAATTCATGGTTATGGCCCAACTCCTACTGTCCCCAGGCTTGGTCCTGGGAACTAAGGAATACAGATACAGGGAAAGAATCAACTATTATTACTACAGACCAGCAACCCATATTCATCTTTGACCTTTGTTTGCTCACTGATGCCAACTTTAAGTTTCTGGTTGTGTTGGAGAAAGGAACTATGAGGTAGGAATACAGAGTTTACAATTCTGTGCATGTCCTAAGGCTGGAACCCCTAGTTGCCAGAAACAAGTGAGTTTCTATTGCAAAAACTATAAAACAGTCCTCTTGAAAAAGCAAGAATGAATATATAGAAAGCCTCCCAGCTGAAGAGATACCCAATAGGATGTAATCAATGGCCAAAAAAAATTCTGGCCTTTGGAAAGCAGGGAAACCCTGGGGAATCAGACTTTATGCCATAGAATGGAACCCTGTAAACAGAGTTAACCATTCCCAGCCAGAAGTTAGCCAGGATTGTGGGTTATGCCTAGAAACTCAGCCCCCGAAATACACAGGGATAGGAACAGAACAGATTGTTAGCCCGTTAATTAACAAAACTCACTGTGACTGGGCACAGCCTAAATTAATGTTAGAAGACTTACAAGGGGCTAAAACTTCTCTAATAGCCAAAACCTTTAGCCTAGAGACTTCCCTAATTCTGATGCTGGCTATTCTGTTTTATGGGTTAATTCATCTGGATAACAGCAAACACCAGAACGCAGAAAATGGTTTGGTATCTAAATGTGTTGTGCTGCACTTAGCCAGGGGATTTTAAGCATGAGATCATTACATATCAAAGGATGTTTCTGTGTAATAAACTAGAGGTAACATCAGTCTTCCAGATATAGGCTTCAGTTCTAAAAGAGACCTCAAAGGATGCAAGGCTAGACCCCCTAGGTCTTAATGAGATTCTGTGAGTAACTTAACTGTCACCTAACCTTCTCTATGGAAACTTGAGATTACAATGCTCAGTCAATGCTTTGCATATCACAATGTCAAAGCCATTCTCATCAACATGGTCATAAAAGTTTATATTTTGTTGGGAGATCAACATAATTATGTAAACTACTAAGGCAAAGCTATGCAGTTCTAAGAACAGAGGGTTTTGGCCAGTGACTTTCATCAAAGAAGAATTCTTTACACCTATTTACTTGGTAATTCTTAGTCCCAGCTACGAGAAATAAGGGAAATAAGGGAAATGTTAGGAGATAAAGCAGGCTGCCAGTGAGATTTTTGGCTTCTGAATGGAGGTGTTCTGGAAAGCTTCCAAGAGGCATTTCTCCACCTCATTCTGTAAAAACATGTTTCACAGAATCGGTTGGATGCAAGCAGCATCTCCCTCCTTTTTATTTTATAATTGAAGCACATAGATATCTCTTTTGGCAGTAGAAATTGAGGAAAAGACTAGTTTGAGAATAAGTAGAAAGATGAGGAGAAGTAGAATAACTATTCTTGTAGCCATTAATCAACTTATAGGGTTCAGAGACCATAGACTGGAATTAGCCAATAGATTGAGCCAAATCTTTTAGATCAGTGAATCTATCATGAGCTTTGCTCATAGCTGAAATTTGAGTTTTTAATTGAACCATATTATATGTAATATTATTATCTTTTCAAAATCCCAACAAATGATTTTTAGTAAGGGTCCAATTGTGCTGTTTTATCGTAGGCCAATGGTGTTATGCATATGTATCGAAAGCTGGCATGACACCTGGTAGAAAGCTGAACCTTAATATTTTCTATCTCTTGTCCTAATTTTAAGACTATATCTTTTAAAGCATCAAGTTTTGCTTTTTAATATTTTATCTATAATTTGTTGTTTCATTATCGCCAAGGAAACATAACATAACATATGTAGGACGTTTTACCAGAAATATAATTGTCATATGTTTATGTATTTTTGAATGTATACAATTAGTAAGTCTACATGTATAGCAATTAATTATACAATGTAAGGAAAACAAATTTAAGAGTCTGTAGTTGCCATTCAGCTGCCATCAACTCTATAGCCTCTTCTGTCAGATTTTGTAGTTTCTTTGAAGCCAGTAGAAGCCTCTTGCAGTCCTGTCTCTGTCTTCTGTCTCTGTTTTCTCTGTTGCCCCTTTGACAACATTGGTTACAGAAGTCTATTTGGGATTTGGACTGTGAAGCCAGCATTCCGTGGAAAAGGCATAATGCATACCCTCTCTTGGAGGAAATTATTGTCTGTCTCTTTAAGAAAATTGCTTTGCTCTAGCCTAGCTTGCAGCTGGCTTGGCTTTAACTCCTCCCCCCATCCCCCCCCCCCCCCCCAGCACGAATTGTGGCCAGCAGAAGGCTGTATGTGAACTGTCTATATGAATTTGCCAAGATATTTTTTTTGGCCGGAAACTCATGCTTTGTTTTAATTAAACAGTCGGATTTTTTTTGGTCCATATTATCTTTAAATTGACTGCTAGTCGCTGCTGAGGTGAAGCACTGCTTGGAAAAACCACGCCGGCTGACCAGGCAGCATTGTTAGCCCTTGTCTAGCCTCCTCATTTGTGCTTTTGCGGAGCCAGTGAGCTAGGCTGTAGACTTACACCATTATCGTTCTGGCACGCGTGCTACAGCTGTTGCTGCCGCCCCACTGTCACTTTAAAAGGTCAAACCGCTGCAGTTGCCGCCTGACTTTTTGTGCATCACCAGCAGCGTGGAGTGCGGGTCATTGGCAAATCATTAATAGATGAAATTTTCTTTTTAACATTTAACATGCTTAGTTATAGGATGCCATATACTCAAAGAATTTTTTGGCATCTAAATTTAAATTTTTCTTAAAAATACACAAGCATAATTTAAATGATATCCATAGGGATGTTATCTCCCCCCCTTTTAAAGAAGTTGTTATAAAAAATTTTATATATTATCTCGTCTTTGAGGACAACAAAGAATTAAATTGTCAAAGACATCTCAAATGTTTGATAACTTTTATTTATTAAATGGCCAGTTCCATTGTCTGTTTTACTTTAAGTTGGAACATCAAGCATATATTATAACATAAATTAGAAATATGAGTATCATTTATGTGCAATAATTAATTAAGTCCTCTAGAATTAACACCATTATGTGGTAGGGATAGAAATTGAGGACATTTAAGAAAAATTTTCTATAATTTGATTAGCATAAAAAATATAATATTATTTTTAAGCCATTATCATTTTTGATGATATAAAAATTATATAATCTGTCTGGGATATAAACTTTATGTGCCTTGTCTTAAGTTGTCTTAAGAGGTCTTTGTCCAGGCACCTTTTTAAAGATCAATTATATTAAATATCTAGAAGATAGTTATTTAAATAACATCTTTTTAACTTGAATTATATTTGTATAAATAATTATAGAAATTAACAATTAGCAATATTAAAATAAAAATAATTCTAAGCAATTGTAAACCATGATTATATATATATATATATATATATATATATATATATATATATATACATATACACACAAAAGCTCGATTTTTTAGCCGGGCGTGGTGGCGCACACCTGTAATCCCAGCACTTGGGAGGCAGAGGCAGGCGGATCTCTGAGTTCGAGGCCAGCCTGGTCTACAGAGTGAGTTCCAGGACAGCCAGGGCTACACAGAGAAACCCTGTCTCAAAAACCGAAAAACCAAAAAAAAAAAAAAAAGCTCGATTTTGTATCATTTTAAAAAGTCGCTAGAGCACCCAAGTTAGTTATTTGTGCTGAAGCAGGGGGGAAATTCAAAGGAATAAATGTGATCTAATTATATAAACTTTATTTCCATAGATGATGTATTTTACATGGGATGCATGTATAGAAATATTAAAGCAAATTGTAACAAATTATCTCTTGGATAGCAAATATTAATTTTGTCTAAAAAGGTTTATCATGTAATAGATTAATAATTAATAATAGTCTGCTGCTTGAAGCAAGGAATAAATGTCTTCACAAGGCTCATAAAACATTTCTCTAAAATACTCATAACTTTACTAACATATCAACATCTCTATTGAAAGATGCAAAATTTTATTTGGAGAGGAAAAAAGGTGATTTTATATTAACGCTTTCTTTGCCAATGAATGGCAATGAACTATTGTTTTCTTAAAATTAACTCATAGAAGCAGATGCTTTTATAATTATTAGAATGTAAAGCAAATAACAACAACATTTTAAATCTATAAATGAGCCTTTACTTATACTGCAAACTGCATATTGGCAATTTTCTTTAAAATTAATGGCAAACAATTTATTATTATAGCATAGGATTTGTTTGCCAGTTCCCATGTTTAAATGTATGACAATAAAATTAATTGAAGAGACGAAAGTATCTTATGACTTATAAGTCTAACTTTTAGGTTAAGATTTATACAAAACACCATGTTAATTTAGAAGCATTCTAGAGGCCTGTATTCTATGAGTTGTAACATACCATGTGCTTAAGATGGCCATAACTTTGAGCCATCAGCTTTAAACTCATTTTTATTATCAATTTTATATCATTTAAATCATGTATAATAATTTATAAGCCAATATTTTAGTCAAAACATGTAGAACATATGCTTATACCTTTAAGACCAATTATAACCAAGAATAAAACGATTATATGAATCTTATAAACTTAAACCAAACAACTTTTTCCTTTTTTTAGCTCTAATTTTGAGAGACTAAAAAGTACTTTGAACCAAAACCCACAATTGTAGAGATTTTTCTTTAAAAGAAACAAATTAATCCATTTGTTTTAGACTTGAGGCTGCTGGTCCTTTTTTATTTTTTTTAAGGTAGCTTTTTTTTTTTTTACTATGTTTGACTGTAGCTGAGTGTGGGACACCTTAAATCAGTCTCTGCTGTGTGAATTGTAGCTAGATTAAGAGATAGATGGCCTGTAAATGAAATTTTTATCAATTTTTCTTTTTAACATGAAACCATCCATTAGACAGTCACTCGCACATAAGTCATTCGCACAACGCCATGGATAAGACATACATATATGTAGATACTTGGTGCACTAAGAACAGACATTGACATACAGAAAGAGAAGCATGCTTGTAATGTAGTTAAATCCATTTTCCTTTTCTCTTTTTTCTTGTGTTTCTAGAATCTTTTTTGTTTTGTTTTTTACTTTTTTTTTTTGAAAGGCTGTCCCTGACTTAGTTTTTTAGTTTTTCCCTATTTTTTTCCTTTTTTTTTTATATGAAAGGTGTTCCATCATTGTGGAACTTGAATCTGCATTTATTATCTTAATGCTTGCCTTATTGGCATAGCGGGCAAACTCCTGGAGGAGCACCTCTTTTATTGGGGCCCCCCTTATTGCTTTTTGGACATTTCCTTTGTATATGTCCTTTATTTCCACACTTATAAGTGAGGCTGGAGGAGTCTCTTTCTCCTCCATGTATTGGCTTAATATTGACACTGAATTTCCATCCTTTCCTAGCTACAGCTTAGGCCATATTCTGTTCTACACCTGGCGAGGCATCTCTGCAGGGGTCATAGTCCTGCATGGTCCCTGTCTTTCTGACTGAAAGAAACATTTGTTCCTGCTTTGACACAGTTTGCCCCATAATACCACAAGATTACTTGCACTTAACCTGTGATCCTTTACCAACGGAACTGTGGATTCCTGGCAAGAGCCAGCCCGTTACCTTGAAAGAAAGAGAAAGAAAGGGGAAAATTACCTGCCCATAGGTCCCTGTCGGGCGCCAGCTGCTGCAGACCACACTCTACCCAGAGTTGTGGCTGCAGGGATCCAGGATTCTTTTGTGAAGCAGGAAGGCACGCGTCCAGCGAGCGACAGACAAACACCAGAACACGCAGAAATGGTTTGGTATCTGAATGTATTGTGCTGTACTAAGCCAGGGGATTTTAAGCATGAGATCTTTACATATCAAAGGATGTATCCAGTAAAGCAGACACAAAAGACTATCAGCATAACCATTTGCCATAAGAAAATGTAAAGTCAACCAGGTATACATGTTTCTGTGTAATAAACTAGAAGTAACATCAGTCTTCCTGATATAGGCTTCAGTTCTAAAAGAGACTTCAAAGGATGTTAGGCCAGACCCCCTAGGTCTTAATGAGATTCTGTGAGTAACTTAACTGTCACCTAACCTTCTCTATAATGCTTTGCATATCACAATGTCAAAGCCATTCTCATCAACATGGCCATAAAAGTTTATATTTTGTTGGGAGATCAACATAATTATGTAAACTACTAAGGCAAAGTTATGCACTGGTTTTGGCCAGTGACTTACTTTAAAGAAGAATTCTTTTCACCTATTTGCTTGGTTATTCTTAGTCCCAGCAACTAGGAATAAGGGAAGTGTTAGGAAATAAAGCAGGCTGCCAGTGAGATTTTTGGCTTCTGAATGTAGGTGTTCTAGAAAGCTTCCAAGAGGCATTTCTCCGCCTCATTCTGTAAAAACATGTTTCACAGAATCAATTGGATGCAAGCAGCAGCTTCCTGATTAAGAGCACTGACTGCCCTTCCAGAGTACCTGGGTTTGATTTCCAGCACCCAAGTAGCTGTATACAATCTTCTATAAACCCAGTTATAGATGCATAACACCCTCTCTTATCCTGCACACTCACCAGGCAGATGAACATATATTCAGGCAAAATACCAATGCATAGAAAATAATTGGTTTTTTTTTGTTTTTTTTGTTATTTTTTGAGACAGGGTTTCTCTGTGTAGTCCTGGCTGTCCTGGAACTCACTCTGTAGACCAGGCTGGCCTCGAACTCAGAAATCCGCCTGCCTCTGCCTCCCAAGTGCTGGGATTACAGGCGTGCGCCACCACGCCCAGCCTATTTTTTTTTAATTTTTAGAAAATAAATTTTAAAAAATGTTTTTAAAGTAAAAGGTGTTGCCCTACATGGAGGATAATGCTCTTCTCAGAATTTATAGGAATTTTTTTTTTGAGATATGGAATAGAATGGAGAGTGCACAGGTTTCAACAAAGTGTGGTGGTACTGGTGTGAAATCTGAGCACTCAGGAAGCACACACACACATACAATTAAAATTTTAAATGTGAAAAAATATTTTAAATATGGAAGAAAATTAATTATAAGCTAACCATTATCATACTCTGGATATAATTATTTTCACCTTTCTTTTCTTATATACAAGATGAGTAAATGACTGAATTATAGTGCTGAAAGATGATTAATATTCATAATGTTCTGTAAAGTTAAGTAATTACATGTTAATGTTTTATAAAATATCAGCAATTGCACTTTTTTTAAAGACCACTAGCCCTTAAAAGTTGGAAAGGCCAGCTATATCTCAACTGTCATTGTAAATTTGGGATAAATTAATTAGAATCAAAAGTAGTACAGCCTTTATGGAAATACTGAAGTTCCTCAAAACCATAGAAATAAATCTGCCGTATGATCAAGCAACCTCACCACTACGTATATACCCAAAGGAATTGAAAACAGTTCCTTAAGGACATATGCTCATGAATAATTTTTACAAAATTATTCACAATAGCCAAGTAAATGGATAAGGAAAATATGATACATACTGGAATATTATTTGGTCATAAAAATACAAAATTATATTCTTTGCACACGGATACAAACAGACAACATATATTAAGCAAAATCAATCTGGCATGGAGAAAAATTAATACTGTGCGTTTTCATTTGTATCTGGAAGCTGAAATGTTGATCTCATTCAGGTAATGTGTAGTGGTTTCTAGAGCTTTAGAACAGGAGACTACAGGAAGGATGGTGAGTGGTATAGGAAAAATAAGTGTTAAGTTCCACAGCAAAACCGCTTAGCAATTAAGGACACATACATTTCAAAATAACTACAAGAGTAGGAATTTGAATGTTCCAACACAGAAAGACTAACTTTTTGAGGAGGAGGATATGCCAATTTCCCACTGTATAGTGTATGTGTGTATGGTGTGTCTATATATATTAATTTTACCCACAATTATATACATAGTGTGCCAACTAAAAGAAACTATATTTTTATAGAATAATTTTTAATAATTGATTCTCATGGTAAAAGAAGATACTAAATTATTTCTTGGATAATGTTTTTCTTGCTACAAAACAGAGTATGTCTCAAGCTTCCTAAGAATTATAGAAATTTCTAGTTTGCTTAACGTGCTTACAAATAAAATTTAAAATGTAAAAATGTGTCTGCGATAAATTAGGTTTCACAAGAGATTATGAGAAAATGAAGCAGGGTTTTTAAAAATTAATTTATTACTTTGTATGAATGTTTAGCATAAATGTCTATGCAACACACACCATACACATATACACATGCAGTGGGCAATTGGCATATCAGAAAGACCTAAAGAAACCCTAAGAATTTAGCATTTAGCGCCTTGGTGTGGTGGCAGCATGTCTATTATTCCAGCAGTTGAGAAGTGAAATATGAGAATCACAAGCTCATGCCTGCTCTGGGTTCATTTTCAAGTCTCCTCAAAAGGGTCCATTCTGAAGTAGTAGGAAGACTGGTCACAAGTTCTCCCGGCTGAAAGAAGCGAAGGGAGTATTTAGAGGAAGCGGGAGCAGCCCCTCGGCCACCGTAACCGGATATCAGTATCACAGAACGGAAGTACCAAACCCTCTGAGACCGTTACTTTTGCCTCCATTTCCGTTGCCGCTAACGAAGGAGAGTCTCGTCTCTAGCGTCAGGCCATGGCACTGGCGTTACTTGGACCTTGTTAATAAGGTACTGTCGTTACTTGGACCTTATAAATTTGTCGAAATGGCCTTATCTAAACCCAAGGCCTTGAGTTTAGAAGACTGTCATTGTCTCCTTTGTATGGAATTCCTCATCGAGCCCATAACTCTGCCTTGTAACCACACGGTGTGCAAAACATGCTTTAAAGCACTTCTCCGAAAAACAAATATATGCTGCCCGTTTTGCCGCTTTCCGATCTCTTCATGGGCTCGGTACCATACTCATATAAACAGTCTTATCAATAAACAACTGTGGGAAAGGATTCAAACTCAGTACCCCGAGGAATGCAGACATAGGATGCCTGGGGAAGAACGGCCCTCATTGGTCCTCAGGGATGATCCTCCAGTTCGAGTGCTAAGTAATCCCGGGGAATTGAGGAAAGAATATGAAGAGGAGATGATTAGAATGGAGGCCGAGCGCCAGGCCACCAAGGAAAGACAAAACCGAGCCACTGAGGAATACATAAGGCAATTACTGGCAAAGGAATTGGAGGAGGAAAGAATGCTGGCGGAAAAGCGCAAACTGGAAGAACAGCAGCAAACAGAGAAGGAAGCGGCTACAAAGAGCGGCACGAGTAATCCAGTCTCATCGCCAAGAAAAAGAAAGAGCAAACAAAAACACTGTGACAATGTTCCGAAGCTTTCCCTTCCTCAGCCTCAGCTTCAATTTGCATGGCAGTATGAAACTGCGCAGGACAGCAAGAAAATGCCTGGTAAGAGACAAAAAATGAAAACTGAAGAAAATGTGTCAGCAGCTACTTTGTCAACAGGTCCTGAAAATCCTAAAGCAGGTACTTTCAACCCCAGTCATCCATATTTTTATAGCTATGATGCAAAACGGGGCAATTCAGAAGATGAGGCACCAAAACCAAGCTGCTCCAATTACAACTCTAATGGACGATTTAAGAACATCAAACCTGAAGCTACCACTCGTTCTTCTGCCGAGATAGAGAATGTGAGCAGTGACTCAGGCATAACAGAGAAAAGTGGAAATTGCACAACTGAGGAAAAAGAAAAACTGCCCCCTCCTTCAGGCACTAAACGTACTTCTAAAAGAAAGCATCAGGAATATCTATCTGGAGCAGCAGCAAGTGATCCTGGCATTTCTCATGAAATACCCACTAAATCTTCCTTGGATGACAAGGAAACACAAGACCTCATTACCAAAAAGATGATAGATTTGGAGCAACTGTATTATGAGAAGCATCTACAAGAAGAACAAGATAGATTATTTGCACTGGAACTTCAAAGAGCACTGGATGAAGAAGTGAGAGAAATGTGGGGTGAAAAGTCCCCACGGAACTATGCAGCCCGCAGTAATGCCTTCGGTTCAGACACCTCAGCGAAGAAAGAAGATTCCAAAGATAAGAAGAACATCTGAAAGGTAAAGAAATAGAAAGTATTTAAGATTTAAAGTAACCATCTTTTACAAAGATTCAGTTGAAGCATTTAGCTAATGTTAGTGGGAGAAAGATGCCAGATTCTACTAGACATTTACAAACATAAATTTTTCATTGCTCATTGCCAAATAATTTACACAAAAGTATTTTTCAAATATTTTGAGAGGTAAAGAAAATGATACTTGTATAGAATGGTTTAAACTCCTAACACTGCATTGTGAAGTGGTCTTTTCTATGATACAATCTATAAATACATGATAAATATTTAATTTTTGACAACTAATTTTTATCATGTAATAACATTAAATTTATAACATTATAACATAATTATAAAATATAAAATTTTAATAATCATATAAATATATATTTAATTTATTTGCTATTTGATACTTAGTATTTAATATTATACTAATGTATGTATTTAAAATGTTACATATTAGAAATATATTTGTTTATGCATATATATGTGTATATTTAATTTTTATTATATATATAAATTCTAATATATATTACTTAAATATTATATATGATACAGCATATCATATATAATATATAACATATTGTATTATATATCATACATATTAATATAGACTAATGCTTTTATATATACTAATATTAATATATAATATGAACAATATATACAATGTATAATATCCATATCATATATGAGATAATATAATTATATATATAATATAAATATATGATATAATCTATAATATAAATATAATATAGACTCTATTATAGATTATATATATTTTTATGTTATATTTGATATAATATATAATTATACATTATATATCTGCATACATATTTGTATATAGGTACAAAATATATTATAAAATATATTTTATAATACATATATGTAATATGCTACAATCATGCATATTGTTTTATATAATTATATATTATATGTGAATACTATATATTATATATAATATATATATCATATTATATTGTATATATTAGGTAATATTATATACTATATATTTATATTATGATAGATTATATATTTGTATATATTACATTATATATGTATATTATATATAATATGTTATATACATGATATATAATGTATGTTTACTATATATAAATTATATATTTGATAATATAATTTTTATATTTAAATATTTTAAATTGTTATTTGGTACACTCTCACTATCTTTTTTGACTTGTGTTTTGAAACAGGGTCTTTTTAGAGCCTCCTGCCTGTCTTCTGAGCACTGTATTTACAGGTGTACACCACTAAGTCAAGTTGGATTTATATCTTTAATGGTGTTTATGATTGAATAGAATAGGAATCTGGCTCTGTAAAACTTTGGTGATGAGCAAGGGTGCCTAGCCTTCATGTTATCAATAGTTGTTCTATTGTTAGTAGGGGTGATAATTAAGTTTGATTTTTTTTTGTTTTTGTTTTTGTTTTTGTTTTTCAAGACAGGAGTTCTTTGTGTAGCTCTGGCTGTCCTGAAACTCACATGACCTGTGTAGACCAGGCTGGCCTCGAACTCAGAAATCCACCTGCCTCTGTCTACCAAGTGCTGGGATTAAAGGCATGTGCCACCACTGCCCGGCATAAGTTTGAAGTTCTTATGGATATGCAATGCCTTGGGAATACTAGATCTCTTGAGGTCTTGTATACCCAATCTATGAATTGCTTGCTAGTCAAACAAGCCTGTTAAAAGGTTTTTTGTTTGCTTGTTTATTTGCTTTGTTTTGAATGGAATAAAGAGCCAGGTAGATCTTTGTTGAGTTGGACGGCAGCCTGCTCTACAATAATAAGTTTCAGAAGGCTATGTAGTGAGGTCCTATCTCAGTCAAACAAGACCAAGTAAAACAACAAACTTAAAATGGAATAAAGGGATAGAGGTATAACTTAGTAGTAAAGTGCCCTTAGTTCCAATTTCCTGGTCTTGAAAACAAAACAAACAAAAAAAAATGGGAGAAAAAAATAGAATAGGAAGATAGGAATTTAATTCAAGAGAATAACTAGCAAAACATTTTATGATAAGGAACCTGAAATAATTACATTATTCCCACATAGTCTTCGTTATTTAGATACTAATTTTTATATGTATTGAGAGAAGTAGTAAAATAGTTAGGGGCTGGGTTTAGAAGCATATGCCTGATAATACCAGTACTTTGGAAATTGAGACAATAGAATCACAAACTCAAGGCTATCCTGGGATCCATGGCAAGACCCTGTCTCAAAAAGATTTAAAAATAGCAGTTGGGAATTTAGTTTAGAAGTAGCATACTTGACTAGAAAGCATTAAAACCCTGGGTTTGGTTCCCCATGTGAAAACATAGAATAAAATAAATAAAATCATATGATAGTCTTGAGCTGGTCAAGTACAACTCCAAGTGTTTCCAGAGAGGGTTGCTATGTGGGACAGTGACTGAAGGAAATGGAGTCCCAGATGAAAAAAGGCTGAAGAAGCCAGCAGACATTAGATTCCAGCATCCACCTGTCAACATGAACCTGATGGTAGCAACTCTCCAGGGAACATCTAGATCTTCAGCACCTGATGGGGACTACCAGAAGCTTCCAGAAGACACCTTTCTGTCTATTGGTTTTATTCAATTAATTTGAACATTTAGCAGATAGTTTTAACATTTCTAAGCATCAGTTATCCTTTTTGCCTTTCACCTGATATTTTCATAGATTTTAATTAGTTTATATAACATTGTAGGTTTCCTTATGATATTTACACACATAGTTTTGGCTAACTGCACTCCTACCCTCTCTTGTCCCTCATGTCCCTGGCCCCTACTCCTCCATACCCTCCTTTCATCCCTCTCCAGCACACTTGCACCCTCAATAATCCCCCTTCCTCTTGCATAGCATGTGCTCCAGTGCTCTCCACACCTTAAAGCTTCACTTCCCTGGCTCTAATGGGCCTCTTACTAGTTTCCAGGCCTCTACATATGCCCACGCTCACATAAATTCACATACATAAACTTAGATGCTAAAACTCATTTATGTAATGTTTGTATTTTATGGCTAATCTACCGTACATTTGTTAATGCTTATCTTAATGTGTTATTCTTCAAAACTTATACTGTTTTTGTATGTTTAATATTTTCTACATCAATTTTAACACACACATACACACACACAAATACACACACACACACACACACAGAGCTTTTTGTGTGCAGCTGGGGATATCACCCAGTATTATTTCAGATACTGGGTAAGCACTTGACCACTAAACTACCAACCTTCTGGTGCCAACTTCAATTTTGCTTTGTCTTTTTTTCATTAAGAAAATGTCATCTGAGCAATGATGCTAATATAGTATTGTTATGGAACTAACCAAATTTGTCTAAAACAATAATATATCTTATCACATCAATATTTTTTTCTAGGAGAAATATTTCAGGGCTGACATTTTTAGAGCTCCTTAAAATCAAACATATCATTAAACCTTAGACTAGACTGTAAGGAAAATTTTAAAATGTTATATGTGATATATTTAGAATTTATATATTTATCTGTGAAGATGTTTTCCTAACTATAGTTCATTTTAAGATATATTTTTCTCTATTAGTCTTTTCTCTTTCTACCATATTTAAATGTTAGACTAATAAAAACATCAGTGCCCATTATCAGAATGCACTGCTAACTTTTCTCTGTGGTAAATACAAAAAAATGCCAAATTTCTTAGTGAATAGTAAAGCTGTGAAAATGTTAAAAATATGAATATTAAAAGAATAAAATTAATAAAAATAAAAATGTTCTCATCTACTTTTTGAAACAGGGTTTCAGTCCAAACTGTCTTCCAACTTACTATGTAGTTGAGGATAACATTATCATTATTCTTAGTATTATTCTTATTCTTGTTATTATTATTGAGACAAGGTCTATTATTATTATTATTATTATTATTATTATTATTATTATTGAGACAAGGTCTCACTATGTATTCCTAGCTGTCCTGGGATTCACTATTTAGAACAGGCTGGCCTCAAACTCAGTGATCCACCTGCCTCTGCCTCCTGAGTGCTGGGATGAAAGGTGCCACCATGGTGCCACCTTGGTGAGGTTGACTTTAAACTGCCTCTATCTCCAGATTGGGACTTTTATGGGTGTGCATCACTACACCCAGTTTATATGGTAGTGGGAATGAACCCGGGCTCAGGCATGCTAGACAACAGCTCTATCAAATGAGCTAGCTACATCCTCAGCCCTCTCAATTATTTCTGAAGAAATATTCTTAATTGTTTCTTAAGAAACAACAATCTAGAAACAACCTTATCTTTTAATGTATGTTTTAATATCACTTACTTTAAAAATCTATATTAAAAATATATCCAACTTTATTTTTTGTGCTTGAGGTTGAACTAGTAAATGCTAACAAATTTTGGGTTAAGCTTCTAATATCTAAAATTACTTGAAAACATAATGAAAAAGAAAATAAGCTACTTATTTGTTTGATCTTAGCAGCATTCAAAGAAAGACAACAAATGTCAAGTGTCAAAGATATTTTTAAAAGACTGGCTAAGTCTGGAGAAAATGAGGACATGTAACTGAGTGTGCCTGACTACTCTGGAATTCTCTATTTTTGCTGTTTGCATACTATTTTGCCTAGTGTTTGTTCATACTTCTGAGAATTTTAAAGGCCAAATGTTTTAGGTATTTAGGCTATTTATTATACTTTATTTTTAAATAAATTTGATCACATTTCCCTCCCCCATCATGGAATAAACTGTCTTGGGTACAAATCAATGGCACTGCTGGATAAAGTATAACACTGTGGCACAACAGACAAGTCTCTGTGTTTAATCTATAACATCAAAAAGAAAAAAAAAACAAAGGAATGGGTGAGGGGAAGGAGAAAAACGTAGGAGGTGAGGAGAGGGGAGGCAAGAAAAAATAAATGCAATATTTCTCTGAGTTCCCAGTGGGCATTCCCTGCTATATTCCTGAAATGTAGCCCGCTACACTTCTAAGGAGTACTCTGCACTCGAACTGCCAGCAGTCCACTTCTGAGCTGCTGCACCTTAAGCAAGGCACTTAACATCCATGCGCTTCAATTTCCTGAGTGGCTAGCCCTATGGGGAGTTAGCTATAGACCCTGCCTCACTGTGATTCTTCAGAGAAATGTGATCTCATACAGGTCAAATGTCTGCCTAGCATCTAAATGCTCCAGAAACATGAGTAGTTACTGTTTTTCAATTAAGACATATCCTGCCTAGCCCATAGCACACTGCATCTAAGAAATGCAAGAAGGAACAAATGGTTCTGAGTTTCCTCATCAAGCTCATCCCTGAACACTTCTTGGTGATATTTTCAGATATCGTTATAGATGCCATAGACTTTAACTAATTTCTTTTTTTAAAAAGAAGTTTGTTTGTTTGTTTGTTTGTTTGTTTGTTTATTATTTATTGTATGTGAGTATGCTGTTGCTGTCTTTAGACACTCCAGAAGAGGGCGTCAGATCCCATTACAGATGGTTGTGAGCCACCATGTGGTTGCTGGGATTTGAACTCAGGACCTCTGGAAGAGTACTCAGTGTTCTTAACCACTGAGCCATCTTTCCAGCCCCTGGATTCTTTTATTCACTTTTCATCTACCCTCCAACAACAATAAAACCTTGGGGAGGGAAACAAAAAAATCATCATATAGAATTGTTAGGACTTTAGCCAACATAGGGGAACCAGTCAGTCTTAAAAAGAATGTAGCCAACTGTATAAAAAGATCTGCGGCTGAAATCTATAGCAAACAGGGGTCAGACGCAACATGGGAGGCTCACAATCATATTACTTTAAAAGGTTTTATTGTTTAATCATTCTTTCACCCCTCAGCCCCATCCAGTCACTTATTCTGCTTTTCTGATCATTCTAAAAGCTGAAATACAGTCCCCTCCATGGAGGATAAAAAAAGCAATGTGAACATCAATACTTCTCAGTACTTTTTTATTAGGCACTCTGCCACAGTGCCGGGAGTGCTTGTTTGCAACAAGATTTTCCTAGGGCTCCACAGGGTAGTCCTTTTTCAAAACCACTGGGGCACTCATGGACTTGAAATGCCGCTGTCCATCTAAATACAGCATGGACTCTGAAACACAAGAAAGACTCCTCTGAAGAAATGTGCAGCACTTTGGACAACCACACAATGAATGACTATTTTGGAATAATAGGACAACACTGTATATGCAAAACCAGCTACAGGGATGCACTTTGGGGCTGGAGCTATACAACTAACCTAAGAGAGAACCCCTGATTCCATCTCATTTTGCTGGCTGCACTAGTCTTTCACTATCAGTGGCTGCTTGCAGTTTGCACCAGCTCTGTGTACACAGCTGTGCAAAGCAATAACAGCCATTCCTGGAGGCCTAAAAGCATATTTGGCTACAGAACTTCAAAACTATAATCTCCCAAAGACATGTGCTTGGGCTAACAGGCTTGGAGACACTGGTGAGGATAATTTAAAAGCAACAGGGCTACTACTCTAGCTCTGTGGTAGAGCACATGTCCAGCTCATGTGAATTCCGGGTTCGAGGATCATTTAAAAGAGGGATGAGAATGTAGCTCAAGGATAAAGTACTTGCCTAACATATGCAAATCCCTAGGCTCAGTCACATACCATGGCTGGAGTGAGGGGGAGGCGGGGGGTGTCCTGGGGGTGGTGTTGAGAATTTCTTCTTATTAGAAGGAAGCAATCATCATAGCTTACCTCCATATGTTTTGGGGAAAATCAAAGGTACTTCTTTTTCCGACATGAATGTAAAATGAAAGACATTGGTGGTCATATGCTCACGACTATCAAGAGAGGCCACTTCACTATGAACTCTGACTTGAATGTAATTGTCCTGGGTGAAGCATACCTAAAAGATTATTGACACAAGATTTTGTCAGTTGCTTTAAGAATAGGGAAGGAAACTAGTCATAAGAGAAACACAGAAGGTAAAAACTTATTTTCCAGACCCAAATGACAAAAAATACCTTTCACCCCTCATAACACACCTACCTGTGAAGAAAGAAAAAGCATTGAACCAACTTCAACAGGTCTCTGAAACATGATATCATCTACTGTTACCACATATGGCCGGGAACCTCTGTGGAGAAAGCCCAAAATTGGAGTGAATTGTAAAATTCAGGTCTCAACTGTTTCCTTTAACAATTCACTGATGTAAAATAACAATGATAAAAAAATTAATGTAAAGAAAGTGAAAATTATCAAATCCAGCTACTATGAGGGTGATATTCATTAAAGCAAAATTGTGGGGCTAGGTATGCTATAAATACACTGCAATGGTGTATGACATTATCTAGGAATATATAATCAAAGTTTTACATTAAAAACATTATTAGAGGCATTTGACTTTGGTTTCAGAAGACTGTTTCCCTGATTTAGCTCATTAATTAAAGACCTACTGAAAAAATATGGCAATATGTAAAAAGGAAAAGAAAGAGTTATTTTGGACCCATAAGGTCACAGTGACATCTGTTACATTTTCCACTAGTATGATAATCTCTCCACCCTTAAGCACCCAGAGATCTTATAAAAGGTATAACCCTATAGTATAGTTCATACCCAAACTGGTTTAAAATGTTTCCTTTTAGTGGACAGGAGTAAGTCACTTCTCAGAAGGTAACTTAAGTCAAACTTACCCAAAGCTACAAGCAGTAGCCCAGGCAAGTTCATATGCTTTTCTCATAAGAAAACCACCAAAGATCCGATTGAAAATGTTTCGCTCCTATAAAACATAAATAAGTATTAATAAAAGTTTGTGGTTATCCTTATACAGAAAACAAGGAAATTAACAATGCTATAGAAAATGTCCATTTAAACTCTGACGTATGTCAGAGTTTAGAGAATTATCATGAATGCAATCCAGAAAATTCAGAAGACTTCTCACAAAGTTCTAGTACCTGAGGGTGACAAATATCCAAACTCTTGAGTTTTGTATCCTCCATCCACACTGCCTTAGGAGGCAAAATTCGACTCTGAAAACTTATAGTCCTGTGCAAGTGGAGATGAATTAAATAAACATGGTTACTGCCATGTTTTTAATGTTGAGAGCAAATAGATTATAAACATGCTCCATGTAAGTATGGCTTTGGAAAAGACCTCAGACTGCAATACTTTCTCAACTTGGTCATCTCACAATCTTAACTTACTTTGGATCCAGTGTGTTAAGAAAGAGTTCATGTATGATATTCCTCTCCTCAGAACTGGGAGCAACTTTGAGTAATGAACTGGTGCTAAACGCGATCCTTCGGCTCTTGTTCACTGAAGTATACAAAAATAAATAAGTAGTGATCAAGAAGGTCACCCCACAGCATCTAGGATGCCTTGCAACCTACAAAGTATTTCTCAGATTCAAAATCTCACCAGAATAATTTATAATTTATGCATATATCCAAGGGAAGACCACAGCAATAGCATAAAATTTCCAGAGATGGAGCTGTTGTATAGTAAAGAATTTTCTTCACATGTACAAGGCCCTGGGTTCTAAACCCAGCACCACAAAAAAAAAAAAAAACTTTATTTTTTTCCACTGAGTATTTTTTCTTTTTTATCTATCTATCTATCTATCTATCTATCTATCTATCTATACATATCTTTGGTTTTTCGAGACAGGGTTTCTCTGTGTAGCCCTGGCTGTCCTGGAACATTCTCTGTAGGCCAGGCTTTCCTCGAACTCAGAAATCCACCTAGTCTCTACCTTTGGCTCCCAAGTGCTGGGATTAATGATTTATTTTATTTATTTTATGTACATTGGTATTTTGATTGTATGTATATCTATATGAGGGTGTCAGGAGCCCTGAAACTGGAGTTTCAGACAGTTGTGAACTGCCATACACATGGTAGGAATTGAACCTGGGCCCTCTGGAAGAGAAGTGCTCTTAACTGCTAACCTATCTGTCTAGCCTGAGTATTTTCTTTCAGACGGAAATTCTATCAGTTTACTATGAGAACACTAGTTATCATCCTGATCTACAGCCCCAATCTGACTAGTACTTACACAACTAAGATATACTTCCATTTCATAAAAAAATCGCTGCCTGTGTTCCAGTAAATGGCTCTGCATCCATGCACTTACTAGCAGCACTAAGTAGATATAATGAGTTTAAAAAAGAGTATATTAAGTTAACTGGAAAAAGAGGGCAGTGGGTGGGAAGGGAAGGAAATGAAGGGGGATGGGAGGAACTTGACCAAAACATATTATATACATGTATGAAATTCTCAAGCAATAAAAAATAAAAACACAAATTTCTTCACTTAATACTGTGCCATCAATAAAAATGTTCAAAGCCTGAGTTCCATGGGATAAAATACAATTCATTTGTCTATCAAAAAAATCCTGGCATGGGTAAAACATTTGACTATTATAAGGAATTCATATAATCTTCAATAATCCTTACTATAGTAAAATCAATATACTTTAATTTTTTATTTCACTATAATAAAATTAACATACATTCTCCTTGTGTAAAAAGTTCTTCCTCTTCTTTGTTTTCAGGAATAAGTGGATTTACAAAGGCTGGCCTAAAGAAAACAGAAAATTTTAGTTTAAGATATTGGCTTGATGATTCGCTTCTGCAATCCCAAGGATGTCAAGTGTTAGGCTAATCTGGCCTAAATAATGCAAAGCCAAACAAAACCACCGTATATGTTATTAACTAATAAAAAATAAAGACGAATAACTGCCTCCTAGTTTTAATGTTTTCATTAGGATTATGTCTCAATGGTTGAGTGCTAGCTCTGGCATACATAAGGCCTTAGGGACCAGAATTACCAACATGAAACAGTCTTCTTTTGTCATTTGCTTTATGTAATGCTTAATGATAGCCTCACATAAGGAGGCTGGGACAATTAAGTAAGCCTTCTGTTTATAGATCTAACTACACACTGGAAAGTTCATATTATAAAAGAATGCTGAATTTGTATATAGCCGCATATGCCTGTAATCCTAGCACATGAGAGATAGGACAAGGAGGACTAAAAGTCCAAGATCATCATCATAATGAGTTGAGTGCAGCCTAACATCCATAAGGCCCTACTCATGAGAACACAAATATGAGTTTAAGATGGACCCTACAAAAATCCCAATGTCTTCAAAGATAGAAACAGTAGGAGTATGTCTGTTAAACAAACACAGTAGCCTAATGTAACGCAGGACACTTTAGTGTTCCAGTTCTCAGCCTGTTAGTTGTGACTCCCACAAGGGTTGCATAGTAGGTCTTCTGAATATCAGATACTTACATCACGATTCCTAACAGTGATAAAGTAACAACAAAATAATTTTATAGCTGGGAGTCACCACAACATGAGGAACTGCATTAAAGTCCCAATGTGAGGGAGGTTGAGAACTATTGCTTTGATGTATCCCGAATCTGGGACAGGACTTCATGAAGATATTTTAGGACATCTGGTGAAATCCAAGTATGGATCATAGATTAGATTTATATAATTGCTACACTGTTAAACATCTTAGAAACACTGTGATATAAAGGCACTGGAATCATGTAGGAGGATTACTTTGTTCTCAAGAGACACACACTAAACTAATGGCAGATGAAGTCACCCAAAACTTACATTTAAATGATTCAGGGAAAAATGGTCCATGTGTACATTTACAAATGGTAAGAAAGGAAGACAAATGTGGGACCATGCTGACCAGGGAATTTAGGTAAAAGGTATACAAGGGTTCACTGCATCATTAAAAATTCTTCAAAATAAAAAATAAAATAAATAATATATATAATGAATCATTAAAATGATAAATAACATAAAAAATTCTTCAAAATACAAGAATGACCATCATCAGAACTAAAAAAAATTAAGGAAAGAAAGTTCTCCACTATAATGAAAGAATCCAACATATGTCATTTGTGAATCTTATATTTCAAACCAAAATATTAAATTACATATATACATATGTATTTATATATATACACATATGTATATATGTGTATATATACACATACACACATAAGTATATGACATGAAATTAGAAACAAATCTATCTGGGGAAATACAGAAATACAGAGGAAGAAAGGTGAAGAACAAAGAAGGTTGGGGTCAATATGATCCAAGCCTATATAAAACACTTGTATAAAATGTCATTATGATACATCATTATGTGCAATGAATACATGTGATAGTTAGTGTTGCCAGTGTGACAGACTAGGTAATCAGGTTACCTGGATGGACATATAAGGGATTATATAGATTATGTTAGTTTCTAGGCATACTAATGAAAGATTACCTTGATTACAAGGTGGGACGACCAACCCACTATGGGTGGCATCCTTTTCTGGCTGGGATCTGGGACCATGGAAAAATAGAAAGAGTGAGCTGAACACTAGAATTTATTCACTGTTGTCTGCTGCCTGATTGTGGATGCAATGGAGCTGTTTTCAGCTCCCACTGCCTTGACTTCCCTCTCTCTCTTGACCTGTGAGTAACACCAAACCCTTTCCCCCCTAATTCTTTTGTCAGGGTATTTTACCACAGCAACAGGAAAAGTAATTAAGACATTACATAACACACACAAAAAAAATTATATAGGACCAGTAATGTCATAGCTCATGAAGGACTTGCTGACAAGCCTGGTGACCTGGTGAGTTTTATTCTTCAGAACCACAAAGTAGGAGACAGCTGACTCCTGGAAGTTTTTCTCTTACCTCCATACATGTGCCATGTCACATGCATGTATGCCTCAATAAATAAATAAAATTTAAACTGTTTCAAGTAGTGGTTCTCAATGTTCCTAATTCTGTGACCCTTTAATAGTTATTCATGTTGTGGTGACTCCCAACCATAAAATTATTTCCTTGCTACTTCATAACGGTAATTTTGCTATTGTTAGGTACTGTAAACATCTGATGTGCTACTACTCCCAAGGGGGTCGCGACCCACAGGTTGAGAACCACTGCAGAAACAAAGGAGTTCGCTTCTTGTCTGCACTTTCACTTGTTTTTAGAGGAGCAACACTACCCCACAACCCCACAGCCCGGCATGCATCCCAGGACACCTGTTGTAACCAGGGACACAGGAACACGGGTAATATCTGTTGGGACCCCACAATACCTAGCAGACATGGAAATTCTGCCCGAAAATTCTACCAGAAAACTTGTACAGCTGATAAATAACTTCAGCCAAGTGGCTAGATATAAAATTAACTCAAATAAATTAGTAGCCCTTGTTTATACAAATGATAAATGGACTGAGAAAGAAATTAGGAAAACAAAACATTTATAATAGCCACAAATAATACAAACATCTTGATATAACTCTAAGCAGGTGAAAGATCTGTATGACAAGTACTTCAAGTCCCCAAAGAAAGAAACTAAGAGATATCAGAAGATGGAAAGATCTCCCATGCTCATAGATCAGTAGGATTAACATATGAAAATGGCCACTTTACCAAAAGCAATCCACAGATTTAATGCAATTCCTATCAAAATTCCAACACATTTTTTACAGACCTCAAAAGAGTAATTCTCAACTTCATATGAAAAAAATAAAAAAAACTCAGGATAGCAAAAACCATCCTAAACAATAAAAGAACTCTGGCGGAATCACCATCACTTACCACAAGCTGTACTACAGAGCAATAGTGATAAAAACTGCACAGTATTGGTACAGAAACAGACAAGTTAATCAATGGAGTAGAATTAAAGACCCTGAAATAAAATCACACACCTATGGACACTTTGTCAAAGAAGCTAAAACCATACAATGGAAAGAAGAAAGCATCTTCAACAAATGATGCTGGTCTAACCGGCAGTCTGCATGTATAAGTATGAAAATAGGTCTATATAAATCACAAAGTTCAAGTCCAAGTTGATCAAGGCTCTCAACATAAAACCAACCACACTGAATAAGAAAGAAGAGAAAGTGGGGAAGAGCGAATGCATTGGTACAGTGGAAATTTTCCTGAATTAAACACCAATGGCTCAGGCTCTAAGATCAAGAATTGATAAGTGGGACCTCATGAAACTGAATATCTGTCTTATTTTTCTAAACAAGCTTTCTATACAACAGAGGGAAAATCTCATTACTGACTCCTAAGTTGGGTTTCTAATACATATGCAATTCAGTCATCAGAATGCTCTGGTCAAACTGCAATACAACAGCAATCCCCATACCTAATGAAACAGTTCCTACAAAAAAAAAAAAGAGTCCCAGGATTCTGTGTCTAAATGGCTGACTCCAGCCAAGTTATCAAGATGAGCCTAAGCCATCTTGTCATACCAGACGGCAGGAATGTAGAAAGGACCATAAGTACTCCTCTTGTGGCCTTGCAGATGGACAGTTCTTTGTGTACTGGCCAGAGGTTAATGTAGAGACTCAGAACCATGCAAAGTGCTGAGAATGAGTGCTGTTTGCTCACTGCGGAAATGGAGTGTCACCATCTCAGGATCAGGACAGGCAGATGGGGATGAAGGCTATGAAACACTCACTTCATGGGCATGAGATGACAGTTTATGTTCAGGAACTCATAGCAACTGAGGCTACCTGCACTAACTGGAGGTCATAAACACTTCATCACAAATGGGGAGAGGTTCATGAGCTCACCCCCACCCCCCACTAGAGGATTGTCCGAGAGAACCCATCATTTTCAATGGAGTAGCTGACAAGTTGTCCATGCTCCCTCCAAAAAAAATTACATCCCATCACACTCATGTAAATGGCCCTAACTCAACCTAGCAGGTCACAAAAAGATATGAAAGTAGGAGAGAGATTTCTTGGGAAAAGGGGCTTCAGTAGAACTGGGAAGACTAAGAGAATGGGCATAAATAAGATGGAATGAAAGGTAAACATGATCAAACTACATTTTGTGTGTGTGTTTGTGTTTGTGTGTGTGTGTGTGTGTGTGTGTGTGTATGAAATAATCTAAGAATAAATAGAAAGGGACAGGAAACTAAAAGTAAAAATTCTGTAGATATCTTGGTGGTTGGATTATGATTAATAACATTGTAATTATTTTCTTTTCATCATTTCCTTAAATCTACTTCCTTTTTTTCATTTTATGTGCATTGGTATTATGCCTGCACACATGTCTGTGTGAGGATGTCAGATCCCTTGAAATGGAACTGATAAACAGCTGCCATGTGGGTGCTGGGAACTGAACCCAGATCCTCTGGACAAGCAGCCTGTGCTCTTAACTGCTGAACTATCTCTCCAGCCCCGACTTTCATGATTAATGAGGCAAATAATGCAATGAAATATTACTTTTGTAAATACAAATTATAAGAAATTAAAAATAAAACAAAACAAAAGGCTAGTGGGGATAGTCTGAAAGAACAAAGATGTCTCACCCCCTCTGGCCAAAGACCACACACCCTGAACATCAAGAAGAGCAAGGACTACAGTTGATTGAAATGTACATAATATACCTAGTCCACGGAAGTCAAACAGCTTTTGAGAGAAAGAAATGGGAATATCGTATCGTATCACTAGCTAATTGATCAAATCTTTATTCTGAAAAAATGCATAGAAATAACATTTTTGAACAAATCTAATGGCCTTAATATATAAGGGAAAGCTCCCTTTATAGAACTCAAGCTAATAAATGAAGGGAAAATGACAGAATTGAAAAGCTGGCTTCTTATATTCCAATGAAGATGATTACTGCAATGATCAATTACGTACATTAAAATTAACTGATGTGAAGAGGGTGTATTCTGAGCGGTCTCAGTAGATGAAGGTGCCTGCTACCAAGTCTGACAGCTTATGTTTAAACCCTGGAAGGAACAAGAAATAAAGAACCAACTTCCCAAAGCTGTCTCTTAGCCCCTCCCACACACTTACTCAATCAAGTAAATTAATTGAGACTATGAAAGGAGGATTATCCAATCAAAAGATGAAGAAGAATACATGAGGAAAACCTGACTCGACTGTGGAGAGATCAGCATGTCCTTGTTGAATCATCAAGCTCAGCAACATCCCAGGTGGTACCTACTGAACTCACATCCTGGCGCAACATTCAGGAACAATCACACTGAAAACACGCTCTCATCAGCATCCTGACTGAATCAAATATGAAGCTCGATTGAACTTCAGATACAGGATATAGTAGGTACAGGGTACCAAATGAAAAGAAGTAAAACATCATGAGGAAGCATTAAGGCAAATCCAGGAAGTAGGATATTTTGTGTACTAGCTAACCTAGCCTTGCAACGTGTTAACAATACAAAATAGTTAGAGGTTAATAAAGACGCACAAGTAGGCTAGATTAGAACATACTTTAAAGAATTTACAACTTGTAAGTATACCAAAATCCAAATTGTACACTTTCGATAGGTGAATCACATAGTATATGAATTATATTTCAATAAATCTATTTTTGAATTTTTGTGTTTTAGTGTTTTTTCAGACTGGGAATCAAACTCAGGGTCTCACACATGCTCACCAAACATGCTACCAGAAAAGCAAGTAAGTCTATAGCATGGTGATAAAAGTTAAGAAAATAGCCAGTTTGGGTATCACAGTACCTGAATTCAAGATATATTATAGGCCTGATATGATGACAAACGCCTAGCATTGGGGAAGCTGAGACAGGAAGATAGCAAATTTAAGACCAACCTGGTTGACATAGTGAGTCCATGACTGCCATTAAAGAGCATACAGATCAGTTGAAAAGAATAGAAAGATTACAAGTACAATAACACACCTACAGTATGTAGTACAAAGGACAGTTTTCTCAACAAATGGTGCTAGGGAAACCCGATATCCACATGCTGAAGAAAGAAACTAGAGTCATCCGTCAGCACTCACAAAACATAAAATAGCCTGATAGTGGTTCAGGCTTTAATCGCAGCAGGCAAAGGCAAGTCAATCTCTGAGTTCAAGGCCAGCCTGGTCTACAGAGTGAGTTTCAAGACAGCCAAAATTGTTACACACAGAAACTTGGTGTCATCAAAACAAAAAAAAAAAATGAGCTAAAAATCTAAGACTTGAAACATCACAAGAAAATAGGAACGTTCCACAACAGTGAAATGGGTAAGGACTTTTGGGAAGGTATCTCTAAGCCAAATCAAAAAACAAAACAAAACAAAAAAAATGAATGAAACATAAGCAAATGAGATTACATCAAAATAAAAAGATTCTATTGAGTAAAGAAAAGCTCAACAGAATACAGAAGGGACCGAAAGAATGGGAGTAAATGCTTTACAAACATGCATTTTACATACAGTTGATATCCAGAATATATGTTACTCAAAAAATTTAATAAAATTTTTAAAAATGGGTAAATAATCTCAATAACCCTTAACAAAAGAAACAGAAGTGGCTAACAAGTCAATAAAAAGTCTTTAATATCTTTAGCTATTAGAGAGTTAGCAAGGCAAATGAGGTAACAATTCACCCCATGTGGCTATTTTTATTTAAAAAAAATTAATACTAACAATGATACAGAGGAAAACAAATTATAGATATTGTTTGAAGGAATGTAAATTAGTACAGCCATCATAAAGAACTTTCGTTTTAGATATAGATATGCTACACAACCCATTTATCTCTCGTCTGTATATATTTAAAGAAAATTAAATTAGCATACCAGAGATAGCTATACACCCCTATGTATGTAGTATTATTAACAACCACTAAGATAACTGAGCCACCTTGGGAATCTATCAGCTAATGAATGCAAAAGTTAAGTATACAATTCAGCTGGGGGAACGCTGTCTGCAGTAAAGTGTCCTGAAATAAAGTGCATTGTGTTAAGGAAAGGAGCCAAAGACAGGAAAACGAGTACCACTAGTTCTCTCGTCTATGCTAAAACCAAGCCAGTCTGAAAGCCAAGCGGTGACTCCTACAGCCTAGGGAATATGCCAAGGGGGTTTATCAGGACACAGTGTAGAGAGTCAATAAATAAAATGCCTACACTAAAGTATTCTGAGGTAAAATGGCATCATGCACGAAATTTTTGTAAAAGTATTTATGTTCTTTAGAAAGAAAATATGAATTTTTCAAAGATGTTGCAATTAAATCTGTTAAACTCAGGTCATGGGCATATAGAAACTCATTAGTTTTCTCTTCAGTCGTATGTTCCTTTGAAGTTTTTAAATTATGGAATTATTAAAAAAACAGCAATTACCCCTTATTTTCAGAATCCCGAGCCACCATCACAAAGGTTGCATCCAAAACAGGCCAATATTTATCATCATTGTGCAGCTAAAGAACAAAGAAAAGAAAAACAGAATTGTAAGGAATGCATTTATAGGAAAACATACCATGTTGCTGCTGCATCATCATCATCATCATCATCATCATTTTTATAGAATATAATTTTCATTTACATTTCAAATGGTAAAACATTTTCCGGTTCCCCCCTCCCCGAAAACCCCCAACCCCTCCTCTCACCCCCTGCGTCCATGTATATGCCCCTCCACCCAACACATTACCTCCCCCCCCCTTGGTTTCCCTTTGTTGAGGCCTCTGTTGAGCCTTTACCTGACCAAGGACCACTCCTCCCACTGATGCCCAACAAGGCCTTCCTCTGCCACATTTTTGGCTGGAACCATGTGTGCCCCTTGGTTGATGGTTCAGTCCCTGACAGTCCTGGGGCGTCTGGTTGCCCAATATCATTGTTTTTCCCATGGGGCTGTAAACCCCTTCAGCTCCTCTGGACCACCCTCCAGCTCCTCCATTGGGGACCCCACACCCAAACTATACTGTTTAGTATAGTCAACACCATATGTGTGAATAGGGCTTCAAAGGTCAGATCCCTAAGAACTAAAAGTACTCCATGTCTAAGCTTTATCCAAATGTTATACCCACGTCAAAATTAAATTACTACTACCTCTTTACAAACTCAAACAATTGGCCAGGTACACATGCCTGTAATCCTAGCATTTTGAAACACTGAAGCAGAACAGTACATGTGAGTATGGGGCTACTCTAGTGGGGGTTCAGGCTAGCTTGTGTCATTATACTCCTATACTCTCTTGCTGAGAGAGAGAGAGAGGCGGGGGGGGGGAGAGGGGGAGAGAAGGAGAGAGAGAGGAAGGGAGGGAGGAAGGGAGGGAGGGAGGGAGAGAGAGAGAGAACACAAAAGAAAGAGAGAGAACACACAAAAGAGAGAACACAAAAGGAAGGAAGGAAGGAAGGAAGGAAGGAAGGAAGGAAGGAAGGAAGGAAGGAAGGAAGAGACTGAAAATTTTTTCCAGGGTGTTAAACAACCAAATCTTTGAGGGGAAATCCAAAGGAGAAGGAGAAGAATAAGGAGGAGGAGGAGGGAGAAAAGGAGAAGGGGGAGGAGGAAGAGGAAGAGGAATAGGAGGAGGAGGAGGAGGAGGAGGAGGAGGAGGAGGAGGAGGAGGAGGAGGAGGAGGAGAGGGTAGCTAACGTTCTGATGCATTCCCTCCAGAATTAAATAGGAGCCAAAGGAAAACAGACCCCTCTAAAAGGGCCCTAGAATTCTAGTAAGTCATCTGAGCAGAAAGGTCACAAGGGATCCAGAGGTAGACTCTAATTGGTGCATATCTTGCAGAGTGACAAGACACTGGATAGTGAAACTAGAGCTATAACTAAAGCATAGAATCACTGACAATATTAAACAGGACGAAACAGAAACAAGGACTCTTGAGTAAATATGCGAGTTAGCAGGGTCTATTCAAAAAGATGCCGTTAAACATACTGTCGGGGGGCATGACAAATTCCAGTAGTCCCTGACCAAGTATGTCATTTCTTTATTTTTGTTTAATTAATTTTATTTTATGTGCATGGTGTTTTGCCTGCATGAATGTCTGTACAGCATGTGCATGCAATGCCAGCAGATTCCAGAAGAGGGCATCAGAATGCCTGGAAATGGAGTTGGGAATTGAAGCAGGGTTGTCCATAAGAACTACCAGTGCTGTTAACCATGGAACCATCTATCCAGTACCAGGCTGTGCTGCCATAAAAAGGCCAGGTTCTCCGCCCCACCAGCTCTTCAGCTCTTATTAACGCTGCCGTTAAACTGTCTTCATGAATATCCAAGCAACAGGTGCTTCTATATAGGCCATGGGTTCCAGGCCCTCCTGTCTTGATTCTAACATTTTCTTATAGACACTCTGTACTTTTCCTATTTTAATGACTGCCAGTATACTCCTTCAGAAAGTCTAGAGGACACACCGAAATCGTCCAGTGCAAGTATAGAACTCAGTCTCATGAACTAAAAACAAAAAAATAGCCTTCTACAATTATATTTTACAAAAACAAAAGATGAAATGTCTCAGATTTTATTCAGACATTTATGGAATTACATCAGAATCCAAAGGGATAAGGAACTTAAAAAGAAAAAAAAAAAACTTGCGCTGAAGGAAGCAAAAGGGACCCCCACTTAAAGGCTACTATACTAGAAGAGAATCCTAAGCCTGAAACAAAAATTAAAGGTCATTATATGACATGACAATATAAAGAAAAGTTAGCTGGTGGTTGCCCACGCCTTTAATTACACAAGTAGAAGGGGCATGAGCCACACATGTCTCTGTGAGTTTTAGGCAAGCCTGGTCTACAGATCAGGCTACAAGGAGAAACAATGTTTCAAGAAAAAAAGAAAGGAAGGGTAGAAGGAGGAACAGGAGGGAGGGAGGATGGAGGGAGGGAAGGAGGGAGAAGATACACAAGAAGGCAGTAAATGTGGTAGAAGGGCCCTGTAGGAAGACACCAAAACCCAAGTTTTGATTGAAAATGCCAGAAGAGGAGCAGAGAGCTCAGCAGTGATCTTTCAGGTTTAGGATTCTCTTCTAGTCTGATCCTCAGAGCCCACATTAAGATGCAAATAAAGCACCAACTTCACAAAATTGACCACTGATCTCCACATGCTTAAAGAAACATAATGAAATCTAATTGTTTGTGTGCTACTGTGTAAAGCAGGATCGTAAAGGGGGCGCTGCTTGCCATTGTGTGGGGGAATCAGGCCATAGATGGTGCACACAGCTTTGTGCTCTATAAACAGGGAAAGTACTTAAAACAAAAATGCCCTCCCAAAGCTGCCGTACATTCTCCGGGTTTCTCCTCAAACAACTAGAGAATAGCATTTAGCTAGCTTAGAGAACTCTTGTAAAATATAAAAATTCCAATTTTTGACGTGAGCCTTATCTATGTATAGTCTAGGTAAATAAAAGTCCACTAAAGGGCGCTCGTGAGTTTTACCATTTGGTGGAGGATTCTCGGTCAGTTTGTTTTGTATTTTGAGACAGGCTGGCACACAGCCCAGGCTGTCTTTCTTGAACTTGTTGCATAGACAATGTCCATCCTGAACTCATGATCCTTCTGTCTTGGCCTCACAAGTGCTGGCAGGCATCAATAGCTTCAGCTGATTAATCAGTTAATTTAAAAAATCATAGACAGCCCTAAATGGGACATCTATATTACCCTATCCAAGGTTCAGGGACCATCATGGAAAAAGGATGAAAAAAAATGTAGGAGCCAGAAGATGGGAATTAGGAATTTGAAGTCAGCCTGGAGTATAGCAGATGAACTTTTCTCACAAAAACAAAACCCCAAAACAACACAAAAGCCTCCAACTGCTTCTGTAAGGTTGCCTCACCAGTTGTACCAATGGCAAAGCCACCACCAATAGCTATTTTACCATCGGGTACCAGTTCAAGGGCAGCCTGGGCTATATAAAACCACTCTCTCAAAAAATAAAAAAAAAAACCCAATAAACAATGAGTTTATATTGGAGCAGAGTGGGCCTTCAATCCAATAGGACTATTATATTAAGAAAAAAAGACACAGAAATAAATGTATGTTTCATATATATATATATATATATATATGCATATATATATATACACATACACACACACACACACACACACACACACACACACACACGAATGACAGTATGAAAACCATACAATGACAAAAGCAGAAAAGCCTCCTGAAACCAAGAAGAAGTAAGCGAAGATGAGCCCCTGCAGGTCTCTGCAGCTGACACCTTGGTTTGGGAATCAGAGTCTCCAAAAACAAACAATACCAATTGCTGAGATTTGTAAGCCACCTGTTGTGGTAGTTTATGGTACAACAGCTCCAGGAACGTAGTACAGTAACCAACCCAATTTACATCTATAACTCAGACTTTTGTGAAATCCTCCTGAGCAAAACCAGAAACAAGCACCTTAATGTACGGTTGTATGATAATAAAATCATAGATATGTAAGTAACAGATGATGTGTCAGGCTTTGTACAACAGGAAGCTGCTAACTCCCCTTGAACTGTCAACTGTTTCAAAGCTGTGGACTGTACATCTGTCCATGAATATAGTTTCTCTTCAAGTGAGACTAGTTGATTATGTTTGAACAGTGGTGGATCTTCAGGTACATACACACCTGAAACATTTTCATCTTCACTTCCATGGATGTCTTTCCAACCCAGCTAACATGGCCAGTGAACTTAATGTCCTGTTCGGGGCTTAAGCTGTGTTTACACATATCTGCAAAACAAAAATTTAAGATCCACCCAAACCATATCAGAAAAGGCTATATATACTATAAGGGAACAATATCATTTGAAAAGCTGCAATTATACTATATTTCTTATCTTTAAAACTAAAATCATTTTTACCATACAAAACAAAATTAAATGTCTTTCTGAAAACTGGAGACCATGCAAAGACTATAAAAACTAGGATCAAGTAAAATACTTCCACCTAATCATATAAATATTATGTTATATTCTACTACTTTCATATATACATTAAAATCCCCTATAAGGGAAACAATTTTCCCCAATCCCAATAATACTTTACAATTACTGAAAAGTCTAAGTATGCAGAGAAGCTGATCTTGCTTACCAATCTTGTCCACCAGGACTGTGACTATTGATAAAGGTGACATCTTGATAGAATGATTGTGGTTGTGCATATAACAAACAAGAACTGTAGGGAACCAGAAGAGTATAAAATAACAGAAAAACAGAATTATTTCTTCCATTTACAATTCTCTTTGAAATTTACAAAAGGTCTTATTTTCAATAAAGTCCTCTAATACTCGAGTAAAGATCTTATCCTAGAACCAAAGACATTTTTCTTTTGGTTAATTGAGTCAGGGTCTCATTCCATTGCCCTGACTGGCCTGGAATTCACTGTTTCCCAGGATACTTTCAAACTTGTGGTGATTCTTCTAACTCATCCTCTTTTTATTTTATGAGACATTTTCTTTATTTACATTTCAAATGTTATCTATCCCCTGTCCTGGTTTCCCCTCTGAAATCCCCATCCCATCCCCCTCCCCCTGCTCACCAACCCACCCACTCCTGCTTCCTTGACCTGGCATTCCCTGACTCAGAGGCATCACTAACTCATCCTCCTACGTACTTGAGTTAGCCTCCAGGCCTGACAAAAACATTTTCCCCTCTTTTTAAAAATGCTCATGTATTTAATGTTTATTGTGTGCCTGAGTGTATGTATATGTATCACATTTATGCAAGAAGCTGTAGAAGTCTCTCCTAGAGTTTCTATTGGTATGATGAAATACCATGACTAAAAGCAAGAAGGAGAGGAAAGGGTTATTTTTGGTTTACACTTCCACATCACTGATCATCAGTGAAGGAATTCAATACATAAACTCAAACAGGGCAGGAACCTGGAGACAGGAGCTGATGCAGAGGCCTTGGAGGGGTGCTGCTCGTTGTCTTGCTTTCCATGGCTTGCTCCGCCTTCTTTCTTTTAGAACCCAGGACCACTAGCTCAGGGATGGTACCACCCACAATGGGCTATGCCCTCCTCTGTCAATCACTACTTAAGAAAATATCCTACAAACCTGCCTACAGTCTTATGGTGGCATTTTCTCACCTGTGGCACCCTGCTCTGATTACTTTAGCTTGTGTCAACCTGACATAAAACTAAGGAGCACTAGCTCAAAAGAGGACAATGAATCCCATGGAATTAGAGTTACATATAGTCAGTTGTGACCTGCAATATAGATGTTGAAAATTAAACCTGGCAGCTAGTGCTCTTAACTGCTGATCCATCTCTCCATCCCCTGCCTCATCTCTTACGTGGCTGGCATTACCAGCATCTCTACTACACCTGGCCTTAAAGACTTTTATAAACTTAATTAGGCTGGAGATCCTTTACTTTGTTCCCTAGGTTGTAGGTCTGATAAGGAAATCACATCCCAAAGTCCAGCCCCACCAAGCAGTTTTTCAGAATAGCAAGGAAGCAGTACCAAATCAGAGTGAAAACCTAGTCCATGTGACAGTATGAATGGAACACTCCCAGAAAAGAGGAAGTGAGCACAGGACTCTCAGCTGTTTCACCTCAACTCTTTCATAATCTTGAAACTGTTGTTTTCCTCAGCTCTCCCTCTTTCCCAACCGCACTCTTGGCTCCCATACTGTCCTGCAGTCCTCTGTATACTCTGTATATCCTAAGATGTATTATATATTTGGCAAGTACAGCTGTATGAATATGAACTCATTTAACTATGCATTGATTGGGGTTTCTGCTTTTGCCCCCAGGATCTCCTTAGGTGGGTCTCACCCTTCTCAGGACAAAGTCTGCTCAATAATACATGCTAAACGATAGTTAATTATTCCATTCAGTGTACCCATTAAAGGGTACACTGGGGCCTGAGAAGCTAAAGGCAAGAATCTCCATTTAAAAGCAAGTCAGGTTCCCAGAAATCTTTGTGAATCTGACATGTGGTCACAGTAGTACAATGGGAGAGAAAAAAAGATACAAGAGATAAAAATATAGCTCTAACAAGACTTGAATAAATGTGAAGTTTCTGGCTTAGATAGTGAGAAAAAATATAGCAAAAGGAAAATGGGCCACCTGCACTGAAATGTTTGTTTGTTTCTTCGTTTAATTAGAATCGGGAAGTGAATCCTCACATACTTAACTAGTACTCTATTACTGAGCTATAACTCCTAGTCCAAGAAGTTGAATTTGAGAAGCCTAATAGGACAGCCAAAGGAAAATATCCAGTAGAAAGGAAGACAACCTGGAACTCAGAGGAAGCTAGCAAATGTAGTTTCACAGGAATTCCAAACACTTATAGCAAGTGAAGGGCTGAAAATAAATGAGATTATTTCTATATAATGAGAAAAGGTAGCCTGCAAACCCTGGGAAGTCAACATATAATGGATCAACAGAAAAATCCAGTTGGCTCAGATGCTAAAGGCACTTGCTGCTCAGCCTGATGATCTCAGGTCCATCTCCAGCATCTACAAGGCAGAAAGGGAGAACCAACTCCCACAGCAGACCCTTGATTGCCTGTACACACACACACACACACAATAACTCTAAGAACTTGAAAAAGAAAACTGAGGGTAGTGGCAAGAGATTTTTGTGACTATATCGACAGATAAGTAAAGCAAAGAAAGATATACAGATATAAATGTGTATAATTTTTCAAGACCACTAAGAATTTTTAACTCATCTAGAGGAGAAGGGTGGCTACACGTATGCAGTCTTCTGTGTACTTTAAGAAATATCAGGGTCTTTCTTCAAGCCCTTTCCCAACAGCTCAGTCTAATAGTCATTAGGAGGGAGAGAGAAAGGCAGCCTGGAGCAGGGAGCCCAAGTGGCATGAGTAGGATTCTCATGCAGAGGAGTGAGGCAAGCAATGCCAGCATGTTGTAGCTTAAGCACAAAGAGGAAGATGACCGTGCAGAAAGGACCTGGTTCAGGATATCAGTGTACAAGTGAGGTAAGGGACACGGCCATGAGGAATTCAGATAATGGCCCTGGTAAATGGGTTACATGCAGGAAGCTGGTCAAGTTAGTAAATATATTAAAGGATAATGGAGATGACTGGAAAAGGGAAGTTTCAATCTGTAAGTGCAAACCCATCCAGTGTAGTATACTACCAGTATAAAAGTAGTCTCCATATTCAGAGAGATCAATAAGTAAACAAATGTAAATGTATGTCCATGGACATAAATATCCCAGCTCACCCAACAGGAGCATACAGAAAAAGTGACAACCAGTAGCAACAATAATTCCCAGTGCACAGACCTTACTTTCTGAAGGCTGATTTCCATTAAAAAGAACAAAAGCTTCTTTGGAGATTTGGCTAACTGTCCAGAGAAAAGGTAGGATGAATCTAGAATGTCTTACTGGCCAGAAAGTTAAGAAGTACTCAAAGAATGATGGAGGACACATTTTTAAAAGTCAGGTGTCCATTGAGAAGGCTCCATTTTATAAAGTGTTTACTACACATTCATAAAAGCATATATAAAAAGCTAGGATTGTATCTGTAACCTCAGTCCTGGAAAAAGCAGGACAGAAGGATCCCTGGGGCATGCCTGGTAGCCAGTCAGTCAATCTGTGAGCTCCAAGTTCAGTGAGAGACCTGTGTCAAAAACTAATATGAAAAGTAACTGAGGAGGGCACCTGACATTGATCACTGGCCTCTGCATGTATGTGTAAACACAATGCATTGCAACCATGCCTATGAACACACACACACACACACACACACACACACACACACATACACACACACACATCTGCACACATACACAAAAACAGAAGGTAGCTCCAATGGACTAAGATGATATTACACTGATTTGAGCACTAAAAGAGATGATATTACATCTTATTAAGAAGAGGAAATTAAAATTGGTATTCAATTAAAAATGGTAAAGTGAGAATTGGGGGTGGCGATGCCTGCTTATAATCATAGCACTCAGAAGGCTGAGTCAGGAGGATCATGACTATGGAGCCACCCTGCACTAGATAGCAAGTTCCAGGCCATCCTATACAGCAATATTTTGTTTCAAAATCTGACAGAAAATTGTGTTACTAAGAAAGTAACTCAGCGGTGGAACAGCTACCCACCATGTACAAGGCCCTGGGATCAACTTCCAGTGCTGTAACAGGATGATGAAGAAGATGATAAAAATATCTGTATTGGATAAAATTTGACAAGGAATGGGACACTTCCAAGGTCTCAAAGTATCCCTTAAAAAGATACTGATTTACTACAAAGGATAAAGGAATAATTTTACAGAAAACTTGTCAAATAGCATATTCGTTAAGTCCAAGTTTACCTCCTCAGGAATTGGACAAATAAAAGGTAAGTGTCACTTGATGCAGTAAGAACAGGGCGTCTCTTCTATGCTGTTCCCACCAAAAATACATATCCTGACACTAATCATGAGAAAGCATCAGAAGAGGCCAAAGAAAGACACAATATATAAGAAAAGCAGCTTGCAACCCTCAAAAAGTGTCAAGCTTACAGACACCAAAGAAAGACTCAGGATCTATTCCCAACACAATTATCCAATGCAACCTATGCTAGAGAATTGAACCCTTCTTTAATAAATGACCACTCATGAAAACTAAATAGGCCCTGAGGATTAAAGAATGTTAATTTTCTGATCTTGATGGTAGTATTATGGTGATGTAGGAAATGTTCTTCTTTATAGGAAATATACACTAAAATATATAATGGTCTGCAATTTACTCTCTCATACATGATTCGGGGAAAATAATTCTTTATATATGGTATCTATATCTTGTCTTTAAAACTTTTTTTAAAAATATAGTGACCCAATGAGATTAATTGGAGTGCTTACATGGGCATAAGTGAAGGATTATTTATATGAACATAGCAGAATGTGCCAGTGACTATACCAATGGAGAAAATGTCTCAAGCCAGGGCAGGGGGGCTGGGGGCTGGTGATGGTGGTGGTACACACCTTTAATCCCAGCACTTGAGAACCAGAATCAGATGCATCTCTGTAAGTTCAAGACTAGGCTGGGGTACAGAGCTACTTCCAGGGTAGCTGTGGTGGTCTAAGTATTCCTAGCCCAGGAATGGCACTATTTGGAGGTGTGGTCTTGTTGGAGTAGGTGTGCCACTGTGGGCTTGGGCTTTAAAACCCTTATCCTAGCTGCCTGGAAGCCAGTCTTCTACTAGCTGCCTTACGAACAAGAGGTGCGATTCTCAGCTCCTCCAGTCCCACAACTGCCTGGATGCTTCCATGCTTCCTCTTTGATGATAATGGACTGACCCTCTGATCCTGTAAGCCAGCCCCAATTAAATGTTGTCTTTATAAGAGTTGCCTTGGTCATGGTGTCTGTTCACAGCAGTAAAATCCTAACTAAGAGAGAAGTCAGTACCAGGAGTGGGGTACTGCTGTACTAGGCCTGGCCATGCTTTTGTTTGGAAGAATGTCAATTTTGAGACTTTGGATTTGGAAAGCAGTGGAATGCTTTAAGTGGGGCTTAATGGGCTATCCTAGTAGGAATATGGAAGACTTTGTTGCTGAGAGTGATTTGAACAGTGAAGATCTGGCTGGCCTAAGGGATTTCACTAGATTTCAGTATATGGCCTAGAAACTCTTTTGGTACCAAACATATTTGGTAAAGAATATGGCTGCTTTTTGCCCTTGTCTGAAGAGTCTACCTGAGGCTAGGGTAAAGAGATTTATATTAATTGCATTGACAAAGGAAGTCTCAAAAAAGCCCAGCAGAGAATTTGTTCTCTGGTTAAGTCTTGTGAAAAGCATTTTGAACAAGCATAGCAAGCTTAGAAAGGAACAATATAAAACATACGTTTCGAGTATTAAGAAATTAGTGGTGATTAAGAAGAGACCATCAATACTGTGGTGAAATCTCCTGGGAAGTATTTTCTGAGAAAACAAAGAAGCTGTATTCCAGAGAGAGCCAAGGTTGTACCTCATGCTGCAGCTATACTTGGTAATGTGTAAGAGTCACCCAGGTGGTACTGGTTTTGAAGGCATGAAGGGGTCATGCAAAGAAGTTGAGGCTTGGCACCATGAAGAGAGCCTATGAGAGTCTATTGGTGAAGCCTAGTTGTAGCAGAAGATCCAAGCCTACTGGGGATGCCAGTACCATAGAATGACCCCCAAGAACAGTAGCAACAGAGTAAAGTCAACCAGAGCCTAGAGTGCTACAGAGGCCAAAGCTGGAGAAGTGACAAAAGCCCTTTGGGGACCTCAGAAGATCATGTGTGGATCCCAAACACTAGAACAGGAAACTGTAATGTTGAAGTCACCTTGGAAACCCCAATATGTTCGAGATGCCGGAGCCGCGGGCTGTCTGCTGAGGAAAGCTGCTAACAGGGAGTGGAACCAGCCCAGGAGAAAGTTCGTTGCAATCAACAAAGATGAAAAGGGAGTGGAGATCTGAAGACTACTTTGCCATCAGACATGGAGGTGCAGAGTTTGGAGTTTGCCCAGCTGGTTTCCTGTCTTCTTAGGGGGGTTACAGTTAAGTGACTGGATGACTCTCAGAAGAGACCTTGGACTTTTAAAACTGCTGAGGCTTCTATAGACTATAGGGACTTTTAAAGTTTGACTAAATGTATTTTTCACTATGTTGTGTTTAGAAATGCCCCCCCATATAGACTTATATGTTTGAACAAGCCTATGAGGGCCAGGGAGTGGCACTATTAGGAGGTGTGGCTTTGATGGAGTAGGTGTGGCCTTGTTGGAGTAGGTGTGTCACTGTGGGGTTGGGCTTTAATACCCTCATCCTAGCTGCCTAGAAGCTACTCTTCTCCTAGTTGCCTTAGGAACAAGAGGTGGAACTCAGTTCCTCCAGCCCCACATCTGCCTGGATGCTGCCACGCTTCTGCCTTGATTATAATGGGTCGAACCTGTAAGCCAGTTAAATGTCATTCTTATAAGAGTTGCCTTGGAGCTTGGGGCTGGAGAGATGGCTCAGCGGTTAAGAGCACTGACTGCTCTTTCAGAGGTCCTGAGTTCAAAACCCAGCAACCACATGGTGGCTCACAAACATTTGTAATGGGATCCGATGCCCTTTTCTGGTGTGTCTGAAGACAGCTATGGTGTACTCATATACATAGAATAAATAAATAAATCTTAAAAAAAAAAGTTGCCTTGGTCATGACGTCTATTCACAGCAGTAAAACCCTAACCATAGCTACACAGAGAAACCCTGTCTCAAAAAACCAAAAAGATAAAGAAAGAAGAGGGAGAGGGAGAGGGAGAGGGAGAGGGAGAGGGAGAGGGAGAGGGAGAGGGAGAGGGAGAGAGAGAGAGAGAATATATATTTCCCCAGCAACCAACTGTCTCTAGATCCTCAGTGAGGGGAGAAACCTCATAAGTCCCTCGAGCCTAGAAACTGCACATAGAGCTTCCAGTGAGTAACTCTCTGGTAGCTCAAGAATGCAACGACCATGTCATAGCTAGATAACAGTATTCCCTGACATTGCAGCTAGAACTACATCTAGAATCTGTGCTTAGCATGTTTGAGGTCCTGAATTTAATCCCTAGCCATGAAACTAAATTTTTCAACTAAACATCATAAATGAGGCTCATTTGAAAGGTAACTCTATTAAAGAGAAATCTTTGTTTAGAAAAATATGACAATGAAAAATATTGTTTTGCCCTTTTAAGTCCTCATATATCCAGAATAAAAAAAATGAAATAAAATGGCCCTTTCTATCAAGGATTCACTGTTCACCCCTAACTGTTATTAGGAATACAAATACCAGTACCTCCTAGGCTGTCAAGGTCTTCAAGGATCCTGCCAAATCTGTGAAACAAAGCAAAATATGAATTAAATGAAAGTCATAATGACTTTCCTTTAAAATCCCATAATGTACTTCGAAATAATCAAAGGGCTCTAAAAATGACTGTAGTGATACTTAAACAACTCTTTCGCTATACTGAAACTACAGCCATACACTTTAACTAGATGGAACTACAAGGCTTATGAATTGTATCTGACAGTAGTTATTTTAAAAGAAAAAGTTCAAACAAATGACAATAATGAATATAACACAGTTACCTCACGGTATTTTGAACAGTCACGTATTTGTCTCTTAGTTCAGGGTCGGTACCCAAAGGGAGGAGGACTTCGATGTAACTATCACTCATTTTTCTCGGTGGCAGGGCTTTCTGTGATTTTGCCAGAAAGCTATGAAGTAACTTCCTTTCCTCCATTGCTTTTACGTGATCTCTGAAAAGAAAAGCCAAGGCTTCATAAAACAAGGACAGTGCTGACCCACAAGTCCAGTAGCCACCCCTCAAACAGGAGAGTCAGACATAATAAATGGAAGAAAGGGGGTTCTGTGCCTGCCTCATCTTTAGTGCCTTCACTCCTTTCTCACGACCCACTTGGAGCAACTGATCATTGCTAATGATATTTTTAAGCTTGTAGATCAATGTCTCATGTTTCACTGAAATAGCTGGGGACTAGGCGTATACATAAGAAATGCATACTTACTGATACAGATACATTTCATTGGGGCACATAGTAGGTCAACTGACCAAAAAGCTTCTTCAGGAATCGAGCTATCTATCACTCAGTAGTTAATAGCACTGCTTGTGCAGAGGACTGACTCTGAGTGGATTCTCCGCACCCAGACGATGGCTCCCAACCATCTGTAACTACAGTTCTAGAGGATCTGATGCCACCTCCTGGCATCCTCAGACAGTGATCACATAGGATGCACATACATGACTACAGAGAAAACACCAATACACATAAAAACATTAAATATATCTTTTAAAAGGTTCATTTGTACTAGCGACATAGCTCTATAGTAGTACACTTGCCTAGCACATGCAAAGTCCTGAATTCAATACTGAGCAAGAAAGAGGAGAGAGACAAGAGGCAGGGTGATAACACGACTTCAGAGTCTCAGTATCCTGTCAGATTCATATTTGTCCTTATATTCTCTCTCCTTGCCCCCTCTTTCTCTCTCTCCTTCTCCCTCTTCCTCTCCCTCTCTCCCTCCCTCCTCTCTCCCTTCAGTTTCAGAAAAGAGATAAATAAGAAAAAAATGAACAGTATCCAAAGGATGTATGCAAAGCAGAATAAAAGGTAAAAGTGAAGAAAACATTTTTAAGAGATAGAAGCAGAAAACAGAAAACCAAAGTAGAACACAAAAGAAAAAGCAGCAGAAAACCAAAATGTTAGCAGAACTGTTACATACAAAGTACTTCTAAATTTAAATGATCAACTATTATTGCCAAAGAGTTCGGCTTACGACTTTCAAGCCCTGTGAAAGTGGAATGCATGGGGGAAAAATGGAGATGTCAAAAACCACCAGATGCAACGTTTAAAACTATTATTGCACCTTGTTGTTTTTAAAACTTATATGTCCTAATCTGACCACCTCCTCCTGCACCCCAGGCAATCTCTAGACTCACACCAGGACAACTTGAATCTACCCACGGGTTCATTTGCTCCACCTTTACTACCCAGATGTCAGAAGTCCTCCAGTAGGGTCTAGTTGGTGAGTACCTCCTACAATCTAATCCTTGTTTTTCTGCAACCTACAAAATCTAGCCTGGGCCTTACGCGCAGTGCCTTGGCTTAGTCTGGCCACTTAATACTGCACCTCAGCCAACCAGCAGACTTCCCCCAGGAAGCAGTCTATCTCCAAAGCCCCCTCTGGGGATTAGCCTGATGAGTCCCCCTAACCTATCCATCCAAGCCTTTGCTCAACCTTCCAGATTAAGCCTGAGTCCCACAATAGTGCAGCACCCTAGTCTGGCCTTCTCTGCCTTCTCAGCAAAGGATCTTTAAGCTTTGGTCAAGATCTGCTTTATCCATTGCCCAAAGCACAGGACTCTCCCACATCATGTAACTTTCAATAAAGAGTCAAGCTACATGAAATGGTAAAACCAGAAGACATGAATTCGAGTCCCAATTCTGAATTTCAGTTTTATTGTGTGTAAAAAAAAAAAAACTGGAATAGGAAAAATATGTCATAAGCATGTCATAATTTTTCTTCTCAAAATCAGTGAATATACCTAAACAGGCTTTGAAAATGCACAATATACATAAATCACACTCTTTCATCGTAATGAGGCATCAGCTGATTATTACACTAAGACATTGTTCTTTTCCTTCTCACAGGAAAGCCCTATTTCCACACAGGGCTCTCAAACCATAGAAGGGGATCAGCAACTAAGCCTAAATATGATCCCTTAGGGGATGAAACACGAAAGTGCATACCTCCAGATGGTGGATACTCCCACTATCTCCCGCAGCTTATCTCGAACTGAAACAAAGATAAAGAAACAAAGAAATAGCAAAACGGGGTTGAGGCAAGATGTTCAGGAACTAAGTAAAGTTTCTTATGTACTCAAAAGGTATCAAAAAAAAAATTCAGGAATTCCCATTCAATGTCACTACAAACAGCACAGGGAAGAAACCAGGCCTCTGTTCTCTCGATTATGCAGCTTCCTCAGTGCAAATACACATACTGTTTCCCTATTAATGAGGTTAATTTAAATAAGTCAGAAAGGAATTTTTCATTTTTTTTTTTTTTACCCAAAGGGGCTTTATCAAAATTAAGAATTTAGTCTGCTTAGGATGGAACTCTTTTCTGCATGTATGCACATATGTAGAGGCCAGAGATCCATCATAGGCATCATTATTCAGGTGTGATCCACCCTGTTTATTTGTTCTGAGACACGACCTCTCACTGGCCTGGAGCTTGCTAAGTAAGCTAGGCTAATTGGCCAGTGAGCTCTGGGTATCTATCCACATGACTCCATGTCCTTAGCGCTAGGATTACCAGTGTATGGCATCACGTATGGCTTTTTGACATGAGGACTGGGGATCAAGCTCAGGTCCTGAGGCCTGCATGGCAAGTAATTTACCAAACTGAGCTATTTTCCTAGCCTGGGAACAAAGATATCTATAAATAAAATCTCCACCCATCTTCTTATACACAGCATTAGATCAAATTACTTGGTTCAGCTACGAATACTAATACTCAAAACCAAGTAAAGCAAAGAGTGTGACTTAATTTTAATTAATGCCCACTGTGCAAGAGTGAAGTAGCTTAAAACAAAACCTAAGTGCTAAAGAGAAAAATTGAAATTACCACACACCATCATTCACATGGATAGTTGAACATGCTATATAGAAAGGAGGAAATAAGACAGTCAGCAGTAATTCGAAATTAGAAAATAAATATACAATATTTCAAAAAGCTGTTTTTTCTATATTTCATTTTTTTCTATATTTCAAAATATACATTCCAGCCATAGAAAATTAAATGTAGTTAGACTTGGCACTACAGTATCTAAGTGAGCAAATTATTTATTCTAGTCATGGGAAATTAAATATAGCTATACTTGTTCCTTCAATAACTACATAATCAAAACCAAATTATGGTTACAAATAACATGCAGTCTCATGAAAGTGCTGGAGTTTCTATCAAACTGCTGTGGATATATATCACAAACTCACTGCATACACTAATTATAGTTAAATCACAAAGAACTGCAAAACATAGCCACTAGTAAATTAGTCTTATTTTTTAATTTCCTCCTGAGTAAAAGAATGTATACAAAATATCCCATTACTGACACAAAAATTCTCACTAGTTTGGTCACTGTAAAGAGTGGTAGGTTCTGATCAGGAATTTTGAATTTTACACACCTTCATTTTCTCTCTCTCTCTGTCTTACTCTGTCTGCCTCTGTCTCTCTCTCTCTGTCTCTCTGTCTCTCTCTCATAGAACCTTTAAAGATATCACAATTTAATTTTATTGGATTCTTAATGTCTAAGGCATCCTGTAGTCTGCATATGATAGCAATTGAATGAAACTAACTGCAGTTATGCATACATTAACTAGATGTATCATAACTACCTAGAAGGATTTAGGTTGGTACAAATGGTAGGCTTTTTTTTTTCCGGAGACAGGGTTTCTCTGTGTAGTTCTGGCTGTCCTGGAACTCACTCTGTAGACCAGGCTGGCCTCGAACTCAGAAATCTGCCTGCCTCTGCCTCCCAAGTGCTGGGATTAAAGGCGTGTGCCACCACCACCTGGCAGTAGGCTCATTTCTTATTCATCTAAGTTCATTAGACCTGTGTTTGAGTTTTCTATACCTCTATACAGGAAGTGGAAATAAGAAACAGATCAGTCCCCAAGGTTCCTAGGAACAACTCAGATTCTCTGATTTCTACCTAAAGCTTTTACACAGCTATCTTCATTACTTTATGCTTTCAAAATATAGAAACTTAACATGTATGTCTCAGAGATGGAGACATGACACATTGGTTAAGAGCATGTACTGCTCTTGCAAAAGAACCAAATTCAGTTTCCAGCACCCAAAACAGGTGTGTCAGAACAACCTGTTAACTCCAAAGGAAACTGATGCTTGTACATGCACGTGTATTTCTATATACATATCCAACTACCCACACCCACAAATGTAGTAATTAATTAAATATAAATCTTTAACATGGATGTTTCATTATTGCTAAACTATCATTCTGTGCATCTCCCAAGGAAAATGGGCTGTTTGTCATCATGTAGGCACAAAAGAATAAAAACATCCTGCTTGCCTTGGCGGATGTGTAAGGGTTCACATATTTTGTACTGGGATCCTTGAGCCAGTCCTCTGCCACCAGTAAGAAGCCCCTTGTTCAAGGTCCAAAGCCTGTAAAGCAAGAGAAAGCATACTTAAAATAGTTTCCAGCCCTGCTTCTCTAGGAATTGTACAATTAAGACTTCACTTCTTCCAGAGTATCTAGTCACACATCTACTTTAGTATGTATCTCATAGGAGTTTTCAGTTTACAAGTATGTGATTTAAGAGCACTCCTTAAATCAGCTGTATCACTCCAACTATTTATTTTATCATTTCTTTTGTGTGCTCGTGTGATGTGTAGTGGTCAGAAGACTGAGGCAGTATGGGGTTTGAATATGTTTGTTCCAAGGAGCGGCACTATTTGGGGGTGTGGCCTTGTTGCTGGAGGAATCATGTTGCTGTAGGCATGAGCTTTAAGCCCCTCATCCTCCTAGCGGTCTTCAGAGGAAGATGTAGGACTCTCAGCTCCTCCTGCACCACTGTGCCTGCCTGGATGCTGCCATGCTCCCACCTTGATGATAATGGACTGAACCTCAGAACCTATAAGCCAGCCCCGATTAAATGTTGGCCTTATAAGAGTTGCCTTGGTCATGGTGTCTATTCACAGTAGTGAAACCCCAAGACAGGCAGTGTCTCTTTTGTTCCTGCCATGCTGCAAACTCCAGACTAGCTGGCCCTTCAGACCTCAGATTCCTTGTGATTCTCCTCTGTCTCTTATTGTGCCATAAGAATGCTGGCACTAAAGAGCATTCAGTTTCTTTCTTTCTTTCTTTCTTTTTCTTTTTTTCTTCCTTTTTTTTTTTTTTTTTTTTTTTTTTTACTATTTACATGGGTTCCAGGGATGGAACTCAGGTTGTCAGGCAAGTACTTTTACTCAGTGATCTAAGCTAAACCACTGCACCATACTTTCAAACCCTTAATCCTTGTGACTAGCTATATTTTTAAAAAAGAGTTTATTGGGAACACATTTTAAGACAGAATTAAACATGGAAATTAATAGAAAGAGAGTTGACCAGGAAAAGGACAGACCCCAAGAAAGGGTGTGGATTTCTCAAGAAAGAATTACCTGTTCTGTTTTGTTTTGTTTTTTGAGACAGGATCTCATGGTATTGATATGTAGCTGAAGAAGAATTACCTTGAGGTGATGATTCTCCTGCCTCCACTCTCTGCAATAAGAGGTATGCACTACCACACCTGGCACACAAATTGGAAGGTGGCACTTTTTATTTTGTTTTGTTTTGTTTTTGGAATACTAGGGATTGAACCCACGGCTTTAAAAATGCTAGGCGAGTGCTCTCCCTCTGAGCTATATATCCTCAGCCCAACTATTTCTTAAGATCAAAGATAAACTTTATAATTATATGCAAAATAAACAAAAGATGTGGAGCAGGTGTAATGGATTCCATCTTGCCCTTTCCATTTTATTGGCTTCAGAAGCCCAGAACTAATTTGATAAACAAATGAGCACATTAATTATGAACATTTACTTTGGTCTTCATTATCACACCATATTTCCTCAGTAAGTACGATCAATTCAATTACAAACTAATCATCTTTGAACTTTGAATCAGGCCTTTGTACTCAAAGTACTTATTTGACTTATCTAGAAATTTTCTACGTTGCTAAGTGAACCCTGGTTCTGGAAAGGCTCAATGGATCAGTGTAGGGGAATACCAGAACAGGGAAGTGGGAAGGGGTGGATGGGGGAACACGGGGAGGGAAGGGGGCATGTGGGACATTTGGGGGGCGGGGAACCAGGAAAACGGAAATGAAATGTAAATAAAGAATATATCCAATAAAAAATAAATAAAATAAAATAAAAGTTATGTAGTCAAAAGGGACTTACCAATCCTCTCAAAAAAAAAAAAAAAACTAGGTCAGTTGATTTTAGCTTACTTTTGCTTCAGTGTTGACTTTTAACCATACACTACCATATCAGTAATAATTATATATATACATATATATGTGTGTGTATATATACACATATGTGTGTGTATATATACATGTGTGTGTGTGTGTGTGTGTGTGTGTGTGTGTGTATATATATATATATATATATATATATGCCTGATATGGTGACAGATTCTTCTGAGTTCAGCCTGGTCTACAAAGTGAGTTCCAGGACAACAATGAAGGCTAAATGATGAGGCTGGTTTTTTTTCAAACACATACACACACACACACACACACACACACACACACACACGCGCGCATGCACACATACACACACACCTGAAATTAACAAACTGATCTGTGAAAGCACAGTTGAAAAGTTATTGAAGGAATCAAGGATACCAAACAATGGCAAGTCATTATAACTCAAGTTAATAGCAAATTCTTACTACATAATGTGAGGACAATGACTAACCAAAAAAATTATATTTTTACCTTTCCTTAGAGTCCAAGCTACTGAATTACAGCATTCAGTGGAAGTCCCTCAGTAGAAATTTTTTATTAAATCCACTACTTCCATGTAGTTTGACAATTATGTGCTACTAGAATAAATCTTTAACCTTTCACCAAGCCAATTAATTCAGTTACAAAAGAACACATAATTATGCATACTTGTGCACTGGAAATTTTAACTCCTTAGCTACATGGTCATCTTATTTAGCTGTGGCCCAATCTCTGCTGGCCCACTGAAACAGAAATGCTTCCTGGAGGACTTTAGTCTTTATGTTCTATTTGCAATTGATAACCTTTCCCTTTTCTGTACATTTCTACATAGATCAATATTTTGGTCCTCTTGATCTTACTCTTTAAATTTGAATTTTCTCAGAATGTCATTTAGATTTTTTTTAATTTTTCATCATTGTATACATTTTATGTATGTTCACATCTATTACTCATGGAAGTAGGTTATATATTCTTCTATCCTGTCACCCCACCAACCAGGGCTCTGAAATAGAACATACCTAGTTTGAAAGAACATAACAGGATGTGGAGGGTGATAAAGTCATGATTCTGAACAAGATATGTTCAATCTGCAGGACCCACAAAAAGGTAAAAGGAAAAACCTGACTCCACAAAGCTTTGACCTCCACATGTACACCATGATGCGTGCGCGTACGCAGGCAGAGAGAGAGAGAGAGAGAGAGAGAGAGAGAGAGAGAGAGAGAGAGAGATGGAGAGAGATCACAGAATCATAGAGATATGCACACAATACTTTTTTTTCAACACAAAGCATTGGAAAGATTGAGGAGATGCTCGGTGTGTAGGAATGCTTGCTATGCAAGCATGAAGACCTGGATTCAGATCTTGGCAACCATATACAAACTCAGGTGTGGCTGCATGTATGCCTATAACCCCAGAGACCAGAAGATCACCATCCAGTGTAGCCTAAATGATAATGTCTAGTCTCAGTGAGAGCTCCTGTCTTATGGGAATAAGGCAAGTGATAGAGCAGAATGCCTGATGACCTCTTGTTAATGCTTGCAAAAAATGGACAATCACACTTGCACCCATACATGTGCATACACCACCTCACCCCACATGCACACAGACCCCATTTGAACATGATGCAAATAGTCATTTCTGCTGCTAACATTTCCTGAAAGACAAAATGGCCCTGAGTTCAAACCCCAGTAACATAAAAAGGGAAAACTGAATTTGGAAAATCACCTAGGTCAACCTATTTGGAAACTTAGTCTTAAGGGCCTAATTTCTGTACACAGCCTTAAAATTAGAAATATATTGAAAGGGAAATTTGAACACTTTTTTTTTTAACTCAGCCGTATAGCTGAATTGGTTGAGTGCTTGCCCATCATGCTTGAGGCCCTGGGTTCCATTTCTAGCACACATAAAATCAATGGCACATGCTTGCAATTAGAGCACTTGAGAGGCTGAGGTATGTGTGGATCTGTATGTAAGTATATGCACATGTATGTGGGGGGGCGTGTTCTGTGCAGCAATGAGTCTGCTGAGCTGGAGTTACAGGTGGCTGTGAGTTGTTTGAAATGGGTATGAGATCCAAACTCAGGTCCTCTGGGGGAGCCGCAAGTGCTCTTAGCCACACAGCCATCTCTCTAGTCCCTGAACTGTATATCTTAAACCTTGAACACTATTTGAAGAATAGATTTTTAACAACTGTACAATATTTGTGGTTTAAGCTGACTCATCTAGAACAACTTCTAGTCCTGTAAGCTCCATTAATGGTAGAGAAATGCACCCTTCTTTATTTTATAGCATATTACTACTCTATCTTTTTTGTTTTGAACAGAAATAACTTACCAATGTGTTACAATAGCACATGCTATTCAACATAGTACTATGTTATAGGTTCCCAGCTGGGAAGCGGTCAGCTTTTATCATTTGGTCTAGCTATGCCATCTGAATTTGTGTAAGTACACTCTGTGACATTGCATAATGACAAAACCTCCTAACAGCACTGTGCTCAGAGCACTGGTAGGTGATGAAGCACTGAAGTAGAAATGGCTTGATTGACACCCAGTCCCTCAGTACCTCCAATAAGCTCACAGAGCAATTCAACATAATCCTTAGGATTTTAGCGGAAACTTACATGGGTCCTTTAGGATTCTCAGGCCACAGAACCCAGGATTGAACCTTTCTAATGAAAGAGGCCCAAGAATCTCAACCTCTCCATGGCCTGCCTAGGGAACCACAGAGTCACCTGAAGTTGTGAAAAGAAACAGCTTGGCTCCATCCTAGGTTCCAAATATGAAGAAAATGGTAAAAAAAAAAATTACTACCCCATTATCAGAGGTTGGGTATATCAGCTTGGTAGATTACTTGCTTAGGATGCCTGAGTCCCTGAAGCTGCAAAGAGCACAAACAAGGCTAGTTATAATCATATCCACACTACTCAGAGGAAATACCTCTAACATGCAGACTAAATCAAGTGGGATGACTTGTGTGCATCTGAGAAAAAGCTACAATAGCAAACACCAAATAACCCAATCACCCCAGATACTCTATACTTATATAGGGATTGCTGCTCCCATTCAATAGGTTCAACTCACAAGAAAGGAATGCAAAAGTACAGAGTACAAGAAAGATCTTCTAAACTGGGGGGAGAGGAGCTCAAGGAAGGTTGTGCTGTGTTAGGGTTGGAGAGGTAGCTCAAGGATTAAAACTGATTCTCTTAAAAAACAACAACAACTTTTTGAGATTTTATTATTGTGTCTCTCGGTGTTCCACCTGCATGCACGTCTGTGCCCATAAAGGTCCAAAGAGGGGGTTGAATCTCCTAGAGCTGGAGTCCTTGAACCTGGGTCCTCTGGAAGAGCAGCCACTGCCCTTAGCCACTAAGTCAACTCTCCAGCCCAATTAAGAGTACTTGTTGCTCTTGTAGAGAGCCTGGGTTTGGCTCCTCACATGGTGGCTCATAAACCTCTACTACTTCAGTTCCAGAGGATGTGACGCCCTCTTCTGGCCCCCACTGGCACGGTGCTGATGGAACACATACATGCATACAGGCAAAACACTAACACACATACAAATAAACATTTTTCAACACTTTTCAAATGGTGTGTGGAAGAAGACACAAAGGCAAGGCGACAAAAGTGTTGACTGGTAACCATGCTCTTCTTCTAATGACTTTCAATCTGTCTTCAAATAGTGTGACAAAGCTTAGGTGCTGGTGGGTAGGAAGATAACACACCTTGTTCAACTGTTGGCAAGGGTCCCAGAAACAGTAAAGGCAGATCAAGGACAGAATTATTGAGACCCATGCCAAAGTCAGGCTCACCAACAGTGGGATGGTTACTGAACTCAAAGCAAATGTCATTCTCTTGGAACCAGACAAGCTGGGGGGGGGGGGGAAAGAAAAACAAAACAAAAAAAACCTTGCATGCTGTGGGACAGCCAGCAGTCTAAAGACTGTGCTCCTTAACTGTGCCAAGTTGGAAATTAAGTTGGAAATTACCAAAATGGCCTATGTGGTCCAAGGGTGCACTTCCATTACAAGGCCTTGCTGCTTATCAAAGGCATGTTCTAAAGTGGGCATGAGAGAAAATTCATCTACAAATCCCAGCACTAGAAAAGTTGAAACCTGACAGACTGCCATGGTCCAAGGCCTGCTAGTACTATTTTGTCTCTCTCAAAACAATAAATAAATATACAGATGAGAGCTGCAAGTAGTGGTTCAAGCTCTTAAAGCCAGCACTGGAGAAGCACAGGAAGATATGGTGAGTTCGAGGCCAGTCTAGTTGATTATATATATACATACATACATATATATGACAAACAGACAAAGAGAGCCACCAACGTGAGGCCAGCCAAGATTACACAGTGAAATCCTGTCTCAAAAATAAACAGGGTGTTGATGGCACATGCCTTTAATCCCAGCACTCAGGAGGCAGAGGCAGGCAGATCTCTGAGTTAGTGACCAGTTGGGTCTACACAGCAAGTTCCAGGACAGCTGAAGATACACAGAAAAGCCCTGTGTCGAAAATATTTAAATACATAAGTAAATTAACAAACAAGGGGTTGGTGAATTGGCTCAGTGGTTAAAAGTACTTGGTGCAAAAAGACCTGATTGCCAGCACCCTCATGAAAACTCACCACCTCCACCAAACATGCATGTGGGACACAGATGCTCATGCAAGAAAAACACTCATACATAAAATAATAAGAATAAATCTAAAAAAATTAAACTAAACAGATGAATCAGCTTAAGAGAGCCAAACAGTACTCCACAGTCTTTATACATATGATAACATACATAAGTCAGATTCCAAGCGTGTCAAGCTCATAACACCCAAAACGTTTTTTAAAGAGAAAAGTGCTGGTAAGGAAGGCAAGGCAGAAGTGAAAGTACAGGCTTTTGGGACAAGGGGCTACTCCTCCATTCCAGCCACACCCCTGGTGAGCAAAAGGATAGGAATTTCAAGGGGAACACCCAATGTCTTCCCTTTTAAAAGTGTCAGATGTCGCTAAAGTAGGGTGGCATTTTTCCAGCACAGACCAGTGGGCCCGGATCTGGCAGCGGGTGCCTTTTCCTCCAGAGCCAAACATCCACCGCCTCTATCCCGCCCGCGGCTTCTTCCGCTCCGCTAGCTCCACGCGGCAAAAGAAAGCAAGGCGTGGGCGCCCCGGGGCAGCGCCCTTCCACGCCCTGCCACCTACCGTAACGCTGCCCGCTTCATGATGCTCCACTGCCTACCCTCGGGTGGACAACTAAGGTCCTCCCAGGTAGAGAAAAACAGGTGGCAGAAGAGCGGGAGCGGGAGCCCTCCTCCAAGCACCGGCTACCGTGCCGGACTGAATCTTGCTCCCCACCTTCTAGGTGACGCCACAGAGCACCAGGAACAGGGAGGGGCTCACCGCAGGAAGGGCGGGGCTACGCTGTCGGGGGCGGGGTTACGCTGTAGGGGGCGGGGCTACACCGCCCGGGGGGGGGCTACCGCGTAGAAAATGGCGGGTCCTGCTGTTTGATTGGCGGGCAGCTCTGAGACAATGGAATTTCCCATTCAATCAGCTAGGTGGGGTCCGAGACTTATTTATAAGCAGGGCTCTTCCCTTCACTGTTAAGTAAATGAACCGCTCCATAAGGCACAGAGCTCCTCCCACTTTTATTTCTGTTGCTTGAATCTTTACTCCCAGTCTGTAGTTCTTGCCCTTGGCATCAGATGATCAGCTTTTCAAAATATGGGTACCATGCTTATTCCTCCAGAAATAGGAACAAGCAACCCAGGAGGCTAAGGCTGGGAGATCACAAATTCAAGACCTGCCTGATTACATAGTAAGTTCGAGTCCAGCCTATGCAGTTTACTGAGTTCCAATCTCAAAATGAAAAGTTTAAAGTCCCTGGATTCTATTCCGAATACCAAAAAAGGAGAAAAAAGAACAAAAGAAGTTTTCACATTCCTAGACTAGTCAATTATGAGAAGGTTTTATTTACCTACCAGAAATTCCCTCACTCAAGACACATGGCCAGGTGCTGAGTCACATTCTACTAATATAGAAGTTTACTTAAATGATCCTTCATGAGACTACAAAGCATTTTCTTAGAAAATACGTCCTGAGCAACGAACCCATAGACTCCACTGCAGGTAATATCTAACATAAGAAATGTCTCATTACTTAGCTAATCTATCTTAGTTCTAAATAGGGAAGTCCTATTAAAATCAGCCACATAGCATTCATGTGTGTTTCTAGCTCAGTCTTTTAACCAAGGCTGGAAAGATTAGTTAAGACACTTGCTGCTCTTACAGGGAAGCAGAGTTCTATCCCCAGTACCCATGTGTAATCTCCAACCACTTTCAGAGGGATCTGTTGGCCTCTTCTGGCCTCTGCAGGTACCAGGCCATACACATAGTAACCATACATACATACATACATATGTACATACATACATACATACGTACATACATAGACTCATACACATAAAAATAAAAATCCTTTATTATTCTTTTAATGTCTTAGCAACCCCTATGTCTCATGGTTGCTCTTGTTGCCATTCTAAGGCATTTAAAACTATCACAGTTTGGAAAGCACAGATGGAAGGCAAAGTAAGTCACAAAGCCAGACAGGAAACATGTCTCTGTGTAGAAAACATGCAACAATTATGTAATGATGAAAATCACTGTCCTTATACAAATGATCTGCCAACTCACCACTTTCTTACTTGTATCCCACATATAATGAAAAATGTAAAATGTCTAATGATTGACAGATACATTCTCAATATCTTCATTACAAGTAGAACAATGAACTAACAAAATGTTGTACTATGTTATTTATAGTTCAGTCATGTAGTATAAATGAAAAGTATTAATAAACATAATTCCTTCGGCTAATATAGATTCTGGGTATCTGATTTAAATAAAGAATTTTCCTGGGAGTTTATGTCATCGGCTTTCAAGCTAATTCATGCTATGGTTTCATAGAATACAGAAACTGTGTTTCTAAAATTGACTTGTTTCCTGTATTATATAGCTAACTCAAAAGTATCTACATGAGCTGGATGTGATGGCACATGCCTGAAATACAAGCTACTTGGAGACTGAGGCAAGAGATTTATAAATTCTGAAGCTAGCCAGGGCTTTATAATGAGTTCAAAGCCAGCCTCCACAAAACAGTGAGTCTCTTCTTCAAAATAAACTAAAGGGTGGGGCATGTTTCTGAGATGTTAGAACAGTGGTAGTGTTTGCCTAACATGTGTAAGGTCCTGTGTTTGAGTCCTAATGCCAAAGAATGGATCCAGAAAAATTTAAGAGACTGTTAGTTTTCTATTGCTCCTGTGAAGAACCATGTCAGTGAACCACCTTAGTACGTCCGAAGGTCCTTCTGAAATACATTATCTTTCTCGTACTTCATTTACTTATCTTTTCAGAGAAAATGATTCTACATTTTTCATTATGTCTATCTGGGTGTCTGTATGTTCATGTGAGGAAAGTGCATGCCTGTTGTACTCAATGTTCTACTGTAAAGAGACACCATGACTGTGATGGTTTGTATATGCTTGGCCCAGGGAGTGGCACTATTAGGAGGTGTGGCCCTGTTGGAGTAGGTGTGCCACTGTGAGCATGGGCTTTAATACCCTCATCCTAGCTGCCTGGGAATCAGTCTTTTGTTAGCTGCCTTAGGAACAAAAGGCAGAACTCTCAGCTCCTCCAGTCCCACATCTGCCTAGATGCTGCCATGCTCCCTCCTCCATGATAATGGACTGAACCTCTGAACCTGTAAGCCAGCCCCAATTAAATGTTGTCTTTATAAGAGCTGCCTTGGTCATGGTGTCTGTTCACAGCAGTAAGACCATAAGACAATGACCAAGGCAACTCTTATAAAAGAAAGCATTAATTAGGGCTGACTTATAGTATCAGAAGCTTAGTCCATTATCATCCTTTACTGCTCGACCTGGTAGTACGAACATGGAAGAATGGATGCAAAAATTGAGGCAGACTCCAGTCTCATGCAAAAGCCAACTTTATTTGGAGCATCAGACAACTTAGATTCTGAGGGTTAAGCAAAGTCATATGAGCAAAGTGAAACATGAGTTCAAGCTGTATACAGTTTTCCTGGACAATTTTATGCTTGGAGATATCATCTGAATAATAATAATAATAATAATAATAATAATAAATAATAGTTAATTAGCAGTAAAACCACTCTTTTTCTACACTTGGAAGTGGCAAAAAAAAGCACATTCCAAGAACAATCCTGTGCTTTGGAGTACCTAGGTGACCAGATTCATCCCATTTTCTTGAAGTTTTCTCACAAGCAATCAGAATTGTCACCCATCTTCATTCATGGATTGTGTTCTCTACAATCATCATGGTGGGGAGCATGGTGGCATGCATGGAGATGAGGTGCTGGAGAAGTAGCTGAGAATTTTACATCTTGATCCACAGGCAGAGGGAGAGGGAAAAGGAGAAGGGGAAGAGATGGGGAGGGGGGAGAGGGGGAGAGAGGGAGAGAGGGAGAGCACACACCTGGGCCTCAATGACAACACTTCCTCCAACAAGATCACACCTTCTAACTTTTCTACAAATATATAACCCTATGAGGACCATTCTAATTCAAACCACAACAATGCCATTAACTTCTAAGCCATTTCTTTCTCCAGTCCTCATTCTTTTCTTTTCTTTTCTTTTCTTTTCTTTTCTTTTCTTTTCTTTTCTTTTCTTTTTTATTTTGTTAAAATATAATGAATTACATAATTTCCCCTTTCCTTTTAATGGCTCTGATTCGTCCATGTACCCTCTCGAATTCTGGGCCTCTTCATTTTATTATAGTTACACACACAAATAAATCTATAAATATAACTTGCTGAGTATATTTAGTGTTGTTTGTATATGTATGGCATTATGGCTAACCAATTAAAGGGCTCATCCATGGGAAAGACTAATTTGCCCTTTCTCAACAACCATTAGTTGCCTGGAGTTACTTGTCTAGGAATGGTACTCTTTAAAATTTCCCCCTTCTTGGGTCTCAACCCTCTCAGAGGAGAAGGGAACAGGGGAATGAAGTGGAGTGGATTGTGGGAGGGGGTGACTGGAAGAGGGGGCAGGGACCAGGATATAAAGCAAATAATTAAAAAAAAGATTTCCTGTTTCCACATTAGTTTGTCTATTAGTGGTTTCATTGCTTAGGCAGCCATATTATTGTAGTATGTGGAGTACGTTCTCTGTCATTTTTAGGAGAAACAATCTCACATCAGACTTCCTGGTCATATAGTTCCAAAAGCTTTCTGCTCTTTACTTGTTGATGTTTCCTGAGCCTTAGATGAAGGAGCTGTATTATCCACTGGGGAATAGCATTCCACAATAAGTTGTTCTGTATATCTTGACCAGTTGTGGTTGTCTCTATGATGTCTATCGGCTACAAAGAGAATCGTCTTTGATGAGGAGTGAGAGCTATATATGTCAGGTAAAGATGGCTTGGGAATAAGCTCACTCTTTAAATATCAATAATTAACACACTTCTTTCCTGTTTGCTGCCCCAGATCATGATTCAAAAGACAAAACTGAAGGATGTATGTGGGTCCAGGTCCTACCTTGGCACTCCACTTGAGAGAATAAACATCTTCACATCCACAGTGTGTAGGGGTTGTGGTATGCAGCCTAAATTGAGGGCCCCATCCCCTGTGAGAAACAAAGCAGAGTAGGGCAGAATCTGGGGTTTCCAAACTCCCAGACACCCAAATGCCCCTGGGAATTTGGAGGAATCCTGAATGGAAGGGGCTTGAGAAGAGATGGAGCCTGGGCTGGAAAGGGGAGGGAAAACTCTAACATAGCTCAGGGGTGAGTGCCTGTGTCCAGAAAGCAGAGGGCCTGTCTGCAGGGAACTTATGTGGCAACCTCCCACAGTGGTTCTTGATGACCAAGACAGTCCTTACTTGTCCAAACTGTTTATTGGTAATGAAAAATGGATACATACAACTTACTCAGGGTGGACCACAGGTTAAATAACTTTTACATAAAGGAATGTCCAGGACGGGAAGTTTTTTTTTTTTAAAAAAAAACATTGTGATTTTTATTTTTGTGTTTAGGAACGATATTGAAAGCCTTGCACATAATGTATTTCAGCCCTTTGCTCTCTGTTGTATAGTAAAACATTCACTTGAACTACTCAATTTTATGATAAATTCCACTCAGTAATTAGAATTTTGTGATGACATTGTTTTTTTTATACATCAGAATATGAGAGTTTTGGTCTGTGGATGTTGTATGAATCCTGGAAACATTTCAGTTCAAACCGGTTCCAATTCTCCTCATCTGCTCTGCTTCTCCCTATTTTACTTTCTCTTTACACAATTACCTCCTAAGGACTCCCAAATTCTCTTAGGCCTTGTTCTAATTTAGTCTGTACACTGAGACTCAATTTTTTTATAAAAAATGCAAATAGAACCTCCTTGCTCCCTAATGATGAAATTCTTTAATGCCTTTTGATCGCTCATAAGATAGAGATCGGAGTCTTGGCGTCCCACCAGGCTCTGTGGGTTTGAGTCTTCACAGTGGCTCATCCCCTGAAGGCACACGTGGGCCTCTGATGATTTCTGGGAAGCACTCACATCTTCCCTGGAGCTACTGTGCACACTGCTTCCCACTGGTGCAGTCCTGTTTCTCCAGCCTGCTGCAACTCTCCAAATTGGGAGTCAGATCTCAGGATCAATGATGTTATTATCTCTACTACTTTTCTTGGCCTGTACTTACATATCCATTACTGAATGTCAGCAGGTCAGAAATGACCCTCCATCTTCTCTGTGACACCACCTCCCTAGCATATTTATGCAGGTGTGTACAATCTTTTGGCACCATGTCACGCCTTTATCATCTATGAAGTTCACACTTGAGAACCACACACTACATGTTGAATAGTCTGGCAATGTTTTATATAAGTTTATGGTGTCCTTTTGGGTTGGAGTCCTAGCTAGGCTTGAGCAATACTGGACAGGTCTGCTGTGAAGTACACCCAACATGATTTAAAGACCATAGAAAAGGCTGTGACTATCACCTTTATAGACTTTGCAACAATGGCTTTTGCTAAGCTGGAAGGTACTGGGGACTGAATAAGTACGAGCCACAGCACACAGGCACAGAAAATAATGTATGTAGGCCAGTGTGAGAGATATCTAGATACTAGAGCAAGTGGTCTGTGCTGAGTGAGACGTGAGATGTATGGAGGGCATAAACTGAAAGGCCAGGTGGGTTCAACATGATGAAAGGCCCTGGGGACGGTAAGAGCATCATTGTGGATTCCCAGCAGAATGGCTAAAATCGTTCCTTGTGTTGTCAGAAAGATCTTGACAAAGGGGCAGAGGACAGATCAATGGAAATGACCCCCCATATCTCTATCCTCAACAGAGGCTCATGCCAGGACCATGGGGGCTACAGTAGGCAGTGATGGAAGACAAAAATAGGCAGGCACTAATGTGCAAGAACACTCTGCTCCATTCTGGCCAATTCTAGAAGCCAGCTGTAACTGTGACAAACTGGCAAATAGCATGTTCTCCTGCAGCAAGCTTACTGAAATCATACCTCATCCCCATGGTCTCCCTTCACTTCTGTAGACCGAGTGTAAGAATGTAAGCTGGGTGCTAGAAAAGCTTGTATGCAGTCAACAAAGTTCAGTTGCAAATGGCCATTGGAGATAACTGTGGAGATCCCCTTCCCCAACAGTAGGGAAGGGGGTTTCTTAGTCTCCAAGGGAAAAAAAAAGGAAACCTCACTTTCTGAGTCAACTCATGTTGTCACACTGTCACACTTAGTAACTATCTGAGAAGCTCATGGTCAAGCTGTGAGGCTGGCCAGGGTCTTTCCCTCCAGGCATGTGTACTCTCAAGCACAAGAATAAGGACTAAGGCCGCATACTTTTTCCTTATAATTTTGCATTGTTTCATTTCTGTGATAAAACACCACAGCCCAGGTGACTTAGAAGGAAGGGTTGAGTCTGGGCCTGTAGTTCCTGAGGAGTAGGAGTCTGTCAACAGTAGGATGGCAGCTCTAGCTGGAAGCTGAAAGCTGGCTGAGGCATTGTGTCTCACACTGCAAACAGGAAGCTGAGAAAGCTAATTTAAAATGCCTTTGGAAACCTCAAAATCCCCCTCAGTGATAGACTTCCTCCAGCAAGCCTCCTAATCTTTTCTAAACAGCCACTAGACAAGGGAGTCAGGGGGCACCAAGTATTTACTTATTTATTTATTTATTTATTTATTTATATCTTTTCCAAATATTTTCTCATATATTTATTTATTTATTTTATGTTTTTTAAAAATTTTATTGTATATATTCTATATTTACAATTCATTTCCCTTTTTCTGGTTCCCCACCCCCAAGGGTCCCACATGCCCTTTTTCCTCCCCCTGCTCCCTCATCCACCCCTCCCACCTCCAGGCTATTGTACTCCCCCACAATGATGCTTTGGTCCATTCTAGCACCAGTGTCCACTCCTTTCTTCTTGTGAGACATCACTTGATATGTGATTTATGTCTTTGGTGTTCCAAGCTTCTAGGCTAATATCCACTTATTAGTGACTGCATACCATGGGTATTCTTTTGAGACTGGGTCACCTCACTTAGTATGATGTTCTCCTGCTCCATCCATTTCTCTAAGAATTTCATGAATTCATTGTGTCTAATGGCTGAATAGTACTCCATTGTGTATATATACCACATTTTTTGTATCCATTCCTCTGTTGAGGGACATCTGGGTTCTTTCCAGCTTCTGGCTATTATAAATAAGGCTGCTATGAACATAGTGGAGCATGTATCCTTATTGCATGCTGGGGAATCTTCTGGGTATATTCCCAGGAGTGGTATGGCTGGGTCCTCCAGAAGTATCACGTCCAGTTTTCTGAGGAACCGCCAGACTGATTTCCAGAGTGGTTGTACCAGCTTGCATTCCCACCAGCAGTGGAGGAGTGTTCCTCTTTCTCCACATCCTCGCCAACACCTGATTTCTTCTGAGGTTTTTAATCTTAGCCATTCTGACTGGTGTGAGGTGAAATCGCAGGGTTGTTTTGATTTGCATTTCCCTAATGACTAATGATGTTGAACATTTTTTAAGGTTTTCTCAGCCATCCGAATTTCTTCAGGTGAAAAGTCTCTGTTTAGCTCTGTACCCCATTTTTGGATAGGGTTATTTGGTTTTCTGGGGTCTAACCTCTTGAGTACTTTGTATACATTGGAGATTAGCCCTCTGTCAGATGTGGGGTTGGTGAAGATCTTTTCCCAATTTGTTGGTTGCCGATTTATCCTTTTGACAGTGTCTTTTGCCTTACAGAAACTTTGTAATTTTATGAGGTCCCATTTGTCTATTCTTGCTCTTAGAGCATAAGCAATTGGTGTTCTGTTCAGGAATTTTTCCCCTGAGCCAATGTCCTCAAGGGTCTTCCACAGTTTCTTTTCTATTAGTTTTAGTGTGTCTGGTTTTATGTGGAGGTCCTTGATCCACTTGGAGTTGAGCTTAGTGCAAGGAGATAAGAGTGGATCAATTCTCATTCTTCTGCATGTTGACCTCCAGTTGAGCCAGCACCATCTGTTGAAAAGGCTATCTTTTTTCCACTGGATGTTTTCAGCTCCTTTGTCGAAGATCAATTGGCCATAGATGTGTGGGTTCAATTCTGGGTCTTCGATCCTATTCCATTGATCCGCCTCCCTGTCACTGAACAAATACCATGCAGTTTTTTAACACTACTGCTCTGTAGTATTGCTTGAGGTCCGGGATATTGATTCCCCCAGAAGTTCTTTTGCTGTTGATGATAGTTTTAGCTATCCTGGGTTTTTTGTTATTCCAGATGAATTTGGGAATTGCTCTTTCTAACTCTATGAAGAACTGAGTTGGGATTTTGATGGGGATTGCATTGAATCTGTATATTGCTTTTGGCAAGATTGCCATTTTAACTATATTAATCCTGCCAACCCATGAGCATGGAAATTTTCCCATTTTCTGATGTCTTCTTCAACTTCCCTCTTCAGAGACCTGAAGTTTTTGTCATATAAATCTTTCACATGTTTGGTTAGGGTCACTCCAAGATACTTTATATCATTTGTGGCTATTGTGAAGGGTGTCATTTCCCTAATTTCTTTCTCGGCCTGCTTATCCTTCGCATATAGGAAGGCTACTGATTTGCTTGTGTTGATTTTATAGCCAGCCACTTTGCTGAAGTTGTTTATCAGTTGCAGGAGTTCTCTGGTGGAGTTTTTTGAGTCACTTAAGTATACTATCATATCATCTGCAAATAGTGATAGTTTGACTTCTTCCTTTCCGATTTGTATCCCTTTGACTTCCCACTGTTGTCGAATTGCTCTAGCTAGTACCTCAAGTACTATATTGAAGAGATATGGTGAGAGGGGAGAGCCTTGTCTAGTCCCTGATTTTAGTGGGATTGCTTCAAGTTTTTCTCCGTTTACCTTGATGTTGGCTACTGGTCTGCTGTATATTGCTTTTACTATGTTTAGATATGGGCCTTGAATCCCTGCTCTTTCCAAGACCTTTAGCATGAAAGGATGCTGAATTTTGTCAAATGCTTTTTCAGTATCCAATGAGATGACCATGTGGTTTTTTTCTTTGAGTTTGTTTATGTAGTGGATTACGTTGATGGATTTCCGTATATTGAACCATCCCTGCATCCCTGGGATGAAGCCAACTTGATCATGGTGAATGATCATTTTGATGTGTTCTTGGATTCGGTTGGCAAGTATTTTGCTTAGTATTTTTGCATCGATATTCATAAGAGAAATTGGCCTGTAGTTCTCTTTCTTAGTTGGATCTTTGTGTGGTTTTGGTATCAGGGTAATTGTGGCTTCATAGAATGAGTTGGGTAGTGTTCCTTCTGTTTCTATTTTGTGGAATAGTTTGAAGAGTATCGGTATCAGGACTTCTTTGAAGGTCTGATAGAATTCTGCACTAAAACCATCTGGTCCTGTGTGTTTTTTGGTTGGAAGACTTTCTATGACCCCTTCTATTTCTTTGGGGGTTATGGGTCTGTTTAGACGATCTATTTGATCCTGGTTTAATTTTGGTATTTGGTAACTGTCTAGGAAATTGTCCATTTCCTCCAGATTCTCCAGTTGTTTTGAGTATAGGTTTTTGTAGTAGGATCTGATGATTTTTTGAATTTCCTCAGTTTCTGTTGTTATGTCTCCCTTTTCATTTCTAATTTTGTTAATTTGAATACTGTCTCTGTGCCCTTTGGTAAGTCTGGCTAGGGGTTTATCTATCTTGTTGATTTTCTCAAAGATCCAGCTCCTGGTTTTGTTGATTCTTTGTATGGTTCTCTTTGTTTCAACTTGATTGATTTCAGCCCTGAGTTTGATGATTTCCTGTCTTCTACTCCTCCTGGGTGAAATTGCTTCTTTTTGTTCCAGAGCTTTTAAGTGTACCATTAAGTTGCTAGTATATGCTCTCTCCTGTTTCTTTTTGGAGACACTCAGGGCTATGAGTTTTCCTCTAAGCACTGCTTTCATTGTGGCCCATAGATTTGGGTATGTTTTGCCTTCATTTTCATTAAATTCTAAAAAATCTTTGATTTCTTTCTTTATTTCTTCCTGGACTAAGGTATCATTGAGTAGAATATTGTTCAGCTTCCATGTGTATGAGGATTTTCTGTTGTTTTTGTTGCTATTGAAGAACACTCTTACTCCATGGTGATCTGATAAGAGGCATGGGATTAGTTTGATGTTTTTATATTTGTTGAGGTCTGTCTTGTGACCAATTATATGGTCGATTTTGGAGAAGATACCATGAGAAGCTGAGAAAAAGGTATAGTCTTTTGCTTTAGGGTGAAATGTTCTATATATATATCTGTTAAATCCAATTGGTCCAAAGTTTCGATGAGTTTCTCTGTGTCCCTGTTTAGTTTCTGTTTTCCTGATCGGTCCACTGAGGATAGTGGAGTATTGAGGTTCCCCACAATCATTGTGTTAGGTGCAATGTGTGCTTTGAGCTTTAGTAAAGTTTCTTTTACGAATGAGGGTACCCTTACATTTGGAGCGTAGATGTTTAGAATTGTGAGTTCTTCTTGGTGGATTCTTCCTTTGACTAGCAAGAAGTGACCTTCTGTGTCTCTTTTGATGACTTTGGGTTGAAAGTCAATTTTATCTGATATTAAAATGGCTATTCCAGCTTGCTTCCTGCGACCATTTGCTTGCAAAATTGTCTTCTAGCCTTTTACTCTAAGGTAGTGTTTGTCTTTGACTCTGAGGTGTGTTTCCTGTAAGCAGCAAAATGTAGTGTCCTGTTTCAGTATCCAGTCTATTAGTCTATGTCTTTTTATTGGGGAATTGAGTCCATTGATGTTAAGAGATATTAAGGAATAGTGATTATTACTTCCTGACATTTTTGATGTTATTTTTGTTTTTGAGTAGTTATCTTCCTTTGAGTTTGATGGAAGAAGGTTACTGTCTTGCTTTTTCTTGGGTGCAGTTTCCTTCCTTGTATTGGAGTTTTCCTCCTATTATCCTTTGTAGAACTGGGTTAGTGGAAAGATATTGTGTAAATTTGGTCCTGTCATGGAATGTTTTGATTTCTCCATCTATGTTGATTGAGAGTTTTGCTGGGTATAGTAGTCTTGGCTGACATTTGTGTTCTCTTAGGGTCTGCATGAGGTCTGCCCAGGATCTTCTAGCTTTCATGGTTTCTGGAGAGAAGTCTGGTGTGATTCTGATAGGTCTTCCTTTATATGTTACTTGGCCTTTTTCTCTTACTGCCTTTAATATTCTTTCTTTGTTTAGTACATTTGGGGTTTTGATTATTATGTGACGGGAGGTATTTCTGTTCTGGTCCAGTCTGTTTGGAGTTCTGTAGGCTTCTTGTATATTCATGGGCATCTCTCTCTTTAAGTTAGGGAAGTTTTCTTCCATAATTTTGTTGAAGATATTTGCTGGCCCTTTAAGTTGTAGACCTTCACTCTCATCTATCCCTATAATCCTTAGGTTTGGTCTTCTCATTGTGTCCTCGATTTCCTGGATGTTTTGGGTTACAAGCCTTTTGGATTTTGCATTTTCTTTGACTGTGGAGTCAATGGTTACTATGTTATCTTCAGCATCTTAGATTCTTATCTCTATCTCTTGTATTCTGTTGTTGATGTTTGCATCTAGGACCCCTGATTTCTTCCCAAGGTTTTCTATCTCCAAAGTTGCCTCCTTTTGTGATTTCTTAGTTGTTTCTACCTCTGTGTTCAGATCTTGGATGGTTTTGCTCAGTTCCTTCATTTGTTTGTTTGTGTTTTCATGTAATTCTTTAATATATTTTTGTGCTCCCTCTTTCATGACTTCTGCATGTTGTTTCAAGTTCTCCTGCATTTCTTTAACTGATTTTCTCATTTCCTCTTTATTGGTTTCTGTCTGTTGGCCCATATTCTCCTGAACTTCTTTAAGTGATTTTTGTGTTTGCATTGTAAGAGCTTCTACCCTCTTGACGTTCCCCTGCATTTCTTTAAGAGATTTGTTTATGTCTTTGTTGTGTTCCTCTAGCAGCATCATGACCAGTGCTTTTATATCTAACTCTTGTTTTTCTGGTGTACTGGGGTATCCATGACTTGCTGTGGTTGGCGAATTCGGTTCAGATGGTGCCATATTGCCTTGATTTCTGTTAGTAGCGTTCCTACGTTTGCCTTTTACCATCTGTTTATCTCTGGAGTTAGTTGGTCTTATTGTTACTGGTTGGAGTTTGAAGCTCCTGTATGCCTGGCCTTTGGTACTGCTGTAGTAGAGGCCATCCATGTTCCTGATCCCAGCCTCCAGTCGTCTGCTGTGACCTGACCCCAGCAGCTAGATAGCCTCTCCTGCCAGCCAGGTTAGCCGGTCAGCAGCGGTCTGCAACCACAGCAGAGCTGTAAGTGCCCAGATCTGCCGACCTCTTCTGACTCTGGGCGCCTGGCAGTGTTGTCTGTGTTAAACTAAGCTAGGTCTCTGTCCACACACCTGACTCCAGCTGCTAGAATTCTGCGTGTTGTCTCAAGGCAAGATGGCACCTCGCTGCCAGCCCGCCTGGAGAGCCGGCCAGCAGTGGTCTGCACCCGCAGCTCAGCTGTTGGTGCCCAGATCTCCTGCAGAGCTAAGCTAAGCTAGGTCTCCGTCCACGCACCTGACTCCAGCCGCCCGCTGTGCCTGCCATTCACCTGGTGTCCCGAGGCAAGATCGGAAGGGAAGTTTTTGACTAAACACCCCCCCCCCCCAGGACCGGCACATTTAGATATCTCCTTAGCATGGAGAACTCTGTCCTCTGTGCTATGTGACTAGTAGTCATCCTCGTGTGCAGTGTCATGGCCATGTGTTTCAGGACAGGAACCAGGTCGGGAATCGATGAAGTGCCTACTGTTCTCAGATATAAGAATTTACCAGGGTTTTTGAATCCACTCAGCCTTCCAAGTTTTTGTCTGATGACACGGTTCCACTTGCCCCACAGATGTAGCTCAGTGGTAGAGCACTGCTAAGAATGTGAACGTTCTGTGTGGTTTGGATGAGAAAGGCCTCCAGAAGCTCCAGTGTTTGAATGCTTGGTACCCAAATGGTTGAACTGTTTAGGAAGAATTAGGAGGTATAGCTTTTGGAGGAGGGTTTCTCACTGCAAGCAGGCTTTGCAGTTTCAAAAGATCCATGTCATTCCCAGTGTGCTCTCTGCTTTCTAGTTGCTGTCTGCCACCATGTTGTCACTATGCCATCATAGATTCTAACCCTCTGAAATGGTAAGCCTAATCAAATACTTTCTTTTATAAGTTGTCTTGGTCATAATAAAATCACATCAGTAGAAACCCAAACTTACACAAAGTCCTTGATTTGATGCCCAGAACTCCAAATGAAATTCAAAAAGTGAAACTGTAGGTTCAGTTTCCCTAGAAATAGCTGAACAGTTAAGAGCCTTGGCAGCTCTTCCAGAGGACTCTGGTTCATTTTCCAGCACCCACATGGCAGCTCACAACTTTCTGTAACTCCATTTCTAGGGGATCCCGTACCCTCTTCTGGCCTCCTCGAGTATCAGGCACACAGGTGGTACACAAAGAGATATTTGCAGGCAAAATACCCATACACATAAAGTAAAATTACTTTTTAAGAAAAAAAATGATTTCTCTGATGAATTCTAATCAATATGTCATGTTACACATTACTCTTCCTTACCCATTAAGCCTAGCCAAAAAATAAGTTATGTGGTCAACTGAGGATGCCTAATATTCAAGGCAGTGTTCTAGCTCAGAGGACTCACATTCCCAAACTCATAGTTAATGCCTAGAGCTATGACTGTCCCTAAAATCAAATGGTAAGCATAACATGCTTAACTGCACTACAAGGTGTGCTGGTTGTACTGTGCTTGAGGGCCAGTATCCAGCACAACATGCAAACTGTTAGTTCAGAGAAAGAATAAGAAGTGAGCAATTAATCTTAGATTAAATATTATCCCAGGAACAGATTCACCCACATGATTAAGAGATGATTAGCTGCTCCATTTAAATGTCCTTTGCTGAGATTTCATAATGTCCTAACTGATTTTCTAATCCATAACATCAATCATCATTGTACATGAACAGGAAGTGAGATCAAAAAATAAATGAGTTCTGTTTGACTCAGCTCACATGCAACTATTAAATTCAAGATTTGTAAAGAAAAACCTTCACATCGCAGTCTTCTGTTCCATATCTATCTTAAATCCTTCCTACCTGTGTTCTTGATGTTAGAAGCCCAGGATAGAACTGATCTTACCACTTACTTAATCCCCCCTTTTTACTATTTACCATTAATACCAACATCACTATATATTATAACAATTTTTACAAAGAAAATGGCTTAGAGAAGTTAGAAGCCTTGCCTAAAGCAGTGGTGGCAGAAGCAGAACTTTAGTCCAAGGCTCCTAAGACCAAAACAAGACATTTCCAGTCTACCTATTCTGTCTCTCACACTCTAAATAGAAATTTCTATAGGTGAGGAAACAGAACACACTTTCCAATTAGTAAATTCAGCTATGAGGCTTTTAAAAATAAAGGGTACATAGTGCAAAAACAGAGGAGTTATGCAAACCATTTTCATGAATCAGTTGAGTAAATTTCATTAGCAATTTGGGGCAAAGACAGATGGAACAATTCTATCTTGACTTTTCCTCTGTCTAGAGGCTCAACTTTATGGAATTAATCTAAAACATATATGAATAATATAGAAGAGCCAAATATTTCCTGGGACTCGATCTAGGAAGAAAAAATATAAAATGTTGAAGTTGGCAAGATTTCTAAAACACAGGTTCTATTACATTTTTTCCACGAAGCTAAACTGCCATTCTGTGACCTTTTTCCCAGAAGTTCTACATTTTGGGGGGCAGTTATTTGTGGGATACAAACTATATATATATATAAATATAAATATATATTTATATATAAACTATATATTTATGTAAAATTTGTGAATATATATTCACAAATTGTGTGTGTGTGTGTGTGTGTGTGTGTGTGTGTGTGTAGGAATGTGCTCATCTAGGAAGGTGCCCATAAATGCCAGATACCAGATACCAGATCTCCCAGAGGTGGAGTTACAGGTGGTTGTAAGCCACACCATATGGGTCCTGGAAACTCAGTTCAGGCCTTCCGGAAAAGCAGCCAGCACTCTTATCCACTGAGTCATCTCTCCAGGGAGCCCTTTTGTTATTAAATGAAATGCTGAACTAGTAGCTTCTTCCTAGAAGCTAGCCTTGATACAATACTGAACAAGTGCTATTCCATTTTTGTGTGTAGACCTAATGTGCCTTACGTTCTTGCCATGTTACCACTTTCTCTTCATAATCTCTACTTCAAGGTGAATTCAATTACACATTGCAGTTTCAAGTGCTACAACAGAGTAGTACCCAGAAGGAATGTTCTAGAGACCTATACCACAAACACAGATACAAGACTCTATTCCATGTGCCTTATGAAGGATGTACCTGCCATTGTAATAATAACAACAGTATTGTCTCTTAGTTCAGATATTGGGTAAATATTTCTAGAAGCAGATAACAGGGATAGGTGGCCTTCCAATCCGATCTTCTATACCAGGGTTACCTTAACTTCTTACTTCATATGTCACTTGGGAAGTTCATCCCTGATTTTTCCTGATGTCTGAAATACAGTTGATGATCTGTCTACCAATATCCTCATCATTCATTCCCTTTGTTGTTACTAAGGAAAGCAACAATGCCAAGTACCACTGTGACTAGGGTTAGATAAGTGAAGAATATGCCTTGATTGTCAATTTTGATTGTCAAAAATATCACATTAAAGTATTTCTATCTCCCTCATCTTTTTTTTTTTGTTGTTGTTGTTGTTTTTTTCCAGACAGGGTTTCTCTGTGTAGCCCTGCCTGTCCTGGAACTCACTCTATAGACCAGGCTGGCCTTGAACTCAGAAATCTACTTGCCTCTGCCTCCCAAGGGCTGGGATTACAGGTGTGCGCCACCACGCCCGGCTCTTCCTTATCTTTTTGTGCCTACTAAACTTTTGAAACCAAAGAGAATGACACACTTTCCTTATCTTAGTTTTAGAGACAATTCACATGTTAAAATGACGGCACCATTAAGGCCAAGGGCTTGTATTAGCCAAGAAGTCTCAGCTCATTTTCAGACAGATTATATTTCACAGCTGGCTTTCAACTCAGAATCCCTCTGTCTTAGCTTCCTGAGCAGCTGGTATTACAGATGCATCACACTGTGCTCTTATTTACAACTCAGTTTGAACCATAGCCTTCTAATTCTGTTAGAAGATTCAGCTGTCTCCCCTCAACATCCTACCCTCACACACAAAGAATTTGTTGCATCTCATCACGGTAGAGACTTTCACTTTGAATCTAAGACCTAAACTTTGATGACTAATTTCTGCCTTGTTCTAGAACATACATAGCTAATCACTAGGCAAAAATAGATCAGGAAACAGGGTGCCAAAGCTTACAAATGAAAGAAACATAGCTGGAATCTTCTACTGCTGGCTAGGGCATTCGTCCCAAAGCACTAGGGGCTAAAACCTTCTAATTAAAAGCAATAGGTTTTCCATTCTAAAGTTGTGGAACTTGTAAAAAAAAAAAAAAAGCTGGCTTCAGAAAACTCATTTTAAAAAAGTCAACAACCAGGAGCAATTCGTAAAAGTTTATAACTGGTCTGGGATGTAGCTCGTTTGTTAGAATGTTTTACTAGTATGCACAAAGCCCTGGCTTTGTTCCCTAGAGGAGCTGTAATTCTAGTGCTTCCAAGGTAGAAGCAGGAGGAAAAGAAGTTCAAGGTCATCCACTCAGTTGGTAGTCCTAGGCCAGCCTAGGATACCTACAGGTCTTTTTTTTTTTTTTAAGTCTATTCTTAAAGAGGCTTTTACTGGGGTTTCTACATTTCAATGAATGTCTAACAATTGTTTTTTTTTTTTTTTAAAAAGTACAAAAAGACTTTGCATCCATAAATAATATGGCAAGTGGGTTCAGGGATCTGCTGTCTTCATTTTGCAGATGAAAACATATTCAGAATTAGAAATTCCCTGCACGTCTTATGTTGGACATTTCAGGGAGTGGAGAAGGCTACTGAGAGGAAATAAGAATTTTACATTATCTACCAAGAAACTATTGAAGGTTCAGGAGATAGCTCAGACCCGGGTTGATCCCCCAGAAACCCTGCCCCTTTTTTTTTGGGGGGGGTGTCTGCTTTTGATTTTTAGAACCAGGTGCCGCAGCACTCTTGTAATTACTATGCTGGGGTTGCAAAGCAGGCAGATTTCAAGGACTCAGTGGTCAGTGTACTCAGCAGGCTTTGGGCCAGTAAGAAAGTGCGTGTGAAAATAACCAAGTGGACAGTGCCTACGGAACAACTCAAGGTTGATTTGTGAACTGTACAGTAATGCAAACACTCAAGAAGCAATACTGGACCATGATATATGCAACAAAGTCCGAAGCAATGATTATGTGGCAAAAAAAAAAAAAAAAAAAAACTTCACGTATAAGGGTTTATAACTTTTGGAAATGGTTCCTTCCTTTTTCTATGGGTTCTGAGAATTTCACTGCGGTTGTCAGGCTTGCCCTGTAAGTCCATAAGTGCTTTTACCCACTAAGCCGTCTCAGCAGCCCCCGTTTCTTTTCAGAGGGGCATGAGATGGCATGCATGGATATACCTTATTTGCTTCATCCATCCATCCATGGACATTTATGTTGTGTCTCCTTTGGTGCTACCGTGAATTGTGCTTTGATTAATCATGTACAATTTTTGAATCACTTTTTATCTGTAATTCGAAGCTCTCACCACAGAGATGGTTTCCAAAGCCTCTGCCAGTTCTAATATGCCATATCAAGGGTAGAAGAAGAAATGTAGTTATTTCAGATTGTTTTTACCTGTATACTATAATACAAACGGTATATTAAAATCCAGATGACTCATCTAAAAAGAACCGAGATGTCATTCAACAGAGGAATGGATACAGAAATTGTGATATATATACACAATGGAGCACTATTCAGCTATTCAAAACAATTAATTCATAAAATTCTTAGGCAAATGGACGGAACTAGAAAGTGTCATCCTGAGTGAGGTAACGCAATCACAATGAACGCACATGGTATGCACTCACTGATAAGTGGATGTTAGCCCAAAAGCTCAAAATAAACACGTTACAATTCACCCAGCACAGGAAGCTCAAGAAGAAGGAGGACTTAAGTGAGGGTGCTTTGGTTCCTCTGAGAAAGGGAACAAAATAGTCACAGGAGCAATAAGGGAGACAATGTGTGGAGCAGAGACTGAAGTAAAGGCCACCAAGAGACTGCCATACCTGGGGTTCACCCTATAAACCGTCACCAAACCCCGACACCACTATGGTCGACAAGAAGTGCATACCAAAAGGAGCATGTCATGGTTGTCTCTGGAGGGGCCTGCCAGAGCCTTACAAATACAGAGGCAGATGCTAGTAGCCAAGCCACTGGACTTAGGGTCCCCAGTGGAGGAGCTGAAGAGCAGTCCAGAGGAGCTGAAGGGGTTTACAGCCCCATGGGAAGAACAATGATCTTGGCCACCCAGACACCCCAGGACTCCCAGGGACTAATCCATCAACCAAGAGGTATACTTGGTTCCAGCCAAAAATGTGGCAGATGAAGGCCTTCTAGGGCCATCAGTGGGAGGAGTGGTCCTTGGTCTGGTGAAGGCTCAATAGATGCCCCAACAAAGGGAAACCAAGGGGGTAGGGGGGAGTAGGTCGGGTGGAGGGGCATATACTTGGAGGGGGTGGGAGGAGGGGTTGGGAGTTTTCTGGGAGGTGGGAAACCAGGAGAGGTTTTAGCATTTGAAATGTTAATGAAAATTATATTCAATAAAAAATTTAGATGAGTCTTGATTATTTATGATACAACAAACATAACTGTATGAGTAAACTAGTTAATCAGTACTGTTTTCCTGCACCAAATAATTCTCTGCAATGACTTCTAGAATGTTGCTTCTAAAATGTTATTCCTCCACATTTTGAGTATCTTGGGTTGGCTTTTTCCAGGCTTTTCTGTCTATGCCTGCCTCTCATGGAAGTTCATTCAATTCTATGAAAATCCCTTTTTTGTCTATCTCACTCTGTCTCTCTTTTTCTCTTGATCTCTCTGTCCCCCTCTACCTTGGGTTGTGGGAGGTGCACATGCTTGTGAATATGTGTTTGTGTTGGTGTGTTGCTGGGAATAAAACTCAAAGCCTCGCACGTGCTGTGCAAGTCTATCTGTTTAAAATCTCACCTTCTCTTTGGATTAGGATCACATCCCACCTGTTCCTCCCACATCCCACCTGTTCCTCCCTCATTCCTCTTCTCAGAATCGTCAGCAAAGCAATTCAATGAATGACTTATATTTAGCCAAGATTTATAGATGGTTGCATATACTTCTAATCTCAACACTCTGGAGGCTAAGATAGGAAAATCTTGAGTTTGAAGCCATCTCTTCTATGTACCATTTTGTTCCAGTCAAATCACTTAGAACACACATATCAAGTGCCTGTCCTAGATGAGGAACTCTGCTGAATCCTGGAGCAACAAGTGTAAAGACAGGCTGTGGTATAACTCAGGGGTTCAGTGGTTGTCTAGCATGGACAAGGATCTGATTTTCATTCCAGCATGAAAACATACATACATACATACATACATACACACATACATACATACGTACATGTACAAATAATAGTAATAACAATAAAATGATGATGAATAAAGTGAAAGCAACAGTCTCTGCCATGGAGGGGGCTTTTGTCTGACTTCCTGGTTCATTTCAGAGATGAGAAACAAGATCTGAACTTCTGATCTGGTCTGATAATGACATACACCCTTCACTGAGTTACATGAATTTTATTTTTCAAGGCCCCAATAAAGCCTTAAATCTAAGAGGATTTCCTGACTCCTTTACTCATGATCACCTTCTACTTATGCCCTCAATTTCTTGTTCCACAGTCTGTACCTGAAAATTGGCTGTCTTAATTTCAATTTGAATTATTGCTTTAAAACATGGATGTGTTTATCTTGGTACTGCAGTGATGGTTTATTTATCAAAGCAGGAATCACCTTTTAAACTTTGGGGACTGGCACAGTTTATTCTCAATATCTAAGATTTTATTTCTTATTTTATTTATTTTTATTAGATATTTTATTTATTTACATTTCAAATGTTATCCCCTTTCCCGATTTCCTCCCCCCAGAGACCCCCTGTCCCACCCTCCCTCCTCCTGCTACTCTGAGGGTGTGCCCCCCCTCCTGTCTCCCCACCCTCTCATTCCCCTATACTGGGACATCAAGCCTTTATGGGACCAAGGGCCTCTCCTCCCATTGATGTCCCACAAGGCCATCCTTTGCTACATATGCAGGGAGCCATGGATTCCTCCATGTGTATTCCTTGGTTGGTGGGTTAGACCCTGGGAGCTCTTGTTAGTTGATATTGTTGTTCTTCCTATGTGGCTGCAAACCCCTTCAGCTCCTTCAGTCCTCTAACTCCTCCACTGGGGACCCTGTGATCAGTCCAATGGTTGGCTGCAAGCATCTGCCTCTGTATATGTCAGGCACTGGCAGAGCCTCTCAGGAGACAGCTATATCAGGCTCCTGTCAGCAAGCACTTGTTGGCATCCACAATAGTGTCGGGGTTTGGTAACTGTATATGGGATGGATCCCCAGGTAGGACAGTCTCTGGATTCCTTTCCTTCAGTCTCTGCTCCACATTTTGCATCTGTATTTGCTCCAATGGGTATTTTGTTCCCCCTTTTAAGAAGGTCCAAAGCACCCACACTTTGGTCTTCCTTCTTCTAAGATATTCTTTTAAAAGGCTTGGGCATCACTGCATGTTCCTGTAAAGCTAGCTCTCAGGAGGCTGAAGGAGGATCAATTCAAGGGCAGCTGAGGCTACTTAGCAAAATGCTGTACCAGAGGAAGGAAAACATTTAGTTGATTTGATGATCAAACAAGATCTTTCGCAGGCTGATAAAGACAGGAAAAGATGGTAATCTGTTCTCTCGCTTTCGAAAGTTAGTTTGATACTAATCCAAATTTCAAATTTCAGCTAGATGAATTCAAATGACTAAATTCCATGAGCATGATATAAAACCAGAGGAATCTACACTGTAAATAATATTCACATTCCAACTCATTGAAAATCAGGTCAATTACAGTGACAGGAAGGATGACTTATTGTATGAGAAAACAGCATCTTCTGTGATATGTCAACCTCAAAAGTACCGCCAGAACCTCTTGAATTACTATTTTGAAAATCTGCAAATAAATCAAAATATCACATGCCAAAAATTAACCAGACTGAAAAGCTACACAATTCAATAAACTGCTGCACAGTTATAATAGGCATTTGGAAAGGAATCTGTGAAGTTTCACATTAAATTTTACTTACAGTATCAAATTTATTTTATGTCCTTAACTATCACAAAATAAAAACAAAAAAAATATATGACATAATTAGAACCAGAAAAGCAGTGACCTTTAGAATCTCTTTCATAACCCCGTTTCCATTACATGTGTGCAGCATATCCTAAACTGAACTGATTACCTCATCTTCCATTAGTCTAAACTCTTCGGGGTGTTTTAAAATGGAAAGAAATTCATTTTCTTATTGCCATAAATGTTTTTTTCTCTCTCTATTGATCCTATTCTTGAACCTCCATTCCTCTTACTAAAAGCTTGTTTAACAGAGGAGGGCATTGAGCAGGGAAAGAGACAGCAGCTCTCCTCGGCATTATAATGGGTGAAAGGACATGAGCACTGGCAGTGGGGAAAAGCTCAGCTTCTGTAGTTTATTCTCCCAATGGGGGACCATAAAGACCTCTTTCTTTTCTTCTTTCTTCTGCCTACTTGCAGGGTTGAGGCTCAGTGAAATCCTTACCACTTTTGTACTGTCTAGCCCCATTCAGCCTGAAAGAACTGGATGAATGTCCCTGAAGGCTGTAGATAGGAAGATATTCTGTAGACTGGATTTTCAGGCTGGAGAGATGGCCCAGCTGTTAAGAGCACTGACTGCTCTTCCAGAGGTCCTGAGTTCAATTCCCAGCAACTACGTGGAGGCTCAAAACCATCTGTCATGGGATCTGATGCCCTCTTCTAGTGTCTCTGAAGACAGCTACAGTGTACTTATATAAATAAAATAACTCTTAAAAAAAGACTGGGCTTTCCCTCTGTGCTGGGGGAAAAGCTAGTTCTCTAGCTTGTTCCGCTGTCTAGAGGGAAGTCTGGGTTACAGGTTTTGGTTTGTGGTGCTTCTGTATATTTTCCTCCTGTTTACAGCAGAATTTCTCCCCTTAGTTCTTCAGTGGAATTTCTCCCCAAGTACACTAACTTCTTCCAAAAAATAAAAAATAAAAGAAGGAAAACTAAAGCTCCCATTTAATTCCACCTACCTATATGTGCATGAACCTTTTTTTGGATTTTGATAACCCCTGTTTTGATCCGTTAGTCAGAACCAGGCCTACTGTAGAAAGGCATCTGGCATTGAATTCTTTCACAGAATAGAATTTTGTTTTGTTTTGCAGTGAGAGGGGTAGAACTCAGGGCCTAGTAAATATACTAGGAGCTTAAGTACCTATGTTTTGAACTATATCACCAGCTTTTGGTTCCCGAAGCAGGGTCTCTCTCTATTGTCCACATATCTCCCTATACTGGTCTCCACTTAAATTTTTTCCTGCTTTCACCTATTTATTGCAGAAATTACAGTGTGTGCTATGATGCCTCAACAATTCGTTGATAATGCTGAGAATCTAGGAGCTTGTACAAAGTAAGGAAGTACTCAATCAGTGAGCTATATCCAAGCCCAAAGAGATTTCACCAAAGATATCCAACCAACTAATAAGAAAGAAGATTGTCCTATTGGTAGAACCAAAGCCTGTAACCAAAATCTGTCTCATTTACTACTATGGTTTCTATATGTGGCACATAGCCCAATATACTGTAATTACATAATAATGTGACTGATTGAATGACTAAAACAGAGTAGTGGCAGTTGGCATATATTCAGTATCTATCTCAGTCCTTACATGTTGAGAAAGCATAATAAAGACATTAAATAAATGAGCGATTAGCAATAGACAGCAATATTAATTGAGCACTCATTGATCAATTATCCCATGTAGTTCTCACACAAGAAAAGAAACATTAAATCTTCATTTTACAGATGAAAAAAAAAAAACTCATCTCAAAGACATTATTAAGTAATGGTCCCCAAAGGCATTATGCCTAACAAGTAATAGATAGCAAGCAGTTTTCAAATTGTTTTTTATCAGATGTGTAATTAGTTGTGTCCTTCTCCACCAGCAGGAACACTGGAGGAAACTGGTGATGAGAGAATATCTGAGAAAATGGTAGGCTCGTGACCCCCCTGTTCTATAACAACCATCACCACTGGAACAGGCTTCTGCCAAGTCAGGGAAACAAACTTGGAAACAAGAAATCATCCAGAAACCTAAATGATCATGGGGTCTCAGCCTGCAATACTCAAGTTCCTCTCTTATGTACACATTCAGCATTTTCAAGGCCTTCAAACAGAGTTTCCTCCTTTTAGATTTATTTCTGCTTAGGGACAGATGTCTTCTTACTTTAGCAAATTACAAGGTGATGATTAAATACAGGATTCCAGCTTAATTGATGGTTTAGAGTTGACATATTGCAAAAAAAAATGTCATGAAAAAAAATGTCAGGTCAAGTGTGATGACACATGCCTGGCATCCTAGCAGTTTCCAGACAAGCCTGAGCTACATAGTGAGATCCCCTCCCCCATGCAGCACACACCCAAATGGCATAAGGATTACATCGCTTTTGTACTAGGAGGAATAGTTGTAAATGGCCCAACTGGCTTAGAAGTTATCCCCAACCTGTTTTATCTTGCCTTTACACCAGATCATTCATTTATTTTTAAAAAGTTTTTTTTCTGTAATTAGCATGCAATATAATGAGTTTCCATGTGATATTTTCATAACATATATTATTATACTTGGTTGTTCTTTCCCCTCCACCTCCTTGGCCTATTCCTCTCCATCTTCTTGCTGGTTCCTTTCCTTTACAAACAGTTCCTTCTAGGACTTGCATGTCACATATATTCCACTGCCATTCCTTGTTTTCTCTCCTCATTCTCATAATCATCGCCTTTTTGTGACACACTTAACTTCCTCAGTGTCTTAGTCACTTAGTGAATAGACACCATGATCAAGGCAACTCTTACAAAGGATGACATTTAATCGGGGCTGGTTTACAGGTTCAGAAGTTCAGTCCATTATCATCAAGGCAGGAAGCATGGCAGTATCCAGGCAGGCATGATATTGGAGAAGGAACTGAGAGTTCTACATCTTCATTCAGCAGGCAAGAGAAGGAAGCTGAGTGCCACACTGTACATAGTTTAAGCAAAGGAGACCTTAAAGCCACCCCCACCTGTTTCACACTTCCTGTTAATAGTTCCACTCCCTATGGGCCCATGGAGGCCAATTACATTCAAAGTACCATAGTCATGAATAATAAATATGCAATGATTCTGACCTTGATGTCTTCTAAACAGTGAGGTATGTCCTAAAGGGTGTCCAATCGAGAGTCATCACAGAGGTCACATAATCAGTGCTATTGCCCTTTGCTTGGAGCATTTTATCTGTCTGGCCAGACATCATGGGAACAAGGTCCAACCAAGAATATAGCATCTAAGATAAACCATTTACAACCCTATCTCACTTTAGAATCAGATCTCATCATCTACAATGTAATCAACCTTCAACTGTAAGTCACACTCAGAAATATTTTTAAAGAAAGTTTAGAGAAAAGGCAAAGGTAGTTGAATATGTTAGTACATACCCAGAATCACAAGATTTGGGAGACAGAGGCAATAGGACTGTAAATTTGAAGCCAATCTGGTGACACTTAGGGACAATGGCAGCTTCCTTCAGCTTCTTCAAGGTAGCAGGTTCTTATTGGTCTATAGGCATTATTGATTTAATCTGTAGGCAGAATTCTACTTAGCAGTTTTGATGTTTGGAAGTGGGGATGGTAAGAGGAAGATAAGGCAGAGGAAGAAGGCTTGAAATGAAGTTGTGGAAACAGCACTTGTCAATCATATTTCTTGCAATTTTTTAAAGGTACACATGTGGGGGTACAGTGCAACAGGCATAGATGATTAGCTCTGTGGAGGCTAAGGTAGAAGTCTCAAGTTGCACCCCATCTCAAAAACACAAAACAAAACAAAACAGACATGTACAGAGCAGAGGTTTTGGTTCTGTGATGTTCTGCGGTGCACCTGAGGTCATGCTTCAATATCACAGCACCACAAAAACAATCATAAAAAACAGATATACAGAAACTAGACTAGACTAGAGAAAATGAATTTGTGAGACATAGTCCAAATGTGTTGGTTATTTGGTTTTCCTGTAGGCCCTATCTCAGTACAGTATTTGATATAATATGCTTACCATTTTTACAAGGACATATATAAGGCTGGAACTGCACAGGTATGCAATGAAGATTGACTAAGAAAAAGTCAGGAGACTAGTTGTATTTCTGACTTTGCCACTGTCTAGCTGTGTGACCACAGACTAGTAGGTTAGCATCTTTGGGCTTCAGTTTTCCATAAGGAGATGATGAGGAATTTAGAAGAGAAACAGGAATACTTTATGCTTGTGTCATGACAGAAATCTCCACAACTGACATTGGAGACACTGGAAGAAAAAACAGACATAATATTGATCTGATCTTCATGTCTGTATCTTCATTGATTGTTAGGATTGAAGGGAACCCCTTATGTATCCAAATAATGTTCATGTAGATTACCCTTATTTAGACTGACAATTCACTTCCTAGTTTTTCTAAAGCTAGACATAACAGAAATGTGTGATCTCTTTTTCTGTGTAGCATCAATTATATTTTCCTATAAAACAATCATTCTGGTATCTTAAATGCTAAACAGAGAGCATGATAGAGGAAATCCAGGACACTTAGAGACAAGACAGCTTTACACAAACACAGAGGTGTATATGACCTCATGGGGGAAATTGTTACAGCAAAATTAACAGGAGTCTTCATGTCTGACAAATCTATCAATGCATAAAACATTAAACACAGTTTGGAGGTTTCTCCATAGGTTTATAAGCAACAAACTTAAGCCTTATAAATAGTGCTTTTGTGTATGCTTCTGTTTAATAGCATATGCTGAACATTGACATACCTGCTAACATTTTACTTCAAAAATGCAATTCTCATCTCAAATTGGTGACTTTAACTTATATTAATATATATTTTATCACCATTATGAGACAGTGTATTTCTAGTGGTACATTTTAATCAACAAATGCATAAAAGTCTTTTGTTACCTTTAGTGCTGGAGATGGTACCCAGAGCTTTACAAACATTAGGCAAGCATTCTACCACGAAGTTGAATCACGAATTTAAAAATTTGGAATTAAAAAAAAAATCACATCATTATTACAGAACTATGGATTTGATTTAGCAGTTGAAGCAAATTAGGGTACCAACACTAGACTGTTGAAATTATTCACAACTATAAGAAAACATTTGATTTTTCTAAAAAAAATATGATCAATATGAGCGCATAATTAGGAATAGGACAATACTAGAGACTAGAGCATGATTAAGTAAAATGTTTTTTCATCAATGATCACTCATAATCTTGCCTTTAGAAACATCTAAGGCAGCCAACATGCTGGCTCAATGGGTAAAAGCACATGCCACATAAGCCTGAGAATCAGAGTTCAATTCCTAGGACCCACATGGAAGAAAGAGATGACTGACACCCAAAAATTGTCCTCTAACTCCACAAATGTACAATGGAATACACACACAGACACACACAGAGATATATAATAATAATAATAATAATAATAATAATAATAATAATAATAACAACAACAACAACAGGAAGAAATTGATTTTTTGTTTTTGTTTATTCTTTTGTGGTCATAGGATTGACTCTAGAGACATTCAAAGGCCATTCTATACCTACCTACACCTCCCTTTCTGAAAGACGTGTGCCACTACACTCAGAAAAAATTTTGTGATGAATTTCAAGCATTCTAGTAACTTGGGTCATTTCACAGCTTCTTCAATATCAATTCATATTATTACTGAAATGAATAACTCTTAAAATGTCTTTTCTGGTTTGAGATGGAAATCCTCTATAATGTAGGTATGACCTTAGTTTCCATGGACATATTCATATCCTTGTAGTTTGGGTTTTAATCCAGGCTCACAACCATCATTTTGGACATATTACCTTCCAACAATACTCTGAAAATAATGCCAACATGTGTTATTTACTTATTTCACTGCTGCAACAACATACCTGACAATAGAAAGTTAGGAAAGAAAAGAAGGAAGAAAGGAAGGTTGGTTTATTTTGGCTCATAGTTTGGTAGCCCAGTCCATCTTATTGAGGAAGGTCTGGTTAGATGAGCTTAAGTCAGCTGGCCATGTTACACTTGCTTTCAGTAAGAAAAGCACGATGAATGTTCATGGTCAGCTAGCTTTCTCCAGTGATGACTCCAGTCTTCGGAATGATACTACCTACATTTTGAGTGGGTGTCTTCATCTCTGTTAACCTAAACCAACTAATCCCTCGAAGGCTTTCCTAGAAGATTATCTCTTAGAAGAGTCTAGATGCTCTTAAATTTAGCTGTTACATCAGCTGGAAAAGTGTCTACTACCTTTTAAGGTAGTTATGTCGATGCTCAGCAACTTGAAACCCCACACAATCTGATCAAAAGGCACAGCAAGTTCCCCATGACATCATCTGCCGGGGACACAAGCTAGGCCAAGCCCAAGGATCCAGTGAGGGCAGTTCTCAGACGCCCTAAACCAGGAGGTCATTAGAAATAACTGTCAATAAGGTGGGCATGCCACAGGCTGGAAGACAACAATAACATGTAATCCTTCACACCACTGAATTCCACATTGTTTTTTGTTGGTTTTTTTTTTTTTTTGAGACAGGGTTTTTACTGTATAGCCCTGGCTGTCCTGGAACTCACTCTGTAGACCAGACTGGCCTCGAACTCAGAAATCCACCTGCCTCTGCCTCCCAAGTGCTGGGATTTAAAGACATGTGCCACCTGCTCACATTTTTTTTAATTTAATAAAATTTACATGAGAAGGCTAGACAAATACAAAAAAAGTAACAGTGATTGAAATTGAGATTAAGTGAAAAAGTGGGACATACCTGTAATCCTGGTAGTTGGGAGATAGGCTGCCACATGTTTGAAAGCAACCTGCCTAAACAGAAAAAAATTGCATCAAAAATCAAAAGGAAAGAGACCTCTACCACCCCACCCAGTACCCAGTACCTAGTGCCACATCCTTCTCCAGGGTCTAGCATCAAGGATATCCCTGACCACCTCAGCCATGGTCTTTCTCCAACCCACCAGATTGAGCCTGTGTCCCGCATACAATGCACTAGCCTACCTTTACATCCCCTGCCTGCACCACAAAGGAACTCTAAGGGCCAGGATCAACCCTACCTATCATCAAACCACTGAGCTCACCTATAATTTTTTCTACCCAGCCAGATTTACCCTCACACTACAGGTTTGAAACAGGAAGTACATTCTCTATACCATCTCAGACCCATCTGTCTACCTGACTTCATTCCATCCCAATGATTTCCAATCTCTAGACCCAACCCATTCTCTTTTTCCTCACTCAACTTGTGCTATCCACAACAAATTCAGAAGTAACGAAGAAAGCCAACATGTCATGATATCATTGCAAGAATACCAACAATACTAAAGATCAAGCCAGTAGGCTCTTTTCAAAACTTACCAGTTCTCCACAAATGTTTGCCAGTGAAAACTGCCTAGGTGAATTTCAGACACAGAATGTAAATGAAGAATCAAATCACAAACTTCATCAAAGAGTTTTAAAAAGTTTGAAGAATACACAAAGAGTCATATCAACAAAATCAAGGAGAAGGGGCTTAAGGAGAGATACCCAAGAAAACACAAACATAAGGCTGGTAGAAATGACAAAGACAATCCAAAACATGGGAGCAGAATTCAATTAAAAGATAGAAATATTGAAGAGGACTCAAACTGAAATGAAGTTGGAATTGAAAAATCCTAATAACTTAACCAGAAAATTCAAAGGAAAGCCTCACAAATAGAATGAATCAAACACAAGATAGAATATCAGGGCTCAAAGGTAAAACAGCAAATTTAGACCAAATATTTAAAAATTATTTATAAATAAATATATTATTTGTTAATAAAAATAAAAACACGGGAAAGGAACAAATAATAAATGTAGGACACCATAAGAAGGTAAAAACTTCAACATGATCAGTATCTTTTTTTTTCCATTTGCCAAGCTGCAACTGTTGATTAACTGACCAGATAACAGAAATACCACTGGCAACACCTTAGTTCATCCATCTAATAAGCTTGTTTATCTGCTCTTCCCTGTTGCCAGCATCTCCACCTTCTACAAAGTGAGTTGTCTTTCTCTTCATTACACCTTGTGGGGAAGATAATTTGAAGGACCACAGGAAGTTATTTGCTTCATTGAAGCGTTTCCCAACTGTATAGATCTCATGAATTAGATCCTCTATGCAGATACTGCCAAATTTACCTGAAAACTATTGAGTCCAAGATCAAGTTTTAAAAAGTATTCCAAACACAATTATGGGGACAATCATCAAAGACAAGCCAAGTATGGTAGCACATGCTTTAATCCTATCAGATAGGAGGCAGAGGAAGGAAATTGGAATTCCAGGCCAGATACAGCGAAACTCTGTCTCAAAATTAAGGATGCAGAGCCTTTTAGGATTTAGGGGAACATGTAAACATTTTTCCTGAGGCCAGCCTGGGAGAAATGGCTCAGGAGAGGGAGGTGTTTGCTGCACAAGAATGAGGACTGGAGTTCAGACCCAATGCTAGCCCCAACCTAAGACAAAGGGGGAGTAATGGCCTGTTTGTAATCCCAGCACATAAACAGACAGACAGCTAGGCTGGAATGCAACTCTGGGTTTCAGTGGAGTCATCAAGGAAGACACATAACATTTGGGCCACCACCCACATGCATAGAAAACAGAAGTAAAAATAAATTTAAAGTCTGGCCAGAAAACATGACCTTGGACTAGTATCAATCCTTCCCTGAAAAAAAAATCATAACTTACCAAGAGATGAATCAATCCCTCCCTGAAAAAAAGCATACCCTACCAAGAGATGGAGCAATCAAGGAATTCTCTGTCAAGGCAATCTGCTTCATATTGATTTTGCCATAGCGTCGCTTGTAGATGAGCTCATTTACTGACTTCAGGTTGGGGTACCCCCACACAATACTCACATCCGCAACCCTAAGCATGTTAAGTGAAGCCATGTTGAGCCTAACAAAAGGTGCCATTGAAGATTTGTCAAAGACAGAGGCTGCAATACCTTGGGGATCTTTGGGCTTACTCCATTGATACCTTGGATTCTGATGACAACCGCCAATTTTGGTTCTGTGGGCACATAGAAGTTTCCAGCTTTCCTTGACATTCTAGTCATCCTAATCTCAGACTGGCATACCTGCCTGTACTCCTTGTGATAGTGCTTTGCCTTCTTACAGATGAGCTTCCCCCTTGCCTTTAGCAAAGTCTTCAGAGCAAACTTCTGCAGGCACTTCACCTTTAACTTTGAAGATTCTCTGCTTTTTCTTAAGGGTTTCTGGAATAGCAGGAACCTATTCCTTAAGAGTTTCTGGCACAGCAGCAACCTTCTTTTTCCTCTCTGGCACAGCCTCCATGGTTCCAGCCAGAAAAAGAGAGAAAGCTGGCGCATGCCATGATCGTTATCTTAATCGCTGTTCAGTTGCTTCAAAGAGACATAAGGCAACTAATTTTTATTAGGTATTTGCTTTATTTACATTTCAAATGGTATCCCCTTTCCGAGTTACCCCTGTGAAAACTCCCTATCTCCTCCCCGTTCCCCCTGCTCATCCCCTCCCCCAAATTTCCTGACTTGCATTCCCCTATTCTGGGGAATCTAGCATAAGACAACACTTACAGTCTGGACAGGGAGCATGGCACTACACATGGTACATAATATCATCTGAGAACTACAACCTGATGTGTGTGTGTGTGTGTGTGTGTGTGTGTGTGTGACAGAGAGAGGGGGGGGAGGGTGGGAGAGAGAGAGAGGGAAGGAGGAGGGAGAGAGAGAGAGAGAGAGAGAGAGAGAGAGAGAGAGAGAGAGAGAGAGAGAAACCAGAGAACCTGGCTTGGGTTTTTGAAACCTCTAAAACCCATTCCCAGCAAGGCCACACCTTCTAATCCTTTCAAAATCTTCACTCCACATTCAAGTATATGAGTCTATGAGTGCCATTATTATTCAAACCACCACAATCATAGAAGAAAATTTCCCCCCAAAAAAGACACACCCATACTGATAAAAACAGCACATACAAAACCAAGTAGACAAGGCCAGAAAAGAAAATCCGAAAAGCATATCATACTTAAAGCACTAAGAATACATGGCCATGAAAATGTACTGAAAGCTAAAGAGAGATTCCCTAGGGACATCACCAGATCTTGGCCCAGACCCAGCTTTTAGCTCTTTCCTGAGGGCCCTCTTAACCTTCCCTTTTAGCTCATCTACATTCTGTGGTGTCAACAGCCGATACCTAGAAACATTTTCTACCAAAAATCCCCAGTGGCCATACATGGCTAGGACTCAGATAAGTGGCTTTCACTCTTCTTCCACTGTCACCCTTGTGCTTGCACGTGACCCTTTTCCCACCTCAACTCAACTAACTAGAGGCTCTAACTCTTGGAACAGACCTGAGATCCCTCTAGACCTTTCATCCGTATCTCGGTCCTACTGCAGTCTACCTTCAAGATTCCTTCCTCCTGCCACACCTCTAAGTCACCAGGGGCCTGCTTCTTGGTATGGACAGGATCCTACTGGCTCTTTTCCACAGCCCCTGTCAGCCCTTTCTCCTTATTCCATTTTTATTCTTCTCTGTTACCCACTGACCTGAAGAAACACTCTTCCAAAGATCTCACAGCCACTAAACTTTTCAAAGATCCAGAGGTGACAACAGAAATCAAGGAATGGAACACCCATACAGCAAAGACAAGAATAGATAACAACACCTAGGGTTGCCTCAATCATTATAACTCAAAATGCCTAGACATTAGTTCAAAACTACAAAATGACACAGCCAAGACAATATGTTTCTACTTGAATCCAAAAACCCTACTATGTTAGGCCCTAAAAATACAATATAGATGAAGGTCAAGACAAGATTTGAAAATAGCAATTATGAATGTGTTCAAGGACCTTAAAGAGAATGTAAATAAATCCTCAAAGAAGTCTGTGAAAACACAAGCAAATAGTGGATTGAAATAATGAAAACAATTTAAGACATGGAAATAGAAGTAGAATCACTAAAGAAAAGCCAACTGAAATAAAAATTTAAGAAGTCAAATGAAAACCTCAGAGGCAAACCTAGCCAACAGATTATAGGACATGGAAAATCTCAGGTGTTGAAAACAAGGTAGAAGAAATAATGAATACCTCAGACAAAGTATGTTAAATATAAAGATATCCAGGCACGAAGCATCCAGAACATCTAGGATACTATAAAAAAGACAAAATGTATTAATAATAGAAATAGAAGAAGGAAAAGAAACCCTGTCAAAGGCACAGAAAATATTTCTTAACAAAATCATAGTAGAAAAATTTCCCAACCTAAAGAAGGCAGTACTTATCAAGATACAAGAATTATACAGAACACCCAGTAAGCAGGATCAGAAAAGAAATTCCCCATGACACATAATAATCAAAATACTAGATGTATAAAACAAAATAATAAATCATATTAAATGCTACATGGGAAAAAGACCAACTCACATATAAAGGAAGACCTGTTAGAATAATACTTGATTTCTCAATGGAGATTCTGAAAAGCCAGAAAGGCCCATTCAAATGTTCCACAAATTCTGAAAAATCACAGGTGCCAGCCCAGATTACTATACCCAGCCTAACTTTCAGTCACAATAGATGGAGAAAATAAGACACAATAAGATCAAATTTAAGCAATATCTACCCACAAACCCCATAGGCTGAGATTTTTCAAAATTCACATTAATAAGGGTTCCAAAATACTTCAACCTCCCTTCTCGCCCACCAACCAAAGGTAGGGGAGAAAGATAATTAATAGATCAAGGGGGATGCGGACCTGTTTAGAAGTAGTTGTTTTGGGTGATCCCGTCTTTGGTGTCAGGATGTCAGCAGTCCAGTCCAAAACATCAAACAAGAATCAGTAGCAGCGGATCAATCCAGAAACTTTGAGAGCACCAAATTGGCATGAGTCTGCAGAAGTGACAAGAAGCAGCTGGAATACCATGAAGTACATTTCTCTCTGTGAAGTCACATGTGAAGATCAGTGAAGACAAGCAAAGCACTGCAAGGTGAACCAATGCTTACTTACTGTCTTACTGTCTGTGGGTTTTATTTATATTATTTCTAAACATCATGGGCACTTTCAATTGTCTGTTCCAGCAAAATATCCTCTCACTTGTCTGCCTCAGCAAAACATCCTCTCATAAGACAGCTTCCAGAAAAACATCAATGACACAACTGAGTCTCCAAAGAAACCAGAAATTTCCATGCCAAAATTCAATCATACCGAAGGTGCTAATAAGAAAATTTCACCCTGGAGTTAACTACACCCAAGAAAACACAGGAATAAATAATTTCAGACCAGCAAATGAAAAGGAGAAAAAACTCACACCACCACAACAAAATAACAGGAATCAATAAACACTGCTTATTGATGACTCTCAACATCAATGACCTTACTTCTTCAACAAAAAGATACGGACTAAGATATTGGAGTAGAAAACAGGATCATCCATCAGTTGCATCCTAAAATCACATATCACCATCAAGGATAGAGATTACCTCAGGGTAAAAGATGTAAAAAAGATATTGAAAGCAAATAAACTCAAGAAGCCAGCTGGTGTAGCTGTGGTTGTATGAATAAGTATGGTCCCCATAGACAAATGTGTTTTGAGTGCTTAGCCCATAGGGAGGAGCACTGTCTGAAAGTGTGGCTTTGCTGGAGGAAATCTGTCATTGTGAAAGCAGGCAGTGAGTTCTCATATATGTTCAAGCTACACCCAGTGTAGAAGACACAGCCTCCTTCTGCTGCCTGCAGATCAAGATGTAGAACTCTCGGAATTTTCTCCAGCATCATGCGGGCCTGCATATTGCTATGCTTTCTGCTATGATGATAATGGACTAAACCTTTGAAACACAAGCCAGCCCCAATTAAATGGCCTTTACGCCGCGCGGTGGTGGCACACGCCTGTAATCCCAGCACTCTGGGAGGCAGAGGCATGTGGATTTCTGAGTTTGAGGCCAGCCTGGTCTACAGAGTGAGTTCCAGGACAGCCAGGGCTATACAGAGAAACCCTGTCTCAAAAAAACCAAAACCCCAAAACACCAAAATAAATAAATAAATAAATAAATAAATAAATAAACAAATAAATAAATAAATGGCCTTTACAAGAGTTGTGATGATCATGTTTCTTCACAGCAATGAAATCTTAACTAAGACAGTAGCCATTTTAATATCTGACAAAATAGATTTTAAACCAAAACTAATCAGAGACATTACATACTCATTAAAGAAAAAATTCACAAGAGGATATTGCAATTCTTAGACAAGTCGTCTAGGCAAAAACTAAACAGAAATACTGGAGCTAACTAATGTCATAAACCAAATGGACCAAAGAGAACATTTCACTCAAACACAAAAGAATATGCCTTCTTCTCAATTGGTAATGAAACTATTCTCCAAAATTAACCACATACTTGGACACAAGAAAATTGAAATAGCACCCTGTATCCTATCTGACTAACATGGATTTAAGACGGGATATCTTCAACAACAGAAAAAAATCAGAAAGTTTACAAACTTATAGAAACTGAACAACTGAATAAAATGGGTAAATAAATAAATCAAAAAAAAAGATTTACTAAAAAAGCCAACTGGGAAGCAAACATTCAAATATATAAGACTATAGGAGCCAAGTCATTCTTATTCAAACCATCGCCCACTCATTAAAGAAACTTCTCTTTGCAAAAGAGGGAGACCACCACTACAGAATATTACATCCAAGCTAAATCCAGAGGTGCAGAACTCAGTCCCAACTGGTACATCTATAAAACACTCACACACGTAAAGCCCATGGACCATTTTGGACAAAGGGATGGAAAACTTGTAAGACCCAGAGGATCGGGGAGTTTTGCTGGGAGATTGTGTCTTCTGGTAACGTCAGAAGCTATACCCATAAGGTCTCACCAACATGACTACTTAAACATGCGCTACACAAGAAGAATACCAATACTCAGGCCAATGTAGTTGAGGAAAAGCTTATGAGGCCCCAACGCTACACAAAGGATTACATATTAGGGAATGCTGAGAGCAGGAGACATAGTCTTCTCCAGGGAATAGGACACAAGCTGGTGGTTATCCAATACCAAGTGCTCAGTCCTGAAAACATGCATATGAGTAACTTCATACAGACTGAGCAGGTTATGTGTGTGCTCTCCTATATGAGGGGGGCACTGAAAAGACACCATGAATTTGAAGAGTGTATAAGGGTAAATGGGAGGGTTTGGAGGGAGGAAAGGGAAAAGATAAATGTAAAAAAAAATGAAATCACATCTTTAAGGTGACAAGTCATCCATCTCACTCCTGACAAGCAGTATGAACTTTTATTTGCCGAATATGTGTGTAGCTCAGTAGTAAGACTATTCTCTGGTAGGCAAAAGGACTGGGTTTGATCTCAATACTACAAATGAATGAGTGAATGAATGAATGAATGAATGAAATATACTACATGCAGATATTTCTTTTTTACTGTAGCATATATATGTATATATATGTAGCATATATATGTATATACATATATGTGGCACATTTTTGAAGGAGACATTTAAATGTGTTTCAGTTTTGTAAGTTTTAAGGCCATTGGTCCCCTTTCATCTTCTTACTTGCATCTTTTAACTATATCATCCTTCCATGAGAAATGACTCACTCCCAAGCACTTGACTTCCAGAATGAGTTCTCAGGCAATAACCTTTGTGCTGGCCAGAAGACTCTGCCAAACATCATGTACACTGGGGCAAAACATAAAACTGCTCCTAGTTGCTTAGACAAACATGAAGTTACTTGGGTGGAGTTTACTCTCTTGCATTTTCCTCTTTGAAGTATCCTCTATTTTCTTGAATTCTCTCTTAACACTTAATTGCCAGTTTGCAAATGGTACAAAGACTGGTAAGCTGTATTCTGAACTTTGAAATCTGTTACATATACCCAGGGGCCATAGGGAAAAGTGGGGGTGTCTTACACTTTGAGTACTAACAGGCAATTATTTTCTATGATCTTCTTATTGGGTAACTTCCATACCCAGATTCAAAGTGCTGATATTTTTAGGAGGCCTAAGGTAGTTGATTGCACTTTTCAGATCTCCTACATGTTTATGAGGCGTTAGAGCCTTGATCTCTTGAATTGATGGATGAGCAATAATCTCCCCTTAGGGCATCACATCAGGAGGCATGATCAGACTGGAGATAAGTCACACTGGCTGGGTTACAAACTGTCCTGCACTATCGTTCTAATTGTACCTGGCATTTTTATCTGGGAGGCTGCATCCCTTCTCCCCACAACTACAGTCTTAAGAGCTTCAATTATTGAACTGTAAGTCTTTAGAAAGTAAGAATTGTGCTAATGAAATTCTGGAAAAAAAGATTTATTTAGCTCACAGATGTTTAGGATGGAAATGCAAAGAACATGACAGGTTCTGGCAAGGGGTTCTGTTGACTGTCTTGCACCGTGGCTTAAATGCATGTATATTTATGTGTCTGCGTGGTATCATTCTCTCTATAAGGCTACCAAGATTCACTTGAGGGGGCTGCAGCAACCTTTACCTCATAGTTACATTGGTTGTAAGGTGGTGTGTTTTTCTGTGTGTGTGTGTGTGTGTGTGTGTGTGTGTGTGTGTGTGTGTGTTTCTGTATAGAGGGGCAGGTGGCAAACGTTGGTGTCATATGTCTTTCTCAGTCTTCACCTATGTTTTCGGTCATTGCCTTTCACTTCATCTGGAACGCACTGATTGGGCTAGACTAACTGGCCAGCAAGCACTGGGGATTATCCATGAAACTAAGATTACAGCTTCATGTCCCTGTGAGGTTTTTCTTTTACATAGGTGCTGAGGGTCATACTCTGGTATCCATGCTTGTGAGGCAAACACTTTTGTGACTGAACCATCTCCCTAGTCTCTGACCTTGACTGGGGCTTCAGGCTTGCAAGACAATCATTCTACCAATGAGCTGTACTCCTGCCCTGTTTTTAATGTCTTACAAGCATTAACAGGTGACAGATGTAAATCATATTCAAAGCACACTGATAGACCTGATTACGTATCTGTTATAAGTTAACTAAATATTGGTCTTTTACTGCCCTTTCAAAACATGGTCCTATGGATTCAGCAGTAGACTGACTGACTTTGTCACTCTGCCTCCTGGTACTTATGCCTTTGTGTGCCCCCCTCTCCTTCGTATGACTGGGACCTGTGAGTTGCTTCCAACCAGTATAGTGTGGTTTAGGAGATATGATGCCATCCTCACAATTATGGCACATTAGGTAAGACTCAAATGTGTCAGATAAATGCAAAAAGAAAAAAGCAAAAAAGAAAAAAGAAACAGTGATATATCAAACTACAAAACTTCAAGTAACAGAATCAATCAAGAGTGAAAAGGCAAACTGTGCAATAGAAGAAAATATTTGCATACCTGTAGACAGCCACCATCAAAAAGGAAACAATCAGAAAATGACAAGTAGTGAAGACTATGGAGAGACTAAAACCTGTGTACACCATTGATGGAGTAAACACTGTGCAGCCGCACACAGTGGTAGATCCTCCAGAATGTTAACATTTCAACCACTAGATGATGAAACAATCTCACTTCCTGGTAAAAAAAAAAGTCAAGAACAATTTAAATCCAAGGGTGGTGTCTTATAATCTCAATAGTCATGAGGCAGGAGAATTGTCAAGAGTTTGAGATCAGCCTGGACAACACAGGACTATACAGAAAGGAATATTACTGTTTTTTGGTGTTTTTTTTTTTTTTTTTTGGTTTTTCGAGACAGGGTTTCTCTGTGTAGCCCAGGCTGTACTGGAACTCACTCTGTAGACCAGGCTGGCCTCAAACTCAGAAATTCGCCTGCCTCTGCCTCCCAAGTGCTGGGATTAAAGGCGTGCACCACCATCGCCCGGCGGAATATTACTGTTTTAAAGAAAGTTAATCCTGTCCAGTGTTGAAACAGGGATGGACCTTGGGGGTATTATGTTAAGTAAAATAAGCCAGTTAGTAAACAAAGAAACAAACAAACAAATTCTGTTTGATTTTATTTACACAATCTGCTGAGAGCAACTCAAACTGTTGGTAATGAAAAGGAGAACATGACTCTAAGGAGCAGGTGGTGGAAAGGGAAGCGGGGGAGCCATTATTCCTGGATACAGAGTTTTCGTTTTGAAAGATGTGAAAAAGGAGCAAGTTCCGGAGTATTTCATTTGTTATTATGCTATACATTTAAAAGAGCTAAGGGAAAGCTGGGCACCATGGTGTTTAACCACTTTAGTTTCTGCACTCCAGAGTCTGAGGCAAGAGAACTATGAGTCTGAGGTCACATAAAGACCTTGTCTCAAAACAAACCTAAATTGAAAATGGTTAAGATAACAAATTTTATGTAAAGTGTTTTTACTCAGATTTTTAAAAACGGTCTTGGTAGCTACTCAAGAGACTTTTCTGGCTTATAATTGGCCATGTTAGGTAAGACCATATGAGAAGAAATACAGGCACTGTCCAGAAACTCTAGGCAGCCTGTAGGAGCCTCCACCTGATGGCCAGCAAGAAGTCAAGGCCTGCAATCAAGAAATGAATCCTGCCAGGCATGGAGAGACAGTGCAGCACTTAATACATAATAGTTGTTGCTCTTTAAGAAAAAACAAAACAAAACAAAACCCAACTTCTGTTCCCAGAACCCACATCAGGCAGGTCACAACCACCTGTAACTCTTAACTCTGCGGCAGTGGTTCTCAAACTTCCTAATGTTTTTACCCTTTAATAAAGCTCCTAATGTTGTGGGGACACCCAGGACCATAATATTATTTCATTGTTACTTTATAACTGTGAACATCAGATATACTACTCCAAGGGGTTCATGACCCACAGATTGAGAAACAATGTTCTAGGTTATCTCATGACCTCTACTCTACTTCTCCAGCACCTGCACTCATATTCACACATATATTCACACACACACATATGTGCACATATACACATACTTACATACATATGTATATACATACATATGGGCATACACCTAATTACAAAATAAATCTGTTTAACACAGAGATGATACAGAGCAGTGGTGGTGCACACCTTTAATCGGAGCATTTGCAAGGCAGAGGCATAGGAAGAGACAGAGGCAGGAGGATCTCTGTGAGTTAGAGGCCAGAGAAGCCATGCCTGGACTCTTGACCCATACATTCTGCAATAAGAAATATGAGTTATTTTAAACAACTGAGTGTGTGCTGCCTTTCTATGTGGCAATTGATAAACAGTACAAAAGGGGTGGCATGGGACAACCTATTTTCAAATAACTGTCTTCTGGTCGCATGGTCTACATGAAATATCATAAAAACATTTGGGACACTGAAGTTTGTGGAACCTTGAAACAAGGCAAAGAACAAAACCACTGCTTTGGCTATTTTTCTTCCTTTCCCTCTCCTCATCCATCCATCTCAGTGGTAGGAATTCCCTATCTCACAGTCAAATCCATTATAGTAAACTACAAACACATCTCTAAACATAAACTGTACACCTTTAGGGCGGCTGTTTGTAATACTTGGTGACCTTTTATAATCCCCAAGAACCTCAGATAAGATTCAACAAGTTGAAATGTTGACTCATTACCAAATAAAAGTTTCAAATGCTAAGCTACATTCAATCACGATTCTAAAACACCTAAATGGAAAATGGCTTTATTTTTTCTTCTTTGGGACGCTCTTCTTGGTGTTGAGTCACAGAAATTGAATGAATTGCTATAAATATATATGTGATAAACTCCTGTAAGTGCTCTATCATTCTGAACAGAAGCAAAGGAGGCAAGGGCCTAGTTCTCCATGTGAGGAAAGACACCACTGCAGTAACTCTGGTAGAATGGGTGCTATTTTTAAATCTCTTTGTCAAAAACATTGCATAACTTCTCATAGTGACTCACTAATGCATTGAGTCATGGGAGAGTGGGAGGGGTAACAGAAAATGCTTTTCTGCTTTCATTTCTACATACAGGATATTACTCGGTAAGAAAGGCAAAGTCACTTACTAAATATTAGGAGTGGCCATGCGATACTTGTCCAACCCCTCACTGTACAGACCAGATGTTGAAGACCATCTGATTCTTTATCTCATTACAAAAACAAAACAAAACAAAACAAAAAAACCAAAAAACCCAAACCTCTTCTGACTGATTATGGAATCCAGGCAAGGCAATGGAAGCAGGGTACTCAACAGGATCTGTCCAGGAAAGTCCACAGTAAAAGAAAAGTCATTCCCCAGAGACATGAATGCTTACCTGTTCCAATGAACAAACCAAACTGTTCCAAACATTTGGTCTCTGGGCATCTAAAATTTAGTGCATCCAAGTCTCCTTACCTTTAAAAATGTTAGAAAACATAACACGGAGCTACACATCCCTGTAATCCTTGGAGTAATGATATCGTGACATGTTCAGTAAGTTTAGAATTATTTCAAAACAAAAAGTTAAAGGAAACAAAAGAAGCACATGGACTGGAGCAAGTGAGTGCTACAACAATTTTCAACAGCAAAGGACGTCAGGAGATGATCAGATATCGGTGTGCGGAAAGAAATTTTCCAAACTTCAAAATCTCTAAGCAGTGAAATAAAGTCTTCAGTAATGTAAGATGACATACAACATCAAAGCGAATTATCAAGTATTTCTCTCCTTCAGAAGGAAAGTCTACAGGGAAGAATAGATGTTTAAGAAGGAAAGGGAGGAGGAGTAAGAAAGAAAACATTACCAGGTGGTGGGGACCAGAGGCAGGAGGATCTCTTAAGTTCCAGTTCATCCTGGTGTACAGAATTTCAAGACAGACGAGGCTATTCAGAGAAACCCTGTCTCAAAAAATAAGTACATGAAAGAAATAAAGGAAAGAAGGAAAGAAGGAAGGAAGGAAAGAAGGAAGGAAGGAAAGAAGGAAGGAAGGAAGGAAGGAAGGAAGGAAGGAAGGAAGGGAGGGAGGAAGGGAGGGAGGAAGAAGGAAAAGAAAAGATTTTAAATCTAGCCACTGGTTCTCAACACTCCTTATAGTGCAACCATTTAATCCAGTTCCGCATGTTATGAATTACCCTCAACCATAAAAAAAATTGTTTCTACTTATAACTAATTTTGCTGCTGTTATATTGTTATAAATAATAATGTAAATATCTGATATATGATATGTGATATGCTATGTGATATGGGACCCCAAAAGGGTTGTGACCCACAGGTGAGCTAGAAGGAAAGCAAACGAGGAATCCTAAGAACTGACCTTAGAAAATACAAGAAGAGCCAGCTGTGTGAACGTGCTTAATCCTAGACTGAGGCCGGCAGATCTATGTGATTTGTGAATTCTAACACAGCCTGTTGTAACATAGTGAGTTCCAGGATAGATTACATAGAGAGACCCTGTTTCAAAATTAAAACAAGATTCAAACCCACACCTTTCTTTTAGTCATGAAAACGATGACATCACCACATCTCAATGAACTGCCTGTGGAAAATTACCAGAGAGGAAAGGAAAATTATGCCTCCAGACCACACTTTGAAAATGGCTGCTCTTATCTTTCTGTCGTACCCTAAAGCTGGGCTTCCTGAGTTTGCTTTTCTCCCGGCAATGTCGGGGTCACAGAGGCAATCCACATTTTCTGTTTATGAAGGTTACAAGGGGACAAAGTGACATTCACTTGCTTCTGCGAAGGGTCCGCAAGACGCCGCTAGAGGACGAGAGGCTAGAGAAGGAAGCAGCGCACCTCGCCCTACCCCGCCCTCCGGGTTTGCGCCATAGGTGTCACGAGAGTGCCCGGAAGAGGGCAGCGTCGGGAACAGAGGGCGGTGCTCCCGCGGCCTTTCTTCCTCACTGGTCGCGATCGCTCCGTCTCCCAGTCTGGGGAGGAGCTTCTGTGGACTTAAAAGGCACCGTCTTGCCATTTCTTAGCTGCGCAGTTTCCCTAAACTAAGTTTGCCAGTTTTCTGTCTTATACTGAGGTTCGCCGGGTCATGGTGCCAGCCTGACTGAGAAGAGGACGCTCCCGGGAAACGAATGAGGAACCACCTCCTCCTGCTGTTCAAGTACAGGGGCCTGGTGCGCAAAGGGAAGAAAAGCAAAAGACGAAAATGGCTAAATTTAAGATCCGTCCAGCCACTGCCTCTGACTGCAGTGACATCCTGCGACTGATCAAGGTAGGTAAAAGTCCGGGCTCTCCCTAGGGCAGAGGGTAGGGGAGGTTCCGTTTCCCAGGGAAATCCAAATCTTCAGTTCTGAGACGCTGCCAGGCCAATAAATTCCCCCTTATCAGCCTGCCAACCCCAGCCCGGGGGGGGGGGGAAGGGAAGGGGGGGTCAGGCGTGGCGCCTGGCAGGACTCAGTCACCGCTTGATCCAGCCTGCCCCATTTCCCCTCCTGTGAGCTGGCCAGGCTGGCCAGGAGTTCAATTGTCTTTTCTTTTATATGTATCGTCCCCAGGAACTGGCTAAATATGAATACATGGAAGATCAAGTAATTTTAACTGAGAAAGGTAACAAAGGCGTGGCGGAGGTGGGGGAGGGGGGAGAAGGTATTTGTTTCCTGGCACCTCCAAAGGTCAATTCACACTGTCTCTGCCTCCCCCATCTTACAGATCTCCTAGAGGATGGTTTTGGAGAGCACCCCTTCTACCACTGCCTGGTTGCAGAAGTGCCTAAAGAGCACTGGACCCCTGAAGGTAACCCCTACTCCCCATCCAGAAGCCAGAAAGAACTAATGTTGTATCAAAACCGTAGAGCCTACTGTGCAGAACCCGTGACTACACGGGCAGAGGTTACTGAGGAGCTGGCTAGAAATAACAGCCAGCCAGTGTGCAAATGTATGTAGTGTACTTTATAATAGGGCGGGTTACAAGAGAGCTGTTTGAGCAAGTATCAGAGTACTGTAGACACCCGGAAAAGTTAGGTATAATGTCATATGTTGTAATTCCGTTTCATAAAATGGTTTTTGTTTGACCCTAACTTAACCTTTTTTTTTTTTGTAATTGTGTTAAATCACATTTTTTTCTTTAATTTGTCCCAATCTTCAGGTTACAGTCTCTAGCTTCGCCATGTACATGGCCCTTCTGTGTACATGGATGGGCGGGGAGGTAACTAAAAGATCCTTTACACAATAAAGTAGATGATCATGATAAATGAGGTAAGGTCCTATTATCGCACACTTAAACCACGGTAGATCAGAAGTTTATATTCGCTTCCTGTCTGTCTGCAAAGAAATAGAAAATGGCCAGAAAGTTTAATTTGCAATCATTGGCTCTAATTCGCAACCTTCGCCTCCATTTGGAATTGAATTGACACTCCTTATGAGGGAATCAGTTTCTAATTATTTTGATTTTTATTTCTGTATTTCCTTTTTTTGCTGCCCTTTGTTGACTGGTCAGAAGATGGCTAAAAGGGGAAGTTGTTTGGGTGGGTGCTTTCTTGAGTTTTCTTCTGATGCCTATTCCTTAGGCTAGAAGATAATCAGAACACAAAAGGGAGGAGATAAGTTTTAGAAGTATGTGGGTATTATGTAACACCTGTTCCTGGTTACTGCTATTTCTCCTGCCTTAAAGATTGGGGGAAGTAAATTGAAAATTTATATGTGGGAGGGCAAGTTCTGAAAGTAAACATTGTACTTTTGGCCTGGTATTCTGACCTTAAGGAAGCAAGAGCTGGTAAACTACAAGTATTTCCTCTTCCAAACTGCTATGCAAACCCAGCTTTTGCCAAGCCTACATACCAGCATGCCATTAGGATGTGAATAATATGTGTGTTTAGTTTAAGTCCATGGCCCTTTGCTCTGGCAAATAATGGAAATGTTCATTTCCTGAGTGTGAGTCCAGCAGAGTGCAGACTAGCCAGTCCACAAGTGTAGCCTAGCTTCAGCTATCGCTGATGTGTGCCTTTTGCAAGTATGTGTTTGAGACCAGAGAGATCACTCATCATTGGTCTGGACTGTACTAGCATAAACATAAGGAGGTAGTCCAGTTCCTGGCTACTTGTTTCAGTGGTGCACGCATGCATATTTAATGAAAATCTACAATAGGCTTCTGATTCTGCCAATACAGCTTGAATGGGTTGCTTTTCTTCTTTGTATCTCATGGGATACTCTTATTACAGGGCACAGCATTGTTGGTTTTGCCATGTACTATTTTACCTATGACCCGTGGATTGGCAAGTTACTGTATCTTGAAGACTTCTTCGTGATGAGTGATTACAGAGGTACAGTTGACTTTGGGATTTGAGGGAGTTTAAAGAGAAATCGGAGCTCTTATGGCCTTAAAATGACTAAGTTGAGTTGTCTTTCTTTCTTTTAGGCTTTGGTATAGGATCAGAAATTTTGAAGAATCTAAGCCAGGTATGTTCACTAGCATTTCACTGCATAGCCCAGACTGGCCTGCTATTCCCTATGAGCCCTGGCTGCTGCCCTCAAGCTAGTCTTCACCTGCCTAGTGCTGGGATTAGAGTTGTGACCAGATGTCCTAGATTTGGGCTTCTGTATTTGTAAGAGTTTATTGGGTTAATGTAATGAATGAATCAAAGTTGGGCCTTGGTAAGAGGGCGAAATGTCACTGGGCTTGTGTTCTCTCTGGCTTGTACTAGGTTGCCATGAAGTGTCGTTGCAGCAGTATGCACTTCTTGGTGGCAGAATGGAATGAACCATCTATCAACTTCTACAAAAGAAGAGGGGCTTCGGATCTGTCCAGTGAAGAGGGATGGAGGCTCTTCAAGATTGACAAAGAGTACTTGCTAAAAATGGCAGCAGAGGAGTGAGGCGTGCCAGTGTAGACAATGACAACCTCCATTGTGCTTTAGAATAAATTCTCAACTTCCCTTGCTTTCTATCTTGTGTGTAGTGAAATAATAGAGTGAGCACCCATTCCAAAGCTTTATTACCAGTGGCGTTGTTGCATGTTTGAAATTCGGTCAGTTTAAAATGGCAGTCATGTATGTGGTTTGGAGGCAGAATTCTTGAACATCTTTTGATGAAGAACAAGGTGGTATGATCTTACTATATAAGAAAACAAAACTTCATTCTTGTGAGTCATTTAAATGTGTACAATGTACACACTGGTACTTAGAGTTTCTGTTTTGATTCTTTTTTTAAAAAATAAACTACTCTTTGATTTAAATATCCAGTGTGAGCATTTTCATTAGTCCTGTCTTCCTCATTATGTTTGCAACCAAAATAATATGTAAGATAAAAATACCCATCCAACAGTGCTCAGGTACTGGTAAACATGAAGGGAGAGGCTGCCTGGTGTTCCCTTAAGTTTCATCCCTAGAACCCTTAAGTTTCATCCCTAGCACCAAAGGGGGTGGGGGATGACTTGGGAAGGAAAAAAAGAAACGAAACAGAGTGGTGTACACAATGAATTAGTCCATTGTTGCACAAGTAAAATGTGAAGGTGGGTTTATGAAACACTAACAATCAGGAAAAACATCTTGTCCCCAATGACCTCATCCCACACAAAAAGCCCTTTGAAGTAAAACTAAGTGGTTCATTCTGCTAACCGAGAGGGAGTAAAAGTCCTGATTTTTAACAAGATTGCAACTTTTAAAAGTGACACACAGCAACTTTGTCACAAGCAAATCGGATGACTTCACATGTATGTGGAGAGAAACTATGGCCCTTCTACAGTAAGGACACAATAGGAGTCTTTCAACTAGAGAGTCATAAGCAAATGCTTTTCTCAGGAACTGAAAATGAGCCTTTAAAAAGCAAAGGGAAACGATAATTTTCTTAGATCTATGACTTTAATAACTCATTACATTGACCTACATTCCCAAACCCACTAACTTGCATGATCATAAAAATGATGCTTGTTAAGAATTCTTGAAAACTAGTGTCCACGATGAGTGTTTTCCAAAAGCATTTCTAGAATACCTACACAATAGAAGGAAATACTGAACTCTTCCAGTTAGACAGCTTGGGTTCTGTGCTCCTTTGGCTCAGTTTCAGCTACACAATCCTAGAGTAGAAGGCAGCTATATAGAAGGGTGTGATTATGCATTTCTTTTGAGCTTTGGGGTTTCTTGGTGGCTCAATATGACATGAAAATACGCATACTGAGTTAGATCTCTACCAGGGTTCTGCTCAGATGGCAAGTAATGGATTTTCTGGCAAAACTCGAGGGCTAACTGAACACAGAGAGCCTTGTGAAGAAGATATTTTGGAGGTTGTATTCTGGAAACTGGGCCACTTCGAGGAAAACAACTGCATGCTGACTGTGGCTAGATGAAAAAATTAACCCAGTGAGTAACAATCTAGCTTTTTCACACCTTAAAGAGCCAGTGTTGCAAAACCAGACGCAGCTGTGAAATTTTGGTCCCTTTAAAGTAAAAATCTAGAAACTCAGACCCCACATCAGCCCACTTAATATTCAACTCAATTCCAATGATAATCTCTTTCCAAGCAGCTACAGAGCCAGGCATATTAATGCATACCTCCAGAGGCTGAAGCACAGGCTCTGGTTTGAGACCAATCTGGCCTACATAGAAAACTCCTCTCAAAAGGAAATAAAACATTTCCCACAACAATAACAAAAACCACTTTGGCACAGGAACACATGCCTAGAGTCTCAAGTGCTTGGCAGGCTGAGGCAGGAGGATCATTTTACTCTCCGGAGTTTCAGGCCAACCTGAGCAGGCATAGTGAATACTGTCTCACAACAGACAGACAGACAGACAGACAGACAGACAGTAAAACGTTTATTTGGGACAGGTGGTAGCACAAGCCTTTAATCCCAGTACTTGGGAGTCACAGGCAGGTGGATTTCTGAGTTCCAGAACAGTGTGGTCTATAGAGTAAGTTTCAGGACAACCAAGGCTACACAGAGAAACCCTGTCTCAAAGAAGAAGAAAAAAACCACAACTCCCCTGCCCAATTAAGAAATAAATTTATGTTTGTAAGACTTAAAGTCAATACATGGATTTAAAAAACAAACAGGTTAGGAGAAAATTATCTACAAAGAAACAGCAAGCAATTATGAACTTAAAATAGCCAGGCGGTGGTGGCGCACACCTTTAATCCCAGCACTCTGGGAGGAAGAGGCAGGTGGATTTCTGAGTTCCAGGCCAGCCTGGTCTACAGAGTGAGTTCCAGGACAGCCAGGGCTACACAGAGAAACCCTGTCTTGAAAAACCAAAAATAAATAAATAAACAATCAAACAAATAAAATAAACTTAAGATAAAAGAAAAAAATGAATCTGTGTAAACAATAATCCTGTAAAGATAACTTTTATACTGGGCATAGTACTCATGACTCCCTGGAGAGACTGAGACAGGAGTTCAAAGCCAGCTTGGGCAACAATGGGAGCCCCTTTGTTTAAAAAGAAAAAAAACAACCCAAAACCTTAAGAAGAGTATAGTGGTGCATACTTGTAAGTGTCTGAGCCTACTTCCTTTTCTTAGCCCAGTGTAAATATTCTTGCCAATATCGGTTAAATGGCACCAAGAGCTCTCCAATTTTTTTATTGGTTATTTTATCCGTTTACATTTCAAATGTTATCCCTTTTCCCGATTTCCCCTCCGAAAACTCCCATACCATCCCACTTCCCTTTGCTTCTATGAGGGTGCTCCCCCACCCACCCACTCACTCATTGCCTCACCGCCCTACCCTTCCCTTATGCTGGGGCATCGAGCCTTCACAGGACCAAGGGTCTCTCCTCCCATTGATGTCCAACAAGGCCATCCTCTGCTGCATATACTGCTGGAGCCATGGGTCCCTCCATGTGTACTCTTTGATTGGTGGTTTAGTCCCTGGGAGCCTGGGGAGTCTGGTTGGTTCATATTGTTGTTCCTCCTATGGGGCTGCAAATTTCTTGACACAGGCACTCCCTATACAATCTTGGCTAGCCTTGACCTTGTGATTTCCCCTTGTCTCAGCCTCCTAAGTACTAGAATTGCAAGCTTATTCCCCTGTACTCAGTTTAACACTTCATACATTATTATCCTATTTGTCACAAATACCTTCTTTGGTAGTTATTATTATTAGTTAATTCTTTGTCATTTGAGACAGTGTCTCCTTGACAACTCCTAGGAGCTGGTTTTTCTTTCCACACTGTGGATCCCAGGAGCTGAACTCAGGTCACCAGAATCGATGGCTCCTGTGTCATTGTCCCTAATTTACTGATATTTTAATGTGTGTTTCAAAGTGAAGCTATAGCTGAGACTCACCAATCTGGGTAATCAGCCTGGATCCAACTTATAATGGAAACCTAACCATTTTAGATCATCTTCACACTGACCATCTCAGGACCACAAAGTTAACAGGAAGCTGTCTCCAAGGAAATAACAAGTGAATCATAACACACTTTGTGAAGGAGAACCTTCTCAAGCCATTTCAAAAAGGCTACTTGGGAAAGTTGGAACATCCCAATTCTCCGAAGGGCAGGAAACCCTCAGAACACCTCCCTAAGCAGCCAGTACATGCTCCTTGATAAACAACAACTTTCTGTCATCAAAATATCACCACTCTCTTTGAATTGTTGTTCACTTGAATTTTATGCACTCAGTAGTTCTGTTTATGTTTAATATGTAATTGTACATTGGTTTATGGACTGGAACGATGGCCTATCAGTTTGGCAGCTTTTTCAGAGGACCTGAGTTCAGTATCCACATTGGGTGGTTCACAACCACCTGTCATCTAATTTGGGGGGGGTTCTGACACCTTCTTTTGGCCTTCTTGGACACCTGCACACACACACACACACACACACACACACACACACACACACATCTTTAAATGTATATATATTTTTACCTGTCTGAAGCAGTAAATATAAAATGCTCACATCTACTTGTATGCTTATAGTCATGTAATAAAAATAATTCTAATGGCTACTTTTGAGTTTGAGTAAGCATTTTGCAAACTTATCTGCTCTAATAGTTTACAAAAAGGACCAGCAGGACAGAGAGGGAGCTCAATGGTCACATGTACGCTTGTAATGCAAGGCGGGGGGCAATTTTTGTTTTAGCAAAAACAGGAAAGGGAAAAGGTAAGATTTCATCAGATTCAGGTTTAGCTTTTGTGTGTGTGTTTGTGTGTGGTCAAGAATAGTTGATTGGTGACATTTTTCTAGCAAGAGGCTAATGAGGGTTGACATGTCTTTCTAAGTTGCTAGAGGGCTTAGTGACTATCAACACGTAAGCAGATGATTCATCAGAGAGTTGCAAAATGGTCATATCTTATTTCAGTCATTCCTCATCCTGTGCATGTGTGTTTATGCCTTGAGGTACAGCTTACTCAGAACAAATGCTTACTTCTTTCCTTATATTTACTAATTTTCAAAAGAAAGACTGCATTCCCCCAGCATCTTCCAATTAGGCATTTTTCTCTTTCAGAGCCTTACAGTGTTCTATGTTTTCATTAAGGGTTATTATTTTTCTTATCTAAACTTAGATTTCGCTAAACCCTCAGTGTTTAGCTTCTTCAAGTTGGTTCCAGAGTCTGTTGGAAGTGACCTCAGAAGCCTTTGCGAACTTCCTGCTGTTAAGTTGTCCCAGGCTCAAGGAGTACATTTCCTTCCTCAGACCTGACCTCAATGGCTTGCTCATTTCAAGTTTCAGAGGTTCCCAAGGGAAAAACAATGTTTATTGAAAGCAGGTGGTGTTCACAGCTCTCTGTTTTGATAATGTCAGAAGCACAGCAGGGAGATCCTTTTAAATGGAGGCTCTGAGCTGGGCCATGCACTCTAGGATTGCTGAGGGAGGGTTCCAGCAATGGTGCTGCCTTTCAGCTGGAGCCCAACTGCTTTCTTTCATCCAGCAAATCACAACAAAAATAGTTTCAAAACAGCTAAATCAAGGAGTGCATGGACATATGCCTATGATGCTCTGGAAACTACAGGAAGATTTATGGTTAGAGGCCAGCCCAGGTAACATGGAAAGACTCCACTGCAACAAACAGACAAACAAAATACAAAAGCAAACAAATAGAACCAGTGGTCACATCAGAAACAAATGTAAAAGACAGCTAAATGATTGCATAACAACAGTACTTTTTGCTGGCAGAGAGACATAGTCCAGAAACCCTTTGGGTCTGGTGAATATTTGACTTTGAGTCAAACAAGTTTAAATTAGATCCTGGCTCTTTATGGTAATAAAAATAAACTTTAAGAACTTGTGAGTTGACTCCAGGTGTTAAGGCACTTGCCAGATAGCCTGACAACCTGAGGTTTATCCCTGGGACCCCACTCTGGGGAAGGAGAGAATCAACTCCCACAAATTGTCCTCTGCTATCCACACTCTCACGTGCATGCGCGCGGGCACACACACACACACACACACACACACACACACGTGCAATTTTTTAAAATGTTTGAAACTAAAAATATATTGCTAGAGTTCCTGTGATAATTAAATGAGAACATGAATGCAGATATTCAGAATGTATATTATTAAGATATTTTTATCCCTTCTCCCTCCCTCCTTCCTTCCTTCCTTCCTTCCTTCCTTCCTTCCTTCCTTCCTTCCTTCTTTAGGATAGGGGTCCGTATATCCCAGGCAGGCCTTGAACTTGTTATGTAGCTTTGGATGATCTTGAGCTTCTGATCCTCCTGTGTCTATTCCTCAGTTCTTGGATTACAGGCATATGTCACCACGCCCCAGTTTTACAAGGTGCTAGATAAAACCCAGGGCTTGGAGCATGCTAGGGAAGCACTCTATCAGCAGAGCTACCCTTCATTTATTTATATTCACATTGTTAACATACTGTGATATATTTATGGTAACTCTATATTAAGTATCTATTTGTTCTAGGCATTGATGGGTGCCATTAAAATTATTGTGTGTGGGGGCGGGGAGTGAGGGTTCAATGACATGCTAGCAACTCATATAGGGATAGGTTATCCTTGATTTGTAGAATTTTCTGCTTTTCAAAGAGCAACTACATCCCCCAAGGTTGTACCAATGGTTTTGTTCCTTTGTTAGGTTTTGGTTTTATTTCAGTTTTGAGACAGGGTCTCAAAGTGTAAACTGGTCTCAAACTTGAGATCTTCCTGACTCAGTCACGAGTCACGAAGTACTAGGATTACAAGCATGCATCACCACACTGGGTCGGTATCAATAATTTTAACAACACCACTGCAAAAGTGTTTTAGGATAACTTCTTCCAAGCTACTAGGCACACACAACAATTATGTTTAAGTTTTTTATTTATTTATTTATTTATTTATTTATTTATTTATTTATTTATTTATGTGTGTGCTCATATATGTGTGAGCATGTGAAAAGGTCAGAGGACAACTTACATTAGTCAGTCCTCTCTTCATCATGTGGGTCTTCAGGTGTGTCAGGCTTTAACAGGCCCTGGACCAACTTTAAAGTAAGTAAAAACAGGCTTAGAGAGGTTAAACAACTTGAACTGACTTTCTGTGGTACAGAAACAGAATGTCAAGAAGGCCTGTGTGCAGAAACAAATGTCTGCTTTTCTGTTTCCCATCTGGCACTTTTCTTAGTAGGTAGATTGCTCTATACTGTTTGATCTCATACTGACTTTTTAAAAAAAAATACTAGCTATTATGCAAAGTAATGTGTCTTATGACTTTCTTTCTTTCTTTCTTTCTTCCTTCCTTCCTTCCTTCCTTCCTTCCTTCCTTCCTTCCTTCCTTCCTCTCTTTCTTTCATTCTATGAGATAGGGTCTCACTATATATTCCTGGCTGGCCTAGCCTGGTACTCACTAAGTTGATCTGGCTGGCCTAGTACTCACAGAAACATGCCTGTGTCCCTCATCTAAGTGATGGGATTAGAGGCATGTGCCACCACAGCCAACCTATTATGCCCTTTTCATATGTGTGTATCCACATACCTTGTTCTTTTTATAAATAAATAAATAAATAAATAAATAAATTTATTTATTTATTTACCTCCTAAATACTCCCCCTCCCCATTGCCCCTCACATAGTCCCTCCTCCTCTCCTTCTCCTTTGAGAGGGTGGAGCTCCCCCTTGGTATTCACCCACCCTGACATATCAAGTCTCTGCAGGATTAGGCACATCTTCTCCCACTGAGGCCAGACAAGTCAGCTCTGTTGGGAAAGTGATACCAAGGTCAGGCTATAGCTTTGGGTCCAGCCTGTATATGCTCTTTGGTTGGTGGTTCTGGCTCTGAGAACTCCCAGGGGTCCAGGTTAGTTGACTGTTGGTCTTCCTGTGGAGTTCCTATCCCCTTCAGGGCCTTCAATCCATCTCCCAGCTCTTTCATAAGAGTCCCTGTTCTCCACCAAATGTTTAGCAGTGGGTATCTGCATCTGTTTCAGTCAGCTGCTGCTTTAGAGCCTCTCAGAGGACAGCCATGCTGGGCTCCTGTCTGCAAGCACAACAGAGTATCATCAATAGTGTCAGGGATTGGTGTTTGTCCATGGGATGGGTCTAAAGTTGCTCCAGATATTGTTTGGCCATTCCTTCAGTCTCTGCTCCTTCTTTGTTCCTGCATTTCTTTTAGACAGGGCAAAATTTGGGTCCAAGTTTTTGTGGGTGAGTTGGTGTCCTTATTCCCCTGCTAGCTGTCCTGCTTGGCTACAGAAGGCAGCCTCTTTGGGTTCCATGGCCCTACTGTTAGGCATCTTGGCTAAAGTCACCTGCATTGACTCCTGGAAGCCTCCCATATCACAGGTCTCTGGGACTTCCTAGAGATTTCCCCTACACCCCCCTCCCCCTACTACAACTTTTCACAGTTCTAGTTTTGGAGAGCTCAGCTGCAGATTTCCAGTCATTCTCCTGGCCCTTTGGATCTCTGTCCTGCCTCTTCCCCACACCTGATCTCCCCCCCCCACCTCATTCCTCTTCCCATTCCCTCTCCCACCCACTTCCTCCCCTTGATCTGCCTCTTATGACTGTTTTATTCCCCTTTCTATGAGAGATTCAAGCATCCTTACTTGGGCCTCCCTTCCTGTTTAGCCTCTTTGGGTTTGTGTGCTGTATTGTGGGCATCCTGTTGTCCTTATTCATTTCCCATTCCTTCTTGTCCACTTCCTCTTCCTGCTTCTTTCTTGTTAGTTCCCTTCTTCCATGAAAATAGTCTCCAATTTTAGATTTGATTTAGAACCACATGTGAACAAAAATGTTTACCTCTTCATACTGTAAGTATTCTAGAAAGCAGGGACCATCCATGGTCCACAATCTTTTTCTCAGTACCTCAATCTTTGCATAGCAGTGAGTGTCCATTTTATAAACATTAAGTGCATGGGATAAAGAAACCTGCTTTAGAAGGAAACAGAGATAGAATCATATTTAATATTAATCAATAGATACTCATTTTGATATTCATTAGCCAATTGAAATAAGAACTTTAAAATTCTTCACTCCTCCCCCTCCTTCCCTCTTTTTTTCCATCCTTTCTTTCTTTCATTCTTTTTCTGTCTGTCTGTCTGTCTGTCTGTCTGTCTGTCTGTCTAAGACAGGGTCTCATTTCATATCCCAGGTTGGATTTGAACTTACTACGTAGTCCAGGCCTGTGGCAAACCTACCTCAACTTCCCAAGTGTTAGGATTATAGGTGTGTATTACCATCCCTGAAAAAATTCGAAAAATCGTAAGATACTTTATACATCTCAAATGTTATATGTGTATTGTGTCATTTAATCTTCTTTCTGTATAAGGAAGGTAGAATATAGGGAGGTAGAATTTATGTTTTATGAAGACAGAAGTAGGAGGAGCTGGAGATGGTTTGGTGGTTAAGAAAATTGCTGCTCTTCCAGAGTACCAATGTTTCCCAGTACCCACATGTCACTTCACAACTGTTCACAGTTCTAGTTTTGGAGAGCTCTAGCATTTCTCTGTGCTTTATGACTGTACTGAATACATGTGGTATAGATATGCATGCAGGCTAAACACTCACACAAAATAACAATATACATATAGAAAGTTCAACATCACTAGACACCAGGAAACGAAAGTTAAAACTATTTTAATATTTCATTTTACATCAGTCAGAAGAACCAAGATCAACAAAGCAAAAGACAGCACATGCTGGTGAACAGGTATGGGAAGGAAAACAGTTATTCATTACTGGTGGGAATACAAAGTTGTATAGCCATTATGAAAATAAATATATTTTTTTCCTCAAGAATATGGGACTTGTTATACTTCAAGATCCAGCTATATCACTCTTGAGCATACACCCAAAGGACTCTGCATTCTACTTCAGAGATATTTGCTCATTTATGCTCACTGCTGCTCTATTTTTAATAGATAGGAATTGGACATAGCCTAGAAATCCATCAGTTGAGGAGTGGATGAAGAGTGGAAGGTATATTTATACAACAGAAGTATTATTCAGCTCTTAAAATAAAATTGTGAAATTCATAGGTAAGTGGATGGAGTTAGGAAAAAAATCCCAAGGAAGGTAACCCAAACTCCAAAAGACTAATATTGTAAGTTCTCTCTTATATGTAGTTGTTAGCTTTTAAGCCTTCCATATGTATGTTACAGTCTGAAAACCCACAAAAGTTAGTGTGCTGGCTGGTTTTGTGTGTCAACTTTGATATAAGCCAGAGATATCAGAGAGGAAAGAGCCTCAGTTAAGGAAATGTCTCCATGAAATTCAACTGTAAGGCATTTTCTTAGTTCATGGGGGAGAGCACATTGTGGATGGTGCCCTCACTAAGGTGGTGGTCCTGGTTTCTACTGGAAAGCAGGCTGAGCAAGCAAAGAGGAGAGAGTTAATCAGCACCCCTCAGTGGCCTCTGCATGCCAAGCTCCTGCCTCCAGGTTCCTGCCCTGCTTGAGTTCCTCACTTTCTTTGATGATGAACGTCAATGTGGAAGTATAAGCAGAATAAACTCTTTCAACCCCAACTTGCTTTTTGGTCTTGGTCTTTGATCATAGCAGTAGAAACCCTAACTAAGAGAATTAGGTATAGTGTAAGGGAGTAGTGGAAGAGGGGAGAATCTCCCAAGAAAAGGAAAATTGTACATATTGCTATTGTGAGACAAAGGGAAAATGTAAATACTAGTTATTAACAAGACCCATCCAGCCCCCATCCAATAATCAGGGCAGAGACCTATGTGTTTCTAAAATTAGCTCTAGCACAATTACTGTGGGTTACCCCTCATCTGTATTTCTATTTGTTAAATTGTCTACTTTGAGCTGCTCCATCAGCATGTTCTCAGGGTCCACTTCACAGGAGTACATGCTCCCAGTTCATCACACAGAGACCTCCTGTTCTCTCCGGCTTCCACCTCCTTCACACTCCTTTCCTCCTCCTCCTCCTCCTCCTCCTCCTCCTCCTCCTCCTCCTCCTCCTCCTCCTCTTCCTCCTCCTCCTCCTCCTCCTCTTCCTCCTTCTCCTTCTTCTCTCTTCTCTGTCCTCCTCCTCTTCTCCTTCCTCCTAGTGGTCCCTACCTGCGATCCCCAGCCTCCACCTCTTCTATTCTTCCCAGTAATTGGCTGTAGCCACCTTTACTTAACCAATAGTTTTAAATTGGAGAGCAAAGTTTACATAGCATCACCTGGTGTACTGGAGAGCAACCAGATCTTGAGTGCCAGCATTTAGCATTTGAATAAACAGCAGCACCAGACTAACCCCTAACAGAGAAAGGAGCATAGGATTAAGTAGGAAAGGAAATCAAAGAGAAGGGTAAAGTAGGAAATGTAGGGAGGGACAACTAACACTAAAGGTCTTTTGAAAAACCATATGGAAACCTACTTCTGTAGAACTATCCTAAAATACATAGTATGTGAAAAGTATCTATGCTGGTATCAATTTGTCTTAGTCAGGGTTTCTATTCCTGCACAAACGTCACGACATGACCAAGAGGCAAGTTGGGGAGGAAAGTGTTTATTCAGCTTACACTTCCACAGTGCTGTTCCTCACCAAAGCAACTCAAGCAGGTCAGGAAGCAGGAGCTGATGCAGAGGCCATGGAGGGATGTTCCTTACTGGCTTGCTTTTCCTGGCTTGCTCAGCCTGCTCTCTTATAGAACCCAAGAATACCAGCCCAGAGATGGTACCACCCACAAGGGGCCCTTCCCCCTTGATCACCAATTGAGAAAATGTCCCACAGCTGAATCTCATGGAGGCACTTCCCCAACTGAAGCTCCTTTCTCAGTCATAACTCCAGCCTGTGTCAAGTTCACACACACACACACACACACACACACACACACACACACACACGCAAAACAGCCAGTACAAAAAGAATCTAAATAGAGTCATCAAATAGGAGGCAAGTCAATGCTGCAACCAATATCTTTTGCCACCGAGTAAAACCCAGGAATGGGTCACATGCTGTTTGTCAATTTGGTGCCCAAAGGATCCACATGGAGGCCCTGACCCCCTTCCCATATCACAGGTTATTGTTAAGGTTATTGGTATACTTCACAACCCGACAATAAGGCCATATTCCTGAGAAGAACATTGTTATCAAACATGTTAGAGTCAAGCTACTACCCACTAGAAACTTCACTAATATTGACTGGCATGCATGGCAGTACAAAGTCCTCTGTGTGCACCAGAAGGAGAAAGAAAATCATCATTATTTACCATCTACAATCTCTGTGATGTACAAAAGTGGCCTGCCTGCAAGATATTCTGCATCAAATGTTATGAGAGCAGCCAGCCACTTACTGATTGGATACATGGCTCATTCCATGAGATGGAAACCACACCTGACACTGCTCAAGGGGCCAAGAACCTGAGACTAGATAGATCATGGGTCTAGGGGAAAACATAATACTATTATTCTGCTAAAGAAACATAGCTATACATGATATCTAGTGATATACTTCTATACCTGTAGATCACCGACTCACTCAGCCATCATCAGAGAAGCTTCTTGCAGTAGTTGTGAACTAACATAGAGATCCAGAACTGGACTATATATATAGAAAGTGAGAGGTTTTGGAGCACTTGATCTTAAATGGGATATCTTTATCAAAGACCTCCCTGCAAGGCTCAGGAATCTATGTAAAAGATGAAGTGGAAAAGATTGTAAGAACCAGAGGTGATGGATGACTCCCAAGGAAACAGTATCTTCCAGATACAAGAGGACTGATGCACATACAAACTCATTGTGACAGCACACACAAGGCCTTCACAGATTCAACCTGGACAGAATACCAGCACCAGGATGGAGGAAATAGGCACAGACTCCCACCTCTAACCAAGAAGCTCTGAGCAATTGATACCCGCTGGCAAAGGAAAAATCAGCTTTCTCCAATGCAGTCTCTCCAGGTATATTAACCACTCCTCAGAGCAGCTCCCAAGTCCAGGGAGCATCAAGACAAACTCAATGGTTCTTTTGGAGACCTTTTTCGGTCTTGTTTTGCTTTATTTTTTATATCTTTTGCCTTTTGCTTATTGATTTTAATTTTCAATTTTGTGGCTTTTTATGAGTTTTTTTTGCATGTGTGTTTCTTGCTTTATTTATTTTTAATGAAAGAGAGAGAGTTTAAAGTTGCATGGGTATGGAGATGGGAATGATCTGGGAGGAATTTGGGGATTGGGAAACATGAATAAAATACGTAAGGTTTTTTTTTTTCACTAAAGCAAGCTAAAATTAATGAATAAGACCTCAGATCAGCAACAATAAAAGAAGATGGTGGCAGGAATTCATATACAGCTCAGGAACCACTTCATCCACAGCGACTTTTTGCCATGTAATACTGCTAGTACTTTAGAGCTGAGGCATTTTCTTCAGAAAAGTTTGCTTATATGTCATGAGGTTCGAGGCACCAGGAGGGAAGCAGGCCCCCTACGTCCACATTTGTTGACTCTGCAAGGAAGTTTTAGTTTTCTGCCAATGACTAGATTCAGGGCCACACAAGAAAACCATCCGATTTTGTTTTCATGTTCTTTTATTATATCTGAGTGTTGATATTAGATACAAAATTTTGGGTTTTGTTTTTTTTTTCTAAATGATCCAAAAATAAATAAATAGCCTCACTTCAAGGAGTTAAAAAACAAAAATCATTTTCTAGTTCTTCTGGCTTCAAGACTGAATCTCAGCCATGATCCAACCCTAATAATCATCCAAAAGGCTGTCAGCGAGATGGTTATTATGTACTCTGGCAGCCCTGAGGCACTCTTGAGCAATGTTGTTATAACATTATGTTATAATTATACCAGAACTTGTTTCCTGCACATCTCACAAATGCTTATCCACCACCAGGATGATGTTAGCTGACTATCACTTTGAACAAGCTTGGACAAAAGAAATAATAGCGGTAACTTCTGAGAGAATATACAGCTGCAGCTTGAGAATACTCTTCCACCAGTGAAATATGTTGTTACGGACCAGTTACATCAGGCTGCATTTCTATCTGCTCCTTCCAGAATTATGTCACTTACTTCAGTATGTTTCAACCTGAAGACACATGATCTGGGTGTGTAGCTCACTAGTGAAGTCCTGTGCCAAATCCTGGGTTCAATCCAAAGTATCAAAAGACAAAGGAGATTTTGAACTGCTGGAGAAATTTCTTACAGCCCCTACCTCTTAGACAGGCACCTCAATCTCACACCAACTTCCAGGAGAGTGAAATCGCTCAATCATGTGGGCATGCTCTCCTTTTCCTCCCCCTCCTCTACTCCTTCTCCCTCTCCCTCTCCCCTCTCCTCTCTTCTTTGTTTCATCTCTTTTTTTTCCACTATGGTGGAGGAGGGGTAGGCTATGTGTGTGTCATGGACCTGTGGTCTTAGCCAGACCAAATAGAATGCTGTGGCAATGTTCCCACTGGAATGTGGGGAAGTGGGGAGGAGAAAGCTCTGGAAGGAAGAATCTAGGTGGTGGTGCTTCCCCATTCAGGATTTGTTTCCAAGCAGGTTTTCATTAACCCCCACCTGAAACTTGCTAAACAAGCTTTGCAGACCATGTTATTGTGTTGGTATTTTTCTGGATGTATAAGCGTCCATGATTTGCTGAAGAATGATATCCCAGACTCAAGTAGTATGCAAACACAAAGAGTGTTTTATTCTGCAGAACTCCAGCATGCTGGATTCTCTCATTACCAAGATAAAGAGACAACCAAGTGAGCTCACAGGCTGATTTAAAGCACATTAGGGGATTCTGGAGTAGGTGTCCTTTATCTTACTCCATCTCTAGAGACATTCCATTACCTGGGCATGGGGGCTGAAAACCATTGCTGAGGAAGTAGCTGAGGAAGTCTGGAAACTGCTGCTGACCCATTGTTCTTAGCTCAGGCCAAGTGGAGGGTCAGCTTCTGAGGCCTGGACTTGCCTAGAATTGCCCAGTTCTTGGAAACAGAGATTTAGGCCTAGTCTCATTAACTGCCACTTTGAAGTCTGTCAAGGAATCAGCCTATCTTATCCCTCTCAGGTATATTACAAGCTACACTAAGACCAAGCACATATTCTCACATCAAGGCTAAACAAAAAGTAATCCAGTAGGAGGAAGTGTCCTAAAGACAGGAAAAAGAGTCAGAGACAACTCCTATTCCCACTGTTAGGAATCCTACAAAAACACCAAGCTACACAACTATAGCATATATGCAGAGGACATAGATCAGACTCATACAGGCTCCCTGATCTCTGTGAGCCAACTTTCATCTAGGTCAGTTGATTCTGTGGTCCTTGGTCTTGTGATGTCCTTGAACGCTCTGGCTCTTCCAATCCTTCCTCCCCCTCCTCCACAGGACTCCCCGACCTCCCTCTAATATTTGGCTGTGGGAATCTGCATGCTTCCCATTAGTTGCTTGATGAAGTCTCTCTGGTCTTTCTGATGACAGTTATGATAGGCTCTGGTCCCAGCGTGTCCTGTAGGCATGACAAACTGTATGTCGATGATTTTGTGCCTGGATTGATGTCCCAATCCCTCTATTGCAGGTCTTGCCTGGTTACAGAGGATGGCCAGGTCAGGTTCTGTGTACATGTTACTAGAAGTCTTGCTAGGGTTATTCTCGAAGATTCCATGGAGTTTCTACTGCACTAGGTCTCTAACTCACCCCTGAAATGCAACCCAATTTTCTTTTCTTTTTCTTTTTCTTCTTTTTCTTTTTCCGAGACAGGGTTTCTCTGTGTAGCCCTGAGTGTCCTGGAACTCACTTTGTAGACCAGGCTGGTCTCAAACTCAGAAATGCCTCCCAAGTGCTGGGATGAAAGGCGTGCGCCACCACTGCCTGGTGCAACCCAATTTTCAGTAATTTCTCCCAGTATTTTCTCTCTCATCCACCCAACCTGATCCCTCCTATTCCCAACCCTATCCACCCCCAGTCCAGCGACAAAATCTATTTCCCCTTTCTGGGGAGATCCTTGTGTATACACCTTTAACCCCTCCTTCTAACTTAGTCTCCCTGGATATGTGGATTATAGCATGATTCTCTTTACTTCATAACTAATATCTACTTGTAAGTGAATACATGCCAAGTTTTTCTTTCTGAGTCTTGGTTACCTTACTCAGGATGATTTTTTTCTAGTTCTATCCATTTGTCCGCTAATTTTATGATGCCATTTTTAACAGTTGAGTAATACTCAACTGTTATACAACATTGTATAAATGTGTCATTGTTTTATCCATTCTTCAGTTGAAGAACATCTAGGTTGATTGCCAGTTTCTCTAAACATAGTTGAACTAAAGTTTTATTTATTTATTTTTATGTATGTTTTTTGCATGTTTATAGGTATACCATGCACATGGCTGGCACTGGTGGAAGGCAGAAGATGTCTCATTTCCTGAAACTGGAGTTGTAAGTCCTTATGTGGATGCTGGAACTGAATCTGGGTTGTCTCAAGTAATCTTAACCACTGATCTGTCTTTCCAGCCTCCTAGATCCACCATTTTTTTAAATTTTATTTTCTATATTCTTTGTTTACATTCTGCACTGAAAAAAAGGCTAACATTTTGCACAACTTTTAAAATTCAGGCTTGATTTGGATGATGGTTTATGCTTGTTATTTGTACTTTGGGATATCAGGGGTAGAACCTGACTGCTGACTATGCCCTCAACTCCCAAATGAATATTTGTATTATTTGTTTGTTCATTTATTCAGAATCTCATATAGTTCAGGCTTGCCTTTAATTCACTATGGAGCCAAAGCTGTCCTTGCACTACTGATTCTCCTGCTTCAGTCTTCCACGTACTGGAATTAGATGTATATGATACTGTGCCCAGTTCACAAAGGGAATTTTAAATAGCCAAAATCTATGTGAAAGTGTATACAGTTAAGACATGTGTGAGAAAAATATAAGTGCAATTGGTGGTGTTAAGCATATGTTCAGCGAAATTACTTTCTACGGTAGCTCAAAGCATTACTTCAAAGTTCTATTTATTAGGAGACTTAGTGGACTTAAAAGCTGAAAGCTGTCTATGTTGTTACCTCTCACCCAGTTGTGCCCTTAATTCTGCCCACTGGAAATGGGGGATAGTTTTACCCCTGGAGCTGGCTTTTGATGACTCAAAGATATTCAGTCCTTCAATGACTGTTCATTAAATATAATTTACTTTGAAGAACTCCATTCTCTGTACTTAATTAACCCCTCTTCCTTAACTCTTAGCTTCTTTTTCTTTTTCTTTCTCTTTTTCTTTTTCTTTCCTTTCCTTTTTCCTTTCCTTTCCTTTCCCGCTCTTTCTTTCTTTCTTTCTTTCTTTCTTTCTTTCTTTCTTTCTTTCTTTCTTAAAACAGGTTTCACTATGTAGTCCAGGCTGGCCTAGAATTTGTGATATTCCCATCTCTGCCTCCTGATTGCCAGGGTTACAAGTGTGTGCCACCATACCCAGCTTAATTCTCAGTTTAATGTTACTTCCTAATGTTGCTCCCATTCACCCTTCCTTTCCTTGCTTTCTAACAAGCTGAGGTTCTGAGGATGGAACCCAAAGCATTTTGCATACTATGGTAGACCTCTACCACTGAGCTGCACATTCTGCACCAACGTGTTCACTTTTAAATGGGAAAAGGAGGGTGTGCAGAGTGCAGAGGGGCAAAAGCACAGCCTTTCCTCACGCAGGTTAGCTTTGTTTCTCGGTTGAGAAGGCTGTCATTGCTAAGCACTCTCACCTAATCTCATTGCCTGAAATGTGTTATAATTCCATTGTAAAGAAGTCTGGATATTCTAGTGTTTTGTTTTCTACTTTTCCTGGTGAAAGAAGCCATAAATCTAAAGTAAACAAAGTAATAAAACGTATATTACAAGCTACAGTCTTAAAAGTAATTTGGGGTTGGGTGAGATGCCTCAGAAAGTAAAGGCACCCGTTTGCAAGCCTGATGACCTACATTTGACATCCAGGACCAACTTTGTGCAAAGAGAGAACTGACTCCTGTAAATTGTCCTTTGATCTTCAGACCTGCTACGTGGCAAGTGAGACCCTCCCCTCCCCCCGTACATAAAATGTTTAAAAAACTGTTTAAGAAAGTAATTTGAGGGGCTGAGGAGATAGTTCAGTGTGTAGTATTTGCCATGCAAGACCCATTTTAGAGATTGGATCCTCAGAACCCACATAAATCTAGGCAAGTGTGGTAGCTTGTACATAATTCCAGTGCACAGGAGGCTAATATGGGGACTTCCCACACATAAACTGACTAGCTACACTGGCTAACTTGGTGAAATTCCAGGCCAATAATAGATTCAGTCTTAGACAAAAGGTTAAAGGATATCTTTCTCCACTGAGGAAAGACACCTGCCTAGAGTTGTCCTCTGACACCCCCCCATTCATAATGAAGATCTGCACACACCCTTTCATGTGAAGATCTACACACAGATGGGTATAGACACACACACACATACACACACATGCATAAACACTCACACTACAAAGCTTTAAAAGTACTATATATGACTGGATTTTTTTTGTTATTAAAAGTTTTCAGAGACTTCCTGTTTCCAATTCCTCCCAATCTCAAAACATCAAATGATTGTGACTTTTATGTTTTATAATCAGTATGTGAGTCTGACATTCTTTTTTTATAAGATTTATTTATTTATTATATTTAAGCACACTGTAGCTGTCTTCAGACACTCCAGAAGAGGACATTGGATCCCATTACAGATGGTTATGAGCCACCATGTAGTTGCTGGGATTTGAACTCAGGACCTTGAGAAAAGCAGTCAGTGCTCTTAACTGCTGAGCCATCTCTGCAACCCAGTCTGACATTCTTTTATCTTTTTCTTGAATAAGGATCTCACATCCCCGATGACTGTGAGCATATGATCCCCTTGCCCCAGGCTTCTGAGTGCTAGAAGAAACAAAAGCTTAGAATAAATTTTTAATCAGGTATAACACTGTTATATAACTTTGGGAAGCCAGCAGATCTTCAGGTAAGTTTTGCTTTTAAAATAGCTGTACACAAATGTCCATTTGACATTTGAGACAACTGAGTCAGCATGATTTCACCACCAAGTGAGGTCCTTTCGACTGCCTTGTGAAATACTGGCAGTTCTGCTTTCAGTTAAGGAAATACTGTCCTCAGAACTCCAATGAAGCTTTGCCTTTATTGTTTGACTATTGAAAAGAAACAAATAAACGCACATATATATTTGGAGAATACTATATCAAATATGTTTTGGGATTATTAAGGGTGGGAAGATGATTGTTTTGACTGAAATATTATTATTATTGTTATTGTTATTGTCATTGTTATTACCACCAGTGTCTGGCAAATGCTAAACAAGTAGTCTATCTCTGAGCTCTGTCCATAGCTCCTCACTTCTTTTTAAAGAAATGCTTTATTATATTTCATTTATTTAGCATGCGTGGAGGTCAGAGGACAACTTTTCGGAGTTGGTTCTCTCCTTCCAACATGTGGTTTCTGGGGATTGAACTCAGGTTCGGCAACAAGTACTCTTACTTGCTGAACCAACTGACTGGCCCCCGCCTTAGTTTTTTTAAGAAATCTATTCATCCGGAAATCCTTTCAAAGCTATCTTCACTCGTGCTGTTGCATTCTCATCTGTTTTGTCCTCTGTCACAGATCCTTACATCCCAATCTACACATTCTGCCCTGCCCTTTCAGAACTAAGCCTGGGGTGGCTGCTAAGGAAACGACCCAAGTTTTCTCAGACTAGATTGGAAAAGACATCCAAATAACTTTTGCAGGAGCTTTTCATTATTAGTGTTTATAGTTTTAAACAAAGTGATAAAAAAAAAAAAGATGCGGTGATAACTCTTCAAGGTTTAGGAAGAAGAAAGAGAAAGAATTTGAAAAATCAAAGCATTTCATTTGCAAGCAGGGCAGGAGGGCAGTGGAAGGCAGAAAAACAGCTGAGCTGTGAGAAGTCACAGAAAAATGGGAGTGGTGGAGACCGAGTTGAGCAACATGTGAATATGTCTTCATTTATCGTCACAGGGATCAGTATGACAATTACCTTGAGGAATCTGTAGCTAGTTCAGGGTTGCTTGGATTTTGTATTGTTTGCTTGGTTTTATCAGGCAGTTAGGACTTTTAGAACTCTGGTCTGGAAAGGAAATAGTTGAAATGTCAAATATCAGAGCCTTTAGTGGCTTGTGCCTCTGTCTAGCCTTTTTCCTGCTTTTCAGATTTGCGGAGTGTTCCTGTAGTACGACTAGCCACGATATACTTCCGTTCTCCATAGCTATCCACTCCAAGCTCTTGGCCCAGGGCTGGAGAATGGAGGCAGCTGAGGAGTCCACAGCTCCTGCTATTTCACCATATTTACTGCCTTGATAGCCTGCGTCCTGCACAAAGGAGGTGAAAGAGGGTATACTTTGATACCTATTTAAGATGACATAAGGATTACTTTGGCCGAGGGCACCTGAAAAATAGCAGACACAAGAATCCTTTCTAATTTTCCCATTTTCCCTAAAAACAAGAGGAAAGACCTCAGAAAGACATCTTTTGTTATCAGGAAAAAGGAAATGTTTTTGGGAGTCCTAGTCAGGAGAATCCTAAGCAAACACTCTTAAAAAAAGCTTCCCTTAGCCTACCATATAATGTAGTGACTTTTCCATAAGAGCCTCTTTCTGTTCAACTTCGTGCATGATTACATTGACTTTTACAACTTCTCTGGGCATCTTATTTGTTTCCTTCTGAGGACTTCTATATCATGTGAAATTTAGATTTGGGTTGTATACTCATTTGTGAATGTACTACATACCAAGTTAGTAGTCACACCAAGAGTGAGTTAAGAGGAGAGAGTTTGGACTCCCCTACACTATCAGCACTGGTAGAATCAGAGCTTTGCCAAGCCCTGAGTTAACTGCAAAGGGCCTTGTGATGTTTATCCTGTCAGGAACTCTGTTCTGTTCTCAGTCCTACAGTGATCATTCTAGCAGACTGAAGCCCCTGCTTGTTAACTGCCTGGTGTTTATGCTCAATCTCCCTCTCTCTCTCTCTCTCTCTCTCTCTCTCTCTCTCTCTCTCTCTCTCTCTCTCTCTGTGTGTGTGTGTGTGTGTGTGTGTGTGTGTGTGTGTTCCTTTCTCCTTATTCTGTTTCTTTCATTCTTCTTTTCTTTTGGAACAGGGCCTAATGTAACCCAAGCTAGTCTTGAACTTACTATGTAGCTGAGGATAACCTTGAACTCCTAATCCTCTGGTCTTTACTTCCCAAGTGCTGAGATGACAGGCATTTACCACCATGCCAGGCTATTGGGTATTTAGTTTTGTTCTCAAATAGTATCTTCCTATGTACTCAGGGCTGGCTCCAAATGCTTTTTCCTTCTACCTCAGTCTCTCCAGTGTTGGGATTCTTTTCTCATAACAGAAAGTATAATAAAGACAATAAATACTTTTCATGTAATAGAGGATGCCATTCTGAGTGTCCTCAGCTGATTATTGTAAAAAAAAAATGAGGGAAGTTGGTTAGGGCACAAAAGGGCTAACAGAATCTAAAAAGATTTCAATGTCTCTAAAGATGTCCACCAATATGTTGTCAGAAAGGCCTTAAAGAAGGTAACTGACCATTTAATGAGCAAAATTTACTAAGTATAATTTGTTTTCTCATTTAACCCATAAAACCAATTTCTGGGCTTCAAGTTTGTGATTGTGTAGTTTTGACCAGAATTATGAATTGAAACAAAATATGTATCTCGGGTTCCAAATTCCATACAAGAAAAATGTTTACCTATAACTCCTTCTCTTTACCATTTCTTCTCAACCAATAAGCCAATGTGTATCATGCCATATCTAGAATCTGGAGGAGAAAGGACATTCAAGGACAAAGCCTTACGTGCTCCACAAACTGGGCCAAATTCCTCATTTAAGTTTTGTGAAATTTATTTCCCAAGCAGCAACCTAAGTGCTCCAGCAGAGGAAAAACTAACTGCCAACACAGACTGAAGCGGGCCAACCTTGACAGCTTGGCCTGTGAAGGACAGCCTCCGCCAGGGGCATGGGAGTTGGAAGGACAAGTCGCTTGGACTAGGACTTTCCAAACCACAGCTGTGAGCCCAAACAGGACTGTTGTCTCGGCCTTTCATTTACTTTGATTGTATGTGTGCATTTAATTCCAAAGTGGGAAAAAAACAAAACAAAACAGGAAATGAAGCCGGTTAACATCAAGGAGACCAGGAGGCAAACTGAAAAAAAAAAAAAAAAAAAAGAACAAAAAGAGTAAACACTTCAGTGAGTCATAACCTTTCAGGACTCAGCGTGGGAACCAGGAGACACCCCAAGGGAGAATAGACTTAGAGCTCTTTGAAGAGTAGCAGCTTCTATAGAAATAGGAGAGAGCAGCCCTATGCTGTGGTGAGGCCAGTCAGAGGATGGAAAAATGATTTTGTTTGTGAAAATTAACTTGGGAATAATACACTGACTGTCAGCTCATGTATATTATCCATTCACTCTTTGTTGAGAGAACAATACTTCAGGATCTTTCCCCTTAGGCTTCTCATGTTGCAAATGTTATGGATGGTATGGGATTTCAAGTTGGCAGGAAAGTTTGTATGTTGTCCTTGGGTAAAGATTGTAAATTTAGCCAGCTGTGGTGGATCATGTCTTTAAGCTCAGCTGTATGAACACAAGGTCAGCCTAGGCTACATAGGGAGTTCCAGGTCAGACAGCACTACATAATGAGACCCTGTCTCAAAAACAAAAGAAAAAATTTTAATTAAGAAATTGACTATAATATAATTACAATGTTTCTACTTTGCCTTTCTTTCCTCAAAGCCTCCTATATACACCTCCCTGTCCTTCAAATCATGGCCTCTTTTTGTTAACTAATTGTTATTAAATCCATATATATATATGTATATATATATATATATATATGTATATGTATATGTATATGTGTATACACACATATTCCTAGATATAATCTGATCCATCCATATAATGTTACTTTTAATGTATGTTTTCAAAACTGATCATTTGGCATTATATAACCAGTTTGTGTGCTCTTCCCTGGTTGAAGACAAGCTCCTCTGCGCCTAGCTTTCTTCAGTTGCCTTTAGGTCTTTGTATAGGGTTTGTACTTCATTGGCTTCCTGCCTCCATTTTGTTATGTTTATTGGTATCATCCTTGTTCAGGTGAGATTTGGGTGCTCATAAGATTGTACTGGAGAAATCTGTTTTCTTTGTGAGTGGTCATCAATTTGAAATAGATTTTCAGTTAGTGATAGGGACTTGTGTTTACACCGCCTCTCAGCACCAGGACTCCTTCTGGCTTAGACCTGTACAGGCTCTGTGCATGCTGCCACAGTCTCTCTGTGAGTTTGTGTGTGTTTTATTTTGTCTTGGAGGCCATATTTCTTTAGTGTCTTCCATTCCACCGTCTTTTACATTCTTCTTTCTTTTGCCTTCTTATTCTTGGTTCTTCTTCTTCCTCCTCCTCCTCCTCCTCCTCCTCCTCCTCCTCCTCCTCCTCCTCCTCCTCTTCTTCTTCTTCTTCTTCTTCTTCTTCTATCCTTCAGCCCTGAGGGGAGAGATTTGATGCAGATATTCCATTTAGGATTGAGTGTTCCAAAGTCTCTCACTCTGCACATTGTTGGGTTGTGGTTTCTGTGTTTGTTCCTATCTACTGAAGGAAGAAGCTTCTCTGCTGATGGTCTAGCAAGACGTTGATCTATGAGTATAGCAGAATGTCCCTAGGAGTCATTTTATTGACACATTTCTTTATAAGAACATTGGTATTTGGTTTTCTCCTAGATCCATGAACTATCAAGTTTCAGGTTCTTGGCCATCTGAGCAGCATAGGGCTTGGGTTCTATCTCATGAAGTGAGACTGTATTCCAATTATGATATTTGTTGGTTACTCCCACAACTTTTGTGCCATGGTTTCTCTAGCACATCTTGTAGGCAGATCACCATTGTAGATTACAGGGTTTGGAGATGGATTGGCATTTAACTTCCTCCTTTGGTGGTGTGCATGGTACCTTCTGGTACCATGACCATTAGTGATCTGGGGTGAAGGTTTCATCTGGATTTCTCCATTGTCGGTGGGTTATGTGAGTGTTGAACAATTCTTATTTTTTGGCTGGACTAAGACTTAGAAGTAGAAGCTCTCAGTGAGCACAGCCAATGTCCCTTCCAGTCTAGCTGCTCATGGTGTTTTCCTTTGGCTTTCTTCTTTCTCTTTATCAAAAGTTTAGCATATTCTTTAGCCTCCTCCTTATTTTTTTTAGTGTGCTGTTTCTTCTGAGTAGTATGTTGGCATTTGCATTGGAGGACATGTGTGGTAACAAGATGCTGAATTTTGGGTGCTTTGGTTCTACAACTTATAGTCAGGCATCATCTTCTTTAGAGAGATTGAAGTCATTTGGGTTCTGCTAGTTATTTTGGGCCTCTACCACTGAGGCATAGTGGTATCTCTTAGTTCAAGAATCAATCAATCAATCAATCAATCTCTATCTATCTATCTATCTATCTATCTATCTATCTATCTATCTATCTATTATTTTTACACTAGCCAAGATGAGAACACAATGGCACCAACAATGCATCCCTAAAAGACTTGTGCTTCTTCTTTCCAGTTCTCCTTGGCTTAGAACAAGAATTCTTATTAATCAACAGCAGATATTAGTCAGAACACTGATTTATGGAAAAACCTTGTTTGTCATTCCCACTACAAATTCAGATCACACATAACCCTTTTACTCTTCTCCCATAGCATCAGCAGCTATTTCTGGGACTATGTGCTTCTTTTAGAAAGTACAAAGCTTGCATTCCTTTCCTATTTCAATAAGTTCCTGACAGATAGTGGCTGAGACAGAAGTATTCAGTTTCTTCTTGACACAGCTGATGGCCTAGCAGGTGCCATGAGAAAGTAATAACAGCTTTTAAAATTGCTTCAGGTGATTCAAATCTTTTCCACTCATTCATGGATGTGTTCTTACAGTCAAAACAATCTAAACTTCAAATAATGTTGCCTAATATCCCCATTTTTTCCCTATGGAAGAAAACAATATAAAGGAAATGTTCATACTATCAGGAAAGTAGTTCCATATCTCTTATATTGTAAAAAAAGAATTCAAATCAGGAGTGGTAGCTCATGTTTGTAATCTTAGTACTTGGAGAAATGAGTCAGGAGGATTACTATGAATGTGAGGGCAGCCTTGGCTACACAGTGAGTATCAGGGCAACCTGGGTTATAGAATAAGACTGCCTCAGTAACTGTGTGTTTAAGGGGAATAGTTTATTAGATGACACAACAGATTAGGGTAACTTGTCATCAAGCCTGACAACCTGAGTTCTGTCTGTGGAACTCTCAGAGTGGGAAGAGATTAGCAACATCTGAAAGTTGTCCACTTATCTGACATGCCGGCATGTACATATACACACACAAAATAAATGAACAAAATAATTTAAAACGTGTAGTTTTTTTTAAGGGCTATGTGTATTGCTTAGTGGTGCAGCACCTGCCTAGCATATATAAGGCCTGAAGTTTCATCTCCAATAATACAAAAAAAGATTATGGTTTTATTTTACCCTAGTTTTTTTTTTTTTAATCTTGGTTTTAAGCATCAGAAACTGAATCGGGGTATTTAAAGGAGATAATCTAATCTTTGCAAGACTATGATATAAACTACTCTCAGGTCTTCTGGGAATGAAGATAAGATAAAAACAGGCGGGTGAGATGGCCCAGCTGATAGAATACTTGCCACCAAGCATGATGATCTGAGTTACATCCTTAGGATTCAAATGGCAAAAGAATAAAATTGACTCCTGGAAGATATTCTTTGATCTCCATTCACAGACACCCACACACACACACACCAAACAAATGCAATTTTAAAAAAGAAAAATGAAGACTGAGAACTTTGTCTATTCCCTTGACTGGGAAACATCATATGATGAAGATCAGGTTTTCAAATATCCTGAAAGTAACCTCTCCCTGCCCCCCCACCAGGAGGAAGCACAGTCTAAAGGGAGTCAATGGTTCAGGCAGCCTACTTTTTTTAGGACAGAAAGAGTCATGCAGTCACAAATTATGAAACTGCTTGGCTAAGGGCTCACCAGCATGCAAGATACTCAGCATTTTTATCTGAGCCTGATTTTTTTGACATGGTCTCATTTTTTAGCTCTGGATGGCCTGGAAGTCACTTCAGAGACCAGGCTGGATTTAAACTTAGATCCTTCTGGCTTCACCTCTGCCTCTACCTTCCTAGTGCTGGGGTTAAAGATACACACCATCAAGCCTGGCTTTCATTATGTTTTTTTTTTAAGTTTCTCTTTCATGGGAGCTAAAAACAATGTCTGATTCATACTGATATTTTCCTCAAAGTTATACAAAGGGAAGTAATAATGTTGACTGTGAGAATTAAGGTTAAAATCAGATCTCAGCCCAACTAGCATAACCAGTGGGAACAATGGACAATAACCATGACTCTGATGAAATCCATTTCTCAGCTGAAGGCACTGGGCTGGTGTTTCTCTTGCTCTATTCTTAGTACTGAATCAAACTTTGGGGAAACAGCTCCCATCAGTTTGAAACAATGGATATTCACCCTGCATACCATATATGTTCTGGCTCCCACTGTGGTGTAAATGTCATGACCTCCTCTTTTCCTCCAGAACTTATGACAGACATTTCCCTTCAGCAAGAAGGGCCACAGCAGTCTTAAGAGCATCAGAGTGCAGAGTCATATTAGGTGGCCCAAATCTGCCTTGAGATAGAAGCAGTACTGTTGAAGTACAAAATATAAAGGAAAGCTCAACATCCCTGCAAGCTTAAGCTTCTTGCAGGTCACTATGAAACTGATGGCTGTGGAAGACAGATAGGACACCCTGGTTTCGTTTGGATAATAACTTCTACTTTGGGGAAAATAACTGATTAAATGGGATGTGTGGGTGCACATGATATATATTCCCACAAATGAGCCTGACCCTACAGGGAATGTATTTGGATCAAAGAAGCAGAAAGTCCACCATGGTTCCAGCTTTGGTCATGACTTGGTTCAGAGCAAACAGTCTTTGGAGTTCTGGGATAAAACTCAGTGGGAGCACAAAGAATGCATTTCTCAGTGAAAACAGGTGAAGGGGGAAGAGGACTTGGAAAGATGGAAATACTAGATATGCTTTGTACTGTGAGATTTTGAAGACTGAAAGTCATGCCCTACTTATTATCTTTGGATCTTCAGTGTGATGGCTGGCATTCAGAAAATATTTGTTGGTTGAATTAGACACCTATATATACACCACATTGAAAGAAGTTCTGATTTGTGTGGTTAAATGAGTTGGATTTTCCACTGAATGGGCCTTGTTGGCTGTCACACTCTAGTGGTCCAGGCTGTATCTACTCTTGACTTTCTTCTCAAATTAAAAGAACCCCAGGTCTTCACTTGGAATATTGAGTCCCAGTGAAACCAATACATTTTCACTACATTTTAGTTAAGTTAAGTTACAGTCAATGAGTATACTTAAGCAATGGGTGGAATTTAGGGACCATATTGGAAGGGAGACAACATGTATTTCTTTTCTTCTTCCATTCTGCCACTCAAAAGTAAGATGGGTTAACTAGACTCTGGGTAGCTCAACTTAAGCTTTAAAGGATAAGGACTGTAATAAATATTTAAAAGATCCTAGCATGGGGTTTCTTCTTGCCTTTGACTGGTTATGTTCCCTGATGAGACACATACACACAGCCTTATATTTACAATATGCCTTAAGCAGCACAATAGCCGGGCAACTGCCTAACCTCCATGCTGTGAGAATCCACTTTCCTACGATAACTCTGAGTTGCTACTTACTAATTTCTGTGTTCTATCTTAGCTGCTCTTGACCCAATTGAGCAGCCCTCTGGGCCATGTTCTCTTGGCCCTTGGCGCACAGTGGCCCACCTTTTCCCTCCTGCACATTGTTTTTCTTCCATGATGGCCTCGTCTCTCCTTCTCCTCTACATCTTCTCTATCTCATGACTGCTTCTTCCCTCCTCCCTTCTTCCTCATGGTCTCTAGCCCAGAAACCTAAACCCCATCTATGTCTCTTTTACCCAGCTATTAGCTGCTGGCTTCTTTATTTACCAGTCAGAATTAACTGGGGGCAGGGTTCCTCATACTGAATGCAGACTCCAAATCTTGGAGGCCAGCACCTAGCATTACAATAAACAGTAGAAGACAATATATCAACAAGGGCCAACCCTGTAGATGATAGTGTATGTAGCTAGGAGGTGGTTGAGTACTTTGAGAATTTGGGGGTGTCATATTAACTCCGGGTTGCTTATTTATAAAGCTGTATTTAAGATGCAAACTTTTAACTATTAGTTTTAGGGCTACTGTAATTCATCTAACCATATTTCAACCAGATACAATTGCAGCCTTGGAAAATATACAACTAGAAGAGATGTCTCAAACCCGAATGCCTTTCTCTCTTTCCTCCCTTTAAGGTTATAAAACACTCTATAAGGCCATGAGTTCTCTATCTCCCAAAAGCATCCCAACTTGGATTGTGTTCATGCTAAATTCTTTTCTCTTTATCCTACCCTACCATATCCTATCCTATCCTATCCTATCCTATCCTATCCTATCCTATCCTATCCTATCCTATCCTACCCTATTCTTGTAGTGGAGTATCCACCAGAAAACACTGCCCAGATGTGGGCTTAAGCCAATGAAAAGTCTTTATTAGCTAGCCAGAAACTATATTCAGGATATCAGTGTAGTCACAACAAGTCTTTCTTGAGGTGAGCTTTTAAGCACAAAAACCATGTCCTGGGCTGACACACTTCAGTTAGCAAGAACAATTAGCCAGAAGCGGAACTACAGAAGCTAAGAAAACAAGGTTAGTACACTAAGAGACTTTCTTAGATCTATGGATTTTAATAGGCGAGGTCTTTGTTTAAGTTTTGGCAGGTGGTGCTGTGTATGTGCTGAATTTTACAGCCTGAATGGTACTTCCATCATGGAGTCATGATGTTAAAGTCTGGGGATCTAGTGAGACCCAGGAACCAGGTATCTCCTCTCCTCTCCTCTCCTCTCCTCTCCTCTCCTCTCCTCTCCTCTCCTCTCCTCTCCTCTCCTCTCCTCTCCTCTCCTCTCCTCTCCTCTCCTCTCCTCTCCTCTCCTCTCCTCTCCTCTCCTCTCCTCTCCTCTCCTCTCCTCTCCTCTCCCCTCCCCTCCCCTCCCCTCCCCTCCCCTCCCCTCTGCCCTCCCCTCCCCTCTGCCCTCCCCTCCCCTCCCCTCCCCTCTCCCCTCCCCTCCCCTCCCCTCCCCCCTCCCCTCCCCCTCCCCTCCCCTCCCCTCCCCTCCCCTCCCCTCCCCTCCCCTCCCCTCCCCTCCCCTCCCCTCCCCTCCCCTCCCCTCCCCTCCCCTCCTCTCCTCTCCTCTCCTCTCCTCTCCTCTCCTTTTCTCTCTCACTTTTTAAATTTTTCCTCAATTCTGGGGATGAACCCAGAACATTCCCTGTACTAAACAAATGTTTGGCTGCTGAGCTTCATCTTCATCCCTCTTGTAATATATTTTCAGGACCATGAAGTAGTTTAACCTGATTAGTCATCTTCAATTCCTGATGCTCCATACTGTTTCTAGAAACCAAAGCAGTGTCTTCTTGCTTAGCCAAAATTTCCCTTTCTTTGCTTCTCTCATTCTGGGTATCTAGGCCTGACTTTCTCCATGTGGTAACATGGATACTTAGAGATTGAATGATTGCAAGGCTTAATCTGAGGAGTAAGGTAGGAACACATGCATTCTACAAGTATATAATTCAGAACCCATTTCCAGGAGACAGAATTCATGGGGAGGTTTTGGAGACACCAGATGGGAGCGTGGCAGGAAAATGAGTTGAGAGGCAGATCTGAGATGTAAATGCAAGTCAACATTGTTGCCTTCAAAGAAGCTGGATAAATATCTTCTGCAGATATCTTCAAAACAGGTGTCCACAATTCTGGAATTGTTCCAGAAGCACACAGAGAGTAAGCCATATGTATTAGGGCAACCTGAGTTGGTTCTCAGAGCTAAAACTGCAGGAATGTGCAGGATGGGTAGCATTTAATAATGACCTTGGGCTAAACTAACTCTCTCTCTCTCTCTCTCTCTCTCTCTCTCTCTCTCCCCTCTCCCTCTCTCCCTCTTCCTCTCTCTATGTCTCATAAACACACACACACACACACACACACACACACACACACACACACATATACACAAAATTTAAAAATAACCTAGGCATTGTGACTCACACCTTAATCTGTACCATGAAGAAACAGAACAGGAAGATGAATGGATTTCTGTGAATTTGAAGTTAGTATGGTTTACATAGTGGGTTACAATCTAGCCAAGGCTACAAAATTGATCAGTCCAATCAATTAAAAGTAAAAGGAAAGAAAAAGTGATTTTTTCAAAACTTTGGGGTCATGTTTTATAACCTGAAATTTTTCCTTTTTTTTGTTTAAGCCCATATCTAATTATTGGGCTAGAAAGATAGCACAGTGGTTAAGAGCTGATATTGCTCTTGCAGAGGATCTAGATTCAGTTTCCAACACACATGTCAAATGGATCACAGTTACCTGTAACTCCAGGAAATCTGGCACTATCTAACCTTAAGTATCAATGTATATGTACACAGACAAACACATGTACATAACCAAAAATATCTTTTTAAGTCTTAAAATGTAACAAATCATTCTATTACAGTATTATTTAATAAGTTAACTGTATTACTATACATAAAATATTTTATGATTTTTATTTTCATTTAAATTTGTTTATTTACATCCTAAACACTGCCCCCTCCCACTGTGCCCCTCACAGAATTTCTCCCCCACCCCACTCCCCTTCTCCTTTGAGGGGGTGGGGTCTCCCCTGGGTATCCCCACTTGTTGCGGGACCTATATGGAGACTGCTACATATGTACCAGGGGCCTCATTCCAGCTGGTGTACAGTAGCTCAGTCTCTGAGAGCTCCCAGAGGTTGGGGACATAGAACCTGAAGAGGCCACCTCCTGCAGCCAGGCAGAACCCCAGTGGAGAGATAAGGACACCAACCCACCCACAAAACTTTTGACACAAGATTTGTCCTGTCTAAAAAACTGCAGGGTTAAAGATAGAGTGGAGATTGAGGGAATGGCCAACTGATGACCAGCCCAATTTGAGACTCGTCCCGTGGGCAAACACCAATCCCTGACACTATTAATGATACTCTGTTATGCTTGCAGACAGGAACCTAGTATGGCTGTCCTCTAAGAGGTTCTACCCAGGAGCTGACTCAGACAAATACAGGCACCCACAGCCAAACATTGGACTGAGGTCAGGGACTCTTATGGAAGAGTTGAAGGAAAGATTCAAGGCCCTAAGGAAGACCTTGGCTTCCTGGCTCTCCACAGGAAGACCAATAAGGCTAATTTATGTTTTATAAATGCCTCTTCCCTGGGGTCCTTATTAGAGTGATATCTTCTTTAAACCCTATACGGCAATCCCTGACATACTGTCCCGATGCCCAGGGAAGACAGAGCAACCTGGAAGTCAAACTACTTCCTTAAGATCATCCAACCTTTGGATAATTTCCTGTAATGCTTCATTGTGGGAGCAGACCATGTGGGCTCCAAGCAGATGAAGAAGTTCCCCATGTTCCTTCAAGGGAAGGCTGTGGTGCTGATAGGCAAGAATACCATGATGTGAAAAGCCATCTGGGGGCAACAGTTCTGAATAAACTGCTGCCTCATATTTGGGGGGAATGTCTTCACTATTCGGACTTTGTCTTCACTAAGGAGGACCTCACCAAGATTAGGGCCAATCAGGTGCCAGCTGCTGCCAGTGCTGGTGCCTTCACTCCATGTGAGGTCTCCCTCCGTGCCAGGCTTTAGGCATTGCAACTAAAATCTCCAGGGGTACCTTTGAAATTCTCAATGATGTGTAGCTGGTAAAACAAGAAACAAAATAGGAGCCAGGGAAGCCATACTACTGAAGATGCTGACCATCTCCCCCTCTTCTTTGGGGTGGTCATCCCTAGCCAAGGCTGAAAGCAAGGAAAACTGGGAGGAATCGCATTAGGATATGGGATTTGGAATCTTTGACTAATCCCCTCTCAAAGCCACCAATTCAGCCAGCTTAACTTGAGAAACAAGGAAATGAAAGCTTACTTCTGAGAGAGAGAGAGAGAGAGAGAGAGAGAGAGAGAGAGAGAGAGAGAGAGAGAGAGAGAGAATGTGTGTTGGGGTAGTGGGATGTGTAGAGTGTACAGAAACCAGAACAGGGTGTTCAGTCCCCTCTACCTGAATGCTAATGTGGGTTAGCTGATGTGGGTGTCAGGAACTGAAATCAGGTCCTCTGAAAGAGTAATATGGGCTCTTAATCACTTAGCTATCTCTCCAGTCCCCAAATCGCCTTTTCTAGGTAAGTGCATAGGACAAATGTCTTTAGTGGCTCTTCATGTCTAATTTCTGTTGCAATAATGGCCAATGGGGCTACAAAGACAACAAACAAACCATTCACAATTGCTGCCTCAAATGAATACAAGTTGCCTGCCTCCTTTTGGGATGCAAGAAGGGAAGGGTTCATGCTAACTTTAATACCCAGAAAGTGGAATTCACTTATGAGGACTAAACTTGGAACTCAAAGTCTCTGAGCAGCATGTGATGGAAAGAGAAGCAGTTCACCGAACACATGCCTTCTGTCCCTTCCACGGAAGTCTTATGAGGAAGAAACGAAACCACCTCGAAGGCCTCAGTGTAGCTTCTTTCAGAGATGAGCTTCTGGCGTGAGTTACAAAACTGCTTGGTGATATTTAGAAGTAACAGATTGTGTTAAACCAGGAGAGGAGCGGGGTGAGGGGCTGTGGATGTAGCCCAGTGGCAGAGAACCTGTGGAGCCAGATAAGGTCCGGGGTTCCATTCCAGCCCTGCAAGAAAGGAATATTTATTTTTTTTAAAACATAACAGATTTTATGCTATGTGGTAATATTCACATACCCTAACATTTAACATTTTGGACACATTTTTTGATAAAGTCTTACTGTGCAGCCAGGATAGCTTCAAATTCATAATCCTTCTGTTTCAGCTTCCTGAGCACTGGTATCATCACCATGCTTGGTTGTTGAAATGACTTTTTTTTAAAAATCACAAAACCAATACTGAGGATTGAACTCTGGGCTTTATACATGCTAGGAAACTATTCTATGAAGCTATATCTCTGGATATATAGCAACCACTATTTTCAAAAGATTTATTTATTTTTATTTTATGTACAGGTATTTTTGCCAGTACGTATATCTAGATACCATGTGCATGGTGGAAGATCCTTTAGAAGTGGAGTTATAGAGGATTGATGGCCACCATATGGGTGTTTGAAACTGTACCCGAGTGTGCTGCAGGAGAGACACATGCTCGCTCTTTAATCACCGAGCACTCTCTCCACCTTTCCCATAGTAAGCACTTTCAAATGTACATTGCAGTGGCATTAAATAACTGCATTCTTACCAGCGTTAACCATCTCACAGCATTCTGTCTCTTGTCTAAGGTTTTATCTTCTGTATCTAAGACTGGCTTTGAACTCATTATAGAACCTTGCGCTTCTGCTCTTCCAGCTCCCACCCAGCAAGGGCTGAGATAACAACCCTGCCAGGCTCATGTAGTGCCGGAGGCCATAGCTTCCCACACTCTAGGGAAACCCTGTAAGCTGAGCTCTACCTAGACACTGTACCATTCCTCTTTCTATCTCCATCAGTTTTACTATGCTACACTTCTCTTAGAAGTAGGATCATTGTATTTGCCTCTTTCAGCTTATTTCACTTATAATCTTCCCTCATACCATTTAAAGGATGAATAACATGGTATTGTATGTTTATATATAAATTGTTTTTAGAGAAAAAAGTAAGCACATCTCTCTCTCTCTCTCTCTCTCTCTCTCTCTCTCTCTCTGTTTGTCTCTCTCTCTCTCTGTGTGTGTGTGTGTGTGTGTGTGTGTACATGTGTGTGTGAGTAAAACTACAGAAACATATAATATGGTGATAGCTGTTAATTTTTATCTTTATCACCATTCATGCTTAAGCAATTGATAGTCTCTTCACATATCGGGTGGTAGAGAAAAGAGGTAATATAATGTGTGGGGATCTGCAAGAGAATTTATGCTTTCTTTCATCCAAGATAACAAATGCTATATCAGAACAGAGGAGCACATAAATTCTCCCCTACAAGGCACCAGAAAGATTGCTTTAAGGTTAATCTTTGACTAGACTTTTAACAGCAATAAAGTCAGGAGTGTCTGGATTGGTGACCTCAGTGACAGGGTGCAAAATCCCATACATGAAAAGAGGGTAGGCCAATTATCACATCTGAGTAAACATTGTGCCCCAGATTTGGAAGCCTAAATCTAATCCCCTTTGAACTGTCACTTATGTTTTTCATACCAAATAAAGATGCCCACCTTTTGAGTTCTGTGGATTTTACTCAGCTGGTATAGTGCCTGAATGAAGTTCTGGGTTCAATCTCCAGCACCACATAGACTAGGCACGCTGGCACACTCGTGTAATCTCAGCACTTGGAAAGTAAAGTGAAGAGGATCAGAAGTTTAAGATCATCCAGGGCCGTATGAGTTCAATGCTAGGCTGAGCTGTGGATCCCACCTGGAAAAATCTTCTGATGCTGCCAGATTCTCTTAAAGTATTGGAGGGGAAGTTTTTAAAGCTCATAGTGCTCTGCTGGAAGACCAAAAGACCCTGCACTACCAGAAAGAATAGTTATACAATTTACTCAGCCATGTATCTGATATGTATACCATCCATACTGATGGCACACCTCAAGTGGCTTTTCTTTGTCCTGGCCTTTCTCAAACTGTGGTGGCTAAAATCTGAGCATACTAAGAAACAACTAGGTAAAAGGCTATATAGCCTCTTTTCAGAAGCCATGTAGTGTTTATTTGGGGTATAATGTGTTATATCAATAGTTATTAACTTTTCTAATGCTGTGACCCTTTAATATAGTTCCTTATGTTGTGGAGCCCTCCAACCATAAAATTATTTTTGTTGCTACATTGTAACTGTAATTTTGCTACTGGTATGAATTCTAATGTAAATATCTGATATGTGGGATGTCTGATATATGACCCCTATGAAAGGGTCATTTGACCTTCAAGGGGTCGTGACTCACAGGTTGAGAACTGCTGCATTGCAAGGAAGTGCTTACGGCCAATCTGAATAGCAAGGAAGAAGAGGGCTGCCAAGGTCTTACAAAAACGTGAATAACCAGAATAATTGCTGTGCTCACTTTTAGTGCCAGAATGTTTGGCAGTGTGTTTCTGAGGTGGCAAGCATCTAAGTATGGCATGGGACCCTCTATGGGATAATAGCTGAGTCCCTGAATACATCAGCATTGATAATCTCAGCCACCTGCCCTTGTAATGACTGATTTTCAGTAGTGACCAGGTAGAAATAACCATATTTCATCTAGAGCTGATTCATTCAAAGTCAACTCTAGGGTTCTTAAATACAATTTGGTGGGAAGCTGGGAAACTACAAACTTAGTTCAGTTATAAGAAAGGGACACCTCCAGGGCGGTGAAGGGTCACAGCTACCACAATTTTAGAACATGCCATTTTATAAGCCACCATGAAGTTAGAAACTTTGTAAGATTTGTCCACCTTATCTGATTCCCCAAAGAATTAACAATGAGATGGCTCCCTGGAAAAAAAATATTGTACTTCATACTCACAAAGACTCTATTTTGTCTCAATGTCTAGTTTTATGGCCTTAGATACAGCACTAAATTGAGATGAATTTTAGTGTTGTCACCTCTGAATTATTAACAGGACCAAAGAAATTTATTTTATCTCACATCTATACAAGTCTTAATATATTCTAACTATTCTAATTATTCTAATTATTATTATTATTGGCATATGTTCATAGTACATGGTACTGAATTTCATAAGGATACTTTCATGTAATTATATTCAGTTCCCTAGTTCTCTCCCCATACCCTCTACCTTTCCCTTTCTATCCCTTCCATCCTGTTAGTCTCTTATATTCCCCTAAACACATTCACTTCTCCTTTCATGTTACATATATGCATATGTATGACTTCATATATCTATATAATATCTAGGGTCCATAAATAAGAGAAAATGTGGTTTTTGTTTTTCTGAGATTGACCTAATTTGTTTCTTCTGACATCAAATGCATTTCATAGTAGAGAATGATCTTGAACCCTCTTTCTTCCTGCTTCCATCTCCCAGATGTTGGGATTATTGGCATAAGCCGCTAAGCTGGCCTTACTTCTATGCTTTCCCACTTAAACATATTGGGTGGGAGTTCTGGATCACGCCTTGACAATTAAACGCATGGCCTGCTAATGGGGACCAATGTTCAATTCTTAGTACCACAGCAGGCAGCTCACAACCACTAATAGCTCCAGTTCCATGAGAATACAATGCCCTCTTCTGTCTGGCCTTTGTGGGAAGTATATGAGCATGATGCACATACATACATACATACATACATACATACATACATACTTGCATGCATACACATGGGTTTCCCTTAAGAATCCCCCCAAGTGTTTTTCACTCCTGTTCCTGTCTGGTGAAAGCAGATAAGAGATGAAGGAGGCATTTAGAAAGAATCTGAGACAATGACTAAGAGGAAAATGAGGAACTGGCGTGCTCTGGGGGCCAAGTTGCTAGTGATGTGAAATTATCCCAGGCATCTGAGGAAAGAAACATTTATTGCATTTCACTACAGCCCCAGCATAACATCAAAGGGAAATTATCATCAATGTCTCTAATCATTGCATTTTAGGAATTAGCATTACTCATTAGCATATCACACATGGAGAAAACAGAATGAAGTAGTATAATGATAGATAAACTATATATAGTGAAGGTCCAATAAGGATAATAATGTTCTCTCATGATGACTGATGGGAACCCACTCAAATAAAAGTGGATTCAAGTCAAGACCCAGAAGACAAGGCATTAGCCTTGAAAAGCCCCCTGGCTCAGCCTTAGCACAGCTGACACTTGTAACTAGGTCTTTCTTTGCTATGGGCTATCCTACTTATTGCAGGATGTTTGATAGCATCGTTGAGCTCTACCTACAGGATGTCAATAGTGGCCCCTCCCAAATTGAGACAACTGAAAATTGAGATTAAGAAGTAGGAATTACCTAATTGAGAAGAACCAAGACCAGACAAAGGCATTGCTCCAAGAAGGAACAGCAATTGCAAAGGGAGGAAGGCTGAAGCAGGCCTGCCCAGCCTCGGCCGCTCCAACTGCCTCGCTCTCCCTCTGAGTTTGTCTACTGGGACAAAGTGGTAGAGAGGCAATAAAAAGAGGAAGTGGGATAGCCCTGAGGGCTGTGTGCTTCCTCATTCCAAAAATGTCAGCTGCTGGCTGCTCTTCTGCCCCTCTTTATAGTTTGAATAGCACCAGATAGTCCAAGAGTTCACCTGAGCATTTAGCCAGGTTTTAGAAAATTGACAAATAGATGAACTCAAACTCCAAGTTTTTATTATGTTGAATTCTGTCAGCTTCTAGAAAGAAATTAATGACATTAAATAGGCAACAATGATACACGCAATTGAGCAGGTATTGCTTGGAATCTCTAAGAATATTTTGATTTTATTTGAGGGAAATACTTTATTGTTCTGAAGGTTACTCATAATGACATATCGTTAAAAAGTGGTAGGGTGGAAGCAGAGTTCAGGTAATGCAGGACACACATTCTTTTTCGGGGCAAAAACAGGTCATGTAAACTATATAAATGTAACAATTTGGGGGGAGTTAGGCATCAAACCTAGGGTCTAATGCCTACTAAGTATATACTTTGAAGCATTTTAAGACTTGGTTTAGTACTGTCATGAATATTCATGGACTGGAGAGATGGCTTAGTGGTTAAGAAATCTTGTTGCTCTTGTAGAGGACCTGGGTTCGATGATCAGTACCCATCCTTCTGCTTACAGCCATCTGGTGTCTGTAACTGCAGTTCTAGGGAATCTGACAACTTTTTCTGCCCTCTGTGGGTACTGCATGCTGCTAGTGCACAGCCACACACACAGGCAAATTCCCTGTACATACAAAATAAAAATAAATAACTTCTTTTAGAAAGAATATTCACAATGTGATACGCTAGATTTCCAAAGGTTTTTAATTTGTAAAATTAAAACTCTCTACTGTCTGACCAAATCTCCTGTGTCACACAAAGTAGGCAATTACCTAATAAATACCATCTACTATAATTTTTTTTTGCAATATGGACACCTTTAGATAGACACTCTATACATAAGTGTGGCCATGGCAAAATTATTCTTTTTCTGTCGTGGCATAATGTTTTCGTGGCTTATTCATTTTGTAGTATGGTACAGAAATTCTTCCCAACGTTAGTATGATGCTGTGTATATGTGCCAATACATTTATACACTCATTTTTTACATATTTTGTGTGCATGTGATATGGGGTGCGTGTGAATGTACAATAGCACATAGGTAAGTCAAATGACAACTTGTGGGACTTAGCTCTGTACCCCATTTTTAATAGGTTATTTGGCTCTCTGGAGTCTACCTTGTTTGAGTATTGAGCTCATGTCACTAGACTTGGTGGTAGGTGCCTTTACCTGATGAACTATTTGCTGGTTCGATCTCTTCATTTTGTGATGGACATCTGACTTTTCACAACTTGACTACTGTGCCACGAACATGAATGAATCTGGAAATAGGAAGGAAACATTTTATTGATATACTATTACTATACTACACAAATTTCCCACTTAAAAGTATACAGTTGATTTTTAATATATTTAGAGGCATACAATCATCCCCTCCCCCCAAAAAAATACCTCTTAAGAAGCCACTCTTTAGCCAGACAGTGGTAGCATACTCCTTATTTCCAACACTTGGTAGGCAAATCTCTGACTTTGAGGCTAGCCTGGTCTACAGTGTTCCAGGACAGCCAGGGCTACAAAGAATAATCCTGTGTTGGAAAAAATATAGGCCATTCTCCATTTACCCTTCCCCATGATCAGTTCAAATGTGAACTTGACCACAGTTTCCAGGTATTCAATCAAACACAAATTCAGTCAGCTATGGTAATACCCAGCTAAGGAATGAGGATCATGCTTTGGACGCCAGCCTGGGTTATATGGTGAGATCCTGTCCAAAAGACAGACAAATACAAAACTGTAATCTCTGTACTGCCGTGAAGGGTTTCTTATAGATGTGATTAAAGTCTAGAGTTAATTGAGTCCATCTAAGAGGGCCTGATTCAACCAGGTGAAAGGCTTTCCATAGAAATTCTGACAGTGCACTGCAATTTCAGCCTGAGAACTCTTGTCTCTCCTTCCTGACTACCTGCCCTGTGGATTCAGGCTTGCGTACACTGCCAGAAAAGCCAACTCCTTGCAATAAGCTTCTCAGTATATGCCTCATATTTATTTCTGTGTTTCCCTCATGGTCATTGAGTAATTTGTTTGCAGGGAAGACAGGGGAGGTACGTCTGCCACAGTTCATTGTGGCAGTTGGATGACAACTTTTAGAAGTTGTTTTTCTCCTTCCACTGTGTATATTGTAGGGATCAATCAGCCTCAGGTTGTCAGGCTTATCAGCAAGCATTTTTACCCACTGAGTCTTTTCAATGGACTCATTGCTCTTTTTTTGTAAACAATCAACAAACAAACAGGGTGGGTTCAGGGTCTTTCATGCAGTTCAGGCTGGTCTTGAATTTCTTTGTAGCAGAGGAATTCTCATCTGTTTTCCTCTGCAGAACTGGGGTTATACATGGGCATCATCACACACAACTTATAAGATGCCCCTTGTCCTACTTCACTAGTTAAACTTGATACTCCCAGTCCCCTTCACAAGCTGTACAACCCTAAAGTCTTTTTTAAATTTTTTATTTGATATATTAATTTACATTTCATATGATTTTCCCCTTTCCAGGCTCCCCCTCCCCGCAAGTCCCATAAACTCTCTTCCCTCCCCCTGTTCCCCCATTCACCCCTTTCCTCTTCCCTGTTCTTGTATTTCCCTACACTGCTGCATTAAGCCTTTCCAGGGTCAGGGGCCCTTCCTTCCTTCTTCTTGAACATCATTTGATATGTGGATTGTGTCTTAGGTATTCCAGTCTTCTAGGCTAATCATTTATCAGTGACTGCATACCATGGTATTCTTTTGAGACTGGGTCACCTCACTTAGGATGATGTTCTTCAGCCCCATCCATTTCTCTAAGAATTTCATGAATTCATTGTTTCTAATGGCTCAATAGTACCCCATTGTGTATATATACCACATTTTCTGTATCCACTCCTCCATTGAGGGACATCTGGGTTCTTTCCAGCTTCTGGCTATTATAAATAGGGCTGCTATGAACATAGTGGAACATGTATCCTTATTACATGCTGCGGAATCCCCTGGGTATGTGGTATAGCAGGGTCCTCTGGAAGTGTCATGCCCAGTTTTCTGAGGAACCGCCAGACTGATTCCCAGAGTGGTTTTACCATTTTGCGATCCCACCAACAGTGGAGATCTCCACATCCTCGCCAACACCTGTTGTCCCTCGAGTTTTTAATCTTAGCCATTCTGACTGGTGTGAGGTGGAATCTCAGGGTTGTTTTGATTTGCATTTCCCTAATAACTAATAATGTTGAACATTTCTTAAGGTGCTTCTCAGCCATCTGAATTTCTTCAGGTGAAAATTCTTCGTTTACCTCTGTACCCCATTTTTAATAGGGTTGTTTGGCTCTCTGGAGTCTAACTTCTTGAGTTCTTTGTATATATTGGATATTAGCCCTCTGTCAGGTTGGTGAAGATCCTTTCCCATTTTGTTGGTTGCCGTTTTGCCCTTTTGACAGTGTCCTTTGCCTTACAGAAACTTTGTAATTTTATGAGGTTCCATTTGTCAATTCTTGATCTTAGAGCATAAGCTATTGATGTTCTGTTTAGGAACTTTCCCCCTGTGTCCATGTCCTCAAGAGTCTTCCCCAGTTTCTTTTCTATTAGTTTCAGTGTATCTTGTTTTATGTGGAGGTCTTTGATCCACTTGGAGTTGAGCTTAGTATAAGGAGATGAGAATAGATCAATGCACATTCTTCTGCAAGCTGACCTCCAGTTAAGCTAGTACCATTTGTTGAAAAGGTTATCTTTTTTTCCACTGGATGGTTTCAGCTCCTTTGTCGAAGATCAGGTGACCATAGGTGTGTGGGTTCATTTCTGGGTCTTTAATCTGTTAGTAGCCTTTCTATCCCCATGGATTTGTTGGTTCTGGACATTTCAATTGAATTGGTTCATATAGTCCGTGCATTTTTGTTTGAGGCTGACTTCTTCCATTTGGCTTAAAAAAACTTTCTGATTTTCAATTTTAAAAATGTGTTCATTTATTTTAAATTATTTTTTGTATAAGGGTATGTTGACTATATGGATATCTGTATAATACACTCACACAGTGCCTTCAAAGGTTAGAAGAGGAAGTCATATTCCTGGGAACTAGAGTTAGAGTTGTGGAGTGGTTATGAGAAGTCATATAGGTACTGCAATGAATCTGGATCCTTTGAGTCCCCTGAGTCATATCTCTAGTCCAACAGAGTTCACAGTGAAAATAAAATTTGACTAAAGTCATCGCCATCGGGTCCTGGGAGCCTCTTGTTTCCCTGGAGTCTGGGACTTTGTAGTGGCTAACCCCAGTTTCCTATCCCCCACTGTTAAGTGTTTCTATTCAATTTCCTGATCCTCTGTACTTCTCTCCTGTTCTTTCTAATACCTGTTCCTGCTCCCCCTTTTCCTCCCCCTTCTATCCCTCCCAGATCCCTACCTTCTTCTACCTCCTGTGATTATTTTGTTCCCACTTCTATGTTGGATTGAAGCATCCACACTGGTCTCCCTTCTTAAGTGTCATATGGTTTGTTGGTTGTATTGTGGGTATTCTGAGCTTTGGGGTTAATATCCACTTATCAGTGAGTACATACCATGTGTGTTCTTTTGTGTCTTGGTTACCTCACTTAGGATGATATTTTCTAGTTCTATTCATTTGCCTGTGAATTTCATGAAGTCATTGTTTTTAATAGCTGAGTAGTACTCCACTGTATAAATGTACCACATTTTCTGTTTCTATTCTTCTGTTGAGGGACATCTGGGTTGTTTCCAGATGATGACTTTAGCTGAAATACCAGGCAAAAAGGAGATACAACCTGTAGAGACCACCTCCAGTAGATAGGCACAGCCCCCAGTTGAGGGATGGGGCCAACCATGCATCTCAAAAATTTCAACCCACAAATGTTCCTATTCAAAGGAAAGACAGGGACAAAAAATGGAAGAGACTGAAGGAAAGGATATCCAGAGACTGCCTCATCTATGGATCCTTCCCATCTGCAGACACCAAACCCCCACAAGAAGTGCTTGCTGACAGGAGCCTGATGTGGCTGTTCCTTGAGAGGTTCTCCCCACCTGAGCAATACATATACAGGTAGATACTCACAGCCAACCATTGGACTGATTCCAGGGACCCCAATGGAAGAGCTAGGAGAAGGACTGAGGGAGCTGAAGGGGACTGCAACCCCATAGCAAGAATAGTATCAACTAACTGGACTACCCAGAGCTCCCCAGAACTAAACTACCATGACTGCAGATAATGTATGTAGCAGAGCATGGCCTTATCTGACATCAGTGGGAGGAGAGGAAGGCTTGATGCCCCAGCATAGGGGGATGCTAGGGCAGTGAAGCAGGAGTGGGTGAGTGGATGGAGGAGCACCCTTATAGAGGCAAAGGGTAGTGGGGAAAGGGGGGATGGGTGGAGGTTCTGAGATGGGGTAACTGGGAAGGGGGATATCATTTGAAATATAAATAAATAAAATGATTAATAAAAAAAGAATTAAGGCAGGGTCTCAGTATGTGTAGCAGACTAGGCTGTCCTTGAACTCAGAGATCTGCCTACCCCTGCCTTCTGAATACTGCAATTAAAGGTATAAGCTATCATAACTGGCCCTCATTTGGCATGTTTGAAATGTCATTGATGTAGTATATGTATTAGCACTTTGTTCCTCTTATGACTGGATAATATTCTACTATATGAAAATGATTGGTTTATCCATTTTCATCAGTTAATGAGTTTTTTTACTGCTGTATGGCTACTGTGAATACTGTCACTATGAGTGTTTGTATATATGTTTTGTTGTAAACATCTTATTTTTTTGTTTTATGATGATGATGATGATGATGATGATGATGATGATGACTATGATGATGCATGTATTTGATGTGTGTGTATGTGAATGAAAGCATTCCTGTGCAGGTCAGATACAAATTTTAGGAATCAGTTCTCTCCTTCCACCTTTACATGGGTTCCAGGAATCGAACTTGTGTCATCAGGGCTAGAGAGGCAAGTGATTTTAACCACTGACCCAACTTGCCAGCTCTGCTTTTTGTTTCTCTTGGTATTTACCTAACACTAGAATTGCTATGTCATAGAACTCAATGTTTATCACTTATTTTTTGATTCACTATTATTAGGTGTGTGTGTGTGTGTGTGTGTGTGTGTGTGTGTGTGTGTGTTTGTGTGTGTACATACACCATGGCATATGAGTCTGTTCTTTACTTCCATCTTTTTAGGGTACCAGAATTGAACTCAGGTTATCAGGCTTTTGTAGCACATTGAGCATTCTGTCTGACACTATGCTCAACACTTTGAGGAACTAGAAGCCTGGTTCTCCACATGCACATGAACAGTTGACATATTCTTATTTTAGCTTTCCTCAGGATGTGAAGAGACACGTCAGTGTGGTTCATTTCCCTGATGTGTAATCATGGTGTCTTTTCATGTGCTAAGTAGTTATTTGTGTGTCTTTTTCTGAAAAATCCTGTTCCAATTATTTTTTTTCTGTTTTATCTTTTAAAAAGAAACTGATTATCACCATTCGAGTTCCTGCTTTACTCCCGTTTCTAAGATTTACTGCTACATTGTCTTCTGAGAATCTTGTAGTTTCAGCTCTTGCACTCATGTGTATGACTCCACTTCTAAATGTTTATAGCATCATTTAAAAAAAGAGAAACTGTGTAGAAAGCCCAGTTGTTAAGAGCACTGGCTGCTCTTACAGATGAACACTCTTCAATTCTCAGCATCCTCATGGAAACTCACAATCACCTTTAACTCTTGTTTCTGGCTATCTGATGTCCCTTTCTGGCCTCTGCAGGTACTAGGCCAACATCTAGTGCATAGACATATGTAAAGGCAAAACACCCATACACATAAAATTAAATAAAAATTTAAAAATTAGGACTGAGGATACAGTTCTACTGGAAAGTACTTGCCTACCATGCATGAGACTCTAGATTCAATCAGTACCACAAAAAAGGAATTAAAAAACTAGAAACAATTATGCTATTGTGTTTAAGACAAAATGTGCAATGTGTACTCTTTTTGAATTCTGATCTCAGCTGAGAACAATATTCGAAATGAGCCAGAGCTCACTCTGTAGGACAAATAGATGCTTTCATAAACACGTCACTCTTGAACGGAGTGCAGCTTATGACCTATTTACTTATAAAGTAGCCTAACAGCTTGCCTCCAGAGTGTGGGGGAAGGAGGAAAGATTCCACTGTGAGAATCAGGGCAAAAAAAAAAGCCCACAAAAAACTAATTTGGTCTAAACAAGGGTGCTTAGAATTTTCTGTGTCTTTCAAAGACTACTTTCTCCTTGCTAAAAGAGGATGAATAAAAGTGTCTTTTGATGTCTTGTGACCTGGAAATATTTAATGTAAACATAATAGCTCTTTTACTTCTATAAAATGAAAGATGGTTTAAGTTATACAAGCCTCATCATACCAGGCTGCTTGTTAAATATAATTCACAGGACTCAGGTTCTAGTTGTAATCCCAGCTTAGTTTCATTTTAGCAAAAGGCACATAATGGGACCAGCAGAGGGGGAGTAAATAGACACAGGCTTCTTATACTGCTTTTTTTTTCTTCTAGCCAGTGGGGGCGGGGAAGTGTAGCAACATGTTCTGTTCTCCAACAACAAAAGCACAGGCACATGTCCACTGCATGTACTGTTGCCACCTAGAAATACTTAGCACCAGGATTTTATTTTTTGTTTATAGTTTACATTTATTAATTTAATTTATTTTATTTATGTGAGCATACACATTTACATGCATATATGAGTGTATGTAAGTGTGCGAATATATCGATGTATACATATGGATCTTGGAGAACAACTTGCAGGAATTAGTTCTCTCCTTCTACCACATGGGAGCCCGAGATCAAACTCAGGCTATCATGCTCAGCAGCAAGCACATTTACAGGCTGAAATGAACTATCTTACTACATGCATAATCTAAGACTTGGCTGTGACTGGTGGTCACATAGTGTTGTGTAGCAATTTTCTCCCAGATAACATATTCATTCCATCCTACAGGGAACTTTGCTAATTGCAGCTCAGGAAAGAAACGATTCAAAATATTCAGGAAGTCTTTCAAACTGAGCACATGCAGTAGGCTTTTCTTTTCCCAAGAATATATGTTATCAGCATGGCAGAGAGTCTGTCTCATATCAGCCAATATTCCTGAAAGAGATAGAGAACAATTGACATGTTTAGAAAAAGCCTTCTCCACCCCACCCAGCTGCCTGCAGACTATACAGTGAGTGAGTGTCGAGTTCCCAGCTTGTCACACATTCCGGGGTGGACCTTGGTGATGCAGCTGTCTTTGAGTCCTCTACTCCTGTAACTGACCCCTTACCCATATTCCTATAAGTAATCCCAATGAAACTTATTAATTCGCCAAGCTGGATTTTGGTAGTATCCTTACTTTGGTCTGTCATCATTTCTGTATTTGGGGGGTAAGTAGACATATGTTTACATCTCCTCAGGAATAGGATCACACAGCACACAGGCATTCTGTCTAGTAACTGTCAAAAGTAGAGATGCTCAGAAGAAAGCCAGATGTCTGCCATAACTCATATCATACATACCATCTATATGACCTGATACAGTAGGCTTTGCTGCTTCCGCCTTGTGAGCATAGGAGAAGCTTCCTCTGCAAACGGGCTTTTTCGTTATTATTTGTTTTGTGAGAGGGTCTCATGTATCTCAGACTGGTGTCAAGTCTCAAACTCTCTATGTAGCCCCAAATGGCCTTAAACTCTTGATCCTCTTGTCTCAACCTCCAGAGTGTCAAGATTATAGGGCCACATCTGGCCCTACTGCCCTGTCCAGTTCTTCCCTCCTTTCCAGACTCCTACCATTAAGACATGAAAACCTTTTAAATGTACTTGTACTGTTATTGAATTTACCAACACTTGTAACTTTCTGAAGAACTAACTTTTCAGCCATGAGAACTCTTCCTATGTGAACTATTATATCCCTTACTAATGGGACTCAAGGATGTCCTCTTCTACTAGTTCCCATGCAATTTCCTCTGAGTGTCATCTCAGTGGTCACAGGCCCAGGTCTCTTTCTTGTCAGTGTTCTCTCAGTGCTGAACAGATGTAAGGGTACATTTCAAATGTGTGCCTTTGGAATGCTTGACAGAGTAGAAAATCATTATGATTCAGATTTAGCCAGAGTGTTTAGACTAGCGCTTCTCAACCTGTGGGTTGCAACCGTTTGCAAGTTGAATGTCATATATCCTGCACATCAGATATTTACACAACAATTCAGAACAGTAGCAAAGTTAAATTATGAAATAGAAAAAATAATTTTATGGGTGGGTGGGTGGGGGTCAGCACAACATGAGGAACTATATTAAAGCATCACAGCATTAGGGAGGTTGAGAACCACTGCTTTAGACTCTAAAGTTTACAGGGTTTTCTGAAGATGCGTGATTTGGTTGATGGTCAGCACAGTTAGAGTATGTTTCTGTGCTGTTATAAGAGAGGAACTTGACTAAAACATGCGTTAAGGACCTTCTAGCCTCTGTGGCCTCTCTGCATCTGATTTGTTATAAAGAAAGGAGAGAAGCTATTCATATTTCAAACTTGAACACTAAGTACACGAGACAGGATAGTCACAGGTAAGTGCCACCATAATGTAACCGTGCAATGTATTTAACAGAAAGATGTTTCGAGGCCAGGCAGATGGCTCATCACTGAAAGGCTCTTGCTGTTCATGTCTAGCAACCCGAGTTATCGTGCAGATCCCATAGTGTAAGCAGACTATCAAGGTGTGCAAGGTGTCTTCTGACTCCCACACATACTCTGTGACACATACCTCCTCCATCCCCATGCACATACATACAATAATGACTATATTTTAAAAAGCTATTATAAAAAATTGCTTCATATAATGATTTAGTGTGAAATGATAGTTAAGGGGAAAACCCTGAGTGTAATTTAGTTAGGTGGTATTTTACGTATTTTGTACACAGTAACTTTTGAGGTAGAGAAAAAAAAATCATCCCTCCAGAGCTTGCATTCCCTGTCTACCAGGTATATATCTCCTAATCTTTTCTGGAGGCAAGGCTACCTCAAGTTCTGTGCATAGCTGCTGTTTTTCCATTTGAGTATCTTCTGTTTCTAATAGGTCCATGGCTATGCATTTGTAACATTCTTCATGTATCATTTTAGTTTACTCATTAATATGTGTTAATGTTATTGTATATAGAAAATAATATCCTATTATATTTAAATACTAACAGCAGGTAGCTAAGAGCATAGTCAGTGTTGGTGAAATCCTTCATGTCCTGGATGAATTATCAGGGAATTAAATTTAGAATTATTACTGATTTTTATAATAATAGATGCTACTGTGTTTGCATTCTTCTTCTTCTTTTTTTTTCTTTCTTTTCTTTTTTTTTTCTTTTGGTGTTTTCGAGACAGGGTTTCTCTGTGTAGTCCTGGCTGTCCTGGAACTCACTCTGTAGACCATGCTGGCCTCGAACTCAGAAATCCGCCTGCTTCTGCCTCCCGAGTGCTGGGATTACACGCGTGCGCCACCACTGCCCGGCTGAGTTTGCATTCTTATTCTCCCTCCTCTTTTCCCTCTTGCTTTCCTCCCTCTCTCTAGCAGTCCAGCTTTAAGAGATATAACACTGTCTTCTGACCTCTGCAGGCACGCGCGCGCGCGCGCGCACACACACACACACACACACACACACACACACACACAATCTGAACAAGAAAGAAATCCAAAGTTATAGAGAGTTCCAGGTAGATTGGGCTACATGAGACTCTACCTCCAAAAAAGGGAGGCTGGGTGAGTAGAAAGATGTCTTAGCTTTAAGAGCAAAAATACTGCTCTTTTAGAGGACCCGAGTTCAGTTCCTAGCACCCTAGCACTCACGTTTGACAGCTTACACTGCCTATAATCCCAGTTCAAGGGCATCTGGTGCTCTTTTCTGGACTATGTAGACACCCCCATACAAATGTATTTGAATATTAAAAATAAAATAAATGTTTTTAAAAGACAGACGTTTACTGTGGCCTAGCCTAATCTAAACTCACCTCATTATCTTCTCAAATGCTGGTATTATAGGTACGAGTCACCAAAACTTGGCTTAATATCTTTTAGTGGCTATAATATTTACCATAGTAATAGTCTTAATTAAAAATCATGCGTAAGAGCCGTATGGTGTGTGTGTGTGTGTGTGTGTGTGTGTGTGTGTGTGTGTGAGAGAGAGAGAGAGAGAGAGAGAGAGAGAGAGAGAGAGGATGAAATAATGTGTGTTTTTTAAAAGGCTAATCTGGGCTACATAAAATCTTAACTTGTGTGAGTTGTATGGGATCTGTACAGAAGAGACTTACTCCAGGAGGCTGAGCCTGCTTCCTTTAGAATGGCCTGTGTATTTCAAAAAGACAAAAAAATGGACCCACATTTCTCTCAAATATGGAAGCCAGATTTGTGGTTTTGTGTGTGCATTTGTCTCTGAAGTAGAAAGGAGACCAATGCAGGGGAGAAGAACATATGAACAGAGGAAGGAAGAGAACAGAGTACAATACAGTTAGTTATATTGTGACCTGAAAGCAGAAGGTGGAAGGAAGGGACCCATCAGGAGGTGCAGAGTGGGGAGGCAGTAGAGGGAGGAGGGGAAAGAATAAGACACAGTATGATAACATAGATTTTTATGATAACTTCAAACATAGTTAACAAGGGTTGGGGATATTAGTTATGTTAGTAAAGCGTTTTCACAAAGCCCTAAGTTTGATCCACAGCATTCCATAATTTGAATGTGGTAGCACCTTCCTTTAGCCCCACTATTTAGGGGATGGAGGCAGGGGTTCAAGGCCATTTTGGGCTACATAGTGAGTTTAAGACCATCCTGGGATACATGAGACCCTGTCTAAAATCAAACAAACAAACAAACAAACAAACAAACAAACAATGAGCAAATAAAAACAAAAAAAATGAAAAGAGAATAAAGGGAAGATTAAGTACAATAAGGTAGAAAAGACCAATTATTAGATACTGATTACTGATTTATTTAGTGATTTACTTCAAACACTATGTGCACTGCCTAGTTGCATGTAGCATGACAATGTAACATGATCTGGGGAAATAGCTGAAACTATGGACCTGTCGTAGTGGCCATGTAAACTTGTGTAAAATCACTTGCTTGCCCTATCTTGTGGTTTTAGATTATGAATGGAGAATGCAATCTGGATCTCATACCAAGGCCTTTCTGGAGCTTTCCTGGCTTTGTTACACTAGTGACATCTCTCTTCCACTCTCATTGATGTTGGGGTGCTTATTCCAAAGAGATTCTTGCAACAAAATGAAAGAAGGAAGCAAAAGAAGGTGGGGAGAGAAAGGGAAACAAGGAGAATGAGAGGGAGGGAAAGAGATCTTTCAAAAAGATGCAAGCTTTTCCTAGGCCTTACATCTTGCCTGTAACTGACTTACAAGATGGGGTCTCAAGGGGGGAAAACTGGGATCTCAAAAAGAGGTCTGTATTAAGTTAAGCATCTTTAGTTCGGTGTGACCACAGAAAGAACCAGTAAGGACCTCTCCATCTTCACATAGGTTGACAGCGTACTACAAATAACACAACATCCAGAAACCATACAGCCCAACAAGTCATAGCCTCCCTTCTGAACAATGTTGAAAATTCGGAAAACACACTACACTTTTGACCAACAAAATGCTGTTGAAACAAAGACATGCTGTGAAACTCTAAAACTTAAAAAATAAAAATAGCAAGAGCTGAAGTTGTAGTTCAGCAGCAGAATATGTATCTAGCCTACATGAGACTATAGATTTCATACCCTGCACTGTAAAACAAAACACTTTTTATTGTTTTAAGTATTTCTGTTCCACACAGAGATATCCCTGGCCACCATTTTCATAAGCACGAATAAGCCAGGATTGTGGTTACATCTGGAGGCTGACCTGGAGTACCGTTAGTCTTAGGTGCTGGCTAATTACTGACATGGAATTTGAACAGAGAGGAATTAAAGTATCAGACAGGAGGTTTAGAGGATTAAAGCCAAAGACATCAGCAAGATTATTCCAACCAATGAGGAGCAAGTCCTTTGTCACAAATATTTACCTTTTGTGAAAATTAAACCTTGAAAGAATCTAGTCTCATAAATATTTGCTGGTTTCCCCACTCTGAGAATGATTCCTACAATAACCTGGGTAAGCACATTTAAATAAAAGATATGACTAATGGTGGTCACACAGCATGGCAAAATGTTCTTTATACACGTTTTTGTTTAAATAAATTAAAAATATTTCTTTTTAAAATTACATGTAGGAGTTTGTTGGGAGGCACACTCATGATATGGTGTGAGTGTGGGAAGTCAGAGGACAACTTTCAGAAGCCAGTTCTCTTCTACCATGTGGGTTCTGGGAAACTAAACTGAAGTTAGCAGACTGGACAGCTGAGTCATCTCACTAGTCTGTATATATTTTTTTTAAGATTTATCACGCACATGTGTGTGTGTGTGTGTGTGTGTGTGTGTGTGTGTGAGAGAGAGAGAGAAAAGCTCTCATCGGGGAATGTATGCACAGGTACCCATAGAGGACAAAAGAAGACCCTGGATCTTTTAGAGGTGGAGTTACAGGCAGCTGTGAGTCACCTGGTATGGGTGCTGGGAACTAAGATCAAATCCTCTTTTAAGAGTAGCAAACGCTCAACTGCTAAGCCATCTTTCCAATGGTGTTGTTCTTTAAAAATATTAACATTTTACCAAATCATTAATGCAAAGTGCATTCATTAAACAGGAAAATGACAACATAATTTTATTTTTCTCTGAATTTAAGGACTCTGAATTATATTTTTCCTTTCAAATAAATTATTAACAATCAGGCTGACCAGATGGCTGGGTCAGTTGGGAACAGGTGCCTGCCTGCCATTATGTCTGATGACTTGAGTGCCATCCTTGGGTCCCACATGTGAAAGGACTGAGTGTTCCAGCTCCTGAAAGTTATCCTCTATCCTTCACATGAACATGTGCATGTGTACCACATTTAGAACTTGCATGTGATATTAACATGTACATCTGTGCTTTCATGTGACAGTGTTTGCAACTTGCATAAATGTTACATGTATAAGTTCTGACATGTGACCAGTGCATCCATATGCACTTAAACATGACTACACTTGGAACTTGCATTACTGTCAACTCATGTGTATACACTGATATGTGGTCACTATCAGAATGTTCACATGTGCCAAAGTTTGCTTATGCACTATGTGACCACGCTTATAACATTTATATATATCAAATCCTAATAACTCCAGTATGTGACCGCACTCATAATGTGTACATGTACCAACATGTGTATAAATGTCCACATACGCCTGTGCTCACAATTGTCATGCATATGCACTTGCAACTTGAACCCATGTCAACACAGACATATGTGCTGAAACTGATTATACTTCAAACTTACATGCATGTCAAAAGGCACATATGAACCTACATGTGACAGCACTAATAATTTCCATGCATGAAAAAGATGTGCATATGTGAAGGTACTCAGAACTGCAGTTATGTAAACATGAACATTTATTTGGAACTTGCTATCCTGTCAACCTATACATAAGGGCATGTGATTACTCTGAGAATTCTCACAGGTCAAAATATACATCTGTCTTGATATGTGACCAGGCTTGGAATAGTACATGTGAAAATGTATATATTCTCTGACATTAGTGAGTAAAGGTAACACCATCTTTCCCTGACTCCATTTTGTGTTTCTTTAGACATCTCCCAGTCCTGCAACAGTAACATCTGCATTGTCAAAGATTTGAGATTTTCATGACCTTCAGAATGGGCCAGATGCATTAACCAAATAGTTAATGTTGATACAAGCATAAACTAAAATAAATGCAGAAGGTACATGCTGAAAAATTATCATGTTATATTTGAAATAACCACTTTGTTCTGACAGAAATGAATGTCTGTCAGACATTCTCTGTTCTGACAGAAATGAATAAAATGAATTTAAGACTACTATGACCCTCACCTAATTTCACCTAATTTCTATGTAAATTATGGTCTTTGTGGATTTTTCCTTTAAAAACTCTATACCCGAGCTTGGGTACCAAGAGACATTGAGGCATGAGCCTGGTCTTGGTCTCCAGTCAGTAAAAGACTCATATACTTTTAACTAGTTTAATCAGTTGGTTGCCTGTATCTTTCTTGCATGAATTATTATAGTTTTTGAGGACCCAGAGAGATTCCTCAAGACTTACTGGACCCATGTTTCCACTGGGCCTTCTGACCAGGGAGAAGTTGCAGGGGAGCTGCTCCCTGACAAACATTCTAGGTATCAACTGCTCTGAGGAGTTCAGAGAAGTCCAAAATTATCCCTGCAATTCCAGACACCAAAACGAATTGAGTCCTTCTGACATACCCAGTAGACAAGTCTGGACATTAAGTTCCGTTCTGGTTAAGAACAGGCCTCTAGAAGAGCCTTCTTTATGGAAGGTCAGATTCTTGGGGAGCCTCCATAGATCTGAGGAAGACATGGCCCCTTAGAGAGGTTTCTTAAGGTTTGAGGGAGGAAAACTCATGGTGAGGAGCTTTCTCTCTTTATTCCACAATAAATTGGAATGACAAAAGTGGAGGACATGGTTTCCTCATTCTCCCTGTCATGAAAGTTCTGGTTTTGGTTTTGGCCACCTGTGTGAGTGCTTGAGTGCACACTTGGGAAGCTCTGCCCAGAGAGTTATTTTACTGTTGTTGGTTCTGTCTGGTTTTGTTCCCTCCCAGTTGTCAGTTCTAAGGGAAGGGAGAGTTGAACTCTTTCCTCTCATTCACTTTCACTTAGCAATGGCCTCTAGGTGATAGTCATCTTTATATTTTTAAAAAATTTTTATTGGGTATTTTCTTTATTTACATTTCAAGTGTTATCCCCTTTCCAGCCCCCTCCCCAAACCTCGTAACCCACCCCCTTTCTCCCTGCTTCTATGAGGGTGCTCCCCTACCCACCCACCCACTCCCACCTCCCCACCCTCACATTTTCCTACACTGGGACACTGAGCCTTCCCAGGACCAAGGGCCTTTCCTCCCATTGATGTCTGACAAGGCCATCCTCTGCTACATGTGATAAACATCTTTATAAGGGGGACAATACTTATTAAGTTTTCTATGCTTTCTCTCTCTCTCTCTCTCTCTCTCTCTCTCTCTCTCTCTCAGACACACACACACACACACACACACACACACACACACACAAAGCAGGAGAGAGAATGGTTATGCATCAGAAATCCAGCTGTGCCAGCTTAAAATAATCACAGCTGAACTTGCTAAACGTTAACATTCTTCCAAGAAAGGAGGAGATAGGTAAGGTCATTGGACCTGCACCAGAGTTTCCAGTCATTCCTTCCTACTGGTTGTGCAATTTGGTCCTAATTGCAAGAAGCTCAAGGTTTTCTGAAGAAACTATTGTATACAGACTAAAACCTAAGAATGGTGTGGGGGTAGGGTCCACCTATGCAGCCATAGAAAAGCTGAGTAATGACCTCAGATATGGCCTAAAATCCCTACACACATTAGAGAAAATTCCTTGTAACAAGTGGTAACTTTACTTTTTTTAGTTCTACCACATGATATTTAATTATTTCAATCAAGAGAGGCATATATACAAAAGATAAAATGGCTAAATGTAACTACAGATGTTCAGCTTTCTGAATACCTCCCTTTCTACTTCTTATTTACAAAAAAAAATGTTCATTCAAGGTCATCAATATCATTAAAGATCTTGCTGAAATGTAAACTTTCTTACTCTTGGGATATGTAAAATTGTGTGTGTGTGTGTGTGTGTGTGTGTGTGTGTGTGTGTGTGTGTGTATTAAAAAGCTGCAACATTTCAAACAGCAAAAGCTAGTTTAACATTAGTAACATAAAAGTTAAAAGTCTGTATAGATATGATCTTAATTCGCTATACATCAATCTATGTAGTTTGAATTCAATGATAGTTTTGGAAAACAAAATAGAAACAATAGATATGAGAAAGATATTTAAAAGGATATAAAGCATGAGGCTATGATTTTGGTAAAAAGGATTAAAAATATTTTGAAGAAGAATAAATTTTGTATGACAAAATGAGATTTTTGTCCTAAGAATAAAAACAAACAAACAGATTAAGAGACAATCATGAGAGCTTAAAGCCAAGTTGTAGAAAATCCTAGTAAGTTATACAAGATTTAATGAAGCATAGGACTTAAGGATGATATGTATCTGACGATCAAGATTTATAAATTCCCAAGGTTTTTATGATCGATTCATGCTTACAAAAACGGACTGCTATATGTCTTATTACTTATGTCTTTTCTAACTTCGTTAAACTTTTTCTATTTGGAGACACTGAGTTATGTGCAAAATAAAGCACTGCAGTATTAATCAGGTTTCTAGTTTCTCTATTGACTGTATTTATAGTTTAAAATCTATTTTGGTATTAAATGGGCTTTGAGATATATCTGGACCATTCTCTCTGTGTCACCTTTTCTCAAGCCTTGGTCCTGTTAGAAACCCAGAAGCTGGCAAGCCTTCACACAATAAAGCTTAAGAAATTCAACAGTAGACGTTTAGAGATAGGAATCATGATGTCCCTTCCTCCCTTTGGGCTCATGTTAATATTAGCCATTTGCTTTCCATAGGGCTACTTCCAATTGTTATCTAAGACTAGACTATGTATGATACATGATTTTACTAGCTCTGCTGTATCTAAAAACAATAGGTTTGTTTACAAAATTATATGATTTCTTTAATGAGTTATGCATCTGTATCTAAATACTTGGCCATTTTAAATAATAAATTGAGGAGGCAAAAAATTCCTGCTTCCATAGTTTGGTTCGATTTGAATGCATGGATGGCCACCATGATGGCCACCATACTCACAGGCACCATGGGTCCTCTTCTCCTTCCCTCATATCTAATGAGTGGCCCCTGGTTTGTTACCTGATTGTTAATTAGTATTTGCTCCTCCATAAAAATAAAAAATTGAAAATAACTAAAAGAAATGGGGGAATGAAGTAACTAAGTAACTGCCTTGGCAGTTTACTTGAGATTTCTATGATCTGGACCATGATCCACATGCATTAACCGAATAATTAATGTTTATCAAACTGTAACATAAAGTAAAATAAATGAAGAAAGTATAAGTAAAAAATAATTGTCATGTTATGTCTGAAATAATTACTATGTTCTCCCAGAAATGAATGTTTCAAGGTGACGCTGGCCCTCATCTAACTTTGATGTAAATTACAGTCTTTGTAGTTTTTGCCTACTCTTGGTCACTAGCCAGTAAAGGACTCATATACTTTTAATTGGCTTAACTAGCATGGTTGTCTGTATCCTCCTTGAATGAATTATTACAACATGTGATCATGTTCAAAATTTACATGTGTGCAAACACAATCAAATTAGCCAATATGTGAATGTGCTTAGAAATGAACATTTCTAAATATATGTATTTGTGTGGATATTTGTCTATATTCAGCATTGCATTTGGGAATGTGAATATATGTAAGAACATGTGACTGGGTACATAACTCCCAAGCATGTGTGCATAGATTATACACATTACAGACTAACTACAGAGTTACCAATAATGAATCAGTGCCATATTAAGGAAAGAAATAAATATGCCTCCTTTGGAAAAGTTTCTTACTTCATGCCATCTGTACCTCCTGTTTTATTTCTGCTTGTAGCATGTCTGAATCTGCCTGTATGAAGAAGGCTGTCTTGTGAATCAATCTCTCTCCCACTCCCTCCCCTCCATGTGTGCATATGTGTGTCTGTCTGTGTGTCTGTCATGTGACTATCAATTTCTGAAAAAGGGCTTCATTTCACCTTTATTGAACAGCACATAAAATACCACATGGAGAAGGAATAAATTAAGAAAGCGAAAAATTCCTGCTTCCATAGTTTGGATTGATTTGAATGCATGGATGGCCACCATACTCACAGGCACCATGGGTCCTCTTGTCTAACAGAGTTTTACAAGGTCTTCAATGGACCCAGACAACAGTGCTACAAATATCATTGTTTTTTAGCTAATAACCATAAATGTGTTTATGCCTTCAGCCTTCATGGTGGATTTTAGGAGGTTGTTTTCCACCTCTGTATTTGCTGATTTTAGCTAATTATAAACTTCTTCTGGGTCAGGGGCATGGAAGAGTATGTAACTTAAGATTGCAGCTATGCATTATCTTTGGTTGTAAAGGTTGGGAAGTCCAAGGCAAGTAAGTTCAGTTATTACATTGTTCTCATACAGCCAGGTGACAGGCTGAGTACACAGTAGTATAGCAGTCTCAAGTCTTAAGTGATATCAAGCTGTATTATTAACTTTGGCTGTGAGATCCAGAAAATGTTCCTGTCGTTTAGAATGTAAGAGAGATTTTCCGGAACTTGCAACATCATAGTTCCACCTTTTTATTTTAATTAAAGAAGAAGCATGCCCATGGAAGTGGTCACCAGGAAAAGCTGGTCAAGGCTTGGTATACTGTAGGGGCACCCTGAGTCAGCATCATGTCATGGTTGTCCTTTTGAAAATTGCAAAGGAACATTAGGAATTTGAGGAAGAGGCAGACAAATAGAACGTCCTTTCCCACAAAAGCCTATATCTTAAAATTTAAAGATAATTTTAAGATATAATTGAAATCAATTAGAAGCTTTGAGCAAGTTAGTTATCAAACACCACGTAAAGCTATTTATTTTGAAGGTAGAAATTTGAAGTTGTTGCAGTTTGAATGGACTGGAATCAAACTGTTGCTGCTGTGGCAATGGTAACTATGAAGGTATGATAGCTGCAATAATCATTCCAATGATCCTTTTTACGCGTATGTATTTCAGAGTATAATTGAGTTGATCTGTAGCAGATTCCCCATGCCCTGGATTAGTCTGATTAACAGAAGTCCCGACTTGGACTCGTCTAAGAATTAAAAGGAGGAGATAAAAATCATAGTGCAATAAGGAGCTTGATAAATGAGTAAGAATTAGAAGTGACGTGTAGTTTACACATGGTTGAAATTCAGGAACATGTTCTTCTATTACTAACTTGCTGTCTTCTGTTGCCACTTCATGGTATGGTTTTACCAATCCTGGTGGAATCCAGAGAAAGCTTTCATTAGAAGAATGTACAAATGAGTAGCCTAGGGTTCAAGTGACAAATGGAACATGACTCAAATCTTGTTTTTTTCCTTGAGGGAGTATTTCTAAAATCATGAGTTGAGACAAAAGATTTTGGTTTGTGTGGTATTTTTTCTGAAGATACAAGGGTAAGACTGAGAGAAATGACTTCTATAATTTTAAATATAAGTTGCTTTGCTAAGTTAGTCCTGAAAAATTAAGCCCTTATCCATCCCTTTTGTTTTAAGTATTTGGTATTTTTAAGTAATAAGTGAGTTTGTTCAATTATGGCTTGTCTTGGGTAATAGGGAATATCTCCAGTGACATGAATTTCCCAGTTGACAAAAGGAGATACAAGGTTTAAATGTATACAAAGAACTGTTGTCTGTGTTGATCTGTTTCAGTACTCCCACTACAGAGAAATCAGTCAGTAAATGTCTGCAAGCCACTCAAATGGGCTCACCTGTTGGAGCAGCAGCGTGGATAATCCCTGGAAATTTAACACAAACAAGGACATATTTAGAATGTACAAAGGAATTCACATGAATAACATCAAATTGCTAAAGATCATTTGGATGAAGACCACAGGCCTTTCTGGTAACAAAATGAGTCTGAGGCATGAGCCAAGACAACTTGAAACACATCCTATTATATCTCAAGATATTTTCAATTTTCTTTTACAAACTTCCGAGGGATGGCAGACAGTTTTTGCTCCTTTTTTTTGAGGGGGGGGACAAATCTCCTTTCACCACCCTCTTACACTTTATGTGAGATTTCATTATTCCCCATTCAAACCTTGTTTTTCTTAAGTCCAAGTGCAATCTCTAATGTACTGTATGTATATAGTAGGATCTCTTGAGCCACATAATAAAAATCAATGAACTGAAATTACTGATCTGGGAATGTTTTGAAGGCAAACAGGACAGTTATTACTGTCCTCCTACTGTGTAGCGATTGTTCTAGGAATAAGAGACTACCACATTCCAGAATCAACATGCCATGTTAACAACTCCTTGTTTGATCTATTGGCCCCATCTGAAAAATCCTCTATTTACTAGAAAGTTTTGGAATATAAAAAAGATAGGTGACTTTCAGGTGCTGATGGAGGTCTTATATGGTCTCTCTGAGATTGTTTTTGTTGTTGTTGTTTTTTGTTTTGTTTTGTTTTGTTTTGTTTTGTTTTTTTGGTTTTTCGAGACAGGGTTTCTCTTTGTGGTCCTGGCTGTCCTGGAATTCTGTAGACCAGGCTGGCCTTGAACTCAGAAATCTGCCTGCCTCTGCCTCCCAAGTGCTGGGATTACAGGCATGCGCCACCACGCCCGGCTTCTGAGGTTGTTCTTCCATTAGCTGATATACATGTTTAAGTTTGGTTCCCTTAATCAGTTACTAATTTACCCCCAAATTTGAATAGATGTATTTCAGTGGGCCTTAGGAAAAAGGATATTCAGGTATAGAGATATCACAACCCCACTGAAATGGGTCCTCTCTACCCCAAATGGAGAAAGGCAAGGGTAAAATATGGGGTTGAAAAATAGTAGGTTTTGTTTTGTAACACATGTTTCTGAACTTCTGCCACCAACATTTTAGGCTGGGATTGTTTAGTTGTAATTGACAAACCAGATCTTGTGTCTATAATGCCTTTTATGAGGAGCTGGATTATAAAAACTATAATAAAAGGTTTATATTATATTATATATTATATGTATTGTATTGTATTATACTATACTATACTATACTATACTATACTATACTATATTATATTATATTATATTATATTATATTATATACTGAGTCCTGTATGAGTTTGAGAAATCAAGTTTTTGATTTTGGTAACTTTAATCAAGGCTTTGTATGATCAGATAAGTATTAATAAGCAATTGTGCAAGAACTGGAATTTCTTGGAGTAGCTGGGAATAAACCATAATATAAATTTGACCAATATAATCTGAATAAAATATATCTGGGAAAATAAAATATCTTTTTATAGTCCAATTTGATATGCCTAATACCAAGCCCAGGGCAGTTTGTTGAAAGGGGTCCACATAGAATTGTGGGAATTCTCTTTATTCCTCCTATTAAATCTAATTTTATGTCTTTGGTTATAAATAAGTCTAATCTCAAATTAATTTTAGTGGTAGTAATCAAATCTCTTATTGTCTTTGGTTTAGGAGCACTGCTGTGGAATTGGCTGCTTGGTTGTAGCTGTCACTGGGCCTGAGAATTGAAATTCTAAGCTGACAGTGTAAGAGGACCTGTTTGTGTCTTCATGCTGCCCCCTGGTGTTTATTTTCCCATTTCCTCAAATTGGATTGCCTTTGTCATCAGTTCATCACAATGAATAACCGTTTTACATTTTGGCCTATTTTTTGGGGGGTGGGGAGGGAGAGGGTTCTATTATATTGAGGTTTATTAGCAAGTTTTTGTTCACATTATTTTTGGTAGTGTCCTCTTTTCACACATTTGAAGCACATAGATTCCGAGCTTTATGATCCTCTGTGTTGACATTTTGGCATGCTTTTATCATATTAACAATAGTGTGAAAAAGAGTAGCAACTACAGAATGAAGGGGTTTTTGCAATTAGAATTTGCATTTTCATAAGTTAATGAAAGGGATGAAGTGGCCTCCACATCATTATTATCTGCCTTTATATAGCTTGTACAACATAGTACATAAAAGGATCTGTAGAATTTTGTCTGACAGTGGAAAACTACCTTGAGTATTAAGACCAGGTAGTTTATTCCATACACTTATAGAAGCTCGGTGATTTGTCTATTAACCTGTAGAGTACTAACAAGCTGTTGGGCTACTGTTTTAATATTTTCTTGTCCAATCAACTGATTATGTTACATTTATGAGGGGATTCTGGTTTGATTATGAAGCATAGACTATATTGAACAGTGGCAAGAATTGTTTTCATAAGAAATTGCCAATCAAAAGGTCACATTTCACATACATTTGTGATAGTATCTTTTAAATGACTTTGAACCCCATTCTCTGTAATATTTTTGATTTTATATATTTATATATGGTATATTGGGACCCTTCACCGGCAAGATTTGGTCCTACTTCTCTAATGAGTGCAAGAACAGTCAGCATTTCTTCTGCTTGAGAAACTTTTTCTTTTCTCAGTGCTTTACTTGGAGACATCATGGAAAACTGAGAGGTACACATGGAGACGTGATCACAGAATAGAAACAGCACAGAAGCATCAATGCCTGCAGCTAACTCTGGAGCTGGAGTTTGACATGATACAGGGGCTAGAGGAATGAACTTAGTATTCCTCTCCTCCTTCCTCACCCTCACCTTCCACAGAATCCACACCAACCTCCTCATAATCCTTATCTAGGGCAGCCATGTCCTCATGGACCTCAGAGAACTCACCCTCCTCCATGCCTTCACCCATATACCAGTACACAAAGGCATGCTTGACATACATCAGATCAAACTTGTGATCTAGGTGAGCCCAGGGCTCAGCAACAGCTGTGGTGTTGCTCAGCATGCATACAACTCTCTAGACCTTGGCCAGGTCACCACCAAGTACCACAGTGGGAGGCTGGTAATTAATGACAACTTTGAAGCCAGTGGGACACCAGTCCACAAACTGGATGCTTTGCTTGGTCTTGATGATGACAATGGCAGCATTGATATGTGAACCACATCACCACTATACAGCAGGCAGCAAGCCATGTATTTACCATGGCGAGGGTCACGTTTCACCATCTAGTTGGCTGGCTCAAAGCAGACATTGGTGATCTCTGCTACAGAAAGCTGCTCATGGTAGGCTTTCCCAGCAGAGATGGCAGAGACATAAGTGGCTAGAGGGAAGTGGATGAGAGGTTAGGGCACCAGGTTGGTCTGGAATTCTGTCAGAACAACATTCAGGGCCCCATCAAATCTGAGGGAAGCAGTAATGGAAGACACAACTGGCTAATAAGGTGGTTAAGGTTAATGTAGGTTGGGTGTTCAATGTCGAAGTTTCTACAACAGATGACATAGATGTCCTCATTGTTTACCATGAAGGCACAGAGTGCTCCAGGGTGGTGTGGGTGGTGAGGATGGAATTTTAGAGGTCAGCCACAGAAGTGGAAACCTGGGGGGCTGGATAAATGGAGAATTCCAGCTTGGAGTTCTTTCTGTAATCAACAGAGAGATGCTCTATCAGCAGGGAGGTGAACCCAAAGCCAATTCCCACACCAAAGCTGTAGAAACTAAGAAGCCCTGGAGACTGGTGCATGGATCAGCCAGCTTGTGAATCCTGTCCAAGACAAGGTCAATGATCTCCTTGCCAATGGTGTAGTGTCCACAGGCATAGTTATTGGCAGCATCTTCCTTGCCTGTGATGAGCTGCTCAGGGTGGAAGAGCAGGCAGTAGGTGCCAGTGCAAACTTCATCAATAACTGTGGGCTCCAGGTCTATGAACACTGCCCAGGGCACATGCTTGCCAGCTCCTGTCTCACTGAAGAAGGTGTTAAAGGAGACATCTCCTCCCCCAATGGTCTTGTCACTTGGCATCTGGCCATCAGGCTGGATGCCATGTTCCAGGCAGTAGGGCTCCCAGCATTACCAATATGGACACCAGCCTGGTCAACATGGATGGAGATGCACTCATGCATGATGGCAACATGTTAGAAGGGGAGGGTGATAGAAGGAGACACCGGGTCTCAGTTACCTTTCCTGACAACTAAGGGTCCAGGTAAGTAAAGCAATGAAGGCGAGAAGCTTTTTTTTGTGATATATTTTTGATATCACTTTGTTGACATGGATCATTTATTGCATTGCCATTTAGCAGAGAATTAGGCAGAGGAGGTGTACAGGACTTAGAAGGGAGTTTTCTGGGCCTTCCTTTTACTTTTGGTAAGGCTGTATGATGAGCCTAATCTGTTTGCAGAGGACTAAATATTTTAACAAAATTGGTCCTTATAGGACATTCTGAATCAGATATTCATTCCATGGTCATGGTACCAGGGACAATATGTAGTTTCTAATTTTAAGATTATATTTTCATTACATTTCTCTATACCTTTTCATTATTTTAAACCCTCCCATATATCCTTTCCTCACTGTTCTTCAAATTCATGGCCTCTTTTTGTTTTAACTGTAGTATGCATATAAGCACACATGTCTGTGTGTGCACTTGCACGTGCAGACATACACACAAAGACAGACAGACACACAGACACAGACACAGACACACACAGACACACAGACAGACACACACACACACACACACACACACACACACACACACACACATTCCTAGATACAATCCTTTCAGTTCATATGATGCTGCCTGTATATGTTTTTAGGGCTGTTTGGCACTAGACAATCAATTGTTGTGCTCTTCCCTGAGGAAGGCCACTTCTGCTATTTCCATCTGTCTTCAGTTGTCTATACTTCTTTGTATAGAGTTCAGGCCTTTTGGGCTTTTATCCATCCAGTTTGGAATGCTCATTGTCTTTGTTCAGCTCAGACAGGGACACACTCTTTCTCTCTCCCTCTCCCTCCCCTCCCCCTCCCTTCCCCTCTCCCTACCCCCTTCTGGTCATTTGTGAATTTCACATCATGCACCCTAGTTCCACTCATCTCCTATTCTCCTTGTACCACCCTCCACCCTTGCAACATTCCCCAGTTGAAAAAAAATCTCATTGTGGGAGCTGTATTGTGTTGTGGTGTGTCCCACAGTATATCCTTTTGTTCATACTTCTTTCCTTGCAAATGTTCATTGCAATGACTCCTTGGGTTGGTATAAAGTCTCTGGCTTCTGATACTTTATCAATATAGGAACCTCACTGGGACTACTCTCAGATACACTGTTGCTTCCCTGTTACTTGGAGGGCCTGTAGTTTTAGATCTGTAGGACTAGTCTTTTCAAACACTCCTGCAGTTCATGTATGGGGTAGTTGTTGCAGTGGGCCAATTCAAAGCTTGGATCTGGGGCTGAGAGGTATCTGAAATGGTCAGCCCAAAGGCTCCTTCACTCTCCTTCCCTTAGGGCTGGTTAACCCAAAACCCCAACACTCAGAGACACCCAGGGCCAGCTTTACTGTATTGCCCAGGTGGGTGCAGGGCAGAGATCTCTCTGTCTCTCTCTCTGTCTCTCTGTCTCTCTCTCTGTCTCTGTCTCTCTCACCTCAGGGCCAGATCTCCTGACTGCTGGAACTGGCCAGGGGCAAAAGGAGGCTGTTCTCCCTTGAACATGTCACCACATGGCAGACAAATGGTAGGGCCATCTCTCCCATACTCACATATAGTGAGTTTCAGTTTCTTTAAAAATCCAGTTAAGTTATATAATCATGTTTTGTTGTAATCTTAGGTGTGGGATATGGGGCTGCTTCAGACTATCCACAGCAGCTGTGAGTTTGCCTTGTGCATGCCGTGCTCTGGCAGGAGCGTGATTCTGCTAGCTGTGGATAGTTTTATTTTGAGGACTCTGGTGAGTATATCAGTGCTAGAATGGGTGGAGGGACTCTGAAGAATAAGAAGGCAGCTGCTGCTTCCCCATTGATGCTCCTGGTTGCCATTGTTGCAGTTTGATTAAAAGAAGTTGGAGATAACCTGACAACAAAGATTGGACTTGCCCTAAATAAACTATGTCTCTATTTAGCAGGAAGTATCATGTAGAAGTCTACACCCCCTTTCCCCCTTTAACATTCCTTTTTTTCCTATCTAGTGTTGGGCAAGGTTGGAAGGGATTAGGTTGGAGAATGGTTAGAAGGTAGGTAATGATGAAAGAACCCAAATAAAGTAGCAAAATACCATAGTGCCTACACTCACACCCTCAGGCTGGCTCCCCTGCTCCCCTGCCACCAGGGTCAGCTCTACTCTGCTGTCCAGGTGAGGTACAGGGCAACTCTCCTGAGTGCTGCAGCGGGTGAGGGGCAGGGCCAGCTCTCCTGCTCTCATGACTCCAGAGCCAGGTCTCCTGCCTGCTGCAGATGTTGAGGTGTGAGGTGAGGAGAAGGGTATCTCTCCTTCTTCCAGGCCACTGCACAGAAGCTGAGGGGTAGGGCCAGCTCTCCCACACTTATATCCTCAGGGCTGGCTCACTCACAACTCCAGAGTACTTCAGCTGGTTAGGAGGAGGGGCAATTTTCCTGCTCTCACGACCTTAGGTCAGTTATTCCATGATGCCCAGGTGAGGGGTGAGGCCAGTTCTTCACAGCCCATATCAGGAATGTCTCTCTAGTCTTTGGTGGTAACACATCCCTGCTGTTGAAGGGTTACAGAGAGAGACACAGCAGTACAGTACCATGGCCTCATGTAACATCACCAGGTACTCCCATCAGGCTGTTCCTCACTATCCCTGAGTCTCCAGTTCTGCCTCTCTTCATTGTGCCCACATCTGTTTCTCTTTCTCTCCATTTCTCCACCACTTCCTTGTTTCTTTTAGTGGTGATCTGGGCTCTGTGTGTCTGGGGTCATATAAGGAGTGGTCTCAGGAGTGTCAAGATTAGTTTAGCAGCTGCCCTGCTTGTGCATTATGGAGTTGGGCAGGGATCATCTTAGGCATGGTCCCCACCCCAGGCCTGCATGGTGATAGACTCAAGGTCATTTCATGCTAGCTCCCTGCCTGGGCTTTGTGGTACCAAGTCTGGTGGTCATATCAGGCTTGCCTTTTTCAAGGAATGCTAGTTAGGCTACTAATTATTCAGATATTTATAGGTCAGAATTCTGAGCATAGACATAACCTCTTTTCCTCTCTGTCACCTATTCAAGCACATGTGGCAGAGCAGCCACACTTTCAAGGCCTCTAATGGCAGGGAAAATATTTTAAAAAATAATAACAGCCAACAGTTTACAAGTTTCTCTTAATGATATTTTGTCTTCAATTACTTTAAGTACATTTTAACTGCCTAAGGGTAGTGGTTTAAAGGAGAATGATTCCAATAAGCTCATATATTTGAATGCTAGATCCCTAATTGTTGGAACACTTTTGAGGATTATAAAGTGAGGCCTTATTGGAGAAGGTGTGTTGATGTAGAAATTTCTGGATTCTTGGAGACTTAATTAGGTCATAATGGTGCTTTGCTGGGCCAGGCACAGGTGAAAGAATGTTTTACTAAAGCAGACACAGATGAGAGGATGTTTCCCTGAAACAGACACCTGAAAGAATGCATGATATTTTGAAAGAATATAAATGTGACCACAGATGGTGGGACGAGGCTTGTACATTGGTTCGCCTTGTGCCACTTTTGTAGTCTTCATTGAGGATGCTCTGACACTGGTTGGCCTTGTACCACATTGCTGCTCTTCCCTCATCACGGCATCATAGAGAGTAACTCAGCAAAGAATTTCTCATGATATGTGGTATTCTGGCTGCTTTCATGGATTAGCTCCTATCTAGTCAAGCCTCGAAGTTTATTCTGAATCAAGCTGCTGCTGCTGATTCATGTGTGGTGTTTAACAAGTGGACTAGGCTGAAGCTGCTGATGCCTGTTTGGTGGTTTGCTAGTAGACTGAAAAGCTAATATCTTGACAACAAAGACTGGAATTGCTTGAAAGAACTATTTCTAAACAGGTCTACTTCCCCTGTGTCCTAATAACATTTATTTTCCACTACCTCTGATGGGTAGTGGGCTAGTATGGAAGTTAAAGCATTTAATAACCCTTTATCAAAGTAGGTTTTGAAAACTCTAAGCCTATAGTGTGTCAAGGGGAGTTGACTTTGATTTTTAAAAGCACACGCTAGGCTTATTTTCATTTTCTCTATCTCCAACTTGCAGGTAAGATATAAGCACTAATCTACTGCTCCAGTGACATACCTGTCTTCCCATTGTCATGCTGCCTGCCAAGATGGTCATGGACTCATCCTTTGAAACTGTGAGCAAACTCCCAATTAAATGCTGCTTTTTAAACCGACTTGATCATGGTGTCTCTTTCCAGCAATAAACAATAAGTCAATGAATATGAGCTACAGGAGACAGGGAATTTCCATAGTGTAAACAGTTAGAAAGCTAAAATGAGAGAGTAGTGTTGGGGTTCAGGAAATTGCTACTCAAGCCATATATACACAATCTCAGTTAAGTACAAATCATTTATTGAATGCACACCATAATACTGGATGTTCAGAACTTCAAAAAAGGACTCAGGAGCCTAATTGTAGTATTAGTTTGGTCTCAGAGTAGACTTTTTATATGAAAAACTAGGTTCAAAAGTTCAAAGGCAAACAGTGGGGTGGTATAACATTTTTTGCTAACCTTTAAGATGATTGGACCTGAGTGAGGTAAGAAGGGGTGGTGGACAGGCAGTGAACAGGGAAATTTCAGAACATTGAGATAACAGGGTACAAGTTATTCAACCATATCTTTTTTGGCTTCTTAGTAGCAATATTCAATGTCAGTTAGAGTAATAACTTTGAACTTAATTTCACCTTGTGAGTAACATGGAGTCTGAATACAAAATAGCTACAGTTATGTTAAAGGAGTAGGCCTCAACAAGTAGAGATGTGATATGGTTGACAGCCAGTCATGATCTTTTCTTGTGACAGAAGTTGAAACTATCAAACTGGATTTGATGAGAGAGAGAGAGAGAGAGAGAGAGAGAGAGAGAGAGAGAGAGAGAGAGAGAGAGAAGAAAACAAGTTCCCTGGACCTCTCCACTACTGCAGGCAGATAAGCTGGGAGCTTTCTTGAAATTTCCAGACTTTTGTCACTCTTGGTGACTTTCAAAATGTATACCCCCAATAAGTGATACATCATCAAAAACGGATCTTCAAGATATGTTTATATGCATTCAGGAATGTATATTCCTCTCACCAACTTCTCCAAAATGTCTCACTAAAGCAATAAAGGTTTCTCACTTGGGGCACAAAATCTCATGGCTTATATGCATTAGTGATTAACTCCAAGTTACCCATAAAACATCAGTATTGTATTAAGGGAAGTGTTCATGTATCTTTTATTCACTTGACTTAATTGTTGTCTCTGAGGCTTACTGCCTCTGTATGCTAACCTATGTCTAGTCCTTCAAGCTTCTAGCCTCTGTACAATCTTCGGTAGGCTGAGAACGTTTTTAGCCTCTGAGACTTACTGCTGAATAAGCTCTCCCTTTATAGCTTTTTCTGAACTCTGTTGGTTCAACTCATCTGTTCTGGTTCAAATTCCTTTCCAAGCTGACCAATTCAATTTGCCTTTTCTCTTAGGCTCTGACTTTCTGCTCTTCTTGGCCTCAAACTAACTTTGGCAATCTGTTCTGATCTGGCTCCTTCTCATTCTGTCTTCACCTGTCTAGTTTATTCTCTCTTCAACCTGTCTCTGTGAAACTCTCCCAGTCAAACTGCCTCCTTCTCCCTCTGTGAGGCTCTCTCTTATGCTACCTCTCTTTCTTCTCCCTTTTCATAAGAGTTGTGCATATCTCATTCTGTCAACTCTTTCTCTGATTCATCTGTCTCTGTCACTCAGTTAGACATCACTTTCAAACATGAATGCTTTCCCCCATAAACTAACTTTATCTTCTTGTTTGGGATTAAAGGTGAGCCACTAAGGGTGAGCCACACCACAACTAGTGGATATAATGAAAAGTATTTAGAATGTAGTTAGAGTTTATGTTGTCCTAACAAAATGGTAGTCATAGCCTTTCCTCCAAGATCCATGACTTTGATGGACTTGGGTAGTTGGCGAGGTTTCCTGTACCAGAATGGTTTGCCTCTCATAAGTGGGATGTAAGTCCAATTAGAGAGCTAGGAATCTCTCATGAAACAGGGTAGTAATGTTTGGCTTCTAACTCTTTGGTTAACTCCTTCAATAGGATCTTTTCTATTTCTACCCACTTATCTGACAAGTTTATTATTTCATTTTCTTTACAGCTGAATAGTATTTCTTAGTGTGTGTGCATGAGTGTGTGTATCTCACATATTTATTACCTACTCATTGCTTGAAGGACATTTAAGTTGTTTCCATTTCCTAACTATTGCCAATAGAGCACCCATGAACAAGGATGAGCATGTGTCTGGAATAGGATGTCTTGTCCTTTGGGCATATGCCAAGGAGTGGTATAGCTGGGACATAAGATACATTTATTTTTAGCTTTAACAGAATCCTACACATTGCTTCCCATAGTGACTGTAGCTCTGTGTAGTCCTGTGCAAGAGTGAATGAGACTGCTCTTCCCCCCTCAACCACTCCAGCATCTGTTGTCTGTTGTTTTACTGACCTTTCATTATCACTAAGATAAAATCTTTCATTTGCATTTCCTAATTGCTAGGAATGATGGGCATTTAAAATTATCTCTTAGCCATTTTTTCCTTTGTAAAGTCTCTGTTTAGGATCAAAGCTCATTTTTAAAAATATAGGTCATGGGTTTTTTTTTTGGTTGTTGTTGTTTTTGCTTTTGAATCTTTGATTATATTTTCTCAATATTAATTCTGTATCAGGTACATTGGTGTTCTGTTCAGGAAATTGTCCCCTGTACTAATGTGTTCAAGGCTATTTCCCACTTTTTCTTCTACAAGATGTATCAGTTTCTTCCATTGTATCAACTATGCCTGAGAGTCTCTCTTCCATTTTTATAGTCTGTTGGTGATGCTTGCGTCTATTGTTCCTGTTTTCTTCCCTAGGTTTTTCCATCTCCAGGATTCTGCCAGTTTGTGTTTTCTTTATTGCTTCTATTTCTATTTTCAGGTCTTGAGGTTTTATTTGTTTCTTTCACCTGTTTAATTTCCTGTATTTTCCTTAAGCCATTTATTTGTTTCTTCTTTAAAGGTATCTGTTTGATCACATCTTCCTGTATTTCTGTAAGGGCTTTATTCATTTTTCTCTTTAAAGGCCTCTATCACCTTTATAACACTGGATTTAAGGCATTTTCTTGTGCTTTGTTTGTGTGAAGATATTCAGGGCTTGCTGTAGTAAGACAGCTGTGCTCTAAAGTTGTCAAATTTCCCTTGGGTTTGTTGATTGTGATCTCTTGCAGACCTTTAGCCTTATGGATGGCTTTAGTCCCTAGGTTTTCCTGTTGTAGTAGGTATTGGGCTGGCCCTAACCTTGATAATCCTTGATAATACTGGTATGGCAAGCCTCTGGTGGTTATCCTTGGGCTGCATGGTTACTAATCTACCAGTCTGATGAAAGTGGGTTAAAAGTTGGTGGGAGAATGGAGGTCCCCCTGGGATAGCAGGCTGTGCAGGGCAGCTGGGCATCCATCCACCAGGGGACTCATTGAGCAGGGAAGATGGGTTCAGGAAGGGAAGCTAACGTGTCTGGTTCTGGACCAGTAGATCTAATGAAGGTGGGTGGAGAGGTGATGGGACAATGCAGATCCAGCAGGGATAGCGGGCTGCTCCGTCTGTACGCATATTTAAGAAAGGACAAATATAATTGATTTTTTCAGGAAGTTTAGAGTAGTGTGCTCAATCCTGCCTTGAGCCTATTTACCTAGGCCTCTTTCTGGATCAAATCCTATCTGTAACACTTGAGCTGATATCAGTTTATTAGAAGACATTAACAACATTCCCATTTGTTGTAACACATCCCTTTCCCATAAAGTAAAAGGGAGAGCATGAGCAACATAGAGGGCAGAAAGTCCCTTGCTATTCATCATCAGGCCAATGCAGTATTTCTGAGTTTTTAGCAACATTAGACTCCTGGCCCAATCCCATGATAGTAAAGGGCATAACAGAGGTGGGACAATTTGAAGTCCACCAATCTTTTCTTGTTGTACAAAGTACATCAGTTCTCTTGTCTGTGAGGCTTTCAATTTATTTCCCTTGAATGTTAGGAGTTTAGGAGTACTCAGAAAGACATGTCACTAGATCCAAAGGCCATGGTTCTCCACAGAGCCTCAGTCACTGGGCTCCCTGAAACCTGATATTTGAGTAAAAGTAGCTGAGCAATTCTCTGCCCTGAATGAATTTGAAGTGTTTTTGTAGGAGGCTATAAAATAATTTTAATTTATTCCAGTAAAATAAGAATAAACTTCCCAGGAACCACATTTATTCCCTGCGCTAAGGTGGAACTCTCACCCAGTATGAGTCCCAATGTCCCTTTAGGAGGGAGTCCATAGACTCCCATGGGAAGAAAAATGGCAGGGGAGTTAAATATTAATATTGTTGTGGAGATGGAACAGAGGTTCAGTTCTGGGCTGCCTGGAGTTGCTCATTAAAGCTGTTGGATAGTCCTCCAATAACAAATGGATTGGTTGTCTGAGGCTGTTGAATTATCCCCATTGTTTGAGGAGCCTGAGATGGACCCCACTACTCAGTTTTGCAGTTTAACAGGGCTTTATAGTATTTGGATGCATTGCAGTACCAGAAAAGAGAGATTCATTCTTACAAAAAAGAGACTGACATTCCTTTTGCCAATTGTATACTGACAGTGATAGCAAGACCTATGACACTTACCTGGATTGATGCCCTGAGTGGGACCAGGAATATAAGGTTTACGGTGCTTTCTGTACTATTGTGACATTGTTTGCTAATCTGTCCAAGCTTGCCACATGAATAGCATTTATGAGCCATGCCTCCTTGATCAAATTTCTCTTTTCCTTGATTAGTTAGAAACTGAGTAGTAGTTTGACCTTGTAAAGCCACTGTACTAGGTACACATGTCTTAATAAAATAAGAAATATCTCCTGACTTTCTGATTGGCCTCAGCAGTGACTTGAGATGGTAGGGGGGGCTGGTATTGAGGATGGACCTCCCATTTCTCAGAGGTGAAGGGGTCATAGGAGAAGGGGCCCTGTAAGTAGAGTAGAGGGGGGAGCTATGATCAGGATGTAAAAGATAGAAAGAAAAAAAAACAAAAAGAAATGAAAAATGATATCTTTCGGCTCAGAGCTAAAAAAAAAAAAAAAAAATTAAAAAAAAATCACTCTACTGCCTCTGTCAGCCAAGCAATAAATTCCTCAAAAGGTTCCTCTGGTTTCTGTTTCACATTAACAAGCCCTTTGGTATTTGCATTTCTCATAGGCAAGCATCCCCATGCTCTCAGGGCTGAGACTGACAGCAGAGCCTCCTTAGTTAATTTTAGGGGAGCTCCCACTCTGAGACACTCTGCCTGTGCCCATAAGCATCTCATATGTTAACTCGTTCTTTCCCATCTTCTTTCTAGTTTCCTTAGAGAACTCTTCATGAACCAAGTCTTCCTATTCAACCTTCCACAGGAAAAAATTACCTCCAGCTAAGCAGGCTTTAGCCACTTGAAAACAATCAAGAGTAGGAGTATATGGGGATATAGCTCCACAGGCAGCTGGAGCCTGTTTGATTTTTGTAAGTAATTCAAATGACAGGGGCTCCCTCGAGGGATCTTCATTCTATTCATCATTCTGCATAATCACAGGAAAGCATCCTACTAATTCACCCTGCTGTTGAGTCTGATACTTAGGAGCAGCACATCCCAAAGGTCCCTTAGTGCTCTTCTTACTTTTTTCAGGGGATTGCGTTGCTCATAGTCAAGCATTCTAGGGGTGCCATTTAAGATTCCAATATTTTGCTGCCTCCTACTCCAAGTCAGGCACCTCCTCTGAGGTCAACTTTTCCTCCACCAATTCATCACTATTCTCTCCTGAGCTATCTTTCTTAGGTTTCTATGTCAACATTGTTCTTAGATCCTGACTCAGACAGGATTCTGATAATCTGACAGGAAACAATAAAGGAGTTTCTTCATGGTAGGCAGTGTGGTGGATTGAACATGCTTGACCCAGAGAATGGCATTATTAGGAGGTGTTCCCTTGTTGGAGTAGGTGTGGCCTTGTTGGAAGAAGTGTGTCACTGTGGGGATGGACCCTAATCTTCTCCTAGCAGCTTTCAGATAATTTTGCTTGTTGTCCTTGCAGTCTTTACTTCCTTCCTAATTTATGAGTTATATGAAAACTCTAAGGGGTCTTCCAGCCCCTTATAATGGGCAGTATTACTGGCACTCACAATAATAGTGCTTGATCTTTTTCAAGCATTGCTGCTGGAGCAGATTAATAAAGAGATTAAAAAGGAAATATCTTCTGTGTCAAAAAATGGAAAACACAATGACAAAGAGCTTTTAGACCCCATATAAATTTGTTTTGATTATCAGCATACAAATAATTATATTTTAGGCAAGAATTTCAATTCTCTTTCTCTTCTCTTCTCTTCTCTTCTCTTCTCTTCTCTTCTCTTCTCTCTCTCTCTCTCTCTCTCTCTCTCTCTCTCTCTCTCTTTCCTGAGACACGGTTTCTCTGTGTAGCACTGGCTGTCCTGGAATTCACTGTGTAGACCAGGCTGGCCTCAAACTCAGAAAAATGTATTCTCTTTAAGGAAAATTAGAATCAGTTAGACTTAGATAAGGAAAGGACTAAGGACTTGATTACTAGATTATAGGCTATAGAATGGAGATTGGAGTATTTAAATCAGAATAAAGGAGCTTTAGAGTAATCCAATCTGAAACCTATGGCCCCACCTTGTGATGAGATTACAGAATGGCAGTTCATAGAAATGCTAGATAAAGAGGCTTCAGGTATAAACATAATCTAGTATTAATAATCAGTTGTTAGAAGAACAATGTGCTACATTAAGAATACAGATTATGTTTAATGATATCTTAAAGCAATGTCACACAATAGTTTGTGTTTCTTTGTTGAGTTTGGAAATTTAAATTATATACATATACTGATACATCATACATTGATACATATATAGAATTACAATGGGTTATGCCTTGGGCTCTGGAAAGGCTGATTCTGAGATTGCACACTTAATGGAAGTGATGGCTAAATTAGAAAAACCTTTACAGATTGAAGCTGATGATGCTTAAACATATGTATCCAGTAGAATACAACAATTTGCAGACTTTATGGCATAAAATGTTACAGATATATCTTATAGTCTTACAGGTCAAACAATTGTAAAAAGATCTAACTGCATCTTAAAGGAAGTGTTCGTATAACAGAAGATGGATATGGGATCTAGATATTTTTTAATGTTTTTAAATTTTAAATGTCAATGAGACAGACAGCACAGCTTCCGAAAAACAGTAGATTTTGGAAAGGGTTGCTGAAGTAAATCAGCCTATGTATGTATTAACTTCAAATGGAAGTCAGGAAATGTATTACATTGGGGGAGAAGTTATATGTTGGATTTCTTCAAAATTAGTAATGAGTAGATTTGACCATGGAAGATTTCCTGAAAATCTTGGCTGGAGGTATGAAGGAAGAAATCATGAAGAACTACAAAACATGTGGCATATATGCTGATCCCTCTATATAAAAACAATTTCTCTACATAGCCAATAAATTTTGTTGTCTACAAAGTTCTCAGGAATTATCACATGCCATCCTTTTATATGGCATGGATAGGAATTTATATTCAAGTTTGGCTATACAGTCCAAATACACTTATAAAATTTGATGTCTTTCACATGTTCAACAAAGAGCAGAGAATCAACTTATGCTTATTTGTATACACCATACATTTCATACATATGTTAATGTAGAAATTTATATTATTTTTAAAATTTTGTATGATTTCAGAGCAAAAGGACCAGCTACTAATGAAGACAAGTAGCCCAGATGGTTCAGCCTCACAAACTACTTCAATAGCTGTTTCCTCAAAAATCTGCATTTAAGACAACTTCAAAGTACATAGCTAAGATGATCCAGCCTCACAAACTGTTCCAGCCACGACTTCAGTTAAGCTCTGCATTTTTCTATACACATAAAGACTGGACACTAAATGATACAGCTAACTCTCCCAGGGCTTAGCCAATATCCCAACTTCCTTAGGCCCCTAAAGGATGCCTTTGCTCCCAGACAACAGGAAGAAATTTTAAGAGAATGATGTCTTGTCTCCAAGAGGTGGGGTAGATGGGTTTTCCTCTTTTGATGGGTGTTGGAAGTTTGTTGTCATTTAAGGGGGGTTGGTTACAAGTTAGTAATGGTCTTTCATGGAGGAATCAAAGTGAAGGAAATTAGATTCTGGGACCTATTTCTCTTTCTCTTTTTTTCTTTCTTATATCTTTCTTTCTTGCTTATCTAGTGTTAGGGGGAGAGGGGATGAAAAGGATAAAGGGGGAGATATAAGAATAATAGGAAATATAGGTAGATTGTTGAATCAACTTTTAAACTAAAGAATATTAGCAAGTCAAATATTTTATATTAGTATAGAATTTTATATATTGATAGAAGTATAAGATTAATTTTTACAATATACTGTATATGTTTCAGCTCTTGTTTAAGGCATTGTAACTATGAAACTCATTTAAAATTTTAATATAAAGTTCTAACCCTTGAAAGCTGCTGTTGCAGACTGTTTAGGATAATTAAAAATGCAAGTTAGTAGTTAGTCACCTATGATAATTAAACTTGTGGTTGTGTTAGGTTGTTTAATTACAGAAATAATCTTTATTTAGTTTCCTATATGTGTTTTCAAATTAACCAGATAATAAATAGCTAGAAACAAGCATGCTTGCCCATTCAGGTATAATTTAGATAGATGATCTTCAATCACTTCGGAAACCTACAGAATATGACATTTAAAATATTTTAATGATATAAAACATTTCATAGCAATGAGACAAGTCTGCTCCCAGAAGAACCTCCATATGGAGTTTGTGGCAAAGCTAGCCATAGTTAAAAAAAAATGCATCCCTTGTCTCAACTGCTGACAGCTTGCTGTGAAAACTATGGACAAGCAGGACATGGAGGAAGTCCATTGTCAAACTTTGCCAAGACAAGGTAAGCTGGTCCTTCCTAATTCTTGTATCACAATGAGTCTGTCAGATACTCTGAGCCTGTAGACCAAAGATGGATGCCCCAAGATTGCAGAGGAAACTTGGGTGACTGTTCAGGTAGGTAGAAACCCTTCTCAGTTCTATAGTTTTGGAAGCTGCTTGCTTTGCATTTCCTGTTTATTGGGTAATATTTATTCTTCTCAGATCTCTGATGTGGTTAAAGACTAGAAAATTGTCATCTTACATTAAGCTTAAGTTATTTAGGATTTAAGAAAATGGTTTAATGTCTAAAAAGATGTTTTTAGGTTGATAAATGCAAGTTATGATAGAAAGTGAATTAGGTAAAGAACTTTGAACTCACCAAGATAGGATAGAGAATGGAGTACTTTCTCCAAGTTTCCTAAATACAAATGAATGGGGCATTGTGAATGTAATTCTTACCTGATAGCTTTCATAACTGCTCTTATTGTATATGGTTTATTGATGTTAGAGAAAGATCCTTTTATTGGACTAAGAGGAGGAGATGTTGGGATAATATTATTATACACTCTGTAAAGATTATTGTTGTTTTATTCAAATGCTGATTTCTGTGCCCACAGAATGCAAACTTGACTTTGGTATTGTTATTTTTGTTGGATCATCTCCTGCCTGGGCATTTTGTAAATGCTTCCTCTTACACCTTTTGTTTGATTTAATAAAAAGCTGATGGCCTATAGCAAAAGAGGAGAGAATAGATGGGATTTCTAGTAGAGATAGGAACTTTGGAAAAGAGTTAGGCATGAGAAAATTCTCCAGCCAGAGGCAGAGAAACAGGCAGGTGCAGGGAATAGAGATTGGGAGGTAGCAAGCAATGTGACAGAATGTAGAATAGAATGAATTCATTAACAGGGTATAAAAGATAGTTGGAAATAAGAGTGAGTTAAGGCCCGAGCTATTATAAATAAATGGAAGTCTCTTTGTCATTATTTGTCGGGCTAAGAAAATAAGATTATATACAATGTCCCAGATTTTCTGGATGTTTTGTGTCATGAGTTTTTTTTTAGGTTTAATATTTTCTTTGACCAATGTTTCTATTTCTTCTATTATATCTTCAATGCTTGAGATACTTACACTGTTCCACATCTTCTAGTGTGTTAGTTAAGCTTCCTAAATTTTTCTTTTCCATAAATGTCTCAGCTTGGTTTCTTTCTTCCTTCCTTCCTTCCTTCCTTCCTTCCTTCCTTCCTTCCTTTCTTTCTTTCTTTTTTTTTTGGTTTTTCGAGACAGGGTTTCTCTGTGTAGCCCTGGCTGTCCCGGAACTCACTTTGTAGACCAGGCTGGCCTCGAACTCAGAAATCTGCCTGCCTCTGCCTCCCAAGTGCTGGGATTACAGGCGTGCGCCACCACGCACTTGGTTTCTTTATTGATATTTCCCTTTTCGGATCTGAAACAGTTTTATTAATTTCTTTCAATTGTTCACTGTTATCAGATTGCTTTAAGGGGTTTATTTATTCATTTCCTCAAATTATGTTTAAGTTTTCCTGGATTTCTTTACTGGATTTATTAATTTCCTTTTTAAGAACCTCTATCATTTTCATACACACTGTTTTAAGGTATTTTTCTTGTACTTCAGCTATGCTGGAATACTCAGGGCCTGCTGTAGTATGGTTGCTGGGCTTTAGCGGAGATATATTGCCCTAGCTATTTTTCATTGTGTTTTTCACTGGAATCTCGGTGTGGGTTCAAGTTCTGCTTCACCTCCACTTGTGTCTGGATGCTGCCAATACATTGGCTCTAGGAGGACACGGCAAAAATAGTTCCTGGTGGGACCCACAGTCTGACTTACCATCTAGAGCATCGGGGCACCACTGTACACCAGGTTGGAAGAGGAAAGTAGAGTCTAGTACAAACGCTGTGGTTCCAGGTCTCCTCTTGGGGTGTCTGGGTGTCGCTTGTACACCAGTCCAGAGAGGAAAGGGTGAGGTTCAGAGTGGGTGTCTGCAGTATGCATCTCCCATTGGGCATCACATGCTGTTGCCCACCAGGCTGGAAGGTGAAAAGCAGAGTCTGAGTAGAGTGGGATCCCACTTGGGAGTGAGTATTGGGCGAAGTGGGGAGGAGAGAGAAGGCCTTCTTTGAAAATCTTTTTTTTTAATAGTATATGGATTTTTATTTAGGATCATATTTCATGTGACAAGCATTGCAAGTGATCATGACACATCAATATGTCCCAGCACCAAGGTCCACATCTGTTAGTTTAAGGAGCCCAGGTGGGGCCACTGTTAGCAGAAGAGTTCTGTCAGCCTCAGCAAGATATGAAATTTGATAGAACATTTTGTGAGAGTTTCTTGGATTTTGATGGGTTTGGGAATCTCAAGAGCTCTGGGTTAAAATAGAAATGGCATCTATGTTTTTTTTATTCCATATATATTAATTTACATTTCATATGATTTCCCCCTTCCCAGGCTCCCCCTCCCCACAAGTCCCATAAACCCTCTTCCCTCCCCCTGTTCCCCCTGTTCCTCCATTCACCCCTTCCCTCTTCCCTGTTCTGGTATTTCCCTACAGTGCTGCATTAAGCTTTTCCAGAGTCAGGGGCCACTCCTTCCTTCTTTTTGGACATCATTTGATATGTGGATTGAGTCTTAGGTATTCCAGTCTTTAGGCTAATATCCACTTATCAGTGACTGCATACCATGGGTATTCTTTTGAGACTGGGTCACCTCACTTAGTATGAAGTTCTCCAGGTCCATCCATTTCTCTAAGAATTTCATGAATTCATTATTTCTAATGGCTGAATAGTACTCCATTGTGTATATATACCACATTTTTTGTATTCATTCCTCTGTTGAGGGACATCTGGGTTCTTTCCAGCTTCTGGCTATTATAAATAGGGCTGCTATGAACATAGTGGAGCATGTATCCTTATTGCATGCTGGGGAATCTTCTGGGTATATGCCTGGGAGTGGTATGGCTGGGTCCTCCGGAAGTGTCGTGCTTAGTTTTCTGAGGAACTGCCAGACTGATTTCCAGAGTGATTGTACCAACTTGCAATCCAATCAGCAGTGGAGGAGTGTTTTTTTTTTTTTTTGAAAATCTTAAGAGTTATAGCTACTGTAGTCTCAGGCCTTCCCCAATGATCTCTAATGAAGGAGCTCTCTGTGATGATCTCAGCTTGTTCATATTTTTTTTATTGGGATGGGTTTGAACACATACCTTTTATTTGGAGTGAACCAAGGCTTAATTATTTTAGGGGGGATATCTAGGCAGAGAAGGTCTTTGGCATAAAGTTAAGGCTTCTGAGATGCCTCATTAGCATGGAGAGGTGTTCCAGGTGCTGGGGAAATGAGTGACTGCTTGTGATCACCTAGTTGGGGGTCATGGTAAGTGCAGCCAAGCAGGCATGGAAACAGGCAGAGAGTAAGCTCTATTCCCGCTGGTCTCAAATCTCTGAGATTTACAGGGTTTGAACTTGCTCTGACACGTGAGTCTCATGCCCATTTCTCTGGTCCCATAGTTCTTGTGTCCTACATCTAGGTATCTGGGAATAAGATGATTGTAGGTATAGGTGCTGATTTCTGATTTCTGTCTTTGTTTGGTATGTCTTTTATTCCTTGGTTTCTGTTTCCTCTGTGATTCTTGGAGAGTGATATCACTGTGTGATGTCTGGTAGAGCATTTTATGTGGATTTAATTGTTGTGGCCACTAGGGAGTTCTAGGTAAATTTTGTTTCTTGGTATTAGTAGCTAACATGTAGGAATGAGGATAGGCTAGCAGTCTGAAAATGTTTGCAGGAAGGAGAAGAGTACAGTGTTCAACATGGATCTGCTTATTTAGTCTCCTTTGAAAGGGGTTTAACATGGAAGTGATGTTACCCCTGAAGGTCTGCTATAGCATGGAGGATGAGACTGGGAGTTTGGATCTAGAGGAACAGAAGTTGGAGGGAAGGTCTAGAGTCAGCATACCAGCCTCCTTGGTAGGATTGGCATGTGGGTTAGTCACGGTCGTTTTCTGGAGTTGGGGTCTGGGATAAAATAATGAGTAGGAGGAGGGAAGTTAGGATCGACCGACCTATGAAATCCACAGGAGATGTGGATGCAGGAGAGAAAGGCTGTAGCAGGTGTTCTACAGATCTGAGAATGAAACTAGTCTGTATAACAGTTTTAAGATGTTTCAAGGTAAAAATAGAAAAAAAATCTGCTTCAGATTATTGTTCTCAGAGCTGGAAAGAAGGTTGAGGTATTAAAGGTGTTTTTGGGTCTTGAAAAAAACCTGAGTTTATTTCCCATTATTAACAGAATGACCTGCAATGCTCTGTAACTCCAGTTCTAGATCTGGTGCTATCTCTGACCAAAGCATGCACATGGTGCACATATATACATGAAGCCCAAACACCTGTGAACTTTATATTAAGTAAGAGAATCTATAATAAATTAATAAACCATTGGGGCTCATCATTGCTTTAGTCATGCTATACTTACTGATTTTAATTGGCTAAAACATGCCACTTGGCCAAACCAAAACTAGTCAAAATCTCAGAACAAATATCCCTATGCAAGACTCCACTCACTTCCTAGCTGCATCAGTTTTGCAAGTGGCTTTGCACTTCTGAGTCCCTATGTCCTTTTTATAGTCAAAGACAAGCTGTAGTGATAAAAGTGCATGGACTAATGCTCTTAGAACTTCAGACTGAAAAAGAACAATGAGTCAAATCGCCCAGTTGATCACCCTTGTTTACAGGCATACAGTTGAGGACAAAATAATTAATGGAAACTGCATATAGTATTGTAAATAAAGAGGGGAGTTCATGTGTCAGTTTTTTCTATAGATTTTTATATTTTTTTGTGGTATCCAGTAGTCATGACCAAAATATAGGTCAAAATATGGCAGAATATTGAAGAATAAATACAAGTTATTAATCTCAAAATAAAATATTATGTACTTTTATATATTTGAGAAGGTCAGAGTAACACATGTCTAAAATACAAGCCATTTGCAGAGGAGTAAAATGGATCAAAATTTCAAGGTGATTGGAAGCTATATTGTGAGCCAGTCTCAAAAGTCATGAAAAAAGATAAAGTAAACATTATATTGATATTATTCCATAATTTCCTGTCAATTCTCATAATCCTTTTCTCTCTTTTTTTAAAACACAAGAAACGATAGTAGACTAAGGACATATTATACATGAGTATTGATGTATTTATGTATGTCTACGTAGCACTAGATCCAGATGCCCCTGAGGCCAAAGGAGGGCATTTGGATCTCCTTGAAATGGCGATACATATTTTTTGAGATGCTATGTGAGTGTTGGGAATTGAAACCAGATTCTGGGGAAGAGAAGCAAATGCTATTAACCATGAAAATATTTCTCTATTTCCCAAGTTTTTAAATTTATGTGTATGCAATGTGTTGATGGGAGTGTATGCCATGTGTATGGATGTGCCTTCAGAGACCAGAGGAGAAAGTTAGGTATCCTGTACTAGTGAGTACTAGTGAGTCATGTAACATGGATATTTGGAAATAAAATTGCATTCTCTAGAAGAGATACAAACACTCTTAATTTATAACCTATTTCTCCAACCCTGCAGTGACACCTTTTGAATATCTGGCTTTTACTAAGCCATATGAGAACTTTCTTCCAAAATATTTCAGTGTAGTACAGAGTTTCTTTGAAGTAGTCTGTAAAATGAACTACAATTGTTTACTCATTGTTCTTTGTAAATGTGTTGTAGGAGTTTTCACCTTTCCTTTCACCTTTCTCATTACCTGTACAATTCACCTAGATATTTGTACATATATCTAAAAAAATTAAGCAGGCCTTTTCTCAAGCATTAATGCCATATTTTTATTCTAATTAGGGACAAAGCATTTCTACACATGAGCTTATGGTGGCCATTGACATTCACACCACTATATTCCACTCCCAGGCCCCATAAACTTTGTAGCAAAATCATAATGCCAAATGCATTCTACCTAGCTTCAAATGTCTCTGTAGACTTCCATCCTCTTAACACTGCTATAGTCTATCCTGATACTTAAAGCAATTCCTTTGCAATTGCTTTTTTAATTTAATGTAAAAGCAAATCATATACTTCCAACATACAATATATCTTTACATTGCAATGGATTTTTAAAAATATTATCACCCCCAATAACAGAATTGAAACTATTCTTTGGTTCCCAGAGTTCCATCTTCCTTCTGGTCCTATACCTATACCTGTAGCAGATTACTGCACTGCACACCCCACCCCACAAATCTGCCAGCCTCCTAGGAGGCTGGTTCTAACCGGACACACATAGGTGAAACATTCTCCTTTCCCCAATCGCTCCACCTGCTGGGACCACAACAAGCCTAGATGGCATGGGCTCTGCCCTGCTCTGTCAGTGTTCTATATTCCTTCCAGTCCACACATATACCTGGAGCTGTCACAGACCAGCGCCCCACACCCCCACAACCATAGTTTTATCTGACTCCCCAACTCTAGCCTGACACACACAGCTCTTCCTACCTCACAGCAGGCCTGCTCAAACCCAAACAAAGAACTCCACCTGCCTTCCCTAAGGCCCAGTCCAACCAGAGGCATTCAGGTCAAGTAACATGAGAGACAACCAGATGGCAAAAGGCAAGTGCAAAAACATTAAGCCAATAAAGTATGGCACCACCAGAACTCAGCTCTCCTACTACAGCAAGCCCTGGATATACTTTTTTTTTCTATTTTCTTTGTTTACATTCCAAATGATTTCCCTTTTCCCGGTTCCCCCTTCCCCATAAGTCCCATAAGCCCTCTTCCCTCTGCCCATTCCCCAATCACACCCCTCCCATATCCCTGTCCTGGTAATTGCCTACAATGCTGCATCAAGCCTTTCCAGGACCAGGGCCCTCTCCCTTCTTCTTGGGAATCATTTGATATGTTAATTGTGCCTTCAGTATTCAGACCTTCTGGGCTAATATCCAATTATCAGTGAATACATTCCATGTGTATTCTTTTGTGATTGGGTTACCTGACTTAGGATGATATTTTCAACTTCCAACCATTTGCCTAAAAATTTCATGAATTCATTGTTTTTAATTGTTGAATAGTATTCCATTGTGTAAATATACCACATTTTCTGTATCCATTCCTCCATTGAGGGACATCTGGGTTCTTTCAAGCTTCTGGCTATTATAAATAAGGCTGCTATGAACATAGTGGAGCATGTGTCCTTATTGCATGCTGGGGAATCCTCTGGGTACATGCCCAGGAGTGGTATAGCGGGGTCCTCCAGAATTGTCACACTCAGTTTTCTGAGGAACCTCCAGACTGATTTCCAGAGTGGTTGTACCAACTTGCAATCCCACTAGCAGTGGAGCAGTATTCCTCTTTGTCTACAACCTTGCCAACACCTGCCAATGGCAACCAACAAATTGGGAAAAGATCTTCACCAACTCTACATTTGACAGAGGGCTAATATCCAATATATACAAAGAACTCAAGAAGGTAGACTCCAGAGAGCCAAATAACCCTATTAAAAATGGGGTACAGAACTAAACAAAGAATTTTTACCTGAAGAATTTTGAATGGCTGATAAGCACCTTAAAAAATGTTCAACACCATTAATCATTAGGGAAATGCAAATGAAAACAACCCTGAGATTTCACCTCACACCAGTCAGAATGGCTAAAATTAAAGCCCTAGATATCCTAATATGTGTGAGGAGCATGACTGTGACTTTACATCCCATCTCTTGAAAATGATAGAGGCCTTTAAAGAGAATATAAATAATTCCTTTAACACAATACAAGACAACACAATCAAACAGGAAGAAGCCTCAAAAGAGTAAACAAATAATTCCCTATAAGAAATACAGTAAAACATAATCAGGTAAAGGAAATGAATGAAATGGTTCAAGACATAAAATGGAAATAGAAGCAATAAAGAAAACACATATGGAGGCAACGCTGGAGATGGAAAACCTAGGAAAGAGAATAGGAGCTACAGACACAAACATCACCAACAGAATACAAGTGATAGAAGGGAGAATGTCAGACATAAAAAATACTATATGAAAAAAATGGATATATTGTTAAAAAAAAGTCAAATGTAAAAATTCGTAAACCAGGAAATTTGGGAAACAATATGGGAAATGGATTGTAAATATAGAATATATCCAATAAAAAAAAGAAAAAAAGCCACCAAACCAAAAATAAATAAATAAATAAATAAATAAATAAATAAAAGACCAAACCTAAGAAAGATATGAAGAAAAGAGGGTGAAGATTTCAAGTTCAAAGGTCCAGAAAACATCTTCAAGAAATCATAGAAGAAAACTTCCCCGGAGAGATGGCTCAGCAGTTAAGAGCACTGATTGTTCTTTCAGACATCCTGAGTTCAATTCCTAGCAACCACATGATGGCTCCCAACCATCTTTTTTTTTTTTTTTTTTTTTTTTTTTTTTTTTTGGTTTTTCAAGACAGGGTTTCTCTGTGTGGTCCCGGCTGTCCTGGAATTCACTCTGTAGACCAGGCTGGCCTCGAACTCAGAAATCCACCTGCCTCTGCCTCCCAAGTGCTGGGATTACAGGTGTGCGCCACCACGCCCGGCGCTCCCAACCATCTTTAATGGGATCTGATGCCCTCTTCTGGTGTTTTTGAAGATAGCAATCATATGCTCATAAAAATAAAACAAGGAAAATTTCCCTAATGTGAAGAGATTGTTATAAAACATACAAGAAGCTAGAGAACACCAAATAGATTGTACCAGAAAATAAAATAATAATAATCAAAACACAATGATCCTCAAAACATAGTAATCAGAACACTAAGTGTGCAAAACAAAGAAAGAATATTCAAAGCTGGGAAGGGGGAAAACACCAAGTAACACATAAAGGCAGACCTATTACATCTGACTTCTCAACAGAGACTCTAAAAGACAGAAGATCCTGAACCCATGTCTTGCAGACCCTAAGAGGACACAGATGTTAGCCCAGGCTTGTATACTCAGGAAAGTTCTCAATCACCATAGATGGAGAAAATAAGATATTTCATGTCAAAACCAAATTTAAACAATATCTTACTACAAAACCAGTCCTACTGAGGATACTAGAAGGAAAAATTCTTATACAAGGAGGCTAATTACAAATAAGAAAAGAAGAAATTAATCATCTTGCAGCAAAACCAAATGGAGAAAATCACACACACACAGTACCACCTCCAACAACAAAACAACAGCAACTAACAATCACTGGTCATTAATATCTCTAAACATCAATGGACTCAATTCCTCAATAAAAAGACACAGGCAAACAGACTCGATATATAAACAGCATACAGCATTCTATGCATACAAGAAACACATATCAGCAACAAAGGTAGACACTGCCTCAGAGAAAAGGGCTAGAACTGATATTTCAAGCAAATGGACCCAAGAAACAAGTTGGAGTAGCTAGTCTAATGTCTAACAAAATAGACTTTCAACCAAAAGTTATCAAAACACATGAGAAAGGATGCTTCATACTCATCAAAGGAAAAATCCACAGAGATGATGTCTCAATTCTGAATATTTCTGTTCTCAATGCAAGGGTACCACCATTCATAAAATAAACATTATGGAAGCTCAAATCACACATTGAACAACACACAATAATAGGGGGGACTTCAACATCTAACTTTCACCAGGGGACAGGTCATTGAAACAGAAACCAAAGAGAGAAACAGTGAAACTAATAGATATTTGGAAACCAAAGGATTTAACAGACATCTACAGAATCTTTTACCCCAAAACAAAAGAATATAGCTTCTTCTCAGCACAGAACCTTCTTCAAAAACTGACCATATAATTGGGCACAAAGCAAACCTCAACACACAAGAACATTGAAATTGCATTCTATCAGATCACCACGAATTAAGGCTGGACTTTAACAGAAACAACAGATAATCCACATACTCATGGAAACTGAATAACATTCTACTCACTGATCACTTGGTCATAGGAGAAATAAAGAAATAAAAGACTTTCTAGAATTCACTGAAAATGAAGGCAAAACATACCCAAAATTATGGGACACAATGAAAGAAGTGCTAAGAGGAAAATTCATACCACTGATCACCTCCATAAAGAAACTGGAGAGATTTTATACTAGCAAATCAACATCACACCTGAAGGCTCTATAACAAAAAGAAGCAAACATGCACAAGAGGGATTGATGGCAGAAAATAGTCAAATGCAGGGCTGAAATCGGCCAGTTAGAAATGAAAAGAACAATACAATGAATCAACAAAACCAAGAGCTGGTTCTTTGAGAAAATCAACAAGATAGATGAAGCCCTGGCTAAACTAACTAAAAGGCACAGAAACAGAATCCAAATGAACAAAATCAGAAATGAAAAGGAAGACATAGCTATAGAAGCTAAGGATATTTTAAAAAAATCATTATTTCTTCTGCCAAAAGTCTATATTAAAAAATGGAAAATCAAAATGAAATGAATAAATTTCTAAACAGATACTACAAAACAAAGTTAGGTCAAGATCAAGTACAGTATCTAAACAGTTCCATAACCCCAAAGGAAACAGAAGCAGTCACTATAACTCCCCTCCATCAAAAAATAGCCTAGGGCCAGATGGTTTTAGTACAAAATTCTACCAGAATTTCAAAGAAGAGGTAATTCCAATAATCCTCAAACTGTTCCACAAAATAGAAACTGAAGGAACACTGCCAAATTCATTCTATGAGGCCACAGTTACTTTGATATCTAAACCTCACAAAGACCCAACAAAAAAGAGAACTTCAGACCAATTCCACTTATGAACATTGATGCAAAAATAATCATTTTGAAAAGATACCAAGAAAACATAAACAAAACAAAACAAAACAAAACAAAACAAAACAAAACAAAACATCATTCCCCAAGATCAGGTAGGCTTCATTCAAGGGATGCAGGGATGGCTCAATATATGAAAATCCATCAACATAATCCAATATATAATTAAACTAAAAGAAACAAATCATGGGTTGGAGAGATAGCTCAGAAGTTAAGAGCACTGACTGCTCTTCTGAAGGTCCTCCTGAGTTCAAATTCCAGCAACCACATGCTGGCTCACAACTATCTGTAATGAGATCTGATGCCCTCTTCTGGTGCATCAGGGGACAGCTACAGTGTACTTAGATGTAATAAGTAAATAGAGCTTTTATTTTTAAAGAAACAAATCATATGATTATCTCATTAGATTCTGAAAAAGCCTTTGGCAAAATACAATACCTCTTCATGATAAAAGTCTTGGATTGATCAGGAATTCTAGGAACATATCTAATAAAACATATCATAATAAAAGCAATATGCAGCAAGCCAATAGCCAACATCAAATTAAATGGAGTTAAAACTAAATTCAGTAACAAGACAATACTCTCTATCTGTTCAATATAGTAGTTGAAGATCTAGTTAGAGCAATAACACAGCTGATGGGTATGAAGGGGAAAAAGTTGAAAGAAGAATTCAATATATCATCACTATTCATGCATGACACAACAGTATATATATATATATATATATATATATATATATATATATATATATATAACTAGCGAATGCACTAGTACATTCAATGTGACAATTTCCTGAACAGAACACCAATGGTTTAGACTCTAAGATCAACAATTGATAAATGGGACATCATGACACTGAAAAGCTTCTGCAAGGCAAAGGACACTCTCAATATGACAAAATGGTTACCTACAGACTGGGAAAGGATCTTCACTAACTCTACATCTAACAGAGAGCTAATATCCCAAATTTATAAAGAACTCAAAAAGTGAAACTCCAGCAAACCAAATAATCAAATTAAAAAATGGGGCACAGAACTAAACAGAGAATTCTTAACAGTGTAAATTCTAATGGCCTAGAAGGACTTAAATGTATGTTCAAAGTCCTTAGTCAAGAGGGAAATGCAAATCAAAATGACCCTGAGATTCCACTTTACACCAAAGTGGCTAAGATAAAAACTTCAGTGACAGTACTTGTTGGCAAGATTGTGGAGAAAGAGGAACACTCCTCTATAGTTGGCGGGAGTGTAAACTTGTACAACCACTCTAGAAATTAATCTGGGTTTTTGTCAGAAAATTGGAAATAATTTTACCTGAAGACCTGGCTATACTGCTCCTAGGCATATTCGAAAAGATGCTTCGCCAAAGGACAAGGACATTAGCTCCCCTAAGCTCAAAGCAGTCTTATATGTAATAGCCAGAAGCTGAAAACAACCCAGATGTCCTTCAACTGAAGAATAGATACAGAAAATGTGGTACATTTACACACTGGAATACTATTTAGCTATTCAAAACAAGGACATCATGAATTTTGCAGGCAAATGAATTGAACTAGGAAATATGTTGAGTGAGACAATGCAGACCCAAAAGGACACACATGGTATGTATTCACTGATAAGTGGCTTAGCTATAAAGTACAGAATGTGCAAAAAGTTCAACAAGATGGAAGGCTTAAGTGAGAATGCTTAAATCATATTTAGAAGGGGAAACAAAATGGCCCTAAGAGGCAGAGGATATGAGGTAATTGGGTAGGAATGGGGAGGTAGGGAAAATTGGGAGGCAGGATTTGGTGTGTGAAGAGACAGGAGAGAGACACAGAGGGCCAGGAGAATGAAAATCTGCAGTTGTCAGGGGTGGGGACAAGAGGAGAATCTTTAGAAAGTCCCAGAGACCTAGGATACAGGATGCTCCCAGGAGTCATTGAGGGTGACCATGGCAGAGATGCCTAACAATGGGGACCTGAAACCTAAAGAAACAACCTCCTGTAGATAGGCAGGACTCCCAGTGGAGAAATAAGGACAGCAACCCACCCATAAAATTTTTGACCCAAAATTTATCCTCTCTAAGAAAAAATGCAGGCATGGAGCAGAGACTGAAGGAAAGACCAACCAATAACCAGCCTAGCTTGAAACTTATCCCATGGATAAACACCAGTCCCTAACATCATTAATCTGTTGTGCTTGCAGATAGGAGCCTAGCATAAATGTTCTCTGAGAGCCTCTACTCAGCAATGGACTGAAACAGTTGCAAATGCCCCCAGCTAAACATTGAATGGAGGTTAGGACACTTATGGAAGAGTTGGGGGAAGGATTAAAGGTCCCGAGGGGTATGTAGACTCTGGAGAAAGAACAACAGTCAACTAACCTAGACCCCTGGGAGCTCCCAGAGACTAAGCCTCCAACAAAGAGCATACATGGGCTGGAATGTGTCCCATGCAGCTTAGTCTCTAGGGCTGTCTTGTGTGGCCTCAATGGGAAAGGATATGCATAATTTGGTAGAGACTTGATGATGTGACAGGGTGGGGGGGACACCCAGTGGGTCCCCACCCTCTCAGAGGAAAAGGGGATGAGAGATAAAGGAGGGACTATGTGAGGAAGGGACCAGGAGTGGGGAACAGCATTTGGGATGTAAATAAGTAAGTAAATAAATGGTAAATAGTCTTTGAAGAGTGAGAAAAGGAAAAGCAGCTGTCCAAAAGTCTAAATCAGTCAAGTGTATAATGACCATGAGCAGGGAATTCCATTAGTAAACCCACCAAATAGTTCAAATGTTGAAAAGAAAGTACACTACAAAAGAAACCCAAAGAATCAATAGTATCACGAAACACACATTAATGAAAGAACACAGAACAGTGATGTCAGTGAGGACTGGAATTTGAAGAGTCCCCAGAATTCTCAGAACCAGAACTATTCCAGGCTAAATGCCCAGAGCTGATGGTAAAGCCAACAAGGAGCCTCAAAGGACTAGTGAGAGGAGCAATTTCCTTGTCATCTCCCCTGCCTCACATAACTGACTGCCCAGCAACATCATCTATTATCAGTTCACTTGTCTCTGGTAAGTAGTAGAACTTCCATCCATCTTTATTGTATACTTTGAAAAATGAAGTTAAAGACTCAATCATACCAAAATGCACAACTGACCCTTTTAAGTGTATAGTTCCACAAGAGAAAGACCATTTGCTCTTGTCTTGTGAAGCCATCACCACTTTCAATCTTCTCTAATGGACCTATACTTAGTAAATTTCCCCCCTTTTCTCCCTCCTCTGGGCCCTAGTGACCATCATTATATTTTTTGACTTCATGGAGTTGAACCCCCAGGGACTTCCCTAGTTGAATCCCATAGTATTTGAGATATGTTCTGTCTTGTTTACTGTTCTATTATTGTAGAGATATCATAATCAAGGCAATTCTTATGAATGTAAGTACTTAATTAGGGGCTTACAGTTTTAGAGAGTTAGTTTATTATATCATAACAGGAAGCAATGCATTCATAGCTGAGAGCTCATATTTGATCAGTACTTTCAGGTGAAGAGGGAGGGAAAGAGACAGAGAAACAGAGACAGACAGACAGAGACAGACAGACAGAGAGGCAGACACACACACACACACACACACACACACACACACAGAATATGAATCTGGGCCTGGTATGTGTTTTTAAAACCCCCAAACTCAACACATTGACACATTACCTTTGACAAAGCAACCATCTTCCAACAAAGTCACACCTCTTAATTTTTCTCAAACAATTCACTATCTAGAGACACAACATTCATACATATTAATCTATAGGGATAATTCTCATTCATACCACTACACTACACTCCCTAACCCCCATGAACTTTGCAGCAATACCATAACACAAAATGCATTCCATTCTGATTCCAAAGTCCCTGCAATACTGTCATAATCTCAACAATGCTTCAAAGTACAAAGTCTCTCCTCAAACTCAAGCCAATTTCTCTCTCTTTCTTTCTTTCTTTCTTTCTTTCTTTCTCTCTCTCTCTCTCTCTCTCTCTCTCTCTCTCTCTCTCTCTCTTTCTTTCTTTCTTTCTTTCTTTTGGTATAGAATAGAGCTTATTCAGGGAAAAGGATGGGAGTTAATGATGTAGTGAAGGCAGAGAGAGACAGAGACAGACAGTGGAGAGTAGAGAAGTGGAGGAGTGGAGGCCGGCCATGACCACGTGGAGAGAAGGAGGAGGGAAGGAGAGCCCAAGAGGGGCAGAGAGGTGAGAGTGCAGAGAGGTAAGAGCGATGAGAGAGTCAAGCCAATTTCTTGACAGATAGCACATGTAAAATCAAATAGCAAATCACATACTTCCAATATACAATGGCAGAGAATATACATTATCATTTCAAATCAGAAGAAAGAGGGCATTTTGAGGAAATACTGGATCAATCCAAGACAAGAAGTTAGCAGGAAAATTCTAAATTGTGTCTATATCTCACAGCAAACAATATAGATGATAATTGTTCTCCAGCTTTGCTTAAGGCAATACACTTCTCTCTCTTAGACTGGTTTCTTGTCTTGTATGCAGATTTTGTGGCAGGTATGCTACGGCTTTTGCAGCTCCCATGATTTGAAGTCCCCCAATCATATCAGGTTTTACTTTTATAGGTTCACAAAATGGCCCCTCTGGGCCTCCATACAGGGACTCTAACCAAACAACATGCCTTGATTGCTTTCTTTAACCATAGTGGGAAATTAAATAAAAACTTCCTTGAATCTGCCTTCACTTTACATCCAGGACCATGTGGCTGTTCGTTCCAAGCTATGCTATTCTCTGGGGCTGGATTCAGGCCCACTCCTTGAATTATATTTTTATAAGATTTCATTTGTTGATGACATTCTTTACTGAGTAAGCGTACCTTTAATTCCTTTTGAAATATTGGAAGCTTATCTAGATGGTGTCTTTTCCTGAGGGCACCACTTGGTTTATTTCATTTTGTATCTGTCTTTCCTTTAAACTTATATGCTTGAAAGCAGTATGTGGCTCCAACATAACATTTCCTGGTTCTTTTTTCCCCCCACATAACATACATTTTGCATTTCTCTTTCTATGTTTTCTTTTGCATATATTAAATCCTTGAATTATACCTGGTGGTGCTATTTTAGGACCTTCTGGAAACTTGAGGAGATACCTGGGGAACATAGAGAGGAAGAGGCATGGTTTTGATAATTTCAACTTATCTCTGATTCCTACTATCTCTCTTTTTCCTGTCCACTATGAGATGAGTAGCTACTGTCACTTGCACTTGTCACAAAGATATTCTGTTTTCTTCCATCCCTGAAAATCACAAAGTCAAATCTGACAAGCTGAAATATCTTAAAATGTGACATAGCTGAAATGTTTGAGACTTCTCATGGGCTTTTCTCTGAGATATGGTGGTCTTAGCTAGAAGATAACCAACAGAGAATGTTTGAGATATGGTGGTTCAATAGCATTATGCTGTTAAAACAAGAGTGCTTAAGAGAAAGAGTTGGTGTGTTCAGTACAAGCCATATTTGAATCTTTAATTTTGACTGTCTCTGTCTGCCCCCTTGAGCTGTTTGTGTGATCAACCAGTGTGCTACTCATGAAAGCATGTTTGCGATATCCTTCATGTTATTGTATTCTGAGCAGTTCTGATTCTTCCTTTTTTTTTTCACTAGCACAGGGCTGTTTCTTCTGTTGCTTTATGAAATTCTCCATTTCTAACTCTCCCAGGGTGCCAGTATATACAAGGAGCTTTTCATTTACTTAGGATTGTAAGCAGAATGAAACAGAGCAGGTTTTTTAAAACCATTGTCAGTTGAATCTCTGATTTGAGCTTTTCCCTAGAGGAGTCTGTATTTCTTTACTTCTTTGTTAATATTTGTATAAAAACCCTAGGAAGCACAGGGAGCTCATGGATTTAATACAAATATTAATATTTGGTTTTTCTAAGTTCTATTCTTATGAATACATTGTAGTATCCAGGTGCAGGCAGAAGCAAGAGGACTGCAACTTCAAGTGCATTCTAGATTACAGAATGATTTTGAGGGCATACAGTCTTATTCAATGAAGCCCTTTGCAGAAAGATTCTGGCTATAATAATGGGGTTCTGGCTTCCAACTTCAACAATCCCTCACCTTATGACACTGTGCAAATTATTACTAAGAAAGACTTTCAGACACTCCCCCAAATGTTTTCCAAAGTTTGATTTGGATGACCTGTCTCACTGTCTCCATTTACCTTAATCTATATCTGCCATTTGCCTGCACCCAACACTAGACTGATAAATTGAGCTTTCATTTTGAAACAGACTCAGATATGGGGTGATAGCCACACTCCTCATTTCTAACATTTAGAGTTCTCCATTTGGTTGAGTGAGGGAGAATATCTCTTAAAAATTTCTACCCACACGTGGCTCTCTCTCTATCTTGCTCAACTAGATCATGCATTTAGATATATACATGTCAGGGTCCAGCCTTGAAACAGGATCGGAGTTCTCAACTAGAAGCAGGGATATCTGGAAGGTGAATAATAAATATACATAGACTTTGGGTACTAGCTGACAGGCAATTTTTCAAGGCTTAAAGTTTCTCTTCTCTCTCATTCTCTGCTCTCTTTCTCTCTTGCTCATTCACTCACAGCTCGAGGCTGCACACACTCTGCATTCTCCTGTGCACTCTGCTTTTCTCCGGTGTGCTTTTCTTTTCTTGCACTCTCTTGCTCATACACACTTCTGTGTGTTCTTTCACTCTCACACACACACTCTTTACACACATCTCACATTTTCTCTTTACTCACTCTTCACAAGCTCTTCTCATGCTCTCCACATTCACTTGCACGTCACATGCTCACTACTCGCTCTCTACATGCTCTCTCCACTCCACATTCTCTCTGAATTCTCTCTACATTCTCTTCACATGTTCTCTGCATTCTCTTGATATTCTCTCCTGCCTTTTTCTTGCCCCAGTCTTTTATTGATACTCCAAAAAAGACATTGTATAATCGTTGCTAAATCAAATTCAAAAGAATAAGTCCCACAAAGAAGAATTACAATTGTTCCCCAAAGCTTCAAGTTTCCCTATTCCCAGGTTTATAGCCAAAATAATAATAATTGCAAACTTATCATTATTTAAACTTTAACTTTAACTATTATACTTCAGAGCTCAGAGCTCTGAGGCCAGCTACTTGCATTTCCTTGTAAAGCTCTAATGAAGGACACACATGCAGAGACTTTTTGGAAAACACATCATATGAATTTCTTCTGACTAGAGAGGTGTAGATTTGTGGTAGAGCATTTCACTGACATGTACTATTCCTGGGAATCTAATACATGTGAACAAGCACACATTTGCATATACAAACACACATACAGAAGAACACACATATATCACAGGCACCCATGCATGTGCATGTGCACATGCACATGCGATGTAAGCACTCATGTATATATACATCCATATATATTTTCACAAACATACTTGTAGGGGCTCATGCTTCTAACTAGTCTTTCAGAAGTAGAGGCAGAAAGATTTCCAGAAGTTCAAAACCAAAGGTAAGAATTAAAAGTTCTGGAAGGTCTATCTGGCAGTATTTCCACAGGAGCCTTCTTAGACTCATCTCACATTGCATCCACAGTAGCAGTCCTCCAAGCCAAGGACCACTCTCTCAAACATAACACTTTTTTTCTTGAGACAGGGTTACTCTGTGTAACCCTGGCAATCCTGGAACTCACTCTGTAGACCAGGCTGGCCTCGAACTCAAAAACCTGCCTAACATAACACTTTTTATCCTGGTACTGTATATCTGAATATATTATCCTGGTCCCAAGTAACCTTATCTTCACCTTGTATGTCTTTGCAGTTCTCAAGTATTCACTGTCATCATCATGTCAATGAAAAATTGCCATTGCCAAATGGGAGGTTTTGCCTTGACCACAGTGGCCTGGCTACTTTGCTGCATATCCACAGGCCTCCCTCAGTGGCAAGTGTGGCACTATGAAGATCCTGTAATCCTCAAGCCTACAGTGGCTTTTGTGGGCATATGGAGAGCCTGCATTTTCCACACAGACAGCAACTCTAGCAACAGCAGAGTGTGTCACCAATACCACTACAGTGACTCCTTCATTCCTCTGTATATTCGAATAAACCAGCACTTGCTGCTGGTTTCTAGCTTTCTTGGGCTCTTTGGGAGGATCACCACCATTATTGCTCTTTTGAATGTGTGTATGGGAAGAGTACAGAGGAATGGCACCAGCAATCCATTCAGCCTTTCAGGGATACTGAATATCATTGCCAGCAGCTTTCTTTCCCTTGCTGCTTTGTTCAATTACATAGCCATCATGCGCAAATGGGAGGTTGACTTCCCACCATCTTTCCACATGCCTTTCCACCCAGACACTCAGAAGATGGGAAGTGCCATGGTTTTGGCAGTTATAGCTGCAGTTTTCTTTCTGTTAAGTGGCACAATTTGCCTTTCTTCAAATTTAGCCATAGTCAAGATGCCCCATCCCAAAATTTAAAAGTAAATTACTACCTTACATAGCCTTGAAATGCCTGCAAAGATAATGAGTATTCTTCATGTGTCTACACAAATTTTCAAAGTACTTAAAAGGATGCCAATTGTGACCTGTGACAAAAAAATCCTCCAGTTGACTTTCTTTTATCTTTTTTTTTTTTAGGTTTCATTCATGTTTCCTTAATTCATTATTTGGATGTGGGCTTTTATTAAATGAAATCTTATTTTATGGGTAACATTGAATTTGTGTTTTACTTGCTTCAACAACATTAACCAACAAACCTAATCTGTATTAAAATGAGTGACATAAACCGTTCACACTCTCCTGAATCTAAGACTAAATCAGAACCTGGACTGATAGCCCTTTCTCCCCCTCTATCCATGTCTTTCTACTGTAAGTCTGTTTCCAAGGAAAATACATACTCCTTCCTGGCCCATTACTATATTGATAACATTTGTGACTCTATAGATTGTAGCCTTTTTTGTTGTTGCTTTTGTTTTATTTTTTTGCTTTGTTTTGTTTTTCAAGACTGGATGCCTTGCTTTGGCTGTCCTGGTCCTCACTCCGTAGACCAGGCTGGCCTCAATTCAGAAATCTGCCTGCCTCTGCCTCCCAAGTGTTGTGCATGAGTCTCCATGCCTGGCTGATTGTAGCCTTCTTAATGGAAACTTAACAGCTAATATTCACACATGCAAATGAATAAACACAAACTATGTTTGTCTTATTGTGTCTGATTTACCTCACTTGGTGATTATTTTCTAGCTCTACCCATTTACTTGCAAATTTCATGATTTCATTTTTAATAGCTGAGTAATATTCCATTTTATAAATGTTCTACATTTTTTAATCATTCATAAATCCATTCACAGCCAAATAGGTTGTTTTCAATTAATGGACATTATGAATAGAGCAACAAGGAATATGGTTGAGCAAGTGTCTCTATAGTAGGATATAGAGTCTTTTAGGTTTATGTCCAAGTGTGGTGTAGCTGGTTCTTGGCATAGGGCTCTTCCCAGATTTCTCAATTACTATGCTGATTTCCACAGTGGCTATCCAACTTTCTACTTCCACTGTTCCCCACTAGAGAGGCTGTAAAGACTGTGAGTTTAGACACCAGCCACTGTTGAAAAGACACAATAGCCACCTGTGTAGGAATAAAAATTAATTAAACTTCCTCTTTTGGGGGTGCTGATTAGCTCAGATTGGGTCTTGGTGCAGTTTTTACAGAAAGATTTATTTTTGCTGAGCCACATTCACTTTATTTGTGGGTTCCTCTGTGGAACACTGGGATTATTTTCTGTTTATAACAATTCCAATAAGCTCTAATATAATTATATAAATGTGGACACTTCTGGCTGTTGCTAAAGGTTGTGATTCAGTTTGGCTTGGCCGACCTATCTTCTTGAGTCCTGATTCAGAAGGGTGAAATTTTTTTTAATATTTTTTAATTTATTGAAAAGGGAAGTAAAGGGAAATAAAAACACTTTATGATAAAATTAAAGTTTTACATGGAAAATATTTCAGATAAACATGTTAAAATCGACAATTTTCATGGAAAATTAGAGTAAAGTAGACATGTAAAACATTGCTAAATTATGAAATATGAAATAGAAACATTTTATGATAGAATTGAAGATTTACATAGAAAATATTTCTGATAAAATTGTAGAAAAATGTAGAAAAACATGTTAGAATTGAAGATTATCATGGAAAATTTTATATAGATATAATAATGGTAGGCATGAAAGTATTCCTAAGGTGATTGAAAGTGGTATTAGAAACATTTTCAGATAACATTGAAGATTTACATGGAAAATATTTCTGATAAAGTTGAAGAAATATATAGAAAATCATGTTAAAATTAGATTATCATGAAATTATATAGATAAAATGATAGGCATAAAGATAATTCTAAGTTGATTAGGGGTGGAATTATAAACATTTTCAGATAACATTGAAGATTTACATGGAAAATATTTCTGGTAGAATTCAAGAAATAAATAGACAAACATGTTAAAATCGACTATTTCTTGGAAAATTTTACATATAAAATGATAGATATAAAAACTCTAAATTAATTGAAGGTGGAATTAGAAACATTTGTGATAAAAATCAAAGATTTACACTGAAAACATTTCTGATAAAATAGAGGAAGTATATGGAAAGACATATTAAAATTGAAGATTATCATGAAAAATAATGCAAATAAAATGGTAGACATAAAAGAAATTACTAAATTAATTAAAAGGGGACTTGCAAACATCTGATAAAATTGGAGATTTACATGTGAAATATTTCATTAGTCTATGTCTTTTTATTGGGGAGTTGAGTCCATTGTTGTTAAGAGATATTAGGTAATAGTGATTATTGCTTCCTGTTATTTTTGATGTTATTTTTATGTTTGTGTGGGTATCTTCTTTTGGGTTTGTTGGAAGAAGATTACTTTCTTGCTTTTTCTAGGGAGTAGTTTCCCTCCAGGTGTTGGCATTTTCTATTATCCTTTGTAGGGCTGGATTTGTGGACAGATATTGTGTAAATTTTTTATCATGGGATATCTTGGTTTCTCCATCTATGATGATTGAGAGTTTTGCTGGGTATAGTAGCCTGGGCTGGCATATGTGTTCCCTTAGGGTCTGTATGAGGTCTGCCCAGGATCTTCTAGCTTTCATCATCTCCAGTGAGAAATCTGGTGTGATTCTGATAGGTCTTCCTTTATATGTTACTTGACCTTTTTCTCTTACTGCTTTTAATATTCTTTCTTTCTTTGGTGAATTTTGTGTTTTGATTATTATGTGCCAGGAGGATTTTCTGCTCTGGTCCAGTCTATTTGGAGTTCTGAAGGCTTCTTGTATGTTCACAGGCATCTCTTTCTCTAGGTTACGGAAGTTTTCTTCTACAATTTTGTTGAAGATGTTTACTGGGCCTTTAAGATGTAAATCCTTGCTCTCCTCTATACCTATAATCCTTAGGTTTGGTCTTCTTATTGTGTTCTGGAGTTCCTGGATTTTGGGTTGCCAGCTTTATGCATTTTGCATTTTCTTTGACTGTTGAGTCAATGTTTTCTATGGTATCTTGAGCACCTGAGGTTCTTTCTTCTGTCTCTTGTATTCTGTTGCTGATGCTTGCATCTATGACTCCTGAATTCTTTCCAAGGTTTTCTATCTCCAGAGATGTCTCACTTTGTGATTTCTTTATTGTTTCTACTTACACTTTTAGATCATGGATGGTTTTGTTCAGTTCCTTCACTTGATTGTTTGTGTTTTCCTGTAATTCTTTAAGGGATTTTGGTGTTTCTTCTTTAAGGGCTTCTGCCTGTTGACCCATGATCTCCTGTACTTCTTTAAGGGATTTTTGTGTTTCCCCTTTAAGGGCTTTTACCTGTTGACTGATGTTCTCCTGTATTTCGTTAAGGGAGTTAATTTAGTCTTTCTTGAAGCCCTCTATCAGCATCATGAGATATGATTTTAAGTCCAACTCTTACTTTTCCCGTGTGTTGGGGTAGCCGGAACTTGCTATGGTGGGAGAACTGGGTTCTGATGTTGCCATGTGGCCCTGGTTTCTGTTGGTAGGGTTCTTGTGCTTGCCTTTCACCATCTGGTTATCTCTGGTGCTAGTTGGTATTGTCTCTGGCTGGAATTTGTTCCTCCTCTGGGCCTGTAAGCCTGTGTCCTTACCTCTCTGAGTTCAAGAGTGAAAGCACTGCTGGGAGAGCTCTCTCTCCTGGTGGGCTGTGCACAGAAGGCTGTGGATTTTCCTGGCTCACTGGTGCAAATGACAGCAGGAAGACTTCCATACCAGCTGTTCCACTGATTACAGAAGGCTATGGAGTCTCCCAGGCTCCCTGGTGCAAATGGCAGCAGGAAGACTTCTGTGCCAGCTGCTCCACTTGGTGAAATATTCTTTGTCCTTGTCTTCTGTCATTTTTTTCTAAATGCTGAACTGAGCCTATATATCCTTTTACCTGCATAATACTGTGGCCTTCATTATGAAGGTCCCCCTCCTCCCTCGCCATGTGAGTGCCTGTTGCCATTTGACTGGTGTAGTCTTACCTCAAAGCACATATTTTACTCTATTCTCCTCTACACTCTTCTAGCCAGATTTATACCTTGGCTTATAAAACTTATTTTAAACTATAGTTATTTTTCTTTGGCTTCAATTTGAGTCAGTCCTTAAATTATTTAATTAATGAATTTATAAACCACAAGAGGGGATTTCCATATTGTATTTTGGCACCTTCAGGATTCTCCATGATTCTCTGTAACACTTCTTTTATGACTTTTTTCTGTAACAGAAGGAGAAAATAACCTTTTCTTGCAATGCTAGGTAGCATCTCTTTGGAACACACATGGGCTTTATTGAAGAACTTGCCATTCAAACTGTGATTCTAACTTCCCCAACCATTATCAATATTTTAAAAAGCATATCCTGGGTTCATTACACTTGAGTTCAAACTTAAAGATCAAAGGAAAAAAATCAGGAAAAATCCACCAAAGTGTGAGATCAAGAAGATTCTAATAGTCTTTAATTTGAACATTAAAAAAGTCTTCTGTTCTGGCTCCCAGGCCTACAGTTTCTTCTTTTACCTTTGTCATGACATCTATTTCTTTCTTTTTTTATTTTTATTTATTTTTAGATTTTTTTCTTTATTTTCTATATTCTTTGTTTACATTCCAAAGGCTTTCCCCTTTCCCAGTTCCCCCCTCACCATATGTCCCATAAGTCCTCTTCGCCCCACCCATTCCCCAATCACTCCCCCCATTTCTCTGTTCTGATACTCTCCTACAAATCTGGATCTAGTTTTTCAGGACCAGGGTCCTTTCCTTCCTTCTTCTTGGGAAATCAGACAACATAAGGAAGTCAAAGGGATATAAATTGGAAAGGAAGAAATCAAACTATCACTTTTTGCAGATGATATGAGAGTATACGTAAGTGACCCAAAAAACTCCACCAGAGAACTCCTACAGCTTATAAACAACTTCAGCAAACTGGCTGGTTATAAAATCAACTCAAGCAAATCAGTAGCCTTCTTGTACTCAAAGGACAAGCAGGCTGAGAAAGAAATTAGGGAAATAACACCCTTCACAAGAGCCACGAACAATATAAAGTATCTTGGCGTGACTTTAACCAGACAAGGGAAAGATCTGTATAACAGGAACTTCAAGTCCTTGAAGAAAGAAATCGAAGAAGACCTCAAAAGATGGAAAAATATTCCATGCTCTTGGATTGGAAGGATCAATATAGTAAAAATGACATCTATTTCACCTCTGCATTTACACACAGGCTACAAATATCCTTTCCCTACTGCAATTGGCAGTTATATAAATGGAACCACTGGTGTAATTTTGAGTCTTCTAATAAGGTCTACTGAAGATATATCCCAGACCACATCTTATTGCTCCACTTATCAGCAAGATATCACAGGCATCTCCAAATCCCCAAATGGTAGTTGGGTTACCTCTTCAGAAAGGGGAATTTTGAAAATGTGAGATAGAAACACAAAATCTCCAGTTCTAGGAATATCCCTGGTTCTGGGCCACAGAATTTTACCAGAAGATGTCCCTTCCCCCCTCCAGTGTTTGAGCTGGGCTTTTAGCCTCTGCTCTGATCAATTCTCAATCTGTGAAATTCCTGGCCTTTGTTTTTTATAGGACAATATAGCTTTCTGCCTCACCTGGAAGTCACAACAGCCTCACATAGAAGCTAGACTTGAAGTGCTCTGATCTCAGCAGGCAACCTGCAGAGAATGGAGCCAGCAAGTTCTTGAACTTCATCTCGAAGTCTGGGAGGAGGGTTTTTCCCAAGCTATATATTGACTAACATTTATTAAAGTTTCAGTCTTGATAGGAAAAATCTCAACAACTCAATTCTCTTTTCGCCGCCTTCCCATACATCCCCGGGTTCTTTTCCAGGTATCTGGTTCACCTGTTGCTGCTGGCGGCAACAAGAAGAGAACTCCAGTTTCTTATCAGCTCCTAAATGAGCACCCTTGTGAGGGTAGTGTCTGAAATTCAATCTCTTCTGCTAAACAGCATTGAAACTGGATCACTAGATTTTCAGAGTATAAATGAGTCGTATCTATTCCCTAGTTTTACTCCATCTCCTAAACAATTTTAAGGTTTCCTCTTTAGGCAGGGGCATCTCATAAGAAAGAATGGACTCTATCTTTAGGTGGAATCATGCTTTTTCTTCTTCCTTAACTCCAGGTAGGCAGGTCATTAGAAATAACCTAGGAAAAGCAGGAATGAATAAAGAAAATATGATATATCAACACAACTGAATATTATTCAGCTGAGTAATATTCATATTCATGAATTCATACTCAATAATCATGAAATTTGCAGATAAATAAATGAAAATAGACAAAACATCTTCCTGAGATAATGAATACCCAAAAAGACAAATATGACATGTATTCACTTATGTGTGAATAATAGCTATAAAGTCAATGATAACCAAGATACAACTTCTAGAAACACAGAGGCTAGGTATAGAGTAAGGGAATAGGGTGTATAGACAGATTTCCTTAAGAAGAAGAAACAATAGGCTGCTATGGATTGATAAGGGGAGAGGGATTAGAATGGGATTATCAAAGTGGGAAATGGAGGGAAGAAGGTGACAAGGGAGTGAATATGTAGAAAGACAGCTAAAATTAATGGCCATTTAAATGATTGTTTGGAAACCTAATACAATCAAGGTTTTAAAAACTATCTACATATATGAAAGTGATTGAAATGAAACCACCAAGTAACAAGGGAGACAGATAAAGAAGCTTCCAGTACCAGAAGTAGGTTACACCTAATTGAATTGTTGGCTAAAGTGGTTCCATGGAAACCTTTACACAACCCCAGGCTTTCCCCAAGGCTCCGAGTGCCTTCCACAAACCGATATTAAGGCCCCATTGCTGAAGACAACACCTACATAATTCATTGAACTCAGAGATGTAGAGCTGGTGTCAACTTTTGCTACAGGATTGTTTTATTGACACTAGGAGGTACTCTGCACACTACCAAAAGATAAATGCAACTCCTACACTACAAACCCTTTTCTTCTACAATGGTCTCCTGCCTACAAGATATGCTAGTACAATGGGCTTACAAATCCCTGGGAACAACCTGCCAGAAGTGGTGTGATTATTTTGAATTGTGATGACCTTCATAGACACATAGATTTCAATGCTTAGTCACCAGGGAGTTGCATTATTTGAAAGGATTAAGAGGTATGGCCTTGTTGGAGGAAGAGTATACTGGGTGTGGGTTTTAAGGTTTCAAAAGCCCATGCCAAGCCCAGAGTCTCTTTCTGTCTCTGCCTGAGGATCAGGAAGTAGCTCTCAGCTACTTCTCCAACACCACATCTGCCGGCATTCTGCCATCTTCCCTCTATTATGATAATGGACTAAACATCTGAAACTGTAAGCAAGGCTTTAAGTAAATGCTTCCTTTTATAAGTGTTGTAATCATGTCTGTTCACAGCAATGGAACACAAGCTGATGTACTCTGGCTTAATTTGAGATCTGTTCCACAAAATAGAACTCATATCTGATACTGGATGGGTGACCATAACCTGAGAATAGATAGCCCAGGGATCTAAAGTAAATCCCAAACCTACTGTTCTACTAGATTAACCAAGCAATAAAATAACTTCTAGTGATATTATGCTATATTCATTGATCAGTGCTTTCAGCCATCATCAGAAAAGCTTCCTTTTGCAACAGATTGGAACAAATATATAGAGAAACACACAGATATTGGAGCACTAAGTTCTGAATTGAATGGTTCCATCAAATCTCTCACTTCAGGGCCCAATGAACCCTGTGAAAGGGGATGCAGAAAGAGTGTAAAAGCCTTAGAGGATTAGGACACCAAGGAAATAGGCCTTCTAAAGCTGAAATGACTAACACACATATGAACTCACAGAGACTGAACATGTACAGGACCTCGACATGTTTGTACCAGGTGAGGTCCTAGAAGTGGACATATGCACCCATCCCTAACTCATTAGCTTTCTCCAATTGATAACCACTTGCAAATGAAAATTTAAGGGAGTCTCACTAGGAAAACAAACTACTCTTTTTTTTTCATTTATCCCAGACAACTTTTCTTTCTTTCTTTTTTCTTTTTTTATTGGATATATTCTATATTTACATTTCATTTCCCTTTTTCTGGTTCCCCACCCCCCCCCCAAAGGTCCCATATGCCCTTTTCCATCCCCCTGCTCCCTCATCCACCCCTTCCCACTTTCCTGTTCTGATATTCCCCTACACTGATGCTTTGATCCTTTCCAGTACCAGTGTCCACTCCTTTCTTCTTGTCGGACATCATTTGGTATGTGAATTGTGTCTTTGGTGTCCCAAGATTCTAGGCTAATATCCACTTATCAGTGAGTGCATACCATGGGTATTCTTTTGACACTGGGTTACCTCACTTAGTATGATGTTCTCCAACTCCATCCATTTCTCTAAGAATTTCATGAATTCATTGTTTCTAATGGCTGAATAGTATTCCATTGTGTAAATATACCACATTTTTTGTATCCATTCTTCCATTGAGGGACATCTGGGTTCTTTCCAGCTTCTGGCTATTATAAATAAGGCTGCTATGAACATAGTGGAGCATGTATCCTTATTGCATGCTGGGGAGTCTTCTGGGTATATGCCCAGGAGTGGTATGGCTGGGTCCTCCAGAAGTATCATGTCCAGTTTTCTGAGGAACCGCCAGACTGATTTCCTCAGAAAACAAACTACTCTTAAGGGTAGGTAACATTTCCATCAGTAGATGGCCAATAGAAAATGAACTCTATGTGATCTTTTCTCATAATCTCTCTCTCTCTCTCTCTCTCTCTCTCTCAAATTTTATCTTTTTATTTGTTAATTATTTATTTACTCTTACCCTACAGGTCCTTTGTATACATATTATGTCTTCCAGTCTTGAGATTTTATGGGATTCCTGGGTGTGCAAATCTTTGTGTCTTTGTATCTATATATGTTTTTTGTGTCTTTTCTTGAGCTTTTTCCTTCTCTCTGTTTGATTTATCCTATTCGGACATCTCATTTTGTCTTATTTTGTTATTATACCTTCATTGACAAGGTGGCTCATCCTGATAGGAGGGAAAGCTTGGGGAGATATGGGAGGAGTACAGTAAGAAGAGACCATGATAAGGATATATTGTGTGAAAAACTACTTTCAATAAAAATCAAACTCATATTAATGTTTTTATATTTATAGCACTTGGAGAAATAAAAATTAAAAATGATAAGCACCTTGCTCAAGGATTGTCTGCTTCAACTGACAATACAGTAAATTAAAAGAGTATATAAAGCATTTGCCTTCATTTATGTATATGTTTGGTGCCAAAAGAGATTAGAGAAAGACACTGGATGATCTGGAATTGAAATAGCTGTGAAATGCCATTTGGGTCCTGGGAACAAGACCCAGACCTTCTGCAAGAGCAGAAAGTATTGATCCATCTTTCCGGACCAAAATATAAGAAGAAAAGCACAGAAATGTTTTCAGCCTGCATTGCAACAATAATAGACTAACAGACTTATCAGAAAAGAACTTGGCATTACCTAGTAATTATTGTCCTATGTAGTCCTGTCTACCATGTTTTACACCATGTCTCACAACTTGAGTTGGATCACTGGGACCTCTATGGTAGAAGGAGAGCAGTGACTTCCACAAATTATTCTCTCCTTCTATACATGTACTCTAACAGACCTGTACTCATACTCACCACCATGTACAGTCACACACATATAGTAAATATAAAAGAATAAATTACTGTAGCAAAATGTACATAGACCTGGATGTATGCTTATATACCTATACATATAATCATAGAAAATCAATCATAAGTTATTTAACTGTCTGTTAAATGTGCAAGAATAATTATGGCATATTCAAATAATATGATACTGTTCTAATGAATATATGTAATTGAGTTACTTAAATTTATACACATGACTTTTAATAATACAGTATGAGGTAAGATTACTGCAAGGATTTTTAGTATACAAAGATCTTTCTTGTCACAGTTGCTCTTGATCTAGATCATGGGAAATCAGTGGTCGCCAAAGGTCAATCTGAGAAAATGCCTACAAATCCCTTGTCTCATTCCAACATAAAAATAGTCAGACTGATCTGGAAGTATGCATAGGGTAAACAACCTTTATTAATGAAAATCACAGAAAAGTGTGAAATTGAGGAAAAGAGAGAAAGGAAAAATGAGAGAAAATCCCAAGTGTGGGAAGGGATAGCAAATAAGGAAGAAGTAATAAAATTTCTTTGTCCATAGGATTTTTAGGTCCCTGGAAGAAACTAGACAAAGAGTGAGATATTTCCTATGAGGTTCAATAGTTCTGTCAACTAACATGTGCTCAGACAATGGAGTGTCCACAAATTTCGTGCAGGTCACCCTGACCTACCCAGGGGAAAGATCATATCCTATTAACCAAAATCCTAGTGCTTAGAGCTTACTGATATTGTCTCTCTGGTAGCTATAGATATTAAGTTGGCTGGTATTGTTATCTCTGAACTTATAAGTATCTCAAGTGCTGTTAATTATACTAAATTTCTTTGTTTTCATATTTTCCTGACTAGCTTAGAATTTTAAAACACAGCATATATACTAGTCACACACATCAAGAGATAACTGCGATCTCATATATATTTTTCTGCAAATGGGGTAATCTGGAGTAGTCTCCTGAAATAGAGGCTATCTTTGAAGTTTTTGTATTTATGTCAAAGGATAATAGTATATTACACAAGTTCCTCAAGGGCTTTGGGGGTACGATGGCCTCTTGCCAATGGTCCAGAGTTTCTTCCTTCCATTTTTGGTTTGTCTGGTTATCACACACCTGCTACAAGCCCTCTTACTCAACTTGCTCAGTGTTGTAGGCTTTGCCATTTTAACCAAAATCTTCCTCTTAAGGGTGATCTCTGTTGTCATTAATAGAACATAGCATACATGAGCTATGTGCTATTTTTTTTTACCATGGGCACATTTCCCTTACTATCTGCATCAAAATTACAGAAAAACATATGCATATGTACTACAGAATAATTATTTTTTTTTAAGATTTTTTTTATTGGATATATTCTTTTTTTTTAACTTTTTCAACATATTCTTTTTATTCGATTTTGTTATTTTTTTTATTGTATATATTCTATATTTACAATTCATTTCCCTTTTTCTGGTTCCCCACCCCCAAAGGTCCCACATGTCCTTTTCCCTCCCCCTGCTCCCGCATCCACCCCCTCCCACTTTACTGTTCTTGTACTCTCCCACAATGATGTTTTGATCCATTCTAGCACCAGTGTCCACTCCTTTCTTCTTGTGAGACATCACTTGATATGTGATTTGTGTCTTTGGTGTTCTAAGCTTCTAGGCTAATATCCACTTATCAGTGACTGTATACCATGGGTATTCTTTTGGGACTGGGTCACCTCACTTAGTATGACATTCTCCAGCTCCATCCATTTCTCTAAGAATTTCATGAATTCATTGTTTCTAATGGCTGTATAGTACTCCATTGTGTATATATACCACATTTTTTGTATCCATTCTTCTGTTGAGGGACATCTGGGTTCTTTCCAGCTTCTGGCTATTATATATAAAGCTGCTATGAACATAGTGGAGCATGTATCCTTATTGCATGCTGGTGAATCTTCTGGGTATATTCCCAGGAGTGGTATGGCTGGGTCCTCCGGAAGTATCACGCCCAGTTTTCTGAGGAACCGCCATACTGATTTCCAGAGTAGTTGTACCAGCTTGCATTCCCACCAGCAGTGGAGGAGTGTTCCTCTTTCTCCACATCCTCGCCAACACCTGATGTCTTCTGAGTTTTTAATCTTAGCCATTCTGACTGGTGTGAGGTGAAATCTCAGGGTTGTTTTAATTTGCATTTCCCTAATGACTAGTGATGTTGAACATTTTTTAAGGTGTTTCTCAGCCATCCGAATTTCTTCAGGTGAAAAGACTCTGTTTAGCTCTGTACCCCATTTTTGGATAGGGTTATTTGGTTTTCTGGGGTCTAACCTCTTGAGTTCTTTGTATACATTGGAGATTAGCCCTCTGTCGGATGTGGGGTTGGTGAAGATTTTTTCCCAATTTGTTGGTTGCCGATTTATCCTTTTGACAGTGTCTTTTGCCTTACAGAAACTTTGTAGTTTTATGAGGTCCCATTTGTCTATTCTTGCTCTTAGAGCATAAGCAATTGGTGTTCTGTTCAGGAATTTTTCCCCTGAGCCAATGTCCTCAAGGGTCTTCCACAGTTTCTTTTCTATTAGTTTTAGTGTGTCTGGTTTTATGTGGAGGTCTTTGATCCACTTGGAGTTGAGCTTAGTGCAAGGAGATAAGAGTGGATCAATTCTCATTCTTCTGCATGTTGACCTCCAGTTGAGCCAGCACCATCTGTTGAAAAGGCTATCTTTTTTCCACTGGATGTTTTCAGCTCCTTTGTCGAAGATCAATTGGCCATAGATGTGTGGGTTCAATTCTGGGTCTTCGATCCTATTCCATTGATCCGCTTCCCTGTCACTGAACCAATACCATGCAGTTTTTAATACCACTGCTCTGTAATATTGCTTGAGGTCTGGGATATTGATTCCCCCAGAAGTTCTTTTGCTGTTGATGATAGTTTTAGCTATTCTGTGTTTTTTGCTATTCCAGATGAATTTGAGAATTGCTCTTTCTAGCTCTATGAAGAACTGAGTTGGGATTTTGATGGGAATTGCATTGAATCTGTATATTGCTTTGGGCAAGATTGCCATTTTGACTATATTAGTCCTGCCAACCCACGAGCATGGAAGATTTTCCCATTTTCTGATGTCTTCTTCAATTTCCCTCTTCAGAGACCTGAAGTTTTTGTCATATAAATCTTTCACATGTTTGGTTAGCGTCACTCCAAGATACTTTATATCATTTGTGGCTATTGTGAAGGGTGTCATTTCCCTAATTTCTTTCTCGGCCTGCTTATCCTTCGCGTATAGGAAGGCTACTGATTTACTTGAGTTGATTTTATAGCCAGCCACTTTGCTGAAGTTGTTTATCAGTTGCAGGAGTTCTCTGGTGGAGGTTTTTGGGTCACTTAAGTAAACTATCATATCATCTGCAAATAGTGATAGTTTGACTTCTTCCTTTCCGATTTGTATCCCTTTGACTTCCCTCTGTTGTCGAATTGCTCTAGCTAGTACCTCAAGTACTATATTGAAGAGATATGGCGAGAGGGGACAGCCTTGTCTAGTCCCTGATTTTAGAGGGATTGCTTCGAGTTTTTCTCCGTTTACCTTAATGTTGGCTACTGGTCTGCTGTATATTGCTTTTACTATGTTTAGATATGGGCCTTGAATTCCTGTTCTTTCTAGGACCTTTAGCATGAAAGGATGCTGAATTTTGTCAAATGCTTTTTCGGCATCTAATGAGATGACCATGTGGTTTTTTTCTTTGAGTTTGTTTATGTAGTGGATTACGTTGATGGATTTCCGTATATTGAACCATCCCTGCATCCCTGGGATGAAGCCAACTTGATCATGGTGAATGATCGTTTTGATGTGTTCTTGGATTCGGTTGGCAAGTATTTTGTTTAGTATTTTTGCATCGATATTCATAAGAGAAATTGGCCTGTAGTTCTCTTTCTTAGTTGGATCTTTGTGAGGTTTTGGTATCAGGGTAATTGTGGCTTCATAGAATGAGTTGGGTAGTGTTCCTTCTGTTTCTATTTTGTGGAATAATTTGAAGAGTATCGGTATCAGGACTTCTTTGAAGGTCTGATAGAATTCTGCACTAAAACCGTCTGGTCCTGTGCTCTTTTTGGTTGGAAGACTGTCTATGACCCCTTCTATTTCTTTGGGGGTTATGGGTCTGTTTAGACGATCTATTTGATCCTGGTTTAATTTTGGTATTTGGTAGCTGTCGAGGAAATTGTCCATTTCCTCCAGATTCTCCAGTTGTGTTGAGTATAGGTTTTTGTAGTAGGATCTGATGATTTTTTGAATTTCCTCAGTTTCTGTTGTTATATCTCCCTTTTCATTTCTAATTTTGTTAATTTGAATACTGTCTCTGTGCCCTTTAGTAAGTCTGGCTAGGGGTTTATCTATCTTGTTGATCTTCTCAAAGAACCAGCTCCTGGTTTTGTTGATTCTTTGTATGGTTCTTTTTGTTTCAACTTGATTGATTTCAGCCCTGAGTTTGATGATTTCCTGTCTTCTACTCCTCCTGGGTGAAATTGCTTCTTTTTGTTCCAGAGCTTTCAAGTGCGCCATTAAGTTGCTGGTATATGCTCTCTCCTGTTTCTTTTTGGAGACACTCAGGGCTATGAGTTTTCCTCTAAGCACTGCTTTCATTGTGTCCCATAGATTTGGGTATGTTGTGCCTTCATTTTCATTAAGTTCTAAGAATTCTTTGATTTCTTTCTTTATTTCTTCCTGGACTAAGGTATCATTGAGTAGAATATTGTTCAGCCTCCAAGCGTATGGGGATTTTCTGTTGTTTTTGTTGCTATTGAAGAAAACTCTTACTCCATGGTGATCTGATAAGAGGCATGGGATTAGTTCGATCTTTTTATATTTGTTGAGATCTGTCTTGTGTCCAATTATATGGTCGATTTTGGAGAAGGTACCATGAGGGGCTGAGAAAAAGGTATAGTCTTTTGCTTTAGGGTGAAATGTTCTATAAATATCTGTTAAATCCAATTGCTCCAAAGTTTCGATGAGTTTCTCCGTGTCTCTGTTTAGTTTCTGTTTTCCTGGTCGGTCCACTGTAGATAGAGGAGTATTGAGGTCCCCCACAATCATTGTGTTAGGTGCAATGTGTGCTTTGAGCTTTAGTAAGGTTTCTTTTACAAATGAGGGTGCCCTTACATTTGGAGCGTAGATGTTTAGAATTGTGAGTTCCTCTTGGTGGATTCTTCCTTTGACTAGCAGGAAGTGACCTTCTGTGTCTCTTTTGATGACTTTGGGTTGAAAGTCAATTTTATCTGATATTAAAATGGCTATTCCAGCTTGCTTCCTGTGACCATTTGCTTGCAAAATTGTCTTCCATCCTTTTACTCTAAGGTAGTGTTTGTCTTTGACTCTGAGGTGTGTTTCCTGTAAGCAGCAAAATGTAGGGTCCTGTTTCCGTATCCAGTCTGTTAGTCTATGTCTTTTTATTGGGGAGTTGAGTCCATTGATGTTAAGAGATATTAAGGAATAGAGATTATTACTTCCTGACATTTTTGATGTTATTTTTGTTTTTGAGTAGTTATCTTCCTTTGAGTTTGATGGAAGAAGTTTACTGTCTTGCTTTTTCTTGGGTGCCATTTCCTTCCTTGTGTTGGAGTTTTCCTCCTATTATCCTTTGTAGAGCTGGGTTAGTGGAAAGATATTGTGTAAATTTGGTCCTGTCATGGAATATTTTGATTTCTCCATCTATGTTGATTGAGAGTTTTGCTGGGTATAGTAGTCTTGGCTGACATTTGTTTTCTCTTAGGGTCTGCATGAGGTCTGCCCAGGATCTTCTAGCTTTCATGGTTTCTGGAGAGAAGTCTGGTGTGATTCTGATAGGTCTTCCTTTATATGTTACTTGGCCCTTTTCTCTTACTGCCTTTAATATTCTTTCTTTGTTTAGTACATTTGGGGTTTTGATTATTATGTGACGGGAGGTGTTTCTGTTCTGGTCCAGTCTGTTTGGAGTTCTGTAGGCTTCTTGTACATTCATGGGCATCTCTCTCTTTAAATTAGGAAAGTTTTCTTCCATAATTTTGTTAAAGATATTTGCTGGCCCTTTAAGTTGTAGATCTTCACTCTCATCTATCCCTATAATCCTTAGGTTTGGTCTTCTCATTGTGTCCTGGATTTCCTGGATGTTTTGGGTTACAAGCCTTTTGGATTTTGCATTTTCTTTGACTGTGGAGTCAATGGTTACTATGTTATCTTCAGCATCGGAGATTCTTATTTCTATCTCTTGTATTCTGTTGTTTATGTTTGCATCTACGACCCCTGTTTTCTTCCCAAGGTTTTCTATCTCCAAGGTTGCCTCCTTTTGTGATTTCTTAGTTGTTTCTACCTCTGTGTTCAGATCTTGGATGGTTTTGCTCAGTTCCATCATTTGTTTGTTTGTGTTTTCATGTAATTCTTTAATATATTTTTGTGCTCCCTCTTTCATGACTTCTGCCTGTTGTTTCAAGTTCTCCTGCATTTCTTTAACTGATTTTCTCACTTCCTCTTTATTGGTTTCTGTCTGATGGCCCATATTCTCCTGGAGTTCTTTAAGTGTTTTTTGTGTTTGGATTGTAAGAGCTTCTACTCTATTGATGTTCCCCTGCATTTCTTTAAGAGATTTGTTTATGTCTTTTTTGTGTTCCTCTAGGAGCATCATGACCTGTGCTTTTATATCTAACTCTTGTTTTTCTGGTGTGCTGGGGTATCCTGGACTTGCTGTGGTTGGCGAATTGGGTTCAGATGGTGCCATATTGCCTTGATTTCTGTTAATAACGTTCCTACGTTTGCCTTTTGCCATCTCTTTATCTCTGGCGCTAGTTGGTCTTATTGTAGATGGCGCCCTGCTGAAAGCACAGCACGCCTGTCCCCAGGAGACAGATCCCTTCTGGCAGCTTGTCTGTGCTGGACTATGCTCGCTCTGAGTCCAGGTCCCTGACTCCAGCTGCTAGAGTGCCGAGCTGTGCCCCGAGGTGGCCCGGTGGCCCCTCGCTGCTAGTCCGCTCAGAGAGCTGGTCCCGGCCGGTAGTCTGCACCCGCAGCTGATCTTTCTGTGCCCGGATCTGCTGCAGAGCTAAGCTAAGCTATAACTCTGGCCACGCACCTGATTCCAGCCGCTCACTGCGTCCAGTGTGCCCGCTGTTTGTGCGCGGGGGTCTGGGGCAAGATGGCTGCCCCTGCTGAAAGCACCGCGTGTCCTTGGCTGAGCTGTTCGTGCCCGGCTCTGCTGCTCCCTTCTGGCTGCATTGACTGTGCTGGACTATGCTCGCTCTGAGTCCAGACCCCTGACTCCAGCTGCTAGAGTGCCGAGCTGCTAGTCCGCTCTGAGAGCTGGTCCCGGCTGCTAGTCTGCACCCGCAGCTGATCTTTCTGTGCCTGGATCTGCTGCAGAGCTAAGCTAAGCTATAACTCTGGCCATGCACCTGATTCCAGCCGCTCACTGCGTCCAGTGTGCCCGCTGTTTGCGCGCGGGGGTCTGGGGCAAGATGGCTGCCCCTGCTGAAAGCCCAGAATAATTATTGAATAGTGAATACAAACAGAATGAATACTGTTCATAAATATTTGCAGAGTAGGCAAAACTGCTTGAGGAAGTGTTTTATGTAGCATGATTTTTTCAAATTTTTGTTCAGAGGAACACACTGTAACTTTATTTTCTCTTTTATCTAGCACATACAATAAATGATAAAATATGCTTAATGTTTGGAATTGTGTATTAAATAAATTCAATAAACAGATAAGCAGTGATATACCACATACAGTCATTATAAGGATTTTTTTTAAAAAAATGTCTGTTTAGAATAAAGTGTTGGTACAAAAGCCAGAATTGGGTTCTAATAAAACATTTTAATAAAACAAGGCACGATATTTAAGAAAAAATTTATGAAGAAAGTATATGAAGTTAATATAAGATCATATTTTTAATATCTTTTGGGGGAATAGGCATAAGAATTTAAAATAGCTTGAACATTCTTTTTAGAATATTAGCCATAATAAAGCAAAATAAATTGAATACAATAGGACTATATTTTCCCCAGAAAACAAATTTCACTGTTGAATCATATTTCTGAGTTACATTTTAATTATGTATATTATACAGATATTTCTAATACCCAGACTTTAACTATAGAAAATTAAGATGTCAGAGCATATGTAATAATTTGATCAAAGTAAAAGCTAACATCTTTTCAGCAACTTTTGTTGGTTTTTGAAATCCCCAACTTTAAATAGCTAAAACTTGTTATTTAAAAAGCTTTTCCCATTATATTCCCTTTATTTGTGTTACTTCTCTCACACACAAAGTTGGCTGAGAATATGGCACACCGCAATACAAGTCTAGACACAAAAGTTAGAAAGGGTTAACATTTTCTCAGAAGAGCAGTTTTGAGCATGTAAACTGTGAACAGTGAATCTCTTCACCATCTCTGTACACAAAACCAATCTACTTAGTAATGGCTCCAATGCCAACAAATAGTAATTCCAACTCATCTAAGACTCCCCAGCTAGAGCTTTAAATAATACAATTATATTCAACTTATTTGTGGCCAAAAGAATCATGTATATTCTGATGAATGCAGATAATTTTCTGCACACAAATAGCCTTCATTGCGATACTAGATTTAATACACACATGAGAATAAATATATCAATCATTGAGGCTGATTAATGCTAAGTAAAAGCCTAGCAACACCCATAAAAACCACCTTCTAAATGTTCAACTTTGTGAGTTAGTGGAATCCAATCCTTAGTAAGTAGAAATCACAAAAAAATTATAAAAAGAATGGAGGCTTTTTTCAAGGACTTGAAGTTCCTGTCATACAGATCTTTCGCTTGTTTGGTTAGAGTTACGCCAAGGTACTTTATGTTGTTTGTGGCTATTGTGAAGGGTGTTATTTCCCTACCTTCTTTCTCAGCCTGCTTGTCCTTTGAGTACAAGAAAGCTACTGATTTGCTTGAGTTAATTTTATAACCTGCCACTTTGCTGAAGTTGTTTATCAGCTGTAGAAGTTCTCTGGTGGAGTTTTTTGGGACACTTAAGTAAACTATCATATCATCTGCAAATAATGATTGTTTGACTTGTTCCTTTCCAATTTATATCCCTTTGACTTCCTTATGTTGTCTAATTGCTCTCGCTAGAACTTCAAGTACTATATTGAAAAGATATGGAGAGAGAGGGCAGCCTTGTCTAGTCCCTGATTTTAGTGGGATTGCTTCAAGTTTCTCTCCATTTATTTTGATGTTGGCTACTGGTTTGCTGTAGATTGCTTTTACTATGTTTAGGTATGGGCCTTGAATTCCTGCTCTTTCCAAGACTTTCAGCATGAAAGGATGCTGAATTTTGTCGAATGGTTTTTCAGCATCTAATGAGATGACCATGTGGTTTTTTTCTTTTAGTTTGTTTATGTAGTGGATTACATTGATGGATTTCCGTATATTGAACCATCCCTGCATCCCTGGGATGAAGCCTACTTGATCATGGTGAATGATCGTTTTTATGTGCTCTTGGATTCGGTTGGCAAGAATTTTATTTAGTATTTTTGCATCGATATTCATAAGAGAAATTGGCCTGTAGTTCTCTTTCTTTGTTGGATCTTTTTGTGGTTTAGGTATTAGTGTAATTGTGGCTTCGAAGAATGAGTTGGGCAGTGTCCCTTCTGTCTCTATTTTGTGGAATAGTTTGAAAAGTATTGGTGTTAAGTCTTCTTTGAAGGTCTGGTAGAATTCAGAAAGAAATCGAAGAAGACCTCAGAAGATGGAAAAATATTTCTTGCTCCTGGATTGGCAGGATCAATATAGTAAAAATGGCCATCTTGTCAAAAGCAATCTACAGATTCAATGCGATCCCCATCAAAATCCCAACTCAATTCTTCATAGATCTAGAAAGAGCAATTCTCAAATTCATCTGGAGCAACAAAAAATTCAGGATAGCTAAAACTATTCTCAACAATAAAAGGACTTCTGGGGGAATCAATATCCCTGACCTCAAGCAGTACTACAGAGCAATTGTGTTAAAAACTGCATGGTACTGGTACCGCAACAGGCAAGTAGATCAATGGAATAGGATTGAAGACCCAGAAATGAACCCACAGACTTATGGTCACTTGATCTTTGATAAAGGAGCCACAAACATCCAGTGGAATAAAGATAGCCTTTTCAACAAATGGTGCTGGTTCAACTGGAGGTCAACATGCAGAAGAATATGAATTGACCCACTCTTATCTCCTTGTACTAAGATCAACTCCAAGTGGATCAAGGACCTCCACATAAAACCAGACACACTGAAACTATTAGAAAAGAAACTTGGGAAGACCCTGGAGGACATGGGCACAGGGGGAAAGTTCCTGAACAGAACACCAATAGCTTATGCTCTAAGATCAAGAATTGACAAATGGGACCTGATAAAATTACAAAGTTTCTGCAAGGCAAAGGACACTGTCAGAAGGACAAAACAGCAACCAACAAAGTGGGAAAAGATCTTCACCAACCCCACATCCGACAGAGGGCTAATATCCATTATACACAAAGAACTCAAGAAGTTAGACTGCAAAGAACCAAATAACCCTATCAAAAAATGGGGTACAGAGCTAAACAAAGAATTTTCACTACAAGAAATTCGGATGGCCGAGAAACACCTTAAGAGATGTTCAACATCATTAGTCATCAGGGAAATGCAAATCAGAACAACACTGAGATTCCACCTCACACCAGTCAGAATGGCTAAGATTAAAAACTAAAGAGACAACAAGTGCTGGCGAGGATGTGGAGAAAGAGGAACACTCCTCCACTGTTGGTGGGATTGCAAAATGTTTTTAAAACCGCTCTGGAAATCAGTGTGGTGGTTCCTCAGAAAATTGGGCATGTCACTTCCAGAGGACCCTGGCATACCACTCCTGGGCATATACCCAGAGGATTCCCTGCATACAATAAAAACACATGCTCTACTATGTTTATATCAGCCTTGTTTATAATAGCTAGAAATTGGAAGGAGCCCAGATATCCCTCAAAGGAGGAATGGATACAGAAAATGTGGTATATTTATACAATGGAGTACTACTCAGCAATTAAAAATAATGAATTCATGCAATTTGTAGGTAAATGGTTAGACCTGAAAAATATCATCCTGAGTGAGTTAACCCAATCACAATAGAATACACATGAAATGCAATCACTGATAAGTGGATATTAATGAGCCCAGAAGCCCTAAATACTCAAGGCACAATTAGAAAGTCAAATGATTCCCAAGAAGAAGAAAGGAGAGGACCCTGGGCCTGTAAAGATTGGATCCAGTTTTGTAGACCCAGAACAGAGAAATCGGGGGGGGGGAATGATTGGGGAATAGTTGGGGGGGAAAGGAATTATGGGACTTTTGGTGGGGGGGAACTGGGAAAGGGGAAAGCCTTTGGATTGTAAACATAGAATATAGAAAATAAAAATTATCAATTTTTATGGAAAAAAATAAATAAAATATAGCTGTGAAAAAAAAGAATGGAGGCTTTTATTCATATTAAACTACCCCCATTTTGACCTTTACAATAACTATTGCCGAAACATGCTAGATCTCAGTGACAAAATTTTCATAAGATGGTGGAACTTATCCATTGTGGTAGCACATACATCTTTAAATAAAATACTATATAAAAGGTACACCTGGGCAAGGTGGTAGTGGTTGGACTCCAGCCTTGATTCTGGAGGGTTCTGATTTTCTGGCACAGTGTGAATAATATTGTCTCCCCAGATATCCTAAACACACAGTAGGCCCTGTTGTGGGCAAAGAAAACTCTCAGGAGCAGTCTTTTTCCCTCAAGTCAAATATAGATCACACAGCTATTGTTGACAATTTATCATATGATATACTTTCTTTCCCATACTTAACGCTAAATGGAAGACTTAGGCACTTTCAGACTACAAAGAACATTGCTGCTATTAAAATGATCACACTATGACAAAAATATAAATCTGTACACTACTGAGTTAATTTTACTTAACATTATATGCCTAATGTACAGCTAGTGAAGGCTAACTAAACACTTCTTTTGAAGCATTGAAATAGAACTATGTGCTATAGGCCATGCTGCTTAAAAGCCTTCTCAGCACCTCCACTGTGTTATATGCCTAGTATAACTTAAAAACTCAATATTTTGCATTAGGCAAAGAAAAACACTTATTAAAAAATCTCTAGTTTTAGATGAAAGACAAGTCATTTAGGTAAAGGGACTTTAAAATTAAATGCAGTCCCTCCTACCCTGTCACTGCCCTTTTCCAATGGATGTGGTAGACCTGCACCACATCTGACACAGAGAGAGCCGTACTTCCTGATACTCTGTAGAGAACCAACAGGAGCAGAGCATTCCTTAAGAATCACCGCCCACCCTCTAGAGGCCCAGAGCCAATCTGCTCTGAGACTCACTACCCAGCAAGCTTGGTCAAGAAACAAACAAAGAAAGAAATTAAAGACTTTTTAGAATTTAATGAAAATGAAACCACTTCATACCAAAATTTAAGGGACACAATGAAAGCAGTGCTAAGAGGAAAGTTCATAGCTCTGAATACCTCCAAAAAGAGAATGGAGAGAGCTTACACTAACAGCTTGACAGTGCACTTGAAAGCTCTAGGAAAAAAAAGGAAGCAAATATGCCCAAGAGGAGTAGGCAGCAGGAAATAATCAAACTTAGGGTCAAAACAAACTAAACAGAAACAAAAAGAACTATACAAAGAATCAACAAAACAAGAAGCTGGTTCTTTGAAAAAAAAATCAACAAGATAGATAAACCTTTAGCTAGATTAACCAGAGGGCACAGAGACAGTATCCAAATTAATAAAATCAGAAATGAAAAGGGAGACATAACAACAGAAACTGTGGAAATTAAAAAAAAAAACATATCCCACTACAAGAGTTTATACTCAACAAAGTTTGGAAAACTGGATGAAATGGACAACTTTCTAGATGCATACCAGGTGCCATCGTTAAAAGTGGATCAGATAAGCCATCCAAATAGTCCCATAAGTCCTGAGGAAATAGAAGCAGTCATTAATAGTCTCCCATCCAAAAAAAAAAAAAAAAAGCCAAGGACCAAATGGCTTTAGTAGGGAATTCTATCAGATCTTCAAAGAAGAGTTAATACTGATACTCTTCAAACTTTTCCATGAAATAGAAACTCAAGGAACACTACCCAACTCATTCTATGAAGCCACAATAATGCTTATACCTAAGCCAAACAAAGACCAAACAAGGAAGGAAAACTTCAGACCAATCTCCCTCATGAACACTGATGCAAAAATACTGAACAAAATCCTGGCCAAATGAATCCAAGAATGCATCAAAACGATAATTCACCATGATCAGGTAGGCTTCATCCCAGGGATGCAGGGATGGTTCAATATATGGAAATCTGTCAATGTAATCCACTACATAAACAAACTAAAAGAAAAAAACCACATGGTCATCTCATTAGATGCTGAAAAAGCAAACTGCAGATTTCATTACAAGTGACTCATGCCAGGGGTGGACTGTAGCTTACTTAACATGCACCAGAACCTGTACCTATTCCCAGCATTCCCACCCCTGACAAAAGCGCACTAACCTGTCAATGACCACTTCTATTTCTTTAGGAGTTATGGGACCGTTTACATGATCTATCTGATCCTGTTTAAACTTTGGTATTTGGTATCTATCTAGGAAATTGTCCATTTCCTCCAGATTCTCCAGTTGTGTTGAGTATAGGCTTTTGTAGTAGGATCTGATGATCTTTTTAATTTCCTCAGTTTCTGTTGTTATATCCCCCTTTTCATTTCTAATTTTGTTAATTTGGATACTTTCTCTGTGCCCTTTGGTTAGTTTGGCTAAGGATTTATCTATCTTGTTGATTTTCTCAAAGAACCAGCTCCTGGTTTTGTTGATTCTTTGCATAGCTCATTTTGTTTCTACTTGTTGATTTCGGCCCTTAGTTTGATGATTTCCTGTCTTCTACTCCTCCTGGGTGAATTAGCTTCTTTTTGTTCCAGGGCTTTCAGGTGTGCTGTTAAGCTGCTAGTGAATGCTCTCTCCAGCTTCCTTTTAGAGGCATTCAGGGCCATGAGTTTAGCTCTTAGCACTGCTTTCATTCTGTCTCATAGATTTGGGTATGTTGTGCCTTTATTTTCATTAAATTCTAAAAAGTCTTTGACTTCATTCCGTATTTCTTCCTTGACCAAGGTATCATTGAGTAGAACATTGTTCAGCTTTCATGTGTATGTGGGATTTCTGTTGTTTTTGTTGCTATTGAAGACCACCCTTACTCCATAGTGATCTGATAGGAGGCATGGGATTAGTTTGATCTTATATCTGTTGAGGCCTGTCTTGTGACCAATTATATGGTCAATTTTGGAGAAGGTACCATGAGACACTGAGAAGAAGGTATATTCTTTCGATTTAGGGTGAAATGATATATATATATATATATATATATATATATATATATATTCCATTTGATCCAAAACATCTATTAGTTTCACTGTGTCTCTGTTTATTTTATGTTGCCCTGATCTGTCCATTGAGGAAAGTGGGGTTTTGACATTACCCACAATTATTGTGTGAGGTGCAATGTGTGCTTTAAGCTTTAGCAAAGTTTCTTTCCAGCTGATTACATACATGACTGTTCTTCAGAATGAACCATCCTGTCAGTGTTTCTTCAAAGACTTATATGAAAATTGTGGCCAATCAGCTAAATTTTGAACTGCCATTTACAACAAATCACACTCAAAGAATCTAAACAGGGAACCAGACTCATTCCCGCCTAATATGTAGATAGAATGCAAAACAGTTCTTTCACAACATGGCAGCTCTTACATGGACATTCAAGATGAAAACACTCCTCGCAGGCTGAGGGTCGCAGCTCCACCAGCAGTGAGGTGGGCAGCTCCTGGAAGCAGTTGTGGCTGAGGTTGAGCACCTGGAAGCTGTAGCCTAGCAGTGACTGGGCTAGGTCCTTGGGCAGCGAGCCTGGGCAGCTGAGCCAGTTCTGGCCAGCAGCATGCACAGGCCGCTCATCAGCAGCAGCTCTGTTCCCAGTGCAGTGAGCGCTTTGCTGGAGGTGAGGGAAGCAGCTGCCCAGCGCCCACAGCAGCAGCTTCAGAAGGTTGTAGGGCAGCCTCCACCTCAAGGCGCAGGCGCAGGCACAGCCTCAGCCGCAGCAGCACCTCCCAGCCTGTGCCACTCCTCAGTGCGTGCCTCCAGCTTCAGTTCCAACTCCAGCGCTTTGATCGATCTGCTGAGGTGGGACCAGTAGTGTTTAGCCTCCCCAAGTGCGGATACCGGACCGCGAGGGCCCCATCTGAAGTCTGAAGTCTCAAATATTTTTTTAAAATTTATTTTCATTCTTTAATCCTTTTTTACAGTCCAGACTTCATCCCCCTCTGGGTCTTAGGTCTCTCCCCTACCGCTCCCCATCCCATACACGCCCCCCCCCCGCCCCCAGTCTCCAAGAGGATGTCTCCACCCCCACCCCAACCCGACCCCATCGGGCCTCCCCACTCTCTGGGGCTTCAAGTCTCTTGAGAGGTGCATCTTCTGTCATTGAGGCCAGATCCAGCAGTCCTTTACTGTATGCGTGTCAAGGGGCCTCATACCAGCTGGTGAATGCTACCTTGACTGGCTCAGTGTCTGAGAGATCTCTGGGGTCTAGGTCAGTTGAGACTGCTGGTCTTCCTATAGGATTGCCCTCCTCCTCAGGCTTGTTGCCTCTAGGACTGCAGCACATCACAGCAGCAGTAACAGCAGCAGGCCTGCCTCCTCTTGAGCAGGATCCCAACTTGGGCCTGTCACTGGACCCCCTTTCTCTCAGGCTCTTCTCCATTTTTTGTCCCTGCAGTTCCTTCAGACAGGGACAATTCTGGGCCAGACTTTTTGACTGTGGGATGACAACCCCATCCATCCAGTTGATGTCCTGTCCCTCCACTAGGGGTGGACTCTATATAAAGTTCCCCCTACACTGTAGAACATTTCATCCAAGCTCCCTCCCTTTGAGTCCTGAGTCTCTCACTCCCAGGTCTCTGGTACATTCTAGAGGGTCCCCCCACCTCCTATCTCCCAAGGTTGCCTGTTTACATTCTTTTTGCTGGCCCTCAGGGCTTCAGTCCTGTTCTACCCCCAATACCTTATCATGTTCTCCCTTCCCGTACTTGTCTCCTCTCCCACCCAGGTTCCTCCCTCCCTCTGCTGCTGCCCCTGCCATGATTGCTTTCTTTTCCCTCCAAAGTGGGATTGAAGCATCCTCACATGGGCCCTTCAGGTTGTTAACCTTCTTGGTTCTGTGGATTGTGTCCTTGGTATTCTGTACTTTTTTTTTTTTTTTTTTTTTTTTTTACTAATATCCACTTATTAGTGAGTACCATGCATGTCATTTGGGATCTGAGTTACTTCACTCAGGATGATATTTTCTAGTTCTGTCTGCAAAACCCATGATGTCTTTGTTCTTAATAATTAAGTAGTATTCCATTGTGTAAATGATCCACATTTTCTGTATCCATTCCTCTGTTGTAGGACATCTGGGTTGTTTCCAGTTTCTGGTTATTATAAATAGGGTTGCTATAAACATAGTTGAACATGTGCCCCTATGGCATGGTGGGGCATCTTTGAGGTAAAAGTGGTATAGCTGGGTCTTCAGGTAGATCTATTTCCAGTTTTCTGAGGAACCTCCAGACTGATTTCCAGAGTGGTTGTACCATCTTGCAATCCCACCAGCAGTGGAGGAGTGTTGCTCTTTCCCCACATCCTCTCCAGCATCTTCTGTGACCTGAGTTTTTGATCATAGCCATTCTGTTTAGTGCAAGGTAGGATCTCTGTATCATTTTAATTTGCATTTCCCTGATGACCAAGAACTTTGAACATTTCTTTAAGTGCTTCTCAGCCATTTGAGATTCGTCTGTTGTGAATTCTCTGTTTAGTTTTATACCCCATTTTTTTTGATTGGGTTGTTTGCTTTTTTTGGTGGTTAGCTTCTTGAGTTATTTATATATTTTGGATATTAGCCCTTCTATTAAATGTGGGGTTAGTGAAGATTTTTTTTCTCAATATGTAGGTTACTGATTTGTCTTATTGACTATGTGCTTTGCCTTACAGAAGCTTTTCAGTTTTGTGAGGTACCATTTATCAATTCTTGATCTTAGAGCCTGAGCCATTGGAGTTCTGTTTAGGAAATCTCCCCCTGTGCCAATGAGTTCAAGGTCCTTTCCCACTTTCTCCTCTATTAGATTCAGTATATCTGGTTTTATGTTGACATCCTTAATTCACTTGGACTTGAGCTTTGTGCAAGATGATAAATATGTATTTATTTTTATTTTTCTGCAAACAGACAGCCAGTTAGACCAGCAGCATTTATTAAATATGCTTTCTTTTTTCCTTTGTGTACTTTTTGGCTTCTTTGTCAAAGATCAATTGTCTGTGTGTGGCTTTATTTCTGGGTCTTCAATTCTATTCCATTGATCAACCTATCTGTCTCTGTCCCAATACCATGCCGTTTTTTTTTTTATCACTGTTACTCTGTAGTATAGATTGAGGTCCGACTTGAGGTCATATCTTGAGGTAAGACTTGAGGTCAGAACTTCAGACCAATTTCATTTATGAATATCAATACAAAAATACTCCATAAAATTCTCACAGACTGAATCCAAGATTACATCAAAACCATCATCCACCATGATCAAGTAGGCTTCATCCCAGGGACAAAAGACTGGTTCAACATACAAAAATCCATTAACATAATCCACAATATAAACAAACTCAAAGAAAAAAATCACATGACCATGTCATTAGATGCTGAAAAAGCATTTAACAAAACACATCACACCTTCATGTTAAAAGTATTGGAGAGATCAGCAATTCAAGGTCAATACCTAAATATAATAAAAGCAATATATAGCAAACCAGCAGTCAATATCAAATTAAATGGAGAGATACTTGAAGCAATCTCACTAAAATCAGGGACAATACAAGGATGCCCACTCTCTCTGTATCTATTCAATGTAAGACTCAAAGTTCTAGCTAGAGCAATATGGCAACAAAAGGAGATCAATGCGATACAAATTGGCAAAGAAGAAGTCAAGGTATCACTATTTGCAGATGATATGATATTATACTTGTGTGACACCAAAAATTCAACCAGAGAACTCCTACAGCTGATAAACATCTCAGATTTCCTGGATGTTCTGTATCAGGAATTTTTTTATATTAAACATTTTTCTTTGGAGACACACACACACACACACACACACACACATATATATATATATATATATATATATATATATATATATATATATAATTGTATATTCAACACCCTAGATTCTTTCTTCCAACCTTTCTGTTCTCTTGGTGAATATTGCCTCTGTAGTTCCTGTTCGTATGCCTAAATTTTTCATTTCCAAAATACTTTCAGGTTTGGTTTCTCTTGCTGATTCTATTTCCATTTTCAGGTCTTCAATAGGTATATTCCCCTTTGAACTATTTGTTTGGTTTTCTTTAGTTTATCAAGAGAGAGTTTTTCTGTGTAGCCCTAGCTCTCCTGGAACCTACTCTGTAGACTGCCTTCAAACTCATTGAGATCTGCCTTCTTCTGCCTCCTAAATTCTTGGATTAAAGGTTTGTGTTACCATTGTCTGACTGCTCTGGCTGTTATTGTGTTTTGTGATTCTAGACGTCAGGATTGGTATGATAATAGGTCTAGGTGCTGGCTTATGCTTTTGCCTTTGTTGGGTGGATGTTTTCTTTTAGATATATTATTTATTTACATTTCAAATGTTGTACCCTTTCCTGGTTCCCCCACCTCTGAAAATCCCCTAACCCATACCCCCTCCCCCTGCTCACCAATCCATTCATTCCCATTTTCCTGTCCTGGCATTCCCCTACACTGGGGCATCTAGTCTTCTCAGGACCAAGGGCACTCCTCTCTTTGATGTCCAACAAGGTCATCCTCTGCTACATATGCAGCTGGAGTCATGGGTCCCTCCATGTATACTCTTTGTTTGGTGCTTTAATCCCTGGGAGCTCTGGGAGTACAGGATAGCTCATATAGTTGTTCCTCCTATGGAGCTGCAAACGCCTTCAGGTCCTTGGGTCCTTTTTCCAGCTCCCCCATTGGGGAACCTGTGCCCAGTTCAATGGTTGGCTGAGAGTGCCTCCCTCTGTATTTGTCATGCACTCGCAGAGCCTCACAGGTGACAGCTATATCTGGCTCCTGTAAGCACGCACTTGTTGGTATCCACAGAGGTGTCTGGGTTTTGCAATTGTTTATGAGATGGATCACTAAGTGGGGTAGTCGATGGTCTTTCCCTCAGTAACTGCTCCACACTTTGTCTTTGTATCTCTGAAGCTACTTTTTAAACTCTATTGTTGAGCAGTGATATGTTTTGATTGTGCTGATGGGTCAGAGAAATGAAATGTATTTAAATTCTCAGCCTAGAAGCACCCTCAGACGTTGCCCAACCATCCCCCTCTCCTATGCTCTGCCTACTGATCCTTATCTTGTCCCCAGAGTGTTATTATCAGGAGTTTACCAGTCCCCAAACTTGTCCCTAGCTCCATCTTCCTGGTAAGTGCAAGTAGGAATGTAATTCCTGAAGTTTGTGGTTTCGCTTGCATCCAAAGCAACTGTTACCAGCACCAGCTGGACAGTTGTGGCCAGCACACAGTGCCTCCCTTAGGGAGGCCAGCTGATGTCTGGAGTACAAGAAACCCTATCTGGTGTGGCTGAAGTACTGATTGCAACCATATTGACTATAGGGTAAGTCCAGTGGATGGGCTGGCCAACCCTTGTCCACATGACAATAAGGATATGGTCAACAAGGAACAAGTGTATCAGCAGGACAGGCCAGTGATGGGCCTGGCCACTGTCCCTTTGACAAAGAATCTCCACCCCTACTCCCCCATTCACCTGGTTTGTATTCACACAGCCTGGAGGCTTCCCCTGAACTCCTGGGCTACCCACATGTCTTTTGCTTTGGGGTTCACCTCCCTTCCCCACAAAAAGTTTGCCACTCCAGGTGACCCTCCTCCACCTGAGTGCCCCAGGCCTTCCCAGCTGTCCTTCCAAGCACCTGTTTCTCCAGCTGTTCTAGACAGAAGCAAAGCTCCAACACCTCAACTGGACTTCATGTAATTCTTGCTACATAATGCAGGTGTTTGATCTGGTGGGCTGTTTTGTCTTTTTTACATTATGTTCCTCATCTGAAATGCAAGAAACATTAACTTCTAGATAATGATCCCAATTTATGCATTTTTGATGCTGTATCAGACATAAACAAGAGGATTCCTCCCACATGTCCATTTGCTATTGTAATTCTGACATGGGTATGTTCAAATTCAGGCAGGCATCTGAAAGTCAATTGCATAGCTCCTAAGCCATAACAGAGGTCACACAACTATTGCAATATCTAGAAGACACACCATTCCTTAGCACAGTAGAATGTCCACATGTAAATTCAAAGCACAGCTGAGGAGATAGCCAGTCAGTACTATAACAGTTTGGAAGAAAATGACCACTGGGTACCAACCAGAGTCACTTGTACATTAGCAAGTTTGTGAATAGCCATACTTTGGTGACAATAATATTCTTAATTTGGGTCCATCTGAATAGATCCAAGAAAGCAGAAGCAATGTGAACTGATCAATGTGTGAAGATGTGTAGGTGCTAGTGATGAGGCAGTAAGCAAGAATACACTACACTGTACTAGAGGCAGAGTCACCACATCCTTCTAGGGAAGGATTCATCATCAGTTTTTATGATACACGAGCTTGAACTAACTGAGTTCAGGTACTCATGTAAAGCAGAGAGAGAGAGAGAGAGAGAGAGAGAGAGAGAGAGACAGAGAGAGACAGAGAGAGACAGAGACAGAGAGGGAGGGAGGGAGGGAGGGAGGGAGGGAGGGAGAAAAAGAGACAGGGAATGAGGGAGGGAGGGAGGAGAGAGAGAGAGAAAGAGAGAGAGAGAGAGAGGTCCTTTAGCACAGGGGTGCACTGAATATTTTGAAACTGAAATCTTAAAGAGTTTTATTTGTCAGTTCAACCTGCACGGGCTCAAATCTATTAAACAAGAGCATTCTGCACACTGCTTTGGAGAGAACAAGAAAACGATAGTAAAGTACAAAGTTCTTTTTTGTCTCTCAGGTTTTATCTGTTTATCACACACTCAATGAATGTTTTGCTTCAAGTTCCTCACTCAGCAGGGGATATGGATCAATACAAGGTAAAATAAAACAAGCTGACTTGAAACTCTTGCCTGGTTTTGGATGTCTGTAAGCAGGCAGGAATGCAGGCAAGCAGGCAGGAATGCAGGCAGGCAGCCAGGCAGCCATGCAGGCAAGTAAGAATGCAGGCAGGTAGTCAGGAATGCTGGCAGGAGTGCAGGAAGGCAGGCTGTCAGGAATGGAGGCAGGAATGCAGAGAGTCAGGCACAAAGACAGGCAGGTAGGCAGGCTGTCAGGCAGGCAGGCAGGAAGACAGGCAGGAAGGCAGGAATCCCCACAGGCAGGCAGGCAGAAAAGCAAGTAGGCAGGCAGGGAGTTTCTGAGAATCAAGTTTGTAAGATCCGAAAGAAAAAACAGGGGTACTCCTGCACCCCATGCCTCGGAAACCAGCACCCCGAAACACTCACGAGAGACAGACCTGATGCAATTTTGCAAGAGGATTTTAATATCCAGAGCTCTGGGGGGTTACAGCCTCCCCACACAGGGTAGAAGTAAGCCCAGCAAGGACTGGCTTGCCTTGGCCTTTTATAGACTTATAACAGAACCCGCCTACCACAAGCTTCTAAGCCAATCAGTTCAAACCATCCGAACTCCCACTCTGATAACCTATCAGCCTCTCACAGAGGCCGGAAGAACTAGTTAAGTCATTTCTGCTTACATGGTCGCCACACAGTGTCGCGCCCACCCTCCCCCACTGGCCTTGTGGATTCAAGTGCCCCCCACGTGCCCAGGCACGGGAATTCCTAGCTTATAACTTTATCCTTTCATTCCCTACTTCCTGTCTTGTTAATAGTTCTAACCTTAGAACTAGGAGAATTAAAGGTCAGCCTCTTCTTGTCTCAGAAGGCTCTTATACTGCTGCCTAAGTACCATAATCTGGACCACGCTCACCTGGTCCCTGATGAAGGCAACTAATCTATTGACTGTATAAGTCTAACTGTAAGAAACAGGAGCATTATCATTAGGGGTCCTATCATGGCAGAAAACAGGGTGGTCAAGAGTACAAGATAAGGGTCTTTTCACTGAGTCTTAAAGTTTCCCGAGTGGTGGCATCTAATGTAGACCATATCTCCAACTTGGAAGCGATGTGGGACTTGCGGATCTCCTCCTGAGTAGGCCTCTGGGACCTCGATGCCTTATCCATTGGAGCGCCTCGAGCCTAGAGAGCAAAGGTCCAGTCTCTGTGATCAATTTGGTGAGGATCTCTTTCACCAGGGTTCCAGCAACTGTTTCTGAAGCCTTCTTTGACAGATCCAGTAACCTGTCTGGAAGCAGCGAGGAGTCTCTGACATGCCTAGAGCATTAAAGCGGACAGTTTGAGCCAAATCTCATGTTGAAGACCCAGTAGATGACAAAGAAATTGGGGTAACAAAGAGGATTAAAATGGCAAGGACTATTCAGAAACAAGGGGAGAGGCAGCACCCAGCCTAAACCAGTCTCCAAGCTCAATTTAGTTAAGGTCTCTCATAGAGTTTTGTTTATTTTCTCTAGCTGTCTTGAGCCCTGGGGACAATACATCCAATAACGTTTCCAATTAGTCCCCAATATCTGTCAATTTCTGACTTACCTTAGAAACAAAAACAGAACTATTGTCTGATCCAATTACCTTGAGCACTCTGAAACTCGGGAAAATTTCTTTTAACCCTGGCTGCTGTTTCCTGCCTGCTAGGGGAAGTCTCAATCTATCTAGATTAACTATCTACAAGTGCTAGAAGATATTCATAACCATACTTTCCTGCCTTATCTTTTATAAAACTTCTATATACTCTAGGTTGTTCTCTTCTAGGTCTTCTGCCCTATTTACTCTTTGCTGCATAAGCATTCACTCGCTGGCATACCTTACTCTGTTTTATTGATCCCTTAAATGAGTTCATGTGTGCATTTGCCCTGGCGAGTCCTTGGCTTACTTTCTGGGGAGTATAATTCTCCCTTCTTGTGTGCACCTTTCCTTGGTAATAGTTGGTCAGATGGATACCAATCTCAGTCCTTTTTTCTTCAGCATATTTTAAGTGAGGCTATCTCACTTTGTCCCATTTTTCAGTGGGTGCCTCTCGCAGACCCACAACCAGTATAGGCTCCTGTATATCTATCCTTGGAGCCGTTTGCTCTGCCGGGCTATTGCCCACTGAGTCTTTTCCCTTTTGACATCCTGGGCAGAGGGTGATACTCATGGTTGTTGGCTTCATTAGGGCATCTAAGAGGTCCAAGATTTCCTTTTGGTTTTCTCTGATGTGAGCAGTCCTTTTGGCATATACACCTGTGGACATGGGCTGTGGCAAAGGCATACCTGTTATCCATGTGGATGTTGATTTTCTTGCTGTCTCCAAGTTCCAAGGTCTTGGTAAGGGCCATTAGCTCCACTTTCTGCGTTGACATGCCAGGGGGTAAAGATTCTTCTACCCAGATGCCATTTGTGCTGTCCACCATAGCAGCACCTGCTTGTCCCTGTCCTTCACGGAGAAAATTGCTCTTGTCTGTAGCAACTTTCAGCAGGGGTCAGTCTCTCTTTTTGGGCCAGTTGCTGCAGCCCTTTGGACAGTATGTATATCTGTCCTCCCCACCATTTTGGAGAGTATGCCTTGCTCCAACAGTTAGGAACATCCTGGGGTGACCTTAAATGAATGGGTTACCCATCCCATCCCTAGGTCCATTGTTCTTTGGGTAGTCCATGAACATATTTTGGTGCCAGTGGCTTCTTGGACCCTAGATCTTTTCTTGGAAACAGGGCCATTGGGTTGGAAGACCATGTGTTAAGCCCCTGTGTCCATCAAGAACTGAGTGGGTTTCTCTTTCCCTCTCACAGTTATCCAGGGTTGGGGGACGTGGTCAGAACACCCATCTCCCCTAGTCATTGCCTTTATCCAGGGATAACACCTTTGCCATTTGGGGGCCACTTCTCCCAAGACCTGTGAGTTCTTGCTCCCAGCTTGTTAGGGCACACTCTGGCTTAGTGGCCTCTCCATATAGTATGCACATTGATTCCTTTCTGCCTTTTAGCCAGGATTTTCTGTAGCTTCCTTCTCTCATTTTTTCTTTCTCCTCTGTCTCCCTGTCTCAGCAAACTATACTAAATCTCTCTATAGACGTTTCTAACAACCTGCACCACCAAATCTCTCTACAGACCTTCTAAATAACTTGTACCAAATCCCTCTACATACTTTCTCAGCAAACTAAAGTCCTTCTAGTCTGGGGTGTATAGCAAAATGCTTCTGAGCTGCACTAGAAAGGCTGCCAGTGACTCCTCTGGTCCCTGTTTAACCTTACATACCTTCACCAAATCTTTGGGGCTGTCATGCTCTCGAGACCTGCCAATGGAGTCTGGTGTTGGTCCTTCAGGTGCCTCTTACCTTTTGTCTGAGGGGGTATTCTTTTCTGGCTTCCTGTATTACAAATAAAACAGTCTCAAAGAGATTAATCAGTCTCTTGGGAAATATGTCTTTAGTGAGGGTGTCACCGTGAATCAGGATAGGTGGTCTCAGATCTTCTGCTCCATTCTGTGGTCTTCTCTAAATATAAATTGAGCATACTATTATCATTTTGTAAATTATAAACTATAAGATAGGCCTAACATCCAATCTCTGTCAAACAGAACCTTTGTCATCTTTACTATCTTGAAAGACTATAAGAATTAACACCTGACTCATGTTTTGGCTATAAATTTTATATCACCTGACAATCATTTCTGTAAATCTATATCAGCTTTCAAGATTAAAGAGCTTGAGCTGACTATGAGACTAACAGTTTTTATCCCCGTCAGAAATCCAAGAGTGACCAATATTAACTGAAAATATAGAAAGCTTAATACACCTTTTAAGACTTAGCCAAATGATAAGACCGCTAAACACCTGAACAGTTTATACTTCAAAATGTTGAAACATTGATCTTCAGCCTTCTGGCACAAGAACATCTGACAGACTTAAAGAATCAGGAATTATTAAGTCATATAATAATCTATAGACACATTGAGTTTGTCTGTAAATGAAGAGAGGCAATCTCGTTGCGCTCTCTCTTTCTCTCTCCATAACAGAAGCAACTCTAATTAAAACATTGAAAACACTCTAATAATAAACTCATAGCCTTATATTTTTGTATGGCCCCAAACTCATAGGCTTAAACATTTCAGATCTATAATAATAACAGCAAGAAAGGACTGGGTGTAAATCCTGCATGTTTACATTTTTAATATTTATACCAGTGAAAACCTTGATTTTGTATCAAAATAAAATCAGTATCAAATAAGAATTTATGCCTTGAACATAATATAATTCTCAAAACAAGATTTTAGTATCACCGAGACAGTTTTGCTTAATGTTTCAGAATCTAGTCTTCTGGAGGTCCCCCTTATTTTTGACCTCTTTCCCAGAGAAACAATAAAACCACAAAGCTTAACATTATATCTATTATAATAATTTAAACAATTTAAAATAAATGAAATAAGCCATCTGTAACTTAAACTCAGAATTCCTACATCCACCACTTTGAGTGTCTTGTTAAAAATTATTTCCCTCACTAGGGGGCCTCACAGCTTAAATATTTTGTCTCTTTCTTGTCCTAACATGCCGCCAGACCCTAACATGGCAGGCCTGAGTCACATGGCGGGCCTGAGTCATATGGCGGGCCTGAGTCACGGGACTGATCTTGGCACCAAAACCTCAACATGGCAGGCTGGAGTCACACGACCTGATCTTGCCGCCACAGAGCCCACTATGGCGGGCCTTTCAGTTGGTCTAAATTCTTAACAAAATTATCAGTTGGTCTAAATCCCTATGCGTCAGTCATCTAAGTCCGAGAACACAAGACTATACAAAACAGAAACAATCACCACATAGACAGCCTGACCCTGCCACCATCAGGCGTCTCAGTTCAAGACAGTTTGCCTCTAAACAACCCAGTTTCAGATACCGAATGTTCCCGCCAGTTGCAGGAAACAAATACAGAGAAGAGAAGAACCTTATTCGGCCTTCTCCAGCTTCCTTCAGACCCCTGAGGTTTCGACTGCCAGTCAGAACTCTCCCCACCAGTCAGGTTTTTGACAAAACAGTGAGACAAACAGAAAACAGAACCAGATCAGAAAACCAGACAGCCGGGAGGGCGTGTAAGTTCTCCAATTTAGAACTACCTTATCCTCCCCGACCCAGATGGGAATTTTCCAGGCGTTCCTGGATTTTCCCCTCACTCATGGGACATCTCCCCGAGTTACAGCTTGTGGCCTCCACTAGCACATCTGCCTATACCATGGTCTCCCGGCCATCACGGTCTGAGGAGACAGCTGCATATCTAAAAGCACGCATCTCATCAGATTCAGATCCCAATAACAGAACAGAACAGAACACTCAGGACAAACGAAAAACATCACATCGGCTAGCCAGAGCACACACACACTTCAGAGGGGGTCCCCTTACCTCCAAGTTGTTTCTCGAGTGTGTAGGAGTGTCCACATTTCCCGGCCCAATGCACCAAATGTAAGATCTGAAAGAAAAAACGGGTGTACTCCTGCACCCCATGCCTCGGAAACCAGCACCCCAAAACACTCACGAGAGACAGACCTGATGCAATTTTGCAAGAGGATTTTAATATCCAGAGCTCTGGGGGGTTACAGCCTCCCCATGCAGGGTAGAAGAAGTAAGCCCAGCGAGGACTGGCTTGCCTTGGCCTTTTATAGACTTATAACAGAACCCGCCTACCACAAGCTTCTAAGCCAATCAGTACAAACCATCTGAACTCGAACTCTGATAACCTATCAGCCTCTCACAGAGGCTGGAAGAACTAGTTAAGTCATTTCCGCTTACATGGCTGCCACACAGTGTTGCGCCCACCCCCCCCCCCCACTGGAGTTGGAGATCCAGGTGCCTCCCACGTGCCGTGGCACAGGGGATTCCTAGCTTATAACCTTATCCTTTCAGTTAATGTCACATTCATGCTTGGACAACATTATATATGAGTCATTGCTCTTTATAGGAGGCCCACTGCAGCACATTTCACCTCTAGACAGACATGTCAGGAAATTTCTCCTTAGAAATGGTGGTGGGGTCAGGTTAGCTGCATTTCTACCTTTTTTAACCTAGTACATTTGTAGTAGATCTATCAGAACTTCAACTTCCTGAGGGACAAGCCAGAGCTGCTGGGAAATATGGAGAGGCAAAAAGGAGAAAATGAGCTCAGGCATGCCAGGTACAATCTTAACTCAGAAGTGTGGAAGAGCTAGGGGCCAGTCTGAGGAAGATGCGGTTTTTACCTACCACATGTTTGCTGTGTTGTATGAGGCCAAGGAAGGTGGGTAGAGTGACAGCAGGAGTTAAACAGCAAACAGATGCCAGCACACAGCCTTTCCAAGGGGCATTCTAGTGCACATAAAATGTGCAACATCCCTGCAAGTGACCCAGCGACTGTCCACCTCAGGAGACAAGGGCCCCACCTCATAAAGAGGGCACATCTGATCATGATACAGATTTTCCATCAGCTACTGTTGAGATGGAAGTGGGTGTGCATATGCCCAGCTCCTCCTAATGGTACCTCAGAAATGGGTACCTCATGTTTGTGTATAACTCTTGCAGGTGCATCCTGAAGCTGTCCTTCCAGTCAGATCTCTGAGAGTCAGTCGTGGACGAATGGGAAGATTGAGCCAGAAGAGGAACAGTTCTCTGAAACCAAGGGAATATTTGAGGTGGTTTTCAAAAACAAAACACCTTCATGAACTCACAGGATACTACCAACCTTGAAAAATCAATTATTTATTTCTGGAAATGAAGAAATTGTAGCTCCTTTTGTTTTTCTGGATTTAAATTTTGAGTAAGTTATTTTAAAATATTGATTATAATTCAATTTTTACCTAAGTATTCTATATCCACTGCAGCCAACACAGCTTGGTCTTGGGAATGTGACTGTCATGCAAATAATGAATACCAGCCACGGAGACACATGTACAGAAAATATTGGACATGTGGGATATGTTTCCGCTGATGATTCAGAAAGATATTTCACATGTCTTCCTGGATGCTACCTGTTTACCAGTCTCAGGTTGTACTCATCTGTGAGGACAAAGGTGTGATTATTTGTTTATATACACGGGATTAAATTTGCATTTGATCTGGAAGAAATCTTTATCTGTTCTCATGAGTTTGTGTGTCTGAGGATCTTGAGTCCTTGGCATGATGGAGACCCTGTCAACAGTATACAAGGACTCAGAATTGGATCCAGTCTGTCCATTCACCCAGGTTTCCTTGGCTTATGAGATTGACCTTTTAATAATTTCTCAATGAAAACATCAGCTAAGTAGAGAAAGTATGCCTGCCTGAGTGTGTGTGTGCGTGTGCGTGTGTGCGTGTGTGTGTGTGTGTGTGTGTGTGTGAGTGTGTGTGTGTGCATATGTGTGTGTGTCTCTGTGTGTGTGTGCACATGCCTCTCTCTCTCTCTCTCTCTCTCTCTCTGTGTGTGTGTGTGTGTGTGTGTGTGTGTGTGTGTTTGTGTGCATGTGTGTTTAGATTAGGTTGATTCCTCTTAGGATTTCAGGGGAAACACAAAGGTGTAAAGAAATGTCACTCAATACATATTGCCTGAACAAATCCACTTCTGATCCACATGTGCAGGGGTCAAATAACTTAAATGAACTTCATATACACAGTTTCATGCATACTCAAGGGCTTGTGGAAGATTCTAAGTCTATTCCCAGAGGCTATTTTCATAGATAAAGGAATTCAGATCCAGAGGGAAGAATCCCAAAGGATACAGTGGCACCCCTGCAGTCAGTTTACCACTACACCTGGGGTTGTTATGGGAATTTGATCCTACCCAGGACCTCTCCCTATAGTGCATGTGTGGAACAGTTTTCAGGATTTGCAGAGACACTGAAAGTGAGACCTAAAGGTTCACATGTGAAGAACCACAGAGGGTCCTCATAGACTTGCACACCTGTGAGAAACAATGAACCCAAAGGGACAACGTTATGAATGGGCCTGTGAGTCTTTACCCCTCCACACCTGGGCCCTAATACAGGAGACCCTCCCTGCATTCTTCATCTGTTCTGATCAGGGTAGAAGCTGCACAGTTTGCAGGGTGAAGTAGTACTTAGAACACGGTTTGGATGCTCTCCTATGTAATTAGGGACAGAAGATCTCACAGGACAAGGTAGGGACCTGTACAGAAGTTGCATGCTCTCATACGTAAAGAGGGACAGTAGAGATCACAGGACAGCATAAGCACCTGTCCTGTGGTAATGATCCACCAGTGCTCCTTCTCAGAGGACTCTGTCTTCAGGCACATTTCAGAGGTTCCCAGATATTCAGGATCTGGGGACAATTTTAGTCTGGATGGATGGTGGGGAGTGGGTTCTTGGAATGCAAGCCAGAATCCACAGGCTCAAACAATTAAGCTAGGTATGTTTCCTTTCAGGTCCTGAGGCAAACTGAAGTCCACTCAGTGGAATGGACCTGGGCCCCGTTTTCCGTATAGGAGGACAAGGGAGACTGAGGTCTGTTTAGTGAATTTCCTCAAGTTTAAGAAATGCCTCAGGGCTAACCTGGGCATATGAGTCCCTCCCGAGTTATTTATGCTTCATGGCATGGAGGCCTCGGGCATGTTTTCTGAGGTTCCTGAGATTAGAGCCTCTGTGATGACTTGTGGCATAGTGCACCTCTCCAGCGTTTTTTATCAGGCAAATTTGTGGACACCATTTTGTGTGAAATCTGGAAGGGAGGTCTCCTCAACTTACCATTTATGTGAGAATGTCAGCTTCACCCTCAAACGTTGTAGGATAAATGTCTTATGGAACAACTTCGCCCTGTCCTTTGTCCTGCCTAGCTGCCAGTCAGATAACCTTGTGGGAATAAGTTTCTTATTTCTAATTCTGGAGACTATCTAATGTTGCTATTTTTTGAAACATTCCATGAAGAAAAGAGGTGCAAAGAGGATCTAAGAGTAGGCTGTGGGAGCATTGTTTAGGTCTGAGAGAACAAAATACTGTATGTTGTTATGACTGTAATAATTTAATGATGTACCCCGCAGCAAACAGGCACACCCTCTTGGGAATCAGCTCCTATCCCTGTTTATCCAGGACTCTTTGCTTAGGCACCATTCCAGGGGTTTGCAAGAATGCCACATCATGTGACATTTTCTCAGACTGAATGTTGAAGAGTGGGTACTTTAAGCTGGATCCAGGATTCATAGGCTCAGACAGTAAGAGACCCTAGTATGGTTTGGGCATCCTAAGTCGAACAGGAGCCCCATCCTGGGAAAGTGCTTGGGTTCCAGTGTTCCAGTATACTGGTGGACTTGGGAACCCGAGGACTGTTTTTTGAGGTCACTGAGGTTAAGGGACACCTCATTGAGATCTTGGGCTCAAGTGTCCCTCCCCAGTCATTTTTGGGTGATATGGGGCATCGGGAACCTTTCAGAGTTAAATGCATTTAAAGGAACCTCTGGGCTGACTTGTGAGACAGAGCACCCCGCCAGCCTTTAGTGTGGAGTAGGTTTTGGACACAGTGCCATTTTGTGGGAATTCTGGAAGTGAGGTCGCCCCGCCATTCCAGTCGAGGTAAGAATTTTGGCTCCCCCGGAAACCTGTTAGGACTGAAGGTTCCCAAAGAATACAGCTTCCCCCTTCAGACCGCTTAGCCCCCAGTTGTGTAACCTTGTGGGAAGTAGCTCCTTATTCCTGGATTGTAGAGACCGGCTAAAGTTGCCACTCTTCAGCATTCCTAGAGCAAGAGCTATGGGATTCTCGGCCTCTGCAAAGGAGGAGCTAAGGGTCGATGGTGGAGGCATGGGTTGGTCCGAGTGACCCAGGTAATGTGGTGGTAATGATAGCAAATAGTGGCGCCCTCGCGGGAATGACCCCCCACCCCTCTTCATGTGGAAGTGTGCTTGTCACCGAGTCCGAGGTGCCCAGAAATGCAGGACTTTGTGACATTTTTATTCAGAGTGAAGGTTGAGGAGTGCACTGTTGTCACGGGATCCGGGACCCACGGGCGCAGACGATTGAGCGCGATCTGTACCCGTTTGGGGTCGTGAAGCAAACGGGGAGGCCACTTAGTGCAAAGAGCCTGGTCCCCAGTCTCCATATCTGTGCTTTGGGAGGCTGAGGGCCTTTCGATGAGGTCCTCTGAGTTTAAATGATGCCTCGGTGCTGACTTGGGGGCCGAGACCCCGGGCCGCCATCGATGGTTGGTGGCAGGGTCCTCCGGAACGCTTTGTGAGGCTCCTGATTTTAAAGGAACTTGTGCAGACGTGTGAGACAGCGCACCTCGGCAGCCCGTCATATCCGGTGGTGGCTGTGGGACCCAGCGCCATTTTGAGAGACTTCTGGAAGGGAGGTCGCCCCGCTGTGCCAGCTGAGGTAAGAATTTCAGGGTGCCGGCAACCTTTCAGAACTGATGGTCCCCCAGATAATACAGGGACCTCCCTTTGGCCTCGCTAGCTCCAGTCGGGTAACCTTGTGGTAAGCATCTCCTTACTTCTCAGTTCTGGGAGTTAGGTTGCTGCTTTCAAAGATTCCGTGAGGGAACGAGCGCGAGGGGACATCTGTCTGAGGGAAAGACGTAGCTAGCTAGGAGTGGACGGTGGAAGTCCGGGTCGGGTCAGAATGACACACATGATGTGGTATTGATGATGTAACGTGCTGCAAACACGGGACTCTCAGGACAATGAGCCCCTGCCTGTCTGCGTCCAGACACTTTGTCCCGAGGCTCCCATTCCGAGGTGACCGGAAAGGCACGATCACGTGACCTTGTTGTGCTGATTGAACGCTGAGGAGTGCACTGATTAAGCTGGGTCCGGGATCCGCAGGTCCAGACAACTAAGCTAGATCTGAACCCTTGACAGGCCCTGAACCAAACGGGAGCCCACTTACTGCAAAGAGCCGGGTCCCCACTTTCCATATCCCAGGACTTGGGAGCCTCAGCACTGCCTTTTGAGGTGCTTTGAATTTAACAGATACCTTCGGACTGCCTTGGTGCAATGGCACCATCCACAGCGATCTATAGCTGCAGATAGGAGGCTTTCGGGAATGTGTTTTGAGGTCCCCCAGTTTAAAGATTGCTCTGCGTGACTTTTGCTAAACAGCGCCTCCCCAGGCTTCCTGTTTTGCAGACTTTGTGGACTTGGTGCCATTTTGAGAGACTCCTGTACTTGGAGTCGCCACCAGGTGTGCCAGTAGGAGAAAGAACGGCTGAAACCTTTCACTTTAGAAGGTCCCCCAAATAATGCAACTTCATCCTTGTGCCTGCCTAGGTCCCCCTTGGCTAACCTTGTGGGAATGATCTCCTTACTTGTCTCTCCTGGAGAGTTTCTAAGGTCGCCCTTTTCCAAAGTTCTGTGAGGGATAGATGTGGAAGACTTGGGTTTGTTGCTAAGAGTGGACTGCTGAACAGTTGGTTGGCCAGAGGGCCTCAAATACTATAGATTGAATGTATGGTGCACCAGACAGGGGCACCCTTGTGGGAATGAGCCTCTATCCACTGTGTCCTGGACTCATTCCTTCTGAGTCCTTTCTGAGCTTCACAAACATGCAAGATAATGTGACATTTTACTATGTTGTGAACCTGGGGAGTGGGTTCTTGGAGCTGGATCCAGGACCCACAGGCTCAGAGAATTGAGGTAGATTTGCATGCTTTGGGGATCCTGAAGCAAACAGGTACCTAATCAGTGGATAGAGCCTGGGCCTCAGTTTCTTTATTGGTGGACTAGGGAGCATGAGGACCATTTTGTGAGGTTCATTGAGATTTCAGAATCCCCCAGTGCTGACTTTAGGTAATGAGCCATTCAACAGTCATATATATTGGTGACATGGGGAACATGGGAATATTTTGTGAGGTACCTTGAGTTTCACCAAAACTCTGCACTGATTTATGATATAGAGCAACTCGCGAGCCTTTTCTATTGGATGACTGTGAACTCGCTACCATTTTGTGAGACTCCTGGAAGGGAAGTGTCCTCGCCTTGCCAGTTGAGGTAAGAATGTCTATCTGAGTCCAAAACTTTTCACACACTTGGGTCCCCTTAGAAAAGATTGCTCTCTGCCCAGCATTCCCTTTTGGAAGCAGAGGTCCTTGTAGTGCTCATCTGTAGGATTGAGCACTTTGCTCTGTGACACTTCAGGACTGAGGATAGTGACAATTTTAAGTAGTTCTGTGATAGGAGGAGGTGGAATCTACTAGTAAGTCCTGCTCCTACCTGAGCAGCTATATATAATTTATAGCCACTGGGAGACATTTGTTTTCCTTAAATGTTCAGCATCCAGTCAGTTGATCATGCATCACTGGATGGCCTGATGTCTATGAGAATACTGTTGTTAGCACTTTGACTCTATGGATTCAATCTTGTGACTGTACAAGTACTGGGAAATACAGTGGTAGGTGGGATTTGGAGGATTAGGTAAAGTGTGGAACATAAAACCATGCCAGGAAGTTGTGTAAGGCAGAACATGTAAAGACCTGGACACTGGGTGGGCACACACCTGAGGATTAGCTGACTTCCAGCTCCCTGCCAGATCCCTGACATGGTACAGGTGCCATGCTTCTCACATTGAAGAGACATGACCTGTGATCCCATAGGCTTAAAACAGAGTTCTGCATGCTAATTAGATACCTAGATGCCTAGAGGACTGAGCCAACTAGCTGTCCATTGCATACATTCCTCCCTGGAAAAGTTACTTAATCTCTGGCACACCCTGAGATGTGGGGTATGGTTTTACACATCCAATTTCCAGCATGACAGTGACCACTTTGGAACCACAGACTATTTCTTTCCACCAAGATCTGTTGTTGGAATCCACTAAAGCCTTAGCCTACAGAGCTCCAGCCTAATCTCCCTAAGAACCCCCTCTCTGTGCTGCTAGCCACAATCACCAGGAAGTCAACTTCTTTCCAGCCAAGTCCTAAAATCTCTGCTGGGAGGAACCAGAGCACACCTTTTCCCCCATCCCAGGGCTAGAGCTAGACTTAATGTACCTTGAACCATGGTCCCCCAGACTGTGAGACCATGCTTCTACTCAGCTAAGTGTTTACCTACCTTGTTGGTATGTTTCAAAGAACCAGTTCCCGGTTTGGTTGATTCTGTATGTAATTCTCTTTGTTTCTACTTGATTGATTTTAGCCCTGAGTTTGACTATTTCCTGTAGACTACTCCTCTTGGGCATATTTGCTTCTTTTCTCATCTAGAGCTTTAGCATGTGTTGTAGGAAGTTACAATTTCAGGCTCTGAAACATTTCAGATTAGATGATTCCCCAAATAATTCAGCTTCATCCGTGGTGACTGCCTAGCTTTCAGTTGGCTAACCTTGTGGAAATAGCCCCTTATTCCTAGATTCTTGTCTGTTTCTAAGGTTGCCATTTTCAGGCATTCTAGGAGGGGAAGCAATGGAATCGCTGCCTGGATCAAACCAGTATACAAGAGTGTACAGTGGAAGCACATCCTGGGTGAGAGGGGGTCACATACTGTAGTTTTTAAAATTCAACCTGCACCGAACCAGTGCAGGGATTGTGGGAATGAGCCCCAATTCTTCCCACTCTGTGGACTCTGTTTTTCCACACCATTTCAGAAGTTCCCAGAAATGTGTAAGGTGTGAGAATTTTGGTAGGGATGTAGACTGGGAATTTGGTTGTTTGTGGTCAATCCTGGATCCACAAGTCCAGCCAGTTAAGCTAGATTTTTTTGGGGGAATCACTGAGGCATAAGTGGACTACTTGAACAACAGTTCCTGGGCCCCAGTTTCCATATCTGATGACTTGGTAGCCTGGGGACCATTTTTGAGTTTCCATCACTTTAAAGGATTCCTCAGTGCTGGCTTGTAGACTGAGACCCTAAATAGCCATCTATGTCTGGTAGTTTTGTGTTGTCAGAAATGTTTTGTGAGGTACCTGAAGTTCAATGAAACCTCTGTGCTTACACCAGAAATATCTGGGCCCCTTCATTGTCAGGGACTTTGTGGACTATGCTCCATTTGTGGACGCCTAGAAGAGATCCTCACCTTACCAGTTGAGGTAAGTAATTTAGACCCACTTCAAAGCTTTCAGCATAGATGTTCTGTCAAATAATACAGCCTCATCTCTTTGGACTGCCAAGCTCCTAGTGGGGTAAGCTCGTTGGGTCTCCTCAATTCTGGGGAGTATCTAATGTTGCCATTTTGAAACATTCCATGAGGAATATCTATGGAATAACTAGTTGTGTGTAAGGTTAGTTAGGAATGTTATGTAGATTCTCTGGTTGTGTCAGCAAATATCACACCTTAGAGTTTTAATGAGGTAACCAGAGCCAAACAGGGACAATGCTGTGGGAATAAGCTCCTGCCTGTCTCTCTCAGAGGACTGTGTCCTGAGGTTCCATCGTAGAGGTTCCCAGAAATGCAGGTCAATGTGATGTTTTCACTCTGGATGAAAGTATGGAAAGTCTTGTTGAAGCTGGTTCCAGGATCCACAGGAGCAGGCAATTATGCTAGGATAATTTCCTTTTGGTGCCATGAAGCATACATTAGCAAGCATACTTAGCAAGCCTGTGTCTCAGTTTCCATAGAGGAGGACCAGTGAGCCTTGGGGATATTAGTTGAGGTTCGCTGAGTTTAAGAGCCTCTTTCCTTCTGCTTGTTGGTTGAAACTCTCTTTAGCCATCAATATTTGGTGACTTCTTTCCTTGCGAATGATTGGTGAGGTTCCTTATGTTTAATGAATACTCTGTGCTGTATTCTGACATAGATCACCTTGCCAGCATTTCATACTTGAGCACATTGTGGGCTCAGAGACACATTGTGAATCTTCTGAAAAGGAAGTGGTCTTCATGGCCAGCTGGAGTACGAATTCTGGCCAATTCTGAATATGCTCAGGATACTTTTTAGTCCCTATGACCCCAATATACCTTACCTCCTTTGGTGTCATTTTCAGGAAAGAGACACTCCCCAAATATGTAGACCATGGTCAGGAGTAGTTTTTTTTTTTTTTTTTTGGTTTTTTTTTTTGAGACAGGGTTTCTCTGTGTAGTCATGGCTGTCCTGGAACTCACTCTGTAGACCATGCTGGCCTCGAACTCAGAAATCTGCCTGCCTCTGCCTCCCAAGTGCTGGGATTACAGGCATGCGCCACCACGCCCGGCTCAGGAGTAGTTTTTTAAGAAGTTTCTATGAACAGGTTTACATCTCCACCAGGGTGCAAGCCATAGAAAATTGAGTAGGGGAGCACCAGTCCAGAGAAAGGGTCCAGAGAAAGAGTCCAAAGATATTATGAGTGTTTCTCACTGCAGGAGTCAGTCTGTGCTCGCTGTCAATAACACAGAGGAGAAATTTTTACAATTCCCATTAGGCCTAGTGGTCTCTTCACATTCAGGCTGTGTAACATGTGGGTGGACTGCAAAGGCCCCTGTCTAGCCATAGCAATCATTATCGACCAGTGGGTCACAGCAATTTGGGGGTTACATATCAGACACCCTGCTTATCAAATATTAACTTTATGATTCATAAGTTACAGAATTAAAATTATGGAGGAGAAACCAAAATTATTTTACGGTTGGAGGAGACCACAACATGAGGAACTGCATTAAAGTGTCTCAGCATGTGGTCTGTGATTATATCTTGGGTATTCCAAGCTTCTGGGCTTACATCCACTTTTCAGGAAATACATACCAAGTGTGTTCCTTTTTCATTAGTTTACCTCACTCAGGAAGACATTTTCTAGTTCTATCCATTTGCCTAAGGATTTCATAAATTCATTGATAATTTTGTTTTCTTTTTTATTAGATATTTTCTATATTTACATTTCAAATGTTATCTCCTTTCCTGGTTCCCCCATGAAAACACCCTAACCCATCACATTCTTCCCCATGCTCACCTACACATTCACTCCTACTTCCATGTCCTGGTATACCCCTATACTGGGTCATCACGCCTACTCAGGATCAAAGTACTCTCCTCCCTTTGATATACAACAACTCTTCTACATAGTAGGTGGATCGTTGTGTCCCTCCATGTGTACTCTTTTTGGCAGTTATGTCCCTGGGAGCTCTGGGTGTCCTGGTTGGTTCATATTTTTGTTCCTCCTGTGGGGCTGCAAACCTCTTCAGCTCCTTGGGTCCTTTCTCTATCTCCAACATTGGGGTCTCTGTGCTCAGCCCAATGGTTGGCTGAGAACACAGACCTTTGTTTTTGTCAGATACTGGCAAAGCCTCTCAGGAGACAGCTATATCAAGGTCAAGTCCGGAAGTGCTTTTAGGCACCTACAATAGTGTCTGGGTTTGAGGACTTTTATGGGATGCATCCTTAGGTTGTCCAGCCTCTGGATGGTGTTTCTTTCAGTCTCTGTTCCACACTTTGTCTGTGTATCTGTTCCCGTGGGTATTTTTCCCCTTTTAAGAAGGTCCAAAGCATACATATTTTGGTCTTCCTTTTTCTTAAACTTTGTTTGGTCTGTGAATTTTATTTTGGGTATTTCAAGCTTCTGGGCTAATATCGACTTCCCAGTGAGTGCAAACCATGTGTGTTATTTTGTGATTGGGTCACCTCACTCAGGGTGACATTTTGTAATTCCATCCATTTGCCTAAGAAATTCATGCATTCATTGGTTTTAATAGCTGAGTAGCATTCCTTCTTAGATAGTGTACAAATACTCATGGGGGAAATACAGAGACAAAGTGTGGAGCAAGACTGAAGGAAAGACCATCCAGAAAATGCCCCATCTGGAGATCCATCCCATATACAGTTGCCAAACCCAGACACTGTTGTGGATGCTAACCAGTGTTTGCTGACAAGAGCCTGATATAGCTGTTTCTCGAGAGGCCCTGCCAGTTGCTCACAAATACTGAGGCATGCCCTCAGCAAACCATTGAACTGAGCACAGGATCTTCCAAATGAGGATATAGAGAAAGGACCCCTGGAGTGGAAGGGTTTTATAGCCCCATAAGAGGAGCATCAATAAGAACCATGCAGTACCCCCAGAGCTCCCAGGGAGTTACCTGCCAACCAAAGAGCACACATCGGGGCCCCATGGCTCCAGCAAGCTTAGTAGCAGTAGATGGCCTGGGCAGACATCAGTGAGAGGACAGGCCCCTGAACCAATGAAGGCTTATTACCCCAGGGTAGCGAGATGTCAGGACAGGGAAGCAGGAGTGGACATTTTAGTGAGCGGGGGAGGGGGATGGAATAGGGCGTTTTCAGAGAGGCAATGAGTAAAGGGGATAATATTTGATATGTAAAAAATATCTAATAATGTAACATGTAAAAAAAATGTGTCTCAACATAAGGAAGGTTAAGAGCACTGATCTAAGTGTTGCCAAATGGTATCAAAATGGGCCTAATTTGAGGAATTATTGTCTTCCAGTCTCTGCTCTGAGAATCAGTGTTTCAAAGCCACTTAAGAAGATTCTCAAAGAGAAGGCAGTCTGTCAGAAATTAGTGCAGCTGTGAGTTGTTTGCAAAAAACCCATCAAGATAAAAGGGCCAGGTAATAATGCAACTTTATTGAGGGACATCTGGGTTATTTAAAGCTTCTGGCTATTATTATAAATAAGGCTTCTATGAACATAGTGGAGCATGTGTCCTTACTACATATTGCAGCATATTCTTGGAACGTGCCCAGAAGTAGAATACCTGGGTCAGCCTGTAATACTATGTCCATTTTTCTGAGGAACCTCCAAAGTGATTTCTCGAATGTTTTTACTAGCTTGGAATTCCTCCAGCAGTGTAGGAGTATTCCTCTTTCTGCACATCCTTGCCAGAATCTACTGTCATCTGAGTTTTTTACCTCAGCCATTCTGATTAGTGTGAGGTGGAATATCTAGGGTGTTTTGATTTGCATTTCCCTGAAGAGTAAGCATGTTGAACATTTCTTGAGGTGCCTCTTAGCCTTTTGATTTCCTCAATTCTTTGTTTAGCTGTGTTGACATTTTTAATAGGGTTATTTGTTCTCGGGAGTCTAACTTCTTGAGTTCTTTGTGTATTTTGCATTTTAGTCCACTATCAGATGTAGGATTGGTAAAGATCTTTTCTGAATCTGCCAAATGGTATTAAAGTGGGCCTACTTTGAGAAATTAGTGTCTTCCCCTCTCTGCTCTGAGAATCAGTGTGTCAGAATCCTTTAAGAAGATTCTCAAAAAGAAGGCAGTCTGTAAGAAAATAGTGCAGCTGTGAGTTGTTTGCAGAAACCCCATCAAGGATAAAGGGCCTGGTAATCATGTAACATCTTAGTCTTTTGAGAGTCTTGGAGCAAAACTGGATTGGTTTGTAGGATGAGTTTCTGCCCATGCAACTGGTAACTTGGAGGACTCTAAACAATTTTGTGGTATTCCTAGAGATTAGGATATGTCTTGTTTTTCTTGAGGGAGTAAGTCCCTCCCCATTCTTCCACATCTACAGGCAGATGGTCAGGGAGGATTCAGAACCAATTTTTTAGGTTTCAGCGGGTTGATACAAGCCTTCAGAATCTGGCTGAGGTTAGAGTGTAAAGCCCCTATCACAATTGAGGTTCCCCAGACAAAGCAACTGGATATGAACGAGTGGGCTCTTATAGGAATCAGCTCCTTTGCCCAGAGCCACTGCTAGCGTTTGGACACTGTAGCCTTTGGATGGCACGTTCAGAGAGTTTCCAAGGAGGTGTGCCTTCAGTCTTTTGTGAATCAAACATCAGCTGGTGCTGTACTTCAGATTCCTTTTACCCTATAGACAGCGTGCATTTAATCTACCTGGACCCACTGACTAACCTGAAACAAGCAGGAACCCTTATTTGTGGTCGTGTCCTCCTGCACCACCATTCAATCTGCTTGCAACAACTCACAGGGCACAGAACATTTACTTTCTGGGGATTGAAGGCTGCCTTAATTTCAGAGTTAGGAGAGTTCAGGATGAACTACAGAGAACCCTTTCATTATAGGTGGTCCACAGATAATACAGATTCTCTGCTGTGGTGAGCCCTGTCACTACATGGGTAAATCTCTTGAACAACTATAGGAAAGTAGAAGTTCCTATTTATTGATAGGTCTGGAAAATATACAGTTCTCTTACATCTAGACTTGGTGAGAAGCAAGTGTGAATTTTATATGAATTCAGCTTCATGTTTATAGATATATGGTCAGAATATTTTTCTGAGGTCCATAGACAGAGACTTCCTGGGGTACAACAGCAGTTAAGGTAAATCTAGAGTGCACTGAGGACAGCACACCTCATGTTATCCATGTGAAATTCACCATTGACATTGTGTTCACACCTGCTCTCACAAGCTTTGTGAGCCTCAACCCACTGTTATAATGGAAGGCTTCTTTATCACTTCTCTCCTCTATGTGAGATGTGAGCCTATCTACTGAAGGATATTATCAGAGCAGGAGAAGAACTCATATAAAGGTTACCAGAGGAGGTGTTCAGCATCAGTAAGCAATCTTGTTGACTTTGAGTTAAGATAGTAAGAAGTAAAGGTGAGGAAATGTACAAATCCCTCCCCAAGAAGGGATGCCACACTAGATGTCCACCTACCTCAATGTTTTCTCCAGATCCCTAGGTATGTGTGAGCTGTAACTGGCTCTCCTTTATGTTTCATACTTGGTGAGACCTTGTGTCAACTGTACATAAGGGAATGTCTTGGAAAGAAATGAGGTGAATAAACTCATGTGGCCTTCAGAAGCCCCAAGATCAGCCCTAATGTGTGCAGATCATGTGAAAAATCCAGGAAAACACTCCCAGATTGAAAGGGATGTGGCATATTCTCAGATGTCTGAAGACACACAACTTTACCAGAGTAGGAAGCCTTAGTTAAAAACAAGTATCACAGGATCATCAAATCCAGATAGTATCCTGGAATATATTAGTGAAGTAAAAACCACAAACAGTTGTCATATGCCTGATCCACACAGGGCTGGGTGAGAATGTCTTTATAACCACCCTGTCTTGTTTTCAGGTCACTGGTCTCAGGGAGCTGAAATCCTTGTAAAGGGGACTTTGACTGGAGTCATCAGAGGGAAGACCACAGGAGTGTTAGGCTAAAGGTGAGGACTGAAGATGTTCTGCATCTAAACAAGATGAAAATTGACCCCTGCCTGACCTCCTATAGGCTGTGAGGAAACCCAGGCTCCATAGACAATTTCCCTTACCTCATTTCCTCTTTCCTCTGTTTGACACAAATAAGCCCTTGTCTTAAAAAATCTAGGCTGAGATCATCAGATGAAGCCATGCAGTACTTGTCATTGTTGAAGGAGAGTGTTGGGAAGATATGACAACTCAGGACACATGAAAACCATTTAATTCTATCTTCTCTCATGGTTAAGTCTGAATATGAGTAGCCAGACATGAAGAGCTCTTAATATCTTTTATTAATATTGAGAGAGTTGTACACTTAAGACATTGCTGCAGGCCAGTATAAGAGCAGTGTCCTGGCCCTGACAGTGATACCTGAGGGCCCAGAATGGTCATAGAAGAGAGCATTTATCATAAGTAATGTTAACCATCCTAACCCCAAAGTTCATCTCTCCCTTATTTTTAGGAATGGGAAATAAGGTACTAATTAGCAGTTTGTAGCTATTTGAAAGCATAAGCATGTCTTATAATGATTGCAAAGTGGAAGACAAAAAATTCTTCCTCTGAGATGGTGTCCTTAGTTGCTGTGCAAAAGGCAATACTACATATCCTCAGAACATATGCAGATGCCCATATTGCAATTACATACCAGTGGTTGCAACAACCAAGAATATAGACACTCCACATTCCCTGCCCTCACATATTCTCATGGTGTCCCTGAAGTTCTGTCTTTGTGACCTGTGTACTCCAAATAGCTGGTTCTCTTCCTGTTTCAGGGTTTCAGGATTCTAGGATTGCTTGGAGTCTTGTGAGCCTAGAGCACTACTCAGTAGATCTCAAATAACATGACTTTTTGAAGGCTGTGTGACATGGTCTGCCATAAGAATCCACTCACCCTCTTCCTTTCTCCACCAGGCCTGTGTATCCTCCCTGCTTTGACTGGGAGACTCTCCTGTCTATTGTTACCAAGGAAAGTCACAATGGCTGATTCCCACAACTCGCAATACGACAACTTCCAAGAGAGTGCTGAAGCCCAGCCTGAGTTTGCCAATGCCCAGGCTAACATGGAAATAGCAGAGGAAGAGGAACACAGCACCACCTCAAATGAGGTGTGTGGTAGTGGAATCCCAAGTCCTCCCCAGAGTCCTCAGAGAGCCTCATCTCCCTGTGTGGCACTGGCCTCCATTCCTGAAGGTTCATCTGAGGAAGCTTCAGTCCAACAATTACAGGACCTGGCAGACCCACTGTATTTGTTGCACAATGCCCAGAATGTAAAGGTATATGACTTGGTGGACTTTCTGCTTTACAAATATCAAATGAAGGCATTCACTACCAAGGCAGAAATGCTGGAAAGTATTGGTAGAGAGTATGATGAGTACTACCCTCTGATCTTCAGTGAGGCCTCTGAGTGCATGAAGCTGGTCTTTGGCATTGACATGGTAGAAGTGGATCCCTCTGTCCACTCCTATACCCTTGTCACTGCCCTGGGGATCACTTATGATGGGATGCTGACTGATGTCCAGGGTATGCCCAAGACAGGCATCCTCATAGTTGTATTGGGTATCATTTTCATGCGGGGAAACTATGTCAGTGAGGAGATTATCTGGGAAATGTTGGATAACATAAAGTTGTATGGTGGGAGGGATCCTTACCTACATAAGGACCCCAGGAAGCTCATCTCTGAGGAGTTTGTACAGGAAGGGTACCTGGAATACAGGCAGGTGCCCAATAGTGATCCTCCTAGCCATGGGTTCCTGTGGGGCCCAAGGGCCTTTGCAGAAACCACCAAAATGAAAGTCTTGGAGTTTTTTGCCAGCATCAATAAGACTCACCCCAGAGCCTACCCTCTAAAATATGCAGAGGCTTTGATAGATGAGATAGACAGGGCATCGGCCTGGATCTTGCAGCGCTTGTTTGAATATATTTGACCTGCACACTTTGTAGTGTACTGGCATTTCTCATCTAAGATCAGAGGAGACAGAGCCATTGATCCAATTGTCCCTCATTTGAGAGCTGGTGTGAGGAGAGCACTAAGCACTATATTTGTTTTATTTTTGAGTGACTTTTGGGTTCTTGGTATACCAAAATGTTAATCCTCTTAGTAAAAGATCCATTAATTTTAAGTTTAATTTTTTTGTATTGCATGCATTTTCCCATGTTTGTACAATTTCCTTATTTTGAAAATAAATAACAATAATTTCTGCATTAATTTGTTAAATGTCACAAGATACTAGTGCCATTGAACTTTGAATTCCCTGGGCAAGTGAAAAATCTGTGATTTTTCTCAATGAAAGAAGATGCTACTAAATGTGTGCCAATTTTGGAACTCTCAGTAACGTTCTTTTGTTTTGCTTTGTTTTGTTTTTCTTTTACTTTAACAAGTAAATACATTCTTTGTCTCGGAGGAAGTTCTATTTCCATCTTCTCAAGATTGTTTGGTGTATATTTTTGGTAAAATAACTCAAACAAAATTGCTAGTCCCTCATCATGATGTATGTAGAACAGAATAATATTTACCCAGTGATAACCAGATGACATAAAAATAATGTATGATTATAGATTTAGGCTGCATTTTCCTTTTTCTAATGTGATCTAACTATGTGCTAATGTTATAAGTAAGCTTCCTATTGCTCTGAAAATTAATGAGTTAAAGACTATCAATTGCATTTGTAAATGTTAAAAAATGAAATAAAAATTTTGTTTCTTACATAGTTTTGTCTATGGTTAGTTTAACAAATTAAAATTAAAAACAATGAATAGTATTTTCATCAAAAATTTCCTCGCTGGGTACCTGTTATTTTTACAGATAGCACTGGGAAATTTATAGAATCCAGGTGTTTCCTTATTTCTTAAAGTGTTTTATACAGTTGAATCAAGGGCTATCATTTTTTTTCTTGATAGGTTTTTGTTAGGCTCCACAACTCTGTCAGTACAGTCAGGACTTGTTCATGAGCATTAGCACTAGATTAGAAGGTCTTTAGAGGGATGTGCTGAGGCATACACCCCAATGTCAATGCTGCAGACCAAGGCATTTTGAGAATCTAGCTGCATAGTAACTCACAAGGTCACTAAGTCCTGTTCCACCCTATTTGATCTCATTTTGACCAGTGTCCAGTTAGCTATGAGCTGCACATTTAGGAACCATATCTATTCAAGAGTAAGCATGTATTAGCTGTTATGTAAATAATATAAAGCTGGAATTTACAGGCCCACAGAGTTTAGGTAAAGAAGAGGTCTGTGGAGGGCATGGTAAGGATGCATGAAGATACCTGGGAATTGCAGGTCTATTGGGAGTACTTGACTTCAGGAGTGGGAGCGATGGGGAAATGGAGGGAGAGAGTACAGGGGGAGACAGCTTGAATTGGGTAACATTTGCATAGGGGATGGAGGGAAGGCTAGTGCTCTGGAAATCTCCTGGAACCTATGAACATCATGTAGTGGTTTCACAATCTTGACTCATGGGTAATGGCACTGTCACTAAGTTTGACATTGTTTCAGTAGATGTAGCCTTATAGTACCAAGTTTTCCACTGTGAGACTTGGCTTTTAGAGCTTCTTCCTGGTTGCTGGAGGATTACAGTCTTCTGGATCCTTTATTTACATGATGTAGAACTCTAGGTCCTTCTCCAGTGTCATGGCAGCCTGAATAATGCCATTCTTCCACCAAAAGAGAATAGACTGAATCTCTGATGGTGTAAGTCAATCCCAATTAACAAGTTACCTTGTTTGTGTTGTTGCTTCACACTGTTAGAAATCATAACAATATAGGAATATAGTTCTGATTCCTAGCAATGCCGGATTTGGAGTAAGATCTGAAAATCTTTGATAGCCAAGCAAGGCTTCTGTTACTGGAAATGTCTTGAATGTGATGGAGATTTGGGTTGAGGGGAGCCCATGGAGCCCTCCATACAGCAGAAGCTTATGCTAGAACAGAGGGTTGAACTCTCTAAATGACAGCGTGGCCCCATTGCCAAGACAAACCTCACAGAGTTCATTGAATGTGGAGAGGTCTAGCTACTGTCTGCTTGGAGACTACATACCAACATTCTAGTTTCTGTTGTGCAAAGGTACTGTGTAAGATATAGAAAGTGAAATGTAGACACCAACTCAGCCATAAATCCTTCAACCTTTAATTTGTCATGCTGACCAGATGTGCTCAGACAGTGTGAGAGGCATGGTGGTGCAAACATGTAAGAGTGGCCAACCAATGATTGGTTTAACTTGAGGTCCATGCCATGAGTGGGATAACATGACCCGAATTGCCTGGACATGAAAATTGGATATCCAAGAGATTTAGAGTAGAACCAAACATGATTGTTCTGAAGAAGTAACTTAATGAAATAATTTCACTTATGGTCTGTTATACTCATAGATTGGTGCATTTTATAGTCTTCTTCAGAAAGGATTCCTCCTACAGTGGATGGATCAGGTACCTAGTCCCACATTCAGATATTAAGCTAAGATAGAATCACAATTGGAAGTCACCCTCTGACTCCTCCCTTTAGATGTCAACCAGACCCAAGGAATTTGGGTGTCAACAGGACCCAGGGATTTGGGGAAGAAGGACTATAGGAGTTAGAGGGGATGGATGATACAAATAGAACATGTCCCACCAAAAAGACTAAGCAGGGCCCACCTACCTAATGTCACAGAGTCTAAAGCAGCAAGCACTGGGCTGCATGGTTCTTCCTCAGGTCCTATGCCTACATATTGATTTAAATGTATCTTTTATTTTCCAAATGGTCTTCTTATCTAGGATGCTTACTACCAAACAAACTCTCATTTTCATGTTCTTTTAGAACTATTACTGGCTTGCTTACCTCTGCTCTTCTGACCCAAATTCGTCTCCATGTTGATTGATTCAAACTGGCTTCTCTTGGCTTCTGAATGAATTGCTCTATTTGGCTTCAAACTAACTCTGGTAACCTGATCTGACCTGGCTTCTCACCTGCTGCCTTATTCTGTATCTATTTGCAACCTGCCTCTGTTAAACTGCTTCCCTGACACCCTCTAAGCCTGCTCTCTTATATAGCCTCAATGGTTTTGTCTGTTCTCCAGAGAGGTGGGCATATCTTGTGTCTGACTCTTTCTCTCAGCACTTCTCTGATTTGTTACTTTCTCTGATTTGTTACTTTGTCTGCTCCCCAATTGGGCATTACTTTCAAACATGGGTACTTTTTTTTTCTGTTGAGACAGGGTTTCTCTGTATAGCCCTGGCTGTCCTGGAACTCAGTGTGTAGACCAGGCTGGCCTTGAACTCAGAAATCTGCCTGCCTCTGCCTCCCATGTGCTGGGATTTAAGGTGTGTGCGCCACCACCACCCATCAAACATGGGCACTCTATATAGAAAATGAATTTATTTTCATTGTTTGAGATTAAAGATCTGTAGGAAATGTTTGTCTTCATTACAGCTAGAGGGATTAAAGTGGTGTAACCCCAGCCAGTCCACACAGACCTTCAATATCTTGGGATGTGATGTCATGGTAGAGCAGCCATGCTGCATGATATAAAATTCCTCTATGTGTTATAGGTGTTATTCGGTGGTTTGGGGACATCTAACAGCAGGAGAGGATGTGTTCCTGACTCTACATCCTTTGCTTGTTTTTTATTTTCCTCCTGTTGGCTTGCTTCTCCAGACTCATTATCTAAGCATTTTGCCTTGTCTTCTCATATACTGCTTTGGAATGTTTGGTTGCAGCTGTTCTTGGAGGCCTGCATTTTCCTGAATAGGAAACAGAGAAGGAGTAGTTTAGGAAAGGGGGATTGTGAGTGGAGCTGGGAGGAACACAGGAAGCAGAAATTGTGGCCAGGATGTGTACAAATATACATCTCCTATACAACTAAGGGAATAATCTATTTTTAATTAAATTATTAATCATCATGTATTCCAAATAATTTTGGGGTAAGATTTGGACCTCATAGTGCTTCTCCAAGCTTCCAGAACTTTACCAATTCATGATTTACAAATTGACAAAGTACATAAAAAGCAAAGTTGAACTTATAAAAACCAAACTCATTCATCTAACTTTCTTTTCAACTTATACTATTTAAAATAAAATTTAATTTTCAAAATTGTTAGTGCATGAGTCAAGAATAGTGTGGGGATGGCCTGTTGCTGTGTCTAGGGGAGCGAGGACACAGATGTCAATGATTTTGTCAGATTCCCAATAAGTACTGCTATTCCTGCCCCTTTCCCAGTCAAGTCTTTTGTATCTACCCATCCCTCCCTGCTGCTGTTTGTTATCTGATCAGGCTTCCCTGCCTCAGTGCCAGAGGGGGCATTTTAGAAGGTTTCTGCCTATAGAAGAGCACAGCCTCATCCACGGAGGCAGAACACATTTCTCTGAGTTGCTCAAACTGGGCTGAGATTTAGATACCTATGTACCTACACATTCTTGCTTTTTGAAGAGCTAGGAGACACTCTGATTTCGTTGATAATTTGCTGTGCTTCCTCTATCACTCTGATCATGGGAAACTGAATTTGGAGGCTGAAAAAGGATATTTTTCTCTCTAGACATAGGTATAGCTTAGAGGATGACTTTGAAGGAGAAATTGGAACTGAGACATTTGTTTGAGGGACCATACTGTTCTGGATAGGTTTATGTCAACTTGACAAGAGCTAAAGTCAGTTGAGAGGAGGAAACCTTATTTAAGAAAATACCTACATAAGATTGGGCTATAGGATGTAAATGTCTATAAATATCTGTTAGATCCATTTGGTCCATATCTTAAGTTAGTTTCATCGTATCTCTGTTTAGTTTCTCATTCCATGATTTTTCCATTGTTGAGAGTGGGGTGTTGAAGTCTCCCACTATTATTGTATGGGGTGCAATGTGTGCTTTGATCTTTATTATTTTTTTATAATAGTGGGTGCCCTTGCATTCGGAGCATAGATGTTCAGAATTGAGAGTTCATCTTGGTAGACTTTTCCTCTGACCAGTATGAAGTGTCCCTCCTTATATTTTTGACAACTTTAGGTTGAAGGTCAATTTTATCTGATATCAGAATGGCCACTCCAGCTTGTTTCTTGGGACCATCTGCTTGGAAAACCGTTTTCAAAGCTTTGACACTTAAATAGTGACTGTCTTTGTCAATGAGGTGGGTTTCTTGTATGCAGCAAAATGTTGGGTCCTGTTTAAGTATTCAGTCTGTTAGTCTATGTCTTTTTATAGGGGGAATTGAGACCATTGATATTAATAGATATTAAGGAAAAGTGTTGGTTGCTTATTGTTATCCTTTTAGTTAAATGTGAAATTCTGGTTGTGTAGTTATCTTCTATTGGGTTTGTTGAAAGATTACCTTATTTTGTTTTCTATGGTGTGGTTTCCTGACTTCTGTTGGTATTTTTCACCCATTATCCTCTGTAGATCTGGATTTGTGGAAAGATACTGTGTAAATTTGCTTTTTCATGGAATGTCTGGTTTTCTCTGTCTATGGTATTTGAAAATTTTACTGGGTATAGTCGTCTGGGCTGACATTTGTGTTCTCTTAGGGTCCTTGCTTTCTTCTATACCTATAATCCTTAGGTTTGGTCTTCTCATTGTGTTCTGGATTTCCTGGATGTTTTGGGTTACAAGCTTTTTGCATTTTTCATTTTCTTTGACTGTTCAGTCAATGTTTTCTATGGAATCTAGATTCTTTATTCTATCTCTTGTATCTGTTGATGCTTGCATCTATAACTCCTGAATTCTTTCCAAGGTTTCCTATCTCCAGAGATGTCTCACTTTGCGATTTCTCCCTTCCCTGACCTCAAGTGCTACTACAGAGCAATAGTTATAAAAAATGTTTGGTATGAGTATGCAGATAGGCAAGAAGATCAATGGAATTGAATTGAAGACCCAAAAAAGCACCCACACACATATGGTCACTTGAAATTTGACAATGGAGCTAAAAACATCCAGTGGAAAAAAGACAGCATTTTTTTCATTTTTTTAATTTATTGGATATATTCTATATTTACATTTCATTTCCCTTTTTCTGGTTCCCAATCCCCCAAAGGTCTCACATGCCCTTTTCCCTCCCGCTGTTCCCCCATCCACCCCTTCCCACTTCCCTGTTCTGGTATTCCCCTACACTGATGTTTTGATCCTTTCCAGCAACAGTGTCCACTCCTTCCTTATTGTCGGATATCATTTGATATGCAGATTGTGTATTGGGTATTCCAAGATTCTAGGCTAATATCTGCTTATCAGTGACTGCATACCAGGGGTATTCTTTTGAGACTGGGTTACCTCACTTAGTATGATGTTCTCCAGCTCCATCCATTTCTCTAAGAATTTCATGAATTCATTGTTTCTAATGGCTGAATAGTACTCTATTGTGTATATATACCACATTTTTGTATCCATTCCTCTGTTGAGGGACATCTGGCTATTATAAATAAGGCTGCTATGAACATAGTGGAGCCTGTATCCTTATTGCATGCTGGGGAATCTTCTAGGTATATGCCCAGGAGTGGTATGGCTGTGTCCTCCGGCAGTATCATGTCCATTTTTCTGAGGAACCGCCAGACTGATTTCCAGAGTGGTTGTACTCGCTTGCAATCCCACCAGCAGTGGAGGAGTGTTCCTCTTTCTCCACATCCTTGCCAACACCTGATGTCTCCTGAGTTTTTAATCTTAGCCACTCCATGTGACCCTCCTCCACCTGAATGCCCCAGGCCTTCTTAGCTGTCCTTCCAAGCACCTGTTTCTCCAGCTGTTCTAGACAGAAGCAAAGCTTCAACACCTCAACTGGACTTCATGTAATTCTTGCTACATAATGCAGGTGTTTGATTGGTGGGCTGTTTTGTGTTTTTTCCCTTAGGTTCCTCATCTGAAATGCAAGAAACGTTAACTTCTAGATAATGATCCCAATTTATGCATTTTTGATGCTGTATCAGACATAAACAAGAGGATTCCTCCCACATGTCCATTTGCTATTGGAATTCTGACATGGGTATGTTCAAATTCAGGAATGCATCTGAAAGTCAATTGCATAGCTCATAAGCCATAACAGAGGTCACACAACTTTTGCAATATCTAGAATACACACCATTCCTTAGCACAGTAGAATGTCCACATGTAAATTCAAAACACAGCTGAGGAGATAGCCAGTCAGTATTATAATAGAGTTTGAAAGAAAATGACCATTGGGTACCAAACAGAGTCACTTGTACATTAGGAATTTTGTGAATAGTCATACTTTGAAGACAATAACATTCTTGATTTGCATCCATCTGAATAGATCCAAGAAAGCAGAAGCAATATCAACTGATCAATGTGTGAAGATGTGTAGGAGCTAGTGATGAAGCAGTAAGCAAGATTAGACTACACTGTACTAGAGGCAGAGTCACCACATCCTTCCAGGGAAGGATTCATCATCAGTGTTTATGATACACGAGCTTGAACTAACCAAGGGCAGGTACTCGTGTAAAGGAGAGAGAGAGAGAGAAAGAGAGAGAGAGAGAGAGAGAGAGAGATAGGGAGGGAGGGAGGGAGGGAAGGAGAGAGAGAGAGACAGAGAGAGAGAGACAGAGACAGAGACAGAGAGGGAGGGAGGGAGGGAGAAAGAGAGATAGGGAGGGAGAGGGAGAGGGAGAGAGAGAGAGAGAGAGAGAGAGAGAGAGAGATCCTTCAGCACAGAGGTGCACTAAATATTTTGAAACTGAAATCTTGAGTTTTATTTGTCAGTTCAACCTGCCTGGGCTGAAAACTATTTGACAAGAGCATTCTGCACACTGCTTTGGAGAGGACAAGAAAACGATAGTAAAGTACAAAGTTCTTTTTTGTCTCTCAGGTTTTATTTCTTTATTACACACTCAATGAATGTTTTGCTTCAAGTTCCTCACTCAGCAGGGGATATTGATCAATACAAGGTAAAATAAAACAAGCTGACTTGAAACTCTTGCCTGGTTTTGGATGTCTGTAAGCAGGCAGGAATGCAGGCAAGCAAGCAGGAATGCAGGCATGCAGGAATGCATGGAGGAAGCCAGGCAGACATGCAAGCGAGGAAGAATGCAGGCAGGTAGGCAGGCAGGAATGCAGGCAAGTAGGCTGTCAGGAATGGAGGCAGGAATGTAAAGATGCAGGCAGGCAGGAAAGCATGCAGGCTCGCAGGCAGGATTGCAAGCAGGAATTCAGGCAGGCAGGAAGGTAGACAGGAAAGAAGGTAGGCATGTGGGCAGGTAGTTTCTGAGAATCCAGTTAATGTCACATACTGAAAGGATGAGAATTACAGCCTAAAATCCCCTGTGTCTAACTCTTAAGCCCCAAAATCTGAAGTTTCGCCTGGTCTTTGTTAGAAACTAGGCAAAAGGGCCTTGAATATGTGATCCTGGCTCTGTAATGGGAAATGAGTACGTGATCCTGGCCCTGTAACAGGAAATGTGTACATGATCCTGGTCCAGGAAGGGGAAATGAGCTAACTAGTTTCTATCTGGCTTCTATAGGAAACTAACTGGTCCTCAGAACACGGGCTTGGATAATTTAAACTGATTGGCTTAGAAGGTATGGAGTGGTACAAATCAATTGGCTCCCACTGTTCCAACTCTCAATGCTAAGGAATGGTTGGTTTGTGATATGCGAGTTTTGTTGTAAACCTATAAAAGCTGTCCTGATTCTGCCCTTGTGGTTCACAGTCCTCTGCCCCTGCGTGGTGTATGGCTGTGAACCCCAGAGCCTCTGGAATAAAAATCCTCTTGCTATTGCATCAAGACCATTTCTCAAGAGTGATTTGGGTGTCACCTTCCGAGGTGTGGGATGCTGGGGTGCCCTTGTTTTTTATCCCCAGTATTACATTTGGTGCATTGGCCGGGAAGTGCAAACACTCCTCACACCCAAGAACTGACTTGGAGGTAAGGGGATCCCAACTGGGATTTGTGGGTGCTGGCTGGTGTCTTTGTTCTGAGTGTCCTGAGTGTTTGTCCTGTTGTTTTCTGAACCTGAATCTGATTGCACACACTTGGTATGCAGCTGTCCTCTCGGACCATGGGGGCCAGGGGCCCATGGTTAGTAGACATGCTAGAGAAAGCCACAGGTTGCAGCCCTAGAGGATGCTCTGGGAGGTGAGGAGAGCTGGGGACATCTGGTGGCCTCCTATTGTCTGTCAAAGGACAGAGATCTGATAGTGAAGCTGAGGTTTCCCCCTCTATGGCTGTCTGTTTCTTTCACCTGCTTGTAGGAGATACGAACAGGTAGCAAGGGTCTGGAGTTGTTGGTTTCTGTTTTGTGAGTCCTTGTGTGTCTTTGTCTACTGAGCCTGTCTGGTGTGGTGAGATCAACTGGCAAACGTGCTAGAGTCGAAACTGCGAGGGTCTGAAGGACCCTGGAGAAGGCCAGGTAAGGCTCTTCTTTGTCAGTAAATGCAAGAACTTAATTGCAGAGCCCTGTTTTGCTATTTGGTTCCTGCAATGGGCAGGAACATTTGGTATCTGAAACTGGCCTCGTCTAGAGGCAAATTGTGTGTTGATTTTCCTTGCTCTCTGTTCTTGAATCTAAAGGCTTGATGGTGGCAGGTTCAGACTGTCTGTGTGGTGATTGTTTTTCTCTGTGTAATTTTGTATCTTGTTCTATGTTATTTGCCTTAGATGGACGATATTGTTTAGACTTTAGACCGACTGAAAAGCAACTCTCTTTCTCTGTGGTGCCAAAATCAGGTCACATGACTCAAGCCTACCAAGTTAGAACAAAGGACAAAATATTTGAGCTCTGAGGCCCCCTGGTGGAGAAAATAAGTCTTAACAAGACACTCAAGGTGGCAGATATGGGAATTCTGGGTTTAATTTGATACAGATGGTTTATTTCACTTATCTTAAATTTTTCAGATTATTATGATGGATATGATGTTAAACTTTGTGGTTATATTGTTCCTCTGGGAAAGAGGTCAAAATAACGGAGAACTCCAAAAGACTAGATTATAAAATATTAAGCAAAACATTTTTCTTTCTGATAATAAAATCTTGTTTTGAAATTTATATTGCAGAAAATACCACTCCCCTTCATATCTCAACACCCATATTCAACTTGAAGAAGTTATATAGATAATTTCATTAGATAAAATTTTTTATAATTGTTATTAAGTTCGAGGCATAAATTTATTTTAACTCTTTTTTTGTTTTCTATATTTCTTGTTTACATTCCAATGGCTTTCCCCATTTCCAGTTCCCCCCTCACCATATGTCCCATAAGTCCTCTTCTCTCCGCTCATTCCCCAATCCCCCCCCCATTTCTCTGTTCTGATACTCTCCTACAAATCTGGATCCAGTCTTTTCAGGACCAGGGTCCTCTCCTTCCTTCTTATTGGAAATCTTTTTATTTGCTAATTGTGCCTTGAGTATTCAGAGCTTTTGGGCTCATTAATATCCACTTATTAGTGATTGCATTTCATGTGTATTCTTTTGTGATTGGGTTAACTAAATTAGGATGATATTTTCCAGATCCAACCATTTGCCTACAAATTGCATGAATTCGTTATTTTTAATTGCTGACTAGTATTCCATTGTATAAATATACCACATTTTCTGTATCCATTCCTCCTTTGAGGGACATCTGGGCTCCTTCCAACTTCTGGCTATTATAAATAAGGCTGCTATGAACATAGTGGAGCATGTGTCTTTATTGTATGCAGGGGAATCCGCTGGGTATATGCCCAGGAGTGGTATGACAGTGTCCTCTGGAAGTGTCATGCCCAATTTTCTGAGGATCGGCCAGACTGATTTCCAGTGTAGTTGTATCATCTTGCAATCCCACCAACAGTGTAGGAGTGTTCCTTTTTCTCAACATCCTCACCAGCACCTGTTGTCCCTTGAGTTTTTAATCTTAGCCATTCTGACTGAGGTAAGGTGGAATCTCAGGGTTGTTTTGATTTGCATTTCCCTGATGACTAATGATGTTGAACATCTCTTAAGGTGTTTCTCAGCCATCCGAATTTCTTCTGGTGAAAATTCTTTGTTTAGCTCTGTACCCCATTTTTTAATAGGGTTATTTGGTTCTTTGGGGTCTAACCTCTTGAGTTCTTTATATATATATATATTGGATATTAGCCCTCTGTCAGATGTGGGGTTGGTGAAGATCTTTTTCCAATTTGGTGGTTGCTGTTTTGTCCTTCTGACAGTGTCCTTTGCCTTACAGAAACTTTGTAATTTTATGAGGTCCCATTTGTCAATTCTTGATCTTAGAGCATAAGCTATTGGTGTTCTGTTCAGAAACTTTCCCCCAGTGCCCATGTCCTCCAGGGTCTTCCCCAGTTTCCTTTCTATTAGTTTCAGTGTGTCTGGTTTTATGTGGAGGTCCTTGATCCACTTGAAGTTGATCTTGGTCCAAGGAGATAAGTGTAGGTCAATTCACATTCTTCTGCATGTTGACCTCCAGTTGAACCAGCACCATTTGTTGAAGAGGCTATCTTTTTTCCACTGGATGATTGTAGCTCCTTTATCAAAGATCAAGTGACCATAAGTCTGTGGGTTCATTTCTGGGTCTTCAATTCTATTCCATTGATCTACTTGCCTGTCGCTGTAACAATACCATGCAGCTTTTAACACAATTGCTCTTTAGTACAGTTTGAGGTCAGGGATATTGATTCCACCCAGAAGTCCTTTTATTGTTGAGAATAATTTTAGCTATACTGGGTTTTTGGCTACTCCAGATGAATTTGAGAATTGCTCTTTCTAGATCTATGAAGAATTGATTTGGGATTTTGATGGGGTTGCATTAAATCTGGAGATTGCTTTTGGCAAGATGACCATTTTTACTATATTGATCCTGCCAATCTAAGAGCATGGGATATTTTTCATCTCCTGAGGTCTTCTTCGATTTCTTTCTTCAAGGTCTTAAAGTTCCTGTCATACAGATCTTTCACTTGTTTGGTTAATGTCACACCAAGTTACTTTATATTGTTTGTGGCTATTGTGAATGGTGTTATTTCCTTAATTTCTTTCTCAGCCTGCTTGTCCTTTGAGTACAAGAAGGCTACTGATTTGCTTGAGTTGATTTTATAACCAGCCATATTGCTGAAGTTGTTTATCAGCTGTAGGAGTTCTCTGGTGGAGTTTTTTGGGTCACTTACGTATACTCTAATATCATCTGCAAAAAGTGATAGTTTTACTTCTTCCTTTCCAATTTGTATCCTTTTGACTTCCTTATGTTGTCTAATTGCTCTCATAGAACTTTAAGTAGTATATTGAAAAGATATGGAGAGAGAGGGCAGCCTTGTCTAGTCCCTGATTTTAGTGGGATTGCTTCAAGTTTTTCTCCATTCAGTTTGATGTTGGCTACTGATTTGCTGCATATAGCTTTTATTATGTTTAGGTATGGGCCTTGAATTCCTGTTCTTTCCAGGACTTTTAGCACGAAAGGATGCTGAATTTTGTCAAATGCCTTTTCAGCATCTAATGATATGGCCATGTGGGTTTTTTCTTTGATTTTGTTTAGGTAGTGGATTACATTGATGGATTTCTGTATATTGAACCATCCCTGCATCCCTGGGATGAAGCCTACTTGATCATGGTGAATGATCGTTTTGATGTGCTCTTGGATTCAGTTGGCAAGAATTTTATCTAGTATTTTTGCATCAATATTCATAAGAGAAATTGGCCTGTAGTTCTCTTTCTTCGTTGGATCTTTGTGTGGTTTTGGTATCAGCGTAACAGTGGCTTCGAAGAACGAGTTGGGAAGTGCCCCTTCTGTTTCTATTTTGTGGAATAGTTTGAAGAGTATTGGTGTTAACTCTTCTTTGAATTCTGGTAGAATTCTGCACTAAAACCATCTGGTCCCGTACTTTTTTTGGTTGGGAGACTTTCTATTACCCCTTCTATTTTTCTAGAGGTTATGGGACTGTTTACCTGATCTAATTGATCCTGATTTAATTTTGGTATATGGTATCTGTCTAGGAAAATGTGCATTTCCTCCAGATTCTCCAGTTGTGTTGAGTATAGGCTTTTGTAGTAGGATCTGATGATTCTTTAAATTTCCTCAGTTTCTGTTGTTATATCCCCCTTTTTATTTCTAATACTTTCTCTGTGCCCTTTGGTTAGTCTGGCTAAAGGTTTATCTATCTTGTTTATTTTCTCAAAGAACCAGCTCTTGGTTTTGTTGATTCTTTGTATGGTTTCTTTGTTTCTACTTGATTGATTTCAGCCCTTAGTTTGATGATTTCTTGTCTCCTACTCCTCCTGGGTGAATTAGCTTCTTTTTTTCCAGGGCCTACAGGTGTGCTGTTAAGTTGTTTGTGTATGCTTTCTCCAGTTTCTTTTTCGGAGGCACTCAGGGCTATGAGTTTTCCTCTTAGCACTGCTTTCATTGTGTCCCATAGTTTTGAGACACAATTCATTTTCATTGAAGTCTAAAAAGTCTTTGATTTCTTTCTTTCTTTCTTCCTTGACCAAGGTGTCATTGAGTAGAGTATTGTTCAGTTTCCATGTGTATGTGGGCTTTCTGTTGTTCTTCTTCCTATTGAAGACCACTTTTACTCCATAGTGATCCGATAGGAGACATGGGATTAGTTCGGTCTTCTTGTATTTGTTGAGGTCTGTCTTGTGACCAATTATATGATCGATCTTGGAGAATGTACAATGCTGTGCTGAGCAAAAGGTATATTCTTTTGCCTTAGGATGAAATGTTCTGTATATATCTGTTAAATCCAATTGATCCAAAGCTTCAATTAGTTTCACTGTGCCCCTGTTTAGTTTCTGCTTTCCTGATAGGTCCATTGAGGTGAGTGGAGGGTTGAAGTCACCTACAATTATTGTGTTAGGTGCAAGTGTGCTTTAAGCTTTAGTAAAATTTCTTTTACAAATGAGGGTGCCCTTAAATTTGGAGCACAGATGTGCAGTATTGAGAATTCTTCTTGGTGGTTTTTCCCTTTGACCAGCAAGAAGTGACCTTCCATGTCTCTTTTGATGAGTTTAGGTTGAAAGTCAATTTTATCTGATATTAGAATGGCTACTCCGTCTTGTTTCCTGAGACAATTTGCTTGTAAAACTGTCTTCCAGCCTTTTACTCTAAGGTGGTGTTTGTCTTTGACACTGAGATGTGTTTCCTGTATGCAGCAAAATGTAGGGTCTTGTTTCCGTATCCAGTCTGTTAGTCTGTGTCTTTTTATTGGGGAATTGAGTCCATTGATACAAAACATCATTGTGGGAGAGTACAAGAACAGTAAAGTGGGAGGGGGTGGATGCGGGAGCAGGGGGAGGGAAAAGGACATGTGGGACCTTTGGGGGTGGGGAACCAGAAAAAGGGAAATGAATTGTAAATATAGAATATATACAATAAAAAAAATAAAAAAAAGAGATATTAAGGAATAGTAATTATTACTTCCTGACATTTTGGGTGTTATTTTTTATATTTGAGTGGTTATCTTCTTTTGGGTTTGATGAGAGGGGGTTTCTATCTTGCTTCTTCTGGGGTGTAGTTTCCCCCCTTGTGTTGGTGGTTTTCTGCTATTATCCTTTTTGGGGCTGGGTTTGTGGATAGATATCATGCAAATTTGGTTTTGTAATGGAATACCTTGGTTTCCCCATCTATGGCAATTGAGAGTTTTGCTGGGTATAGTAGTTTTGGCTGAAATTTGTGTTCTTTTAGATTCTGCATGAGATCTGCCCAGGATCTTCTAGCTTTCATGGTCTCAGGTGAGAAGTCTGGTGTAATTCTGATAGGTCTTCCTTTATATGTTTTTTGTCCTTTTTCTCTTACTGCCTTTAATATTCTTTCTTTGTTTAGTACATTTTGGGTTTTGATTATTATGTGATGGGAGGTATTTCTGTTCTGGTCCAGTCTGTTTGGGGTTCTGTAGTCTTCTTGTATATTCATGGGCATCTCTCTGTTTAGGTTGGGGAAGTTTTCTTCTATAATTTTGTAGAAGATATTTGCTGGCCCTTTAAGTTGTAGATCTTCACATTCATCTATACCTATAATCCTTAGATTTGGTCTTCTCATTGAGTTCTAGATTTCCTGAATGTTTTGGGTTACCAGCTTTTTGCATTTTGCATTTTCTTTAATTGTTTAATGCATCGTTCCTATGGTATCTTCAGCATCTGAGATTCTGTATTCTATCTCTTGTATTCTATTGTTGATATTTGCATCTATGACTCCTGATTCCTTCCCAAGGTTTTCTATCTCCAACGTTGTCTCCCTTTGTGATTTCTTAGTTGTTTCTACTTTAGTTTTTAGATTCTGTATGGTTTTGCTCAGATCTTTCACTTGCTTGTTTGTGTTTTCATGTAATTCTTTAAGGGATTTTTGTGTTTCCTTTTTTATTACTTCTACTTGTTGACCCAGGTTCTCTTGTATTTCTTTAAGTGATTTTTTGTGTTTCTCCCTTATTGGCATCCATTTTTTGATCCCTATTCTCCTGAATTTCTTTATGTGATTTTTGTGTTTGCCTTGTAAGGGCTTCTAGCTTTTGGTCTATTTTCTCCTGTATTACTTTAAGATATTTATCTAAGTGTTCCTCTATCAGCATCCTGACCAGTGATTTTAGATCTGAGTCTTGTTTTTCTGCTGTATTGGGGTACCCGAGACTTATTGCTGTTGGGGAACTGTGTTTGGATGCTGCCATATTGCCTTGATTTCTGTTAGTAATGATCTTAAATTTGCCTTTTGCCATCTGGTTATCTCTGGTGTTAGTTCGTCCTGTAGTTACTAGCTGGTGCTTGAACCTCCTGTGGGCTCGTAAGGCTATTTCCCAATGACTGGCACACCTGAACCACAGCCCTGTGGGGCTCCTGCTCACAGGTTGCTGACAGGTGGCCTGAGTCCCCAGAGGTCTTAAACTCAGGATATCTCAGGTACCTTGTTTTGCCTGCTGGTTCTGCCTGCTGGTTCAAAACAGCTGGTAAGATGGCGGAGGCTGCAGGGAGTGCAGGGTCTGCCTTCAGGGCACAGAGCTCATGCCTGGCTGGGCCCCAGACCCGCTGCTCTGCACACAGCTCCTATTCAAGGCCTGAGTCCCCAAAGGTCTTAAACTCTGGATATCTTGGGTACCTGGTTCCACCCTGCTGGTTCGAAACAGCTGGGAAGATGGTGGAGGCTGCAGAGAGTGGGCGGGGGTCTGCCTTCAGGGCACAGAGCCCACGCTTGGCTGAGGCCCCCCAAACCGCTGCTCTGTGCACACCTCCTGCTCAAAGCCTGAGTCCCCAAAGGTCTTAAACTCGGGATATCTTGGGTACCTGGTTCCACAGGCTGGTTCAAAACAACTGGGAAGATGACAGAGGCTGCAGGGAGTGCAGGGTCCGCCCAAGGCATAAATTCTTATTTGATACAGATTTTATGTTGATACAAAATCAAGGCTTTTCATTGGTATAAATACTAAAAATGTTAAAATACAGGATTTACACCCAGTCCTTTACTGTTATTATTATAGATCTGAGATGTTTAAATATGTGAGTTTAGGGCCAAATAAAAATACGAGGCTCTGGGTTTATTATTAGGGTGTTTTCCATGTTTTAATCAGAAATCGCTGAAGATAGTCTAACAGAAAATAGTCCACATTACTTTATATAGATAGTTGTTTTTCTAAAATGTCAGAAGTCCATGGAATATGATGTTTAATGTTATTTATTTTTGTTGTCGAGACTAGTTTGCTCCTGACAGCTTCCCTTTCTTGAAGAAACTGAGCATGTGTAGAGTTGCTTCTGTTATGGCAAGAGAGAGAGCCACAAGGCAAAGATTGCCTCTCTTTGTCTACAGACAAACTTAATGTGTCCATAGATTATTATATGGCTTAATGATTCCAGATTCTTTAAGTCTGTCAGATGTTCTTGTGCCAGAAGGTTGAAGACTGATGATCCAACATTTTAAAGTATAAACTGTTCAAGTGTTTAGCAGTCTCTATCATTTGGCTAAGTCTTAGAAGCTGCATTAAGCTTTCTATATATTTTGGTTAATATTGGTCACTCTTGGATTTCTGACGGGGTTGAAGACTGTTAGTCTCATAGGCAGCCCAAGCTCTTTAATCTTGAGAAAGCGGATATAAATTTAAATAAATGATTTTCAGATGACATAAAGTTTAGAGCCAAAACATGAGTCAGGAGTTAATTCTTATAGTTTTTTAAGATAATAAAAATGACAAAGTTTTGTTTGATTGACAGAGACTGGGTGTTAGGTCTATCTTTTACAAAATGATAATAGTATGCTCAATTTATATTTAGATTGGACCACAGAGTGGAGCAGGAGGAGACCTGAGACCACCTATCCTGATTCCACAGTGGCTCTCTCACTAAGGACATATTTCCCAAGAGACTGATTAATCTCTTTGAGACTGTTTTATTTGTAATACAGGAATCCAGAAAAGAATACCCCCTCAGACAAAAGGTAAGAGGCACCTGAAGGACCAACACCAGACTCCATTGGCAGGTCTCGAGGGCATGGCAGCCCACAAATTTGATGAAGGTGTGTGAGATTAAGCAGGGACCAGATGAGTCACCAGCAGCCTTTCTAGAGCAGCTCATAAAAGCATTGTGCTATACACCCTATGACCCCAGACTAGAGGGATTTAATGTAGTTTGCTGAGAAAGTATGTAGAGGGATTTGGTGCATGCAGCATGTTTAGAAGGTCTATGGAGGGATTTAGTGCAGGTTATTAGAAAGTCTGTAGAGAGATTTAGTGTAGTTTACTAAGACAGGGAGACAGGAGAAAAAGAAAGAAAATGACAGAGAAGGAAGCTACAGAAAATCCTGGTTAAAAGTAGAGAAGAGAGACAGAAAAGGATCAATGTGCATACTATAAGGAGAGAGGCCGCTGAGCCAGAGTGTGCCCTAACAAATAGAAGCTGGGAGCACGAATTCCCAGGTTGTGGAAGAAGTGCCCCCAAATGGCAAAGGTGTTATCCCTGGGTGAAGAAAATGACTAGGGTAGATGGGGGTTCTGACCACCTCCCCCAACCCTGTGAGAGGGAAAAAGAAACCCACGCAGTTCTTGATGGACACAGGGACTTAGCACTCGGTCTTCCAACCCAATGGCCCTGTTTCCAAGAAAAGATCTTGGGTCCAAGAAGCCACTGGCACCAAAATATGTTCATGGACTACCCAAAGAACAATAGACCTAGGGATGGGATGGGTAACCCATTCATTTAATGTCACCCCAGACTGTTCCTACCCTCTCTGTTGGAGCAAGGCATACTCTCCAAAATGGTGGGGAGGACAGATATACTTACTGTCCAAAGGGCTGCAGCAACTGGCCCAAAAAGAGGGACTGACCCCTGCTGAAAGTTGCTACAGACAGGAGCAGTTTTCTCCATGAAGGACAGAGACAAGCAGGTGCTGCTGTGGTGGACAGCACAAATGACATCTGGGTAGAAGAATCTTTACCCCCTGGCATGTCAACGCAGAAAGTGGAGCTAATGGCCCTTACCAAGACCTTGGAACTGGGAGCCAGAAAAAAAAATCAACGTCCACATGGATAACAGGTATGCCTTTGCCACAGCCCATGCCCACAGGGGTTTATGTCAAGAGAACTGCTCACGTCAGAGGAAACCAACAGGAAATCTTGGACCTTTTAGATGCCCTAATGAAGCCAGCAACCGTGAGTATTACCCTCTGCCCAGGATGTCAAAAGGGAAAAGACTCAGTGGGCAATAGCCAGGCAGAGCAAATGGCTCCAATAATGGAGATGCAGGAGCCTATACTAGTTGTGGGTCTGCAAGAGACACCCACTAAGAAATGGGACAAAATTAAGAGATAGCCTCACTTAAAATATGCTGAAGAAACAAAAAGGGACTGAGATTGCTAGTCATCTGACCAACTATTACCAAGAGAAGGTGCACACAAGAAAGGAGAATTATACTCCCCAGAAAGTAAGCCAAGGACTCACCAGGCCAAATGCACAGATGAACTCATTTAAGGGATCAATAAAACAGTGTAAGGTATGCCAGCGAGCGAATGCTTATGCAGCAAAGAGTAAACAGGGCAAACGACCTAGAATACAGCAGCCTAGAGTATATAGAGAGGTTTTATAAAAGCTAAGGCAGGAAAATATGGTTATGAATACCTTCTAACATTTGTAGATATTTTCTCTAGATGGGTTGAGACTTTTCCCAGCAAGCAGGAAACAGCTGCTAGGGTTCGAAGAAAATTTCCTGAGTTTCAGAGTGCCCAAGGTAATTGGATCAGACAATAGTTCTTTTTTTTTCAGGTAAAGTCAGAAGTTGACAGAGATATGGGGGATTAATTGGAAACGTTATTGAATGTACTGTCCCCAGGGCTCAAGACAGCTGGAGAAAATAAACAAAACCCTATGAGAGACCTTAACTAAATTGACCTTGGAGACTGGCTTAGGCTGGGTGGTGCCTCTCCACTTGTTTCTGAATATCCCCTTGCCATTTTAACCTGACCCCCCTGGAGATCCTCTTTGATACCCCAACTCCTTTGCTGTCCACTGGTTCCTCCCAGGAGGTGTACCACAACATGAGATTTGGCTCAAACTGTCTGCCTTAAATGTTCCAGGCATGTCAGAGACTCCTCACTGCTTCCAGAAAGGTGACTGGATCTATGTAAGAAGGCTTCAGGAACAGTTGCTGGAACCCTAATGAAAGAGACCCCCACCAATTTGACCACAGAGACTGGTGTTAATGACTGGATAGATCTCCTACCCTTTGTGCTCTTCAGGATCGGAAACACCCCAGATGGTTTGGGCTGGCCCCTATAAATTGCTCTATGGGGGGCCCCACTCCACTGGTAGAAATTGCCTCTGTACATAGTGCTGATGAGCTGCTTACCAAGCCTTTGTTATCTAGGCTCAAGGCACTCGAGTGGTTGAGGCATTGAGCATGGAAGCAGGTTCTGGAGGCCTACTCAGGAGGAGACTGTCAAGTCCCACATCACTTCCAAGTTGGAGATCCAGTCTACGTTAGATGCCACCATGCACGAAACCTTAAGACTCAGTGGAAAGGCCCTTATCTTATACTCTTGACCCCCATGGTTTCTGCCCTGATAGGACCCCTAATGATACTGCTCCTGTTGCTTACACTTGGACCTTGTATAATTAATAGGTTAGTTGCCTTCATCAGGGACCAGGTAAGCATGGTTCAGATTATGATACTTAGGCAGCAAGTACAAGAGCCTTCTGAGACAAGAGGAGGCTGACCTTTAATTCTCCTGGTTATAAGATTAGAGCTATTAACAAGAAAAGAAGTGAGAAATAAAAGGATGAGAATTACAGTCTAAAAATCCCCCATGCCTAACACTTAAATAACCCCAAAAAGTCAGAAGTTTAGCCCACTCTTTGTTAGGAACTAGGCAAAAGGGCATTGAATATGTGATCCTGGCCCCATAAAGGGAAATGAGCTAACTCGTTGCTATCTGGCTTCTATAGGAAACTGATTAGTTCATGGAGCACAGGCTTGGATAATTTAAACTGATTGGCTTAGAGGGATGGAGTGGTACAAATCAATTGACTTGCACTGCTCAGGCTCTCGATGCTAAGGAATGAGTGGTTTGCAATATGCGGGTTTTGTTGTAAACCTATAAAAGCTGTCCTGATTCTGCACTCATGGCTCACAGTCCTCTAACCGTGCGTGGTGTACAGCTGTGAACCCCAGAGTCTCAGGAATAAAAATCATCTTGCTGTTGCATCAAGACCATTTCTCGAGAGTGATTTGGGTGTCACCATCTGAGGCCTGGGGTGCTGGGGCACATTCATTTTTTTTTCTTCCAGTCTTACAATACATGTTTAGACAACTTTATATATGAGTCATTGCTCTTTATAAGAGGCCCACTGCAGCACATTTCACCTCTAGACAGACATGTCAGGTAATTTCTGTGGTGGGGTCAGGTTAGCTGTGTTTCTACCTGTTTAACCTAGTACATTTGTAGAAGATCTATCAGAACTTCAACTTCCTGAGGAACAAGCCAGAGCTGCTGGGAAATATGGAGAGGCAAAAAGGAGAAAATGAGCTCAGGCATGCCAGGTACAATCTTAACTCAGAAGTGTGGAAGAGCTAGGGGCCAGTCTGAGGAAGATGCGGTTTTTACCTACCACATGTTTGCTGTGTTGTATGAGGCCAAGGAAGGTGGGTAGAGTGACAGCAGGAGTTAAACAGCAAACAGATGCCAGCACACAGCCTTTCCAAGGGGCATTCTAGTGCACATAAAATGTGCAACATCCCTGCAAGTGACCCAGCGACTGTCCACCTCAGGAGACAAGGGCCCCACCTCATAAAGAGGGCACATCTGATCATGATACAGATTTTCCATCAGCTACTGTTGAGATGGAAGTGGGTGTGCATATGCCCAGCTCCTCCTAATGGTACCTCAGAAATGGGTACCTCATGTTTGTGTATAACTCTTGCAGGTGCATCCTGAAGCTGTCCTTCCAGTCAGATCTCTGAGAGTCAGTCGTGGACGAATGGCAAGATTGAGCCAGAAGAGGAACAGTTCTCTGAAACTAAGGGAATATTCGAGGTGGTTTTCAAAAAAAAAAACACCTTCATGAACTCACAGGACCCTACCAACCTTGAAAAATCAATTATTTTTTTCTGGAAATGAAGAAATTGTAGCTCCTTTTTTTTTTTTTTTTTGCACTTAATTTTTGTGTAAGGTATTTTAAGATATTGATTATAATTCAATTTTTACCTAAGTATTTTATATCCACTGCAGCCAACACAGCTTCGTCTTGGGAATGTGACTGTCATGCAAATAATGAATACCAGCCACATAGACACATGTACAGAAAATATTGGACATGTGGGATATGTTTCCGCTGATGATTCAGAAAGATATTTCACATGTCTTCCTGGATGCTCTCTGGTTACCAGTCTCAGGTTGTACTCATCTGTGAGGACAAAGGTGTGATTATTTGTTTATATACACGGGATTAAATTTGCATTTTACCTGGAAGAAATCTTTATATGTTGTCATGAGTTTGTGTGACTGAGGAACTTGAGTCCTTGGTATGATGGAGACCCTGTCAACAGTATACAAGGACTCAGAATTGGATCCAGTCTGTACATTCACCCAGGTTTCCTTGGCTTACGAGATTGACCTTTTAATAATTTCTCAATGAGAACATCAGCTAAGTAGAGGAAGTGTGCCTGCCTGAGTGTGTGTGTGTGTGTGTGTGTGTGTGTGTGTGTGTGCATGTATGTTTAGATTAGGTTGATTCCTCTTAGGATTTCAGGGGAAACACAAAGGTGTAAAGAAATGTCACTCAATACATATTGCCTGAACAAATCCACTTCTGATCCACATGTGCAGGGGTCAAATAACTTAAATGAACTTCATATACACAGTTTCATGCATACTCGAGGGCTTGTGGAAGATTCTAAGTCTATTCCCAGAGGCTATTTTCATAGATAAAGGAATTCAGATCCAGAGGGAAGAATCCCAAAGGATACAGTGGCACCCCTGCAGTCAGTTTACCACTACACCTGGCGTTGTTATGGGAATTTGATCCTACCCAGGACCTCTCCCTATAGTGCATGTGTGGAACAATTTTCAGGATTTGCAGAGACACTGAAAGTGAGGCCTAAAGGTTCACATGTGAAGAACCACAGAGGGTCCTCATAGACTTGCACACCTGTGAGAAACAATGAACCCAAAGGGACAACGTTATGAATGGGCCTGTGAGTCTTTACCCCTCCACACCTGGGCCCTAATACAGGAGACCCTCCCTGCATTCTTCATCTGTTCTGATCAGGGTAGAAGCTGCACAGTTTGCAGGGTGAAGTAGTACTTAGAACACGGTTTGGATGCTCTCCTATGTAATTAGGGACAGAAGATCTCACAGGACAAGGTAGGGACCTGTACAGAAGTTGCATGCTCTCATACGTAAAGAGGGACAGTAGAGATCACAGGACAGCATAAGCACCTGTCCTGTGGTAATGATCCACCAGTGCTCCTTCTCAGAGGACTCTGTCTTCAGGCACATTTCAGAGGTTCCCAGATATTCAGGATCTGGGGACAATTTTAGTCTGGATGGATGGTGGGGAGTGGGTTCTTGGAATGCAAGCCAGAATCCACAGGCTCAAACAATTAAGCTAGGTATGTTTCCTGTCAGGTCCTGAGGCAAACGGAAGTCCACTCAGTGGAATGGACCTGGGCCCCGTTTTCCGTATAGGAGGACAAGGGAGACTGAGGTCTGTTTAGTGAATTTCCTCAAGTTTAAGAAATGCCTCAGGGCTAACCTGGGCATATGAGTCCCTCCCCAGTTATTTATGCTTCATGGCATGGAGGCCTCGGGTGCCACGGACCGACACAGTCGGGACACACGTGGGGGAATCAGGGTCTTTGGTATGCAGGAAGGCACTGGTCGCGGCATGAAATGACAGACAGACACACACAAGATCTGAATGCGTCTGAATGCACTTTACTGTTCTGAGGCAGGAACTTTTATACACACAAGTTGGTATTACATTACTGAAGAAAAAATGTATCCAGTGAAATGTTTACAAAGAATGGTTACCATGAATATCTGACGTAAGGAAATACAAAATCAATCAGGTATGAGCTTTAGAGAACACCTACAAAGCATTACGTCCCTTGATCAGAGTAGCTGTGGTCAATGATAAATTAGTAATTCAAAAGTTCTTGAGAACACTTCATTATAGCCCTGGGGTTCCTTTGTTCATGTGCAGTCTCTTTTTAATGTCCTGCTTCCTTCTTGTAAGACTCCCTCAGGTTTACTTTGAAACTTTACTTAACTGATGCTTTCCATGTCACAGTGTCAAAGCCACCTAACTATACAAATAATAAATATTGTTGGGAGGTTAATTCTTTAATGTATCTAGGTAATAACTGTACAGCTGATCAAAAGCAAAGCAATGGATCTCTAGAAGATAAATCATGGCCAGTGCTGTAGCTCAAAGAATAAACTCTCAGTGAACCATCATGCCTGGTTGCTCACACCTCAGGCTAGCAGGGACATCTTGTAAGTAAAGGAACAAGTCAGAAAAAGGGTCACACAGACAAAGCTTGCCATGAGAAATTCAGCTCAGCCCTATCTCCAGCCAAGGAGGCCCACAGCGACATTCATCTTGGACAGCCCTGCCAAACAAGGCTTTTCCCAGTAAATATCACACAGCTTCTGCTGGTATTACAGCTTGGCTGCATGAAATTACAGTGTCCAAGAGACGCATGTGATACTCGGGCATGTTTTCTGAGGTTCCTGAGATTAGAGCCTCTGTGATGACTTGTGGCATAGTGCACCTCTCCAGCGTTTTTTATCAGGCAAATTTGTGGACACCATTTTGTGTGAATTCTGGAAGGGAGGTTTCCTCAACCTACCATTTAAGTGAGAATGTCAGCTTCACCCTCAAACATTGTAGGATATATGTCTTATGGAACAACTTCGCCCTGTCCTTTGTCCTGCCTAGCTGCCAGTCAGATAACCAAGGGGGAATAAGTTTCTTATTTCTAATTCTGGAGACTATCTAATGTTGCTATTTTTTAAACATTCCATGAAGAAAAGCAGTGCAAAGAGGATCTAAGAGTAGGCTGTGGGAGCATTGTTTAGGTCTGAGAGGACAAAATACTGTATGTTGTTATGACTGTAATAATTTAATGATGTAACCCGCAGCAAACAGGCACACCCTCTTGGGAATCAGCTCCTACTCCTGTTTATCCAGGACTGTTTGCTTAGGCTCCATTCCAGGGGTTTGCAAGAATGCCACATCATGTGACATTTTCTCAGACTGGATGTTGAAGAGTGGGTACTTTAAGCTGGATCCAGGATTCATAGGCTCAGACAGTAAGAGACCCTAGTATGGTTTGGGCATCCTAAGTCGAACAGGAGCCCCATCCTGGGAAAGTGCTTGGGTTCCAGTGTTCCAGGATACTGGTGGACTTGGGAACCCGAGGACTGTTTTTTGAGGTCGCTGAGGTTAAGGGACACCTCATTGAGATCTTGGGCTCAAGTGTCCCTCCCCAGTCATTTTTGGGTGATATGGGGCATCGGGAACCTTTCAGAGTTAAATGCATTTAAAGGAACCTCTGGGCTGACTTGTGAGACAGAGCACCCCGCCAGCCTTTAGTGTGGAGCAGGTTTTGGACACAATGCCATTTTGTGGGAATTCTGGAAGTGAGGTCGCCCCGCCATTCCAGTCGAGGTAAGAATTTTGGCTCCCCCGGAAACCTGTTAGGACTGAAGGTTCCCAAAGAATACAGCTTCCCCCTTCAGACCGCTTAGCCCCCAGTTGTGTAACCTTGTGGGAAGTAGCTCCTTATTCCTGGATTGTAGAGACCGGCTAAAGTTGCCACTCTTCAGCATTCCTAGAGCAAGAGCTATGGGATTCTCGGCCTCTGCAAAGGAGGAGCTAAGGGTCGATGGTGGAGGCATGGGTTGGTCCGAGTGACCCAGGTAATGTGGTGGTAATGATAGCAAATAGTGGCGCCCTCGCGGGAATGACCCCCCACCCTTCTTCATGTGGAAGTGTGCTTGTCACCGAGTCCGAGGTGCCCAGAAATGCAGGACTTTGTGACATTTTTATTCAGAGTGAAGGTTGAGGAGTGCACTGTTGTCACGGGATCCGGGACCCACGGGCGCAGACGATTGAGCGCGATCTGTACCCGTTTGGGGTCGTGAAGCAAACGGGGAGGCCACTTAGTGCAAAGAGCCTGGTCCCCAGTCTCCATATCTGTGCTTTGGGAGGCTGAGGGCCTTTCGATGAGGTCCTCTGAGTTTAAATGATGCCTCGGTGCTGACTTGGGGGCCGAGACCCCGGGCCGCCATCGATGGTTGGTGGCAGGGTCCTCCGGAACGCTTTGTGAGGCTCCTGATTTTAAAGGAACTTGTGCAGACGTGTGAGACAGCGCACCTCGGCAGCCCGTCATATCCGGTGGTGGCTGTGGGACCCAGCGCCATTTTGAGAGACTTCTGGAAGGGAGGTCGCCCTGCTGTGCCAGCTGAGGTAAGAATTTCAGGGTGCCGGCAACCTTTCAGAACTGATGGTCCCCCAGATAATACAGGGACCTCCCTTTGGCCTCGCTAGCTCCAGTCGGGTAACCTTGTGGTAAGCATCTCCTTACTTCTCAGTTCTGGGAGTTAGGTTGCTGCTTTCAAAGATTCCGTGAGGGAACGAGCGCGAGGGGACATCTGTCTGAGGGAAAGACGTAGCTAGCTAGGAGTGGACGGTGGAAGTCCGGGTCGGGTCAGAATGACACACATGATGTGGTATTGATGATGTAACGTGCTGCAAACACGGGACTCTCAGGACAATGAGCCCCTGCCTGTCTGCGTCCAGACACTTTGTCCCGAGGCTCCCATTCCGAGGTGACCGGAAAGGCACGATCACGTGACCTTGTTGTGCTGATTGAACGCTGAGGAGTGCACTGATTAAGCTGGGTCCGGGATCCGCAGGTCCAGACAACTAAGCTAGATCTGAACCCTTGACAGGCCCTGAACCAAACGGGAGCCCACTTACTGCAAAGAGCCGGGTCCCCACTTTCCATATCCCAGGACTTGGGAGCCTCAGCACTGCCTTTTGAGGTTCTTTGAATTTAACAGATACCTTCGGACTGCCTTGGTGCAATGGCACCATCCACAGCGATCTATAGCTGCAGATAGGAGGCTTTCGGGAATGTGTTTTGAGGTCCCCCAGTTTAAAGATTGCTCTGCGTGACTTTTGCTAAACAGCGCCTCCCCAGGCTTCCTGTTTTGCAGACTTTGTGGACTTGGTGCCATTTTGAGAGACTCCTGTACTTGGAGTCGCCACCAGGTGTGCCAGTAGGAGAAAGAACGGCTGAAACCTTTCACTTTAGAAGGTCCCCCAAATAATGCAACTTCATCCTTGTGCCTGCCTAGGTCCCCCTTGGCTAACCTTGTGGGAATGATCTCCTTACTTGTCTCTCCTGGAGAGTTTCTAAGGTCGCCCTTTTCCAAAGTTCTGTGAGGGATAGATGTGGAAGACTTGGGTTTGTTGCTAAGAGTGGACTGCTGAACAGTTGGTTGGCCAGAGGGCCTCAAATACTATAGATTGAATGTATGGTGCACCAGACAGGGGCACCCTTGTGGGAATGAGCCTCTATCCACTGTGTCCTGGACTCATTCCTTCTGAGTCCTTTCTGAGCTTCACAAACATGCAAGATAATGTGACATTTTACTATGTTGTGAACCTGGGGAGTGGGTTCTTGGAGCTGGATCCAGGACCCACAGGCTCAGAGAATTGAGGTAGATTTGCATGCTTTGGGGATCCTGAAGCAAACAGGTACCTAATCAGTGGATAGAGCCTGGGCCTCAGTTTCTTTATTGGTGGACTAGGGAGCATGAGGACCATTTTGTGAGGTTCATTGAGATTTCAGAATCCCCCAGTGCTGACTTTAGGTAATGAGCCATTCAACAGTCATATATATTGGTGACATGGGGAACATGGGAATATTTTGTGAGGTACCTTGAGTTTCACCAAAACTCTGCACTGATTTATGATATAGAGCAACTCGCGAGCCTTTTCTATTGGATGACTGTGAACTCGCTACCATTTTGTGAGACTCCTGGAAGGGAAGTGTCCTCGCCTTGCCAGTTGAGGTAAGAATGTCTATCTGAGTCCAAAACTTTTCACACACTTGGGTCCCCTTAGAAAAGATTGCTCTCTGCCCAGCATTCCCTTTTGGAAGCAGAGGTCCTTGTAGTGCTCATCTGTAGGATTGAGCACTTTGCTCTGTGACACTTCAGGACTGAGGATAGTGACAATTTTAAGTTCTGTGATAGGAGGAGGTGGAATCTACTAGTAAGTCCTGCTCCTACCTGAGCAGCTATATATAATTTATAGCCACTGGGAGACATTTGTTTTCCTTAAATGTTCAGCATCCAGTCAGTTGATCATGCATCACTGGATGGCCTGATGTCTATGAGAATACTGTTGTTAGCACTTTGACTCTATGGATTCAATCTTGTGACTGTACAAGTACTGGGAAATACAGTGGTAGGTGGGATTTGGAGGATTAGGTAAAGTGTGGAACATAAAACCATGCCAGGAAGTTGTGTAAGGCAGAACATGTAAAGACCTGGACACTGGGTGGGCACACACCTGAGGATTAGCTGACTTCCAGCTCCCTGCCAGATCCCTGACATGGTACAGGTGCCATGCTTCTCACATTGAAGAGACATGACCTGTGATCCCATAGGCTTAAAACAGAGTTCTGCATGCTAATTAGATACCTAGATGCCTAGAGGACTGAGCCAACTAGCTGTCCATTGCATACATTCCTCCCTGGAAAAGTTACTTAATCTCTGGCACACCCTGAGATGTGGGGTATGGTTTTACACATCCAATTTCCAGCATGACAGTGACCACTTTGGAACCACAGACTATTTCTTTCCACCAAGATCTGTTGTTGGAATCCACTAAAGCCTTAGCCTACAGAGCTCCAGCCTAATCTCCCTAAGAACCCCCTCTCTGTGCTGCTAGCCACAATCACCAGGAAGTCAACTTCTTTCCAGCCAAGTCCTAAAATCTCTGCTGGGAGGAACCAGAGCACACCTTTTCCCCCATCCCAGGGCTAGAGCTAGACTTAATGTACCTTGAACCATGGTCCCCCAGACTGTGAGACCATGCTTCTACTCAGCTAAGTGTTTACCTACCTTGTTGGTATGTTTCAAAGAACCAGTTCCCGATTTGGTTGATTCTGTATGTAATTCTCTTTGTTTCTACTTGATTGATTTTAGCCCTGAGTTTGACTATTTCCTGTAGACTACTCCTCTTGGGCATATTTGCTTCTTTTCTCATCTAGAGCTTTAGCATGTGTTGTAGGAAGTTACAATTTCAGGCTCTGAAACATTTCAGATTAGATGATTCCCCAAATAATTCAGCTTCATCCGTGGTGACTGCCTAGCTTTCAGTTGGCTAACCTTGTGGAAATAGCCCCTTATTCCTAGATTCTTGTCTGTTTCTAAGGTTGCCATTTTCAGGCATTCTAGGAGGGGAAGCAATGGAATCGCTGCCTGGATCAAACCAGTATACAAGAGTGTACAGTGGAAGCACATCCTGGGTGAGAGGGGGTCACATACTGTAGTTTTTAAAATTCAACCTGCACCGAACCAGTGCAGGGATTGTGGGAATGAGCCCCAATTCTTCCCACTCTGTGGACTCTGTTTTTCCACACCATTTCAGAAGTTCCCAGAAATGTGTAAGGTGTGAGAATTTTGGTAGGGATGTAGACTGGGAATTTGGTTGTTTGTGGTCAATCCTGGATCCACAAGTCCAGCCAGTTAAGCTAGATTTTTTTGGGGGAATCACTGAGGCATAAGTGGACTACTTGAACAACAGTTCCTGGGCCCCAGTTTCCATATCTGATGACTTGGTAGCCTGGGGACCATTTTTGAGTTTCCATCACTTTAAAGGATTCCTCAGTGCTGGCTTGTAGACTGAGACCCTAAATAGCCATCTATGTCTGGTAGTGTTGTGTTGTCAGAAATGTTTTGTGAGGTACCTGAAGTTCAATGAAACCTCTGTGCTTACACCAGAAATATCTGGGCCCCTTCATTGTCAGGGACTTTGTGGACTATGCTCCATTTGTGGACGCCTAGAAGAGATCCTCACCTTACCAGTTGAGGTAAGTAATTTAGACCCACTTCAAAGCTTTCAGCATAGATGTTCTGTCAAATAATACAGCCTCATCTCTTTGGACTGCCAAGCTCCTAGTGGGGTAAGCTCGTTGGGTCTCCTCAATTCTGGGGAGTATCTAATGTTGCCATTTTGAAACATTCCATGAGGAATATCTATGGAATAACTAGTTGTGTGTAAGGTTAGTTAGGAATGTTATGTAGATTCTCTGGTTGTGTCAGCAAATATCACACCTTAGAGTTTTAATGAGGTAACCAGAGCCAAACAGGGACAATGCTGTGGGAATAAGCTCCTGCCTGTCTCTCTCAGAGGACTGTGTCCTGAGGTTCCATCGTAGAGGTTCCCAGAAATGCAGGTCAATGTGATGTTTTCACTCTGGATGAAAGTATGGAAAGTCTTGTTGAAGCTGGTTCCAGGATCCACAGGAGCAGGCAATTATGCTAGGATAATTTCCTTTTGGTGCCATGAAGCATACATTAGCAAGCATACTTAGCAAGCCTGTGTCTCAGTTTCCATAGAGGAGGACCAGTGAGCCTTGGGGATATTAGTTGAGGTTCGCTGAGTTTAAGAGCCTCTTTCCTTCTGCTTGTTGGTTGAAACTCTCTTTAGCCATCAATATTTGGTGACTTCTTTCCTTGCGAATGATTGGTGAGGTTCCTTATGTTTAATGAATACTCTGTGCTGTATTCTGACATAGATCACCTTGCCAGCATTTCATACTTGAGCACATTGTGGGCTCAGAGACACATTGTGAATCTTCTGAAAAGGAAGTGGTCTTCATGGCCAGCTGGAGTACGAATTCTGGCCAATTCTGAATATGCTCAGGATACTTTTTAGTCCCTATGACCCCAATATACCTTACCTCCTTTGGTGTCATTTTCAGGAAAGAGACACTCCCCAAATATGTAGACCATGGTCAGGAGTAGTTTTTTTTTTTTTTGGTTTTTTTTTTTGAGACAGGGTTTCTCTGTGTAGTCATGGCTGTCCTGGAACTCACTCTGTAGACCATGCTGGCCTCGAACTCAGAAATCTGCCTGCCTCTGCCTCCCAAGTGCTGGGATTACAGGCATGCGCCACCACGCCCGGCTCAGGAGTAGTTTTTTAAGAAGTTTCTATGAACAGGTTTACATCTCCACCAGGGTGCAAGCCATAGAAAATTGAGTAGGGGAGCACCAGTCCAGAGAAAGGGTCCAGAGAAAGAGTCCAAAGATATTATGAGTGTTTCTCACTGCAGGAGTCAGTCTGTGCTCGCTGTCAATAACACAGAGGAGAAATTTTTACAATTCCCATTAGGCCTAGTGGTCTCTTCACATTCAGGCTGTGTAACATGTGGGTGGACTGCAAAGGCCCCTGTCTAGCCATAGCAATCATTATCGACCAGTGGGTCACAGCAATTTGGGGGTTACATATCAGACACCCTGCTTATCAAATATTAACTTTATGATTCATAAGTTACAGAATTAAAATTATGGAGGAGAAACCAAAATTATTTTACGGTTGGAGGAGACCACAACATGAGGAACTGCATTAAAGTGTCTCAGCATGTGGTCTGTGATTATATCTTGGGTATTCCAAGCTTCTGGGCTTACATCCACTTTTCAGGAAATACATACCAAGTGTGTTCCTTTTTCATTAGTTTACCTCACTCAGGAAGACATTTTCTAGTTCTATCCATTTGCCTAAGGATTTCATAAATTCATTGATAATTTTGTTTTCTTTTTTATTAGATATTTTCTATATTTACATTTCAAATGTTATCTCCTTTCCTGGTTCCCCCATGAAAACACCCTAACCCATCACATTCTTCCCCATGCTCACCTACACATTCACTCCTACTTCCATGTCCTGGTATACCCCTATACTGGGTCATCACGCCTACTCAGGATCAAAGTACTCTCCTCCCTTTGATATACAACAACTCTTCTACATAGTAGGTGGATCGTTGTGTCCCTCCATGTGTACTCTTTTTGGCAGTTATGTCCCTGGGAGCTCTGGGTGTCCTGGTTGGTTCATATTTTTGTTCCTCCTGTGGGGCTGCAAACCTCTTCAGCTCCTTGGGTCCTTTCTCTATCTCCAACATTGGGGTCTCTGTGCTCAGCCCAATGGTTGGCTGAGAACACAGACCTTTGTTTTTGTCAGATACTGGCAAAGCCTCTCAGGAGACAGCTATATCAAGGTCAAGTCCGGAAGTGCTTTTAGGCACCTACAATAGTGTCTGGGTTTGAGGACTTTTATGGGATGCATCCTTAGGTTGTCCAGCCTCTGGATGGTGTTTCTTTCAGTCTCTGTTCCACACTTTGTCTGTGTATCTGTTCCCGTGGGTATTTTTCCCCTTTTAAGAAGGTCCAAAGCATACATATTTTGGTCTTCCTTTTTCTTAAACTTTGTTTGGTCTGTGAATTTTATTTTGGGTATTTCAAGCTTCTGGGCTAATATCGACTTCCCAGTGAGTGCAAACCATGTGTGTTATTTTGTGATTGGGTCACCTCACTCAGGGTGACATTTTGTAATTCCATCCATTTGCCTAAGAAATTCATGCATTCATTGGTTTTAATAGCTGAGTAGCATTCCTTCTTAGATAGTGTACAAATACTCATGGGGGAAATACAGAGACAAAGTGTGGAGCAAGACTGAAGGAAAGACCATCCAGAAAATGCCCCACCTGGAGATCCATCCCATATACAGTTGCCAAACCCAGACACTGTTGTGGATGCTAACCAGTGTTTGCTGACAAGAGCCTGATATAGCTGTTTCTCGAGAGGCCCTGCCAGTTGCTCACAAATACTGAGGCATGCCCTCAGCAAACCATTGAACTGAGCACAGGATCTTCCAAATGAGGATATAGAGAAAGGACCCCTGGAGTGGAAGGGTTTTATAGCCCCATAAGAGGAGCATCAATAAGAACCATGCAGTACCCCCAGAGCTCCCAGGGAGTTACCTGCCAACCAAAGAGCACACATCGGGGCCCCATGGCTCCAGCAAGCTTAGTAGCAGTAGATGGCCTGGGCAGACATCAGTGAGAGGACAGGCCCCTGAACCAATGAAGGCTTATTACCCCAGGGTAGCGAGATGTCAGGACAGGGAAGCAGGAGTGGACATTTTAGTGAGCGGGGGAGGGGGATGGAATAGGGCGTTTTCAGAGAGGCAATGAGTAAAGGGGATAATATTTGATATGTAAAAAATATCTAATAATGTAACATGTAAAAAAATGTGTCTCAACATAAGGAAGGTTAAGAGCACTGATCTAAGTGTTGCCAAATGGTATCAAAATGGGCCTAATTTGAGGAATTATTGTCTTCCAGTCTCTGCTCTGAGAATCAGTGTTTCAAAGCCACTTAAGAAGATTCTCAAAGAGAAGGCAGTCTGTCAGAAATTAGTGCAGCTGTGAGTTGTTTGCAAAAAACCCATCAAGATAAAAGGGCCAGGTAATAATGCAACTTTATTGAGGGACATCTGGGTTATTTAAAGCTTCTGGCTATTATTATAAATAAGGCTTCTATGAACATAGTGGAGCATGTGTCCTTACTACATATTGCAGCATATTCTTGGAACGTGCCCAGAAGTAGAATACCTGGGTCAGCCTGTAATACTATGTCCATTTTTCTGAGGAACCTCCAAAGTGATTTCTCGAATGTTTTTACTAGCTTGGAATTCCTCCAGCAGTGTAGGAGTATTCCTCTTTCTGCACATCCTTGCCAGAATCTACTGTCATCTGAGTTTTTTACCTCAGCCATTCTGATTAGTGTGAGGTGGAATATCTAGGGTGTTTTGATTTGCATTTCCCTGAAGAGTAAGCATGTTGAACATTTCTTGAGGTGCCTCTTAGCCTTTTGATTTCCTCAATTCTTTGTTTAGCTGTGTTGACATTTTTAATAGGGTTATTTGTTCTCGGGAGTCTAACTTCTTGAGTTCTTTGTGTATTTTGCATTTTAGTCCACTATCAGATGTAGGATTGGTAAAGATCTTTTCTGAATCTGCCAAATGGTATTAAAGTGGGCCTACTTTGAGAAATTAGTGTCTTCCCCTCTCTGCTCTGAGAATCAGTGTGTCAGAATCCTTTAAGAAGATTCTCAAAAAGAAGGCAGTCTGTAAGAAAATAGTGCAGCTGTGAGTTGTTTGCAGAAACCCCATCAAGGATAAAGGGCCTGGTAATCATGTAACATCTTAGTCTTTTGAGAGTCTTGGAGCAAAACTGGATTGGTTTGTAGGATGAGTTTCTGCCCATGCAACTGGTAACTTGGAGGACTCTAAACAATTTTGTGGTATTCCTAGAGATTAGGATATGTCTTGTTTTTCTTGAGGGAGTAAGTCCCTCCCCATTCTTCCACATCTACAGGCAGATGGTCAGGGAGGATTCAGAACCAATTTTTTAGGTTTCAGCGGGTTGATACAAGCCTTCAGAATCTGGCTGAGGTTAGAGTGTAAAGCCCCTATCACAATTGAGGTTCCCCAGACAAAGCAACTGGATATGAACGAGTGGGCTCTTATAGGAATCAGCTCCTTTGCCCAGAGCCACTGCTAGCGTTTGGACACTGTAGCCTTTGGATGGCACGTTCAGAGAGTTTCCAAGGAGGTGTGCCTTCAGTCTTTTGTGAATCAAACATCAGCTGGTGCTGTACTTCAGATTCCTTTTACCCTATAGACAGCGTGCATTTAATCTACCTGGACCCACTGACTAACCTGAAACAAGCAGGAACCCTTATTTGTGGTCGTGTCCTCCTGCACCACCATTCAATCTGCTTGCAACAACTCACAGGGCACAGAACATTTACTTTCTGGGGATTGAAGGCTGCCTTAATTTCAGAGTTAGGAGAGTTCAGGATGAACTACAGAGAACCCTTTCATTATAGGTGGTCCACAGATAATACAGATTCTCTGCTGTGGTGAGCCCTGTCACTACATGGGTAAATCTCTTGAACAACTATAGGAAAGTAGAAGTTCCTATTTATTGATAGGTCTGGAAAATATACAGTTCTCTTACATCTAGACTTGGTGAGAAGCAAGTGTGAATTTTATATGAATTCAGCTTCATGTTTATAGATATATGGTCAGAATATTTTTCTGAGGTCCATAGACAGAGACTTCCTGGGGTACAACAGCAGTTAAGGTAAATCTAGAGTGCACTGAGGACAGCACACCTCATGTTATCCATGTGAAATTCACCATTGACATTGTGTTCACACCTGCTCTCACAAGCTTTGTGAGCCTCAACCCACTGTTATAATGGAAGGCTTCTTTATCACTTCTCTCCTCTATGTGAGATGTGAGCCTATCTACTGAAGGATATTATCAGAGCAGGAGAAGAACTCATATAAAGGTTACCAGAGGAGGTGTTCAGCATCAGTAAGCAATCTTGTTGACTTTGAGTTAAGATAGTAAGAAGTAAAGGTGAGGAAATGTACAAATCCCTCCCCAAGAAGGGATGCCACACTAGATGTCCACCTACCTCAATGTTTTCTCCAGATCCCTAGGTATGTGTGAGCTGTAACTGGCTCTCCTTTATGTTTCATACTTGGTGAGACCTTGTGTCAACTGTACATAAGGGAATGTCTTGGAAAGAAATGAGGTGAATAAACTCATGTGGCCTTCAGAAGCCCCAAGATCAGCCCTAATGTGTGCAGATCATGTGAAAAATCCAGGAAAACACTCCCAGATTGAAAGGGATGTGGCATATTCTCAGATGTCTGAAGACACACAACTTTACCAGAGTAGGAAGCCTTAGTTAAAAACAAGTATCACAGGATCATCAAATCCAGATAGTATCCTGGAATATATTAGTGAAGTAAAAACCACAAACAGTTGTCATATGCCTGATCCACACAGGGCTGGGTGAGAATGTCTTTATAACCACCCTGTCTTGTTTTCAGGTCACTGGTCTCAGGGAGCTGAAATCCTTGTAAAGGGGACTTTGACTGGAGTCATCAGAGGGAAGACCACAGGAGTGTTAGGCTAAAGGTGAGGACTGAAGATGTTCTGCATCTAAACAAGATGAAAATTGACCCCTGCCTGACCTCCTATAGGCTGTGAGGAAACCCAGGCTCCATAGACAATTTCCCTTACCTCATTTCCTCTTTCCTCTGTTTGACACAAATAAGCCCTTGTCTTAAAAAATCTAGGCTGAGATCATCAGATGAAGCCATGCAGTACTTGTCATTGTTGAAGGAGAGTGTTGGGAAGATATGACAACTCAGGACACATGAAAACCATTTAATTCTATCTTCTCTCATGGTTAAGTCTGAATATGAGTAGCCAGACATGAAGAGCTCTTAATATCTTTTATTAATATTGAGAGAGTTGTACACTTAAGACATTGCTGCAGGCCAGTATAAGAGCAGTGTCCTGGCCCTGACAGTGATACCTGAGGGCCCAGAATGGTCATAGAAGAGAGCATTTATCATAAGTAATGTTAACCATCCTAACCCCAAAGTTCATCTCTCCCTTATTTTTAGGAATGGGAAATAAGGTACTAATTAGCAGTTTGTAGCTATTTGAAAGCGTAAGCATGTCTTATAATGATTGCAAAGTGGAAGACAAAAAATTCTTCCTCTGAGATGGTGTCCTTAGTTGCTGTGCAAAAGGCAATACTACATATCCTCAGAACATATGCAGATGCCCATATTGCAATTACATACCAGTGGTTGCAACAACCAAGAATATAGACACTCCACATTCCCTGCCCTCACATATTCTCATGGTGTCCCTGAAGTTCTGTCTTTGTGACCTGTGTACTCCAAATAGCTGGTTCTCTTCCTGTTTCAGGGTTTCAGGATTCTAGGATTGCTTGGAGTCTTGTGAGCCTAGAGCACTACTCAGTAGATCTCAAATAACATGACTTTTTGAAGGCTGTGTGACATGGTCTGCCATAAGAATCCACTCACCCTCTTCCTTTCTCCACCAGGCCTGTGTATCCTCCCTGCTTTGACTGGGAGACTCTCCTGTCTATTGTTACCAAGGAAAGTCACAATGGCTGATTCCCACAACTCGCAATACGACAACTTCCAAGAGAGTGCTGAAGCCCAGCCTGAGTTTGCCAATGCCCAGGCTAACATGGAAATAGCAGAGGAAGAGGAACACAGCACCACCTCAAATGAGGTGTGTGGTAGTGGAATCCCAAGTCCTCCCCAGAGTCCTCAGAGAGCCTCATCTCCCTGTGTGGCACTGGCCTCCATTCCTGAAGGTTCATCTGAGGAAGCTTCAGTCCAACAATTACAGGACCTGGCAGACCCACTGTATTTGTTGCACAATGCCCAGAATGTAAAGGTATATGACTTGGTGGACTTTCTGCTTTACAAATATCAAATGAAGGCATTCACTACCAAGGCAGAAATGCTGGAAAGTATTGGTAGAGAGTATGATGAGTACTACCCTCTGATCTTCAGTGAGGCCTCTGAGTGCATGAAGCTGGTCTTTGGCATTGACATGGTAGAAGTGGATCCCTCTGTCCACTCCTATACCCTTGTCACTGCCCTGGGGATCACTTATGATGGGATGCTGACTGATGTCCAGGGTATGCCCAAGACAGGCATCCTCATAGTTGTATTGGGTATCATTTTCATGCGGGGAAACTATGTCAGTGAGGAGATTATCTGGGAAATGTTGGATAACATAAAGTTGTATGGTGGGAGGGATCCTTACCTACATAAGGACCCCAGGAAGCTCATCTCTGAGGAGTTTGTACAGGAAGGGTACCTGGAATACAGGCAGGTGCCCAATAGTGATCCTAGCCATGGGTTCCTGTGGGGCCCAAGGGCCTTTGCAGAAACCACCAAAATGAAAGTCTTGGAGTTTTTTGCCAGCATCAATAAGACTCACCCCAGAGCCTACCCTCTAAAATATGCAGAGGCTTTGATAGATGAGATAGACAGGGCATCGGCCTGGATCTTGCAGCGCTTGTTTGAATATATTTGACCTGCACACTTTGTAGTGTACTGGCATTTCTCATCTAAGATCAGAGGAGACAGAGCCATTGATCCAATTGTCCCTCATTTGAGAGCTGGTGTGAGGAGAGCACTAAGTACTCTATTTGTTTTTTTGTTTGAGTGACTTTTGGGTTCTTGGTATACGAAAATGTTAATCCTCTTAGTAAAAGATCCATTAATTTTAAGTTTAATTCTTTTGTATTGCATGCATTTTCCCATGTTTGAACAATTTCCTTATTTTGAAAATAAATAACAATAATTTCTGCATTAATTTGTTAAATGTCAAAAGATACTAGTGCCATTGAACTTGGAATTCCCTGGGCTAGTGAAAAATCTATGATTTTTCTCAATGAAAGAAGATGCTACTAAATGTGTGCCAATTTTGGAACTCTCAGTAACATTCTTTTCTTTTTACTTTAACATGTAAATACATTCTTTGTCTGGGAGGAAGTTCTGTTTCCATCTTCTCAAGATTGTTTGTTGTATATTTTTGGAACAATAACTCAAACAAAATTGTTAATCCCTCATCATGATGTATGTTGAACAGAATAATAGTTTCCCAGTGATAACCAGATGACATAAAAGTAATGTATGCTTATAGATTCATTCTTTTCATTCCACAGCCATTATTTAGGCTGCATTTTCCTTTCTTCTAATGTGATCTAAGTATGGGCTAATGTTATAAGTAAGCTTCCTATTGCTCTGAAAATAATGCCTTAAAGACTATCAATTGCATTTGTAAATGTTAAAAAATGAAATAAAAATTTTCTTTCTTACATAGTATTGTCTATGGTTAGTTTAACAAATTAAAATTAGAAACAATGAATAGTATTTTCATCAAAAATTTCCTCGCTGGGTACCTGTTATTTTTACAGATAGCACTGGGAAATTTATAGAAGCCAGGTGTTTCCTTATCTCTTGAAGTGTTTTATACAGTTGAATCAAGGGCTATCATTTTTTTTCTTGATAGGTATTTGTTAGGCTCCACAAATCTGTCAGTACAGTCAGGACTTGTTCATGAGCATTAGCACTAGAGTAGAAGGTCTGCAGAGGGATGTGCTGAGGCATACACCCCAATGTCAATGCTGCAGACCAAGGCATTTTGAGAATCTAGCTGCATAGTAACTCACCAGGTCACTAAGTCCTGTTCCACCCTATTTGATCTCATTTTGACCAGTGTCCAGTTAGCTATGAGCTGCACATTTAGGAACCATATCTATTCAAGAGTAAGCATGTATTAGCTGTTATGTAAATAATATAAAGCTGGAATTTACAGGCCCACAGAGTTTAGGTAAAGAAGAGGTCTGGGGAGGGCATGGTAAGGATGCATGAAGATACCTGGGAATTGCAGGTCTATTGGGAGTACTTGACTTCAGGAGTGGGAGTGATGGGGAAATGGAGGGAGAGAGTACAGGGGGAGACAGCTTGAATTGGGTAACATTTGCATAAGGGATGGAGGGAAGGCTAGTGCTCTGGAAATCTCCTGGAGCCTATGAACATCATGTGGTGGTTTCACAATCTTGACTCATGGGTAATGGCACTGTCACTAAGTTTGACATTGTTTCAGTAGATGTAGCCTTATAGTAGCAAGTTTTCCACTGTGAGACTTGGCTTTTAGAGCTAATTCCTGGTTGCTTGAGGATTATAGTCTTCTGGATCCTTTAAGTACAGGATGTAGAACTCTAGGTCATTCTTCAGTGTCATGGCAGCCTGAATAATGCCATTCTTCCACCAAAAGGGAATAGACTGACTCTCTGATGGTGTAAGTCAATCCCAATTAACAAGTTACCTTGTTTGTGTTGTTGCTTCACACTGTTAGAAATCATAATAATATAGGAATATAGTTCTGATTCCTAGCAATGCAGGATTTGTAGTAAGATCTGAAAATCTTTGATAGCCAAGCAAGGCTTCTGTTACTGGAAATGTCTTGAATGTGATGGAGATTTGGGTTGAGGGGAGCCCATGGAGCCCTCAATACAGCCGAAGCTTATGCTAGAACAGAGGGTTGAACTCTCTAAATGACAGCGTGGCCCTATTGCCAAGACAAACCTCACAGAGTTCATTGAATGTGGAGAGGTCTAGCTACTGTCTGCTTGGAGACTACATACCAACATTCTAGTTTCTGTTGTGCAAAGGTACTGTGTAAGATATATAAAGTGAAATGTAGACACCAACTCAGCCATAAATCCTTCAACCTTTAATTTGTCATGCATACCAGATGTGCTCAGACAGTGTGAGAGGCATGGTGGTGCAAACATGTAAAAGTGTCCAACCAATGTTTGGTTCAACTTGAGGTCCAAGCCATGAGTGGGATAACATGACCCGAATTGCCTGGACATGTAATTTGCATAATTCAGAGACTTTGAGTAGAATCTAATATGATTGATCTAAAAAAGTAAATCAATGAAACAATTTCATTTACAGTCTGCTGTCCTCATAGATTGGTGCATTTTATAGTCTTCTTCAGAAAGGATTCCTCCTGCAGTGGATAGATCAGGTACCTAGTCCCACATTCAGATATTAAGCTAAGATGGAATCACAATTGGAAGTCACCCTCTGACTCCTCCCTTTAGATGTCAACCAGACCCAAGGAATTTGGGGGTCAACAGGACCCAGGGAATGGCTTGGGGAAGAAGGACTATAGGAGTTAGAGGGGATGGATGATACAAATAGAACATGTCCCACCAAAATATCTAAGCAGGTCCCACATACCAAATGTCACAGAGTCTAAACAGCAAGCACTGGGCTGCATGGTTCTTCCTCAGGTCCTATGCCTACATATTGATTTAAAAGTATCTTTTATTTTCCAGATAGACTTCTTATCTAGGAAGCTTACTACCAAACAAACTCTCACTTTCATGTTCTTTTAGAACTAATACTGGCTTGTTTACCTCTGCTCTTCTGACCCAATCTCGTCTCCATGTTGATTGATTCAAACTGGCTTCTCATGGCTTCAGAATGAATTGCTCTATTTGGCTTCAAACTAACTGTGGTAACCTGATCTGACCTGGCTTCTCACCTGCTGCCTTATTCTGTATCTATCTGCAACCTGCCTCTGTTAAACTGCTTCCCTGACACCCTCTAAGCCTGCTCTCCTATATAGCCTCAATGGTTTGGTCTGTTCTCCAGAGAGGTGGGCATATCTTGTGTCTGACTCTTTCTCTCAGCACTTCTCTGATTTGTTACTTTCTCTGATTTGTTACTTTGTCTGCTCCCCAATTGGGCATTACTTTCAAACATGGGTACTTTTTTTTTCTTTTGAGACAGGGTTTCTCTGTATAGCCCTAGCTGTCCTGGAACTCACTCTGTAGGCCAGGCTGGCCTTGAACTCAGAAATCTGCCTGCCTCTGCCTCCCAAGTGCTGGGATTTAAGGTCTGTGCTTCCACCACCACCCATCAAACATGGGCACTCTATATAGAAAATGGATTTATTTTCATTGTTTGAGATTAAAGATCTGTAGGAAATGTTTGTCTTCATTACAGTCAGAGGGATTAAAGTGGTGTAACCCCAGCCAGTCCACACAGACCTTCAATATCTTAGGATGTGATGTCATGGTAGAGGAGCCATGCTGCATGATATAAAATTCCTCTAAGTGTTATAGGTGTTATTCGGTGGTTTGGGGACATCTAACAGCAGGAGAGGATGTGTTCCTGACTCTACATCCTTTGCTCGTTTTTTATTTTCCTCCTGTTGGCTTGCTTGTCCAGACTCATTATCTTAGCATTTTGCCTTGTCTTATCATATACTGTTTTGGAATGTTTGGTTGTAGCTGTTCTTGGAGGCCTGCATTTTCCTGAATAGGAAACAGAAAAGGAGTATTTTAGGAAAGGGGGATTGTGAGTGGAGCTGGGAGAAACACAGAAAGTAGAAATTGTGGCCGGGATGTGTACAAATATACATTTCCTATACAACTAAGGGAATAATCTATTTTCAGTTAAATTATTAATCAGCATGAATTCCAAATAATTTTGGGGTAAGATTTGGACCTCATAGTGCTTCTCCCAGCTTCCATAACTTTACCAATCCATGAATTACAAATTAAGTTAGCACCTAAAAAGCAACATTAAACTTATAAAAACTAAACTTATTTATCTAACTTTCTTTTCCTAATATATAATTTAAAATAAAAAAGTAATTTTCAAAAAATGTTACTGCATTGAATCAAAAATAATACGGGGATGCCCTGTTGCTGTGTCTAGGGGAGCAAGCACACAGATGTCAATGATTTTGTCAGAGTCCCAATAAGTACTGCTATTCCTGCCCCTTTCCCAGTCAAGTCTTTTGTATCTACCCATCCTTCCCTGCTGCTGTTTGTTATCTGATCAGGCTTCCCTGCCTCAGTGCCAGAGGGGGCATTTTAGAAGGTTTCTGCCTATAGAAGAGCACAGCCTCATCCACGGAGGCAGAACACATTTCTCTGAGTTGCTCAAACTGGGCTGAGATTTAGATACCTGGGTACATACACATTCTAGCTCTCTGAAGAGCTAGGAGGCCTGATTTGTTTGATAATTTGCTGTGCTGCATCTATCACTCTGATCGTGGGAGACTGAATTTGGAGGCTGAAAAAGGATATTTTTCTCTCTAGACATAGGTATAGCTTAGAGGATGACTTTGAAGGAGAAATTGGAACTGAGACAATTGTTGGAGGGACCATACTGTTCTGGACAGGTTTATGTCAACTTGACATGAGCTATAGTCAGTTGAGAGGAGGAAACTTTAGTTAAGAAAATAGCTACCTATGATTGAGCTATGGTCAAGACATGAGCCTTTTCTTAACTAAGGATTGATAGAGGTAGGGTAGCCCGTTTTGGGGTGGTCCCAAGCTGGACTTGTCATCCTGAGTTCTATAAGAAAGCAGATTTAACAGGCACGGGGAACACTCTAGTGAGCACCACTAGTGCATGGCCTCTGTAACATCTCCTGACTCCAGCTCCTGGCCCTTTTTGTGTTCCTGTCCTTACATCCTCCAATGAGGAATAGTTATAAGGAAATGTATGCCAAATTAACCCTTTCTTTCCAAGTCCACATTTGGTATCGTTGTTTCTTTGAAGTAGTTGAAATCCTAATGTTGACACTACCTAGACACAACTGATTAGTCATTCAGAATTTTGCTTTCCGTTATAACCTTCTCCTCATTTCCCGATTGTGAGGACAGATAAAATGACACAGTCTTCCTTGTCTCTCTTCTCAGTGGCCTCAATGATTAAATCACCTTTCTCTTTTCTTTTCTCATTGATTGGCTTATTGAGATTGGGCGCCCAAATTTTTTTTGCTAGGCCTGCCAGAACAGAGGCTCTGACACTAACAACTCTGGTAACATTACCTCTGTTCTTTGTAGCCTCCACACCAGTCCCACATGCCTGGACTCTTGAAAGTGTCTTGGGTCCATGCAAGCTCCTCTTTCATATAAATATACTTGAATACCTTTATTTGCATCCTTTACCAATGGCTTGGCAACAGTTATAGCCACATGTGTTGCAGCAGCATATATGGTTACTGATTGTCACCATATTGACTATAGGTTAAGTCCAGTGGATGGGCAGGACAACGCTTGTCCACATGACAATAAGGATATGGTCAACAAGGAATGAGGGTATCAGCAGGCCAGGCCAGTGATGGGCCTGGTCACTGTCCTTTTGGCAAAGAATCTCCACCCCTGCTCCCCCATTTACCAGTTTTGTATTCACACAGCCTGGAGGCTTCCCCTGAACTCTTGGGCTACCCACATGTCTTTAGCTATGGGGTTTCACCTCCCCTCCCCACAAAAAGTTTGCTGCTCCAGGTGACCCTTCTCCACCTGAATGCCCCTGGCCTTCCCAGCTGTTCTTCCAAGCACCTGTTTGTCCAGCTGTTCTAGACAGAAGCAAAGCTCCAAGACCTCAACTGGACTTCATGTAATTCTTGCTACATAATGCAGGTGTTTGATCTGGTGGGCTGTTTTGTCTTTTTTATATTATGGTCCTCATCTGAAATGCAAGAAACATTAACTTCTAGATAATGATCCCAATTTATGCATTTTTGATGCTGTATCAGACATAAGCAAGAGGATTCCTCCCACATGTCCATTTGCTATTGTAATTCTGACATGGGTATGTTCAAATTCAGGCAGGCATCTGAAAGTCAATTGCATAGCTCCTAAGCCATAACAGAGGTCACACAACTATTGCAATATCTAGAAGACACACCATTCCTTAGCACAGTAGAATGTCCACATGTAAATTCAAAGCACAGCTGAGGAGATAGCCAGTCAGTATTATAATAGAGTTTGAAAGAAAATGACCATTGGGTACCAAACAGAGTCACTTGTACATTAGGAATTTTGTGAATAGCCATACTTTGAAGACAATAACATTCTTGACTTGGGTCCATCTGAATATATCCAAGAAAGCAGAAGCAATATAAACTGACCAATGTGGGAAGATGTGTAGGTGCTAGTGATGATGCAGTAAGCAAGATTAGACTACACTGTACTAGAGGCAGAGTCACCACATCATTCCAGGGAAAGATTTATTGTCAGTTTTTATGTTACACGAGCTTGAACTAACTGAGTTCAGGTACTCATGTAAAGCAGAGAGAGAGAGAGAAAGAGAGAGAGAGAGAGAGAGAGAGAGAGAGAGAGAGAGAGAGAGAGGGTTGAGTTAACATCTGTCCTGCATTTAGAAATGGAAAAAGAAATCTTCTGTTTTTCTAATGATGTAAGAGTAGACCAGAACAATATAGGTTTGTAGGCACATAGTAGATATTTCTAGAAACTGGGAGAAATTCATATACTTGTTTGATCAAAGAATATTTTACCCCATGACTTTTTACCCATTCCCAAAGAATGAAGAGCTCCTGCTACAGGTTGGCTCTTTCCCACCTTGAAGAATCATGTGACAAACATAGGACAATGACTTCATCAGATGTTAGCCCCAGTGCTGAATTCAGCATCTACTATTGTGGGACAGCTGTAGGGGAAGGACATGGTCTTTGGAATGCTTTGAGGAATGTTTGGTGTTGTGGAGTCCAGAATATGCCTGATGGCCAGGTGGAGTGTGGGTGATCATTATGCCACCAAGCTGGACCTGGCTGCTTTTCAAGGGCTGAGAAGAGAGACACCATGCAATTTCTTCATCTGTGCCATGGGTGTATTCAAGGATAGGTTTTGCTGAGATTATGTGGCCTGGTCTGGACTGGAGGCCCAGCCTTCCAAGAGAACCTCCAAATTCAACAACAAAGTCAATCTCGGACCACTGAGGGAGCTTATACAGACCTCCTGAGGGTTCTATTCCCAAGGAGATGTGGACCATTGTATAAAACAAGACATTTCAGTTGGTGAACTGGAGTGTAGACAGAGGAACTATTACCATTGATGCTGACATGTTTCAGAGAGAGGGAGAGAGAGATAGATAGAGAGAGAGAGAGAGAGAGAGAGAGAGAGAGAGAGAGAGAGAGAGAGATCCTTCAGCACAGGGGTGCACTCAATATTTTGAAACTGAAATCTTAAAGAGTTTTATTTGTCAGTTCAACCTGCACGGGCTCAAATCTATTAAACAAGAGCATTCTGCACACTGCTTTGGAGAGAACAAGAAAACGATAGTAAAGTACAAAGTTCTTTTTTGTCTCTCAGGTTTTATCTGTTTATCACACACCCAATGAATGTTTTGCTTCAAGTTCCTCACTCAGCAGGGGATATGGATAAATAAAAGGTAAAATAAAACAAGCTGACTTGAAACTCTTGCCTGGTTTTAGATGTCTGTAAGCAGGCAGGACTGCAGGCAAGCAGGCAGGAATGCAGGCATGCAGGAATGCATGGAGGAAGCCAGGCAGACATGCAAGCAAGGAAGAATGCAGACAGGCAGTCAGGAATGCTGGCTGGAGTGCAGGAAGGCAGGCTGTCAGGAATGGATGGGGGAATGCAGTGAGGCATGCAGGAATTCAGGCAGGTAGGCAGGCTGTCAGGCATATAGGCAGGCACAAAGACAGGCAGGCAGGCAGGCAGGCAGGCAGGAATGCCCACAGGCAGGCAGGCAGGAATGCCCACAGGCTGGCAGGCAGAAAAGAAGGTAGGCAGGCAGGGAGTTTCTGAGAATCCAGTTAATGTCAGATGCATGTTTAGACAACTTTATATATGAGTCATTGCTCTTTATAGGAGGCCCACTGCAGCACATTTCACCTCTAGACAGACATGTCAGGTAATTTCTCCTTAGAAATGGTGGTGGGGTCAGGTTAGCTGCATTTCTACCTGTTTAACCTAGTACATTTGTAGTAGATCTATCAGAACTTCAACTTCCTGAGGAACAAGCCAGAGCTGCTGGGAAATATGGAGAGGCAAAAAGGAGAAAATGAGCTCAGGCATGCCAGGTACAATCTTAACTCAGAAGTGTGGAAGAGCTAGGGGCCAGTCTGAGGAAGATGCGGTTTTTACCTACCACATGTTTGCTGTGTTGTATGAGGCCAAGGAAGGTGGGTAGAGTGACAGCAGGAGTTAAACAGCAAACAGATGCCAGCACACAGCCTTTCCAAGGGGCATTCTAGTGCACATAAAATGTGCAACACCCCTGCAAGTGACCCAGCGACTGTCCACCTCAGGAGACAAGGGCCCCACCTCATAAAGAGGGCACATCTGATCATGATACAGATTTTCCATCAGCTACTGTTGAGATGGAAGTGGGTGTGCATATGCCCAGCTCCTCCTAATGGTACCTCAGAAATGGGTACCTCATGTTTGTGTATAACTCTTGCAGGTGCATCCTGAAGCTGTCCTTTCATTCAGATTTCTGAGAGTCAGTCGTGGACGAATGGGAAGATTGAGCCAGAAGAGGAACAGTTCTCTGAAACCAAGGGAATATTCGAGGTGGTTTTCAAAAAACA